>OX383280.1:4928750-7393125 GCA_947522985.1 Lithophane socia
GTTCGCTGCAGCGCTAAAATAATAACAATTCGTCTAAACCGTACCTAATTTACCACAGTGCTAGATTTGCTGCGGAAGTGTATTTATTCTCGACAAAAAGGTCTTAAGCGCCATGTAAATCACGGCACTACGCGTTTTCTTCGACAAACTGCGGCGCGATCGCCGCAGTTGAACGAGACAAAGTAGGAATTTACGGTGTCTTCTCTAGTACGTTAGTACTTATATCTCGATGTTGTAAGGGTTCGAATTAAAGTAAACGGCTTAATTTAAGTTTTTTGTTGAAAATCCGAGATTTATGAGTGTAAATACATAAATCAGCATTAAACAAAGATGTTTTGATTTTTACTAATATTACCTCAGCCAAAATTTGTCGTATAACGCTTTTTAGTGATTGTTAATTTCATAAAGTGTTACTTATTCTGCCATCTATGATTTTTTTCAAGACTAATTATAATTTGTTCGATTTGAGACCCCATGGCATAAACAAAAAATAAGGTCGTATAGTAAGCGACATCCACTCGGGCAAAGACTCGGGCATCAGCAAGTTATAATATAAATGAAATAATAACAGCCTCCTGGGTCAATCTTCACGGTCAAGGTCTTCAAGGTTAAGCAACGTTTGCCGGGGGCGGTCCGGGGATGGGTGACCATCCATTACTTAACAAGACTCTTTGGTACCGAATCTTTGATAATCGTTACGGGTCGTCAGAAGCCCGAAACCAGCCAGTCTTACCAAGGCGTATCGCGTTACCCAGTATCTGGGCTGTGGAGGTCAGATAGGCAGTCGCTCCATGTAAAATACTGGTATTCAGCTGCATCCGGCTAGATTGGAAGCCGACCCCAACATAGTTGGGAAAAGGCTAGGCAGATTGAAGTACACAATGAAAAATATATTTTTTTTTTTACAGAGCACTGAAAGAGCCGGAAATTGAGACGTTGGTTGTGAAGTTTGAACCTCCCGAATACTACAAGTAAGTAATAATTATGTTATCACTCATCACATCATCAATGAAATGAAATTGTTTCCTCTGTAAATAGAATATCGGAATCACTTTTATACGCGTCAAATCTAACTTTTAACTAATATTATAAACGCGAAAGTTTGTAAGTACCTATGGATGGATGGATGGATGGATGTTTGTTACCTACTCTTTCACGCAAAAACTACTCAACGGATTTGGATAAGATTTGGCACACAGATAGTTTTTAACCTTGATTAACACATAGGATACTTTTTATCCTGGTATTCCCACGGGATCGGGACTTATGCGGGTGAAACAGCGGGTCGCTGCTAGTTAAAAAATATATTAAAAATAAGCTAGATGAGGTCGGCGTTTCCTATCTGACTACTCTGAGAAGAAAGGCCGAAACAAACTCAGAGGTCGCAGTCTCTTTTAAAGTCCAGACATAATCTTGGTCAGGCCTTATGAGGACCATCACATCACATCGGCCAGGCGTCCCGCGAAGGCTCATTTTTTAGGGTTCCGTACCCAAAGGGAACGCAAACCGGGACCCTGTTACTAAGACTCCGCTATCTGTCTGTCTGTCCGTCTGTCACCAGGCTGTGTCTCATGAACCGTGATAGTTAGACAGTTGAATTGTTCACAGATGATGTATTTCTGTTGCTGCTATAACAAGAAATACTAAAAAACAGAATAAAATAAATATTTAAGGGGGGCTCCCATACAACAAAACGTGATTTTTTTGCCGTTTTTATAGATAATGGTACGGAACTCTTCGTGCGCGAGCTCGACTCGCACTTGGCCGGTTTTTTTAAATTTTCTTTTAAACATTCTTAATTTAATTTTTCCATAGTGCATTAAAAAAAAATACTTTTTTTATTTTTAGGGAGCAACCTCACACTGACCCGTTTTCGGCAGAAGTAAAGGCTGAACCACCGGATGATGACTTTAATAAGTAAGTTATCTCTATTTACTGTTTTTGAACTGTCCTGTCAAGCCAGTGGGGCAGTACTATGACGTGTTAAGGGCGCACACAATCACAAATTGCAGCATGATCCTCTGTTATGCCGAAAATACTGCAGCATTAATTTTGAAATAAATATATGTGAAAGTTGAGGATTGATGCTAGGTCTTATGTGAGGCGAAAACACGATTACATACAATTTTCTCGATAGAAAAAAAATCCAAAGTTACCTCTGCACAGAATTATAAACCGCTGGTATTAAAAAAATACTTCAAATTAGATCATGAAACTTTGCATGATAACTGAACTAATTATAAAGCAGGTCTTGTGTGTTATTTTTTTTAATTACCATTATTTTCAACGTAAAAAGCAATTACCTAAACTTTTCGACGCTTTAGAGCCGCTAGCGCCTCACTCCGTGTCGTTCTCACTCAAGTCGCGAGTCGTATGGTGCGAGCGGGATAAAATCTGAGGTAGGGTGCGCCCTTAAAGTCATAATTGTTCCAGTTTCAGAGAGAGTTGGAGCTATATGGGACGAATAGCACTATCCCTTTTTCACAATGGAACAAATAGTATGGCCCCTGCACCTATACTACAACGTATTAATGCCACCATTTTTCCAGTGTTAGTGAGAGACGGAGCTATACAAGGCCGCTAGCACCATCCTGTTTTCGCAGTGGAATAATGATGGTATTAATACTTCATAGTCCGCCCCCTGTTTATCAAAACTTACAAGCCTTGTATTACCAAATGTCATTATTTAGTTCACAAATACTTATATTTTGACACTTTTATTCGTGATTTTGTTTATCAAAAAATTATTTGTAACTTACCTACAACTTGTAGAAAATCATAACAAATCCTTAGAGTGTCCGGCGACTCTCTATTCCGTCTTACAAGTTTTCAAGTGTCGTGCTTAGTACCGCAATAAATGTTTAAAATCGATTTTCTTTTTTAAAATGTGGTCAAAAGAGAGAGATGATAATAATAATTTTATCTACGCCCATGCTATAAATCCTCTCTAAAAGTTTCTGAAACAGTTAGCTTATAGCCAACATTAAAACATCCAGTGTCATAGTAACCATAATATCATCCAAACGGGTGTTATAATGTTGTACTGAATTTTATAATGCAACTCATTTCAAAAAAAGTACATTGCCATTCTCGAGCGTTTCACTAACAAAGCACCGTAATTTAAAAACAAAATACATTCGAATTCGAATTCACGTCGTACCGCGCCATTTTTGTTCGATATTCGTATTGCAAAGAAACTTTTGAAATGAAATGAAATTTATTTATTTGCCAGAATATAGGTACTTGCATTAAATTATTCGACTTATCAGTCGTGCAAATATTTCTGGTTGCTACATGCATTGGTAATAATAATCAATAATAATTGATAATAATTTTATAGAAGATTCATATCATGGGTGTAGATATAATCTTGTATGCAACTGTATATAATTTAATACCCTTTATTATATAACAGTTGAATAAATAACTATAATAATGTCTCCAGATATCTCATCCTCTATTATTTCTAATTGCAGTACAAACGAAACGCTCGCACTGAATGAACCTACTGGCACTAAACATAAAGGAAGTAAAATACCAAGAAGTGACGTCACATCCACACGGTACGTACATTTTGTGTTATTTGAAGAGGTACAGTACAACCATTTTCTTAAAAGACTCCACACATGTATATACATACATCTGTTGCGTAGCGTAGGCATGCTGCGTAACTAACACAGACATCCACCACTATACAGACACCCAAACATAACGTGTGCGGGCGCGACGCGGGCCGCGACGCGCACAGTCTCTGAGCGGCGGTACACTACACTACAAGCCGCTCATACATACATATCAGTTTATCCCTCAAACCGCAAACGGCTAGATCTGTGACCGGGGCGAGGGAAAACTACACCCTACTCTGTAGGAGCGTCGAGTCGGCATCTTCGTCGCTGGTCGTCACCCGCTAGGCCTCCCCCAGGTAACTGGGGGTCTCACCTGGCGGTGACAGACCGCCGAGATGTCGTGAAGAAAGCGGCGCTATAGATATAGCGCCGTGGAGCGCCTGCAGAAAAACACATAGCAACAAATCACACGGACGCGGTAAATTACGCGTCCGAAAATTTACCATCTGCCGACTTAGGCAAACAAAGTGACGGGCCCGCATTTGCGGGCCACGGTAAAGCCTCCGCGGGCAAGGGGCGGAGCCCCGACCCCCCCCAGTTACATTTTCTTAATGACTGGACTTAGACCGGACGCTCTCATTCGACTTGGAATTCGATTGAGAGCGTCCGGTTGCACCAAGTACAACTGAAAGAAATCCGACGACTGACGAAACACGAAGTTTGCCGAAGGGACATTAAGAAAATTGTCGTGTACTGTACTTTTCTTTTTACACATAACATCATGACTGTAATCCCTGAAGGATAAGGCAGAGCTGTACCTATAATATACCCACATTTTTCCAGTAGTTCTGTTGTTACGGGTCGTCAGAAGCCCGAAAGTCTGACAACCAGTCTTACCAAGGGCACAGATATTATAATACTACGCCAAGGGTTATCGTGTTACCCAGTTACTGGGTTGTGGAGGTCAGATAGGCAGTCGCTCTATGTAAAATACTGGTATTTAGCTGCATCCGGTTAGACTTGAAGCCGACCCCAACATAATAGGTCTTTACCTATGAAATTGCCGTTCTGCAGTACTGGCCATTTCAAATCAAAATAATTTTTGTTTGGCTAAGAATTCTAATTTCAAATTAATTTTATTTTAAAAACATGGAATTCTTTTTTCAAAAGAAGTCATTTGTAATAGTTTAGAAAAGGCTTGGCAAATAATGATGTATATTTTTGTGCAGGCAACATACACAAGGCGAACCGTCGACTGCGGCGGCATCGAGTGGCGGTCGAGCCACGGAACAATTATTTGAGTAAGTACATTGTATTATGGATAGATTTCATGATTATCTGGCAGTTTGAATACTTCATGTCCTCAAATTTATCTCACTCGCACTATACTACTCGCGGTATGAGTGAGAGCGAGATGGAGTGGGGTGCTGGCGGCTCTCAAGCCTCGAATAGTTTAGGTAATTGCTTTCTCCGGTGAAAATAACGGTAATTAAAAATATAAGACCTGCTTTATAGTTCAGGTATTATGAAAAGTTTCATGATCTAATTTGAAGTATTTTTTGAATACCAGCGGTTTATAGTTCGGTTTAGAGGTAACTATGAATTTCCAAAAGAAATGTCATTTAAGTATCATCTTTACATCTTTCATACATATTATAGTTTAAAGTCGCTTTTCGTGTTTGTCTGTATGTCTGCGATGTTCTTCTAAACCACGCAACAGATTTAATGAGGTTTTCACCATCGTTTAGAGAATTTATTCCGGAAGGCTTATGTGTATAATACGTTACTATGAAAGTTACATATAACCTCAGACCAAATAAAAAACCAAGACAGAGCGCTGCGAACAATACAGTGAAGCAAGCCAAAACTATACCAACACTCTGTGCGTACACGCTCAAATGCACACATTTACAACCATTTACAATCAAACTACACCAAAATATGTGCACACATGTTTACGAAACCGGCCTCACGTCACTGTTGGCAGCGCTCTGTCTTGGTTTTTTATTTAGTCTGAGCATATAACTAAGAAATCTAGATGTTCTGTCAAGTCTTAAAACCGTGCGAAGTAGGAGCGGGTGGATATTATTATCCCTTCGGGGATTACAGTGATGTAATGAAATCTTCTTTGTTTCAGAAGCGGTCTGTTTGGGGGGACTGAAATTAAACTGGAGCATTTAGAAATTGAAGAAGAAGAAATAACATAGTTAATATTTATAGTGTCAAAGGTAGTTTATAAGTGATCAAAATTTGCCAAAATCTTTCGCCTGTCATTTTTTTTTAATTTGTTGTGAAGAATGAGCGGTTTCATCAACATTATTTGTTTTAAGGATGGTACCTACGGTCAGCTATGAAAGTCAGATAAAACAACACTTGTCTTAGGGCCTTATCACAAAAACTTAGACACTTGTTCAACGCGTGTTTAGTGTCAGTTTTATGTCAAACTTAATAATAATAAAAATCTGAACGTGAAAATTCTGAAAGTGGGCAACGTCGCAAATAGATGTCAAATATCTCGCTGTTTTGATTAATTTGGCAATATTACTGAATGGAAATATGAAATATGGCTAGACAGCTGTCTAAAATATTGATTATGAAATGCAATAAATAATATCGTAACACCGAATATTTAGTTTTAGTTGTAAAAAAAGAATTAGGAAACTTTCCAAATGCCTTTTTTACACCAAAAACTGGTTACAACTTAAATTCAGTGTTATAATTGCAATTCATAATCAATATTTTAGACAGTTGTCTAGCCATATTTCATATTTCCATAAAGTATTATTGCCAAATTACACAACACGGGTAAATATTTGACAGTTATTTGCGACGTTGCCAACTTGCAGAATAAACGCTCTTATAAGGTATTTAGGCTAAACAAGTGATAAACACGGTTTTGTGGTATTATGGTAAATTTTACATTATATTTGTCCCGACTGTCATTCGAAGATCTTTGACAGTCGTTACGGGTAGTCAGAAGCCCAAGTCTGACAACCAGCAACTCTGCACGATCAGTCAGAATTGGAATCGATTTGAAACAATAGGGAATATGCATGTATTTTTTTAATCTTTTTATTCGATAGTTTACATCGTCAAATAATAGTTTAAAAAAATTCGACGGCAAAAAAGCAATTTAAAGTACTTAAAAAAATGTTAAAAAATATCCAACCGATCCGGGCTATTTAAACGCCCTCCATTTGGCGCGCTTGGTGTGGTGACGTCACCGTCCGTGAAAACAGAGAAGCAACTGTCAAATCAACGTCAAACACTCCGTTTTCTATGAGCGTTTGACATTGACTTGACACTTGTTGATTGACTTGACATTGACATTTTGATTGTTATCCCGGATTGTTACGTCACATCCGCTCTTAGCCTTTTCAAGTATTTGAATTACCCACAGTTTTTTGGGACTTATTAAAAATTAATTTCTCGCTCAAAAAGAAATTATATTCAAAAATATTGATGGAGGCATAATTCTGAAGTAACATAGTTTATAAAAAAAAATATTTGACCCATATTTGAATCACATGCATATTCCCTATTGTCTAATCCATTGCTTCCTATGTTAGAAAACAAAATGTGCTCAACAACTTAACTTAAGAACTTATGAAGCAATGGAGTAGGCATTTGTTTCGAACCGTTTCCAATTCTGATTGATCGTGTATTACGCAATTAGGGTGCAGTCTTACCAAGGGGTATCCTTTTACCTAGTAACTGGGTTGTGGTGCGGAGATCAGATAAGCAGTCACTATGTAAAATACTGATATTCAGCAGGCGTAGCATGAGCACCGTTTTGTCGACGGAAGAGTAGACAAAAATGACGTTACCTGTAGACAGTACGAGACGGCAGCAAAGTAGAAAGAGTCAACTGCACTTTTTACGAAATTCACTCTTTTACATAATTCGACTCGGAATTCTTTGTTTTGTCATAGGATTTATCGGTTGTCAGTGTGATTTTGACAGTAAGGATAGAAAACTTTCTTCCGAAATAGTCTACCTACAAAACGACCTAGACAAAGATTGTTATTTTCTAATGAAAGACAAAATGACAGATTGTAGAAAGATTTCTACGGTGGATGTCAAAAATTAAGAAACGAACTGTCACTTTGTAAAGAAAAAGCGATGTCTATTCTTCGTAGAGATAGAAAGCGCCATGCTACGCCTGCTGCTGCATCCGGTTAGAATTAGGTACATTCAGTTTTAGTTCTGTGGTTTGCCGCCTGCACTGATAAGTTGGACGAGCTTTAACTGTCTTCGTGGCAGACTGTAGGTAGTTTTCTAATTTTGATCACATATTTTTTAACTTGTAAGAATGCGGTTGGGACAAAAAGCTTCCCAACGGCAATCGGCGTAAAGCCCCGCTGGTACAAAATCGTACCAGCGGGTTCGCGCGTTTCGCGCGGTTTAATCTATTTTTTTATTTTACTTATGTGTGCCGTTTGGCCGAATACCTACGACTGACTATTAAGTCTAAAGTCAACTTCATTCCTATGGAAATGGATAGATTTACGTTTTCTACATTAATTTAAGTTTTAATTTTGCTGTGAATAGGTAGATACTGTAGACATTATAAGTAGGTACAGACAATGTTTTGTAATTCTAATTACATACATTCATAATCTTACGCCTTCTTCCAATGGGGGTAGGTAGAAACTACAGAACGCCACCCTGCTAGAGTCTGGCCAACGAAAGTTATTACTGAAAACACGCACAAAATCAAAGAAAAACAAGACTGCGTCCCTAAACATAGTGCGATAATTCGTGTTGAAGATTGAATTTTTTTTTTTTTGGTGGATCTCGTGGCTAAGTAATAACAGCCGCTCGGGTCGATACATCAGGTTAAGCTACGCTTGCCGGGGTTGGTCCGTGGATGGGTGACCGTTTTCACATATCGAGACTCCTCCGTGCCTCGGAAAGCACGTTAAGCCGTTGGTCCCGGCTGTCATTTGTGGATCTTTGACAGTCGTTACGAGTCGTCAGAAGCACGAAGGTCTGACAACCAGTCTAACCAAGGGGTATCGTATTACCCAGTTACTGGGTTGTGGAGGTCAGATAGGCAGTCGCTCCATGTAAAATTCTGGTACTCAGCTGCATCCGGTTAGACTGGAAGCCGACCCCAACATAGTTGGGAAAAGGCTAGGCAGA
Source organism: Lithophane socia (assembly GCA_947522985.1). NCBI lineage: Eukaryota > Metazoa > Arthropoda > Insecta > Lepidoptera > Noctuidae > Lithophane > Lithophane socia. Next base: position 4,937,462 of record OX383280.1, read on the forward strand.
TGATGATGATTGAAATTTATTTTCATTAAAAAAAAAACAAGTATCAATACCATGTTACTTTGTTTTTTTTTTTAATTTGCGCGTGTTTTCAGGATTTACTTTTGTTGGCCAGACTTTACCATCCTTACTTATTCCTTTTGCCTCGTTTACGTTTCTACATCTGCCCGCGTAGCATGACAACCAAAGAAAAGGGTTTTGTCGATGGAAGAACAGAAAAAATGACAGTTATAGTACCTTTCATCAAATAGTACTTATGACGTAATTTTGGCTCCATTGTTTAATTTTAAAAAACGAACAGCGCCGTGGCAGCCTTCAACAGTGGAGCCAACATTAAGGCATAGAAACTATTTCATGAAACGCACTCTATCTGTCATTTTGTCTATTCTTCTGTAGACAAAACGCGTAGGTCATACACGCACGCCGCTTGCGAGTACTACTCACCTGACCTTTCTGAAAAACATCACCATTAAGGTCAGTAGGTGTCTCTCTGATTTTTAATTACTTTATTGTTTAGAAGATAAGGTTTATTTTTCTACTTTTTTGACTAATATGAGGTATATTTGTATTCATACACGAAATCTCTTACCAGGTCATTGTACTCTTTATTATTATCAACTTTCACGATGGGATCAACACTGAAATCGCGAAAAAAAATCTTCTGTTCAAAAAATTTTCGTATAGCTCGTCAAAATGTAGGGTACAGTCACGAGCAAAAATATGTATACACTTAGCAAAATTCAATAACCATTTTTTGGTGGAATAACGATTGCAACTTTGAGATGATACCTATTTCATAATAATATGGGTTCCAAAATACTGTGTTCGTTATAAAATAAAATTACAATCAATACAGTAGGAGAAAATCACGTTTAAAAGTTGCTAAGTGTATACATATTGGTGCTCATGACTGTACACCTGATTTCATTTTCGTGATTGCAGTTTTGGTCCCATATTAAAAGGTGTTCATAATGATGAGTACACACATCAAGCTATACATTTCCAGGTTATGCTGATCTGGCATTGTATAGGATTTCCGTATAATAAGAGGTCAGCTTATACTGGAAATGTATAGCTTGATGTGTGTAGCCGTGTGTACAATGATCATAAGAGATTTCCTGTATGAATAGATATCTATCTTATAAACTATGTTTATTGTAATAAAAATTGGAATTTCAAATATTAATTGTCGATTTCATTGTGAATTGATTGATTGGTTCAATTTGACCTATAAATGTTATATTTTCTAGATAGAAATATAAAATTTTGCTCGACCTATTTCGTTTTATTTTTTCTACCGGTGATGGTCTCATTTTTCCTCTAGTTTACTGCTGCTTCACTAAAATTTGTCCAACAGTGAACTCCGCTATAGAATATAATTATTTTATTTCAGACCGGAGTCCATTGGTTTGGTTACAATTGTACTTAACTTCTAGTGTTAGTAGATTGCCTACAAACACAAATCTAACTAATATTATAAACGCGAAAGTTTGTAAGTATGGATGACTGTTACTCTTTCACGGAAAAACGGCTGAATGGATTTGGATGAAATTTGACAAACAGATAGTTTATAACCTGGATTAACACATAGGATACTTTTTATCCCGATATTTCCACGGGATCGAGACGGGGGCGCAGCTAGTAAAAATATACAATTAGATTTCAGCGTGGACCGAGCCGCATCCACCTCCGCAACAATAGGGGAATCCCACTGATCTGAGAATACTGCTACTGCTGCTGCTATGCTGAGTTTTTTGTGTCATTGACTCTGGCAGGGCCACCATCAGGGATTTTAATTCTGATTACACAAAAAAAAAATCGCTAATTAGTCGAAATTTAGTCGCCAAATATCAGAATTAGTCGGTCACTGGCTCAAAAGATAGGGTTTATAGGTGGCCGATCTGGAGAGTCTCCCCAGCAGGGCCACATTTATATCTCAAAAACTAGGGCACCTAGCGAAGATCTGTTTTCTCCCAAATTTAGTCACTAATTAGTCGGAATCAGTCGGCAAGTCACAGATTTATTCGGGTCTTAGTCTAGAAGATATAATAAGTTCAATTTATAGTATAGTCCAAGAGCTAGATCGAAGAGTTTACGATAAACTCTGGCCCTGCTGGGGAGACTCTCTCCAGATCGGCCACCTATAAACCTTTATATCTTTTGAGCCAGTGACCGACTAATTCTGATATTTGGCGACAATTTTTTTGTGTGATCAAAATTAAAATCGCTTATGGTGGCCCTGCCAGAGTCACTGACACGAATCCCACCGATCTGTGAATACTGCTACTGCTGATAGGCTGCGTTTTTTAGATAAATGAATTTGGTAATAAAATCGCGTGAATCAGCTGAATGTGGCAAGCGCAGCACGGTTGTTGCGGCAGTCTTTGCGCGGCGCTTATTTCCAGCAGTGGACGGTAGTCAGGGGTAGTAGGTACCTTTGTAAGTATGTATGAGGAGGGGTTTAAAGTTCACTCATCCTCCATCGCAAAGGGAGGATCCTCCGACCAGACAAGTGTTGTGTCTGGTGGGCTACGGCCCGACGATTCATGTCGGGACGTTGTATATATTATGCTAGTCGCGCATAAAACTTTTGCTTGCGTGATGCAGGATTTTGCGTATTTTTTCTGTCTTCAACTACAACGCCACATGCAAACTATCACATATGTCCGATACTATGTTTGACAAGAAATAGAGAGATTTTAACATGTTTTTTATAAGTAATTTATTCATGAACAATAAGTTTTATGTGAATGTTTCGTCAGTGCAAACGCACGGTAAATGTGAAACGTAGTTCGCATGTGTCGGTGTAGATGCCGCCACAGGGGGATAGAGGAAATCTGCTTGATGCGATAAGCACCTGGACTGGTCGATGTGGCGTCGCTAGGGGGAGGCCTGAGACCCAGACAAAGTGACATTCTATCACCGATAACGATGATGGAAAAGACAAAAATGTAATGACTGACATAAGCTATCGAAAAGCTTATGTCAATTCTGTTGAAAGTCGTTGTAGAAATACGAAACGCTTTGGAAGCGTCACTTGTATCGACACGTGTTTCACCTCTCAACGAGGCATCCTCAGGATGACGATTGACCAGTTGCACACCAGAACACAACGTGTTGCCATACCGAACGCAGGACGCGTAGCCGTCGTTCGACTATAAAACTGATGACCACACAGAGAGGAGGCCTGTGTCCCAGCAGTGGGCACTTTATAGGCTGATTATGCTTTTGTTGGTCATCGCAGAAAAGAAAATAAAACAAGTACATAGCGCATTTATTTTTATTATAAAAATCATCATCAATCGTCATTAAGGCTCGTGCAAACTGGCGCGATATCGCGAGCGCGACAGGCAGCGCGGACCTTGACGCGCCCGCGATTTCGCGCCTGTTTGGGAGCCATTATGGTGTACATAATAAAGAGAATTCTATCTATGTATCATCCCGAGTAGTTGAAGTTGAAACAATCAATGAACTACAAAATTGAAAGTAATATAATTTTAAATTGGAAATTGTAATTCTACAATAGATACAATTTAGGAAAAAATCGGGAAAACCTATAAGTATGTACTTACGTATAAATCAAAATGAAATGTTGTGCGTTGGTAGCACATCACTTGAGATCGGCTGGACCGATTCGGCAATTTTTTGTCTCAACATATTATTATATATTGTTACTATTCAAGAAAAAATTTGAAAAATATAAAAAATATGAAAAATAGTTTTTTTTCTATCGGACCAGTTAGTAAAAAATTAAGAAATTAACTTTACAATTAAGTAATTACAAAATACAGTAATATTGACTGATCTATTCACAGCAAAATTAAATCTTAAACGACTAGATACTATTTAACACGCTGACAACAGATAAACCGCAATTTATATCGTCGGATTTCATAGAAAAGAAAGAAAAGCGCGATGACATGATGCTTGTAACTTATTGCAAAATATGAAGCAATTATCGATTTATTAAAAAATGAGATGTAAGTACTTAAAAATCGAAAATTAAAAACAACCAAGTTCTGCATTCAAATAAGACTTTCTTGTTATTAATTAAAATTCCAACGTACGATGATATTTAATGCAGATATTATGGATGGTAAACCGTTAATTTATATCGAGTTTTTTTTTTTTCAAAACGTGTTTTACGTAACAAAAACATGTTCAAATACTTATATTTTTTAAGCTACCACAAATTGTATATAGATTTGGCAAGTTTTTGTTTAAGTCAATCCTACTTTTACGGTTTGCCTGTTGTAAGCGCCTTAAAGTAGAAAACCATCGATCACTAATAATTGTAATCTTCATCAATTTCCATAGGAATGAAATTGACTTTATATAATAGTCAGTCGCTTTTGGCCACGTGGCGCACGTAAAGCAAATTAATTAAACAAAAAAGAAATTACAAATAATATGCGATCAAAATAAGAACAGGGCCTAAGACAAGTGACAATCGCTTCGATAGCGTTTCGTATTTCTACGACGACTTTCAACAGGATTGACATAAGCTTTTCGATAGCTTATGTCAGTCCTATACATTTTTGCCTTTGCCATCATCGTTATCGCTGATAGAATGGCACTTTGTCTAGGGCCTTTGAATCAAAAAATTCACAAAATATAGCGAAAATTTCTTATTTCGATCACATAATAACTTATGAATTTGACAAATTTAAAGTTAACTGACTCCTTCTTCATGGATTTCTATTTCCTCCGGTTTCATATCTTTGTCTCCGAGCAAATTGCTTCTGAAACAAAGAAGATATTATTTTAATAGGAGTAGAAGGTTAATCTACGGCTTGCCGCGCTCGGTTCGCGGATGGGTGACCATCCGCAACGTCTCGGAAAGCACGATAAGCCGTTGGTCCCGGCTGTCATTCGTGGATCTTTGACAGTTGTTACGTGTCGTCAGAAGCCCGATAGTCTGACAACCAGTCTTACCAGGGGTATCGTGTTACCAAGTAACTGGGTTGTGGAGGTCAGATAGGCAGTAGCTCCATATAAAATACTGGTATTCAGCTGCATCCAGTTATACTGCTTATGAATTATGAATTGCTTTTGTGTCAAATTAGAGGAATTGCTAATGACAGCTAAGAATTCAGGAAATGAATTACTTTTAGACGGATTGCTAATGTGGCCGGTTTAGGCCCCAGTATTTATAACTTACTCGTCTAATTCTTCCGTGAGATGAACGCTACTCGATGCCGCCGCAGTCGAGGATTCGCCTTGTGTGTGTTGCCTGCACAAAAAATATACATCATTAGAAAATATACCTACATCCTAACTAATATTATAAATGCGAATGTGAGTTTGCTTGTTACGCTTTCACGCTAATACGGCTGAACGGATTTGGATGAAATTTGGCACATGGGTAGACATAGATGGCAGCATAAGTAACAATTTATGAAATTAACAATCACTAAAAAGCGTTATACGGCAAATTTTGGCTGAGAATATTTTGATATTAGTAAAAATCAAAACATCTTTGTTTAACGCTGATTTATGTATTTACACTCATAAATCTCGTATTTTCAACAAAAAACTTAAATTAAGCCGTTTACTTCAATTCGAACCCTTAGAATGATAAAGTAGCCATCTGTAAATCATTTTGTCGAGAGCTCTTTGCGATAGATGGCGTTTTACTCAAGTGATGACAGGGTAAACTTAACACTTTAAACTTGCGTTTAAGTCGTTTCATGATTAAGGAAAATCAAACAACTATTTGTTTTTATCTAGTACTTTACGTAGAAATATAAAAAAATAACACCTAGGAAGAAAAAACGTAAAAAAGAAAGAAAAACATCTAGGAGTCTTGCGTAGTATCTAGGCAAGACTCCTACATGGCGTTGTAAAACTACAGTCTCTGGCAATTAGTGAGTCGCTGATGCTGCCATCTGTTAAAAAAATGGAGGATCAAAAATAGCCAGCTCAATAGCCAGACTTAGGGTGGTGTCATTTCTTTGTATGGGATTGGGTATCTGTACGTAGTATTATAATATCTGTGCTGGTAGTACGTTTCCGTGGGATAATTTCTGAAATCCACGCGCGTGAAGCCGCGGTCAAAAGCTAGTCATTAATCATTAATAAATAAATATAACATACGAATGAATGTCGCCCATGCGCCGCACGGGCACCGTACTGTAGCCGCGCCGGCACCGTGTAAGTTTAAGTTCGATTCAAACTTAATGGCGGCTCGGAGGTTAGCTTTTCGCTGCGCAGTACCCCGCCCTTCACCCCCTCTGTCACATGAAATTGTTACTGCGCAGCGACTCGCCTCATGTTCCGAGCCGCCATTAAGTTTGAATCGAACTGTACCTACTATGATTTTTTTTCATCTTGCATTCCGGCGCCGATGCCGCGCCGGCGTCATGTATACACGGCTTTAAATCAAATCAAATCATTTTCATCAAATCATTTATTTGCTTGAATATGGGTACAGTGATATATTATATCTATTATAATTATTTTGTACATTATTAATTAATTTAAAGAATATTTTAATATTAGATTATATATTAAATGTATTAATTACCTACTTATATAATTCTATTATTTTCCGTTTATTTATTTATTTTCTTATTTGTTTACATTTTTAAATATTTCTTAAATTCAAATAAAAATATTATTATCTTTATTTCATTTTTCATACTTATAAATTATATTTTTAAATATTAGACTAAAAAATTATATAAAACATTTAAAAATATAAAAAATAGTAGCCCACCGGTATCGGGAACAGGGTCCAAGCTACCGGCGGTCAGGGCTCCAGAGAGAGGAACCTCCTAACGATGCGAGCCGTGTCCAGGAGTACAGCTTTCTGAATCAAGCCCTTAATCCAGCTGCCCAACGAGAGCCTCCTTAGGTGTTGGTCGAGGCTCTTGGCATTAAGCCATTGGCTGATACGACTATCGGCACAATGATCGCAGAGTCCACATCCCACATGTCGACAACCTCGTGAGCCAAGTCAAGATACTTGATTTGTTTATCTTTCTCGGCCTTCACGAGGTTCCCGTCATGCGGGACTGTTATGTCAATGATCATTGCGCGCCGCTCTGTTCGATCCACCACCACTATATCAGGCTTATTGGCAACAATAGTCCTGTCAGTGATGATGGATCGATCCCAGTACAATGTGATATTTCCATTTTCGAGAACTGGGTCGGGCACGTACCTGTAGTACGGCACTTCCGATTCCACTAGGCTGTATTTCAGAGCAAGTTGCTGATGGATAATCCTGGCTACAAGGTTATGCAAGTACTCTCCGTTAGCTAGATGAGAACATCCGGAGATAATGTGACGGATTGATTCTCCCGGTCGGTGGCATGCCCGACAGATGTCAACCGTGCCGTCCTTCACAATATTATTATTATTAATAAGCTAAAAAAATATATTACATTTGTCATTTAAATAATCATTACGAGTAACTTTATAATAAGCTTTATCTTTGATTTATACTCAGATATACATTTCCAATTAATGTTGATCTCGCATTGTATAGGATTTCCGTACAATGCGAGGTCAGTTTATACTGAGGCCTTAGTGCGAGTTTCTTTTAACTATCTTCACTTTACGCATCGACCGCGTTCCGCGCTCCGATTGGCCCTTCACTGGCCTTCACTGGTGAAGGGCCAATCGGAGCGCCGAACGCGGTCGATGCGTAAAGTGAAGATATTTCAAAGAAACTCGCACTAAGGCCTTTGCAAATGTATAGCTTGATATGTAGCCGTGTGTACATGAAGCCACAGTAATTACGCGAGATCGACTATACCTCCTAAAATGAAAAAATGTAGTCTATTTGTTCAGACAATGACATAATCTCCCATTTTATGGATTCCGCGGTAAAGGCAAAAAATTATCAGTTAAAATGATTTCACCTTCATCTTCCACTCAGAAATTCATCTCCCCCGGAAGAGGAACCGCTGGCTTGGAAAATGTCTTCGTCTGTCGTATCGTCGCCGATTACAATAGTTTTCTTATTATCTCTGTTTTTCACTTTTTTAGTGCATTTATTTTTCACGTTTACTATTTCATTTTTTTCTGGAGAATCTGTTCCGATCATGCTTTTTCCTAGCTTTCTGCACTTGTTATTCTTACGTGGTCCAGCTTTGATTGGTGGTCTAAACAGACCCCTAGAAGTCGACGGTATATTCAGTGGATGGACACTTTTGTGGTGAACCAGGGGTGTCACTTGTAACAATCGAAAAGTCTTGTAATGGTTCCTGTAGAGCAGTGCCTATGTCTGAGCAAGCGAAAACTGGTATTTCCTGAGCATCAAGAGTCGTTTCTAGTAGCGAGGGTGAGGCACAGAAACGAGAATCTTGTTCAAAAGTTGCTTCAGAGATCGTTATTTCTGGATCTGGCATATCTATGACAGAGCTTGGTAAAAAGTCTGTATCAGTGAAGATAGAGGTATCAAATGGATGAATCCCGCATTTTCTAAAAGCATTTGTTATGTTTATAGGCGTCATTGCTTCTAAATAAGCTTGTCCAACACATTCAGCTACATGATCGATTGTCAACATTTGACCAGGGTTACGAAGTAGCCATGAATCAATAGCCGCATCGTAGAACGATTTGAATGGAGCGTTTAATCCAACATCCAGTGGCTGTAGCTTCGCAGTTGTATGTGGAGGTAAAGTGAGAATGGTAACACCAGAGCTTTTGGCCAGATCCAGAGCTTCTATAGATAAGTGGCTTTCATGGTTGTCTAATATAAGAAGAGCTGGGTTGTCTTTTGAAGCTGAAGTGTGCTTCACAAAATGTTTCATAACATCTACAAAGATTTCCGAATTCATGCATCCGGAAGGCGCGGCTAAGCCCAGAGTTCCCGGCGGAGCACCATGCAGCATATGGGCCTTCAAGTTTTGTCGAGGGAACACCATTACGGGAGGCAAAGCTTGTCCAGATGCGCATACGATGGCACAAGTCGTAATTAAAGTGCCTCCTTCATCACTAGTCATTTTACAGATGGGAAACCCTTTCAGTGGCTTCTGGACAGTTGTCGTTGAGATCTCGTCTAAATTGTATACCCGCATCCCTTCACCGAAGCTAGGATGTCGGGCCATAGCTTCTTTTAAATTGGAAAAGAATTTTTCAACGTTGTCTCTGTTAAAGGCTCGAGCTGAGCTACATGGCTCGGGTTTTTTAAGGCTAAGATCGTTATGTCGTTTTCTGAAAGATCGCAACCAGTCTAATCCAGCTATTTTATTTAGTTCCCATGTTATTGGTGTTTTGATCTGGTTAATTTTCGCCATTTCGAACGCTATTTGACGAACTTCCTTTGCCCTGAGCCCATAAAACATTAAGGCACATTGTTTAATGTAGTCTTTCAAGACTTGTTCCTGGTCGTGGGAAAAAACTGAGTTTACCTCATAGTTTGGAATCAAGTTAGTATTTTTATCTGTCTGGTACTTTATAGCATATCTCCGTACTGTAGGATAGGCCAACTGACACTCTTTAGCGGCCTTTCGGATGCTTGCACCTTTGCTTATAAGAAAAAGTGCTTTTTGCATATCTTCCTTGCTGTGCCCTCCAATCTTCCTTTTGACTACCTTAGTTCGACCCACCCTGAAGCAAAAAAATAAATAAATCTTAATAACGAATTACGATGTGACTGTGGTACACAATGAACCACGATTTACTGTATACCACCTACATCATTTGACAGTGGCGTTAAGATAAGAAAATAAATAATTAGGTTATGCTAAGAAAATAATTACTATAAGTAACTTTACATGTTTTCTGATTTTCTTACCGTATTTACTATGTATAGAAAATACGGTAAAAAAATCTTATAAACCACAAGTTTGAGAAACAAAAACAAAACTCACCTTTTTAGGGTTCCGTACCCAAAGGGTAAAACGGGACCCTATTACTAAGACTCCGCTGTCCGTCTGTCCAGATACAGCCTGGTGACAGACGGACGTCTGTCACCAGGCTGTATCTCATGAACCGTGATAGTTAGACAGTTGAAATTTTCACAGATCTCTGTTGCCGCTATAATAACAAATACTAAAAAACAGAATAAAATATATTTAAGGGGGTTCCCATACAACAAACGTGACATTTTTGCCATTTTTTATAGATAATGGTACGGAAACCTTTTTTTTTTTACTTTTTGAGTGTGTAAACACAAAACATCCCACCACACGTCTGCTTATCGCAGGCGCTCGCCGTCAACTGTCCCAGTGCGGGAGACGTTACGCGACACATTTCTACGTGTCGGTTGCGTGACAGGCAGCGTGAACCGGTTACTACTAGTTTAATATATACTAATACTGGTTATCCGTGTACTGCTGGCTCACTGTTGACCCACCTGACCCTACTTGACTTTACTATCTGAATACCAGCGCTGCGGTTTTTGTTTATTTTGTTCTCAAATATCGTAACATTATGCTGAGATAGGGCTCCTATCTCAGCATAATGCTACGATATTTTTTGGCCTCGCACAGGTTTTCTTCTCATTTTTACACGCTGTCTTATTTTTTTTTTTAATTACTTGATTTATTGTTTTATTTCGTTTCAATGTTTGCTTTTATTGTTTATTTTCCTGTGCGTGTCGCAAATACTCCATTTTCCTTCTTACTTACCGTGTGGATGTGACGTCACTTCTTGGTATTTTTCTTCCTTTTCGTTTAGTGCCAGTAGGTTCATTCAGAGCGAGCGTCTCGTTTGTACTGCAATCAGAAATAATAGAGGATGAGATTATAGTAAAAAAACTAGACTTTGCCCGCGGCTTCGCCTGTGTGGAGGTCAGAAATTATCCCACGGGAACGTAGTAGGTAAAAGTATCCTATGTCCTTCTCTAGCAGGCGTAGCATGAGCACCGTTTTGTCGACAGAAGAGAAGACAAAAATGACGTTTCCTGTGGACAGTTGACAGTACGAGACGGCAGCAAGAAAGAGTCAACTGCACTTTTTACGAAATTCACTCTTTTACATAATTCGACTCAGAATTCTTTATTTTGTCATAGGATTTATCGGTTGTCAGGGTGATTTTGACAGTAAGGACAGAAAACTTTCTTCCGAAATAGTCTACCTACAAAAAGACCTAGACAAAGATCGTTAGAAATGAAAGACAAAATGACAGATTGTACAAGGATTTCTACGGTGCGATGTTAAAAAATTCAAAAATGAAGAAACGAACTGTCACTTTGTATAGAAAAATCTATGTCTATTCTTCGTAGAGATAGAAAGCGCCATGCTACGCCTGCAGGTCATGGTCTACCTATGTGCTAAATTTCATCTAAATCCGTTCAGCCGTTTTAAAGTGAAAGTGTAACAAACAAACTGACTTTCGCATTTATAATATTACTAGTGCCGCCGCACTACCGCCGCCGCAGTACTACCGCCCGCGTGGTATGTCGATAAAAAGTAGCCTATGTCCTTCCCCGGGATGCCATCTATCTCCTTGCCAAATGTTATCGAAATCTGTTCAGTGGTTTAGGCGTGAAAAGGGAACATACAGACAGAAAGACAGAGTTACTTTCGAATTTATAATATTAGTATGGATAGTTACGATAAACGAGGTGAGTTTTACAAGAAACGGAGAAATATACAGACGGAAAACATGGTGAGGAAACTGACATGTCCTAGAACCAAAAAAATCAAGTAATAAAAACAAGTAATATTATAACCCCAAAAGAATTTAAAAAAAAAATCAAGTAATAAAAACTAAAACCCAACGACGAATTAAAAGGTATAAACAAGACACCACAGACAGACAAATTAAAAATCCGGAGTCACACGTGTTAGGGCATAAATCGAACAGATTACGTGTGACTCCGGATTTTTAATTTGTCTGTCTGTGGTGTCTTGTTTATACCTTTTAAGTCGTAGTTGGGTTTTAGTTTTTATTACTTGATTTTTTTTTAAATTCTTTTGTGGTTATAATATATATATTTTTGAAATATGCTCATTAAGCCCTTTCATTTGATACCCAACATGGTACGATTAAACCATTTTTTTTTTTAAGTTCCTCACTTTATGTCCTCTAGAGGGCGCCATTTTTTAATTTAATGTGACTTCACATAGCCTATAACCAGCGGACAATCACGACGCTTCTAACGATACCTCATTTGTCAAATTGTGATAAGTGGTTTGGAAGATAGGAGGGAACAGATGAACATACATACATACATACATACCGGTCAAAATCATAACCCTCCTTTTTTCTTCGCCGTAGTCGGGTAATAAAATTCGAAGACATGTGACATCCACCAACCCGCACTTGGCCCGCGTGGTGGATTATAGCCCACTCCCTCTCACAGAGAGGAAGCCCCAGCAGTGGAAACATTATAGGCCGATTATGCTATATGCCGGTGCCTGTCTGACTGGAAGACTTCTAAAATAATGAAAATTACTTACTTGTCCACTACATCACTCAGTTCTGTCTTCACATCTGTAGAAATTGGGTCGGTAGGAGCTGGCTCCCTGAAAACGCAACATAAAATATCAACAGGGTGTAAGGGTAAACACTCTTGTCATTCAAACCATGGGTAGTTGACTTAAATATAAAAATAAATGACCGAACACAACAAAAAAAAAAACGTTATTTTCATTAAAAGATTTAAAAAAGTTTCAATCCGACACCGTGCTCGCTAGCGAAACAGCCGACTGACTGAGAGAGGGGTCGCGCTCACGGCCGGTCAGCCCACCCGTGTTGAGACGCAAGTTCGTTGCCCTAGCGCATAGGTGAAAGGGTGAAATACTCTAGTGGTAAAAAGTAGTGTAGTGTAGTATTTGTAGAAAGTACCTATTCAATTTAACGCTGTAGAAAGACTACTAAGAAAAAATGAAAACATCTTTGAACCCCGTAAGGAAGGAAGTTATGACTTACTTTTTGACTTCAATATCGCTGGGCTCTTCCTTCACAGCTGCCGAAACGTAAATTTCTGGCTCCTCACTGAAATTGAAATAAAAGTCATTAGAATACCTACTGAAATATACCCTACAACATGTTTTTTTTAAATCACATTACTCTATGGTATTATCTCTAGAGTTATGGGATTTAAATGGAGAGGAGCTCGTGGCTAAGTAATAATAGCCGCACGGGTCGATCCGTCAGGTTCAGCTACGCTTGCCGGGGTTGGTCCGTGGATAGGTGACCATCTTTACATATCGAGACTCCTCCGTGCCTCGGAAAGCACGTTAAGCTGTTGGTCCCGGCTGTTATTGGTTGATCTTTGACAGCCGTTACTGTTCTTCAGAGGCCCGAAAGTCTGACAAGCAGTCTTACCAAGGGGTATCGTAAATCGTATTGCTCAGTTACTGGGTTGTGGAGGTCAGATAGGCAGTCACTCCATGTAAAATACTAGTATTCAGCTGCATCCGGTTAGACTGGAAGCCGACCACAACATAGTTGGGAAAAGGCGGGCAGATTGATTGAGTTATGGGATTTAAAAAAAAACACGTTGTATAACTTTACTCGAAGGTTATAAATAAAAAATACTTAATACAACTGGACAGGTCCACTCAAATCTGTGTGGTTCCTCAAGAGACCATTTCAGCTGCTAATCTACATGGTCCTCATATGGCCTGACCAAGATTATGTCTGGACTTTAAAAGAGACTTTGACTTTGAATCTTGTTGGTTTCAACATATTTTCTTCTCAGGGATAGTCAGATAGGAAATGTCTTTAGTTCTCAATACTACTCCATTTGAAATAAGATTAGACATTTAAACAACAGTCCGTTCAACTGATTTTGACTTCTATACCGTAGGCATAAGGATGGCATTAAAAGCAAAAAGGTTACACAATACCAACTGTCTACTGCAGCTGCCATTTGTCATGCCACCAACGCAATAGAAGTCAAAATCGGTTGAACGGACTGTAAAAAGGTTTGTTTAAATGTCTAATCTTATTTCAAATGGATTATAGTTTATTTTAATTATTTTTACCCGACTACGGGGAAGCAAAAAGGAGGGTTATGATATTGACCGGAATTCAAGTATGAAATTTTAATATGACGTTTAAAAGTGATTCCGATATTCTTTTTACTAAATAAACAATTTCATTTCATTTCATTATAGTGACTTACTTTTTTTTTTTTGAATATTTAAGTTCTTATTTACAAGATTCAATAATATACATTATTTTACATCTAACACTACAATACTAATAATATGTACAAGTATGTAAAAAGGGGCGGAAATAATCATTAAAGTGCATCAAAAAATTCGTCCGCAATGACTTACTTGTATTCAAGAGGTTCTTCCTTCACTATGAGCATCTGCGCCCTGAAAAAATAAAAGATTAGTTTCACTCTTATTATAAGGATTTATGCCCGGTTGATGCATCCTATACTATTAAATTAGTAATATTTGTATACTAACGACATTACAAATTATCGAAAAAAAAAATGGAAAAACATTAAGTTTTCATTCATCATTTTTGGTATTACGGAAATCAATCTGCCTAGCCTTTTCCCAACTATGTTGGGGTCGGCTTCCAGTCTAACCGGATGCAGATGAATACCAGTATTTTACATGGAGCGACTGCCTATCTGACCTCCACAACCCAGTAACTGGGTAATACGATACCCATTGGTTAGACTGGTTGTCAGACTTTCGTGCTTCTGACAAGTCGTAACGACTGTCAAACATCCACAAATGACAGCCGGGACCAACGGCTTAACGTGCTTTCCGAGGCACGGAGGAGTCTCGATATGTGAAAATGGTCACCCATCCACGGACCAACCCCGGCAAGCGTAGCTTAACCTGATGGATCGACCCGAGCGGCTGTTATTACTTAGCCACGAGCTCCTCATTTTTGGTATTACGGAACACATCCAAATTTATCATAAATTTTCAATAGCTAGTGCTATCGCGTCAAGCAAATGTCATGTCAATGAAAATGTGTGCGTGGTCGTACAGTTCACGGTAGCTGTGTGTATCGCTCCGACAGGCACACTAGCGCAACATTTGTAGCACTCGGTTCTTAGTTGCGACCGATATGCTACGCCGGCCCTTTTAGAAGTTTTATAATAATATGTACGAGTATCTAAAAGGGGAATAATCATATCATCAAGGCTGTATTAAAAAAAAACAGTTTAACTCACTCATCCACGTGACTTGATTCCCCGATATCGTCGACATTATCATCCGAGCTGTCTTCTTCGCTCGAACTGAAACAAAAGTACAATATATTTTAATTGTTTTAAGTATTCCTTAGGGCGCCTTAAAATTTGCCGCAAATAGCCGCGCAGTGGCAGCGCGGCTGCAGCGCTGCCGCCGCGCTGCAACCGCTAGGTTCGAGCATCATAGTGTTGTACATTTAGTTTCGACCTCATCGATAAATTCTTCAACCTGATTTTCGTTGACGTTTTGTACAAAAACTACGTACGCATCGTCACTAGTCGATCGATGCACTATTGCGCAGCGGCAGCGCGGCAGCCGCGCTGCAGTCGCGCGTTTTTTATTCACAGCAGCGCGGTGGCAGCGCTGCTGCCGCGCGGTACTTTGCGGCTTTGAAGGCGCCCTTAAAGTTGTAAATTACGTCAATCAATCTGCCTGACTTTTCTCTACTGTATGTTTCCAGTCTAACCGGTCGCAGTTGGATATCAGTATTTTATGTGGAGCGACTGCATATCTGACCTATACGATACCCCTTGACAAGACTGGTTGTCAGACTTTTGGGCTTCTCGCACGTTCGGTGCAACAAAGTCACAAATAGTAAATTAAAAAATGAGCTGTTGTGACTTTGTTGCACCGAAGGTACGTTCTGTCTAGCCGTATCGACTGTTAAAGATTACAGGCGAATGCGTCAAATTGCGCGTTACAGGATTTTGTGGGTACACAGACCTATCAGTGACGAAAACACTCTGCGCTCCACTAGATGTACCTGGGGGTCTACACACCAAGCACGAAACCCGTAGCTTCGACGAAAGTTACGGGTCCTTCCAAGACTTTGTTACTTACACCTTACGGACATTAGGAGTGAGGCGTATTTATCGTCACAGATATAAAAAAAATAACAGATAGCAATTGCTCCTAACGATAAAAAATATCTGTTACTAAAATAACTGATCCTCAAAACTGTTACCGCGGCTGTTACTGTTAAAAAATCGGATACGATTTTCGACTTTAACGAAAATAAATAAAGAAGATATTCAATTGAGTTAATACGTATTTATCATCCGTACAAAAATAACAGGCTGTTATTTTATAACAGATTTTTGGATCTGTTATTTTTTTGTCACAGTGATCACAGATATCGTGTTTCACCTGTTACAACCCATCTCTCGGACATTAGATTTGTTCGGAGCCCAAACTAGGAATGAATGATAACACGATTTGACAGCTGTCACAGCTGTCAAATCGTTTGTTTTAAGGGACATCTGAGGTGTCCCTAATACCAACGTGTTTCTGCCCGTCCGATAAATTGAATTTGTCACTTGTTCAGACGGATCAATTACTTATGGGCTGGTCCGTATATTCGTTGACGGACTTAGAGAGAAGACTCTCTGTTGTGATTGTAGATGTCGCTACTGTGTGCTGTTACAAAGTGCAGTAGTAATACAGTGTTAGATATACCTGTCCGTCTGTCTAGATCTCTTGCAAGCTCCGCGTCGTTGCTCAGACGGTCCCTGTCGTGTGTCTGCATTCCGTCCCTCTTCCTCTTTCAATATTTCAAGTATTTTCATCTCACTCACTCCGGTGGCCAGCGCAGTCCTTTGGCGGAACTTCGACAGAGGAGTCAGGTCCAGGTCTCCGTAAATTGACTTTAATTCTTCATATTCTTGCTCGAAGTAATGGTATACTTTGGCGATGAGTATTTTTATTTGGTCCTAAGGATTGTCAAATTTAAATCGTGAGGAAATTGTATATATACAGTATGGTATGTAACGAAGGGCGTTCCCGTTAAACCTGCAATAGTATAGAGTCTATAAATGCTAAAAATATTACCATTAAAAAAAGTAAAATAAAAATTTTTTAAGTAAAATATTCACACACAATTTTAAATTGATACGGAAAAGAAACACTCTGTACACTTACACTTGTCTTTCTACCTTGAAATACAAGTGTGCATGTACAGAGTGTTTCTATTACGTATCAATTTTATAGTTTAGTGATAATTTCACTACCTTTATTTAAAAAAAAACCTTTTTTTTTAACGGTAATTTTATTTTTACCATGTATGGACGCATGTATGTATACGGGCTAACGGGAACGCTCTTTGTTAGTTAACATTCTGTATATATAATTAGTATGAATTTGAATGACTATAAGAGTAGGGGAGGGGGCCCCCTATTACATGGCACTTAAACATAGCTGGTGAAGTGTGGTTGTACATACATTGATGTTATGTATTACAATTTTTAAATAGTTGAATGTAATCAGTGGTCCACACGGCTACACATCAAGCTATACATTTCCAGTTTATGCTGATCTCGCATCGTATCTATAGGATTTCCGTATAATGCGAGATCAGTATAACTGGAAATGTTTAGCTTGATGTGTAGACGTGTGTACAAATTTGACATTGACAGCGCCTTATGTCTGAGCAGTAAGGGATATTTTCGCTGTGCAAATGTTAACACTGATGCACGTCATGGGCGTACCCAGCTTCTGTCCTAAGGGGGGGCAAGTCAGATTTTCTAGGTCGGATCGTCCGCGGCCGTTTTGTCATACACACTACACAAACACACCTACATGAAACATTAGGTATAGGTAGTGTAGTTTGTAGGGCAAACAGCCTACCGAAGACCTACTAGGGATACCGAAGATTACCGAATACAGACGATCGGCTAGATACGGTAATCTTCGTCCGCCATCGTCGCGCGCGATTTATTGGCAAGTGCACCGTGCATTTTACCAGTGTCTACTGCGCGGTTTATTTAAAATTTAGAGCATTAGGCCCCGTTTACACTTTGATTAGTAATTAGGCGAGTTCATACGTGTTCTACGAGATTTCCAGGCAGGCCCTGCCCTCCCCCTCTGGGTACACCCATGTGCACGGTTACTATAAACACCTACCTCTTGTATTCCTTCTGCGGTGTGCGATACTTCTGTGTGACATTTCGGGCAAAACACCTTAATTTCGTTCTCACTCTGTGGGGAACCTTCCTGTAAAAAAGGAAAATTTCAATTGTAAGTTATTATTAAACTATTTTTTATAAGTTTTTTAGACTAAATACTAAAAATATTATTAAAAACACAGTCTGGTCTCGGTGTGACTTCAATAAAACTCAGTTAAATTTTTAAAGCTTTATTTTATCTGTAATGTCGGTCGCGGTTACTGTAAAACATACATTTTTGTCCTAAAATTAAAATAAGAGTTAACAAAACAAAAAACATATAAATAAAATAATATATAAAATTATATGGGTATTGTACTTTGTATTTAAGTATAATATATACAGTATGATAACTAACAAAGGGCGTTCCCGTTAACCCGCAATAGTATAGCATCCATACATACAAAAAAAATGTAACAAGTCAAAAAAATAATAATACTAGTCGTAGGTAGCAATGATAATGCACCCACAAAACAACCGAAAAAAGTGTTCCGCGTTGCAATGGCAGCACACTTATCCACTTTTCACTCATTTTACATTTCACTACAAGTAAAAATGATAGAAAAGAGATGGCTTGATAAAACAACAAGAAAAAAAGAGACAGCTAGTGTTATCAATTGACAATTAATGTTTGTTTACATTCACGTTCTGGCCACCAGTCACCGAATGTTGGCATCATAGACTAACAAATTCAACGAGACAGAAGGTACAAACCGCGCGTACTACCTATATTTGTACACGGGGTTTGTACATACTAATAACAAATTAACAACTAATAAACATTATTAAAGATAGGTAGGTGAGAAATAAAAGACGATGTAAAAAGAAAAAAATATTTATTTTGTAATAAAAGCAATCATACACCTTCGATAAGATACAATTTATTTCTTTTCTAGAGTTATTTTATTTCGGGATTATTTTAATGAGCGGAATGGAGGCGAACTGTTGTGTAGGTATATGGTTTTAATTAAATGTATGCGATGATTAAAAGCAGGTGCCTGTTGTTTGGAATGTTCCAAAAGTGAGTCAAATATATTGGAAGTTAAAAGTTTTTATAAAATGACATTTTAGTCTCTCACTCTCAATATCTTGATTATTTACAAAATATAAAATAAATCGGCGGATAGTTGCTATGGCATACCATTTTTTATTATTTTTATTACCTCTATAACAGGAACAGCATTATTTTTGAGAAATGATCGACCTTTGTTCGAAGTATATCTATCAGTGGCCTTGAAGTGATTGCTACAAATTCGACTGCTTTTTGAAGGCGTCCATTTTGATTCATGTCTTTGTGTACGAACAATTGCGATCCATTTTTGAAATCGGACCTCATTGGTTGGAAACCTTAACGAAGAAAAGACAATAAATGGTTAAAAATAACTGTTTTCACACAGTAAACTAACATTCATGATTCTGACTTGAAAGTTTGTTAAGACCCTACCTGTTGGCGACGAACATACGTCTAATTAGTATATAAGAATTTCTGATTGTTTATCTAGTTTAAGAAAGTACTGATTAAAATAAATAACCTATTTTCTCATTAGAATAATGAATGTACCTGAATAGCTTAGGGCTACCTTTATTTTCCTTTAATATATGCCATAAAAGCGCATAAGGGCTGAAACAAAGTAAACAAACCTTTCACATAACTAGAAAGTCTAACTAGATTCCAAACAGACAAGTCGCAACCTGTTCTAGAACCGTTAGACACCCATGTCACACCAGACAACACTCTAGGCACACTAGCACACATAATGGGCTCGCCCAAAGGAGCAGGTCTCAACCTGCAACACCCACACCTACAAACCATTTACACGAGTCTACGATACACAAACATAGCAAATAGACTTGCCCGGGAGCAGGTTGCAACTTGTCCAAAAATGTCCTTGAAAAAAGCTTACGCTTGACCGAAATCACCAAACCTAGATAAACACTATTGGTCTACACGCCTAGATTAAAATTAAATTGTCTCAGACCCACACACAACTTGCGCTATGGTAAAATAGTACTTAAACTCTCGCAAAGTAATGAAACTCAGTTCTTATGTTTTTGCCTTTAATATGTCCTAATTATGTAATAGTTATAAGTGCGCGGCTCAAGTGATTATACAGTATTCTATTTTATGTGGTGTTTTATATGTAAATCCCCAACAGAACTGGTCCTTCGACAAGCCGGATTGAAGAACTGAAGCCTGAGCCTGAAGATTCGTAAAGAAACCTCGCTATTTCGAAAAATTAATAGCGAATTATCGAGAAGCTTATGTATATCAAGAAGAATACATAAGTTTCGTGAAGATTACGACGAGCCGCGCACTTATTTCGTCGTAAAGAAGGTAGTAATCGCTGGGAAAAGGCGGCGTATGAAAGACCGCTCATTCCCGAAGCCAGGCCCTCTGCGGAAGGCCTATCGCCGTGCACACGACCCGCTGAGTGAAGAACGCTGAGAGGGTCGACCACAGGAAGAGTCGCGCCCTCTCGAAGCCCACGCCGCTCGAAGCCCTACGAACGTCGGTAAGAACGCTGGGAGGGACGGCCACAGGAAGAGTCGCGCCCTCTCGAAGCCCCACGTCGTTCGAAGCCCTACGAGTCGGTGAGAACGCTGGGAGGGACGACCACAGGAAGAGTCGCGCCCTCTCGAAGCCCCGGACCGCTCGAAGCCCTACGTGTGCCGGTAAGAAACGCTGGGAGGAACGACTACGGACGTCTCGCCCTCTCGAAGCCCGGTGTACACGCAACCCGCTGAGTGAAATAGAACAGCTGGGAGGGACGACCACAGGAAGAGTCGCGCCCTCTCGAAGCCCGCGTCGCTCGAAGCTCTGCGTGTACTAAGTGAGTGAATTATAGTGCTACTTATGTGTTATATAAATGACTTATAGTGGATACATAAGTGATACCTGCCGCCGTATCCGTGAGTAAATAAGCAATATTACTTCAAGTGAATAGTGAAGTTCGAACAGTGATACTTGTGTTATATAAATTACGTATAGTGAATACATAAGTGTTATATGCCGCCACATACGAGAGTAAATAAGGAACATTACTCGCGTGAACAGTGAACGTTCGAATAGTGATACTTACGTATTATATACACGCCGAATAGTGAATATATAAAGACAGTTAACTTAGTGAACATTGTGTGGTGAAGTGCCTTTGCTGAAGGATTGTAACATATAACACTGGTGAGTTATTGAACATTATTTACTGATAAAGTGTTTGTGTATATGAGCCATGATGACGCGAAGCCGTAAAGGAGATAGCACGCGCTCGACCACGGAGGAAGAGACTACGGAGGAGTCTGCGACCACCTCCGAGGCGGTCACCGACAGCACCGCGCCGACGGAAGAAACAACCGTGGTCGAGGATGCGGATGCTACCATGGTTCAGAAAAAGAAAGCAAAGGGCACTTCAAATAAAACTTCGAATATTAAGAAAAAGGAGTTAGAAGCTAGATTAGAATTAGAGAAATTACAGTTAGAAGAGATTAAATTGAAAACCAAATTGGCAAGTACCAAGTTGGAACTATCGCGTGTCAACGATGCTGACACAGATGCCAGTGATGAAGAAGAGGATGCCGCCGCCAAGGCCGCCGCGGAGAAGGCTACAGCCGCCTGGGTGTCCAAGTCCAAGGAGGGGCGTGATGAAGTAGAAATTGTACCAGAGACGTCGCGCACCACTGAACCAGTAGAGAAGTCTCCAACAAATCAGCTGGCGGAGGCTATACTAGAAGCTGTTAAGTCCGTCGCTGACAACAAAACGTCAGCCATCATGCAGCGAGCACCAAAATACATAAGCGAGCTGCATCAATTCGACGGAGACGCCAGAGATTGGGTGGCTTTCAAAGCGACATACATGGATTCTAAAGAACTGTTCAGCGCTATCGAAAACATGGGGCGACTTCGAAGAGCAGTGAAAGGAAAAGCAAAAGAAGCCGTGAAGTCACTCCTCTATACCCAGGCGGATCCAGAAGAAGTTATGGCTGCATTGGAACGCCGATTTGGAAGACCTACCTACCTAATAAAAAGCGAAATAGAAAACATTGAGAAGCTGCCTGCCATGTCCGACGATGCGAGGGAGCTAGTGCGATACGCTGGAGCTGTGGCCAATACAGTCAGCGTCGTGAAACAAATGAAGAAACAGAGCTACCTACACTCAAGTGACATATCAAATAGAATAATCGAAAAAATGTGTCTCCTGGTACGATTCAAGTGGTACGAGTACAGAGCTTCGAAAGAAGAAGAAGATGAACCGATCCTGATCAGCCTTATGCACTTCTTCAATCAGATGGTAGATCGCTTCGAGATGCACGAGTTCACGGGAACCAGAGTGAAAAAAGAAGGAATAAGAAGTCGCACACGACCACCAGGTTCCAGAGGAGTGAACGCAGCTCGCGCCACACATGAAGAATGTTCATCGGAAGAAGACCAATCAGAGGATGAAGAACTCGAACCACATACGGCCACAGTCTGCGCGTGCAAGGATAGCACGAAGAAGCCAGAGAAGATAGCCTGTCCTGAGTGTGCCGGGGAACATCCGATATTGAAATGCAAGAAGTTCATTGACGCCTCCATAGATGAAAGATGGGAACAAGTCAAACGAGCTTTCATATGTTTCAAATGCCTGCTGGGACGACACAGAGGATACAATTGCAAAGCCAAGCCGTGCGGGAAATGCAAGAGAGGTCATCACGTGATGTTACACTCAGAAGAAGGTGTGAAGCCGATCACAGAAGAAACCCAGTCTGTAACATCAACCGTGAATGCAACCCGAACAATTTCAAGAGCCTATTTGAAGATCGTACCAGTGGAGTTGTGGGGGCCAGATGCCACAGCTCAAGTCTACGCTCTTATGGATGAAGGATCAACGGTGACACTCATAGAAGACGACATCGTGAACATGATTGGCGCCAAGGGTCCTGAAGAAGACTTAAGGATCGAGGGTGTAGGAGGACATCGAATGGATCAGAAGTCAAAGAAGATCGACATCAAGATCAGAGGAAGATTCGAACGAAACCTTGAGATGATGTCAGGATATACCGTGAAAACCTTAAACCTAAGCCCACAAGAAGTGAACGAGAAGGACCTGGAAGACTGCCAGCACCTAGAAGAGATCGCCGAGCAACTGAAATACCCCAACGCTCGTCCTACTGTGCTGATCGGACAGGACAACTGGCATCTCATCGTGTCACAGGAAATAAAAGCTGGTGACAGAAGCAAACCGGTGGCCTCCAGAACTCAATTAGGGTGGGTTCTTCACGGAACCAAATCAAGCAGCAACACTCCAGTTCGAAGAGTGAATCACATGATAACGCAGCCAAGAGGGAAGGATGATACCTCGAGAAGATGATCAGAGACCACTTCGACATTGAAGCCCTAGGAGTCGCAGCGAAGAGACCGTCCAGCGACATCGACCAACGAGCTCTCGACGTGCTACACTCCACGACGAAGAGATTGCCTGACGGAAGATTCAGCTCGGGCCTGTTATGGAAGACAGACGACGAGCACTTACCTGAAAGCAGAACAGCTGCAGCACGACGACTGAAGGGAATGGAGAAGAAGTTCTCAAGAGATGAAGAATTTCAGAAGAAATATGAAGAACAAGTTGAAAACTTAATCAACAGCGGCTATGCGGAAGAAGTAACAGAGGTACCCACCTCTTCAAGAACTTGGTACCTACCCCACTTCGCCGTTGTACACCCACAGAAGAAGAAAATGAGATTGGTATTCGACGCCGCAGCTAAATCAAATGGGAAATCACTAAACGACGCATTGTTAGCTGGACCCGATTTGCTGCAATCTTTATTCGGTGTGCTGCTCCGTTTCCGTCAAGAAGCAATAGCTGTCGTCGCAGACATCAAAGAAATGTTCCTGAGAATAAAAATCAACGAGGAAGACAGAGATAGCCTTCGATTTCTCTGGAAGAACAAAGAGTACAGGATGACGTCTCTAATATTCGGGGCTGCCTGCTCACCATGTACTGCAATATACGTCAAGAACAAGAACGCGGAAGACTTCACCGACCAGTGTCTGCCAGGGCAATAAGTCGGAATCATTACATGGATGACTACATAACAAGCTTTCCCGACGTGTCAACAGCTACCAAAGTATCAAGAGACGTAAACGACATTCACAAGAAGGGAGGGTTCCACTTAAGAGGCTGGGCGAGCAATGACCCCGCAACAATAGAAGAGTTCACTGACACCGAAAACAAACAAAATTCCATCGTGTTAGGAGAACCAAAGGATCAAGTTGAAAAAACTTTAGGGCTCAACTGGAACATACAAGAAGACAGTCTCCACTTCACTTTAAGTCTGCGCAACACTCCCGACGAAGCCAAAGAAGGACGACGTGCGCCGACGAAAAGAGAAGCAACCAGTGCAGTAATGTCGGTCTTTGACCCCTTGGGACTGGCGTCACCTATAACAATACAAGGTAAAGTCATGCTTCAGAACTTATGGAGATCCGGCCTAGAGTGGGACGAGAAGTTACCTCCATCAAGAGAAGAAGAATGGAGAAAGTGGCTTGAAGACCTGAAGAAACTCGAAGATCTTCGCATCCCGCGCTGCCTCACACACGACGTCACCGAGGGGGAGCTGCACACCTTCTGCGACGCAAGCGAGACTGCGTACGCCTGTGCTGTGTACTGGCGCTCCCAGCATCCGGACGACCACGTGGAAGTGAAGCTGCTGACCGCAAAAGCAAGAGTATCGCCCCTCAAGCCAACTTCAATACCTCGACTCGAGCTTCAAGCCTGTCTACTAGGGGGTCGACTAGCCAACAGTGCAATTCAGGAAATGGATCTGACAGTGACAAGAAGGTACTTCTGGACCGACTCGAGGACAGCACTAGCTTGGATCCAGTCTGACCCTAAGAGATTCAAGCCATTCGTCGCGCATCGACTCGCCGAAATAGAAGAGCTGACAAAGCATAAGGAATGGTACTGGGTTCCAACAAAACTCAACGTAGCAGACGACGCAACGAGAGGAGCTCCATCCAGCTTCGACATAACACATCGTTGGTTCAGAGGACCGGCTTTCCTGTACGAAGACCCACGACATTGGCCTTCTGAAGAGAAGAAAGTTTCAATCCCTGCGACAGGAGAAGAGAAACCCAATGCCACCACCCTGAGCATCAAGAAGACCACGCCTATCATCGTGCCTGATCCCGTGAGATTCTCCAACTGGACGCGCCTGCTTCACGCAACAGCTAGATACCTACAAGCTGTGGATGTCTTCAAACGCAAATTGAAGAAAAAGGTAAACATCACGAAGCAAATCACGAGGAAAACTCAAGATCCAGTATGGAAGAAAGCACAGAAGAGGTCAACCCAGACGTCGGAAAGAAGGTCGATCAGCAAAGAAACTACATTCCTACCTAAGTCGGCACTCTATGTGGAAAAGGCAGAGCAACTTCTAATAAAGAAAATACAGGAAGATTGCTTTCAAGATGAACTCATCGCACTACGCAAAGAAGAGAACATTAAAACAACGTCCAAGCTGAAGAACCTTACTGTCAAATTAGAAGATGGGCTCATCAGACTATCCACTCGTGTAGGAGCGGCCAACTACTTGTTATCGTCCTACAAGAATCCGATCCTGTTAGATAAACATCATAGAATAACACAACTACTTGTGAAGTACATACATGAAAGATTCAACCACGGCAACCACAGCACCGTAATGAACGAAGTACGTCAGAAGTATTGGATACCGTCTCTCAGGAACATGGTGAAGAAAATAGCACGAGACTGCGGATGGTGCCAACTCCGGAGAAGAACGCCGCAGACCGCACCACAAGGAGATCTGCCACCGGAGCGCCTGACGAAGACTAGCCCCCCCTTCACCTGCCTGGGGGTCGACTACTTCGGGCCTATGCTCGTCACTATAGGCCGACGCACAGAAAAGCGATGGGGGGCATTATTTACATGTCTAACAACGAGGGCCATCCACCTCGAACTTGCTAATTCTTTGTCCACAGATTCAATGATTCTCGCCCTGCGGCGGATGATCGCCAGAAGGGGAACTCCGAAAATCATCCTGAGTGACAACGGGACCAACTTCATCGGTGCCAACCGAGAGATCTCCGCAGCCATCGCGAGCCTGAGCCACGAAACCAACAAGATGGGCATCGTCTGGAGATTCATCCCTCCCGGAGCCCCCCACATGGGCGGAGCCTGGGAAAGAATGGTAAGGTCGGTGAAAGTCGCCCTCGCCGCCACACTGCACGAGCGGCAACCCAAAGAAGAAATTCTTCACACGCTACTGCTAGAAGCCGAACATATGGTAAACTCCAGACCTCTCTTCTCCGTGAGCACCGATCCAGAAGAAGAAGAAGCCTTGACCCCTAATCACTTCCTCATCGGGCGGTCATGCGGAGCTACCCTCTTCGGCTCCTTCGACGACACCGAACTCATCGGGTCTCCCAGCTGGAAGACTTCCCAACGCTTGGCCGATCACTTCTGGTCAAGGTGGCTGCGAGAGTACCTACCAACTCTCTCGCCTCGCTACAATCAAGGTCCTCACTACCGGGACCCAGCATTGGGCGACATCGTCCTGATCGTCGACCACACACTACCACGATACTCGTGGCCACGCGGCGAGATCATCGCCACGCATCCCGGACCAGACGGAAGAACTAGGATCGTCGACGTGCGAACAACAGCGGGTATCCTGAGACGACCAGCATCGCGCCTAGTACTGATTGTACCTGCAACGTCGCCCCAACGAGATGGAGTGCAACGCACCGAGGGGGAGACTGTTGGCGACGAACATACGTCTAATTAGTATATAAGAATTTCTGATTGTTTATCTAGTTTAAGAAAGTACTGATTAAAATAAATAACCTATTTTCTCATTAGAATAATGAATGTACCTGAATAGCTTAGGGCTACCTACCTTACCTTAAGTCGCAACCTGTTCTAGAACCGTTAGACACCCATGTCACACCAGACAACACTCTAGGCACACTAGCACACATAATGGGCTCGCCCAAAGGAGCAGGTCTCAACCTGCAACACCCACACCTACAAACCATTTACACGAGTCTACGATACACAAACATAGCAAATAGACTTGCCCGGGAGCAGGTTGCAACTTGTCCAAAAATGTCCTTGAAAAAAGCTTTCGCTTGACCGAAATCACCAAACCTAGATAAACACTATTGGTCTACACGCCTAGATTAAAATTAAATTGTCTCAGACCCACACACAACTTGCGCTATGGTAAAATAGTACTTAAACTCTCGCAAAGTAATGAAACTCAGTTCTTATGTTTTTGCCTTTAATATGTCCTAATTATGTAATAGTTATAAGTGCGCGGCTCAAGTGATTATACAGTATTCTATTTTATGTGGTGTTTTATATGTAAATCCCCAACACTACCCTACCTCAAATTGCTTAGCATGATCCTCCGTTATGCCGAAAATAATGCAGCATTAATTTTGAAATAAACATATGTTAAAGTTGAGGATTGATGCTAGGTCCTATGTTTGGCGAAAACACGACTACATAAAATTTTCTCTATAGAAAAAAAACCGAAGTAATAACAGAACTATAAACCTTTGGTATTCAAAAAATACTTCAAATTACATCATGAAACTTTGCATAATAACTGAACTAACTATAAAGCAGGTCTTATGTTTTTTTATTACGTATATCAATTATTACATAAAACTAAAAGGATTAAATAATACAAGGTTAGAAACAAGGATAACAGAACTGTGGGGTAACGATGACTTTACTGCCTACCACAGACTACTTAGAGAACTAACGTTCTGTCTACGATATTCGCATCTGTACTTATATTCATGTCCGGAGTGAATGCGTCCTTGTCGTACTCACGACAAACAAATAAATGTATTTCCTTTTCTTTCTTTTTTCTAACCTCCAAATATCAGAATATTAGGAAAATAATTGAAATATATTATTAAATCAAAGTATATTGCGTACTTACATGTAGTATGAGATCCCTTGTGTTTTATTAACTTTGGTATCATAATTGGTACACTTTCTAAATACACACGATGGCATTTTTTTATTTTTTTAGGTGGTTCAACTAAGCGTATTACTCGTCGCAATGCGTGTCGCAGACTAAAGTCAATAGTCAATACGTCCCAATTAGGACGTTTTCGAGTCTTCACGATTGCGCGCTCACAACATAATCTGTTTATAATATCATTGTGCTCGAATCTAGGGCTATCACTATGGTGAATACTTAACAAAGTTTATAGCTTAGAGCTCTTATTTCAACATTAAATCATTCGATACAAAAAAGTTTGTATGCCGAACAAAAACACGAGGCGATCCAATCTGACACAACATCTCAATAATGGCCGACAAATATGTGACATGCGAGATGCGACTTAACTTAAACAAGTGAGATACTGGATTTGCAAATTATAAAAACGATTATCTACTGCTCAGTGTTGATCTATGATTGCAAAAATTATAACATAAAAGCTTTTTAACTGGGACGTTTTGTTATTATAAAATCGGAAATATATAATTGGATAATATTAATTATTTTCGTATACTTACTTATTATAAATGTTAATAATTATAATATACGAAAATAATTGATATTTATAGCTAAATAGTCGTAAATTATACATTAGCAATGGATTAGACATTTTTGTTTCAAATCGATTCTGATTGATCGTGTATTACGCAATAAGGGTGCTGGACTTTAGGTAATAAATGGTCTGAAATCGCCAACCAGTCTTGAGCAAGCGTGGTGATCAATGCTCGTGCCTTCTCTGTATGAGAAGAGTCCTGTGCCCAGCAGTGGGACACTAAGGCTGGTATTATTTTATCAGGCTTTTTTTGAAGTGTAAACTTCTTTGTGAACAAATTATCATGGAACTCGCGTCATCGTCACGCTTGAAGTGATTTGTTTTTTTTAGCGCCATCTACCGTCTACCGTTTGAATTACGATGAGGTTACGCATTGTTGCTTAGTTTTCACTTCTATCAGCAGTCTCTCAAGATTGCCCCCGCATGTTTTTTTTTTCCTATTTTTATTTCTATATTATTATTTTTTTTCCTTGCAGAGCTGCAAGAGCGACTCCTTGATATAACTGTTACTCACTGTATTTTCCGTCTGAGTTCTTTTGTCTTTCTTCCGAGAACGTCCTCGAACTGTATTTTGTAACGTTTGTAAGTCCGGCAAATTTAAAGATGGAAGAGAATTCTTTTTTAAAACCTTGCGACATGTTGATAGTAGTATGTCTTGGACTTTAAAATGTTCTTCACATATTCGGTAGCAGGTGTTGCATTTTTTTGCTAAATCTTCTCGGCACATCAGCCGAAGCCATTCGGAAAATCTAAAAAAAAAAGGACAGATACTTAATATGCATAACGTGTTTAACCTCGTCTCGTGTTAAAAATAAAATACTTTCTATAGATAAATTGCGTAGGCATACATGTAAATGCTCGCACCCTAATTGCGCAAAACACAATCAATCATGATCTGAATCATTTTGATTGCTTCAAATGTTCGTAACGGCCGTATATATATGCGCTAAAGTCGATATTGGGGTCTGTTTGGCGGGGAGAGTGCGGTGCGAGGGGGGAAGCGGCCGGCGCCAGCGACTATTGGTCATTATAATAAATATATTATTTACGGCTATTGTCAATCAACTATCAAGTCTTCTCCGTTATGTGTGAATGGAACATGCGCGAATCTCCCCATCACTTTCGCCAAGAGCTTTAAGGCTCTTACACACTGGGGCGATTCGCCGCGCGACGCGACGCCGCCACATTGATCGCCGTGAAGTTTTCTCAGAAATTGTTTTGTTAAAATTCGCGTCGCGCGGCGAATCGCCCCAGTATGTAAGAGCCTTTACAATCGTGCCGGTCGGTACCTGTACTGTATGCTACCCGAGACACCTGGCTGTGACGTCACATCAGGGATAGATAGTGAGCTATCCCTACTGAACGGACAGGGAATTGGGAACGGCGCGCGGGTTATTGGAAGGGGGCCGCATTCCAGAGAGGTGTCTAGCTAGCCCTACAACGTACAGTGACCGGCTCCGGCACAGCTCTTGAGCGCTCATTAAAAGAGTGGGGACTTTTTTACCATACGTTTAAAATTTATTTATTTATTTAAAGTTAATTAAAACGGCACAACACCAATTACATTAATTAACATAGAATTGCATTACATTGATATGTATAATTTAAACTAACATGGAACAGTGGACTTCCTTGCATACTTTCTCTCACAGAACACCAGACAAATACGCATAATTTTATACCATTCATCCGCAAACACATCACATTCAGGGTTGGCAATCAGAAGGGCGTTGAGCATCTTCAAAGTCCGACATACTGGGGATTCAGCTCTAGCGACAGTTTTGGATGGTGGTTGCGCGAACAGATTGTGCCGGCGGCTCGGACGGTGTCGGATGTATTTTTCGGGTACAAATAGTCGGCAGAAAAGGCCGTGGAGCTCCGGGCTGTCAATTCGACCTCGTAAAGTTTTACAGGCTACCGTGAGCTGATCAAGGCCTCTTCTTACCTCCAACGAGTTGAAACCCAACATCCTTAGAAGATAGTTGGTAGGGTACATATAGGGAAAGAAATGGTATAACCTTTGGAAAAGGCATCTTAAGAAGGTTTTCTGTACCTTTTCAAGCATGAGTGTTTGTGTCGCGGTATAGGGGTGCCAAACACAGGCACTGGACTCGAGTTTGCTTCTAACCAGAGTGGTGTACAATAATTTTATCACATTAGGATTGCGAAAGTCACGAGCAAAAAAATAAAATCAAATCATTTAATTCAAGTAGCATAGCCTCTAATAAGAGTAATCATAATGTGACTGTGTGTTTTTAACATCACATAGAATTTCATACCTACATTCAAAATAAAATTAGATTAAATTATTCATCATAAATTAAAATTACATAAGTAATTATAACTTTGTTGCATCATTCCAAGCGTGCGACGTGTGGCTTACAGCGGTGCAGTGAGTCACGAATTTACGATGGAACAAGCCTTACCGCGAGCGCGCAAACCTATCTCGCCTCTATAGTGCGCTCAAGATTCATGCCAGTGATTGACTGTTGTACACACGGCACGGCTACACATCAAGCTATACATTTCCAGTATAAGCTGACCTCGCATTATACGGAAATCCTATACAATGCGAGATCAGCATAAACTGGAAATGTATAGCTTGATGTGTAGCCGTGTGTATAATGCGAGATCAGTTTATGCTGGAAATGTATAGCTTGATATATGTAGCCGTGTGTAGCTTCGATACGCTTCAATAAATACCTACATACTTATCACAATTTTTTATAAACAAAAACTAAAAATTATGTTATTTAATACAGGCTTTCCTTGCCGAGTGACCTGGTAACTTAAAAAATGTTAAATCTGGTTTTGATAAAGATGAATTCAAACATCCGTATACTGAACAATACAATCGATAACTTCGTGACATGCTTATTTCACGTAAATAAATAAAATAATGAGCGTCTCACACCGTCCGCGTCCGGTAACTGCGGCGCACTCGTCGAGAATTCCCGACCGTTGAATACCGAACTTTATCGAAGGTTACCGAGACTTCGACGCGTGTCGTGTTTAGGCCGTTTGTATTAAGAATTATGACGTAATAGTTCAAGACTAAATAAGGAGTCTTATTTATTCTGTGGTAATAGTGCTTACTTGTGCCACAGTACTTATTACATTATCGGGTGTAAAAAAGGACGCATAAAGTAGCCGAAAGTCATTTGTTATTCCCGTCATTGCACTGTTGTGCAAGCGAAATCACGTTAGCAGCCGAATGTTGGCCGAATGTTTACGATTAGGAACGACTTATGATTATGACGGAGCAAACATTAAATTATTATTATAATTTTCAACAAATTAACATTTCCGGTTGTACTTATATAAAAATAATAAAAAAACGTGTGCGGAGACAGAAACCCCCGCGTCACGAACGAAGTTCCGTACACTTTTTCTTCAACTCCGAAATGGAGCATTGGAGATTTAGATTTTTTATAAGTATTTGTTTAATTTCGTCAAAAAACAAAAGTAAACTTGGACTTATTACTTGCGGAGCTTCATTTTTCATTGATGATTGAATTTCGTTCGTCTGCATTTGAAACTGACTGGAGATTTTTTCTTCACAGTTTATTTCTTCATGTCGATGATCGGGTTCTTGTTTAATTGCGACGAATGCGGTCAGTAATACCAAATCATCTTGAGACGAATGTAAAGACTCAAATTCAGCCAGTTTTTCAGCAATCTTTTTTGCTTTTAATTTTTCTCTGTATCTTTTTGAGCGTGCAGCATTCTGTTTTTTTCTGAAAAATACGAAATTTAATATTATTTCGTTATTCATCATCTGCCTAGCCTTTTCCCAACTATGTTGGGGTCGGCTTCCAGTTTAACCGGATGCAGCTGAATACCAGTATTTTACAAGGAGCGACTGCCTATCAGACCTCCACAACCCAGTAACTGGGTAATACGATACTGGTACCCTTGGTAAGACTGGTTGTCAGACTTTCGGGCTTCTGACGACCCGTAACGACTGTCAAAGATCCACAAATGACAGCCGGGACCAACGGCTTAACGTCTCGAACGATATGTAGGTAAGGATGGTCACCCATCCACGGACCAACCCCGGCAAGCGTAGCTTAATCTAATGAATCGACCCGTGCGGCTGTTATTACTTAGCCAGGAGCTCCTAAATATTATTTCGATATAAGTACTAGAAAAACAAATAATTGTTGCTAATTCTCATGAATGCGAAAGATCATAATAGGTAGGTACCTGACAAGATTCAGAGCTTCATTATGCTCAAGTAACTTTTTTTGATTCTCCCGAAATTGTTGTTGGCATTCAGCATTTGTTTTTGGTATTTTTTTCCCCTGTTGTTGTTGTTTTTCGAGTTTTTTTCTTATTCGATACTCTTTTTGCCTCCGAGCATAATATGATTTCCTTTTTGTATCTCTGTAATGTATTTATACAGTATGTTAACTAACAAAGGGCGTTGCAATAGTATATCGTGTATACATGCAAAAAAAAAAAAATTGCACTCAAAAAAAAAAAATCTGTGTCGTGAAATGTTCACAAAAGGATAAATTTAAACGTAAAAGAAACACTGTACACGCACACTTGTATTTCAACTTAGAAAAACAAGTGTGACAAGTGCGCGTTTACAGAGAGTTTATTTTCCGTAACAATTTAATATTTTTTGTGAATATTTTACTATACAAAAACAAAAAAAACATTTTTTTTTTAATGGTAAGTAATATATTTTTTAGCATGTATAGACTCTATACTATTGCAGGTTAACGGGATGTAGGTAAGTAAGTAGGTACTTACTTACATTTAACGTACCTATGTAAATAGTAAATAAAAAGTACTTTTATCAAGTAATATACTTTTATTTAAATACTTACTTTTCCATGTTTGTATTACACATACTTGCTGCAGTTTCCATTAAAAATATAACTCACTAACAAAGCCAATAAGTCCACACGTTCAGTATTGAGGTTATACGACCGCGGCCGCGCACAATACT
The DNA here is from genome assembly GCA_947522985.1 of Lithophane socia. Lineage (NCBI taxonomy): Eukaryota > Metazoa > Arthropoda > Insecta > Lepidoptera > Noctuidae > Lithophane > Lithophane socia. The sequence goes on from OX383280.1 coordinate 4,970,996, forward strand.
CGTCTGCTCGGCTCGAATCTCGATACTCGAACGCTCGTATAGAAAGAGACAGAGGGAGAGAGAGTGAGAAAGTCGCACGGAGGGGCCAGGCGGCATAAACGCTTTTTCCATACGTGACGATTTCTACCAGTCAACTCCAAAAGCAAGCCGCGTGGAACCTCGTTCCAAAAAAAATCCATACCCGCCGCGTCACAGCAGCGCGCCGCGCGCCGCGCCCCGCCCACAGTTAGGGCGCCGTCAAATTAGCCGCAAAGTGCCGCGCGGAGGCAGCGCGGCTGCCGCGCTGCAATCGCTAGGTTCGAGCGTCATAGTGTTGTACATTTAGTTTCGACCTCATCGATAAATTCTTCAACCTGGTTTTCGTTCATACTTTGAACAAAAACTACGTGCGCATCATCACTAGTCGGTCGATGCACTGATGCGCGGCAGCCGCGCTGCAGTCGCGCGTTTTTTATTTATATGGATTAATAAAGCAGCGCGGTGGCAGCGCTGCGGCCGCGCTGCCGCCGCGCGGCACTTTGCGGCAAATTTGAAGGCGCCCTTAGACTGTCACGTCTATCACAAGCTTTGCCTTAGTAGCAAAATGGAAAATAAAATAAATGTGCAATGTGGTTTTTATACACTCACAACTCACAACACAACCGAAATAAGTGTTCCGCGCAGCAGTGGCAGCACACATACCCACTTTTAATTCATTTTACATTTCACTACAAGTAAAAATGATAGAAAAGAGCTGATAAAAACAACAAGAATTACAAAAAAAAAAACAACCGACTTCAAAAAACAAACACAAAAATAGTGAAAAATAACTTTAATTTCGGAAGAAAACGAAAACGTTCCGCGCAGCAGTGGCAGCACACATAGGTAGTAGGTACCCACTTTTAATTCATTTTACATTTCACTACCGACTTCCGAAATTAAAATTATTTTTCACTTTTTAGCCGACTTCTTCAAAAAGGAGGAGGTTCTCAATTCTTTTGTGTTTGTTTTTTGAAGTTGGTTGTTTTTTTTTTTGTAAAAGCTTTTATTTTTCACTTTTTAGTTGTGGTACCTACCTCACGCAAATTCGTATGTAACCGTTATCTGCTATGTACCTAAATAACAGTGACGGAGTGAAATATATATGTATATCGTCTACATACGCAAAGTGGGAAAAAATACGTAATTATTGAAGCTAACTCAAAAACTACGCAAGCAAAATTAATAAAATTTATATGGGACCACTTCTGAAGCATGACCTACCAAACAAAAAAAGAATCATCAAAACCGCGTAAAATAAATACAAAAAAAAAAAACTTACCAAGACGAATTGAGAACCTCCTCGTTTTTTAAGAAGTCGGTTAACAAAACAAAAGACGGCTAGTGTTGTCAATTGCGCGTGAATGTAAACAAACATTATTCTGGCCACCAATCACCGAATGTTGGCATCACAGACTAACAAATTTAATGAGACAGAAGGTACAAATTTAAACACGCGGTTTATACCTATATCAACTAATAGACAGTAGTGAGAATTAAAGACGATGTAAAAGGAAAAATATATTTATTTTGTAATAAAAACAATCATACATCTTCGATAAGATACAATTTATTTCTTTTCTAAGTTTTTTTTATTTCGGGATTATTTTAATGAGCGGAATGGAGGCGAACTGTTGTGTATATCAATTATGGGTTTAATTAAATGTATGCGATGATTAAAAGCAGGTGCCTGTTGTTTGGAATGTTCCAAAAGCGAGTCAAATATATTGCTTTTTTTTTTTAATATGACATTTTAGTCTCAATATCTTGATTATTTACAAAATGTTAAATAAATCGGCGGCTAATGGCTACGAAAAACCATTTTTAGGGTTCCGTACCCAAAGGGTAAAACGGGACCCTATTACTAAGGCTCCGCTGTCCGTCTGTCTGTCTGTCCGTCTGTCACCAGGCTGTATCTCATGAACCGTGATAGTTAGATAGTTGAAATCTGTTGCGGCTTAATTAAGTTCGGTGGCAGCAGAGGATGCAAAAAAAACCGATTTATTTTATAACAATTTAATTAATGCCAAAAATTACAATTATATTTAAAACTAACTTAATAATTATATAGGTATCGGTCGGTCGACGATTGACCAAAGAATAATCATGTATCTTGTGGAATCGGGTGGTTGGCGTCCGGTGTCGTCTTCGCGGCGACACGAGGCACGTGTGCAGCGTCAGCTCCTAGGTATTGCGCAGTGTTGTTGCCGTGGAAAATCAGGGCGATGCATACTATAGCGATTTGCCTTGGCTATGCTTGCGTAACACCTCCCCCCGAAGAACAGCGACTATTGAAGACCTTGGTCGTAAATTGCGCTGGGAGATGATCTTGTCTATCTCTTTGTATCTCTGGTGTAGCGTAAATGATCTGCGGTCGAATTTCCTTGTCATCAGTGGATTCTTTCTTAAGTTCAATCTGCTTCGAATAACATCTTCGATAAGTGAAGTATGCGGCTAGTGCACATGCACTGAATAGTAACACGTACATCGGTATAGTTGTATGATAGATGCTGCTATTTGAACGGGTATCAAACTGTATCGGCGTCTGCAGTGAAATCTCCTTATTGGTAGCGTGAAGATCATCCAAATTGATAGAGTTGAGATAGAATAGTGGACGTGCCATTGGGCTTGGTATATCTTCTTTAGGAACATCTATTATCTTCAAAGCTTGACCTTTCAATCGATCGTTGGAGTTTGAGATGATGAACTCCGCTGTCTGTATGAAACAGTTATGGGGAAGTATGGCGAGGTAACTTCCTTGCAATAACTTATGAAGATCTTGTTCACAGGATAGGCGTACTTTCGTCGGCGTCGGGAAGCTGATGGTGTAATGGCGGTCGTCAAGTTTTTCGTAGGCTGGCTTTTGAAGAGATATTGTGACTGGTTTGCATTCGGGGAGTCTCTGCTGCGTGGTGATGAGGGCTCCAATACAGTCCGGCGATGTTCGGCTTTGTACGTTGTGTATCTCTTCACATAGATACCCTTTAGTGGACTTCGGGCATTCAGCCTCTATGTACTTGAAATCTTTCGGATGGATTGCAAGGAGTTGGAAGTGAGGGACGAGGATTTCATGGTTTTTGTTAGGGACTATAGATATCTTGTATAGGTCATATGTCTGGGGTAAAATGATCGGGAACTTGTAGACTATAACTATTTCATTACCTATATAATATGAACCTAACTGTATAACATCATAATATTCTCTAACTCCTATATCTAATACCTTATTACTACCATATAACCTAGTCAATTTGCTTATTATAGATCTAATGGTATCTAAACTAATAACGTCATGGTGTGCCGTTGACGTTCTTATAAATGCCAGCACGTTCTGTAATTTCGATATCTCTCGCGATAGCCTATCAATGTTATCACTAACTATTAAGATGGTTTGTCCTATATGAGCATACTGAACTAGCTCTTGATTCCCTTTGTCCAAGCTCTCGCTAATATTTCTAAATAAGGCTGTTAATCTGTTCTGATTGTCTACCATACTATTTATTAATTTAGAGTGTTGAGTTACCCAAGTTTTGGTCAGACTCACGTGATTATTGAATTCTGTTAATAATTTATTTTCATTATCTTGAAGAGATTTTATAGCTTTATTGAAATGAACTGCATCTGTATAATCAAGGTTACCGGTTATGCTTTTAACAATAGAACCAAGTCCGTCTACGAGACCTCTTTTAGAACGAGTGGTTTCGAATGACTGCAATTGATCAAGGACGGCCTGAAGCTGGTCCTCTAAGTATTCTATATGTGGCTGGAATAAGGAAAGGCTTCTGTTATTAAAGTTGGGGCTTATTTCTTTTAATTGATTACGAACGGTATTAACTTTGTCTTGCAATTCCTGGAGATTAACATGTATGGTAGTGAGATACTATACTACAGGGGCCTAATTTAAAAGGTAATACACCGGGGCCATCGTCAAGATTTTCAAGTTTTATCTCCTGTGTTAGGGCCGAATATAGGAGCAGATGAAGTACAAGGAGGGTCCTGTAACAATTGTGCACTTTTAGGTATTCTTTTCAGTCTGGATTTAGCAATGGGTCCGCGTTTCTTGCGGGTGTATATATGTATTGGTAGGTCAGCCATGACGGTATCGTGTGTATAGCGAGGTACTATCTTTTGGCGAGAGGCAGAGGGATTTTTCACAAATATTTGTTGTTCAGGTGAGTACTGGTTTTCCGTCTCTCTAGTTCTATTACGAGCATCAATTAAATCTTTGCGCTGGGTCATACTAGACTCGTGAATTAGATTATATGCGTTGGTCATTTTATTTTTATGTTCGACTGTATACTGCTGTAACAAATGAGTAGTCAGATCTATGTCTAGTGGGTCTCGTGGGTCGAAATGTCCGGTAATGACGTCTATTGGTCTACATCTAGTCAAACTATGTATCGAGCTGTTATAGGCCAAAAGGGCATAATTTATTAAATTTAAAACGGATTCATTTTTCTGTTGCACTTTTAAAATACGTATGTGTTCCAAGATTGTTGAGTGGAATCGCTCGACAATTCCATTTTCGTTAGGAGCGTGGGGTGCTATTCTATGATGTTGGATTTTGTGTAGTCTAGTGAACTCGGCGAACAGTTGGTTGGTGAACTCCGGGCCATTATCTGTCACTACTGTATAAGGTACTCCGTGATGGGTACAGAATTTTAACAGCGCTTGCACTACACTTACTGCTGTCCCATCTCTTAAGAAATAGGCTTGAGCGTACTTTGAGAATGCGTCAACGATGGTTAGAAATTTTTCACTCTGGATAGTCAGTAGATCTAGATGAACGGTTTCAAAAGGTTTACTAGGTGGAGGGACAAGACGAAACTGTTGTTTTATGGGATTGCGGTCGTACTTAGCTTGACCGCATACTGTACACTCATTGATAAATTTGGTAACGTGCTCTCTCATTTTAGGCCAGAAGTATTTGTTGGATAGGGCTAGGTAGCACTCATTTATGCCTCTATGGTTTGTTTTACCGTCGTGATATTTGTTAATTATTTCTTGCTGTCTTAAGTACTCTCTAACATTTTCCAATTCGGTTTTTGCTAGCGCTAAATTCATGGTTGAGCTCTTAAAAGTTTTTTGTATTATGGGAATAACTTTGTACATTGCTAACGGTGGGTTTATTAACAAGCCTGTCTTAATTTTGGGGTGAGCATACTCTTTAATAGCGTTGATGACATCTTCCTCCAGATTGGATTCCGACAATTGAACAGCGGTACGCGTGTGTGTTTCGAAGGGCTTTGTAACAGTTGACCTTCCTTTGATGTCGCCTACGATGGTGAATACTAGCTGTTTAGTGAATTTGTTAAGTGGTTGCTCCGTGATAGGGACTTCTAAAATGGGATTTTCACTGTCGGTATGAACTGTTAGGGTGTTAGAGTCGTTTGCGGCCTCTGCCGCTGTAGTAGTTCTAGAATCGTCAGCTGATTGGTTCTTTTCAGAAGGGTTTGCAACTATTGAACTTACTTCTTCGTTATGGAGCTGTAAGCGGGATAAAGCGTCGGCATTGGTGTTTAGTTTGCCTTGCTTATAAATTACCGAGAAATCGTATTCTGATAGCTTTAAGCGCCATCTCGTAAGTCTAGAATTGGGTTCCTTGAGGCTCATAACCCACTGCAGAGGCTTATGGTCGGTAATAATTTTAAATTTTCTGCCAAATAAATAAGGTCGGAAGTACTTGCAAGCCCAGACAATAGCTAGTAGCTCTTTCTCAATGGTGCTGTAATTAAGTTCGCTTGAATTTAAAGTCCTGGAGGCGTATGCAATGGGTTTATCCGAACCTATCGGACCTTGTGATAACACGGCCCCTAATGCGACATTGGAGGCATCAGTTGTCAGTAAAAATTCTTTGGTAAAATCCGGATATTGTAAAATTGGGTCATTTGTTAACAACGTTTTACAATGTTCGAAACAACTTATATAGTTTTGGTCACAATTTATTTTGGATCCCTTCTTTAAACATTGGGTCATGGGCTTTGTGATACGTGCAAAATCGGGTATGAATTTTCTGTAATATCCAAGGAGACCAAGGAAACGTTTAATTTCTGTAGTAGTTTTAGGTAATGGGTAGTTATTTATAACACAAATTTTATCTGGATTGGGCTTAACCCCATCTCTGCAAACGACATGTCCTAAAAATTGGGTCTCTAGCTTCAAGAACTCGGACTTGTCCATCTGTATCTTGAAGTTGGATTCCCTTAATCTTTTGAAAACCTTTTCTAAATTAATTATATGTTCCTGCAGGGATGTACTAAACAGGATGACGTCATCTAAATACACTAAACAGATGTCTTGAAGGTCTCTTAGGATATTGTCCATTACACGCTGAAACGTTGCCGGAGAGTTTTTCAAACCCATCGGCATCCTTAAAAATTCATAGTGGCCATTTTCTACATTAAAAGCAGTTTTGTGTATATCAGAAGGATCTAATTCGACTTGGTAAAAACCACTGGCAAGGTCAAGGGTGCTGAAATATTGACATTTACCTAACTTATCTAATATATCTGAAATGTTCGGAATGGGATACTTGTCATCAATAGTTTTCTCATTGACTTTGCGAAAATCTATCACAAGGCGCCACTTGGTCTTACCCGAAGCGTCTGCCTTTTTGGGGACCACCCAAATGGGAGAGCTCCACGCAGAATCCGAGGGTCTAATTATGTTCTGCTCCAGCATTTTACCAATTTGATCTTTAACCTCTTGTTTATGGATGTATGGATATCTGTAGTTTTTAGCATGGACAGGAATTTCGTCAGTCGTTTTAATCTTATGTTTGATCTTATTCGTAAATGTTAGAGGTTCTCCTTCGAGGTAAAATACATCCGAATACCGTGCGCATAAAGCCTTTAGATTTGCTAATTCTTCTGGATTTAAGTGATCGGTCCGGAGACGCGATAAAACTTCCTGAGTACGGTCAGGTGATTGTTCTACAGGTTCGCTCTGTACGTTGAATAGTTCGGCAGTAACGGGACGGTCCATGGAAAAGATAACGTCATTAGGTGACTCATTTGAAATTTCTACCCAACCTCTATTATTCTTTACTGTAGTCAAGCAATCGGAAATTAAGCAGTTACTAATTATCTGGTCAGGAACAAATACCTCACCGTCGTGGGAATTTATAGGTAATTTCACTAATTTAGATGTATGGGCTGGTATGATTTCTTCATACAAATTAGCATTGCGCGAGTCATACATGGTAATGGGTATCTCAGTATTTCTGGTAATTAGTTTCCTGTTTCTAAGGTCAATGTTAGTACCCCATGAGTCCAATAAATCAAAGCCAATAAGGCCATCAAAATACTTATGGAAATCTAGAATGAATAAGGTGATATCGCCTTCTTCTTTAAATTCGGGAAAACTAGGCAAGGTTATCGAATAGTTATTTTTATAGACTGTGCGCACGTTAGTTACTTCGAAAGGGTTATAGTTAAGAGGTATATTGGAAAAGTATTTTTCAACGGCTTGAGGCGATATAAACGACTGGTTGGCTCCAGTATCTATAAGGAATTTTAAAGGTGGGTTATGGATTTGTATGTATCCAAGTTGTCTCTGGATGTTAAAATTTACATCTATTTTGGCTTTTCTGGTTTCGGTACTTCGGGAAAATTTCTGTCCGGTTTTCGGTTTTCATTTCCGGCTTCGTCTGCGTTTGGCTTAAGTTCCTCCACGATTGGGGATTCGTATTGGCCAAAGTTAGTGTAAAAATCTAAGTACTCTTGGTAGGCATCATAGTCTTGGTTATATGTTGCACAGGCTAAGTCATAATAGGGATCAAATACAAGATCATAGTTATTAACCTCGCGTGTTCTAAAATAGTTGCTGGGTGGCGGATTACCAGCTGTACGCCAGTCATGTCCAGTCGAGGGTAAAGGTTTAGGCACGAAGTGGCTGATGCCACTCATAGGACGTGGCGTATTATTAGAATTAGTAGGTTGCACGGGCGATCCATTCGGGAACCTAAAGGCATTGCCCTGAGCGTTATAATTTGTAGGTGGTGCACGGAACATCTGTTGAGTCCGAGTAGGGCCACGTGGTTGCTGTGGTTGGGGTGCATTGAATCGCCAACCTTGGTAAGGTGAAGGTAAGAATTGCTGTGGACGCGGGAGACCAGGCATACCGAATATCTGTGGTTTAGAAGGACCGGGCATACCCATTGCGAAAGCTTGCTGCATGAAATTATTTAATGGTAAATTGGAATTAGGTTTGGGAGGCTGCTGGTTATTACTATCCTTTTTATTAGACCCGCCTTCGGTGCGTTGTTGCATGTACAGGGTGTTAAGCTCTTCCTGAACGAACTCGAGAGCTTTTTCCATAGTTTCAGGACGCATGCAACGGACCCTAGAACCTAAGGGATCTTTTAATCCGCGTAAATAACACTGTAGGGTTAATTTTTTGTAAAGATCACGTTTTGCTTTAACTGTAGTATCCACGGTCTCATGTAATGTGACGTATGTCATGATTGTGCTGAATAAATTTTGGCAGCGCTCATAGAATTCCTGTGGGGTTGAAGACCCCTGGGTTTGCAATGATAAATCGTTATACAAAGCGGTCTCGTCGCGATGGTCTGCAAAGTTATTAATGAGGGCACTTCGGATACCAATCCAGTTTTCAGGAACGCCGTTAGTATTTATCAATCGAGCTGCGGAACCCGTAACCTTGTTTAATATGCCATTTATAAGAGCCAAATTGGTTAACTCATTACCCGGTTCTGTATTGAAATATGCAAGTACTAACTGGTCACAGAGGTTTACAAAACGGGTTAACACGTGTGGGTTGCCATCGAAGTCGGGCACAATCCTAAGCGACTTTAAAATATCTCCTACTTTATCCTGAGACATATCTGCGTCCAGTAGTGCCGGTTCACCTAGCTGCCTAGATTCGTCTATGACGTTAAGCCTATTCGATCTACTACTACCTAAACTAGGGTTACGCGATTCCCTTGGGTGGAAAATCTTGAAAGCTATGAAAAACACTAATATAAATCAAACACACAATATCAAAATTATAAAATGCGTAATTATAAGAAAAAATACTGTAAATGACAGGAAAGGATCTAGGTTAGACTAAAAATAGGATAGCAAGGATTTGAAAGATTCAAAGCACTTACAACATGGTTTTCTTGCCGAATCGATGTCTGGATTCACCTCCGCTGGCGCCGCACGATGTAGATTCAGGATACTCGAGAATCGGTAAGTCACGCGGGACTTCGGTCCGATTTTAGGGGAAATCTTGACGCGTCACGTACCTAATATTCTCAATCCTACCGACTGCGCCAATTAAGTTCGGTGGCAGCAGAGGATGCAAAAAAAACCGATTTATTTTATAACAATTTAATTAATGCCAAAAATTACAATTATATTTAAAACTAACTTAATAATTATATAGGTATCGGTCGGTCGACGATTGACCAAAGAATAATCATGTATCTTGTGGAATCGGGTGGTTGGCGTCCGGTGTCGTCTTCGCGGCGACACGAGGCACGTGTGCAGCGTCAGCTCCTAGGTATTGCGCAGTGTTGTTGCCGTGGAAAATCAGGGCGATGCATACTATAGCGATTTGCCTTGGCTATGCTTGCGTAACAGCTTTAACAACAAATACTAAAAAAAGAATAAAATAAATATTTAAGGGGGCTCCCATCCCATACAACAAACGTGATTTTTTTGCCATGTTTTAAAAAAAAAAAAAATTAAAAAAATTAAAAATTGTTTATTGTTCCAAAAACGTTACAATACGTATAGCATGAGGCAGCCCCGTTAAGTTATTAACAATACTTGTGTTGGGGCTGACTCGCTACTTCCCCTGTAGTACATTTACAAAATGGAGACTAATAAACTAAAGATAATAAAAAGGATACAAAATAAAAACTAGAATTCTATCAAAAAGAGCAGCTCAAATTGTGTATGTGTACGTATGTGTGTGTGTGTGTGTGTGTGTGTACATGTGTGTATGTGTGAGTGTGCGTGCGTGAGTGTGCGTGCGTGAGTGTGCGTGCGTGCATGTTTGTGTATATGGTATGTGAGCGTGTGTGTATGTTTATATCTATAAAATATTTTTTCTTTAATAAGAACCTTCTCCTGACAATAACAAACACAACAGAAAAAGAATTAGCGAAATCGGTCTAGCCGTTCACGCGTGATGGCGTGACCAAGGGAAATAGGGATAACGGAACTCGCGCACTTGGCCGGTTTTTTAAATTTTAATTACTTACCTCTATAACAGGAAAAGCATTATTTTTGAGAAGTGTTCGACCTTTGTTCGAAGTATATTTATCAGTGGCATTGAAGTGATTGCTACAAATTCGACTGCTTTTTGAAGGCGTCCAGTCCGATTCTTTTCTTTGTTTACGAACAATTGCAATCCATTCTTGAAGCCAGACCTCATTGGTTGGAAACCTTAACGAAGAAAAGACAATAAATGGGTTTACCCATAACTCTGTTTTCACAAAGTAAACGGTAAAAAAAAAAAAAAGATTCTGACTTGAAAGTTGTCAAGGGCGCTCGCACACGGCATACTTTGTGGAGGTAGTACAATCGGTCAGATTATTTCACCCTATGTTATTTAGACCAACTTTTTGTAGAAAGTGTGCGATGCAATGATACATTTTGATCTGTACTGTTTCATTTGGCTCCTACAAAAAATCGGCCACCGTGATAAAAAATAGAAATAGGTTTATTTTAATACTAGCTGCGCCCGGCGGTTTCACCCGCGTAAGTCTCGATCCCGTGGGAATATAGGGATAAAAAGTATCCTATGTGTTAATCCAGGTTATAAACTATCTGTTTGCCAAATTTCATCCAAATCCATTCAGTAGTTTTTACGTGAAAGAGTAACAAACATCCATCCATCCATCCATCCATACTTACAAACTTTCGCGTTTATAATGTTAGTTAGATTAGATAGTTAGATTCTCTGTGATATATTATGGTAAGCTATTTATATTTAATTTTCCCGCACATGAAATGTTTATCAATTATAACATCAAACAAAATGATTAAATAATAAAAGGTTAGAAAAAAGGAAAACAGAACTTATGACTTTACTGCCTACGATATTCGCATCTGTACTTTTACTCTATGTCCGGAGTGAATGCGTCCTTGTCGTACTCACGACAAGAAATGTATTTCCTTTTCTTTCTTTTTTCTAACCTCCAAATATCAGAATATTAGGAAAATAATTGAAATAAATAAATCGAAGTATATTGCGTACTTACATGTGGTATGAGATCCCTTGTGTTTTACTAACTTTCGCATAATAATTGGTACACTTTCTAAATACACACGATGGCATTTTTTGTTTTTTTTTTGCTGCTTCAGCTAAGCGTATTACTCGTCGCCATGTGTGTCGCAGACTAAAGTCAAACAATACGTTAGGTACAATTGGGGTGTTTTCGAGTCTTCACGATTGCGCGCTCACAATATTATATGCTGGCCCCTAATAAATGGGACCTCAGGGGTAGTATTATCCGGCCAGGGTTACGGGAAAGTCCGAAAGGGATACCGAGACTTTGGCAACAGGCAACTGAAGGAACACGGGTGGGTTTTAGTCAGTAAAAGTCTGACACGCCCTTCCGCTCCACCCAGAGCGGGAGAAGTCATTGGATGATTACCCAACCTCAAAAAAAAAAAGGGGTACTTAGTTATGAAGTATTAACGCCATCATTATTACACTGCAAAACCGGGATGGTGCTACCGGCCTTGTCTAGCTCCGTCTCTCTCTCACACTGGAAAAATGGTGGCATTACTACTTTATAATACGGCACCAGACCAAACAAAAAACAAGACAGAGCTCTGTCAACATCCGGTCATAAAAAGGTTTAAGTATTTAAAAATGTCTTATCTTATTTCAAGAGTACAGTTTGAATGTGAATGGTTGTAAAGGTGTACGTGTGTGCGTGTCACTGTGTGCGTGTCACTGTGTGCGTGTGACTGTTTGAGCGTGTCGTAGTTCACTGTATTGTTCGCAGCACTCTGTCTTGGTTTTTTATTTGGTCTGAACATGAGACGGCGAAATGTGAGTGTAAGTCATCGATCACTAATAAAAGTAATAAAGAAACCAGCAGGTTATTTGGCAAGCATACGGTGATCGAATATGGCTTTCTGTAAAATAATAAAGTGAGAATTAGTGTTACTAGATTTCCGAAGCTTGCGATATATTAAGATTAGCTGTGTATATTCGCTAAAAGATTAAACAGAGAGGTGTGGCTTATTCTCAAGTTAGTATAAACGGAAGTGTAAATATCATCTTAAAACCATTAATCCAAGTATTCCCACATAAATAATTACAATAACTGCAAAATAGCCAAGTAAACTTAATAGCCATACTTACGCAGAAAGCTTGTAATAAACAGAAGTGCGGCAACTTCCCTTGGAATCTGTTCAGGCCATGGTGCTTGCACTTGCGCCCGCGCCGGTAGCCTGCGGGACGACCGGACCACGTGATTGGATGCTATTAGTAAGTATGTTGGTACTTATAGCTATTTTGCAGTGGTTGATTTTTGAACAAAAGTGACTACGTAGGTAGTCCCTTAATCTCCACACTTAATTTATACCTAAAGTATTTTCTAGGTTTCTGCAGTTCTTTATTAGTGATCGATGGTGTAAGTCCTATAGGTACATCTCAGCCTAACCCTTCTGATAATACAGGCGTGATATTATGTTGCAGTAGTCAACAAAATCAGCTGGAGATACACACGGCTACACATCAAGCTATACATTTCCAGTTTAAACTGACCTCGCATTGTACGGAAATCCTATACAATGCGAGATCAGCATAAACTGGAAATGTATAGCTTGATGTGTAGCCGTACTAGCCGTGTGTACCTGTAGTTCACCAAAGGAATCTCGCGAACTTTCAGTACTAGTAGATGCCGTATCGGACACGCCTAATGCAGTAACATCGCCGTCGATCTTGTGTTGAACAACTCTGCTATGCAATTCTCTTCGAATACCTCTCCTTGGGGCACTAGGTTGGGTACTCATGGGATATATTGAAGCAGACGGTAGGTTTAAAACTGGAATGGCAGCGCTTTTCAATTTCTTTTTAATATACATCCAACTTTCAAAGTGTAAGCTGCAGATGTACTTGTTATACAATTTTTCAATGTTTTTATTTTTCAGATCAGGTCTTCGGCAAGCGTCTATCCATGCCTGGCTCCTGGAAAGAAAACTATCTAATAAATAAAAGCAAACTATGAGCTCATACTTCAGACATAATAACAACCAAGACAGAGCGCTGCGAACAATACAGTGAAGCATGCCAAAACTACACCACCGCTCTGTGCATACACAACTCACACGCGACACGCACACATTTACAATCAAACTACACCTGACAAGAGCACAAATGTTTACGAAACCGGCCTCACGTTACTGTACTGTTGAGTTGACAGTCTCCCACGCGAAGGGATTCGTACACGCGGATACACATCAAGCTATACATGTACCGCCTTACTAATAAACGTTGTATAGCGCCTGTATTGTTGTCGTTTTGTCTTCTTCTTTCAAAAGTAATTTGACTTTTGAAAGAAGAAGACAAAGCGTTGTGTAACTATACAGGCGCTATACAACGTTTATTAGTAAGGCGGTTTTAGTATAAGCTGACCTCGTATTGTACGGAAATCCTATACAATGCGAGATCAGCATAAACTGGAAATGTATAGTTGATGTGTAGTCGTGTGTACCACCACCGTACACTATTCTACCTTTTTTTTAAATACTTTTGTAATACCTACGTAACGCGCGAAAAACATAACCCTTCCTTGGCAGTCCGGGTAAAAACAAGAGAGGTGCAAAAGTCGAACTTAACATATACATACATATCCATTAATACATATATCAACATCAACAACAACCACTGTGAAAATTTCAAGTGTCTATATCCCATTTGAAATAAGATTAGACATTGAAACAAACCTTTATACAGTCCGTTCAACCGATTTTGACTTCTATACCGTAGGCATAAGGATGGCATTAATAGCAAAAAAGGTTACACAATACCAACTGTCTACTGCAGCTGCCATTTGTCATGCGGCCAACGCAATAGAAGTCAAAATCGGTTGAACGGACTGTAAAAAAGGTTTATTTAAACGTCTAATCTAATTTCAAATGGAGTATAGATTTCTATTAAAAGTAAGTAAGTACCTACAGACAAAGTAAGTACCTAATGCTCTTGAGACGATATTAGTTCCAACATACTGTAGGTAGGTACGAAATTATATTAAAAAAAAACCTTACCTTGCGTCACGGGGAAATCTATGGAACCTCAAGAACTTGCTGTATTTGGCTGTTGAGGTACATCCATAAACAGAACAGTTGTGCACCATTATATAATTAATATTCAACGATTCTCGTAAAACTCGCTCGCGTCTGCACTCAATGTACAAGAGCGCAAACTAAACGTGTTCGGGGGCCGCGGCCCGCGCTGCGCCCGCGCCGCGCCTCCCTACTCCTCGCTGTTGCTCTACACAAGCACACTGGTTTCGCAACAGGGGGTCCCTAAGTCCGTAAGTGAAGATACGGGTCCGTCGGAAAGTAGTTAATCCGTCAAAACAAAACATAAAAATATTTTTTCACACCTGAAGTAAAATCACGAAAATTAGCAAAATTGGCAAAATTTCGTATTCCACCTCTTAAGTTTAATAAAAGTTTGGATTTTTAACCGAATTCAAACGGGAGGAGGTTCTCAATTCAACTCTTGTGAGTCTTGTGTTTGTTACTCGATTTCTCCGCCAATTATAATTGATTTTGATGTTTTTTTTTTTTATAGCTCATGCTTTATAGATGGTCTCATATAAATTTTATTAACTTTGTTTGTGCTTTGCTTTTTGAGTTAGCGTATTACGCATTTGTCCCACTTAGACTATATGGATGGTGTTTTAATTAAGTTCCTGTCAGTATTATTTACATAGCAGGTAGTGGTATTCGAATTTGTGTGGGGTAGATACACACGGCTACACATCAAGCTATACATTTCCAGTATAAGCTGATGTCGCATTGTGGGTTCGGAAATCCTATACAATACGAGATCAGCATAAACTGGAAATGTATAGTGTGTACCACACCTAAAAAGTGAAATACATAAACGGAAATTCAAAACCAAAGACAACGATTTCCGAAATTAAAGTAATTTTGAGATATTTTTCACTTTTTAGTGTTTTTTTTTATTTAGCAGAGCGTTGAAAATCCAGTAAATATGCGAAGAAAATCAACAACTCATTGCGATAAAGGTTCATTGACACGCAAGCCCGCGATTTGTCACGATCACGACTCACGCGCCGAGCAAGGAAATTGACTTGAACCACAGATATAGATAGACCTAGATAACGCATGAAAATCAAGCGTGCCATTTTTTGACTACCTACTATGACGTCACCAGCACTATTTAGTGATAGGAAAACGATTCAAAGACGCCGCCGCGCTTTTTTGGGCGTACCCCTGTATAATTTGTAATAAGTAAGTACTTCCAAGTAAAATCCAACATAATTTCATAAAAAAAACAGGGATAAGTTACAGAAACTTATCAATTAACTAACTTCATTCGTTGTGATCTTCAGTACATCAATAGTCGGACATGCTGCTTTTGTTAATGTTCGATGCTTTTTCCCTTCTACAAAGCATTCCTCCTCAAAATGTATCGAACAAATTGTGCTATACTTTGTTGGGAACCAATCTTTACTACCCGTCGCCGCAATCCATTGTTCTTTTAAATTGAGATCATGTGGAAAACTAAAAAATCACGAAACATTAAGATTAATTTATTAAAATTGTGTATGATAAATCGTACGAAATCGATTCCCGAGAATCGATTTGTGTTGCGTTAGATGCGTAGGATGAACAGCACTAATCGCTAAAATTGATAGAAAAATGATAAAAGCGCCTGTACTTCGAAACCGAAGCGACATACGATAGTATCACTTGTTTTGAAATTCATAATTTGTTAACACAGAACGTCACATCAACCGCTCTAAGTAAAAGCCGCAATGTATAACGAATATACAGCATGCTTTCGATGGAAAGCAAGACAAAGGCTAGTCTCCGTTGAGATTGGCCGCCGTGGCCGAAAATACGGTCAGCAGGCGTAGCATGAGCACCGTTTTGTCGACGGAAGAGTAGACAAAAATGACGTTTCCTGTAGACAGTAGACAGAACGAGACGGCAGCAAAGTAGAAAGAGACAACTGCACTTTTTACGAAATTCACTCTTTTACATAATTCGATTCAGAATTCTTTGTTTTATCATAGGATTTATCGGTTGTCAGTGTGATTTTGACAGTAAGGATAAAAAACTTTCTTCCGAAATAGTCTACATCTATAAAGACCTAGACAAAGATCGTTAAAAATGAAAGACAAAATGACAGATTGTAGAAAGATTTCTACGGTGGATGTCAAAAATGAAGAAACGAACTGTCACTTTGTATAGAAAAAGCTATGTCTATTCTTCGTAGAGATAGAAAGCGCCATGCTACTCCAGCTGGAGGACTATTATTATTATGCTTTCGATGACCTACGTTTTTCTCAAATTTGGCATTATTGTGGGTACTAGATTTACTTACCGATGGAAGGAAACGTTAACCTTTTTTTGTCTGCTCACATTTGTGCAGTTTTTACAATTTGTCACAGCACAACTAGGCATTTTTGATTTTTTGACTTACGTCCAACTAGCGCGGCGCACCGATGCAGACTCACCGCGACAGTGGCCACGTTAAGCATTTTATGATTAAGCCCGCAAAGTGGGTGCTCTTGCGTTATCTAGTTCTATCTATAACTGTGTTTGGACCGCGTTCGCCAAAATACCGCAATCAACCGTCCTGTTGCGTGTTGCCAGACCGCAGCGCAGTGCAGAGCCACGCGTGCTGATAGTATCGTACCAAGAGCAACACGCGGCGTTGCCAGCCCGCAGAGTACACACGGGCTACAGAACAAGTTATACTACATTTCCAGTTTATGCTGATCTCGCATTGTATAGGATTCCCGTACAATGCGAGGTCAGCCTATACTGGAAATGTATAGCTTGATGTGTAGCCGTGTATACAACCCACAGTATATATCATCACATGGGTCGAGTCGTACGTACTTGCAAAATCGAATACCAGTACGTCGATCCGCGATCGACGATCATTCATGCATTAGCATTACGCAATGATTTCTATGTGTGCGTGTAAGGTACTCTTACGCACACAAGTAAGCTTATCTTCTAGGTACTGGGGTCTATATTGGTGCCGATTCTCTTGTCACAAATTCTCTTAACTAAACTAAAAATCACAAAAATTTAGTTTATTCCTGTCAAACGACGATTTCCCATTCTGAAAATAGACTAAAGTGACACAACTTAACAATAATTTAGTTTGACAGCACTAAGATGGCACTGAGTTTTGATTTAGTGAAAATGCTATTCTGAATTTGACGTTTTAACCAAAATTTTTGTTCTATATCTAAAATCCTCTAACTAACTCTGACTATTTTTAAATGTGTGGAATAAAATTAGATGTCATGAACTAAAATTCAAACCAACACCTCGAATTCAGTTGCAAAACGGTACTGTATCTTTTTTTTATTTTCTTTTGCAAAAATAATGAAAATTTTGACCCCCTGTGGAACCCGCAAACCCGTAATACTCAACATGTTGGTAATTTTTTTTTTGTTTTCTTCCAAAAATTGAAAAATTCCATAAGTATAATAAAAAACTTTTTACAAACAAAAACAACCGACTTCAAAAAACAAACGCAAAAAAAGTCAAAAATAACTTTAATTTCGGAAGTCGGTGTCTGCTTTTCAATTTTCGTTTTTTGCCACCGACTTCCGAAATTAAAGTAATTTTTATACTTTAACGCCTGATAAGCGGCGTTTCCAAATCCATCGCCTGATAAGCGGCGGCGGCGCCGCCGGGCAGGGCGTCTAGCTAGAGGTTGATTCATCGATGGGGCAGACAGACTCGCAGACGCAGAGATCCGCATACACACACGAGTGAGTGCATAAATGCCCACGTGTGGCAATGCCGCCGATGCTGCGAGATGTCTGAAGTCTGAGTCTCAGACATCGCGCGGCGTTGCCAGCCCGCAATAACAACTCCACGACGCGCCCGCCGGGCGGCAGGGAGGTGCGGGGCGCGCGAGAGATGCGGCCATGCGGCGCGCGCCTCCCTCATTTCACGCTGTAGCCACAGTATAATAAAGTAACAGTATTATATCTTGGCAGTGGCTTCGAAGTAATTACCTACCGCCAGATAAACCTTCCGCGTCCGTGCGAAACTGGCGCGCACTCGATACTGTTGCATACTGATATACACGGAGATAATAATACTGCTACTTATTTATTTATTTATTTATTTATTTGGCTCACCAACAATTGAATACCTACACCGATACAAAGATAAGAGATTGATCCAATACTTATACTTATACTGTGCTGTAGCACTGAATTTTGTATTTTCACACATTTTTTCCAATAAAATTAGTTATACTCCATTTCAAATAAGATTAGACATTTAAATAAACCTTTTTTACAGTCCGTTCAACCGATTTTGACTTCTATTGCGTCAACAGAACAGATAAAAGAGGTTAGAAAGGAAAAATAGTCCCTGATTTGTATTAGAACGCGTGTCGCCGCTTGTTTCCCACTCTTTAATTCCACTACAATCAAGAGACCAATACGTACGCGCATTACGCACACAAAGAAACCACTCACACTCAGATCAGTAGTTTGCTATTGGTTGTCACACTAACGCAAACACTGCGTTTGACGTACACTCACACACGCTCAAAAGCAATTTATTTCTGATACATGTTACGGCGACCAAAAGGTCGATTAATTATATCGATAAAATTGCTGTAATTTTTAAGTTGGAAATTTTTCGCTATAATTTTGGGAAGGGGACAATTAGCGTGGACTTACTAAATACATATAAATAATAATGTACAATTAAGGGGGAACATTCGATAAAGCCGCGAAATTCAAATTTTCTTTAGTTTTTTGCTAATTGTAGCTCTGTTTTACATAATTCATGCCTTGGGCTTCAGCTAGTAAGTAAGAAAATTACATAAGTAAAAAATACAAGAATATTTTAATATTGAACAAAATTTGGTAGGTACGCAATTCAAAAATCAGCAACAAAGTTTTATAAAATATAAAATTATATACTACTTACTGAAAAAGGTATAACGATATTTATGTGCGGAGAAGCTCCTGATTTTAAGTATCTTTTCCCTGATTTTCTTGTTACGTAATCATTTTCTGCAAAATGATGCGAACAAATTGTGCTACATTTAGTAGGTATCCATTCAATTCTACCAGTTGCGTCAATCCACAGTTTTCTTGTATCAGGATCTGTTGGAAACCTAAAAATAAAATGTTTATTTATTTATTTATATTTATTTATATATACTTTATTGTACACCACAAAAATATTATATATTTTCGAATCGACAGGGAAAAAAAACAAACACTACAAAATATACAATGGGCGGCCTTATCGCTTTCCGCGATCTAAAATGCTAAATGTTATGTTGCGCGAATGTTAAATGTATGTTTTCATTATACACGGCTAACCTCAAACACACATATACTTAGTATCGACATTGTGTACAACTTGGTACAACACTATCGATAAGCATGGATTTCGCCGAATTTCAGCTTTGGCTCGTTGCACGCAACGTTCGCAGTGAACGCAATACATTGCGCAATCACTCATCTAGTACAAGATGGTACCCATGCATTGAAAGCAATGTATAATTTTGAATCTGTTTGCGATTATATCGTTTTTGTCTTTAAACTACATAATATTATTGTAATAATTACAAATATCACTTGTATTTAATGGTTTTTGGACTTACCGGTGAAAAGAAATCCCTTCCCGGGCAACACTACACACCTGGCTTCTTTTCCGACACGTAATAATAGCACAAGACGGCATAATTCTTTTTTTTTCGCGGAGCGTCACACGTTGTCACAATATGAGCGCGACTGTTGCCCGGTGAACCAAATTTCGGTTGACTTATGAGCGTTTGCTCATAAGTGCGGCGCGCTTGCCCCGCCCACAAGGCCCTACTAACCTCTTTTATCTGGTCTGTGATTGCGTCAGTAGCATGACAAATAGCAGCTGCAGTACAGTTGTTATTGTGTAACCTATGCCATCCTTAAGCCTACGGTATAGAAGTCAAAATCGGTTGAACGGAACTTGAGGCGCGCCACATCTGGCAACGCGCGTCGCGCGCCTCAGTCCACACTGCTGTAGGTCGCGAACTGGCAAACAGGCAAAGCAACGCGTTCGGCGTTGTTCAACCAACAAATTAGGTATTCAATACAATAAACACGCGTAGCGCGACTTTTTTTTTCCAAGGTTGAAATAAATTTCGCATTGTTGAAGGAAGTGGAACACCGTCATTTAAAAGTAGGTACCTATAAAGGTAAGTAAATATTAAGTAAATATTAAATAGGTTAGGTTAGGTAAGAGGTTAGTAAGCATTTAATACATAATTATAACATCAATCATTCTTCAAATCGGACTCCTAAATCGAACCACCCTAAACTATGGTCGTGAATTCAAATTCAGAAGAATGACGTCACTAAAATGATGGCCAGTAAGTACATTATGTCGGCATCAAAACTGCATAAAAACTTTTTCCATAACTCATCATTATTTTGATGTTTTAGGCCTTCTTAGCTCACATGGAATTGAACGGTGGTGGCTCGAATTAAGAGTCCGGGTTTAAAATCGATATCGGTACGTACGCGTTTCCTCTGCGTAAATGACAATGCGTACAAAAGAAGTAAATCTTCCACATCAGAATCACTCGACATTGTGCCCGAAGAGAAAAGAAAACAATTACAAAAGAAATACAACCGTTCTTCAACAACAAACTGCAACAAGCGTTCATTTCATTCTATCTATTATTCGTTTCGTTGTTGGCAGTAGCGACATCTGTTAGCGCATCCTTTAAATAATTTAGTTACAATAAAATACAATAGATGGTGCTTTCTTTGACTTAATTTATCCCATCATGACAAGTGAGAAGTGCTCATACCATTCTACGTTCGCATTTTAATTTCCAAACATGTAAACAAATACGATATTTGGGAAAACTAACTTTAACACCAACACATAAGGCTCAGTTTAAGCTACAACTTCAACATTTTTTATAGCTATTCCATTATGTACTAGTCATGCTTACATACTTACCGTAAAGAGAAATGAACGGAAAATAGGAGTTAATAGGAGTTAGTCAAATTATTAAAACTTGCTCATACATACTCTTTGTTCATCCGCGGGTGCCATTAGCAGGGCTTCTACTACAGGCCCGGAGGGGCCTACAGGTGTTAGAGGAACTTCAACTGCAACCTTTTGCACATTTTGAACAATTCTACGAGTACCCCCCGTCCAACATGAATGGCACACCTGATTTCTGGTCCCCTGTTCAAAAATAAACAAAATAATAAGAAGTAATTCTACAAAACATAACTCATTATGCATAGCTCGGAACATGAGGCGAGTCGCTGCGCAGTAACAATTTCATGTGACAGCGGGGGTGAGGGGTAGGGTACTACGCAGCTAAAAGCTAACTTCCGAGATGCCATTAAGTTTGAATCGATGTGTACGTCTAGATTTAATTGAAATTACATTAACATAAAATCATGCCTTGTTTCCCCGAAGGGCTGGGCAGAGGTGTACCTATAGTAATCCACATCTCGTCAGATAGGTATGTTTAATTCCCATGGAATGAACACAAATTCAGAGAGAAATTAAAAATAAGCTAGATGAGGTCGGCGTTTCCTATCTGACTACTCTGAGAAGAAAGGCCGAAACAAACTCAGAGGTCGCAGGGCCATATGAGGACCATGTAGATTAGCGGCTGAAATGGTATTTTGAGGACAGAACCACACAGATTTGAGTGGACCTGTCCAGTCAGTGCAAGCATTTGTCAGTAATAGTGGAGCTCAACTCAGAACTTAAGGAGCTCAACGACTCGACGAACAATACCAAAGAAACGACATTTGGGTAGGCCACATAAAGAACTGAAACTGCCAGAAAATCCGGTAAAATAAAACTAACTGAGAGCGAAAACATTAAACAAAAATAAAAATCCATAATGGACTGCGATAGACTGAGTTGATTGATTGATTGAATAAAAATAACTAATATACTATACCTATTTACACTAACCTAATAATTATATTACCTACATAATTAAACACATCTAATAATTTATAATAATATTACATTTCTGCTTAGCCCTCTTCCTCTCTCCTAATTTTGCCGTGCCCGACAGGGTCCATTTATTAATATTTTACTTATTCTATCATCTATGTAACTAAAGGATCCAGGAGGAGACATAAGGAGGATAAAATTGAGTATTGAGTATTGATGGTGGACGGAAAAATGTTTGATATTGGTGCCGATTCCGTTGTTCACAAACTAAACCTAATTTAAGTTCAGCGCATCTTTTTCTTTCTATTTCCTACGGATAGAAGATACATTTTAGTTTAGTCCTGTCAAATTAATTAGCGCCTGACGTAATTTTAGTAGGCAAGTTTTTAATCACGTTTAAATTTATATAGAGTAGTGACAGGCGCTGATTGATTTGACAGAACTAAACTAAAATTTATCTTCTGTCCTTTTCTAATTGAAATAGAAAGAAAAAGATGCACTGAACATAAATTTTATTTTAGTTTGTGAATCGGACACACACACATCGGGCAACAGAATCGGCACCAATAACTAGGTACCTACTTACAGTTTGGTATTCCATTGAAAAAAGCTCAGCAATGGGTGATTTTCTTCAAGGGTATGATTCCTTATGGTTAAAACAGAATAACCGCATCCAATACAAACATTAGAATGGCCAAGCCTCCTTGGTGGAAAAATAATATCAATAGAACTTTCATTTACTATTATGTAGCAGGCACGGCATACCACAGCATCAACTGGAACCTGAAACAATATCTAAATCATTTATTCAAACTACATAGGTAGTCTGAGAATCAGCACTTTTTGATCGTCAAAATTACATAAGACAGTCCCCCAAAACGGCCGCGGCCCGCCGTTCACCACTTCCCAGTGCTTTGTGCTTTAGCTGAGAAGAAGTAGGAAGAACTATAAAAAAAAATACAACTCCTTAACATTAGAATCAGCAATACAACATAGTTCATGTAAGTGCATTGAATGAAAATTTCATGAAATCGTCACTCAATAATGCACTTACATGAACTTAGAGAGTTGTATTGCTGATTCTAATTTTTTATAATTCCGTAAATCCATATTTGTTTACACACAAATATTTACATATTTGTAATTTGCTCATTACTCAATATGGTATACCTTTTTATTAAATATACTGATCCTAACTCCTGTCCTAAATCCGGTTATAATAATATTTTCGTTTCCCTACCTTTGTTTCTTCGAACTATATTTATTAACTAAACGTGACATTGGCTAAATGCACAAATAGTCTGAGGTTGAAACCGTGCGAAGACAAAAAAAAAGTGACAACCTGACAATGTCAAATGTCATTATTGACAATCTGATTTTCTGGTTTCCTCGGTTTTCTCCCCCTCGCTCTGTTTATTAATTATTTTACTTAGCTATCTATCCTATTCTTATGATGGGCTACCTCGTCCTGATATAACGGTTGAAATTATGAAGAAATGATGCAAACAGCTTTAAATAAAACCTTTTTTAGGAAAAGTAAAAATGTAAGTTTTTTCAACTCTTGATTATATATTTACTATTAGATTAGTTCCATAGAGTAAAGTAATATATAGGCTAATTAGTTCTAACCGTTGTGGCCATTGAAGATGACGATAAACAATACCAATCTTCGTATTTGTCGTTTATTGAAAATTGTTTTTTATTTTTGTATAGTTAGTCGTTTTAGTACCCAGTGTAAATAGTTGTGTTCTCAGACCAATTATAAAACCAAAACATAGCGCTGCCGCTGCGAACAATACAACAATCTAATTACAATCAAACTACACCTCACTAAGTGCACACATGTTTACGAAACGTGCCTCACGTCACTGTTAACAGTGCTGTCTTAGTTTTTTATTTAGTCTGAGCTTGAGTTGTTTTTAAGCATTTTAATTTAACTTAAAAAATAAATAATGAACAACAATTTACCAAAAAAAAAAAGGTGAACTAAGTGGTTTTTTTAATGTTTCTTAATTCAATTTACTGGCGTAACTCAGCGTGGGCGAAGCGTCGTCCTCTCGCCAAAGGCCACGCACGAGTTCTTGGAAGGCTTGGGTGCAGACCTGAGCCTGAATTTTGGGCTCAGCACCTATACCATGATGTATTAATGTCACCATTTTTCCAGTGTTAGTGAGAGACTGAGCTATACAAGGCCGCTAGCACCATCCTTTTTTCGCAGTGGAATAATGATGGCATTAATACTTCATAGTCAGCCCCCAGATCAGCTCTCATGATCTACAAAATACCTAGTACAGACTTACCCAACCCTTTCATAATGTTATAAAGAATATAAATAATTTATTTGTAGAAAATGTTCCACATTGCAACACATTTGCTAGATCTTCAACTTTCTGACTGACTGTCTCCTTGACAATCCAAAAGTGACTGTAAATGGTTTCACCTGAAAAATGTTGTATGAACCAGTGATTGTTCATAAGATAATGAAACTTGAAACTACAATAAAAATAATTTTGAAAACTGTTGAGCATTTACACGCAAACGGGTTCAAGTACGCAATCGCACTCACAGTATTGCACAAATGTTGAATTATTGAATGAACCAAGTGATCTATCATTTTGAAATACTACATTTTAGGGTAGATAACATGCACTCTGCAATGGAAAGATATCAACTGTGTTGCTGCTGTCTCGAATTGGTGTGTCGTAAAAGCCTGTGGAGAGAGTATGCATGGATGGGCAGGACCGAAGTATACGGAGACATGCTGAAGGAGTGCTTCGATGTATCTGTGAGTTACTTTTACTAGTGAATGGATATACTAGTTATTCTTCCATTATACATATTGGTGCCGATTGTGTTATTCACAAACTAAACTAAATTTAAGTTCAGTGGAGTGGATCCTTTTCTTACTATTTTCACTAAGAAAACGACTGAAGATAAATTTTAGTTTAGTCCATCAATAACTGAGTTGTGGAGGTCCTTTAGGCAGTCGCTCCATGTAAAATATTGGTTTTCAGCTGCATCCAATTAAGACTGAAAGCTGACCCCAACATAGTTGATAAATGGCTAGGCAGATTGTACATTTTTAATAATTTAACTTCTAGTGGGAGCCGAAGGATGAGACTAAGGATCAAATATGTGAAGTCTGCATCACAAGGATCAGGAATGCGGTGCAATTCAAGCAAAAAGTAATGCAGTGTCAATCTACCTTACGATTACAACTTGAAGGTAAGAACCTAGTCTTACAAAAGCATAGCATCCATATCCATAAATATGCCCAGCGGCTGTAAACGTGGCCAAACAAAATATTTTTTTTAATAATACAGGGTGTACAGGGTGTTAATAATACAGGGTGTAAGGGTACCGTTGTCACTCAAACCATGGGTAGTTGACTGAAATATAAAACGACCGAGTCACAACAAAAAAAAACATTATTGTCATAAAAGATTTTAAAACAGTTTCTATCCGACACCGTCCGCAAATTCATGGATAGGCGCCCGAGGTCGCCGCCCCTCCTACCTACCTACACAACACATGAATAAATACACAATAGGGGTCGCGCTTGCGGCCGGTCAGGTCACGTCCCCGCCCCCGTGTTGAGAAGTAAGTTCGTTGCCCTAGCGCGTATGGTGAAATACTCTTGTGGTAAAAGGCAGATTGAGCTTAAAAAAAAAACTGTAAATAATAAATATTCTTAAGCTGTTTGTTTGAATGCTCTAATAACCCAGCTCAGCTCGCTCCCAGCTCGCTCCCAGTCGAATTTGAATGATTTTAGTCCCATGGAGAAAGTGGTTGAGTTTATGTCGAGTTAGTGAGTCATTATGTACTGGGGAAATTCCACTGATAGACTCGTCGCTTTCAAAGCGCAAAAGAAATGCCTTAGATCAGTTTTTAAATTAAAATCAACTGACAGCTGCCTACCATATTTTAGAAAATTTAATTTACTTACCTTGCTTATATATTTATGAGATAGCTTTGTTCGTAAAAACTAATTCGGAAACATTCAAAGCTGTAGAATCTAAACGCCGTAATATGGACATTTGCTCCTACTCACACAAGACTGCCCTTTATGAAAAAAGCATTGTAGGTATGGCACCCAAAATATACAATAAAATACCCAGGTGCATCAGAGAAAAAAAATAAGTTAAATGAATTTAAAAAATCGCTGCTGAAATTCCTGACACAGAAGGCATATTACTCAGTACAAGAATACCTAACCGATTATAATTTAAATAAATATTCAAATAAATTGTAGATAAATATGTGCTTTAATAATATTAGTAATATTTTAACATTTTTTCAATTTAATAATAATGTAATTATCTGCATGTAAATCATTTAATATTGTGATACTTATTTTTTAATTTAGTTGTAAGGACATTATAAATAATTAATATTTGTATGCCGCTATCGGCTAGACATGGCGAACTTATATTTTATTATGTACACCTTGTATATTACCTATGCTCTACAAATAAACATTTGATTTGATTTGATTTGATTTGATTTGATTAGTAAGTTAAGCCTTAGGTCCCTGTCATTCGTGAATCTTTAACAGTCGTTAGAAGCCCGAAAGTCTGACAACCAGTCTTAAAGGGTATCGTATTATCCAGTTACTGTGTTGTGAAGGTCAGGCTCAATGTAAAATACTGGTATTCAGCTGCATCCAGTTAGACTGGAAGCCGACCCCTAGAAAAGGCTAGGCAGATTGATTGGAGAAAATTGTTCAGTTTGATAGACTATACCACCCTCTTGGATATGACCACACCTCTCCAATACATGCTGAATAAATATATTATGTACTAGCTGCCGCCAGCGGCTTCGCCCGCTTGTATTCTTTATAAATTATAGCCTATGTTACTCAGGGTGAATGTAGCTTTCTAATGGTGAAAGAATTTTTGAAATCGGCGCAGTAGTTTTTCGAGTTTATTAATTACAAACATACACACAAAAATACAAATCTTTCCTGTTTATAATATTCATTCTTTATTTCATTTTCATATAAATTATATTTTTAAATATTAGAATAAAAAACTATATAAAAACATTTAAAAATATAAAAAATAGTATCCCACCGGTATCGGGAACAGGGTCCAATATTTATTATTATTATTATGTATTTTCAGACGGAATGAGATCATTGAAGGAAGAGCTGTTGGAAATAGAAGTTCATGAAAAAGAAGAATTTGGTGAGTTTTTAGTGGTATGAGGAACAGGGTGTATAGTTCACTCATCCACCATAGAAAAGGGAGTATCCTCCGACCAGACGGGTATTGTGTCTGGCGCGCAACTGCCCAACGATTGATGTCGGAATCTTGTATATACAGGGTTATTGGTAAAACACCAGCAACCACTTAAGGAGTCATTGTACTACTAAAAAAACAGCTGTTCCGTACATTTATGTTCGCATAACTCGTCAAAATGTACGGAACAGCTGTTTGTTTTTCGCGATTTCATATTTGTTCCCATAGTAAAAGTTGTTCATAATGATGAGTACAATGACTACTTAAGAGGTTGTTGGTGTTTTACCAATAACCTTGTATATGTCCATCGCGCGGTAAACTCTAATTGCGCGATGCAGGATTTATGTGACGTCAGGTCTTTGATGCGTAGTTCGCATGTGGCGATGTAGATGCCGCCACAAGTTTCCTTGTAGTATCAATCTAATCCTCGCCTGTCTGTCTCGTTGGTGTAGTGGTCGCAAGCGCTACCGCTGAGCATGGGGTCCTGGATTCGATTCCCAGTTCGGGTAAAGTGCCGTTCGATAAGGACCAGGCCCGGGTTGACGGCGCGTTGTGTTCCACGCGCGCCTCAAAGAGATGTCAGCACAATTGGCGGGGTCCGCTAGGGCCGATTCCTGCCAGGGTTGCGGGAAAGTCCGAAAGGGATACCGGGACCCTTGGCGACAGGCAACTGAAGGAACACGGGTGGGTTTTGGTCAATAAAAGTCTGACACGCCCTCCCGTCATTTGATGATTTCCCAACCTCAAAAAAAAAAAGAGTTCGGGTATAGTGTTTGGGTTTTTCCATCTGGTATTCCGGGTTGATTAACCTATCCTACAGGGCACTTGACAGGTGTCACGAAGGCATTCGCTCGCCGACCGGACTGTAATAGATTTCTTTTATATTTGCAGAGACAGGAATAGTCATGAAAATAGAACGTGAAGAAAACTATGATAACCAAACTGACGTATTTATTGACGAACTAAATGAAATAAATAATAGTGGTAAGTCACACAAACATGTTTCTTTTAAGGGCCTACCCAACCACAAATTTTATTTCGCTCGCACCATACTACTCGCGGCCTGAGTGAGAGCGAGACGGAGTGGGGGTGCTGGCGGCTCTCACGCGTCGAATAGCTTAGGCAATTGCTCTTTACGGTGAAAATAATGGTAATAAAAAAACAAGGCCTGCATTATCTATCTAATCTCAAAAATTTCTGAATCAAAAACGGCTAAACCGTTATGCATATTGATTAAGTATGACGCGTATTATGATCATAAGTGTACTTATTATATAAAAATGAAGAACAGCATCATATAACCTATGATCATGTCATCCAGTGACAGATATGAAATCATATTTATATGATAGTGTAATTGGGGCTTTAGACATTTCTTCTCCTCTCTAAAATACCTATTTAAAATCTCTTTAATTTACAAAATGTTGAACTGCAAGAATTACCTTCATATACCTAGTCTAGTTCACGAGCGCTCGTTATGTGACTCTTTATATCATTGTTATAAGGTGTAAATTGCAATGACTTTCGAAGCGCTCGTGAAATGCAACATCTGTACTAATTCAAGAAATTATAACAACAACTTTTTCCACAGACACTCGATCGATAAAAGAAGAACATTCTAAAATTAAAGATCGAGTCGTTAAAGGTGAGTTCTAGTGTCACAAACAGAACCTATTTTTTTTTTTTTACTGAGGCCCACCCTTATTCCTTCAGTTGCCTGTTGCCAAGGGCCTCGGTATCCCTTTCGGACGTTCCCGCAGCCCTGGCAGGATTAACAGCACCCTAATTGCGTAATACATGATCAATCATTTGAAACAAATGCCTAACCCATTGCTTCCAATGTTCGAAAAATAAATCTGCTCAACAACTTAATATAACGAATTAAACTCGCGACAATCTAAGAAGTCCGATTTCACAGCTATAAAAGTACTTTGTGTTGTGTAGCGATGGAAAAAAATTTGGTTTCTTATACACTGATTCTCGAGACATATCGATTGATCATTCTACACTGACTGCTCGAGCAGTTAACGGCTGAGCGACGTACACGGACCGCTCGAGCGGTCGGCGTCGACTGCTCGAGCGATCGGTTGTTGAGTGCTCGAGCTGTCGCTACCAACCGCTCGAGCAGTTGATTTTCTACCGCAGTCGAATCATGGATTCTGACGAGGTCGGAGAGCTGTCGACTGCTCTAGCGCAGTCAACCGCTCGAGCAGTCGGTGTATGCCTCGCGACCGCTCGCGAGCGTTCGACGGCACGATGGAATTTCGTCATGCAGTTGACGGCTTGAAGCGGTCGCGACTGCTCGAGCAGTCGTGTGTACGGCAGCGAATGAATGACTATAGTTCACCGCGCGGTCGCGGCTTCAAGCAGTCGGTCTCAACTGCTTGAAGCAGTCCGTGTACGGCCGCCCTTAGAGAGTTTGTAATCGACGACTTATCTACATTGCTTAAAACTGATTCTCAAGGCATAACGTTTTATTTCATGTACGAGAACGAAACGTCAAAACGGACTTCTAAGATTGTCGCGAGTGTAGTCGTAATTAGTTACGAAAATAAGTTCGCAATTAGATAGCTTATCTGACTTACGTTCAGCAACAAACATAGCTCTCAATTAAATGTTATGTGTTATCAATCTGCCTAGCCTTTTCCCAACTATGTTGGGGTCGGCTTCCAGTCTAACGGGATGCAGCTGAATACCAGTATTTTACATGGAGCGACTGCCTATCTGACCTCCACAACCCGTAACTGGGTTATGGAAATGTTATGTGTTATACGTGGCGAAATAAAGAACGGAAAATTTACTGGAAGCTCTCAAAATTAACCTGTGACGCAGATGATGACTTCCATGATTGTAACAGCTCTATCTTTGATCACATCGTTGTGCGTTAGTTTTTCGAATTTGGAAGATAGACGATGATTCCCGAAGTGCATACTTTTCTTGGGATATTAATTATAGTTTAATAATGGAACATCATCACACGGTAAATGACTTAAGAATCTCTTTGTTGCAGAGAAAAGAAACATGGTAAAAAGGAAGATTAGAGAAACAAAAACAAGTAAGTTGTTTATCTCATACTAATATTATAAATTCGAAAGTAACTCTGTCTGTCTGTCTGTATGTTACCATTTCATGCCTAAACTACTGAACGGATTTCGACATTTGGCAAGGAGATATAGTCGTGTCGGGACTTGGTGGCACCCCGCCATCTCATTTGAACCTAACATGTCCGAGGCCGGGTACCCCAAGTCTTGACACGACTTAGGATGCAAGAGCGATCGAAGCGAGCTTGGGACTTGGGGCACCCCGAGTGGGACAGGTTAGGTTAAACCACGCAGAAGTAGGAGCCCCGCGAAGCGAGGCACAGTCGACTTCGCTTACAACAAAAAAAAAATCCTGACCTGCGAGACGTTTGACATTGGTCTTGAAATGCTTGTGACATTCCAAGATTTAAACATATTTTGGTTTGACATTGACTTTTAAGGGGTTCGACCTTGACTTTCGGGGTGTTGACCTTGACCTTGAAGATGTCATTGACCTTATTATTGCTTGGAAACCAATTTAGACCCGCCACGTGATCTTTCCCGCCCTTAATACTCCCACTAATAGCTACTATAAAAAAGCGCCGAGTGTTAAAGTACAGTGGTTCCATAATGTAACATTGTAGATTTTAGACTAAAATATATCTTTATTTTTTTCAGACAACATAAGAAAATGTCAAGATAAAGTCGGCAAAAAATCCATTAACTATATCAATCCTAGACAGAACGTAGCCCTTATTTTAGAAAATTCCACCATTGTGCCCTTCAAATCTAGGGTAGGCTATTTTAATTGCTTCTATTGCAATAAACAATTCGCTGGCTTCGATCTGTTAAAAACTCATGTCAGTGAATTACACGAGAATATCAGTTATAAATTTATTTTAAAAAGCATTTATAGGCCCCACGATCGTATCAGAGCGGATGTCAGTGATATAAATTGCAGAATCTGTAAAAAGAAAATAGACAACCTAGAATTTTTAATTCAACATTTGACAGGTGACCATAATGTCAAATTCAATTTTGACAGTGACAAAAAAAAGCCCGCGGATTGTATTTTGGGTTACGATTTGA
Organism: Lithophane socia; assembly: GCA_947522985.1. Lineage (NCBI taxonomy): Eukaryota > Metazoa > Arthropoda > Insecta > Lepidoptera > Noctuidae > Lithophane > Lithophane socia. The sequence continues at coordinate 5,002,505 of OX383280.1, forward strand.
GCGAAGGAAGGTATAGATGCTGCCAATGCAAAGAAGAATTTACATTTTTCAAAACACTATCGAATCATATGAATGAGCACAGTACTGATCATGTATGTGATGTTTGTGGGCGATGTTTCTTACTTGCCGACCGTTTAAGAGCTCACTCGTTGTGGCATAAAGAAAAAAGTATCGTCAAATGCGATATATGTGGAAAAATATGTGGGTCCAAAATGTTATTACAAAGCCACGTGAGGTACAAACATAAAAAACTCCCATTCATGTGTTCAATTTGCAACAAATCCTTCAATACTAGTCAGAAAAGAGTGAAGCATTTAGAAGAAGTACACAACCGCGCTCCATTGGATTTAACTTGCAAAATATGTTCTAAAAAGTTTGGGCATCATATAAATTTATATCGCCACATGAAGTATCATTTGAATATAAAACCGGAGCGTAAATTCGGCTGCAGTGTTTGCGGCATGAAGTTTACAACAAACAGTGGGCTATCCAATCATATGGTAGTACATTCAGGAGAAAAAAACTATGAGTGTGAAGTTTGTCATAAAAAATATGGGCGACGGAAAACGTTGATGGAACATTTGAGGATACATAAAAATGATAGGAGATTCGCCTGCGGTGCTTGTTCCCAGGCGTTTGTTCAAAAGTGTAGTTTAAAAAATCATATACGGGTTCATCATGGCGTTATGGATTATGAAAAACTGATTGTAGATAAAAAAATGGATGCAAAATAAAATGTTTTATTTATTAAGTACTTTGTTTTTTTTTACAAGTCTGCGTACTGTATTTGATTTGCTGCAAATTCCTAACTAATATTATAAATGCGAAATTAAGTTTGTTTATTTGTTTGTTACGCTTTCACGCTAAAACGGCTAAACGGATTTGGATGAAATTTGTCACATGGGTAGACCATGACCTGGAGAAGGACTAGCTACTTTTCATCCTAGGTCGCAGACAAAGTCGCGGGCAAAAGCTAGTATAAAAAAATAGATATAAAACTACACAAAATTGTGCACTGCTAACCAAAAGAAGTTATAAGGCGCGTGCAAAAATATGTTACCTATTTAGACATTCTACGACGATTTTCTACTGAAATAATTATGTGCGATTGCATTTTTGCTTTCGATAAGGCCGACGATCTGTCCCTGGGAGGCAGGGACGCAAGACACAATTATTATGTTAGTAAGGTAAGTTCGTATAGAAAAGTAGGTAGCAGCGCCACTAGTGCTGAATAGCAGAACGATTGAAAAACATCACAGTGTGACCAAGAATTTTTATCAGTTCATGGCATAGATCTGTTTCTGGCGATAAAAACGCCTCTGGTGTCGGCAACCCAAACAAATAATTTTTTGTGACGCGCTAAAGGTGTAAAAAAATGTACTCTGTGGTGGTAAATGTACACTCGAATTATAATGATCTGTGATCTTCGTATAACTTGGATGCGTAGACAGCTTGGATGTGACTTGAATCTATGGAACGCGCACATTGATTATCACAGACTACTTAGAGATACTACGTATTTGATTATTTAGAATGGTCAAATATTACGCGCCACCACTGTCCGGCAGAAAATTTATGAAAACATGAAAACAAAGTTGTTATAATATGTACAACTTTGTTTTCATTTTGACAGTGGATTTGTCGGTAGTGATTTCGAAAATCTAACGTGCTGCGTGTGTCCTACTCCTAGCTTATAACAAGTATTAAGTTTTCTAAGTTATCTGTGATCATATGTCAATGCCAGTGTCCTCAAAATTCTCAATGAAATGCTCTCGAAGAAACAACATGGCGACGCTTCCAAAACGTTGTGGAACTATTATTTGCATCGTTTAAACTATGCTAGTGTTTGCTGTATGTATGAGAAATATCAAAAATAAGATTTAGATATAGTTAAATGTCATCGAACACTCAACATGTCGTGCGAAAATTGGAAATTAGAGAGGGATTTGTGTCGATGCTGCCACAGTGAGGGAAGTTTCAAAAATTTGGCTGAACCCTTCAAAATTACGGTTTTAACCGATTTAGTGGAAATTTATGCTGATATGTTGAAAGAATGTTACGAAATTGACGTGAGTATTATGGACAAATTATTAAATCACGCTTTCACATCGTAAAACATGATGCAGTACAATGGGTTGTTTACATTTAAATTATTTTGTTAATTTTAAATGCTAGTGACTCTGAAACGCCCTGACCACAGTCTGGGTCAGAATGACTTTCTTCTAAGCTTGGCTATCCTCAGTAGGCTCCAATCGGCTCCATTCATATTAACGTCTCGCTCGGTATTAGGTTCCATGTCTGTTACAAATGTTGATTGGCTCACTAAACGTTAGGAGGCCCATCCCAACAGAGCTATTTTGAGGGCGTCTTTTGTACCTTTTGACATTCTAACAGTACTCAAATTCATATATTTAACTTACACAAGTTACACATAGTTCATGAACTATGAAATAATAACTAACAGAAGATGGGGCTAAGCTTTACTTTAACATCCATCGAGTTGGGAGTCCATATTTTTTTACAGAAAGATCATGTTATTAGAAGGCTCCACGTAAAGTTTTAAGTTGCGGAGATAAATAGTTTACGAGAAAAAAATTAAACAAAATCGTAAAATTAGAGCAATATTTTGACACTTTTGACATTTTGTCTCGCCTTGAACGTTTCGTTTTATGGAAGGTCAATGCATTAAAATGTTTTACTTCATATTAATTATGAAATAAATACGTATAATTAGTGATTTAGATACTTTTGATGCATATTTCATTATATGATATTTATTTCACTGATTTAGATTAGTGTTATTAAATTAACACTTATACTAATTTACAGACTATTGGCGATATGTGAAACCAAACGTAAAACGAAACCATTTTGTGTTGTCATTGTCAGTAAAGTCAGGTATTGTCACTTGATCACTTCACATAGCCACTCAGGCGCGGGCGCCCAGGCTTCAGTTGTTACATAAGACTTCTTCAAAATTGTATGATTGGGTATAATATGACTGTTTTGCATTCCAACAAAACAGGTATTATGTGTTGAATAAAACACACAGTGTTGAGGTGAAGAAAGCTGATGTAAATTTGCCTTAAATTGGTTATCTATGGTTAAAACTTACCAAATGATCCATGGTTTTATACCTGTCTCTCTCATTCACCAGCGTGCATCCCTTTCTAATCTAGAAGGATGCTTGTCACGAAGCTGTCAATGTCATAGTCTTCAACTCACCAGCAAGAGGCTTGCTGCAACACTGTGTGTTTTATTCAACACATAATACCTGTTTTGTTGGAATGCAAAACAGTCATATTATGTGCTTTCCTAAAACACACAGTGTTGAGGTGAAGACCTGTTTGGTATCTGCTGGTGATAAACACAAACGCTATGATGAATGAATTATAACACTGTTCTGGAATATAAATCAGTTTTATTAGAACTCAATGTAACAAAAATTATAACATTCATGATTGTAAAATTCTTTAAAAATCAATTGCAAACAAATGGTGCCCATTTGCATACATAATAATAATAGTTATAAGAAAAGAATTCTAAATTAGACCTATATCAAGGGCTAGGTTATTAAGATCTTGCAAAAAGATATGATTTCTTTAATTTGTTCATTATATAAATTTAATCAATATTAGAAAAGTTTGAATGCAATAAGTCAACATTGGAGTTGGCATTATTAACTTGGTTAACTGGACGACAGTAAAATTTTTGAAACGTTTTAATACTCTTCCAGTTTCCTCTGTCAAGTATTTCTTGTACAGGTCTATTCTCCAACCAACTTCTAGAGGCTACAGCTGACCTGATACTGCCCGGTGGGGCATCAATATTAGCATCTTTAAAAATACTACGAATCCAACCTGCAATCATTGTTCTTGAAGCAGGTTTTAATTTACCTGATAGAGAAATAAATAAACTTGTGACAGTCCTATCTGTGCTTCTTCTATTTTTAGACATGTCTATAAGACTATTAATGTGTTTGATAGGGCAGACACGATGGTCTGGGTGTCTCCGCAACAACCAACCTGACTGTCTGTGTGTCTTTGAATCTGTCTTTGAACCAAACTTTGGCCAAAGATTAATCTCATCTTCCGTAGAAATAAGATTTTCTGGGCTATTTTCTAATAATGTTAGATCATGGATTCTACGACCCGAGGCTAGCAAGAGTATTAAAGCTGTTCGCCTAGCTATTTCAAATAAAGAACCTGAATTTGCTGAAGTCTTTAGCCAATTAAATAATATTGCAGTGTCCCATATTGGTAGTTTTTGTACAGTTGGCTTAGCAAGTGAAATGGCTTTTAAAACTTGATGAATGAAAAAATGTTTTGAGATATCTACTTCTGATGTTGCACAGTAAGTTGAGACAGCTGATTTATGCAGGAGAATAGTTCTATAAGCTAGTTTGTCTTCTAAAAATAATTTTGCCAAAAATCTAGCAACTTGTTGGCCTTCAGGTGCTTTTGGGTTAATTTTATTAGTGTTACACCAGGATAACCATCTTTTAATTGGGGCATTATAGGTTGTTAAAGTAGATGTCCGCCAACTACTTTTTAACAAGTTTTGCTCCTCTACGGTCCAGTGAGCAACTTGGTCGGCCCACCCCCAATTTTCCAGGCAAAGAGAGTCAACTTGTCCACTTGTGCAGGGCAGTTGCCTGTAGTCCGATCTATTAAGACCTTCCGCAGGTTCTTTATCGGAAGTGGCTCTGCTATGGCTCTCGCTCGCAGGTCGGGTAGCCAGAAACATTTGGTCCACCTCGGTGCTATTAGGATGTAAGTTCCTTTTGCACTGTTCAAATGAGTTAGTACTCTTGGTATTAAGCTTGGTGGGGGAAATGCCCAGCCCAGCTGATAGTCCCATTGTCGGCTGAAAGCGTCGCAGAAATCTGCGTAACAGTCTCTGGAATCCAATGTTACGTACCTTGGTACGATAGCCGTTTCTCTTGACGCGAATAGATCCACGTCCGGGACGCCCCACACTTTGAATACAGCCTCCGTGGCTTGGGGCAGAAGATGCCACTCTGGTACTTTGCGACCCCTTGATAGGCGATCCGCAATTCCGTTTAGCCTCCCCGGGAGGTAAGTGGCTGAGAGAGTTAAATGTAACTGCTCTGCAAGTTTGAGGAGCCTGGTTGTCAGCCTTAGTAGTGCGAGGGAATGTGTCCCCCCCTCGTTTCTGAGGTATGCAACAAGAGTCCTGTTGTCGGACTGAATGAGTATGTGTGCACCTTGAAGAGTCATCCGCTGACTGTTTATGGCTGCAAATACAGCATACATTTCTTTCATATTTGAATGCCAGGGTTTTTGGAATGGAGTCCACTTTCCTGATAGGTAAGTGCTGTTTAATTGAGCTCCCCACCCTGATTCCGCTGCATCCGTGGTCAAGAAGTGAGTCACACTTTTCTTGACTATTGGTGTTGAGCTGTGCTCTATGACTTTTAACCACCATTTTAGGTCTTGCTGAACAGGCAGAGGAAGATTTCTTCTTTCTCGTAGTCTGTTTTGATTGAATAGTTTTAGAAACAGTTGCATTCTGCGACAGTGAAGTCGACTCCCAGATACTGCGTAATTTGCAAAGTTCAGCAAACCTAATAAACTCTGAGCTTCTCGCAGAGAACTGTTTCCATTGCTCAACATTTTGGAAATGATTAGTTTTATTTTTATTATCTTCTTGGAAGGAAGTTTCACCCAGTTTTGCTGAGTGTTCCATACTAGGCCAAGATATTCTACCTCCTGAGAGGGTTCCAGAGCAGACTTGTGGTAATTTATGTGCCATCCCAAGGTATCCAATGTTCTCAGTGTTTCCGCAACCTGAGAAACTAGTATTGTACGATCCTGATTGACCAGGAAAAAATCGTCCAAATATACAATTATGCGGAAACCTTGTGCACGTAGGATTTCCGCAATCCAATTTGTTACTGTGGCAAACATTTTTGGAGCCGATGACAGGCCAAATGGTAAGGCTGTTAATTGCAGCACTTCGTTGTTGTAAATCACACGGAGGAACCTCCTGTGTGTTTCCGCAATTGGTAAATGAAAGTAGGCTTGGTGAATATCTATTTTCACTAACCAATCGTTTGTCTGCAAGAAATTGGCTACATCTGTTTGTGAAATTAACTGGAAATGTTTCACGGACACATATGAGTTGAGACCTCTGAGGTCGAATATGGGACGTAGCCCTCCGTCTGATTTTTTTACTAAGAACATTCGACATAGAAAGCCCGGATTGAGGATTGGCGGTGTCTCTAATATTTTGTTTTGTTTTAAGTGATAGATCATGTCTGTCATGTCTTTTGTTGTCCTGGTTGCAAACTTTTTTAACACACGGTTGTCTAGATACCGAAGCGGGGGTTTCTTTATAAATGGAATGCGGCCACCTGTTATTAAGTTCAAAATAAAATTGTTTGCTCCCTGTTGTTGCCATAAATGGGCATGGTCCTTTAGACAACCCCCTTTGAAGGCTTTTGTTTGATAGTCAGATTTGTTTATTATTGGTGTTGGGGGTGTTATTTGTTGTTTGATTTTTTCGAAAGGGCTGATTCTTTTTAAATTTTAGGTTATGTTTCTTATCTACCTTGTAGTCTTTGATATGAGTTTTATAAGCTCCGTGATGTCTTTTTTGAACATGAGTTGTGTTAAAAGCTTTTTTCTCCCTAATGTAACCTGGAGTGTTAAGCCAAACCTGAGATCCACCTAAAGAGGCTATGATAGGATGCAAAGCTTCTCGGCTAAACAGATATTCCTGACTTGGTGGAACATTATACAATGTAGCTTTTAAATTTGGATTTGAAATTTCTTTTAAAATACGGTCCCGTCTCACTTCAATGCACTCTGCTCTTTTACCACACACAATCTGCATTGCAGTCTCTGAATTTTTATATGACGGGGACCCTGGACCAAAAGTACCAGAAATCTTTTCAAACAATGTGTTGGTATTTAAATTATTAGGGTTTGCTGATGCCCAGTCAAGCAAATCTTGTAATCCTGACCTTAATAGTTGTCGTTGTTCCAAAATATTGTTAGACAAGCCTGCTAATAACTGCTCAGTTGGAGCTAAATAGTCCTTGTTTTTGTTGAAATGACACAACTCTTCATTAAGTTTAAGACCTACAAAACCAGGACTGGCAATGCAAGATTGTAGAGCTTTTTTGTAACGAATGCCCTTCCAAGAAGGGGTATCAAATTTTTGAAGGTTAGCTAATTCTTGTAATCGTTCTTTGTCAGCATGTGGAATAATTGTTTTCTCGTCAAACTCTGTACCAAGTTCACCTAAAGAGAGTTTACAAATAGAAGTTGTCGGATTTCTCAAAAAAGTAGATGTGGATGGAGTTGGATCACTCTCTCGTTGTTCGAGGAATTGCCCTGATTGACTAGGATTAGTCGGTAGAAGAGGTAAGCTAGTTAAATAACTAGATATAAACCCCACTTGTTGAATAAGAGTTTCTACACGCGGGTCAGTACATGTCTGAACTTGTTTGTACTTACGTGAAACTTTTCGTCTTTTGTTGGGCGGAGGTGAAGCTATGCCTTCCTCCTCCTCCGAGGAAGAGGAAGATGAAGAAGATGATGATGAGTCATCAGGTCTCCTTCTATTCGATTGCTGACCTCCATCCGAAGCGTCAACCTTCGAACTTTGTTCACCTTCGACACTTACCCGCACAATTTCATCCGGATCCTCCGGGTCCGGATTCATCATAAAAACACTAATTCACAATGGACAAACACGACACAACACTAAATAAACGCTGTGTGCTAATTTATAACAATAAATTATTGTATTTCAACACTTTTTTAACTTTGGAAAAATTTTTCGGTGTTTTACCGGCAAAATTTACAAACGCTATATGACATTGACAGCTTCGTGACAAGCATCCTTCTAGATTAGAAAGGGATGCACGCTGGTGAATGAGAGAGACAGGTATAAAACCATGGATCATTTGGTAAGTTTTAACCATAGATAACCAATTTAAGGCAAATTTACATCAGCTTTCTTCACCTCAACACTGTGTGTTTTAGGAAAGCACATAATATAAATATATTATCCTTTATCCTTCTAGGGTGGATCTGATATAGTTGGTTAGGTTAGAAGGGTGTTCTTTGACAGTTTTTTTGTAGTTGGACTTGGGGCACCCCGGCTCGGACAGGTTAGGTTCTAGACGGGGATGGCGGCCATCCCCATCGAACCTAACCTGTCCGAGTCGGGGTGCCCCAAGTCTCGACACACCTCGACTTATTTAAAAAGGCAATAAGAACTTATGATGCAAGAGCGAGCGAAGCGAGCTCGGGACTTGGGGCACCCCGACTCGGACAGGTTAGGTTAGAAGAGGATGGCGGGGTCTGGGATGGCGGGGTCTGAAAGACCCCGCCATCCTCTTCGTGGTTATTTTTTTTATAAACCACCCAGAAGTAGGAGCCCCGCGAAGCGGGGCTCCGTCGACTACGCCATATAGTACAGTGCTTCCCTTGAAACTCCTTTTGGGGTGAATCCGACATGGTAAGTTTAGGTTGTTATTTTTATTTAAATCTTGAAAATTCTTTAAATCGTATTCAAGGGAGGGGGAGGGGGCTGGGGGAGGGGCTGCTACTTCCCCTTTCATTTTATTAGTCACCTCTTACCTATTCCGACCTTTAAATCGATGTCAATACAAGAAAATTCGAAAGTTAGGTTAGAATGTTAAAAAAATCATATCTCAAAAAGGGGGGGGCTCCGCAACTTTTCCTTCACAGGGGGGGTTGTACACCCCCCCCCCCCCTCCCTCCCCCCCACTCCCACCCCTTAAATCGATGGATGTTAAAGTAAAGTCCTACCGAAGATGGTCCCAAACTAGGCACAGCTTGCGTCTTGGTGACCCAAACACTACACTAAGTTAATAATTTAATGTGTTCCAAGTGCAAGATTGTAGAGTTCATAAAAAAAATTAGAAAATTTTCAAAATTTGTTCAAACTCACATGAAAAATTAAGACCGTAATGTAATATATCAGATAGACCCATGAACTTGAAACATTACTCGAAATATGAACATTACTCGTATGATAACGATTTTTTAAGGGATCAGAAAAGTTTTTTTTTGAAAGGGAATTTTAGTTTTAGTAAAAAAATATACAAAGTGAAAAATATACCTAAGTCACCTTTGAAAAATAAAATAACATTTAATAACAACAGTGTCCTGTCCCTAATCTCGAGCAGGCTGGATTGTCCGTACGTTAATCGCTGCTGCATTTCCCATGGAATGGTGCAGCAGCGGTGATGCGTCGGATGGTGCTGCCGCTGTGTATATTGCTTTAGAATAATTAGGTATCTAAGTTACTAACATAGGATAAGTTTACTAACAAATGAGTCATGGTTACTTGAATAAAAAATTGAATTGAATTGATAACAGATAATTGCGTCATACTCATTCTCACTTTTTATTGAACACCCCTCATAAATGAATGATTATTTTTAATATTGTTGCATTGTTGATAATAAAAGTCTTTATACGTAAACTTTACAGATGACACCAGTCCCGGGCATGCTAAGTGCCATGACGTACACAATCTGTGAGGTTTGCATCATGCGACTACGAGATGCAGCTGACTTTAAAAAGCAAGTTCTGTCTTGTGAGGAGCGCTTTAGGGATATGTACAATAAGAATGTTATAAAAGGTATGTAAATGAGATGCTTTATAAAATATTGAATTAAATAAAAATAAGAAATATTTATTCAAAATAAATATTGTAATAAACTTGTAGGACGGTCAAATTCTTATCAATATTTAAAGGAAGTCTTTAAATAGCGAATTAGTTATGTTCTACCTACCTAAACCAAAATTCAATAAGTAATAAATAAAATGCTTATTTTTTCTCTTCTCAATAGGAGTTGCTTGGAATATTAAAATTTGTTCATTATGGTACACTCACTTATCTCCCTATAGCGTCTTTATAATTACACAATGCTTTGTCTTCTTCTTTCGACAGTCAAATTACTAACGACTGAAAGAGAGAAATCTATTCACTTGATATAATACGTTTATTAGTAAGGAAGTTAGTATGTCCATCGCTAAACCAAACATTCTGTATAAATATATTGGGTCCCCACCTATGAAATTGGCGTTTTTTTTTCACAAATAGAGAACCTCGTCACTTTTATGCTTTAAAATATTTCATCAATTGCTTGGTATTATATCGAATAATGACCATTAACATAACATCATAGACAACTACCAATAGTAAAAAAACCTTATTACTTATAGTTTTCTAAACATAAAAAATACCTTATAATGACTCCTCATTTTGTTAGCTGAAATGATCAATATTTGTTTTTTAACTTAACCAAAAAATATTTTTGTCACTTAATCTAAGTGGCATAGTACTTTATCTTAGTTTTTAAACATTACTGCATAAAAGTTTTAAAACATTAGTTTTCATGGTTGTTATAAATTAAGCAAATGTTAGTATGAAAAATCCAACTTCTTTAAAATTCCCCATACAAAACGCTGATTTCATAGTACCTAATATTAAGCCAGTAACAGACAGAGCTGAAAACATTGAACACTGTTTAAGGCAAGTTGTTTTTTCCACAGCTGTATCATCTGTAGAAATAGAGGTCAAGCAAGAAATACCTGACTCGGAGCCAGATGGTAAGTAAATAATTTATTATTGGTTTTTAGTCCGTAGTCCGTACCTAGAGGAGCTTGTGGCTTCGTAATAACAGCCGCACGGGTCGATCCATCAGGTTAAGCTACGCTTGCCGGGGTTGGGCGACCATCTTTACATACCGAGACTCCTTCGTGCCTCGGAAAGCACGTTAAGCCGTTGGTCCCGGCTGTCATTTGTGGATCTTTGACAGTCGTTACGGTTTGTCAGAAGCCCAAAAGTCTGACAACCAGTCTTACCAAGGAGGTATCGTATTACCTAGTTACTGGGTTGTACAGGTCAGATAGGCAGTAGCTCCATGTAAAATACTAATATAATAAATGCGAAAGTAACTCTGTCTGTGTCGCGCTTTCACGCCAAAACTACTGAACCGATTTAAATGAAATTTGGTACACAGATAGTCTAGAGTCTGAGAACATAGGCTACTTTTTAACGACATACCACGCCGGCAAAGCCGCGGGCGGAAGCTAGTAGGATATAAATGTAGTAGATTGTGTGTGTGTTTATGATAATCATAAAGTCAATGTTTCTCTGTAATGTATAAGGAGGGCAGACTATAATTGTTATATTATTATTTTACAGATGACTTTAAGGAAGAGTTATCACTGGATGACAACGACGATGATGATTACGAAGAATCTATGGACACAAAATTAAATGAAGAAGGTATAGTTAATTTTAAAATGTCAATTTTATATTAGACTAGAGACCCACTCCTGCAGGCGTAGCATGAGCACCGTTTTGTCGACGGAAGAGTAGACAAAAATGACGTTTCCTGTAGACAGTAAACAGTACGAGACGGCAGCAAAATAGAAAGAGTCAACTGCACTTTTTACGAAATTCAATCTTTTACATAATTCGACTCAGAATTCTTTGTTTTGTCATAGGATTTATCGGTTGTCAGTGTGATTTTGACAGTAAGGATAGAAAACTTTCTTCCGAAATAGTCTACATATAAAAAGACCTAGACAAAGATCGTTAGAAATGAAAGACAAAATGACAGATTGTAGAAAGATTTCTACGGTGGATGTCAAAAATCAAGAAACGAACTGTCACTTTGTATAGAAAAAGATATGTCTATTCTTCGTAGAGATAGAAAGCGCCATGCTACGCCTGCTGCTTCGCACTGTTTTTAAGACTTGACAGAACATCTAGATTTCTTAGTTATATGTAACTTTAATATTAACGTATGATACACATCAATCTTCCAGAATAAATTCTTTAAATGATGGTGAAACCTTCATCAAAATCTGTTGCGTGATTTAGAAGAACAACGCGGACATACAGACAAACACGAAAAGCGACTTTTATTTATAATATGTATATATTAGATGGCAGATGTGAGTGGTAAAGCCGGACGCACTAGGACGAATACAAAATCAATACAAAATCTGTCAGACGTCAACTTATTCCACAAGTAATCAGATAATAGATATCTGATATTGAAAAATAAAGCCCTTACCATAGATATGGAATAGCTGCCAGCAATGCTATACAGTATGTTAACTAACAAAGGGCGTTCCCGTTAACCTGCAATAGTATAGCGTCTATACATGCTAAAAAAAATGTTTTTTTGTTTTTGTATAGTAAAATATTCACAAAAAATAATAAATTGTTACGGAAAATAAACTCTCTGTACACGTCCACTTGTCACACTTTTCTACGTTGAAATACAAGTGTGCGTGTACAGAGTGTTTCTTTTAAGTTTAATTTAATCTTCTTTTAATTTAATCGTTTTGTGAACATTTCACTACATATTTTTTTTTTTAAGTTGCAATATTTTTTTTAGCATGTATACACGCTATACTATTGCAGGTTAACGGGAACGCCCTTTGTTAGTTAACATACTGTATAGTATAAGCATAATGAGCCTATACCTTTCCCACTGCTGGGACACAGGCCTCCTCTCCTCTCTTCGAGAGGGAGTGGGCTGTAATCTACTACGCGGGTTGGCAGATGTCACATATCGTCGAATTTTTGGTTCTAGGACATGCCGGTTTCCTCACGATGTTTTCTTTCACCGTTTTGAGAGCAGTGGTGATGAAATTATTTTCACAAAATGAAGCTCCTGGCTGGGTTCGAACCCACGACATACAACTGGGCCACCACTGCTCTAAGCGATGCCTTATGTGATAACAATATTCTTTATACCATTCTCCCCCTAAAAAGCTTATTTTATTCACTAAAAACAGTGAATAAAATAAGCTTTTTAGTATTTTAACCAGTCGCTTCGCTCATGGTTCAATCCTAGAATCCTTCGCTTGCTCAGGTTTCAATATAAGTACTCGCGCCAAAAAACAAATTTTCAGCCTTGCATAACAAATAACTATTGACAGTCACTTATAACTTTTTACAATCTGATGTAGTCAGGTAATACATTTCAAATGCGCAAAGGTAACAAAACAGGTAAATAGTACATCCACATGTCGCCAGTTATGTTTAAGTCCCATGTAATATGGGGCGAGCCTATTGCCATCAACCGGGCACAAATCTAGCCTTCGGGCTGCTACTGAGAAATCCCTGTTGGAAAAATCCAATAACACTTTTATCCAACACAAATGACGCAGTTAATTTTAGATGTAAATTTTCAGAAGAAGAAAAACCCGTAGAAGTAGAAGTTCGAAAAAAGAGAAAGTATAAACCTAGGGCGGTGAAGACTGCAGCTGCGAAGGGTGCAGCTGCGAAGAGTGCAGCTGCGAAGAGTGCAGCTGTAAAGAATGCAGCCGTGAAGGCTAAGAAGAAAACGAAGCAGAAGAATCTGAAAAAGGAGCCTGCTGATGCCGAAAATGATGCAGAAAGTAAACAAGGTAGGACATTTTTTATTCACGTATTTTTACCAAAGATACACAGGAAGGAAATACGTTTATTTGCGGTGACATAACGCAAAAAAGAAAATGAACGCAACGAAAAAAGGTTGAGGGAAACATGCGTCACATCTACGCGAAACGGCTATCGCTCAGCATTATGCTGCGACCCTATGCAAGACAGCCGCAGCGCTGGTTTTCAGAGACGGCCGGCGCTGAAGTAATAACGTCAAACTATAATTAGGATGCTATACCGGTACAGCGTACTTTAAGAAAAAATAATATAATATAATTTAAAAGTTATAGAATATACTATAAAGATAATAAAAAAGAAATGGGCATACTTGCCGGCTGCCTGGTGTTGGACAATGGGCATATTTGCCGATAAACAACTTTGTTAAAGAACTAATTAAGTAATTAGTTAATTGGTTGCGCATGCGCTCCGGCCAGTGGTTGACCGGTTACAAGCTATGAGAATAAATGAAGAATCCATACTCATTATATGCACACAGCAAACAGCAGATATACAATAGCAGCGATAGCCGAGTGGTGTGAACGTCTGAAGCCAAGTCATAGGTCTCGAGTTCAAACCCAACCCACACCTCTGACTTTTCAGATTTATGTGCGTATTGTATAATTATCACTTGCTTCAAAAACTGTGAAGGAAAACACCGTGAGAATACGGCATGCCTGAGAGATACTCGACATGTGAAACCAAGTCAGAGGCCCATAGGCCGCATAAAAATTTTGACACCAGGCTCGTCACTAACCACACGGAAAGGAAGACTATAGATCAAGAGTCACCAAATGGCGGACCGCGGTCCGGATTCGGACCATCAACCTGTTTTGTACGGACTTTTAGTAAACAATACAATTTATACATAAATATTAATCTTAAAAAAAAAATAGGCTGTCTGTAAAGTCGGTTTACGGACGATAGTTTAACGTGACAACGTCGATCGTGCCTTTCGCTCGCTCGTGTAGCGGTCTCGCTCCGATCGTAACGTTACAATGAGCGTAACGGGACACAGAGCGTAACGGGACAATGCGTCATCCTTTTTCGTGCGTGCAGCCGGCGTTCATCGATTAATTAGACGTTGTCACGTCAAAAATATTATTAATGTACGACAATTTAATGGCCTATTTAATGGCAATAGCTTGCACATCTTTACTCCAGACTTCAGACAGATGTAGCAAGTAAAAAATGAAATTTTTCACATTAATATTCATTACTTACTTTGTTATTTTTGTTCATTACTTAATATTTGTTTATTTCTTAATAAAAATAAGAAATATTGGTTGTTAGTAATCGTCTACCAATCGGACCGCGACAGTCATTTATATATTTTTTTCGTTTTCCCATGCCCATAGCTGTGCTGTGTGAAAAAAGAACGTTCAGTTATTTTCGAATTTGAACATTTTCCGTTTTTTTTTTACCAACAACCGGCAATTTGTTTTTTAAATTAAAAGTAAGTATGCCAATTTGTGGTTCATAATTCTTACCTAGGAGTATCGTGTTGCCCAGTTACTGGGCTGTGGAGCTCAGATAGGCAGTCGCTCCATGTAAAAAACTGGTGTTCAGATGCATCTGGTTAGACTGGAAGCTGACCCCAACATAGCTGGGAAGAGGCAGATGATGACTCTGTTTATTAACACTAGCGACCCACCCCTGTTTCTCACGGTTCTTAGGATTTGATAAAACATCGAGGTTTTTTTTTAATGTAAGTTTAATATTAATGTATTATACACATAAACCTTCCGGAATAAATGCTCTAAATGGTGGTGAAAACCTTGTGGCGGCACCTACATCGCCACATGCGAACTACGCATCAAAGACCTGACGTCACACAAAAATCCTGACGTCACAAAAATCCTGCATCGCGCAATTAGAGTTTACCGCGCTATGGACATATATATAAGATTCCGACATCAATCGTTGGGGCAGTTGCCTTCCAGCCACAACACCCGTCTGGTCGGAGGATCTTCCCTTTTCTATAGAGGATGAGTGAACTTTACACCCTGTTCCTCATACCACTAAAACCTCATCAATATCTATTTTGTAAGAAGAACTAAGCTATCACACGGCCACACAAAAAAACCGACTTTGTTATGTACTATGTAGAGTATAAGATTAGACAAATAAGGTCAAACAATGGCCAGACATATTAGCCGTGGAACCGATGACCGTTAAGGTAAGACGTGTTCTTGAGAGGAGACCGCGAATGGGAAAACGTAAGGTAGGAAGCCCTCAGGCTAGGTGGAGCGCCGGTCTTCGCAGGGCAGCTGGTAGCAGCTGGATGAGAGTTGCCGAGAATCGAGCTGAATGGCGTGCAATTGGAGAGGCCTATGTCCAGCAGTGGACTGCTGTAGGTTGATGATGATGAAATTAGCCGGATTTTTGGAAGGAAATGTATGGAATCCTAACTAATATTATAAAAGCGAAAGTAAGTTGTTTGTTACACTTTCACGCTAAAACGGATGAACGGATTGGTATGAAATTTGGCACAGGTGTAGACCATGAATTGGAATAGGACATAGGATACTTTCATCCCGATATTCCCACGGGATCGAGACTTATGCGGGTGAAACCGCGGGGCGCAGCTAGTTACTTACATGTATAACGTGTTTGCAATGATAAATTTTATGAATAACTATCTTTTGCCTACTACTTCGTTCACTTGGAAGTCGTAAGATACACAATATACAAACAATAAAAGCCGTTGACAGTTGGGCAGCGTCTTCGAGATTTTCCATTTGGAAATTTTCAGTAGCAGCCCGGTATCTGGACTTTTGATTACCCTTTCGGAGAATCGAGGCGTGATGTTATATTATTGCCCCTGTACTCGAAAATTGGGTTCTACTTCAATTTGCCGTGTCATAGCCATTTCGTACAACTGGTACAGAATGACATTTATTATTTGACTAGCTTTTGCCCGCGACTTCGTTCGCGTGGAATAGTGACTTCCGACAGATTTTTGATTATACCCGCATGGCGCATAGTTCCCGATCACGCGGGATCTCTTCAAAAATGAACGGAACCAATTTTAAATTTACGAAACGATCAATCCTCAATTCTACGACAGTACCGAAGCGCTCGGCCGATACCCAACCAAATGCGTGTAACGAAACCATAGCGCGATCTATTTCGATCCCAACGCCATCTATCGAGCATAGTGACAACTCGGATTATTTATCTATACTCCGTTCGGGCATTTTCTTTGTACTAAAAGTTTTATTATATTGATATTATTTTTTTCATACCTTTTTACTATTTATTTACTTTTTTCCGTGAATTAAAACAATAACATGAACCGAACTCGTGTAACGATCGACACCATTGCGCGATCACCAACTCGACATATAGTACTAATAGAATTATCTATACTCCGTTAGAGCATTTTCTATGTACTAAAAGTTGTATTATATTATATTTTTCATACCTTTTTACTATTTATTTACATTTTTCCGATGAATTTTCAGTACTGAATTGATGCCGACTCTTGACCAATAGATGGCGCTGTATGTCCGGAATAAATTTTATTTTTTATTTTATTTTTTGTAATAAAAACTATCCTATGTCCTTTCTCAAGTTCCAAACTATGACTGTACCAAATTTCACACAAATCGGTTCAGTAGTTTAGGCGTGAAGCAAAGACAGACAGACAGACAGAAAGACAGACAGACAGACAGACAGACAGAGTTACTTTCGCATTTATAATATTAGTTTGGATTATGTGGACAATTTAAGTTGGTAGCCAATCGGTCCGATGGGAAAATGCGTTCCAGACATGTGTCAGTTTGACAATTTAGCGCCATCCCGTATTCGCACTGAAACAAATTATGTCCGACACTTCCTTATAACACCTCTGATCAGTAAATCTCATGTAGAGTGCCTTTGCATCTACAACGATACAAGTATCTTTTGGGGTGTGGCCGAAATCGGAACTAACGCCGCCATCTTGTTTTATTATGGTGGATTTGTAAAGGTAGCCCGCGAAATTCAAATTTTCAGTGTCAGGTTGTATGTTGATCAAAATATGATTCGCGACCGTAACAATTAATGTATTTACAGAATTATATGCATTAGAAAAATTAATACATCACTCTAAGTTAGAAATGGTGTCAGATGTTATGATTGAATGGAAAATATTCAATAGACCTGTCTGTATGAGAACAGGATTTTGCCTTTGTAATGATCAAATACTCACTTTCCTGACGTTTTTAATCTATGGCGACTCAAAATAAAAATAAAAATATTTTATTTCACATAAACCTACATGGGCACTTATGAAACGTCAGAAGCTAGGTGCACGGTCCCAATTGGTTGTTTCCTATGGAGAAGAGCCGGCAAGAAACTCCATGGTTACTCTTTTAAAAATAATTGGCTTTTACTATATTTTCGAATTACAGTGTTAATAGGTATGGGAGGACAGTGTAGGCCTTTCAACAAGTACCAGGTAGGTACTTAACAAAATAGAAAATGTTTAACAAATCTACAGTCCACTAAGCATAACGTTTCACATTCACAAGTTAGAAAATAATCTATATAAAAGATAAATAAGATATTCAAACTCAAACTCAAACTCAAAGCATTTATTTCAAATAAACCAATTACAGGCACTTTTGAATTGTCAAAGGGTCGGTCAGTCAGAAAATATGAAGCTAGTTGCCCATTCCAAAGCGTAGTAGGTTCCTATGGAGAAGAACGGGCAAGAAACTCCACGGACACTCTTTTAAATCAGAATATCGTTACAATATGTTGTTTACATCATTCATGTTGGAATCATACATGTGAGTACAATGTAGAAAAACGTGCAGGTTAAAAGAGTCCGTAAATAAAAGATAAAACGATACAAAACAATTCAAAAATTAAAATAAATCAAAATAAGCCGTGGCAGCTAAGAGATGACCTGTCCCTACTGATGGCGCCCGTTCACGAACATGACGCATGGATCAGCACCATTCAGCTCAACCATTTTGAAGGGAACTTAATGATCCAACACACACGCCACCACCAGCGAGACATTAAAGTGAGCATGACATGCTTTCAGCCGCCAGGGCACATTCAAGTCAATGAAAGACGTACCTAGTAAATGGTAGCTTTAAAGTACTTAGGTAAGTACATAGTGCTCACACACATGTGCTATGCAGTTATACAATACTAGGAGATTGAATTTATACAATGTAAAGATAGTTTTTACAATCTTCAGCAGCTCCAACAATATTTTCGTATGCTAATCAATTAGTTGTTGCGAACTGTGGAGCTGGACCAGCGCTGAGCCAAGCATTTTTGTCAGTGATGTAATCCCCCAATTTATAATATGCTTGGCGGCATAGTGTGCGTTTTATACAAGATTTAAATTTTGTTTCATTCAGTTGGAGTATGTGGGGAGGTATTTTATTGTAACATTTTAAACAGTACCCCATGAAGGATGAGTCTACTTTAGCCAGTCTGAAGCCCGGTTGAACTAATTGGTCCCTATTCCTAGTCCTATAATTGTGTTTTTCACCTCTTTTACTAAAAAGACTTAGATTTTTCCTTACGTACATTATGTTTTCGTAGATATATTGACAAGGTACCGTCATGATGTTAATATCTTCAAACAGTTCCCTTAGAGAATCGCGCATACGGAGGCCATATATTGCTCTGATAGCTCTTTTCTGCAGAATAAAAATAGACTCGATATCTGCAGCCCGTCCCCATAGTAAAATACCGTAAGACATGATACTATGAAAGTAACTGAAATAGACTAGCCTCGCGGTATCTACATCAGTGAATTGACGGATTTTCCTCACAGCATATGCTGCTGAACTTAGCCGTCCTGCAAGAGATGTTAAATGAGGACCCCATTGCAGCCTTGAGTCGAGTGTGATCCCCAGGAAAACAGTCTTATCGACGAATTCTAGTTTCTCCCTATTCAATATTATGTCACAATCACTACTTTTAACATTCGGTAAAGCAAATCTCATGCATTTAGTTTTTTTCCCATTTAATACTAAATTATTAGCAGTGAACCAATTTTGGACCTGCAGTAGGGCGTTATTTACGTCGTCAAGATTAGATGCACGTCTATTTATTTTAAAAATTAAGGAAGTATCGTCAGCAAATAACACCATTTGTGGTTGGTTTTTTAATAAATGGGGTAGATCATTAATATATACTAAAAAGAGGAAAGGACCCAATATCGAGCCTTGTGGAACACCCATTTTTACATTTAAACCGAGTGAATTGACACCATTTATTTGAACTTGCTGTTGTCTATCATTTAAATAAGATTTTACTACTATTAAAAATAAAACCTATTTAAACCAAATGACATCATTACCATTACAATTGTAATAAATCTGAATAATTTTCATGTCCACAAAAGCCACTAATAAAGAGTAGAAATTAAACTGAAACTGTGTTTCCTGTGCGGACACACGGCCACCTATCATTTCCAGTATAAGCTGATCTCGCATTGTATAGGATTTCCGTGCAATGAGAGGTCAGCTTATACTGGAAATGTACAGCTTGATATGTAGCCGTGTGTACAAGTTAGGTTGATATGTAGGTACTTAATGAAGTGGCTATTCGATATTGAACGAGAATTGAGAGTGAAATTTCAAGGACGCGTCACGTTTATACACATTTCGTTACATGAGCTGGGTTCGTACTGGGTATGGTGGGGTACAATCAACTAGGGGTGCGACGGGAATTTGCGCTGGTGTCGTACGTGGTGAAACTGCTCTGAGGCATTGAGCACAATCCGAGAGTGCTGCAGCGGTTGCACTTGTACGTACCCGACCGCTATGTGTGGAGGCGAAGGCCCCCGCCACTGCTGGTCGTGCCATCAGCCAGGACCAACTTGCTGGCCAAAACTCCTCTTACTCAAGCAATTCGCACCATCAATGATATTCAGGTCAAAATTGATATATTTACATTTCACTGGGGTGAATTCGCAAAAGTACTATTATTTATGTTATGTTATAAACTATGATCTTAATTTTAATTATGTATACATTCCTTGGCTATCGCATTAGGCTACGACCTGTAATGGTAGTTTTTAAGGCATTTAAATAAAAATAAATAAATGAGAGGGAAGAACTACAACAACACTAATAAACTCTTATTATTTATTTTTTAAGAAGTTCACTTCTGACGCGTGTACGGTGCCGCGAAAATTGTGTGTAGTACAGGTACATAGGTACATTTTTTTTTCTGGCGAAAATTGTGTGTACTATTAGGTATTTGTCCTACGGGGAATTCAGGTGTGATGTTGTCATGTTTTTTATTTTTTTGGCGGCCTTCAATTCTTTGATCTTTTTGTCGACTCAGCAGGACTTTAGCGATAAAATATAATTTCGTGATGATAAAAAAAAAAAAATTGCCAGCCACCAAGCAGTGCGTGACTGACCAGGGTTCGCGTACTTACATGCCATCGAATGTCATAAAAGCCGACGTCGGTCCATAATGCAAGACTTTCAATTGATTTTAAATACGTATAATGATTGGTTGTGGCAGTGTTGAGTGTTATACCCTGTATCATCTCACTGCTAAGCAACTGCTTCTCCTCATGAATTCCAGTGCTTGTATCCAGTGCTAAATAAATAAATCATTTATTTGCATTAAACATGGTATACAACGGTGTTAAAAAAAGAATTGCAAATAATGTGGAACACTGACCGTGTTGTCCAGTTCGTACCGCCATCTTCTACGGGGCGTAGAGTGCATTCAACAATATTATGTAACTGAAAAACAATCAGGCGTTCGTATCACTCTTGAGTCGTGGAAACTATTTACAAAACTTCAAAAAAGTTGATAAATCCTCCCGTGTCTAAACTGTGAAAGAATCCCGAAGTCCGAAGACCGAAGATAAACAAACAACGGCGAAGAAATAAATGAAACTCAAGTGTGTTTTCTGTCTGCAGGCCGAGTTGTGGCGCCGAAATTTCGCCTAAACGACGAAGATTATAAAAAAATCGGTGACATATACCACTGTGCCCGATGCGACAAGACGTACGAAAAATTTAACACACTGAAATTTCATATGAAGACAAAACATTATAAGATTCCGAGATATAAATGCTCAATTTGTATGACAGAGTTCATGACGCCTGCGCCTCTGACCGTCCATAAACTAGAAGTGCACAATGTCGACGACAGATTTAACTGCAGGGCGTGCAATAAAATTTTCAATACGAAAGTGCAGTTACGAAAACATATCAACAATTTCCACATGCTTGGAGAAAGGTATAAGTGCGAATTTTGCGATTATGAATCCTTTAGTTTCGAAGGTATGTACAAACATAAGTTTAAACATAAGACTGTGAAGGACTACCATTGCAGATTTTGTAGAAAATCATTTTTGAGGAAGACAACTTTGGATTTGCACGAGAGGATACACACTGGGGATCGAAGGAAAGTTTGCACAGAATGTGGGCAAGCGTTCGTGCAAAAAGCAAGTTTGAATTATCACATGACGAAATATCATCCTGAGGTCAATTTTTAGCACGCAATTTAACATTAACCGCCTTACTAATAAACGTTGTATAGCTCCTGTATAGTTACACAACGCTTTGTCTTCTTCTTTCAAAAGTCAAATTACTTTTGAAAGAAGAAGACAAAACGTTGTGTAACTATACAGGCGCTATACAACGTTTATTGGTAAGGCGGTAATCGTGTAACACTTTTAATCACAATCCAAGGGTTTTCAAGAAAATTCCTTATCCATTGCATCATAGGTTTGAAAAATAAGTTATTCCGGGTTTTATCACAGACCCATGTATGCATTAATTTTCAATTTAATTAAAGCAATGTTTTTCTCACTGTGATATATCTACATGTCAGGGCCGTCAAGCTGAAACCATAATTATCGGTGTGTATATTTTATAGGAACTAGCACATACACGTCCGTGTCCAGGCTGGCGATGGAGCTTCAGTGCCAGGTAGCTCCATCGCTACCCTCGTGGCACAGGCCCTGAGGCCCTAGACAAAGTGACATTCTATCAGCGATAACGATGATAGAAAAGCTATCGAAAAGCATAAGTCAATCCTGTTGAAAGTTGTTGTAGAAATACGAAACGTTTTCGCGCTCTGCCTTATGTGGATAGATTTTAAAACACAAATAATCGAAATTTTTACGTATCTAATGAATGTATGAAGCAATATTATACCTTATGATCTAAGAAATATTGTGCATTTTAGAACATTTCCGCACAGTTATTTGGTATGTAAACATTACTATTTTTTTAAACAAATGGTTAGTTTACTGAAAGGTGCTAAATAAATGTTGTAATTTTAAATTCTTGTTTTGTATAGGTATATATGTATTTTTTTTAGTTCATTTCTAATTTGTTTGGAATAGGTATTACATAGTAAAGGCGTTTGCCCACTTATCTGTTTTCGGTTTGTATTCGATTTATATTTACAATTAATACATTTTAAAATGTCAAATTACTCGAAAATGGTTGACAATGGCATGGGGGTCATCATCATCACTTATGATCATAGATATGATAGTGAAATGCGGGGGCATTAGACAATGTTGTTTTTTTTTAATTATTTATGTTTTACTACTGTTTTATTAAAAAGTTTATATTTCCATCGATATTTACAACGAAATTTTTAACTAAAAAAACTTTAATTAAAAATTATTAGCCATCTGCCCGAGAAGTAAGGAACTTGTGCAGGAAAAGTGAAAGTTATAAATCGACACAAATGTTACATTATTTTATTTTGCATCACTAGTTTTAATTATTATTTAAGAATTTAAATAAATTGTTTTCTAAATGTAAAGGAAATTTGTGTTTTTTTTTTTTAAATCCTGTATTTAAATACAATTTTATTCCCGCTAAATGTTGTATGATTTGTCACAAAGCGTTTCGTCGGTTTGCAACCGCTTTTTCGCATCTTTTTTTGTAATAGTGCATGAAGCACAAATGATAATTCCAACGCTGTTTACAAAATGCGTTGCTTTCAACTCATTCCGTGACAAATCATTAGCCAGTCCGCAACACGCTAGCAGGCTGACGGCCCGGCGAGCGCCGCACGTACAGTATCGCCACATGTGGAGCCTGTTTAACAGAAAAAGTTGATCAATAGTCTCGTAACTATGACGAACCGGTCAAAGAATCCCGAAGTCCGAAGATGAACGAACATTACCGAAGAAATAAATGAAACACGTCACTCAAAGTGTGTTTTCTGTCTACAGGCCGAGTTTTGGCGCAGAAATTTCGCCTAAAAGACGAAGACTATGAACAAGAAGGCGACGTATACCGTTGTATGAAATGTGAAAATACATATACAACTATGACTTATCTGAAAAAACATTTGAGGATTACACATTATAAGATTCCAAGATATAAATGCTCAATATGTATTGAAACATTTATGTACCTTCCGCTACTGACTGTTCACAAACTCGAAGTACATAACGTAGACGAAAGAATCAAATGTAATTTGTGCAATAAAATGTTCAATACAAACCTGCAGTCAAGGCTTCATTTGAAGAATTTCCACATGCACGGCGACGTTGGAGAGAGGTATAAGTGCGAATTTTGTGATTATGTGACCTTTAAAAATGAAAATTTGAGGAAACATAATTTTAAGCATAAGACCGTGAAGGACCACCATTGTAGATTTTGTAAGAAATCGTTTATCAGGAAGTCAACGTTGACATTGCATGAAAAGATACATACTGATGATCGATCGAAAGTTTGCACTGTATGTGGACAAGCGTTTGTGCAAAAAGCAAGTTTGAATTACCATATGACGAAATATCATCCTAAGGTTAATTATTAACAGGCAACTTAGAAAAAGTTGTCGTTAACTGTATCACGACCGACGGCTCGGCTCAGAAGTATCTCGATCGGGACAACTCGACCCCTACAATTCAAGCCAATGATAACTCGATCCTGTCAACTTTTGAACCAATCAGTCCAAGAGCGAATGAAGCGAGCTCCGCAACTTCGGGCACCTGAAGAGGAGGTTCGAAGAAGATGAGGCTCCTATTTCTGAATGCATTCCGTCGACTCTGCTTAACCGACGATTATTATGATTATTATTAAAATAAATATTGTTTTTATTGTGGACTTGAAGTGGTCGGGGTCGAGTTCTCTGGGTCGAGGTGTCCTAGGATTTAGTTTCACGGGTCGAGTTGTTTTGGAGAAGAGTTGTCGTAGAATCGTTTTGACATTTGTGTTGATAAGACTTTTAGAAACCGCTTGACAGAGATAGCATGCGATTGAAAACAGAGTTATGAGAACATAAATGTGTGGAACAGCAGATTATTTTGGTGTTCATAGTCGTTATGAGTACAACGACCTCTTTTCGTAATGAGTTGCTTTAATTACACCTTGTGTAAAATTATATTCTTCTAGATTATAAAAAATGTTTCCTTCGAATGAAAACGAATATTTGCTTTACAACAAAATCTACTTTACAGCAAACTGGAGATGGTTTAACTGGAAGTTATCCAGCGGGGAAATTGCGTGACACAAGTAAAAAATCAATCACAATGGCAATCGATCGCAATGCCTTTCATTTTGACATCCATTGGATCATTGTTTTGAAACAATCGTTGCCTCAACAACGTAAATAACGGAATGAACATGTCTGAACTGTCAAAATAAAAAAACATTGAGGTCGATTGACATTTCATATATGTTTCACAATTACTCCGCCGCCGCCGGTTATAAATCATCACAAATGCTAAATTATTTTATTGTTTCTACATCACTAGTTAAAATTATTATTTTAAAATTTGAATAATTTGTCGTCTAATGTAGCGGAATTTAGTTTTTTTTAATCCTTTGTAGTATAATTGTATAATTCGTCACTATACAAACAGTGGGGTCTGTTTGTAAAATCTCGCTGGTTTGTGAAATGCCGAAGGCAAATTGTAAAGTGATTCGTGAGTTTATAATAAAACTAGCTGATGCCCGCGGCTTCGCCCGCGTGGATGTCGGTTATTATATACTAAAACCTTCCTCGAAAATCACGCTATCCATTGGTGAAAGCAGCTTGAAAATCGGTGCAGTAGTTTTTGAGTTTATCGCGAACAGGACGACAGACAGACGCGGCGGAGGACTTTGTTTTATAATTTTTAAGGGTTCTCTATGAAAATCATATGACCACTGCAAAATGGCGTAGCTTTTAAGAATTCTGTTTTCCACAACCTGTGGCGCTGCACTAGCTTTTTCTGTGATAAAATATTAGCCAGTCTGCAACACGCTAGTGGGCTGACGGCCCAGCGAGCACCGCACGCACATGACAGTATCACCACTCGCGGAGCCGACTTTTGTCGCCTTTTGGATCTGAAGGCCAAGTTGTGGCGCAGAAATTTTTCCTAAGAGGCGGAGACTATAAAAAAGAAGGCGACGTATACCATTGTGCGAAATGTGAAAAGACATATAACAAAATGGATTCACTGAGAAACCATGTTAAGTTGATACATTATAAGATTCCAAGATATAAATGCTCAATTTGTATTCAAGAATTTATGAAGCTTCCGCTATTGACCGTTCACAAACTAGAAGTTCATAACGTTGACGAAAGAGTCAAATGTAATTTGTGCAATAAAATGTTCAATACAAACGTGCAGTTAAGGAAACATTTGAGAAATTTCCACATGCACGGCGAAGTTGGAGAGAGGTATAAGTGCGAATTTTGTGATTATGTTACCTTTAAATATGTAGCTTTGTACAAACATAACTATAAGCATAAGACCGTGAAGGAAAATCACTCTATCCATTGGTGAAAGCAGCTTGAAAATCGGTGCAGTAGTTTTTGAGTTTATCGCGAACAGGACGACTGACAGACGCGGCGGAGGACTTTGTTTTATAATTTTTAAGGGTTCTCTATGAAAATCATATGACCACTGCAAAATGGCGTAGCTTTTAAGAATTCTGTTTTCCACAACCTGTGGCGCTGCACTAGCTTATTCTGTGATAAAATATTAGCCAGTCTGCAACACGCTAGTGGGCTGACGGCCCAGCGAGCGCCGCACGTACATGACAGTATCACCACTCGCGGAGCCTGTTTAACAGAAAAAGTTGATAAATTGTCTCGTAACTATGACGAACCGGTCAAAGAATCCCGAAAGTCCGAAGATGAACGAACATCACCGAAGTAATAAATGAAACTCAAGTGTTTTTTCTGTCTGCAGACCGAGTTGTGGCGCGTTTATGGTCTGCAAGCCGACTTTTATCGCCTTTTGGATCTGAAGGCCAAGTTGTGACGCCGAAATTTTTCCTAAAAGATGAAGACTATAAAAAAGAAGGCGACGTATACCATTGTGTGAAATGTGAAAAGACATATAAATCAATGAGGTCAATGAGTAAACATGTGAAGTTGATACATTATAAGATTCCAAGATATAAATGCTCAATATGTATTGAAGAATTTATAATGCGTCCTCTATTGATCGTTCACAAACGCGAAGTACATAACGTTGACGACAGAGTCAAATGTAGTTTGTGCAATAAAAAGTACAATACAGACACGCTATTAGGGATACATTTGAAGAATTTCCACATGCATGGGGAAGTTGGAGAGAGGTATAAGTGCGAATTTTGTGATTATGTGACCTTTAATAATAGCAATATGTACAAACATAAGTTTAAGCATAAGACCGTGAAGGACCACCATTGTAGCTTTTGTAAGAAATCGTTTCTCAGGAGGGCAACGTTGAAATTGCATGAAAAGATACATACTGATGATCGATCGAAAGTTTGCACTGTATGTGGACAAGCGTTTGTGCAAAAAGCAAGTTTGAATTACCATATGATGAAATATCATCCTAAGGTTAATTATTAACAGGCAACTTAGAAAAAGTTGTCGTTAACTGTATCACGACCGACGGCTCGGCTCAGAAGTATCTCGATCGGGACAACTCGACCCCTACAATTCAAGCCAATGATAACTCGATCCTGTCAACTTTTGAACCAATCAGTCCAAGAGCGAACGAAGCGAGCTCCGCAACTTCGGGTACCTGAAGAGAAGGTCCGAAGAAAATGACGCTTCTATTTCTGAATGCATTCCGTCGACTCTGCTTAACCAACGATTATTATGATAATTTATTAAAATAAATATTATTCCCACTGTGGACTTGAGCGGTCGGGGTCGGGTTGTCCGCGTCGAGGTGCCCTAGGATTGAGTTGTCACGTGATTTTGTTGCCACGGGCTCAAGTTGTTTTAGAGTCGAGTTGTCGTAGAATCATTTTGAAATTTGTGTTGATAAGACTTTTAGAAACTGTTTGACAGAGATAGCATGCGACTAATATCATACTATCTCTGCCAGTTTATGGTTTATTGTAGCGAAAGACTTTAAACGACGATATGGAGATCAACCATGGAATCGTGTAAAACCATCATCCATATATTTTGTGTTATGAGAACATAAATGAATGGAACAGCTTATAATTTTGATGTTCATAGTTGTTATGAGTAGAATGACCTCTTTTCGGGTTTTAGTTGCTTTAATTACACCTTGTATGTGCATACAGTTTAGAAGTAAAATTATATTATAATAGAGTTTTGTAAAAAAAATATATAAGTATTTTCTTTGATTTATTTTTTGCGAAAAATAAATATTTTCTTTACAACAAAATCGTCATTTGCCAGCAAACTGGAGCTGGTTTAACTGGAACTTATTGAGCGGGGAAATTGCGTGACATAAATAAAATGGCAATCGATCGCAATGCCTTTCATTTTGACATCCATTGCATCATAGGTTTGAAACAATCGTTGTCTCAACAACGTAAATAACGGAATGAAAAGAAACGGAAAGAAAACATTGCGGTCGATTGACATTTTATGTGTGTTACACAATTACTCCGCTGGTTATAAATTACTAAATGTGTGTGTAATGTGTATGTGTGGTGTGTGCATTTTATTGTACCTACATCACTAGCTAATCTTTTCTTTTTTAAACTTGAATAAATTGTCGTGTAGACTAATTTTGTATTTTTTTTTAAATCCTGTATAGTTTAATTGTCGTAAATATTGTATGGTTCATCATTATACAAACAGCGTCGTCTATTTGTAAAATCTCGTTGGTTTGTGAAGCACCGAAGGCAAATTGTAAAGTGATTCGTGAGTTTATAATAAAATACTCCATGAGTATCATTCGACCACTGCAAAATGGCGCGGCTTTTAATAACTTCTGTTTGCCACAACCTGTGAGCGCCGCACTTACATGACAGTATCACCACTCGCGGAGCCTGTTTAACAGAAAACGTTAATAAATTGCCTCGTAACTATGACGAACCGGTCAAAGAATACCGAAGTCCGAAGATGAACGAACATCACCGAAGTAATAAATGAAACTCAAGTGTGTTTTCTGTCTGCAGACCGAGTTGTGGCGCCTTTACTATCTGCAAGCCGACTTTTGTCGCCTTTTGGATCTGAAGGCCAAGTTGTGGCGCAGAAATTTTTCCTAAGAGGCGGAGACTATAAAAAAGAAGGCGACGTATACCATTGTGCGAAATGTGAAAAGACATATAACAAAATGGATTCACTGAGAAACCATGTTAAGTTGATACATTATAAGATTCCAAGATATAAATGCTCAATTTGTATTCAAGAATTTATGAAGCTTCCGCTATTGACCGTTCACAAACTAGAAGTTCATAACGTTGACGAAAGAGTCAAATGTAATTTGTGCAATAAAATGTTCAATACAAACGTGCAGTTAAGGAAACATTTGAGAAATTTCCACATGCACGGCGAAGTTGGAGAGAGGTATAAGTGCGAATTTTGTGATTATGTGACCTTTAAATATGTAGCTTTGTACAAACATAACTATAAGCATAAGACCGTGAAGGACCACCATTGTAGATTTTGTAAGAAATCGTTCATCAGGAGGTCAACGTTGAAATTGCATGAAAAGATACATACTGATGATCGATCGAAAGTTTGCACTGTATGTGGACAAGCGTTTGTGCAAAAAGCAAGTTTGAATTACCATATGACGAAATATCATCCTGAGGCTAATTATTAACAGGCAATTTTGAAGTTGTCGTTAACTGTATCACGACCGACGGCTCGGCTCCGAACTATCTCGACCGGAACAACTCGACCCCGATAATTCAAGCCCATTTAGTCCAAGAGCGAGCGAAGCGAGCTCCGCCACTTCGGGCACCTGAAGAGGAGGTTTGAAAAAGATGACGCTCTTATTTCTCAATGCATTCCGTCGGCTCTGCTTAACCGACGATTATTATGATAATTATTAAAATAAATATTGTTCCTATTGAGTGGTCGTAGTCGAGTTCTCTGGGTCGAGGTGTCCTAGTATTTAGTTTCACGGGGTCGAGTTGTTTTGGAGAAGAGTTGTCGTAGAATCGTTTTGAAATTTGCCTGTTTGTCAAGGTCTCAAGGTTGAGCCCGGGTGAAATATAGCGTTTTTGACAGGGCTCAACCATGAGCCAGTGACAGTTTTTGTTTTGGCAGGTCAGCCATGTTGGGTGAACTGACAAAATAAAAAAACATTGAGGTCGATTGACATTTTATGTGTGTTACGCAATTACTCCGCTGGTTATAAATCATCACTAATGTTTAATTATTTTATTGTTCTTTTAAAATTTTAATAAATTGTCGTTTAATGTAGGGGAATTCAGTGTTTTTTTTTAAATAAATACCGGACGTCACACAAAAATCCTGACGTTACATAAATCCTGCATCGCGCAATTAGAGTTTACCGCGCGATGGACATACATACAAGATTCCGACATCAATCGTTGGGCAGTTGCCTGCCTGACACTATACTCGTCTGGTCGGAGGATCCTCCCTTTTCTATGGTAGATGAGTGAACATTACACCCTGTTCCTCATACCCCTAAAGTGTAACTGTCGTATTGTATGATTCGTCATTATTCAAACAGTGTCGTCTGTTTGTAAATGCTCGCTGGTTTGTGAAATGCCGAAGGCAAATTGTATTCGTGAATTTATAATAATCCATTAAAATCATTCCTACCTTGAGTGCCTCGTTGATCCAGTAGTCGCAAGCGCTATTGCTGAGCTTGATGTCTTGGGTTCGATCAGGGACCGGACAACCCCGCTTAAGAGTTAAGCCTTTGGACAGGGTAACCCGTACATGGGGTAACTCATATCGCAGTGTTACCTTTTGTTCGAGTTCGCATTCTCGAAACCCAGCGAAATGGTTAACACCGTTATTAAGGTAACCACGTGAAGGGGTTAACCCCTTCAATGACTTAAGCCTTTGAAAAGGTTACTTTCTCGAAAAGCTTTTTTTCGTGTTACCCTGGATTACGTTAAACTTGAGCTGCATGTACGCACAAGTCGCTCGGCAAGTCGGGACACGCAAGATTGGCGGACCGCCGAGCGCGGTACGATGTCACGTTCGGTCGTGGTTATGCAATTTTCAAACTAATATCGATTGTAAACAGTGCATATTACAATGTCTTGAGTTGGAATAGCTTACCCTGTTACAGTGTGTTGAAAGGGTAACCCTTTCGTAACAGGTTAACTACACCCGTTCGAAGGTGTAACAGGTATCATAGGATTTTTTTTTTTGAAGCGCTTAAAAAAACCCCTTCAAAAACCCTTTCAACGAGTATCCGGCCGGTCCCTGGGTTCGATTCCCAGGTCGGGAAAAGGGCTATTGGGTTTTTCTATATGGAATTTCTCAGTTGCAGCCCTGACCGTCTGGCCACGGGACATTCGCTGCAGCGAATTTTCGCGCGGTGCGAACGGCGAAGCGTCTTACGACTAAAACAAATGAATAGAAATGTATTAGCCACGCCCGCCGCACTGGCCGTCCGCGCCCGTCCCGTGGCCAGGCGGTTGGTAAGTCTGCATTTGTACCCGGTTGATGGCAATAGGCTCGCCCCCTATTACATGGGACTTAAAAATAACTAGTGAAATGTGGGTGTACTGTAGGTACAGATCTACCCAATCCTTCGGGGAAACAAAGCGTGACGTTATGTTATGTTGTGAAAATCATTCGACTTTTAATAACTTGTTCTATTTTCCACCACCTGTGGCGCTGCAATAGCTTATTCCGTGATAAATATTAGTCAGTCCGCAACACGCTAGCGGGCTGACGGCCCAGCGAGCGCCGCACGTACATGACAGTATCACCTCGCGGAGTCTGTTTAACAGAGATAGTTGATAAATTGTCTCGTAAAGAATCCCGAAGTCCGAAGATGAGCGAACATCACCGAAGAAATAAATGGAACATGAGACTCTAAAGTGTGTTTTCTGTCTGCAGGCCGAGTATTGGCGCAGGAATTTCTCCTAAACGAGGAAGACTATAAAAAAGAAGGCGATCTATACTGCTGTACGAAATGTGAAAAAGCATGTAAAAATAAAAGTAATCTGAAAAGACATGTGAAGAGAATGCATTATGAGATAGCGACATATAAATGCTCTTTTTGTATTGAAGCATTTTATACTCCTGTGCCTTTGGCCGTTCACAAACTGGAAGTGCATAACATAGACGATAGATTCAAATGTTATGCGTGCAATAAAATGTTTAATACGAAAAAGCAGTTAGAGAGTCATACCAAAATGTACCACCTGCTTGGGGAAGTTGGAGTCAGGTATAAGTGCGAATTATGTGATTTTGAGACCTTTATCAAACGTTCTATGAAAAAACATAAGATTAATCATTCGACTGTGAAGGACTACCATTGTAGATTTTGTAAGAAATCGTTTAAGAGGAGTAGCACGTTGAATTTCCATGAAAGGATACACACTGGGGATCGAAGGAAAGTTTGCACAGAATGTGGACAAGCGTTTGTGCAAAAAGCAAGTTTGAATTATCACATGGCGAAACATCACCCTGAGGTTAAATTTTAGTGGGTAAGGACATCATTCATTTTGGGCTAAATTATGAAAGTGCCAAACAAAAAAAATGATATATTCCGTTAGAACATGTTATTCTCTTCACTTTTCACTATTGGACCAAATCTGTAGGGCAATTGTCTGCGCTGTTATACGATTTTGAAAAGTACTGTTTTTAGAATGTTTTAGTTAAAATAATGAATAGTACGGTCGGGGTTGAGTTCTCTGGGTCGAGGTGTCCTAGGATTTAGTTTCACGGGGTCGAGTTGTTTTGGAGAAGAGTTGTCGTAGTTTATTTTGACATTTGTCTGTCTGTCAAGGGCTCAAGTATGAGCCCGGGTAAAATATAGTGAGCGTCAAGATGACGGGATCAAGCCCCCAATTTAAAATGTATCACATTAAAGTGTTTGTACTACATATGTACTATTTGTACCCTAAACAAGACATTTGTACCTCTAGAGGCAAAGGATGTATGTCAAGATTTCCCTGGTCCCGCCACTTTGACGTCAAAGTGGCGGGACATTCTGGAAGCGCTACTCACAGGCGGGTAATTCACACCTGAAGACTTAGTACTACATACGTACTGTTGTATACTCAATTTTCAATACAATTGTAAGTGCCAAATTAAAGTTATGTGATTAAAACATTGGTCCCGCCATTTTGATGATTTATGTTATCACTGAATTCATCACAAGATGACGGGATCAAGCCCCCAATTTAAAATGTATCACATTAAAGTGTTTGTACTACATATGTTCTATTTGTATCCTAAACAAGACATTTGTACCTTTAAAGGTAAAGGAAGTACGTCAAGATTTCCCTGGTTCCGCCACTTTGACGTCAAAGTGGCGGGACATTCTGGAAGCGCTACTCACTGGCGGGTAATTCAAACCTGAAGACTTAGTACTACATAAGTACAGGTGTATACTCAATTTTCAATACAATTGTAAGTGCCAAATTAAAGTTATGTGATTAAAACATTGCTCTCGCCAATTTGATGATTTGTGTTATCGCCGAATTCATATGAAAATCGTTAGAGCTCGTGCAAAATCAAATGTGGAAACTTAGTACGTGCTTAGTACATAAACGTGTGTAATTATCATATTCAAAACCTAAGTCCATCCAAAGTTATTTATCATTCATCGTTATCATTGGACAAAAATGGACACATTTATGCAGAAATGAAACAACCGAAAATGGTTTTGATAATTATATATTTATATATATATACAGGGCGTCATAGGATAAGCCACATGGAGGGAAAGTACCTTGAATATTGTAGATGGAACATTTTACTGAAAGAAGACATTATTTGAATTTAAACAACAATTTAAACTGCATTCATAGATATTTAAATAATTACATGGTTGAACCGGTAATCGAACCCGTTACATTCGACATTTCGAAGTTATGACGAGTATAAAAATGCAATACGCGGACCGTTGACGCTGGCGCCGTGCCGCCGCGACATTCCCTACTCTAGAGAGGAGAGGATGGACACACGGGTAGACCATGACGTGGAAAAGGACATAGGATACGTTTTATCCCTATATTCCCACGAGATCGAGATCTACGCGGGTGAAACCGCGGGGCACAGCTAGTACATATAATAAAAAGAAAGTTTGTTAAGACTTATTTTTGCGCATATACTGAACAATTAGGCACTATGTACGTTTGACACTTCTTAACTTTCGTCTTTAAAGACATCGTAGCACTCACACTTACCAATTATTCGAGAAATATGAGCTCGATAATGCCCGATGCCGCTAGATGTAGGTGGAGCTATAAACTCTATAGCAGATAATATATAATTATCAAAACCATTTTCGGTTGTTTCATTTCTGCATAAATGTGTCCATTTTTGCCCAATGATACCGATGAATGATAAATAACTTTTGATGGATTTAGGTTTTGAATATGAAAGTTACACACGTTCATGTACTAAGCACGTACTAAGTTTCCACATTTGATTTTGCACGAGCTCTAACGATTCTCATATGAATTCAGCGATAACACAAATCATCAAACTGGCGAGAGCAATGTTTTAATCACATAACTTTAATTTGGCACTTACAGTTGTATTGAAAATTGAGTATACACCTGTACGAATGTAGTACTAAGTCTTCAGGTTTGAATTACCCACCAGTGAGTAGCGCTTCCAGAATGTCCCGCCACTTTGACGTCAAAGTGGCGGGACCAGGGAAATCTTGACGTACTTCCTTTACCTTTAGAGGTACAAATGTCTTGTTTAGGATACAAATAGTACATATGTAGTACAAACACTTTAATGTGATACATTTTAAATAGGGGGCTTGATCCCGTCGTCTTGTGATGAATTCAGTGATAACATAAATCATCAAATTGGCGGGACCAATGTTTTAATCACATAACTTTAATTTGGCACTTACAATTGTATTGAAAATTGAATATACAACAGTACGTATGTAGTACTAAGTCTTCAGGTGTGAATTACCCGCCTGTGAGTAGCGCTTCCAGAATGTCCCGCCACTTTGACGTCAAAGTGGCGGGACCAGGGAAATCTTGACATACATCCTTTGCCTCTAGAGGTACAAATGTCTTGTTTAGGGTACAAATAGTACATATGTAGTACAAACACTTTAATGTGATACATTTTAAATTGGGGGCTTGATCCCGTCATCTTGACGCTCACAAAATATAGCGTTTTTGACAGGGCTCAACCATGAGCCAGTGACAGTTTTTATTTTGGCAGGTCAGCCATGTTGGCTGAACTGACAAAATAAAAAAACATTGAGGTCGATTGACATTTTATATGTGTTACACAATTATTCCGCTGGTTATAAATCATCATAAATGTAACATTATTTTATTGTTCTTTTAAAATTATTATTATTAAATTTGAATAAATTGTAGGGGAATTCAGTGTTTTAAAATAAATCCTGTATAGTATTGTGGCGGCATCTACATCGCCACATGCGAACTACGCATCAAATACCGGACGTCACACAAAAATCCTGACGTCACATAAATCCTGCATCGCGTAGTTAGAGTTAAACGTGCGATGGACATAATATGTCCATCGCACGTTAAACTCTAATATTTTTGGTAATATAATATAATATAATCTAATATTCTTATTATGCTTCTATATATTATATACAATATTCCGACATCAATCGTTGGGCAGATGTCCGCCAGACACAACACCCGTCTGGTCGGAGGATCCTCCCTTTACTATGGTGGATGAGTGAACTATACACCCTGTTCCTCATACACCTAAACCTTTACCGAAATAATTTCGGTACGCGGGAACATGAATGGCGATCGATGGCGGCACAAATTATCAGTAAATTTTCGATCAAGTACCTCGGCCTCGGCGCGGCGCGGGCGGCTAGGTACAAAGAAAACCTTTATTTTATAATTTAGTTACTTGAAAAAGTAATGATATCGCAATATTACAATACCGAAATTATACAGGTACCTACAGTTATTTTAAGGTATCGAAATTTAAAGGTATGACGTCATACTGCTTACCGTTGTTACCATATTTTTTTCGTTTATTCAATCCCTGTGGGGGCTTCCCACCACCGCTTGCAGCAGTATTATTTTAATATTACTTCAGTGCAGGAAAGAGATGAAGCTCTACAGGACGTATAGCTCCATCTCTTTCCCCCACTGAGTAAGATTAAAATAATACTGCTGCAAGCGGTGGTGGTAAGCCCCCTGGTCTCTCCTACTTCAGGTGTATTGTAGCGATAGACTTTTTAAAAGTTGATTTTGTATACTGAGGCCTTAGTGCGAGTTTCTTTTAACTATCTTCACTTAACGCATCGACCGCGTTCGGCGCTCCGATTGGTCCTTCACCAGTGAAGGCCAGTGACAGGCCAATCGGAGCGCCGAACGCGCTCGATGCGTAAAGTGAAGATAGTTAAAAGAAACTCGCACTAAGGCCTCAGGTGTAATAATAATAACTCAAAACCCGAAAGAGAGTCGTTTTACTCATCATGATTAACAAGTTATATGGGAAGGTGGCTGGTCTACAGTCACGGAAAGACATGAATGCTACCTCACTTCGGCTACGTAATAATATATGACACTATGGACGGCTACGTATAATATTCATAAATATATTGTACTAGTAACACGTCCAAGTTCATAACATAATGTATGTTATAAAAGTTATCGCGCACGGAAATTTTGAAAATTGAAAACTGTTATTTATTAAGAAATTGGAAACACTGCACGTTTCTTTATTTGTTTGTAGTTTACTATGTTTTCGCCAGATAAGAAAAAAATAAAAGCCGTTAACACCCGTCTACCAATGTATTCCAATATTTCAAAACGATACGAAAAATATGTAAAGAAAGTGTCGCTAACATGATCAAAACAAACTTATCGCGGTAAGGGGCGTCCTTGACGCGTTCACTGGACATGAGTTACAAACCTTTTGGCCAAAACCATATTCAGTCATATTTATTTTGTAAGTTACTTAGGTACTACTCAATGAAACTCTTAAACCAAATTCGAAGTTAAATCATTTATTTTAAATAGGCACACAGACATAGGTACATAGTTTCGTAATCACGACAATCACTCTAGCACTTTCCATTATAGGCCCAACTTTGTATGAAACTCTCCCTAAATAGAGAATTCAGAAGGGGAATCTGTCCGTATTTTCACTCACAGAACTTTCACTTTCTGAAGTGTCCGTTACATTTATAATAAAGCGATCGGCTGTTTTATCTATCTGATGATCGAGTCCCTTCATCTTGACTTCTTCTTTCTTGACGTGCTCGACACAATTTTTCCATTTTTCAGGTGTTACCTGATTTAAGGCATCATTAAATAATATTTTAACGTCTGTTAATTTAATAACAAATGCTTGAAAACTTTCCGAGTATGGAGTACGCTCAGTCAACTCCACGCGCAAACCAGACTTGAAATGACACTCGAGACGAAGTACGCGATAGGTATAATAACAAAATGGCGGACAGGTAATGCGCCCCTGACTCCCTCCGACGTCACACTCAGCGCCGAGTATGAGGGCATAACCCAAAAAATCTAATTTTTTGGTAAGAACTTTAAAATTCGGTTATTTTAATTAATTGTATACTTCTATGAATATAAGTTAAAGCTAAATAAATAAATCCAATTATGGCATGTTGTTTTATTGAAATATAAGTTGAAAACATAAGTAATCTCGAAAAAGAAAAATACACCTCGACAATTATTTTTGAAATGCATAAACAATAGCAATACATATTTCATTGTTTAAATATGTATTTTTGAAAGTTAAAAAAAAAAAACACAATTATTCTTCGAATTTACGTATTTCTTACTTATTCCGTTGGGATAAGTGTTTGGTATTATGAAACTCGACCGACACAGTATTAGCGACAGTTTTGAATGACGAGCGATATCTAATGAAGTTTTGTGGACTTTTTGGTACAAGTCGGATCAGTGACTTTTATTTTTCTCTTATCTGGCGAAAAGTATAGTGTTTTATATTTTTAAACTCATTCGATGTTATTCCTTAGAAAAATGTATATTTTCATAAGAGCATTTATTCAGAAAGTTGGCAACGTCGCAAATAACTGTCAAATATTTACCTGTTTTGATTAATTTGGCAATATTACTGTATGGAAATATGAAATATGGAAATATTTTATTTATTGCATTTCATAATCAATATTTTAAACAGTTGTCTAGCCATATTTCACATTTCCATAAGTACAGTAATATTGCCAAATTAATCAAAACAGCGAAATATTTGACATCTATTTGCGACGTTGCCCACTTTCAGAATAAACGAACGAAACGTTCATTTGACGGTTAATTTCACTGTAGTTTATCTACGTGCGATGAATCAATAAGTTATAAATCATTTGTATGTTTTTCAAATATTACATTTTTTATGTGTGAATCACTAGTTTTAATTATTATTATTATAGAATTTTATTAAATTGATTTCTTAATTCAAAAGCATTTTGTGTGTTTTTTTTAAATCCTCTTTAATACAGAATATTGAATGATACTGGATAGAAATTATTTTTATGTAGCCATATTTTATTTTCTTAAAAATAAAATACGAACGAGTTCTCTAATTATTTTTGTGGTAAGTAGGTATTTATTTATTAAAATTAATTAAACATAAAAGGTACAAGGGCGGTCTTAATGCTTATACCCCGCGTCCTAACCAAAATATTCGTCGTGCTTATTCCGTTTATTCCGTGGGTTAGTCCGTTTATCTACCCCAAAAAATCCACGCTGAGGTGGAAACGTATGCCAGAGTGTCCACCTCAGCGTGGATTTTTTGGGGTAGATAAACGGAATAACTCACGGATATCGGATATCTATGGAATAACCCGTCCCAGGAGTACCTACGCGATCGTCGCAGGCATCGTCGTCTTACTAAATCTCTAGTTCTGAAAGAAAATAGAGATTTCAACATGTTTTGTTGTGAATGTTTCGTCAGTGCAGACACACAGTTAGGCATTCTCTAACAGTCAATCAAGTGTTGTGTAGAGATAACATTTGGAGTTAAACTTTACGTATGGAGCAATGGTGCCATCTTTTTGAAGTGAAAACTGCTTCTCTGCTACGCTCGGGTCAGCGACGCTGAATTGGATAGACTCGGCTCCAGTCGGTCGGTGACGCTGCATTGTGTAAATTCGGCGCTGAATCGCGTTTACTCGGCCCCAGTCGTTATCAGTTTAAAATTAGAAAATCATATAACTTCTTTTTCTTGAAAGCTAATTAGGTACAATATAACATACTTACGTTATATCGTATGACGGTAAATCATAAAAATTGTCTGAACTGAGTTATTTCACTTCCGACTTGTTCTAGGTATTTTCCATAACCTTTGGCGCTGCACTAGCTCATTCTGTGATCAATCATTAGCCAGTCCGCAACACGCTTGCGGGCTGACGGCCCAGCGAGCGCCGCACGTACAACTTACATGACAATATCACCACTCGCGGAACCTGTTTATCAGAAAAAGTTGATAAATTGTTTCATAACTATGACGAACCGGTCAAAGAATCCCGAAGTCCGAAGATGACCGAACACCACCGAAGAAGTAAATGAAACTCAAGTGTGTTTTCTGTCTGCAGACCGAGTTGAGGAGCCCTTACAGTCTGCGGACCGAGTTGTGGGGCCGAAATTTTACCTAAAGAAAGACGAAGACTATAAAAAAGTTGGCGACACGTACCACTGTGTCAGATGCGACAAGACATACAACAGGATGAAGTCACTGAGACAACATGTGAAGTCGAAATATTATAAAATCCCGAAATACAAATGTTCTATTTGTAATGATGATTTCATGACGCTTTCGCCTTTGATTATCCACAAACTGGAAGTGCATAACGTCGACGATAGAGTCAAATGTAGTGTGTGCAATAAAATGTACAGTTCAAACGTGCAGTTAAGGAACCATTTGAACAATTTCCACATGCAAGGGGACGTTGGAGTGAGGTATAAGTGCGAATTATGTGACTATGTGACCTTTAAAGCTGTAGCTATGTCCAAACATAAGTATTTGCATAAAACCGTGAAGGATCTCCATTGTAGATTTTGTAAGAAATCGTTTAAGAGGAGGAATACGTTGAATTTTCATGAGAGGATACACACTGGGGATCGAAGGAAAGTTTGCACAGAATGTGGACAAGCGTTTGTGCAAAAAGCAAGTTTGAATTACCATATGACGAAATATCACCCTGAGGTCAATTATTAGCATGCTGAATACTTACATCACGCAATGCTATTTTAAGTTGCCATAGGCAGTTTCTGAAATGCAGCAGACATGATTACTCTGTAAAGTATTATATTATTTTAATTATTGTGAATGTGAGGACTAACTGGATTTTTATTTTATTTTGTGGCGGCATCTATATTCGCCACATGCGAACTACGCATCAAAGACCCTGACGTCACAAACACGTTGTTGTGACAGAGACAGCATGCGACTCGTCTCATGCTTTCTCTGCTACTTCACGTGTATTGTAGCGACATACTATTTAAAAGTAGATTTTTGTATACCTACTGGTGTAATAATAATAACTCAAAACCCGAAAGAGAGTCGTTGTATTCATCATGATGAACAAGTTTTAACAGGGGGTCAAATCAGAAATCGAGAATTCCAACTAAAAGATGGCCGGTATACAGTCAAGGAAATACTTTAATGCTACCTCTTCACTTCGGCTACGTATAATATTCATAGTATAAGATGATCTGAACTGCCCCGGTGCCCTTGCATGAAGGGTAAAATATACTTGAGGAAAAAAGTAGATTTTCTTTAAAAAAAAAAGTTGTATTTTTCCATTGATTTTACGTTCTATAAATGAAACCAAACCACTGGTTTCAAGGATAGCGGTGTGTACACTAACACCCTGTATTGTAATAGTAACAATGTCTGGACTTCTACATCCATAACATGTATGTTATACTTATAACGTTATCGTGAACGGAAATTTAAAAGCGTCTTCATTATATTTCCATACATTTTAAGATAGTTAGTTGATTCAGGCGTGACTTTGCGGAAATACATTATAAAATACAATAGACGCTGATATGTTTATTAACCTATTCCGCTTGACTATTCTTCAAGAGTCATAAAAACCCTGTAAGAAATCGACACGTGTTTCACCTCTCAACGAGGCATCTTCAGGATGACGATTGACCAATTGCAAACCAGAACGCGACGTGTTACCACATCGAGCGCTGGACGCAGAGCGCGTTTTCTCTGCGTCCAGCGCTGATGCCTCGTTGAGAGGTGAAACACGTGTTGATTTCTTACAGGGTTTTTATGACTCTTGAAGAATAGTCAAGCGGAATAGGTTACTAAATATATCAGCGTCTATTGTATTCCATACATTTTAATTCCCAATGTTATCGTGATGCTGTGACGAGTATGTGGACGCCCATGATTATGTCACCACGTTAGAAGTTATAAAAGCACAATACGAATCAGTTCAGTTGTTATTTGATAAGAAGTTGGTTATAACTTATAACACTGCATCTTCATTTGTTTGTAGTCTACTAGTGTTTTACAAAAAAAAAAATCATTCGATGTTATTCCTTCGAAAAATGTATATTTTCTTAATAACGAAACGCTCATTACACGGTAAATTTGAATTGTGAATCAAGTAATAAATTGTCACAAATGTTACATTATTTTTTAATGTTACATTTTTTATGTGTGCATCACTAGTTTTAAATATTATTATAGAATTTGAATAAATTGATTTCATTGAAAAGCATTTTCTGTGTTTTTTTTTAAATCCTCTACAATTCTGAATATTGAATGATTCATCGGTATTCCAACGTTCGTCTGTTTGCAAACGCTCGCTGGTTTATGAAATGGCGAGGGCAAGTTACCTATGAAGTACCTACTTCGATATTTTGTAATCTATTAACTATAAACATTAAAAACTAGCTGCGCCCCGCGGTTTCACCCGCGTAAGTCTCGATCCCGTGGGAAAATCGGGATAAAAAGTATCCTATGTGTTAATCCTGGTTATAAACTATCTGTTTGCCAAATTTCATCTAAATCCATTCAGTAGTTTTTACGTGAAAGAGTAACAAACAAACATCCATCCATCTATATTTACAAACTTTCGCGTTTATAATATTAGTTAGATTATATTTAATACACACATATCTAGGTCTCGGTGTCGATAAATTATTGTACTGGATAGAAATTCTTTTTAACAGCCATATTTTATTTTTCTTAAAAATAAAATAAGTACGAACGTCTTCTCTAATTATTTTTGGGTTAAGTATTTATTTATTAATAAAATTTATGAAACATAAAAGGTACAAGGGCGGACTTGATGCTTATAGGTACCCCGTGTCCTAACCAAAATGTTCGTCGCGCTTATTCCGTTTATCCACGCTGAAGTGGATACTCGGAAACGTATGTCCGAGAATCCAGCGTGGATTTTTTGGATAAATGGAATAACCCGTCGCGCGAGTATCTACGCGATCGTCCCAGGCTTCGTCGTCGTACTGTGCGTTTGCACTGGCGAAACATTCACAACAAAACATGTTGCTAACCTCCATTTTCTGTCTATGTTCCGAATGCCTCATTTACATTCAGCCGAAGTGAGCAGGGAAGTGGGCAGGACGAGTGTGTAAACACATACTTCTCATGCCAACGCCATTACCATTCGCGCTGGCCGGCGCTCCCCAAAAAGGAGGTTTTTTGTGCGGAAGTCAAAGGACCGGCAGCACGAGCGGCAGTGCGTGTTTACATTCTGCTCCGTCGCTCAGTACTATGGATGATAGATATCATCCACCATCGTCTACGACGAACTTTCTTTTTTTGTATTCGATATTTTTTTTAAATACCGAACATAATTTTGTATCGCAAAAAGATAACGCGGCCGCTGTAATTATTTCGACGTCTGCCATTGCCAAAATTTGAAAGCAAAGTGAGTGGTAGGGCAGTATGTAAACATACACTCCTCTCGATCCTGCTGCAGCAGTATTTAGAGAATTATTGCCGGCAGCGCGAGGGACAGTATCACCACTCGCGGAGTCTGTTTAACAGATAAAGTTGGTCAATTATCCCATAACTATGACGAGCTGGTCAAAGAATCCCGAAGTCCGATGATTGACGAACATCACACAAGAAATAAATGAAACTCAAGTGTGTTTTCTGTCTGCAGACCGAATGCTGGCGCCGGAATTTTACCTAAAGAAAGACGAAGACTATACGAAAGTTGGTGACAGGTACCAGTGTGCTAGATGCGACAAGACATACCTTCTTCGACGATCACTGAGAGCCCATGTGCTGTTTAAATATTATAATATCTCGAAATACAAATGTTCTATTTGTAATGATTATTTCGCGAATCTTTCGCCTTTGATTGACCACAAACTGAAAGTGCATAACGTCGACGATAGAGTCAAATGTAGTGTGTGCAATAAAATGTACAATACAAACGTGCAGTTAAATACACATTTGAAAAATTTCCACATGAAAGGAGACGTTGGAGTGAGGTATAAGTGCGAATTATGTGACTATGTAACCTGTCACTCTGCAGCTATATACAGACATAA
Organism: Lithophane socia; assembly: GCA_947522985.1. NCBI lineage: Eukaryota > Metazoa > Arthropoda > Insecta > Lepidoptera > Noctuidae > Lithophane > Lithophane socia. The sequence goes on from OX383280.1 coordinate 5,045,776, forward strand.
GTTTAACCATAAGACCGTGAAGGACCACCATTGTAGTTTTTGTAAGAAGTCGTTTCTCAGAAGGACAACGATGAAATTGCATGAAAAGATACATACTGATGATCGATCGAAAGTTTGCACTGTATGTGGACAAGCGTTTGTGCAAAAAGCAAGTTTGAATTATCACATGGCGAAATATCACCCTGAGGTTAATTATTAGCGTGCTGAATACTCACATTATGCAACTCTATTTTAAGTTGCCGTTGATACGCAGTTCATGAAAGGCTTCTGAAAGAAATGCAAAGTGATTAAGAAATCGTAGCCGTTAAGATGAATTTGACCGTCTGTTGACTAACTTTTGTGTTGATAATCAGCCAAGACATTTACATTACGACTCGCACCTTAGGAACCGAGCAAAAAGAAAAAACTCAGAGAGTACGTAAAGTGAAAACGTGTTAAAAAAAACATTATAAAAAATAATATATTATTTAATTTTAATTATTAAATGTTACATTATTTTATTGTGCATCACTCACTAGTTTTAATTATTATTATAGAGTTTGAATAAATTGATTAGATAAAAAGAATTTTGTGGTTTTTTTTTTAAATCTTGTACAGTACTATAAATTGTGTTACAAAAAGTTGCGTTCGTCTTCACGTTGTGAAATGCCGAAAGCAAGTTATCTACACTAATATTATAAAGAGGAAAGATTTGTACTTTTGTGTGTATGTTTGTAATGAATAAACTCAAAAACAACTGCGCCGATTTAAAAAATTCTTTCACCATTAGAAAGGTACATTCACCCTGAGTAACATACGCTATAATTCATAAAGATTACACGCGGGCGAAGCCGCTAGCGGCAGCTAGTAACTAATAAGGTACTCGTATTGCGTTATTTTGTAAGCTATATCTTTGCTTTATATAAAACTAGCGACCCGTTCCTGGTTCGCACGGTTATTACGACTTGACAAAACATCGAGATTTCCTAGTTATTTATGTAACTTTAATAGTAACGTAAACACATAAACCTTTCGGAATAAATTCTCTAAACGATGGTGAAAACCTCATCAAAATCTGTTGCGTAGTTTACAACGTGGACCTAGAGATAAACCCCAAAAGCGACTTTAATTTATAATATGAGTAATGACAATAGATAATAAAGCTGAAGAGTTTGTTTGAACACGCTAATCTCTGGAACCGAATATAGTCCTCCTTATCGATTTCGATAACGGCGACCCTTTAAAACTATTATTTCCTAGCGTGTGCCCTAATATGACTCGCTAAACCGAATTTTGTTTTGAATACCCGGTCACAACTAATGCAATAGAGTTGGCCGGCAGAGTTCAGGGTATAGGTATAGGAGGGCTTCGGTCTCTCTTTACGTATTTTGCGTTTTTCGGTTAGTGTATCGATTCGCTTTTTCTCGCTTTTTTACATTTTCGTAAATAGTAGAGCGCCAAGACGACCTATGTGAAGCGAGCCTCTCCCAACCTGTTGGATCAATAGCGCAAGCGGTTAGATGCCTCTTGAACACATCCTTATTGCGGAGATGTTGACCGCCATGCTTTCGTTTACCTTCCGCCATCTCAGAGTAGAAGACCGCTTTGGGTAAACGGTGGTCCTCCATGCGAAGGACATGTCCACACCACCTGAGTTGACGCTGCATAAGTAAAGCCTCCATGCTATACATGTCAGAACGGCGCAGGACCTCTGAATTAGGAACGCGGTTATTGGAACCGAATACCATAATACCGTAGGCATAAGGATGGCATTAAAAGCAAAAAAGGTTACACAATACCAACTGTCTGCTGCAGCTGCCATTTGTCATGCCACCAACGCAATAGAAGTCAAAATCGGTTGAACGGACCGCAAAAAAGGTTTATTTAAATGTCTAATCTTATTTCAAATGGAGTATAGGAATAGGCTATTTTACATCACGCTACAGGCCAGTTGGGAAAAGGCTAGGCAGATTGATTGACATACATTACAAACATCAAACATCACATCTATTTCCCGAGAAGGTTGGCGGAGATGTACCTAACTATATTCCATTTATAATAAAAAAATAAAATGTTAAGTATGTATTTTTGTTAGAAAAATTGCACATTTAGAGCATTTTTTTTAATGTACTTAAATGGTAAATAGAATATATTACTTTGTATTTATCGTGAAATAATATAGTTTAAATCGAAATAATGAAAGGGTGACGATAACCATTACTTTTTCTAATGCTATAATGAATGGAGTATAGCATAGCTACACGCACATTTCGCCCGTTTAATAGGGTACAATACTCACAATATATAATTATGGTTATGAAATAAGATATATTATTCCTAATCACAGTAAATACACAAAATAGGATTCTATGTACTTGAACGCACATTGCAAACAAGTTACCTACTTATAAACTTACGTAATCATATTGGTACGTATCAGTATGTATGATTAAACTTCAGCATCTCGATGTACCTATAGTTGATCTGGCACTGTTGAACCTCCAAGCGACCGGGTGGCATACGCGTCAACCAAAAAATACGGTACAAGTACATTAGCGATTTTTTGGCGGTGAAGAGACTGCAGTACATCCCGTGTCTCAATTATACCTAAATAAACAAAAATATTTTTATGAATAAACATTGAAAAAAATATATAAATCCATACTTAATATTATAAATTCGAAAGTAACTCTGTCTGTCTGTCTGTCTGTATGTTACCTTTTCATGCCTAAACCACTGAACGGATTTCGATAAAATTTGGCAAGGAGGTAGATGACATTTCGGGGAAGGACAGGCTACTTTTTATCGACGTACCACGCGGGCGAAGCCGCGGGCGGAAGCTAATAAAAAATAATATGTTTATGAATAAACATTAAAAAAAATATTTAATACATTTCTAAATTTATCGGATAAATCCTTGTAGTGGATAGAAATTCTTTTATCTATCTTGAAAAAATAAAAACTTCTCTTATTAAGTATTTTTAAAATGTTCATACGCAGGTGTCAGAAGAAGCGGTAAGCATTATAAGTATTTATATAGGTATTACCCAAACTAGTAAGACTTTTATTGTCAGAATGATTACTGGTTACTTTTGTGTATGAAAGTTATGTTTAATATGTTTTGTAGGGAAAGGATTTCATAAATTAAAGCACAGACAGACTAGGCTGGACATTTATTTAGTTAGGCTTGTCAGTATTTTATCAGAAAGCTACTTGTCCGTTCACAAAACTAGGTCTTCATGGAGAAGAAGGACAAGAAACTCCATGGAAACAGTATTACAGTTTTCTATCGGAATAATAGCAATAATATAAAAATAGCAAGGAGAAGAACATGAATATTCCGTTATATAATTTACACATTATCAGTATTAAACCATACACAACAACATAATAACAAACAATCAGCCATAATTACAGTGTAATATCAAATTACTTAACTTACGTGACACCTGCCGGTCTATTCCAAACAACAACGGCACTAGAACCAACCAACTGGACTTCTACCGAGCAACTGACCCGATAACGTCCTTACAATCCTTTTTATATCCTACGAACGTCACTTTATATCAAACATCTACCGTCATTTTATACTAATCATAGATGATCATATATTTTGGTTTAATAACTTCCATTAAAGGTAAATAAACAAATCTAATGTATTATAATAGTTTTAAAACATCATAAGGTAATGAGGCAATTTAATAAAAGCTAATTCGTTATTCTTAAATAAAATTCAATAGAATATCAACATCAACTGACAGTATTGTAACAATCGTTGAAACGGTTTATTATAATAAAATAGCAATATAACATCTAAGATATGCTACAAGTATCATTAAATATTACGTAATAATTTATAGTTATAACATCTATATTATTTTTAGGTAAACAATACTTAGTCAAATTAGGTACTTCTACCATTGGTCCCAAGCTTCGTAAATGTGACAGATGTCAAAATTGAACAACAATATTTTACCATTATCATAGCCTCACAAAGAATAATCTAACACAGGCATCTCGTCGCCTTAGGCCCATATGTTCCATTTAAAAAAAGCTTTTAATAATCACCGTGTTTAAACTGATTTAACTCGGCTCAGTCGGATTCTCAAGCTAAGCAATACAATTTTCTTTTGTTATTTATCAACTAAATGTAAATAGGTAAAGTTTCGTTACTGACCGTCGAAAAAAAGCCATGTATATTTTGGACATTTCTTTTTGTAAAAACTTGTTCTATTTTCCACCACCTGGGGCGCTGCACTAGCTCATTCCGTGATAACTGATAAATCATTAGGCATTCCGTGATAAATCATTAGCCAGTCCGCAACACGCTAGCGCGCTGACGGCCCAGCGAGAGCCGCATTTTTTTATTTTGGGAATTCATCAAATGACTTCTCCCGCTCTGGGCGGAGCGAGAGGGCATGTCAGACTTTTACTGACTATAACCCACCCGTGTTCCTTCAGTTGCCTGTTGCCAAGGTCCCGGTATCCCTTTTGGACTTTCCCGCAACCCTGGCAGGACGGCGCACCATGAAAGTATCACCACCCGTGGAGCATGTTTAACATAGATAAATTGTCTCTTAACTATGACGAACCAGTCAAAGAATCCCGAAGTCCGAAGATGAACGAACATTACCGAAGAAATAAATGAAACATGAAACTCAAAGTGTGTTTTCTGTCTACAGGCCGAGTTTTGACGCAGAAATTTCGCCTAAAAGCCGAAGACTATAAACAAGAAGGCGACGTATACCATTGTGCGAGATGTGATAACACATATAACAAAATGGATTCACTGAAAACCCATATGAAGACGATACATTATAACATTCCGAGATTTAAATGCTCTTTTTGTACTGAAGCATTTCATACGCTTGCACCTTTGACCGTTCACAAACTGGAAGTGCATAACGTAGACGATAGATTCAAATGTAGTGTGTGCAATACAATGTTCAATACAAAAGCGATGTTAAGGAGACATTTGAAAAGTTTCCACATGCAAGGGAACGTTGGAGTGAAGTATAAGTGCGCATTATGTGACTATGAAACATTAAAGTCTGCAGCTATGTACAAACATAAGTTCAAGCATAAGACTGTGAAGGACCATCAGTGTGAATTTTGTAAGAAATCGTTTAAGAGAAAAACGACGTTGAAATTGCATGAGAGGATACACACTGGGGATCGACGGAATGTTTGCACAGAATGTGGACAAGCGTTTGTGCAAAAAGCAGGTTTGAATTATCACATGACGAAATATCACCCTGAGGTCAATTATTAGCATGCTGAATACTCGCATCACGCAACTCTATTTTAAGTTGCCATTAATAGGCAGTTTCTGAAATGCGTTAGATATGATTAATTTTTAGAGTATAATATTGTTATAATTATTGTGAATGTGAGGACTATGTGGATTTTTATTTTTGTTTAATTTTGTATTTTTATATTTTTTCGGTTAGTTTTAACGATGGTCTGGCAGTTTGAGTACTTTATGTGGCCTACCCAAATGTCCTTTCTTTGGTATTGTTCGTCGAGTCGTTGAGCTTCTTAAGTTCTGAGTTGAGCTCCACTATTACTGACAAAAGCTTCCACTGACTGGACAGGTCCATTCAAATCTGTGTGGTTCTTTCCTCAAAAGACCATTTCAGACGCTAATCTACATGGTCCTCATATGGCCAGACCAAGATGTCTGGATTTTAACAGACAGCGACCTCTGAGTTTGTTTCGGCCTTTCTTCTCAGAGTCGTGAGATAGGAAACGCCGACCTCATCTAGCTTATTTTTAATGTATTTTTGAATATGACGTGTAAAAGTGATTCGCTATCCTATTAGAATTAACAATTTAATTTTATTTCAAAGGCTTCTGAAAAAAATGCAAAGTGACTGTTGTTACAGTCAGCCAATCATAGCCGTTAAGATGAGCTTGACAGTCTGTTGCCTAACTTTTGTGTTGATACACAGCCAATACATTAACATCACGCTACGCCCCTTAGGAACCGAGCAAAAAGAAAAAACTCAGAAAGAACGCTAAACGAAAAGAAGTAAAAAAAATGTTACATTATTTTATTGTGCATCACTTACTAGTTTTAATTATTATAATAGTTTGAATAAATTCATTAGATAATATAAAATATTTTAATGTTTTTTTTTTAATCCCGTACTATACAATAAATTGTCGTCACAATATTTTATGAATCGTCAGTATAGAGACGTTCGTCTTCACGCTAGTTTGTGATATACCGAAAGCTAGTTATAAAGTACTTCGTTATTTTGTAATCTATATCTTTGCTTTTATATGATGTATCTTTTCATACACGAAATCTCTTAAGAGGTCATTGTACTCATCATTATGAACAACTTTCACTATCGGACCAACCCTGAAATCGTAACTGTGACGAACCGGCAAAGAAGTCCGAAGATTAACGAACATTACCGAAGAAATAAATGAAACACGACACTCAAAGTGTGTTTTCTGTCTACAGGCCGAGTTTTGGCGCAGAAATTTCGCCTAAAAGACGAAGACTATAAACAAGAAGGCGACGTATACCGTTGTATGAAATGTGGAAAGTCATATTACAGTATGGATACACTGAGAAACCATATGAAGTTGATACATTATAAAATTGCGAGATATAAATGCTCTTTTTGTATTGAAGCATTTTTTACTCTTGCACCTTTGACCGTCCACAAACTAGAAGTGCATAACGTAGACGATAGATTCAAATGTAGTGTGTGCAATAAAATGTTCAATACAAAAGCGCTGTTAAAGAAACATTTGAACAATTTCCACATGCAAGGGGACGTTGGAGTGAGGTATAAGTGCGAATTATGTGACTATGTGACATTTAACTCTGAAGGGATGTACAAACATAAGGTTATGCATAAGACCGTGAAGGACCACCATTGTAAATTTTGTAAGAAATCTTTTAAGAGGAAGTCAAATTTGAATTTCCATGAGAGGATACACACTGGGGATCGAAGGAAAGTTTGCACAGAATGTGGGCAAGCGTTTGTGCAAAAAGCAAGTTTGAATTACCATATGACGAAATATCACCCTGAGGTTAATTATTAGCATGCTGAATACTCAGATCATGCAACTCTATCTTAAGTTGTCATTAATAGGCAGTTTCTGAAATGCATTAAACATACTTTGTAAATATTAATTATTGTGAATGTGAGGACTCTGTGGATTTTTATTTTTGTTATATTTTGTATTTTTATATTTTTTTCTGCCTTATTCGGCTTTATATAATACTAGCTTCAGCCCACGGCTTCCCCCGCGTGGTATTTCGATAAAAAGTAGACAATCTGTGTACCAAATTTCATTTAAATCGGGTCAGTAGTTTTGGCGTGAAAGCGCGACAGACAGACAGAGTTACTTTCGCATTTAGTAAGGAAGTAAGGATGATTCGCGGCCGTAACAAATAATGGTTTTATATAATTATGAACATTAGAATCAGCAATAGAACTCTCTAAGTTCATATAAGTGCAGAATGACTATTTCATGAAATCATGACATTTGGCACTTATATGAACTTAAGGAGTTGTATTGCTAGTTCTAATGATTATAATTCTGTAAATCCATGTGTTACGGCCGCGTATCATATTTAGATCAACATACAACCTGATACTGACCCGCAAATTGCAAAAAAACGTAAGAAAATTTGAATTTAGCTGGCTACCTTGGCGCATCCCCCTTAAGCGAAAACGGAGTAGGTTGGGGCACGAAATTTCACGCGGACGTAGTCGCGCGGAGAAGCTAGTTAGTTTATAAATCATCATAAATGTTACATTATTAAATGTTAATTACATAATTAAATGTTACATTATTTTATTATGCATCACTACCTAGTTTTAATTATTATTATTATAGTTTGAATAAATTGATTAGATAATAATAAAATAATTTTGTATTTTTTTTAATCCTATGCAATACAACATTTTATGAATCATCAGATACATCATACACAAACGTTTGTCGTTTGCAAACACACGCTAGTTTTTGAAATGCCAAAGGCAAGTTATAAAGTACTTCGTCAATCTAGGTATATATTTGCTTAATCATCATCTGCCTAGCCTTTTCCCAACTATGTATGTTGGGGTCGGCTTCCAGTCTAACCGGATGCAGCTGAATACCAGTATTTTACATCGAGCGTCTGCCTATCTGACCTCCACAACCCAGTAACTGGGTAATAGGTACCTACGATACCTTGGTAAGACTGGTTGTCAGACTTTCAGGCTTATGACGACTGTCAAAGATCCACAAATGACAGCCGGGACCAACGGCTTAACGTGCTTTGCGAGACACGGAGGAGTCTCGGTATGTAAAGATAATCACCCATCCACGGACCAACCCCGGCAAGCGTAGCTTAACCTGATGGATCGACCCGTGCGGCTGTTATTACGTAGCCACGAGCTCCTCTCATATCTTTGCTTAATATAAAACATAAATCTAAAGAGTTTGTTTCTTTTATCGTTCTAACATTTGAAAAAAAAAATCTAATTCGACGGTATTTGAAAAAATCTTTTTGCATTTGATGGCCCAATTCTTATGGAAGCTATACACTATACAGAGATGCACCTATACTCCATTTATTATGAAAAAAAATAGGAAAAACGCTAATAACTATTTTTTATACAGGGTGTTAGTGTAAACACCGTTATCCTTGAAACCAGTGGTTTGGTTTCATTTATAGAACTTAAAATCAATGGGAAATAAAACTTTTTTTTAAAGAAAATCTACATTTTTCCAAAAGAATATTTCACCCTACACGCAAGGGCAACGAACTTGTATCTCAACACGGCGGCCGGCGGTTGGCGGGGGCGCGCGTGACGTTTCATGACCGGCCGTCAGCTGTTTCGCAGCTCTCTCGAACGCGTATCCATGAGTATCGGGAAAGTGACGGATATTTATTTTATAAAATCTTTTAATGAAAATAAGGTTGTTTTTTTTTGTTGTTACTGGGTTATCTATGTTCTAAATGTTATTATTTAATTTAATTTAATTAGAATGTTTATTAATTAATTTTTGTTACCTATTTTGCTGTGCCCTTACAGGGTCCATAATTGTATCTTAGCTTTAAGCCTATTTGTAACAACTTAATTCACATTATGGTATGCAAATAAATGAATATGAATATGAATATGTTATTTATTTTTATATTTAAGTCAACTACCCATGGTTTGAGTGACAACGGTGTTTACCCTTGCATACTGTATAAATGGTACATTGTGGTAAATGGTATATAAATAGATTACATTACTTTGTATTTATTGTCAAAATATAGGTACGTTTATAACCATAGATATCCGTGTTTATAACAAAACAATGAAAGGGTGATAACCGTTATTTTTCTAATGTTATAATAAATGGACCATACCTACACGCACAATTCGCCAGTTATGTTTTAAGTCCCGTTTAATAGAGTCACAAGATAAATCAATCTGCCTAGCCTTTTCCTAACTATGTTGGGGTCGGCTTCCAGTCTACCCGGATGCAGCTGAATACCAGTATTTTACATGGAGCGGGATTATATATAAAACCGCAACCACTTGGCTCTATTACTCATAGTTTCGGACTATGCCCTTAGCTCCCATTTAAAAAATCACCCAGTTTAGACGGATTTAACTCGCCTCGGACGAATTTTCTTACTGACTAAATGTAAATGAGTAGTTACTTACCTATAGTTTCGCTACTGGGCGTCGAAAAAAAGGCACCAGTTGGTAATGTCCTTTTGTAATAACTTGTTCTATTTTTCACAACCTGTGGCGCTGTACTAGCTCATTCCGTGATAAAACATTAGCCAGTCCGCAACACGCTAGCGGGCTGACTGCCCAGCGAGCGCTGCTCGAACATGACAGTATCACCACTCGCGGAGCCTGTTTAACAGAAAAAGTTGATCAATTGTCTCGTAACTATGACGAACCGGTCAAAGAATCCCGAAGTCCGAAGATCACCGAAGAAATAAATGAAACTCAAGTGTGTTTTCTGTCTGCAGACCGAGTTGAGGAGCCCTTACTGTCTGCGGACCGAGTCGAGGTGCCCTTACTGTCTGCGGACCGAGTCGAGGTGCCCTTACTGTCTGCGGACCGAGTCGAGGTGCCCTTACAGTCTACGGACCGAGTGGTGGCGCCGAAATTTTACCTAAAGAAAGGCGAAGACTATAAAAAAGTTGGCGACACGTACCACTGTGCCAAATGCGAGAGGACGTACATCAATCTACAATCAATGAGACTACATGTGAAGTCGAAACATTATAAGATTCCGAAATACAAATGTTCTATTTGTAATGAAGATTTCATGATGAATTCGCCATTAATTGAACACAAACTAGAAGTGCATAACATAGATGATAGATTCAAATGTAATGCGTGCAATAAAATGTTCAATACAAAAAAGCTTTTAACGACTCATACGAACTTTTTCCACATGCTTGGGGAAGTTGGTACGAGACATAAGTGCGAATTATGTGATTTCGAGACCTTCAACACTCGTTCTATGAAAAGACATAAAACATTCACGCATAAGAACGTGAAGGACTACCATTGTAAATTTTGTAAAAAATCGTTTAAGAGGAAGACAACGTTGAATTTCCATGAGAGGATACACACTGGGGATCGAAGGAAAGTTTGCACAGAATGTGGACAAGCGTTTGTGCAAAAAGCAAGTTTGAATTATCACATGACGAAATATCATCCCGAGGCTAATTATTAGCATGCTGAATACTCACTTCACGCAAATTTAAGTTGTTGTAACGCTATTTTAAGTTGTAAGTAGGTAGACATTTTCTGAAAAAAAAATGCTAAGTGATGTGACTGACTGCTGTTACAGTCAGCCAATCATAGCAGCGTTGCTATTCTGTAACCATCTTACTGTGAAAACTTCGTTGAAGTGAGCTCGAAGTGAACTCCCTTGTCATCTAGGTATCGATGACAATGACAGCGGACTTCACCCTAGATTTAACGGTGAGATGGTTACAGAATAGCAATGCAGATGAAGACATTCACATCTTATTCACATAACGGGGATGCGCATGCGCATATTTAGCCCGCGAAATTCAAATGTTCTTAAGCACTTATTTCATGACATCATGACATTTGGCACTTATATAAATTTAAGGAATTGTATTGCTGATTCTAATGATTATAATTCTCTAAAGCCATTATTGTTACGGCCGCGAATCATATTCGAATCAACATACAACCTGACAATGACCCACAAATTGCAAAAAACGTAAGAAAATTTGAATTTCGTGGGCTAACCTGAAGCTTTCGCCTTAAGTTAAGCTATGTTTTAGGTAAGTACCTACAAGGTGGGGCAAAAGTAATGTCATAAAGTGAATGGGCTGCCATATTGTTGAATTTAAAAAAAAGTTAGGCCTTATTTTCACGGAAAGTTTTTTTTTGTTTTTGTGTTTGCGACGATTCGCCCTATCCCACTTCTGAACTGTTAGAGTGCAGAAATGAGACCACTCTGTTGGCTTATAATCACTTATATTATTATTATTAATACACGTGTTGCTGTAGTGGTAGCTCAATTAGGACTGCGCCCTTCCCTGCGTCTTTCCCTCTCGTAGCGCTGGGATGACTACGGCGTAGCACCGACTTCATGGCGTAGCAGAAAAGGCACATACTGGGGCGATTCGTCGCGCGACGCGACGCCGCCGCATTGTACGCCGTGAAGTTTTCTCAGAAATTGTTTTGTTAAAATTCGCGTCGCGCGGCGAATCGCACCAGTAGGTAAGAGCCTTCAAAGGTGTAAAATTTATGACATTATGTCGATAATTTTGAATTGTTGCTCGCAAAACAACCTCCAAATTGGTGATGTTGGCTTTTAAGACTTGCAATGTTTGTGGTTTGTTGTGGTAAACGCAAAATTTCAAAAATAATCTGCAGGAACTGTCATATCTGGCGAGATCACAAACCCCGGAAATTGGTGTTTCAAAATCTCCATCGTTGTCTGAGCTGTGTGATTTTGTGTTTCCATTGCATTGTCAACGAATTCTCTATCTGTCTACAACATAATATGTATCAAATCACAATGACATTATGGCGCCATTTGCATAAATTATATCAGATTCACATTTTGAAATTAGGTTACATTAGGTCACATTATGATATTAGCCCCACCCTGTAGTAACCATGTCATAGATTTGACATTGATTTCAGCATGGTTTAAAAATTAAATACATTTAGTAAGTTGTCTGTCTGTTAAAATAGTATCTGATCAGGTACCGCGGAAGTAGGTACTCTATGACAGGGGGCAAACTTCTTTCGTCCAATTTTTTGTAATTTCCAAAATAGTAGGTTGCGCCTGCGTGTGCCTCAAAAAATATTCGTATCCTCTGTTCTCTCCGACAGATTTTCTTACGTCCAAGCGCCTTTCCATTTAAAAAAATCAGAGCTCTGTCAAAGATAGCACAGAGAAACCAACAATTCTATTAGATTGCGTTTTATCAAATACTTCCTTTGCCGCAATGTTGGCTCCATTGTTTTTTTTGTCGGATTTATTCGGTAGTGCCATAGCTGCGTAGTGTATCAGTATTGGTTCATAGGAACTATTTGATGAAACGCACTCTAGTAAAATTGGAGGGGGCTCGGCCCTACTGTTTGATTTTAGGGGGGCAATTGGCCCCCTCTGCCCCCCACTTCCGCGGTCCTGATGAAAGTTTAAACAATCTACGCTTAGGATAGTTAATTGATTCAGGCGTGACTGCGGAAATCCATTATAAAATACAATAGACGCTGATATATTTAGTTACCTATTCCGGTATTGGTAACACGTCGCGTTCTGGTTTGCAATTGGTCAATCGTCATCCTGAAGATGCCTCGTTGAGAGGTGAAACACGTGTCGATTTCTTACAGAGTTTTTATGACTCTTGAAGAATAGTCAAGCGGAATAGGTTACTAAATATATCAGCGTCTATTGTATTTTAATCTATGCTTAGGATACATTCTTACGCAAAACTCACTAAAGATAGTAACACAATTCATCTGTATCGAAAACTGAATTTTGAGATTGTGATTGAATGTGTTTTACGCAAATAAGGTGTGGTGCGATGTGATGGTGTCCTCAAAATGTTTCCTTCACCGTTGTTAGTAATGTCCAAGTTAAACTTTTTGACAACCAGAATTAGCAAGTGTTTAGATGTTCGATAACTTGTTATGAATAAGACCGTTTCATGTTTAGCTATGTAAAATGATATGTAGGTAATTCATTTGCCAGAAAAGTTAACTGGAACTTGTTTTGGAGTGGTGAACTTGGTTTATAAATCGTAATTTAGTTATTATTTTAGAATTTAAATAAATTGTTTTCTTGAAGTAATTGAATTTGTTTTTTTGCCTAAATCCCAAATTCCCAAAAAACTAAATTTTCGTCATATTGTATGATTCCTCATTGTATTAAAGTCGCCTGCACGCAAACGCTCGCAGGTTTGTGAAATGCCGAAAGAAAATTGAGAAGTACCTATGTGGTTCGTCAATTTGTAACAGGGTAACCCAAATGATCCCTCGAACGCTATTTACAAAATGCCGCGGCAACTTGCATTAGCTTGTCCTATCTTCCACCACTAGTTGCGCTGCAATAGCTCATTCCGTGATAAATCATTAGTCACTCCGCAACACGCTAGCGGGCCCAGCGAGCGCCGCACGTAGTTACATGACTGTATCACCACTCGCGTAGCCTGTTTAACAGAAAAAGTTGATCAACTGGATCACAAACCATGGAGGATATAAAAAAAAATTGTCTCGTAACGATATCGAAGCATTAAATGAATCCCGAAATCCGAATAAAGAAGATGAACGAACATCATCGAAGAAATTAATGAAACTCAAGTGTGTTTTCTGTCTGCAGGCCGAGTCGTGGCACCGCCATGTAACCTAAAAAATGGCGAAGATTATAAAAAAGTTGGCGACACGTACCACTGTGCGAGATGCGACAAGAAATACAGCGGACGAGCCTCACTGAGACAACACGTGAAGGTGAAACATCGGAATCCGAGATATAAATGCTCCATTTGTATCGAAGAGTTTACGACTCTTCCGCCATTGACCGTTCACAAACTGCAAGTCCACAACATAGACGACAGAGTCAACTGTAGTGTGTGCAATAAAACGTTCAATGTACCAGTGCAGTTGTCCAATCATATGAAATATTTCCACATGCTCGGAGACAAGCATAAGTGCGAAATATGTGATTTTGAGACGTTTAGTCCGGCTAGTATGAGGAACCATATTAAGTATACGCATAAGACTAAGAAGGACATCTACTGTAGGTTTTGTGAGAAATCGTTTAAGAGGAAGTCACATTTGATTCTCCATGAGAGGATACACACTGGAGATCGAAGGAAAGTTTGCACAGTATGTGGACACGCGTTTGTGCAAAAAGCAAGTTTAAATTACCATATGATGAAATATCACCCTGAAGTCAAATTTTAACTGGCTACGTAAACATAAATCAATTGTAATTAGCCATTAGGTAAGCGGTTTCTGAAATAAAAATTGTTAACAGGCTGTCAGGTTCTGAAGTGGCGACCGCGTACCCCACGATGCGTACGTGTACGAGCTGGCTTCATACGAGGTAGTCCGATGAACTGGTATTGGTCATAGGAATCAGATGTGGATGTACCTTTTTTCCGTTTGGAAATCCTCATGGATGTTATGTCGGACTCCTACCGACTAAAACCCCACTGTTCCTACTTCTACCATGAGTCGGGGGCCCTGGAGATACTTATACATGCGCCGCACCCCCGACTGGTATCAGCCTGCCATGCCTAGCGGGCCTCATCACAAAGTGCGGCCAATCCCTTAAATTGTTCTTAAAAATCACAATTAAGTATTTCATTTTATTTGGTTTTGTAGAAAAAATACGAAACTCAACTTTAATTTTGTAAACATTTTTTTAATTAATCTTTTTGAGAATGAATTGCGTAACAAATTGAACGCAAGCGCAACACGTCAATTTTTGTAGTTTCAATAGATAAGCTTCAGAATTTATTTTGCATTACCAATAGACGTCAAGCTAAGCTATACATTTCCAGTATAAGCTGACCTCACATTGCATTGTACGGAAATCCTATACAATGCGAGATCAGCTTACTGGAAACGTATAGCTTGATGTGTAGCCGTGTGTACCTGCATACCAAAATAATGGAACCACACTTCGAGCCCCAAGATACAGACTAACTGTCTAGTTTGGGGCTCACTGTTAAACAATCTGTGTAACCTAGCTATAGGTAATATTGTAATCTGCAAACCTGCAAAATAATTGTAACCTAGTAAATTTTGCTTATAGGTAATATTGTATAGCCTGTAAACCTGCTGACTGTATTACCTGGACAATAAACAATTTTCTTTCTTTCTTTCTTTACACTGATTAGGTAGTGCCTCTCGCACACACAACAGTGCCTCATTCGTCTACTAAAGTAGTATACATGCAATCACATTAAAATAATGAGTTGTGTAAGACATTATGACTATCAAAATAAATATTAACATAACCCCTGGACGGTCCAATTCGCTCCGAGTCTTTGCGCACGCGTGTCAAGGCCGCTTCTGGGTGGTCTGTAACCCGATACATGGGATTGACTCATAACTGGCGAAATGTGGGTGTACACATCTTCCTAAGCCTTTGAGGATTCAACTGTGGTGTAATGTGATTAGAGTAGCCATTTATTAATTTATTCACGTACAACTTATGCGCAACAAGAAGAAAGAAGGACTGACGCCCATTTTTCTTTCTAGGACCACCCACATACTACGCAATCGTTCAAAACGAATACCAATGCAATATCTGCGGCAAAGCTTACTCCTCGCAACCTCTAGTGTCCCAACACTATCGCTTCGTCCACCTCAAACGTCGCCCGAAAGACCGGAAATGCACGAAGTGTGACGAGCGAATCCCCGACTACCTGCGAACCGCACATTTAGAAAAGGAACACGGTGTACCCGCGCCATCTTGCGGAGTATGCGGCAAAAAGTTTAGATTCCCTTGCAACGTGATTCAACATCAGAAAAAAGTGCACATGGGTGAGAGATCAGAAAAGTGTGAAGTGTGCGAAAAGACTTTTTTTAATAAACTTAGTTTGAAGCTACACATGGCAACGCATTCTGCTGAAAAGAGGTTTAAATGTGAGGTGTGTGAGAGGGAGTTCCGTTGGGAAAATAATTTAAGGGACCATGTAAGAATACATACGGGTGACAAGAGATTCGTTTGTTCTGTGTGTGAGAAGGCTTTTGTGCAGAAGTCTACCTTGAAGCAGCATGCAGCAAGGAATCATCCGGGGGTTGATGTCTCGTGATGAATTTTCAGAAGCTGCTTCCGTGCCTTTGGCCGGTTATCTTCTAGCCATTTCGTCTGGTATCTATATTTTGTAGGCTCCGTCCACGATTGAAACTCTGTCTAAGAAAACAGACGTTATGTTATAAAATTTAATGGCTCTAACAAATTCTCTGCTCTAAATAGGTCTATATTTTTGTACTGGGGGTGTACAGTGCACGTTGGGTGATCCCATCGCTCGCCCAACCTACTGGGCCTTTTTGGATGATGCCGTTTGATTTGCGTGTATTTTGCGTTACCAACGGGCTTGCCCAACGTTTACTGGAGGCTTCAGACCTAGATAGTAAGTCCCCCTAGAAATGTACATTGGTAGGAAGGTACCTAATTATTATTTTTCTCAAATAGCAAGCAAACTGTAATCACTTCACTAGTCCGTTTTGACAGCTATAAAAATCCTTTGTGTAGCGATGAAAAGTAAAATTAGTTTCTTATACAACGTGCCGCTACCATGACGACATTAATTTAACACACGTATCCGATTTCGCGTATTCGTTTTAGGAAAATATTTTAATTTCATTAAATGTTATTATTTATTGATTTATTTACAATTTTCTAAATTACCATCCTGGAGCAACCTGTACTTTGTAATTGTAGCGAAGAGTTCATTTGCCGGGGTCACGGATCATATGTAGGCAAATAAAAGAAAAGCCGCGCAATTTCCTAGAAATTATGCCGACAAAGGATCTTGACTCTTGACCGATGGAACGTAAGCCAGCTGGTAGGTACCTACATGAATGAATCTTTTACAAAGAGTGATCTCAATTTTGGTTATGTTTTTATTATTTAGTTTGTTTGAAAATTATTTTTTTTCAATTTACGAATTATTTTATTTTATTATAATTTTTATGGTTACTGGCCACTAGCCCTACCCGTGTGTTAAATTAATGTCGCCATTGTAGCGGCACGTTGTAGGTATACTGATTCTCGAGACATATCTATTAAACATACTTAGAGAGTTTGTAATCGATGACTTATCTACATTGCTTAAAACTGATTCTCAAGGAATAACGTTTTATTACAAGTACGAGAACGAAACGTCAAAACGGACTTCTTAGATTGTCGCGAGTGTAACAAGTAGCTACTTAAGGGGGATGCGCTAAGGTAGACCGAAATTCAAATTTTCTTACGTTTTTTGCAATTTGCAGGTAATTATCAGGTTGTATGTTGATCTAAATATTATTTGCGACGGTAACAAATATGGATTTACAGAATTATAAACATTAGAATCAGCAATATACAACTCTCTAAGTTCATGTGAGTGCATTGAATGACGATTTCTGAAATAATCATTCAATGCACTTACATGAACTTATTAAAAGTTGAATTTCGCGGCTACCTTAGCGCATCCACCTTAAATTCAGGATCTTGATGGGTAATGCACAGTCCATTATCAATAGGTACTCAACTATCTACTTTAACCGGATGTGGTTAAACTTTATTTTTGAATGACAATTTGTATTGGTTTAATTTGTATTTTGGTTGTCAATGGAATTTGAACTTTATCATGTAGGTACTTAGGTACGTCGTTGAGTTTAACTCTGATTTTACAATGTTTCATTATTTCTTTTTTAATACAATAATTATAATTTCATAGAAAATTGTATTGCACAAACAAGATGGCGGCATGGCGGCATTAGTTCTGATTTTTGCCTCGCGCCAAAATATCGTTGTCGATCGAAGAATAAAATTATATCTAGGTAAAAACCCATTACGTACTTAAAAATAAGGTAGAATAATATCTATTTTTATTATGATTATGACTGCTGAGGGAATACATACTTACTAATTCCATGTAATTACGTTAATATAACTGTAATACTTTTTAATTTGTATGAAAATAAAAGAACTGAATGAACATTAATATTCTTAGTTTTATTAAAAAAAACCTATATAAACTATATACATCTATGTAATACCAAAATAATCGTACCATCATCTATCCTATTGCACTGTTGGACAAAGGTTGATTCAAAAAAGTATTCGACTGTTGATTACACCCACACCCCCATGTTTTGCTAGTTATGTTTAATTCTGCGGACACGGAATTAGCTGCGGTCAAGTGATGGCGACAGCGGAGCGGCGCGAGGCGGCACGGCGCCGGCGACGTAAACTAAGGAATAGTATTCTGAAGGGACGCGCACGAAACGGGCGTGAGCGGCGCGGGGCGACCTAGCGATGCACGGGCGTCGCGCAAGTGACAGGAACAAGCTTGTTTGATTTCGCCGCTCGATGCGATGGCCCCTCGTTCCAGTATAGTGTTCCAGCGTAGTTCCTGTCGCCATCGCTCGGCCGCCGCTAATTTCGTGACCGCAGACTTACTGGGCGGGCACGAAACCAGCGGCGAGGCCACTGTCGCCGCCACCCCGTTCGGTCATCACTCCTGACTGTTACCGAGAAATTCCTGATGGAAAAACACTTTGGCCGACCTGGGAATCGAACACAGGACCTCATGCTCAGCAGTAGAGCTTGTGTCCACTACTAGACCAACGAGGCGTGATGTTATAGAAAGAATTTATTTGCTTATAATGTAGGTATACAGGTAAGATGGAATGTTAAGACTCTTGATTATAATATTATGCATTTTGTCTGCGGTGGAATCGTATGGAAATTTTGTCCTCGTGCGCGTTCAATTTTCATACGATTCCAAATTGTCCGCAGACAAATTGTACATCGTCTGCGCAGCTCCTTACCATAGAGCTGCAGTTTCCAAGAAGAGCGGTGGCCGCCACATTGTGCCAGCAATTTACCAGCGAATAACGTCACTGAAACATTATTTTTGAAAGTTAATTTGTGTGTAGAGCGTTTTTTGCCACCGTAAAGTCAAAACCCGGTGCCATCATTTTCATGACAGCCGTCACTGTGGCCGTTATGTGGCGGCCAACGCTCTGCTAGGAAACCGTAGCTTGAGCCGTCAGCACACCTGCAACGTATTTCTATATAGCCAGTTTGGAACCCTGAGCCATACCAACAAGTCATGTGTGTAGACTGATAATTTGTTGATTGTTCCTGTCTAATCGAACAAAAATATACATACATTTGCCACAAACACAGAAATGGCATTTCGTTTCGGTTTCCATTCCGCGGGGCCCATTGTGATTCTATTTCTTATGCTACGGCTACACTTCGCGTTATCGCGAACTTTTCTTCGTGCGCTCTCTCTCGCACACCCCTCGATTACTCGCTGAGCAACAGAGAGCGCACGAAGAAAAGTTCGCGATAACGCGAAGTGTAGCCGTAGCATTAGAGAATTGAAAAATGTATTGGGGATACTCCTTTTAATGTAGGTACTTACCAAATTATGCATTAATTCTTTAAAACTTTTCATAGTACACACGGCTACACATCAAGCTATACATTTCCAGTATAAACTGACCTCGCATTGTACGGAAATCCTATATACCTAATGCGAGATCAGCATAAACTGGAAAGCAGAAATGAAATCCGAAAGTTTTGTGTATCTAGCAGAACCTTTTATATCTTTAGTATTTACAAGTGTACCTACCTCAGTCTTCTCCTTAGCCTAATGCCTCAATATTTCTCCAAAAATCAACTACAACTTACCCCCAAAATCTTGTTCTAGATTACGCCACATTAACCGCTCCCTACTACAATTTAGAAGACCAGGAAGACGGCTCAAAGGACTACGCCTGCACATCCTGCACGAGAAAGTACAAATCTCTTCCCAGCGTAGTCCAGCACTATCGTCATGTCCACCTTCGCTTGAGGCCGAAGGTCCGTTCATGTTTTTTCTGTGAGATCAAAGTACCTGGCCACGCCCGCGCCTTTCACCTTGAGAAAGAACATGGAATACCAGCTCCGACATGTAATGCTTGTGGCAAAAAGTTCGCGTTCCCCTTTCAAGTGTTGCGACACCAAAAACATGACCACATGGGCGAAAAGAAGTTTGGTTGCAGCGAATGTGACATGAGGTTTACTTCCCAAGCGAATCTGTCCCAGCATATGATAAAGCATTCTGGTATAAGAGTGCATAAGTGCGAGATTTGTGAGAAATCTTTTAAGTGGAAGAAGAATTTGAGGACTCATATGATGATGCATATGGATGAGAGGAGGCATGTTTGCCCTGTGTGCCAGGATACGTTTGTACAGCAGACAAGCCTTAAGTATCATATTACTAGAAGACATCCGGAGCATGTTTAATTATATTATGTCATTTATTTTGTGGTTTTATTTTCCCTGTCTCATGTAGATATCTCGTTTAGTCCAGCCATCTTGACGGTGACGGGGCCCTACCATCAACTTTCAAAATACTATACTAGAAATAAACTGTCCTTCACATGGTTCGCAATGTGAAATAGCAAAACTGTTTATGAGGTAAGTGATATGGCCACCCTGTACCTACCTATTGAAGGGATTCTGATGAAGTTAATGTAAGTAAACTTGGTACACACGGGCGCACGGCTACACATCAAGCTATACATTTCCAGTATAAGCTGACCTCGCACTGTACGGAAATCCTATACAATGCGAGGTCAGCTTCTACCTAGGTACGGAAATGTGTAGCCGTGTGTACCAGTAGTAATATTCTGTAAATATCCTACCGCGAAAACTTAGGTAAAGTGAGCTGTCAAATAAAGTGTCAATCTCTAGCATTAAGGTAGGACCCCTAGCATCAGGTAGAATGACAGCTCTCTTCGAGCGTATGATCATCAATCATCTTCCGTCTGTCAAGAATCAAGGTCTAGGTCACTATAACTATGCGTTTGCACCAGAAAACATTTAACATGTAGATGTTTCGAAACTTGTCACATGAAACAAATCTCATTACTTGTTTTGTCGAACTTGCGTTCGCACTGGACGAAACATGAGTAAGTCATAAGACAGATCTCAAGATTTGTTGTAAACTGCGTTCGCACTGTCTAGAAACATACACAATAGACATGTTTTGTATAAAGATTTTTCACGTTTGCGTTCGCACTGTTGTTTGTTTATGTCACATTATGTCTCGCAACTTGTCTATTGCTTGATGTTTAGTGTTATCCGAGTATGGTGGTAAACATCCCGTGTTTATATCGAAACATAGAGTGGTCCAAAGTAGACACGATGAAGTTTATAGAACTTTGGCAAGGTTTTCCATGTTTGAGGAATACAAAATGTGTGGACTATAATGACCGACCAAAGTGTCAAAACAAATCTAACAACATGTTACTAGATTCATACAGATACATTTTGATACGAAATTGGTTTGTAAAGACATGTGGCGAAACATGTCGAGTGATATGAAACGTCAAACATGTTTCGCGGCAACAAGTTTCGTGACAATGCGAACGCTAGGCGATACACTGACAGAAAACAGAGATTTCAACATGTTTTTATGTGAATGTTTCGCCAGTGCAAACGCACGGTAACAATGGTTATTCTCGTAAGAACCATACCCATGATATTGATACCTCCTCATAAATAGACAGTATTTTTTTAATCTCGTAGATTAATGTGACAGGTGCAAATGTCAAACTCCAAATTGAAAAAACAAACAAGTAATGTAGTCTTCGAAATTAAGAAACATACTTTAGTTCACTTAAGTTTTCACGGTCTGATTTTTACAGAATAGCACTGATTGTCTAGAGCTGGGGGGAAAAGTGCGGCGGCTGTCGCGTATGTTGCTGCAGTCGCGGGCACAGCGCCGGCTCGGTCCTCCTCGCTGCTCCTGGATGTCGCGCCGGCGGCAACAGAGGCCTCTGGTTTAGTCTTAGTACCTAGTGGTATTTTGTACTTGGTATGGCTGCCATCAGACGGACTGCATCGTAGCAACCGCGCGCAGTCGACATATTAAACTGTATGCAGTTATACGTTCGACTTCATTCAGTCATGACATCTACGTCACGCGGTCGGCTGCAGTACAGAAGTCAATTGACTGCACACGACTACAGCCGAACTGAAGTCGAACGTACAACTGCATGCAATTGAATATATCGACTGCGGGCGGTTGCAGTCCGTCTGATGGCAGCCTATCTCTTCAGTATTTTTTTTACAAACAAGTATATGACAGCTTATAAGAATTACTTTTGATGGTTTTTACCGACTTTTCTCGCTGAATTTACCATACAGTGATACAGTACAATTTGCTCTTATGTACGTGGGAGGCGCCGCGGAAGAGAATGTTATAAATAAAAGAAATAATTTTAAGTGAATTAATTTTATTTCGGAGTATGTTTCTCCATCAAATGGTACGCCTTTGTGTGACTTGTCAAAGACCTCTGGTTGTCGAAAGTTTTGTCACAAGCTTGGCATTTCAAAACTTTAGGTTTCGCGCCATGCACTAATACTTCATGTAAATTCTTTTTCGTATAATCATTGAACTTCTCGCCACAATATCCACACTTACTTCTCTTATTCATACAAATATGTACAGCTTTTTCATGATCCCTTTTCTTGATATTGTTATTAAAAACTTTGGAACAATATGAACAGTTAAAAACCCCGGTTTTATGTCTATATGAGTGGGTGAGTAAGGTTTTTTTGTTCACAAACCCAGCATCACACACATCACAGATATAATTTCTATAGTGAGAATTCATATGTTCTAGTAATACTTTGAAATTGCCGTATTCGTTCCCACAAAACACGCATTTCGACATATCTGTGTCGAATTTGAACGGTAATATATGATTTTTTAGTCCTTCATGGAAGAGTTTTTGGTGTACAGATTTCAAATGTTCGATTAATTGATCTAAACTATTGAGATTCGTTTGACAGATGTCACATGCCAGATTAGTGATGTCAAGTTTGATAATGTAATTGTGCATCGCTCTTTCTTCCATGAATGTCGATTTCGAGTCTTCGTGTTGGGATAATGTGTGAGTCTTAAGTTCTGCGGTAGTTTCATATTGTTGGGGGCAAAAGCTGCATGAGTATCCGATACCAGCATATTTTCCAATCGGCGTGGCATTAGAGTGATACAAAATAGTTCTGATGTTATCCTTATGTTTCTCCACTTCCGTTTTTCTTTTTAATTTTACCTGAGTTAAATGGTTTGGATTTATTACGATGATTCCTTTCTTCTTAGAGCTCTTCTTGTTCTCCTTAATCGTTATGATGTGTTTCTTCGGTTTCCATGTTGCCTCTATAAAATAAAAAAAAGCTTTGCGTTAGTACCTATTTTATACAAAATAAATAAGAATTAAATTTTGTTTAAGAACGTTTACGCCGAAAGTTGGCAACGTCGCAAATAGATGTCAAATATTTCGCTGTTTTGATTGATTTGGCAATATTATTGTATGGAAATATGATATTTTAATTAAATTTAAATTTTACTATTTAATAATAGGCATTTTGGAAAAGGCAATTTGGAAAACTTCCAAATACTTTTTTTACAACTTAAACTAAATATTCGGTGTTACGATATTATTTATTGTATTTCATAATCAATATTTTAAACATTTGTCTAGCCATATTTCATACAGTAATATTGCCAAATTAATCAAAACAGCGAAATATTTGACATCTATTTGCGACGTTGCCAACTTTCAGCGTAAAAGCTAATTGATGGTAAGTTCGCCATTTAGTAGGTACTATTCTTACAAATAATTAAGTGTCACATATCCTGCCTAATTTATAAAATCCCTCTTGAGAATACTTATTGCTTTGCTTCGGCCGATCTGAGCTCGCACAAAATATATTAGGGATCTCGCATTTGGCCTCTCACTGTATCCCAGGAGGAGTTCGTTGGACTACGGAACAAACTGTGTGGTAAGTTGGTACTTTTGGCGACTGAGATCTTTTCATGAGGTAAGATAAAACTGCTCTAAATATTCAATGCTAAACGTAGTGTCTTTCAATGACCACTACAGTAGACTTTCATACGGGATATTGGCATGTATAAATAACCAAACTAAATATAAGATAAGTGATTGAAAAATGTCGTTATTAGGAGAAATGGGGACGCTCCTACCATCCTGTTGAGACAGCGACTCTTGTCATCTTTTACAACAGCTACGAGAAGAAAATACTATATGTATATAAAGGTAGAATAGGTAATTAAAGATGTGCTATATTGACGACATATTTATTTCTAATAAGTATTTCATAATTTTTGTGCGATGCACACTTAAATAAACTAGAAGCTTAAGATCTATAGGTACTAAAATAATTATAAAAGAGACAAAATTTCCCAGTATAAATAAAACAATTACTTTGTCTCTTTCTTTAAATTTTGTTTTGGAACAGTTCAAATAAGCTCACAGCAATTTGAAAAAAACAAAATATCACGTGTTTGAGATCAATAAAACAAAGATGCAACTAAATGGTACTTACTGCATCATTTAGGTATACTCGACTTCGTAAGTGCTTTAATGATACCAATCTGTTTATTGTCCTACTCCAGGGCAAAGATCTATTCACACACTTGCTCAAGAAGGGTTGGCGATTTTGAATACGTGCAACTTACAAGTTAGGTACGTGCAAGTGACATACAAACTTAGGGTGACAATGGTAAAAGAATTACGAGGTCGACTATACATAACTAAATAAACAGTACACGATACCTACTAAATATTCACATGGCTCCTGAAGCGACCTTCCATATATCTAGTCCGCCTTCGCACCTAAGCACATCCAGTCTATAATCATAGTTTTAAGCAATACATCGCTCGTGATGGATAAAAAACGTATCTAAGGAACTTCTGTTGTAAGGGCAAGTAATTCCCGTCCCACTAAGTAATATAACTTATCATTACATCTCGCCTGTATTCCCCGAAAGGTTAGGCAGAGGTGTACTATTGTACACCCACATTTCGCCAGTTATATAGGTACAGTCACGGACATTAATTGATGAGCCACCTTCAAACTTTTCAATTTTGCAGTTTCTTACATTCACGAGATAACACGATTAAACACGAACTCAAATCGCACGTTCTTAAACAAGATGACAATTGAATTACTTTTAATCGGAAATAGAATAGTCTTAACCATAGAGGTTGACTAATAAGTTCTTAATGATAAAAATAAATACAATGTTGCATTAAGTTTATTCAATCTATTTGATACGGTCCCTTTGAATCATAGCTCATTAACTCAATAATTCTAAAAACTTAACTGAAGACAGTGACAGTTGAAATATCGATGTCAGAGAATTTCTCCGTACGCTAACGTTACTATCACAACAGTAACCTAGCAACGATAGTTTATCGTTGCTAGGTTACTGTTGCTAGACTTGCAATTGGTTGACTTTGGGTAGTCACTCTACTCACTCTGCTGTCAAGTTTGTAGTTCTGGCTTTCAGGTTAGCCAACCGGTAAAGATATGAAATATAATTTTCCTCTTCTATTACGAAGACATTTGACTTTGCGTGTCGGGAACCGAATAAACCCGATTTGCATTACACGGCTAAAATACGAACAGTGCCAGGTGGCTCATCAATTAAAGTCCGTGACTGTACCTAGGTACTAATACTACATAATCGTTTTCATGCTACATCTACAAATACTTCAATAGTAATAAATGACTAATAATTAATGGAGATCTTCCCTTGTACAGCCTAAGTCGAACTATTTTCGATATATTCCTTGCAAGTGATTTACTTAGCTATCATACAAGATAAGCTTCTTTAGTTACATGCATTACAATCAGCTTTGAAAAACCAATTATAAAAACCATTATAAAAGGTTCTAATACTAGAAAATATTCTACAGCAATTTGGATTGAACTTATAGAGTTCCTGCTATACTTAAAAACTAAGCTAAAAATGTTTTGTGTTAGGAGTGGATTCACGTAAACATTGAGATTCTGGGTAACGACTTCGCACTTGCCTGTCAAAAAGCCTTTTAATATCTTTACTCATTCTACTTTAGTTATTTTTTGAATACTTAAACACAACTCAACGTCTTTAAACGAACAGTTGTGCTTTAACTTGTGCACGTCAATGAATGAAGAACAGTTTAACTTGCTCACAAGCTTTTACTTGCGTCGTTATTTTAAAGTACTTCCAGCGAGATTTCTTCTCTAATCATTCTCACAGTAGAACTTTTTATGAATCGTAAAAGATCTTTGAGTAGTAAACATTCTGCTGCACATCTCACATTTAAGCTCTCTCTGAAGACCGTGATCATCAGCCTCATGCTGTATCATCTTCTGGAAGTCATTGAACTTCCTCTCACAGATTGTACATTTCGGTCTCTTCTTAATGTATAAATGAACCATTCGCTCGTGCACTTTCATCTTTATTCGAGTATCAAAAACTTTTGTGCAAAAGCCACATTGGAAGACTCCAGTTTTGTGTCGATACATGTGGGCTTGCAGCATCCTTCTGTTCACGAAGCCAGCTTCACAAACTTCGCAAATATGGTTACTATGATGAGTATTCATATGTTCGAGTAAGATCTTGAAGTTGTTGTATTCGAAAGAGCATTCGACGCAGTGCAGCATCTCCGAATCGAACCGGAAAGGAACGATGTGATTCCCAATATCAGTGTGGAAGAATTTCTGATGTTCTGACGTGAGGTGATCAATCAGTCCTTGGAGTTCGTTAAACGGTTTCATGCACATTTCGCAGCGGAGACCCGTGATGTCTAGCTTGACGATATAGTTAAGCATAGTGTAGTTATTCATAAAGGAGGCGATGTTTTCTTCGTCGTGTTGTTCGATTGTATGCTTTTTGAGATCCCTGGGCGCTGAGTAGACTTCGGTGCAGAAGCAGCAGTTGTACCCGAGGCTCCCGTATCTTCCGATCGGCGTGGCGTTGGTAGAAAGGAGGATAGTTCGGATATTCTCTCTGTGTTTATCGACTTCATTGAGTGTGGAGACTTCAGCCTCGTCGTCAGAAGTGAAAAATGAAGACATGTCGACCTCTATCTCGATCAGTATGGATTCTGGATCGGTACCTACAAAAAAAGCGATTGTTTAATGTTTGATCACATCGCATACAAATGCAGTCGAATATTCGGATATAATGTTGATAATGAAAAATTAAAATGAATGATACTACTTGTCATTGAAGAAAGTGATGAAGCTGGCATTTTTGACATTATCTTAATAGATATATATCACTTAAGTGATACTAACTGCTGAATACAATCACTTGCTGTAGATTTGTGTCACAAAAACTAATTCCTTTGGTGTTGTTCTAAATCTAGATAGACTCTAGACAGTTTATGGCGATTCTTATGACACAAGATAAATACTTATTTTAGAACTGGTATGTAACATAAGCTACGATTTCCTAGGAGTCGAATGACGTCACTGATACGTTATTTTATGAAAGTAAGTTTTGTGTTTTCCTAGTGAGCGTTTTTGGCACCGCAAAATCAAACCCCGCTGCTATCATTTTCATGACAGCCGGCACTGCGGCCGTTATGTGGCGGCCACCGCTATTCTAGGAAACCGTAGCTTTACTGAGGACCGACCGGCGGAATAATGCAATTCGAAAGCTATCACTTTTACGCGGGGTATGTAAAAAGGCGTTTTTGGATGTGTCACATCGATTATCGAGTACAGGCTGGAATGAAAACAAATGCAATAAATCATGCAGTTACATTTATTAAAATACCAGAGTAGATACATACTGATATTAATACTAACATAAAACTACTATGATTAAGTCAACTACAAATAAGATAGTTCCTCACTGCTGTACGCGTAGCATGACTATAGTAGAAACGGGTTTTATCGACAGAAGAATAGACAAAATTACAGATAAACAATCACAATCCGTCATTTTGTCTATTCTACCGTCGACGAAACCCGTTTCTACGGTGGTCATGCTACGGGTGTAGCTTTTGAGCCCGCAGCCTAAAGGTGTATTTCCGAAGGCGCCCGCTATCGCAAACCACAGTGGCAATGTCGCCCAATCGCAATGCTCGACCGCTTCGACACGGCTGGTTTCTATGTAAACGGCACCAGGCGGCTGTGTCACCATCTACGGAGTCGTGTCGCTTCGGCCTGTCTAGCGATTGCGCAGCTTTGCAACTGTGGTAGGTACAGTCACGGACTTTAATTGATGAGCCACCTTCAAACTTTACAATTTTGCAGTTTCATACATTCACGAGATTACACGATTAAACACGAACTCAAATCGCACGCTCGTAAACAAGATGACAAATAAATTACTTTTAATCGGAAATATCCATAGAGGTTGACTTTATTAGTTTACCTCTATGGATATTTCCGATTAAAAGTAATTTATTTGTCATCTTGTTTACTTTCATACATTCACGAGATTACACGATTAAACACGAACTCAAATCGCAAGCTCGTAAACAAGATGACAAATAAATTACTTTTAATCGGAAATATCCATAGAGGTTGACTAATAAGTTCTCAATGATAAAAATAAATACAATGTTGCATTAAGTTTATCCAATCTATTTGATACCGACCTCCTTTGAATCATAGCTCATTAACTCAATAATTCTGAAAACTTAACTGAAGACAGTGACAGTTGAAATATCGATGTCAGAGAATTTCTCCGTACGCTAACGTTACTAAGCAGCAGTAACCTAGCAACAATTGTTTATCGTTGCTAGGTTACTGTTCCTAGACCTGCAATTGGTTGACTTTGAGTAGTCACTGCTGTCAAGTTTGTAGTTCTGTTCTCAGGTTAGCCAACCGGTAAAGATATGAAATATAATTTTCTTCTTCTAATACGAAGACATATGACTTTGCGTGTCGGGAACCGAATAAACCCGATTTGCATTACACGGCTAAAATGCGAACAGTACCAGGTGGCTCATCAATTAAAGTCCGTGACTGTACCTTAACTAGCATATGAAAAAACAGCTGAAAATCGCCTATCCCTAAGACGCCAAGTGACATGTCGCTGCGCGCACTTTTTAACAATTATCGAACTTGTTTTCTTCACGAAAAGGTATCATTGCAGTGCGAGTCACACGTGTCAAAGTACGCTGAGATGCGCGGGGCTGCACAGCGCGTGTACCTTATTGTGTAGTAAATAAATTCGATATTGTATCGGATCATAAAAAAGTTCCAGTCGCGTCGCGTCTGGGTGTGAACTGACCCATAATTACGCTGGAGTAAAAACTTCTCCTTGAAATCACGCACAGAACGCAGCAGAAATCGTCGCATCATCATTTTAGAATCATAATTTCTTTACTTTTTTACCTATTATTGATGTGAAAACTTCTTTATGCGCACTAAGCGCTCTATCTAAACATTCGAAACTGAACCATAACGCTCGCGTCGGTAATACTGATTCGGGTATACTCGGCTCTAGTCAGTATTTTCTTTCTTTCTATACAAGGTGCCTCTTGTATCTGTCTTACGCCAACACCCTCTTTTTTTCTATTTTACTGTAATTAAGTGATTAGACGCCTAATTAAAACTAACCTATATAGTATCAAAGCAATATTCTTAAAAAAAGACAAGGAAATACATTAAAATGACCAAGAAATTAAACCAAATGGACCGCTTTCTTATGCTCAAGCATTTTGCTGCGAATAACGAATCCAGAATCGCAGAAACCACAAATATAGTTCCTGTAATGTTCAGACATATGGTCTTGGATATCACTGTAGTCTCCTATATCGGTTGCACAAACCCCGCACAGGAGTTTCCGTCCATCATACTTAAACGGAACGATCTGATTCTTGATCTGTTTATAAATCAACTCATCGTGAACAGTCTTCAAATGGTCCATCAACTGGTCCAATCCATCCACAGACTGATCACAAATCTTACATTTCAAACCAGTTATGTCCAAATAAACAATATGTCTGGACAAAGATCTAGCGTTAAAGAACTCTGGTCTATCATTAACGTGGACTTGAATAGAATGACTTCTCAATTCCGTCGGATTTTGGAATTGGTCAAGGCAGTAACTGCAGGCAAATCTTGTGCCTACTCGACATCGGACGGGCGAGGCGTTGGAGCATTTGAGGACCGTCTTAATGTTTTCGAACTGCCAGTCTAGTTCTGTTAACCGCCTCTCTTGGGCTATTTTCTTCTGCTGCTCGCGGACCCAGGGTATCGTCTTCTTCCCCACCGGTCGAATGGAGACGAAAGAAGAAAAGTTGAGTTTCCTGTCCAAAGAGATGCTTTTCTCTTCATCTTCGAAGATTATTGGAGAATCACGAATAGTTCTGGAGCGAAGACCTGGAAATAACGAGTAGATATTATGTTTTAGAGATTAGCAAATGAATAATAAAAGTTTTTAGTACTTGATACCCACTTGAAATTGGTGTTGTTGAGTTGTTGAAATAAGTTCCAGTGGTCCGATATTTTTTTAATTTAAATTATTGTTAATTTTAAGCATGCATACCAAGATAGAACACATTTAAACATATTCGAATCATTTATCAAGAAGGCCAATAGGTTATGGCACTTTTAAAGTCATTTATGAAAAAACAGAATGAATCTCCGGGTTCTCCCAAATGTCAAAAATCGCTTTATTTTTAATGCAAATAACAAAGAATGATTAATTAGTAACAAGCAAAGCGTTATTCTGTAAGTTACATCCAATACAATTCTCAAATGTAATCGTGTAGGTAGGTAAGTTAAGAGGATTTTATACGCAGCGATATCGTAATTAAAATAATAGGTATAATATACCTAGATTTTTATGGCTCAGACCAATTTTTTATTTGGTCTGAGATAATAGGTAGATAAGGTATATGTCGAATGGTCTATTAGGTAAACGATGACGTCCTTACTCTACATGTATGAGCGTGGACGACGCAAAGTACCTACATAAAGGCGGCTTCACACGTTACGTGATATTGCGGACGGACGCGGACCAACCTGCACCGACCTACACGGCTATACATTTCCAGCATAAGCTGACCTGGCATTGTTCGGAAATCCTATAAAATGCGAGATCAGCACAAACTGGAAATGTGTAGCTTGATGTGTAGCCGTGTGTACCATGAATGGGGCAGTGCGCAGTGACATGCGTCAGTGGTAGCGCAGACACGTCTGTCGCGGTGTGTCTGATCCGCGGAGAGTCGGTACTTTCAAAGGTGCGGTGCGAGTTTCTCTTTCACTTTGCTTCGGAATGATAAAATGGATCCAATCTCAACGGGCAGGGGGCCTACCACCACCGCTTACAGTAGTATTATTTAAATCTTACTTAGGGGAAAGAGATGGAGTATACCATACGTCCTGCAGAGCTTCATCTCTTTTCTACACTGAAGTACATAATATTAAAATAATACTGTAAGCGGTGGTGGAAGGCCCACAGGTCTGAGCCCGTCCGCAATATCACAGACTTTAGGAAGAGCCTGTGTGTAGGGTGCGTGGCTGTCCGTGGTCGTCGGCCGTGCGGGATGATCCGCGTCCGTCCACAATATCACTCACCGTGAGAAACCGCCTTAGGGATAAGCACGTGGCGTCCCGTAGTTTCGGCCCATGTGCCCGGTTAGTTTATGTATGCATTATAGGTTTGTAGAAACAAGCATTACTTCACACTGGCACCCTTGCTCTTCGCATTTTAATTTTAAATTTTTGTAAGTGGTCATTTAAATTAATTAAGAGGACCTTTTAATTAGAAGTGCCTAGTCTAGTAATCGCAAGCGATGTACTGCTGAGCACGAAGTCCTGGGTTTGATTCCCGGGCCGGGTAGTGTCTTTGAGTTTTTCCATCTGGAATTTCTCAGTAGCAGCCCAGAGTCCGGACTTGTGCCCGGTAGATGGCAATAGAATCGTCCCCTATTACATGGGACTTAAACATAACTTGCGAAATGTGGGTGTACTATAAGTGCACCTCTGCCTAAACCTACGGGGAATGCAGGCGTGATGTTATAATATGTTTTAAATTAAAACTAGCTGCTGCCCGCGGTATTACCTGCGTGGACCCTAAGACTGAGAGAGAAAAAGCTGTTATTTTGACAGTTGTAACTTAGGCTACTATTTTTTTAGAAAAAGAATTTAGGCGCCATCAGACGGACTGCATCGCAGCAACCGCGCGCAGTCGATTTATTCAATTGCATGCAGTTGTACGTTCGACTTCGTTCAGTCATGATATTAACTTCACGCAGTCGGCTGCTGTCCAGCATATCTGCACAGTAACTGTATGAGGTCAGCGATGGACAGAGTGCGTCGACACTACATGATGTAGCC
This sequence comes from Lithophane socia, assembly GCA_947522985.1. Lineage (NCBI taxonomy): Eukaryota > Metazoa > Arthropoda > Insecta > Lepidoptera > Noctuidae > Lithophane > Lithophane socia. The sequence continues at coordinate 5,078,104 of OX383280.1, forward strand.
GACCGCGTAAAGTTGAATACACGTCTGTATTCAGTTGAATATATTGACTGAACGCGGTTGCTGTGATGCAGTCCGTCTGATGGCGCCTAAATTCTTTTTCTAAAAAAATAGTAGCCTAAGTTACAACTGTCAAAATAACAGCTTTTTTCTCCGTAAAAAGCTGTTGTTTTGACATTACAAACAGATATTTCAATTTTATTTATTTGTATGTATGTAGTGTATGTGGGTATGTTTAAATGTGAATCATCACATGTAAAAAAAAACATCATTCTTTTTATCAATTTATTTTGAATGTCTACCTAAAACAAGTTCCACAAGGATTTCTTGGCGCTTGATTTATTAAATTGTATTGAAAAAATAAAATGGCGGCGTTAGTACCAATTTTTGCCACACGCAAAAAGATCCTTGTACAACTATAACTAATATTACAGTAAAAACAAAACTCTACAATAAAACCTAATCCCCATGCTTCGCTTTCATATGATTTTTCAACGTACGCTTCTGTACAAACGCTAGACCACAAACAGTGCAAGCAAATCGGCGATCGTCAGCATGTGACCGAAGATGCTGTCGCAACGACTTTTTAGTCGCATAGAGCTTCGTGCACACATGACATTGGAACTTCTTAATCCCTGTATGTACCCTCATATGTTCTACTAGAAGATGCTTCAAGAAAAACTGCATATCGCAGATAGAACAGACATGTTGTCTTTCCAACAAGTGATCTTTTTTGACGTGTCGTGCTAAAGATCGTCTGTTGGTAAATATTCGTTCGCAAGCAGTACATTTCAAAGATATCGGAGGAGCTCCGTGTTTCTGGACCATGTGATGCATTTTTGTCCAATAGTCTTTGAACTTTTCTTCACAAACTTTGCATTTGTTTCTCTTTTTAAGACCTAAGTGCATCCTCTGTTCATGATCCCTTCTCTTCTGATCGCAAATGAATGTTTTATCACATTGAGTGCATTTAAATTCTCCTTTCGCGTGTCTTCTTTTATGGCAGATTAGTAACCGCCGTGTGATGAAGCCTGCATTGCAGATTTCACAAATATGGTTCCTGAAATGATGATGCATGTGCTCTTGTAATATTTTAAAAGTCGAGTATTCTGCTCCACATACAGCGCAATGGAATTCCTCAGTGTCGAATTTGAAAGGAATAATTTCGCTCATGTCTGTAGTAATCTTTTTACTATGATCAGTTTTTAAATGTGCGGTCAACTCATCTAATTTCGAAATATTTTTTTGGCAAATTTTGCATTTTAATTTAGTTATGTCAACTTTGATAAGGTATTCAAAAGATTTCGGCATTCGTAACGCTTGTATGTCGGAATGTTCTTCTAAAGAATGTGCCTTTAAATACTTCGGGTCTTCAAATTTCTTTGGACAGAAATTACAACAGTATCCATCGCTATCTTTATTTCTGATTAAACTTGCATTAGAATAAAGAAGTATCGTTTTTAAATCGTCAGATCTTCTCGTTGTTTCTTTGCGCGATTTTTCAGGGTTTGATTCAGTTCTCATGATAGGTTCCCCTGTAGTTAAATTATCTTCTTTTAATGGTGTGTTCCGTTGTTCACCTATGAACAAATAAATGCTATCAATTCATTCAGTAGTTAGAGTTCAATTTTTGAGATAATGTGTCGGTTAGCGCTACTAAAATTTAGATGCGTGATGAAATTGTACTTTGAAAGATCATATGAGAGCGAAACCTTTTCTTTGAGAAATAAAAAACACCATTCAGTTCTTACAATTCTTAAATGAAATCAGAGATGATTTGGCTACGTCTTAATAGGTACAATAGCGCCAGTGATGTTCGCTTGCTAATAAAAGCCTAAGCTGAGCCATTGGGAATTAAGGATACTCTCACTTGAAATTATTATAATATAACAATAATGTAAGTAAAATCTATACTAAGACTACTAAAAAACATTAATTCTACAGAATGTCTACGGCTGTTACACTTCTTCTCCATGTTTCGAACGCATATGACTCCGCCAGCTACACTTTTGAACGAACGCTTGACCACAATGAGTGCAAGTGAATCTCCTATCATTCGCATGGATCCTCATATGCTCTCTTAGCGTATTCTTCCTTCCATAGGCCTTTAAGCAAACTTCGCACGTGAACTGCCTCAGCCCCGTATGCTTGGCCATGTGTTTCTGCAAACCACTCTTTCCAAAGAACATCATGTCACATTCGCTACACTTGTGCCTTCTCTCCAAAAGATGATCTTTCTTCGTGTGTCGTGATAAGGACCGTTGGTTACTAAAAGTTCGCTCACAAGCGGAACATTTAAGGACGACAGGGGCCATTCCATGCTCTTTCACCATATGATCCATCTTCTTCCAGTAATCAACGAATCTTTCCGCGCAGTAATTGCATTTGTTTCTCTTGCTCTGACCTAGATGTGTTCGTCTTATATGCTCGCGTATTTTAATCTCGTTTGTAAAAGTTTTATCGCAGTGGTCACATTTATACTCTCCGCTATCATGCCGTTTGACGTGGCTGACAAGGAGTCTGTCAGTCACAAACCCTGCTCCACATATTTCACAAATATAATTACCGAAATGTGAATTCATATGTTCTTGTAAAAGTTTGAATGAACTGAATTCTGTGGAGCATATGACACATTTTAGTTCGGGTGTGTCGAATTTGAACGGGACGATTTGGCTTTTAACGTCTAGATACATCGACTTGTTGTGTTCGTCCTTCAGATGTGCTATAAGGTCGTCCAAATGTTTCACGTCTTTGTCACAAAGAGCACAATTCAAGTAAGTTATATCTAGCTTGATGACCTGCTCAAATAGCCTTGAGGTCATGTATTTTATCAGGTTGTCATTGTTATGTTCTTCCAGAAAGTGCTTCTTGAGAGCAGTTGGCTCCAGAAACTGTTTTGGACAGAACGAACAGCCATAGCCTTGACCATCTTTACATCTTATTGGGTTTGCGTTAGAGTTGAGCAATATATTTTTTAGATTCACTTTGTTCTTCACAGTTTCTGATATTGAGCCTTTTAGGATGGCATTTGAGTCTCTCGTTGTTAGATGTGAGATGAACTTCAATTCAACGGTTGCTCTTGTCGGTTTTTCTATTTTGATTATTCTAGTTCCCCGTCCGTGACCTACAAAGAGAAATGTTATATTATTGTATCATACTAATGCTCTGATAAAAGTTTTAACACAGCATGTGCTGCTTTATTAATCATTATTTATGTTAATTTCCACATTGTAGTTCTATATTCTATCACTATGTTAATAAGTCTTCTTTATTTAAACTTTAACATAAATTAGAGGAGAAAAAACGTCGATATAAATATACAACAGCCCACTTCAATACAAAGACACTTCACTGAAAGAACAAAGTCACTTTTGAAAAAGAATAAAATGATCAGTTTTTCAGATTTGCAAGTGAAACAAGCGGTAACTTTTAAGCTTTTTAATAAGGCAAATACAGATAAATTCATACAATCTCCCCATGCTTAGATTTCATATGACCTCTCCAGCGGAATCTCTGAACGAAAGCCTGTCCACAGTGTTCGCATTTAAAAGGCTTATCATCGTTATGAGTACCCATATGTTGTTTTAAGATCCTCGTCTGTCCAAAAGACTTTAAACAAATTTCACACTTATAAGGCTTCTCTCCTGTATGCTTGGTCATATGATTTCTCAGCTCCGATGGAGTGAAAAATTTCATCTCACACACATCACAAGCGTGTGGTCTCAACATCAAATGGTCTCTTTTAACGTGCACGGCTAAATGTTTCCGGTGTTCAAACTCTTTATCACACGCTTGGCACTTCAACTTTTGTTTTTTCATTCCATGAACAGATATTAGATGTACTTCCTTCTTCCTGTATTCGTTGAACCTTTCCTTACAGTACCCACATTTGTGTCGAATAAGATTGGAATGCTTATTCTTTATATGCAGGCTTCTTTTAGCCGATGTTTCGAACTTCATAGAGCATGATGAGCAGTTGAAATTTTCAGTTTTGTGTGTGGATTTATGTAACTTAAGCCTACAGTGATTTACGTAACCGGCACCGCAGATATCACATTCATAGTTCCTATAGTGTGTATTCATATGTACCATTAATACTTTGAATTTGTGGAAAACATGCTTGCAGATGAAACATTCAAGAGATTTTGTGTTAAACTTGAAAGGAACTATGTGATTTTTGATGTCAGTATGTATTATTTTCTTGTGTTCCTTCAAGTGGTCCATTAATTCTTCAAGAGTGTCGATACTTTTATTACATATCTTGCACTCCAAATCAGTGATGTCTAATTTGATGCTGTAATTGTACATGCTCATATTTTTTATGAAGTAGGCTTTGGTAACGTCCTGATGGGCTTGTAGGGTGTGTGTCTTGAGATCTGCCGGTTCTAAGTATTGGTCTTCACAGTAACAACACATGTAACCCATATCTCCGCAAAGTTTTATTGGTGTAGCGTTGGACCAACGCATTATCTCTATAATATTCGTTTTATGCTTGTTAATTTCAGCACTATACCCTCTAGAAACAGTAGGAGGTTTGCAGGACGATATTGCTGCTTTAGGGTTTGCCTTACTCATACCAGCAATGGTTGGTTGTGTAATTTCTCTTTTCTTAGCTTCATCCAGTTGGTCGACTTCTATTTTAATTGCGACTGTATCTGCTTGAAGTTGACCTATAAAGAAAAGTACGACTTTATTTGATGCATTCATTATATCGCAAGGTATTAAGCTCAAGTTGGTTTAGTTTCATTAATAGGTACTAATAGGGGAGCTACGTGGCAGAGGTAAATATGCACCTATTGTTAAAAAAAATATCTGCTAATACACAGTTTTTAATGTCACTTACTGTAATTTGTTAAATGTAAATGTTTATTGTAAGTTTATGAAGATTTGATAACTTTTAGGTAAAATTTTATTGTGGTCTCCTGTAATTGAAGGCGACACATTTGAAAGAATCGTTTTTGTTATTGTCATTTATATTGTGTATGTGTATCCTTTGTTGGAGATCCTTAATAAATAAATAAAATAATTTTATTTGTGGTAAAATAGCAATCGCGCACATGAAGCAATCAATCAATCGATAAACGTGGCTTTGCCAAGGGCGAGATCGTAGATCGTGAGTGATCGATCAAATGTATTTACTAATGAACTTACATTAGTACATTAAAAAATAACAGACTTATATAGCTATAATATTATAGTATGATTGTAGAGTTCATTTGAATAAAAAGATTAATAGTTATTATGACGGCACATTGCCCATCATGTACGTACTAAAAATATACATCATATAAATAAAATAAATGATTTGACCTAAGAAAATGAATAAGAAAACCAAAGTCAAATAATTTATTTAATCATTTAAATAAATGATTTGACTTTTACCCTCTGTCTTCTGAAAATAACTCAAGGATACATTAAATGGAATAACATAACATCAGGCCTTGTTTCCCTAAACGGTTAGGCAGACAATGGTGACCCTATAGTAGGTAAGTAGGTACACCCATATTTCGCCAGTTATGTTTAAGTCCCATATGATAGGAGCCATATTGCCTATTGCCATCAACCAATCACATTTATTCCAGATTCCAGGCTGCTACTGAGAAATTTCTAATGGAAACCAATTAACACATTTTCCGACCTGGGAATCGACCACTGGACCAACGAGGCGGTAATTTAATTAATAAACCAAAAATGGTTATCAAATTAATTATTAACACTTTGGTAGGACTTGTAATTTATTATTTCATAATTGATCTACACCAAAAGCATGCGCAAAATAATGTTAAACAATTTCTCCATGTTTGGATCTCATATGAATTCTCCAAGTGCTTTTCTGCGTAGATTTCTGTCCACACTTTTCACATTTGAACCTCTTCTCCTCAGAATGTATCTGCATATGAGCATTCAGTGTTTTCTTCCTTCCAAAGTTCTTCAGACATACTGAGCACTGAAATTCTTTCGAGCCTGTATGCTTGACCATATGACTTTTCAGCCCTGTTGTGGAATAAAACGCCATGTCACAATCCTTACATTTGTGTGGCCTCTCCATAAGATGGTCCCTTTTTGTATGTATGTTAAGTTTCTTCCTATTGAGAAATACTTTGTTGCAAGCTTGACATACAGTTTTCAATGATACCACACCATGTACAGAAGTAACATGGGCTTCCTTTTGTCCATGATCTTTAAAAGTTTCATTACAATATCCACATTTATACGTAGCATGGACGTGTGTGTGGGATGTCCTTTCGTGCATTCGTTTTTTTACCAAAGTAGGATAGACTTTTGGACAGTAGTCACAAACAAATGCTCCAGTTTTGTGATTTACTAAATGTTGTGTAAATGAGTTTCGGTTAGCGAATCCGGTGTCGCAAACGGTGCAAATGTAATTCCTGTAATGAATATGCATATGTCTAACAAGGGTTCTAAACTTACTAAACGCGTTCGAGCAAATAGTGCATGTTAGTAAATCGTTACCGAATTTGAAAGGGAAGATATGGTTTATATGATCCATGTCGATTTTTATTTCATGAACGGTTAGAAGATGGTCTATTAAGTTATCTAGAGTATTCATATCACTGCTGCAAAGCTTGCATTTCAATGCAGTTATGTCTAACTTGACGATATATTCGGACATGTTCATTTTCTTCATGAAGTTTGCTTCTGAGATATTTTTGTGGTTCTCTAGAGTATGATTCTTAAGATCTGCAGGGTGTTCGAACTGGTTTTGACAGTAGCAGCACGTGTATCCGATCCCACCGTACCGTCTTATAGGCGTTGCGTTAGAATTAAGAAGGATTTCTTTAATGTTACTTCGATGTTTTAACAGTTCGGTTCTAGGTGTTACTTTTAGTTCTTTTTCACCCATATTTTCCGTCAGTTCTTTACTAATCGTTTCCTTTTCCACAACAGTTCTTTCTTGACCACCTACAAAGAAAAGGATAAATCATTCAGATGGTAAATTAGGTTTAGGTGTTCGGTTATTTCGTTATTCAAAATATGTTGCAAAGCAAAATACTGTCATTAATAGTAGCTTATCATGTGCACGACCATACTTAACACACCGAGATATCTTTGTGCTTTCGAACGCCCGTTATAGGATGATTTATGGTAGATCGTTACGTGTGCGAGGCGCGTCTGAGTCAGCTCAATTTGTAGGGATCAACACTCAGGCGGGACACGGACGCTACACGGTGTTAAAGGTGTAGAATGAACTGCGTAATACAAAATGTTCGTGAAGTTTTGGATCCGTGTCTCACTGCGCCTCGTACATGGCACAGCTCGCATACGACACGGTCTAGCAAAAACCATCCTATTATACTGGTGGTCCCGGCTGTCATTCATGGATTTTTGAAACTCGTTACGGGTCATCAGAAGCTCGAAAGTCTGACAACCAGTCTTACCAAGGGGTATCATGTTCCCTAGTTATTGAGTTGTGAGGTGGAAGGTAAGATAGGCAGTTGCTTCATATAAAATAAGTACTGATATTTAGCTGCATCTGGTTAGACTGGAAGCCGATCAGAATAGGCTCGGCAAAGGCCAGATGATGATCATGTTTTTAAACATACATATGTATTTGCTCGTCCTGCGTATACGCCTCTTCCTAATAACATAAGGTTAATGATATGAATCATTCGTCGAACTAGGAACTTTTTATTTGAACCGATTGAATTCGCGGGAAAAAGTTAGTTTTAAATCATTATTTTGAATATCAATATCTAGGTAGGTACCTAGGTACTCTTTTTTATCTATAACGTGAACATCATTTTAAACTAGGTAATTGAAATGAAACAAGGTTTTTAATTTAGGATTAATATATTTTGAACAAATTAAACAGAATAATGCTACTCTAACAATTACAAGTTATTATTCTCACCACACTTATGTACGCTAGACATGCATGTAACTTAAATAATAGAATATGGATACGACACGTCGTCAAAAACTGATTAGCCGGGTAGGCTTGAAAGTCGTAAGAGTTGAGGAATAATATTATAAAATCATAGGTACCTAATAGACATTAGTAAAGTGAAACTTAACCTCAAAACGGACTTCTCCGGACATTACCGTAATGTCTCTTTCAACTTAACAACATTATTTAAAAAATACTCTCACAAATCTTAAAACGACACTAAACTTTAATTATAAAATTAAGTGATATTCAAACGTCAAAAGTGACATGTGTGAACAGATAGTCACTCATAGGAACGCAACGCCTCGGTTACAAATTGTTTTTGTCACAATGCCACGTTTTACAATATGTTCGTAGCAATACAAGTTTTGATTTACCGGTGACGCGACGTCGAAGACTGAAACGCGCAGTTACGTGACTGGGGGCCTACACAAAATCCCTTTTCTGTAAGTATTAACGCCAACGGAAAGATCAAATTGTATGGAGTTGACAGCAGCAGTCACGTGACATCTCTAAAGCTAATGTCAACTCCATACAATTTGATTTTTCCGTTGGCGTTAACGCTTGTAGAAAAGAGATTTTGTCTATAGCCTCTGATGTGTGTATCCAACGTACTACAACTCCAACGTAGGTAGCTATATTTTTGACGTGGCTGATCGGCGGCTTAACGTTCACGTGATCTCGTGTGTCATGTGTGCATGAACCTTCTACAGACGTTCGTTCTTAACTTATTTTGAGACGTACGGCAAATTAAATTAATTGGCGCAGAAAACAAAGAAACGTGTAAAGAAGATGGCCGAATTCGGCTTACTAAAGTAATTCTTTACTTACAGATAAAAAACAAGACACAGGTGGATGAGCATAATACGTTTTATGCCTTACATATTAACTAGAAAAAACACCTGCGTGCTTTGACCTCATATGCCAGGTCAAGCTAGGCTTCTGCACAAACGCCTGATCACATATTGTACATTTGAAACGCTTATCATTGTTATGAATCCTCATATGCTGAGTAAGAGTATTTTTCTTAGCAAAAAACTTTGAACAGACTACACATTTAAAATCTTTAACCCCTGTATGAATCAACATATGTTTCTTTAGGTCGCCATCTCTGAAGAACGCTCTGTCGCACTCTGAGCATTTGTGACTTTTCTCCATCAGGTGGAAGCGTCTGACATGTGCGCTGAGTAAACTATTGGAAGGAAAGCTCTTGTCACACGCGGTGCAGTCATGTTTTCGCTGAGCAACGCTATGAACTGTAGAAAGGTGTAATTCCTTCGTAACATAATTCTTAAAACCTTCATTGCAGAAATGGCATTTATTTAATTTTCCAGGTTTCCTATGGCTGCTCATCTCGTGGTTTCTTCTCTTGAATACGTTGTCGAATACGACAGGACAATGTCGGCAGGCGAAGGTTCCTCTCGTGTGAGTGACTCTATGACTGGATAATGTATCATGATTGATGAACCCAGCATCACACTCGTTGCAAACGAAGTAGCGGTAGTGTTTGTGCATATGCTCGTGTAATGCGCTGAACGTGCCGAAAACGCCGTCATTAGTACATTGGCAGCATTTCAGTTGCTTTGTATTGAATTTGAAAGGAAATATTTGATTTTGTATATCAGTGTGGAAGTTCTTATTGTGTTTCTCTTTCAAATGAATAAATAGATCTTCGAGAGAATCTATATTGGCGCTGCAAAGCATGCATTTCAGGTTGGTGATGTCAAGTTTGACTAAGAATCTAGATGGTCCATTAGCTGTAATGTTTCCATAGAATTTTTCCGCATTTTGATGTTCAGTTAAAGTGTGTACTTTCAAATTCATGGGTTCTTGGAAAGCTTCCGTGCAGTAGCAGCACAAATATCCCTTATCGCCATGTTTGAGTATCATCGTGGCGTTTGTAGATTCTAGGATTATTTTCAGATTGTGTAGATGCTTGTGCAGAAGTCGCTTTATGCGCGGTCGAGGCGCTGTCTCTGGATTACTGTCTGGATTTATTTTGATATGCTCGTCCTTAGGTACTACAGTTTCTTCAGCTTTCGGCTCTATTTTGATTTCCTTAGCTGTAGCCACGTTTTCTTGTTTATCTATAAAGAAAATTTGTAAGTTATTGTTACGTTCTCCGCCCATCTATAAATAGTATAATATACAAAGTTGCTTTTCGTGTCCCTCTGTGTGAGCGCTTAATTCGTCTTATCTAAATAAAAGATGTTGATGTGTCATGTAGTTTTAACCATCATTTATAGCATTTATTCCGGGAGGTTTGTGTATAATACATTATTCCTTAATAATAATATTAATGCGAAAGTAACTAAGTATGTCTGTCAGTGTGTTACCTTTTTACGCCCTAATCATGAAATTCGGCACACACGTAGATCATGACTTAGGTTAGGACATAATACATATACTGTTCCCCGTTTATACATTCCCTTGTGTCAATTTCCGATCTCCACACGGGAGAAGCGTAAAAACTACCAACTATTCAATAACTTAGATATAGAACAGAAATCTCTTTGTTACGACATGTCGTCACATCAGAAGTTCGCACCCGTGCGATTCAAGGGCGGGTCACTAGTTAATATTATACATTGTTTTCTTATAAATACAAAAACTGACATCGTATGAAAGCTTAATAATATGAAAATACAATAACCTGCACCATAATTGCGTAATGCACGATCGGTTAGAACTGGAATCGATTTGAAACAAATGTCTAATCCGTTACTTCATAAGTTCCAAAAAAAAATTTCTCAACCACGTAACTTACGAACTTATTTGTTGTTTTTTTTGGCATTTGTTTGTTCTCTGTTTTAGAATTGGATCGGTTCGAAAAACGGTATAAGCATACCGCATATACTTATATGTATGTATTACGCACATATGTATTATACCGCATATATGTATTATTGCCGGTATATGTATTACGCAATCAGGGTGCTGTTTATTTTAATTACAATTTAAACTAAGACTTACAACTACGTACCTACTAGTTTAATATTAAACAATCGAGTGTACGTGACAATGAAAGTAATTTATGTGTGCTTTGCTGTTCCACTTTACAACGGTTACTGATTGTGACTTAGTTCGATGTACAGAAGTCAGAATTCGTGGATTAATACTTGGCAATGGATCTTTTTATAACCAGTATTCTAAAAGTAAAATCAAATCCAGCGAATATTTATTTACACATAAAAACAAGAAGCAGGTGGACGAACACAATATTGAAAGCTTGTTTATTATGTAGAACAAACAAGTAAGGAGCTCGTGGCTAAGTAATAACAGCCGCACGGGTCGATCCATCAGGTTAAGCTACGCTTGCCAGGGCTGGTCCGTGGATGGGTGACCATCTTAACATATCGACACTCCTCCGTGCCTCGGAAAGCACGTTAAGCCGTTGGTCCCGGCTGTAATTTGTGGATCTTTGACAGTCGTTACGGGTCGTTAGAAGCCCGAAATTCTGACAACCAATCTTGCCAAGGGGTATCGTCTTAGCCAGTTACTGAGTTGTGGAGGTCAGATAGGCAGTCGCTCCATATAAAATACTGGTATTCAGCTGCATCCGGTTAGACTGGAAGCCGACCCCAACTTGGTTGAGAAAAGGCTAGGCAGATGATGTTTATTAAGTAGAACAAACATCTGCATGCTTTGCATTTATATGCAAATTCAAGCTAGGTTTTTGCACAAACGATAGATCACATAACGTACATTTAAAACGCCTATCATTGTTGTGAATCCTCATATGCCGAGACAGAGCAGATTTACTGGCAAAATGCTTTGAACAGAATTCACATTCGAAATCTTTAGCTCCTGTGTGACTCAACTTATGTTTCTTTAGGTGGTTTTCTCTAAAGAACACTTTGTCACACTCCGAACATTTGTGACTTGTCTCTGTCAGATGGAAGCGTCTGACATGTGCGCTTAGAAAACTATTGGAAGGAAAGCTACTGTCACACGCGGTGCAGTTATACTTTCGTGGAACAACGCCATGAGCTGTAGACATATGTAATTCCTTCGTAATATATTCTTTAAAACCCTCATTGCATAAATGGCATACATATGACTTGTCAGTGTGAGTATGGCTGCGCATCTCATGGTTTCTTCTCTTGAGTACATTCCCGAATACTACTGGACAATATCGACAGACGAATGACCCTCTCGTGTGAGTGACACTATGTTTGGATAATGTTTCATGATTGATGAACCCAGCATCACACTCGTTACAAACGAAGTATCGGTAGTGTTTGTGCATATGCTCGTGTAATGCGCTGAACGTGGCGAAAACGACGTCAATAGTACATTGGCAGCATTTCAGATCATTCGCATTGAACTTGAAAGGAAATATTTGATTTTGTATATCAGTGTGGAAGTTCTTATTGTGTTTCTTTGTCAGATGGACGAATAGATCATCGAGAGAATCTATATTGACGCTACAAAGCATGCATTTCAGGTTCGTGATGTCAAGTTTGACTAAAAACCTAGATGGCCCTCTGGCTTTAATGTTTCCATAGAATTTTTCCGCATTTTGATGTTCAGTTAAAGTGTGTACTTTCAAATTGATGGGTTTTTGGAAAGCTTCCGTGCAGTAGCAGCACAAATATCCCTTATCGCCATGTTTGAGTATCATCGTGGCGTTTGTAGATTCTAGGATTATTTTCAGATTGTGTAGATGCTTGTGCAGTAGTCGCTTTATGCGCGGTCGAGGCGCTGTCTCAGGATTTATTTTGATATGCTCGTCCTTAGGTACTACAGTTTCTTCAGCTTTCGGCTCTATTTTCATTTCGTTAGCTGTAGCCACGTTTTCTTGTTTATCTATAAAGAAAATGGTTTAGATATAAGACCAGTTCGTTTAATTTGGTACTAATATTCACATTGTTTTCCTTTGGATACAAAAACTTACAGAGCCTTAGTGCTAATAATGTAACAAAATACTTAAATATTTTTAGTTTAACGATGATATCATTAACTTTATTCTAATAAGATTAATTTTAACCTGAAACTTACAAGTACTTGTGAAATGTGTAGAAGTTGAACGACTTTGTCACAGGTATTTAACAACTACATAATAAAATGTAAAATTAAAATTAAATTTATTAGTTTCACATATAAAAAAAAGATGTATGAACACTATATTGAGAGCTTACTTATAAAGTAGCACCAACAGATGCGTGCTTTACTTTCAAAGGCAAGGTCATTTATTATGAATACGCATATTATGCCGCGACAGCGTAGATTTATTAGGAAAATGCTTAAAACAGATTTCACATTTGAAATCTGTAGCCTCTGTATGACTCAACTCATGTTTCTTTAGTTGGCTGTCTCTGAAGAAACCTTTGCCACACTCTGAACATTTGTGACTTTTCTCTAAAAGGTGGTAGCTTCTAACATGGGCGCTAAGTAAACTATTGGATGAGAAGCTCCTGTCACACGCAGTGCAATTATACTTTCGTGGAGCAACGCCATGAACCGAAGACAGATGCAATTCCTTCGTGCCATAGTCCTTAAAACCTTCATGACAGAAATGGCATATATGTAATTTGCCAGTGTGAGTATGGATGCGCATCTCATGGTGTCTTCTCTTGAACACGTTATCGAAGACGTCAGGACAATATCGACAGGGGAAGGTCCCCTTCGTATGAATGACTTTATGACCTGATAATGATATAGAATTGATGAACCCAGCATCACACTCGTTACAAACGAAGTATCGGTAGTGTTTGTGCATATGCTCGTGTAATGCGCTGAACGTGGCGAAAACGACGTCATTAGTACATTGGCAGCATTTCAGTTGCTTCGTATTGAAGTTGAAAGGAAATATTTGATTTGTTATATCAGTGTGGAAGTTCTTGTTGTGTGTCTCTGTCAGATGAACGAATAGATCTTCGAGAGAATCTATATTAGCGCTGCAAAGCATGCATTTCAGATTCGTGATGTCAAGTTTGACTAAGAACCTAGATGGTCCTCTGGTTCTTAGGGTGCTATAGATTTTGTCTGCATTTTGATGGTGCTTCAAATTGTGTATTTTTAAATTCATCGGTTCTTGGAAAGCTTCCGTGCAATAGCAGCACAGATATCCTCTATCTCCATGTCTGAGTATCGTCGTGGCGTTAGTAGATTCTAGGATTATTTTCAAATTGTCTAGATGCTTGTCTATTGGTCGCTTTTGTCCTGGTAGAGGAGCTGTCTTTGGTTTTATTTTTATATGATCTTCAATATACTTATTGTACACAGTCGCTTCAGCTTTCGGCTCTATTTTCATTTTCATAGATGTAGCCAGTTTCTCTTGTTTATCTATAAAGAAAATGATCATGTTATTGTCCTGTTCATTACTTATTCATAATCACATTATTTTCATGTGAATAGAAAAACATACTCGTCCTTAATGCTTAATAATTTGTCAATGCAACATTCACTTTATTTTTATAAGGTTTTTTTTTTAAATCTAATACTTACAAGTACCTGTGAATTGTTTAGAAGCTGTTCATAAAGGTGCTCCCACATTACTGTTAAAAATGTTTACTAAGTTTTTTTACCACTAATACTTACACCAAATCAAGTCAAGTGATCAAAATAAATGTTTGTTTAGAAAATGTTTAATACAGTTTGTAAGCATGTTTAACAGCAGTGTAGCAACATAATGATAGACCATCACCTGGAAGAGGACATAGGATACTTTTTATCCCGGTATCGGTAGTAAGTTCACGTGGGATAATTTTCGAACTCCACGCGGGCGAAGCCGCGGGCAAAAGCTAGTATTCTCTATAGTCTCTATCTATAGTTTCAGTAAAAAGATCGAAATCTCCGAGTGGAATGAAAACATCGTCTACGTAAAGCAACACAAAACCAATAATAGTTCTTTAGTGGTATGAGGAACAGGGTGTAAAGTTCACTCATCCACCATTGAAAAGGGAGGATCCTCCGACCAGACGTCTGTTGTGTCTGGCGGGCAACTGCCCAACTATTGATGTTAGATTTTGTATAAATGTCCATCGCGCGGTAAGCTCTAATTGCGCGATGCAGGATTTTTGTCAGGTCTTTTATGCGTAGTTCGCATGTGGCGATGTAGATACCGCCACAGTTGTCTCTCTGCACATATCTGCCTGGTGGAGTATTACAATAAAATAACGCTAATAGGATGACCTTGATACATCAAGTTGTAGTCTATTATGTCATTTGGAAGGTGATAAAGCTCTGGGAATTAGGATAAGGATTGAAAGGCAAAGTTAATTTTTTTTAAAGTTATTTTACGAAAACAGTTTTTATATGTGTTTTAACACTAATGGCTTAGTTAACGTAGCGTCTCTCGTATCGTTCTATATAACCGACAGTTCTAGAAATATTAAAAGTTGTTCGATGTTACTTAGTACAGAAAGCATAGATTACGACTTGGCAATGGGTCATTTTACATCCTGCATACTAAAAGTAAAATAAATCTAACTAAAATTAAATAATTAGACATAAAAACTAAAAGAAGACTGAAGATCACATTTTTAAAAGCTTGCTTATTACGTAGAACTAGTATCTGCATGCTTTTTCATATGCCAGGTCAAGCTAGGCTTCTGCACAAACGCCTGATCACATATCGTACATTTGAAACGCCTATCATTGTTGTGAATCCTAGTATGTCGAGCCAGAGTAGATTTAGTGGCAAAATGTTTTGAACAGACTTCACATTTGAAATCTTTAGCTCCTGTGTGACTCAACTTATGTTTCTTTAGGTGGCTTTCTCTAAAGAATGCTCTATCGCACTCTGAGCATTTGTGACTTTTCTCCATCAGGTGGAAGCGTCTGATATGTGCGCTAAGAAAACTATTGGAAGGAAAGCTCCTGTCACACGCGGTGCAGTTATGTTTTCGCGGAGCAACGCCATGGACTGTAGAAAGGTGCAATTCCTTCGTAATATAATCCTTAAAACCTTCATTGCAGAAATGGCATTTATTTAATTTTCCAGGTTTCCTATGGCTGCTCATCTCGTGGTTTCTTCTCTTGAATACGTTGTCGAATACGACAGGACAATGTCGACAGGCAAAGGTTCCTCTCGTGTGAGTGACTCTATGACTAGATAATGTATCATGATTGATGAACCCAGCATCACACTCGTTACAAACGAAGTATCGGTAGTGTTTGTGCATATGCTCGTGTAATGCGCTGAACGTGGCGAAAACGCCGTCATTAGTACATTGGCAGCATTTTAGTTGCTTCGTATTAAATTTAAAAGGAAATATTTGATTTTGTATATCAGTGTGGAAGATCTTGTTGTGTTTCTCTTTCAGATGAACGAATAGATCATCGAGGGAGTCTATATTGGCGCTGCAAAGCATGCATTTCAGGTTCGTGATGTCAAGTTTGACTAAAAACCTAGATGGTCCTTTAGCTTTAATGTTTCCATAGAACTTTTCTGTTTTTTGATGTTCCGTTAAAGTGTGTACTTTCAAATTCATGGGTTCTTGGAAAGCTTCCGTGCAGTAGCAGCACAAATATCCCTTATCGCCATGTTTGAGTATCATCGTGGCGTTTGTAGATTCTAGGATTATTTTCAGATTGTGTAGATGCTTGTGTAGAAGTCGCTTTATGCGCGGTCGTGGCGCTTTCTCTAGATTTATTTTTATGTGTTCTTCCTTAAGTACTACAGTTTCTTCAGCTTTCGGCTCTATTTTGATGTTCGTAGCTGTGGTCTCTTTTTCTTGTTTATCTATAAAGAAAATGATCATGTTATTGTCAAATTCTTCTTCTTTTCCTATGGATACAAAAATTACATGGCCTTAACATACATGCGATAACCATGGATCGGACTCGAGCGAGCTATCTGGTTCTTGCGACATGAAGTCGTAGTATGGAGATAATTGGGAAACCGTGCTTTTTCAAAATTATATAGTTTGGGTGCAAGTTGTTTGTATCAAGGTATATGGTGTAACGTTATACTATGGTGTAACGCGAAACAGACTGAGATAAGATAAGGTTTCAACTTGACTCGTACCTAATAGGTAAGTTTTTTTTTTTCATGTACAGGTTTTAAAAAGACCCATCACATAGCCGTTAACTACGCATTCTGTACATTAAACGAAGCAACATAGAGCAAAAAATATTGCTGGAAAGCGACTTATTTTCGACCTGAGAAATCGCTGTTTACTGCGCGCAATAAAACGCTCAAAAAACAATGGGCGTTGTTTTGGGTGCATACAGGACTTGTGGGGTACTTATGTTACGTTATAACATTTACCTATTATTGACGTGAAAAACAGTTAGAACTTTGACCTTCAATATCTCTGTAACCAGGTATGGTCAAGTACGTTTCGGGTTCAGTTTAACCTAGACTAGTTGAGAAGGTCAATTAGAAATGATTAATTAGTAATGTGTCGACACAAAATTAAATCCCGGAACCCCGGATACATGTCTGTATTTGAATAATGTTGGAGGTCACAATAACTTATAAAATATTCATACTATAAAATAACAATAAAGATCGATTGAATCAATTCACTACAGTAGTCTTAGAAAAACTAGTTGTTAGAAAAATACTTTATGAATTTTGTATTGTAGAATGGTTGCGAGCTAGAAATATCAAAAATCTAGTTAACTTTGCAAATGATTTCGGATTAATTAATATGTTTTATAGAGGTAAAGTTCACCCATCCTCCATAGAAAAGGGAAGATCCTCCGATTGTGTGTTGTGTCGGGTGGGCAACTGCCCGACGATTGTCGTCTGGGCCTTGTATATATGCCAGTCGCGCGGTAAAGGCTGCTTGTGCGATGAAGTATTATGCGTGTCGTCAGTATACGATGCGTAGTTCGCATGCGACGATGTAGATGCCGTCACATTTTTGAGAAATAATTGCGTGAAAATAAGGGCGACTTTGCGGAAATCCATTATAAAATGCAATAGAGGTAGATATATTTAGTAACCTATTCCGCTTTACTCATCGTGTCGTGATTGCCGAGTTCGGATTCGCGACAAGTCAATCGTCATCCTAAGGATGCCTCGTTGAGAGGTGAAACACGTCGATTTCTTACAAGGTTTTTATAATATAACTCTTTAGGAATAGTTAAGCGGAATAGGTTACTAATCTCCGTATATTGTATTTTTTTGTTTACGAATCGATATCTAAACATTTACTAGATTTACAAGATAACATAACTTGTACATATATAAGCTGACGTCGCATTGTACGGAAATCCTTTACAATGCGAGATCAGCATACACTGGAAATGTATAGTTTGATGTGTAGCCGTTTGTACATTATTATGATCATCACCACAAAGGACACAATATTAAATTTAACAAGCATTTGCGTGCTTTGCCCTCATATGCCAGTTCAAGCTTGGTTTTTGCACAAACGCCTTATGACATATTGTACATTTAAAACGCCTATCATTATTATGAATCCTCATATGCTGAGTCAGAACAGATTTCGTAGCAAGAAACTTAGAACAGACTTCACATTTGAAATCCTTCGCTCCTGTATGAACCAACAAATGATTTTTCAGGTCGCAATCCCTGAAAAACGCTTTGTCACACTCTGAACATTTGTGACTTTTCTCCATCAGGTGGAAGCGTCTGACATGTGCGCTGAGAAGACTACTAGTAGGAAAGCTCCTGTCACACGCGGTGCAGTCATATTTCCGTGGAGTAACGCCATGAACCGTAGACAGATGCGATTCCTTATCAATATACTCGTTAAAACCTTCATTGCAGAAATTGCATCTATTTGATTTGCCAGGTCGGCTATGGTAACGCATCTCGTGGTTTCTTCTCTTTAACACGTTGTTAAATATGACAGGACAGTGTCGGCAAACGAAGGTTCCTTTCGTATGAGTAGCGCTATGACTGGATAGTGACAAACGATTAATGAATCCAGCATCACACTCGTTACAAACGAAGTAGCGGTAGTGTTTGTGCATATGCTCGTGTAATGCGCTGAACGTAGCGAAAATAACGTCACTAGTACATTGGCAGCATTTCAGTTGCTTTGTATTAAAATTAAAAGGAAATATTTGATTTTGTATATCAGTGTGGAAGTTCTTATTGTGTTTCTCTGTCAGATGGACAAAAAGATCTTCGAGAGAATCTATATTGGCGCTACAAAGCATGCATTTCAGGTTCGTGATGTCAAGTTTGACTAAAAACACAGAGGGTCCTTTCGCTTTAATGTTTCCATAGAACTTTTCTGCTTTTTGATGTTCCGTTAAAGTGTGTACTTTCAAATTCATGGGTTCTTGGAAAGCTTCCGTGCAGTAGCAGCACAAATATCCCTTATCGCCATGTTTGAGTATCATCGTGGCGTTTGTAGATTCTAGGATTATTTTCAGATTGTGTAGATGCTTGTGCAGAAGTCGCTTTATGCGCGGTCGAGGCGCTGTCTCTGGATTTATTTTTAAATGCTCATCCTTAGGTACTACAGTTTCTTCAGCTTTCGGCTCTATTTTGAGTTTCATAGCAGTAGCCACTTTTTCTTGCTTATCTATAAAGAAAATGATCATGTTATTGTCAAGTTCTTCACCGTATTCCTATGGATACAAACATGGAAACAAAGGTGAGTAACATTCGCGCAAGTTTTGTTAACGCTACAACAATTTTAATGTTGCCAGCATTAACATAATTTACCAATGAATACGTGGTAAAATCATTACATAACAATGGACAGTAAATTTTTTAACATTTGTCCAAGTTGTGGAGCAGAGTGGAATATTCCTAATTCTGGGCCGCACCTGCGTCTAGTGATACGATACACGCAGATGTGACCAACCATTATCGGCTGTCGTCGCGATAGTTCAGGCTGCGTAGCACTTATCGCTCGGGTGGCGGTACATCAAAAGGTTTTAGCGCGCTAATTAGCATGGCGCATGGTCGGACTAGCGTTGTTCATGTCGACAGTTGTTTCCGGACTGCGTAGACGCTCCGTCGAAATAATGTAGAGCGCATCTTGGATTATTGTACGATAATGTGTTAAAATTATGAAGACGTTAATGTGACCACCGCATTAGCTTACTTACTTGTTTAGCGAGCAAAACATACGAAGATAATACGAGTGAGGCGGTACGGGCACGAAAAATTTTTTCGTATTATCCCGATTGGGTCGTTCACTAGGTTAAGTAAAGTGAGTTCAGTCGCTGAATACCAGCTACCAGAGAGGCATCTATGAAGTCAAGCGTAAGTATTAAGATTCGCTCTCGACTCTAATGGTGGAAACCGAGGATCGGCAATATTGCAGACGGACACACACGGCAGACGACCACAGACCGCCACACACCGCGCACCGAGGAACTTCCGATGTCTGCGATACCCCGCACGTACACCTTCCCACGGTCGGCCGTCCACGCTCGTTGGTGTCTGTCCGCGAAATCGCGGATCGCGGGGTTTCGGTATCAGAACGAATAATATGAAGACAGGAAGGGTGTGAAATAAAATCCAGGTATGTGGACTACGAGCTATTTATTCACACAAATCTTACTTATTATTGTTAATGAAGTACCAAGGGAACTTATTCTAAGTTGGTTTACATTATAGCTGACTTTTTATTAGTACCTACAGTTTTAAAGGTACCATTCCATAGTCGACCGCAGGCGACAGCATCAGACGTGTCGCCGCTATATATGAAAATCCGTGGTTTTGAAACCGTTTTAATAAATTTGTTTAAAAACAGTTTTAAATTTGTTTAACACGGTTTTTAAAACGGATTTTGATTAAAAACGGTTTATTTACAACTATAGTCTTGGTTTCTATGAAATACCTTCCATAGCTTGCGACACGTCGGTTTCATCGGCTTTCAGTACAAGCAAAAAAACAGAACGGCGACTACTTTGTAGTTTAAAAAAATACTCTATTCCATTTGAAATAAGATTAGACATTTAAACAAACCTTTTTACAGTCCGTTCAACCGATTAGACACACATTAACTTTAGGATCATTTCTAGAACACTCAAATATATATATACGACTACGCACAGAAGTAGGTACCCCTAAACTAGATACAATTTCAAATATAATTTAATATAAGTAGGTAGCCCGAGGACAAGCAACGGGATTTTTGCTTTATGTATGTATGTATTTACTTTATATGTAAATGGTACACCACTGACTACCAGCAGTATTGTCTCTCCTTCTTACTTTAATCCATCCAAAGATTGTCTGTAAAAGATCGCTTTTACACTACGGCCACACTTCGCGTTATCGCGAACTTTTCTTCGTGCGCTCTCTGTTGCTCAGCGAGTAATCCAGGGGTGTGCGAGAGAGAGCGCACGAAAAAAAGTTCGCGATAACGCGAAGTGTTGCTGTAGCATTAGCGACAAGACCGCCCATTGTGTTACCTTAACCTCTCTGCTCGACAAGACTTTGACACGTGACACATCAGCTAACTCGACAGGATGTTGCGAATTCCGTCATGAAAATCAGGAATTTACATGAACTTTCAGCATTTGAATTTATTAAAAAAAGTATGTTACCGCATCTATTTTATACAGTAAGTTTGTGGCAAATATCATAAATTATATGTCGAGGTCGGTCAAACCGCGTCAGTCGACTGCGTAAGTTGTTTAAAATAGGTATAAATACACCTGTTCAAAAGGTAGGCAACTCAGATTCCCTGAAAATATGTACATAAACAATCTTCTCTCTTGCTGAAAATATGCAAAAAGACCAAATAAAGATATTATCATTCTTTCTGCATTCTTACTTTTACCATTATTCATACTTAAACTAGATAAAAAACACGATCAAATATGAACAAAAATTAACAAAAATTGTGGTGCGACGTAACACTTCTTAGTGCTTACCGTCACCCAATTTTTCGATTTCGATTCAAATGTTGCACTCAGCCTAATCGATATTCGATATAATAAAACTTGATTAAAAATTGTAGAAACTGAATAAAAACTCTTTGGTATATTTTTCATGAATTATTTTATTTTGAAAATTAATTTTGACCCAAACATGGAAATGTAACGTAAATAAATGGATTTAGCAAATAGTCACTTTTTTTTTCAATTTTCTGGTTTGGCCCCCGCCAAACCAGAAAATTGAAAAAAAAAGTTTTCGAAAAAGCGTTCATACCTGCGACGGTCTTCTTCTTATTTGATAGCAAGAGAGAAAGAGAGGGAAAGTGGGAATTTATACAAAATGAAAATCCAAGATGGTGGGTTCAATTTTTTTTAAATTTTTCCTCTTTTCTTTCGTTTTCATAGTTTGCGATAATGCTAAAGTCAATAGTGAGGTCAAAATTTAAATCCAAGATGGCGGCTGCGACAAGTTTTTGTCATGTGTGTCGTGTGGTTTTCGGGTGATAGTGTCGATACCCAATAAGATGAAATTATAATTATATTGTAAATAAATTATCATAGACATCAGTCGCTGTCGATTGTAAACTTGATATCCAAAATCCGTAAAAAAAGGACCTCTTAATTATTTCGTCACGTCCGTTCGTCCATTGGTTCGGATGTCATACAGGCATTTTACTCGGACACCTATTTATACTATACCTACCGTTGAAAATTTGGAAGAAGGTGTATTCTTTACACCGCCAAAAATCGTATAATAAAATTACCATAAACATAATTAGGGGTGTCATTCCCCATACATGCAATCGAGGGATGAAAAAAAGATGTATGTAAAGATGTATGACTCATAAGCAAGCATGTAGCGTTGTTGGATCTTATAATTAAAATGATAAGATGCTTCTAAGTGACTGCTTTTTGAAGTGAATAACCCATTGTAACCGAAAATAACCCGTATTTCAACAATGAGTTACGGTTTATTTTCGGTTACAACTGCAGAATTAACTTTGTATTTCGTAGTTTTTTCTAGAAATACAAACTTATTTTTGCAGTCGAAGAATTAATGCTGTGCAATGTGCATGCGTATATGTTCATCCCAACTACGGAACCCTTTTGTGCGTGGTCCGACAAAGACTTGGTCAGTTTCTTAAATTTCGTTGGGAAACTACCACAAAAAAAAACAATTTCTAGTACCTACTCAAGTAACCTAATAAAAACAAAAACTAGCAAGCTCATACCACTAACAAAACATATTGACGTTATGTAAAATTAATTTCTCACCATTATCAAACAAAATTTTGTTACGCCTACCTAAAAAGTATACTGGGCATTCTGTAGCAAACTATCAGAAAAGTTTAAAAAATAAAATCCACATTAAAATAATTTTGTCCAATATATTAAAATAATTTAGAACAGCGAGCGCATTCCATTTTTAAATTCAATTATAGAATCATTTCGGCGCGAAATTCAAAAGATGAGGTACCTAGCCCGGCCATAAGGTCCTGTCTATTGAGTTAATAGAATGTATAGGTTTCAATATAATGTCCGAAAAACGATTAAAATAACATTAGAAAAGTATACATTATTAATGTATCCAGTGCTTAATGTATTTATTGTATAAAACAATTTTATTTCAATTTCCAAGTATCGATTTCTTATATTTGACATATTAATTAATCGAGAAGAACGAAATTTAAAAAATAATCGTTTGGCATAATTGTTTTCGGACATCATTACAATAAAAAAAAGTATAATGGACGGCGATTTTGAAAACAAATTCAGTAGTGGTAATGAATAATACGTGTTATTGGACCCGTGTTCGTATATTATGTTAAGATTTGGACATTTTCTAGTTGTATATAATATTTTGAATAATATTTGTCACATTTTAAATCGTATCTACATGTGTATGAGTGATATTCGTGAAAAGTAAAAATGAAATCACGCACGATTGGCGCGAAACTTCGTCTTTGGATAACACAAAACTTCATTACCACTATTTATTTAACTTGAACAATGGATGAATTCGTCAAATAATTAAATGATGTATTATTCACTGCCCCTGTGGTGGGGTTTGGATGTTCAAAATCACAAATTTTTATGTTTTTTAGCCTCGACCACCACTGTCATCAAAATGGCGATTATGGTATTTACAGTCTTGAATTTTATATAGGTGAATTAATTAACTTGCGCGCTGAATATGAAAGATTTAATGGCGTAAACATAATGAGTTTTTATCCAACTCTCATAATTAACGCACATTCATAAGATTTGATGGGTAGCATATTAAATATTTCCATAATCGAGACAGGGTGTCGTATGTGGTAATTCTGGGGTCCAATTGGATCCGCTACCGAGCCGGCGGAGGTTTTTGTGTTCGGGTCCAATTGGGGGCGCTTCCGAACTATACGGTTAAGTAAAATTTCTACATCTATATTTTTTATGGTTATATCATAATAAACAGTATTCCAATCTATTTAAAATAAGTACCTTTACTTATTTTTTTCTTATATTATTGATGAAGATGTCATTAGTCATCTGACGACGAGGAAATTAAAAAAAAAACAACAATATTGTTATCATACCCATTTATTACGAAAAAAAATATATAATTAAAACAAAAGAACAGGTTCATACTAAACAATCTCTCTATGTTTCGACTTCAAATGCCCTTTCCAGCTACATTTTTGAACAAAGGACATCCCACAAAATTCACATTCAAATCGTCGATCATTGTTGTGGATCCTCATGTGACTAGTCAGTGTGGATTTTCTTCCATATGATTTCAGACATATTTCGCATTGGAACTCTCTTTCCCCCGTGTGTGTTAGCATATGCTTTTTAACATCATGGGAACCAAAGAATGTCATGTCACAAGTCAAACATTTATGCCTCCTCTCCAACAGATGATCTCGTTTTACGTGGATCCTCAGTTTACGCTTAGTGGTATAACATTTGTCACAAGCATTGCATTTGTACTGTGTTGGCTTAATACCGTGGACTTCAGACATGTGTAGTTCTCTAGTATGGTAGTTTTTAAATCCTTTGCTGCAGTATGCGCATCTACTAAGTACATCAGTGTGAGTATGGTTACATCTCTCATGAGATCGTTTTTTCAACATAGTGTCGAAGACCTTCGGGCAGTAGTTGCAAGGAAAGACTCCTTTTAAGTGTGTGCTACGATGTCTGGATAAGCTTCCCTTGGTTACGAACCCAGAATCGCAGACGTCACAAATGTAGTTCCTGTAATGCGAGTGCATATGCTCCTGCAGCTTTTTAAACTTGTCGAAAGTACTAGGACATAAGCAGCAAGTAAGAATATCTGTTTCAAATTTGAAAGGTAAGATATGACTTTTAATATTAGTGTGCACAACTTTTCTATGCTCATCTTGCATATGGGTCAATAAATTTTCCAGACTGTCTATGGCTGTAGCACATTCCGTGCACTCAAGGTTGGTGATGTCCAGTTTGACGTTGTATTCTGCCATGGTATTGGTCTTACTAGAGTATCCAATTATAGGATCTGTTTTAATTGTATGATCTGCCAGTGTATGCTCTTTTAGATCCATAGCCACCGGGAACTCTTCGAAACAGTAACTGCACACGTACCCCACGCGTCCGCGACGCATTATTGGTGTAGCGTTACTACATTGTAGGATTTGTATGACGTTGTGGCGATGTTTATCCAATTCAGTCATGGACGGTTTGATAGTATCATTTACCTGTAATCTTTTCTTTTTTTTCTTTTCAGATTCTACGATTACTAATACAGCTGGCTCTAAATTTTTGTTTTCACTTTTCTTGCTCACTGTTTCTGGATTACCTATAAAGAAAATTGGAAGGTTATTGTCTAATATAGTTTTTTTTTTTGTCAATTGACAATATTTTGGCACCCATAAAAAAAACATCGTGAGGAAACCGGCATGTCCTAGAACCAAAAATTCGAAGACATGTGACATCTACCAACCCGCACTGGGTCCGCATGGCCCACTTCCTCTCACAGAGAGGAGGCCCACTGCTGAGAAGCAGTGGGACCATTATAGGATAATTATGCGATACGATGCTTTGGGGAAAAATAATTACTCAGTGGACCCAAAATGGTAGGAAACAGCAACGCGGCATGCGCAGGAAGTGTTGGCGAGGTGACATTTTTACCCGACTGCAGCAAAGTCAAGAAAGGAGGGTTATGTTTTTAAGGTAAATGAGAAAATTAGAAGACGTAAAAGGCCGCTTTAGCCCTACAGAATAATAAATAATAATAATACTAACCTATTGATTGTATACATAGATGTTGAAACATTTTGTGTCCAGTTATTTGATAAATATAGCGACGGTGCTTGTACAGGTGAATAATTAAAAGATTTTCTAGAAGAAAGTTGTTTTTTTTGGGCACACAATAAATCTGTCGAACTTTAACTTAAACTCTACAAAACCCTTGTCTTAGTGAAAGTTTACAATCTAATGAAAATTACAAAAGTGAGATTACATCTATTACTGAATAATTAGTATTTATTTGAAATCTGTATTGAAATGTTACAGATTTAGCAACTAAATAGTAGGATATTTAGACAGCCAAACAGGAAAAGATATTACAGCATTCTTACGTTCACATATTTCTAACCGTCCTAAACATCTAGATCAGCGGTTCTCAAACTTTTTTGGCCACGGAACCCCTTTGGAAATGGAAATATTTAACGGCGCCTTAAAATAATCAAAAACTGCGTTTCATGGAATACCACTTTGCTCCACCAATATGTCCCACCAGTGGAACAAAGCGGATTTACAGTTTTGTCGTCCACTGTGTCCCACTAATTGATTTTGGTGGGGAAATAACACACGCAAAACCCTGACTTCACTTCTTCCCAGTAGGGCTGGCACTGTTGGATTATGGCGAAAATAAAAACAGTTTTAATAATAAAATACGTGCCGAAGTGATTACCTCTTTTTTTTTAAAGTAGGTTATATGCCATAGGCTTTTACAGCTTACAGCTTACAGCTTACAGTTGGACATATGCCATAGGCTTTTCGCGGAACCCCCACAGAGGCTTTGCGGGGCCCCAGGGCTCCGCGGAGCACACTTTCGAGTATGGCTGATCTAGATGTTCGAGTATCGTCAAACAAAAGAAAAGTGTGTAGCATTTTTAGTAATGGTGTAAATTAACGTATTATGTAGTTCAAAACCTTATTGTACATTTTCTCCGTGTCTATTTTTCATATGTCCTTTCCAGCTACACTTCTGCACGAATGCCTGCCCGCAGTGTTTGCACTTAAAACGTCTGTCATCTAAATGTATCCTCATATGCTGCGTCAAAGTCTTCTTCTGTGCGTAAGCTTTATGGCATACGTCACACTGAAACGCCTTCACCCCCGAATGCTTCGTTGCATGCATTTTCAGACTACTAGAATTGAAGAACCGCATTTCACATTGGGAACACTTATGTTTTCTTTCCATCAAGTGATCTCTCTTCGTGTGTATTGTCAAAGCTCTTTTGTTTTGAAAAGTTTTGTCACAAGCTTGGCATTTGAGAGTCCGTAACTGAACGCCATGGACTTTCGCCAAATGTTCATCCTTGTTTTTGGTACTCGTGAACCTTTCGCTACAGTACCCGCATTTGCTCACCAAATATCCCAATATATGTACCGCTTTTTCGTGCGACTGTTTTTTTCGCAGTGTATCAAATATTTTGGGGCAAAATTTGCATTTGAATACGCCCAACTTGTGTTTTTCTGCATGACTTTTTAGACTGGTAACGGTCACGAATCCTAGATCGCAATGCTCGCAAATATAGTTCCTGTAATGTGTATGCATATGTTCCTGTAATTTACGAAACTTTTCGAATATATTGGAGCATATGCAGCAGCGAATATCATCATTTTCAAACTTGAATGGTACAATCTTATTCTTAATCTCCGTAAATATCTTTTTTTTGTGCTCACTTTTGAGATGATCTACAAGTTGCTCTAAAGACGGAATATCTAAGCTGCAGAGCTTACATTGTAAGCCTGTAATGTCTAATTTGATGCAAAATTCAGTTTTTCTGGAGTTCTTTATAACGTGGGCAGTTACTGGGTTATATTTGTCTCCATGAATTTCTAGGTTATGCTTCTTTAGATCAGCAGGGTTGTGATACTGGTCGTTGCAGTAACTACAGACATAACCCGTGTCTAGCTTTTGAAGGAAAGGGGTCGCATTGCTGCACATTATTATCATTTGCGTATTATTCTGATGCTTTTCAAATTCTTCTCTTGCTGCCATCTTGGCTTTAGCAGGGCTCACATTATTAGTGCTTTGCTTGGCTGATGTGTTTTGTTTGGGTTCTGGCTGTTTCTTAGGTTTGTTGTCACCTACAAAGAAAATAAAAGGTTATTCTTGCGTCTTACTATGTAGTTTGTTATATGCAATAACGGTATTTAATTGTTGAACAGTTTAGAATGATTCTAAAATTCGTCGTGTATTAGGTACTTTTTTACTCACATCAGTGACAACGTCATACACGTCAACGTTAAGAAATGACAATGAACGACAATGACGTAATCTTACTTTGTGTAATAGAACGACATCCTTGACGTCTTACGACTTCAAACGAATGACACTTCTCTGTTTTAATGTAAATAGAACGCACGTTTATGTTTTTATCCTTTTCATGACCTCAGTGGCGTGTCATTAATTTTTGAGTTTGAATTCCAAAAGGTAATATTCAATGAGTTTTTATACTTTCTGTTGCTTAGCTTTTATAAAAGCCTATGAATACGACGTCTTTTATACGCGCAGACGATTCATGTCGCAACAAAGACGTCTATTGGCAGTCGGTATATATCGGTATAATTATATGGCTTTGAATATAGAACTAGGTATTATTTCCACACTCATGAAATAAGTGGCACGTTTGTATCTTCCGCGCAGATATGTTGTAACACGATACCTTTGGTTACGAATTCAGGCGCACAAGCGGTACAAACACGGTTCTCGCACACGTCCCTATAGCGTTTCACATCGATGCAAATGCTAGTTTTGAACAATATGAACTTGGGTTTCCATGTACTGTTGTTTGTGGTTGTTGTTGTTGTTTCCTTGTATTGTTCGTAATCGATAAAGTTTTAAGCAAGAGCTTAGCAATATTGGTCCTGAAAGATGTGGGACAGTGACGTGCCATCAATTGTTCATAACAACATAACATATCGCCTGTATTACCCCCGAGGGTTGGTCAACAAAGCCAGGTGTATCAATAGTATACCCACATTTAGCCAGTTATGTTGAAGTCCCATGAAATAGGGGCCTTTTGCCATCAACCGGGCACAAATTCAGACTCCAGGCAGCTACTGAGAAATTACTGATGGCTGAACCAAATAACACCAATCATTTATCCATTTCGTGTGGGAAAATTATAGACGAATTGCCAGAATGTAACGTTTATTTAATTAAGAAACATGACACAAATACAATAATTACTCTCACAGCTCTAAATACTAAGAATTTCTTAGATCTAAGTAATTATTTATTATTAAAAAGAAGAGAATAAAACAGAGAGATTTGGAAGGAAAAAGGGGAGGACACACAGCAGCGGGACACAAAATATAAAAGCAAACGTTGGCTTCTTTTTTTAGTTTCGCCATGTCCGTCTGTCTGTTAGGCCGCGGCTTAGCTCAGAGACTCTTAGTAGGTACTAGAAAGCTGTATTTTGTTATGGGTATATATATAGATCACGCCGACAAAGTGGTATAAAAAAATAAAAAAAATCGACTAAGGAACCCTTCATTGTGCGTGTTTCGACACGCACTTGGCCGTTTTTTTTTAACTAATAGCCATTAAAAAAAAACAAGCGAACGTTTGTTTTGCATGGGTACAATCGACTGTGGTTGTGGCGACATGTCAACACTTCGTTCGTATCTGCGCTGTAGCTGCGAGTTGAATATTCGTGAATTAATGTACACATTATAATCTGAACACGATTATTTCCGGATTTTTATATACACATTGACATTGATGATATACAATGATATGAATATTTACTATGTAAAGTACCTACCTATATTATTTTAATTATTGTGAATGTGAAGACAATGTGGGTCATTGTTTTTTTTTTCTCAGTTTCAGACAGTTCGAGTAATTTGTGCGGCCTACCTAAATGTCTCGGTTTCCATAATTGCCTTGCCGCTTCTCGACCATCTCTATTTTTATTCTGAGGGTGTATCGAATCCCAGAGACACTAGTTTTGATGGCATTCGTTAACCCAGTCGGTTTTTTTATTTATATGATATTTGTACGTTAGTGCTAAGTTAGCACTACTAACTCAGGGTAACCTGCAAAGCGTTACAGAGTGGTCGGGGCGGGTCGCTAAATAATAAATATAATAATCAAAAGATATCAAATGAAAACAATTTATTCAAGAATCTTAATGCGTGTTAGGGCTAAAATTTAAACTCGGCATTCTCACCCACTCGACAAAATTAGAATCACGTGATTTTTTTCTCAAATCAACCCTTACAAGCGTGAAAAAAGGTTTGCAAGTTCTTCTGGGAAGATTTTACTGATTGCTTCGATTTATTCGAAATAGTATATATATATCAATCGTTTGATGCTTTGTGTATACTTTTTTATACAAAAATCTAACCCTGTAGGAGTTTATATAATTTTATCAAAAATCTCATTCCACCGATTTAAAAACTTGAAACCTGGCAGAAATACTTATCTAGGTAACTATTCTTTAAAAAAGGAGTGGAGGTTATGTTAGAAGCGAAAGAACGAAATCCACACGAACGACTCGCGACGTCGCGGGCGAAGTGCTTGCCTATAAAGTACACTAAAGAATATCAGTGTAGGTTCCCCTTTCAGACAACTTCGCCGTGCCTACTCCTCAGATGCCCCTTCCAGCTGGCTTTCTGCACAAATGCCTGACCGCAGTGCTCGCATTTAAACCGTCTAATGTCACTGTGTATTTCCATATGCTGCCTTAAAATTTCCTTCCGGCCATATGACTTCAGGCACACAGTACATTGGAACTCTTTAGTTTTTGTATGCGTTACCATGTGATGTCTTAAATCGGCAGCTTGGAAAAATGCCTTATCGCATTGTGTACATTTGTACCGTCTCTCTAGCAAGTGGTCTCGCCTCGTGTGGATCCTTAGTGCGCTTGTGTTAGGAAACGTCCTGTCACACGCATGACATTTGACAACTTTCAACTTGACTCCATGCATTTCCACCAAGTGCTCATCCCTTCTCACATGATTCTTAAATTTCTCATTACAGTAACCACACTTACTCCTCAAACCCTTGTATACGTGAACAACCTTTTCATGACGCTGTGCCTTCTTCTTAGTATCAAAGGTTTTTGGGCACAAATTGCATTTGAAAAGGCCTGTTGAATGTTCGGTAACGTGTCGCCTGAGACTTCCTTTGGTTATGAAACCCATGTCACACTCATTACAAATAAAATTCCTATAGTGAATGTGCATGTGTTCTAGCAAACTTCTGAACTTTTCAAAAATACTGGAGCACACACAACATTTCATGGTTTCGCTGTTAAACTTAAATGGAAAGAGTTGGTTTTTGATTTCCGTATGTATATCTCTATTGTGGCCTTCGAGATGTTTTAACAAGTTTTCTAGTGTGTCTATGTCAGTGTCGCAAAGTGAGCATTGTAAATCAGTTATATCCAGCCTCATACAAAATTCGTCTTTTATGTTTTTATTTACATTTGGTATTACGGAGTCGTATAAACCTTTATGATTGTCTAGAGTATGTTTCTTCAGGGCTGCAGGGTCTGGATACTGAGAAACGCAGTAGGAACATACATAACCTCGATAATTGACTCCGACAAAGGGCGTAGCATTGGAGCAAGTTAGAATTTCTTTTAGATTTGTGTGGTGTTTCTTCATTTCTTCCATCATTTCTAACCTTGCTTTAGGGATCTTAGAGATAGCTTTTTTTTTTCTTTTTTTCCGTTTTGGTTTATCTTCATTATTTGTTTTAGGATCCTCGATAGGTTTACCTCGAGTACCTATAAAAAAAAACGATTTTTTTTTATTGATTTGTAACTATTTTGGTTGTAGGTCAGGGTACTGTAGTTTGATTTAAATAATAGACGATTTTAATCAACCAAGGATTCTTCTAGTTCCTAAGACTACCATTTGAAACCAAATGGAAATCCTTCAAGAAATCAAACAACTAAATTGTAATAAAAACATTCTATTTTACAAACAATATACTAAACTCAAAGATCTTTTTCATACAATATACTCGTCGGTTAAACAAGATTTACAATTGAAATGTGGTATTCGGTATTCGATTCTCTTTCCAAATTAGGTAAAAATAATTATTATATTCGTCGGAAATACGTCACTGATTTCACTGGGGTGCTCGACAGAATTTACAACATAACGCTCGACCGGAGTTGAGTTTGTTGGTGGCGGTCAAGCTGTGAACACGTTTTTTTATAGTGTGTAAATTTCTAGTGTACTTAATTAATATGATCGTAAATTATAATTTAATTTTTCTATAACCAACACTTCCCACAGTACGCCCATTGTAATTAAAATATGGCTGATAATAACGAAAGTGACGTAACCTCTCCATCATCATAATGCTAACTAATATTATACATGCGAAAGTGAGTTTTATTTGCTTATTACGCTTTCACGTTAAAACGGCTGATCAGATTTGGAAGAAATTTGGTACATGGGTAGAATCTTGGTTAGGATACTTTTTATTCCGATATTCCCACGGGATCGGTACTTATGCGGGTGAAACCGCAGAGCGCAAAAAATCGACACGTGTTTCACCTCTCAACGAGGGATCCTCAGGTTGACGATTGACCAGTCGCAAACCAGAACACGATGTGATGCTACACCGAGCGCTGGACGCAAAGATTTTGATTGTCTCTGAGGATGTCTCGTTGAGAGGTGAAACACGTGTCTATTTCTTACAGGGTTTTTTATGACTCTTGAAGAATAGTTAAGCGGAATAGGTAACTAAATATATCTACGTCTATTGTATTTTATTTACAATCTATGCGTCGTCTTCTATGCGGATCATGTCATATTTAATTGAAATTTTTATTCGTTCCATGTGATTTGAGCATAAATTATCACATTTATCACACCCTTAAATAAGTCCTTCTTTCTTTTAACCAGTCATACTGGTTAATTCAGACCCGTTCGCCGTGCCTACTCCTCATGTGCCCCTTCCAGCTGGCTTTCTGCACAAATGCCTGACCGCAGTGCTCGCATTTAAACCGTCTAATATCACTGTGTATTTCCATATGCTGCCTTAAGGTTTCCTTCCGGCCATATGACTTCAGGCACACAGTACATTGAAACTCTCTTGTTTTTGTATGCGTTACCATGTGGAACTTTAAATCGGCATCTTTGAAAAATGCCTTATCGCATTGTTTACATTTGAACCGTCTCTCCATCAAGTGGTCTCGTCTCGTGTGGATCCGTAGTGCGCTTGTGTTAGGAAACGTCCTGTCGCACGCTTGACATTTGACAACCTTTAACTTGACTCCATGCACTACCACCAAGTGGTCATCCCTTCTCAGATTATTCTTAAATCTCTCATTACAGTACCCACACTTACTCTTCCTATGCTTATATACGTGAACATTCTTTTCATGATATTGTGCCTTCTCCCTAGTTTCAAAGGTTTTTGAGCACAAATTACATTTAAAAACGCCTGTTATATGTGAGGCGACGTGTCTCCTGATGCCTGCTTTGGTTACAAATCCCATGTCACACTCATTGCAAACAAAATTCCTATAATGTATATTCATATGTTGTTGCAAAACTCTAAACTTTTGAAATTTGCTTGGACACACACAACATTTCATTGTATCACCGAAAAACTTGAATGGTAAGAGTTGGTTTTTAATTTCCATGTGTATTCCCCTTTTGTGGTCACTTTCTAGATGTTTTAACAAGTTTTCTAATGTTTTTATGTCTGCTTCGCAGAGTGTGCATCGTAAATCAGTTATGTCTAGCTTTATACAAAAGTTGTCTATTCCACTGCCAGATTTATTATTTCGTGGAGTTACTAAGTTGTATAAACCCATATGATTGTCACGAGTATGTTTCTTAAGGTCTGAAGGGTCTGGATAATGTGAATCGCAGTAGGAACATATATAGCCTTGATAATTGACTCCGACAAAGGGCGTAGCATTGGAGCAAGTTAGAATTTCTTTGAGGTTTGTGTGGTGTTTCTTCTTTTCTTCCATTATTTCTTTTCTAGCGATAGCGATCGCAGTGGAACCTTTTTTTTTGCTCTTTTGTTTTGGTTTATCTTCTTTATTTGTTTTTGTATCCTTGATAGGCTTACCTCGAGTACCTATAAAGAAAACGATGTTTTAATTTACTTATCAGCATCCTTATTGTATATACGTAAAACGTACTTTGATTTTAAGAAAAGAGGACGTTTTCAGGCAAGCTAGGATCGTCACTGTTCCGAAATCTAACACTTAAGCCCAAAGGGAAATTCTTCGAAGTTCAACAGGTCCCTTGAAATCTCCCAAATCATTACAACTGAGTACACAAAAAGATCCACATAGTCTTCACATTCACTATAAAAAACTAAAGGTAAGTTCAAAGTTCCTTCTAAGTTCAAAGGTCACTTGAAATCAAACCAGCATTGTTATGAAAAAAAAAACACATTCTATGTTAATAATGAATTCACAAAAAAAGAAACTTAAAAACTTAAACCTTACTACAACAAAAACGCCAATTCTAAAGGTTGTCGATGTCACAACACAAGACATCAATATAAACTTTTCGGATTTCGTGTAACCGGAGTCACTTATTTTTGGATGTAACAACCGTTACATTATTTATATTTTAGGGGTATGAGGAACAGGGTGTAAAGTTCACTCATCCACTATAGAAAAGGGAGGATCCTCCGACCAGACGGGTGTTGTGTCTGGCAGGCAACTGCCCAACGATTGATGTCGGGTTCGTATATATGTCCATTGCACGGTAAACTTTATTTGCGTGATGCAGGATTTATGTAACGTCAGGATTTTTGTGTGACGTCAGGTCTTTGATGAGTAGTTCGCATGTGGCGATGTAGATACCGCCACAATATTACATAGATTTTGTTCGTGATATAAAATGTATATTTCTCCCGGACCATAGAAATAATCCATTTACACCTCATTCATCAAAATCGGATAAGTAAGTTAATAGATAAGCTTAGGCGCTGCGGTGGAACATACGTAAATTCAAACATACATAAATTGAAATGTGGTATTCAGTATTCTATCCTCGATCGAAATTAAGAAGAAAAGCCTTCACATTCTTTGTACATTATTTTAATATTCTTCTTATTTATAAAAAGATTTGCTCTTCGTTAGTCTCGCTAAAACTCGAGAACGACCGATTTCAATAATTCTTTTTTGTAGTGTTCGTTAATCTGAGGACAAGGTTTATCTGCGGGAAAGACCGTAAGGGATACCGGGGCCCTTGGCAACAGGCAATTGAAGGAACACGGGTGGGTTTTAGTCAATAAAAGTCTGACACGCTCTCCCGCTCCGCCCAGAGCTGGAGAAGAAATTTGACGACATCCCACCCACAAAAAAAAAAGTCAAGGTTTATAGGTAGGTCTAGGTTGGTAGGATAGGTAAGTACGTAGGGTAGGTAGATAGGTAGTTGCGCCATTGATAAGTACTTAGTGCGAAGCCGGGGCGGGCAGCTAATATATTCAAGTATTTATTAACCGAACGAAAGGACGAGGTTATGCATTCGGCGAGATATATGTAGGTTCACCAATTTCACCGTGATTAATACGCGGATTTATGTGATTTATTTTTTAATTTGGTAGACAGGAAGCTTGCGGTATGGTCCCAATTGTTTTTTACTAACTTTTCTTTAGTAGTTTTTGAGTTAGCTCCTATAATACGTATTTAATCCTCTTTGTGTATGTTGAGGATGTTATTACGAGTTCCTGTCACTGTTGTTTATGTTGCAGCATTGGTATTCCAATTTGCGTTGGGTTAGGTTAAGTTAGGTTTTGCGGAAGATTTTTACGTTCCCATGGCCCCCGGCGAAGGTGTGAGTCGGAACACCGGGGTGGTTTTTAGTCAGTAAGAGTCTGACAGACCCCTCCATGAGCATTTTCCACCACGGAAAAAAAAAAGGTTAGGTTAGGACCTACTACGACATAAAAGGAAAAAAAATAATATCTTAGAACAACTGGCTCAAAAAAATACAGAACAAAGTTAATTTCGGTGGAAAAATCTTTATAGAAATAAAAAAAACCGACCTCCAAAGAGAACACTAAAACAGTGAAAAATAACTTTAATATCAGAAGTCGGTGTCTTTGCTTTTAAATTTTCGAATTTTACCATCACCTCCGAAATTAAAGTTATTTTTCACTTTTTTTGTGTTTTTGTTGGAAGTCGGTTTTTTTTTCTCTTTTTAGTTGTGGTACCTACCCCACACAAATTTGAATATCACTACCTGCTATGTAAATAACAGTGAAGGAATAAATTAAGATATCATCTAGATAAACTAAGTGGGAAAAATACGTAATATTGAAGCTAACTTAAAAACTACGCAAGCAAAGTAAATAAAATTTATATGGGACCACCTCGGAAGCATAATCTACCAAACAAATAAAGAATCATCGAAATCAATTCATAATTGGCGGAGTAATCGCGTAACAAACATACAGAAAAAAATAAATTAAAAAAAAAAGACGAATTGAGAACATCCTCCTTTTTGAAGAAGTCGGTTAAAAATGCCGAAAGTCAAATATTATGTTCCGCTAGTCTATGTTTATGCGCCATCTCCTTTGCGATTTATCAAAGTTGATTGATACTTTAGATAAAAAATAAACGCCTCGTTTGTTTCACCAGTCATACTGTATAATTCAGACCCGTTCGCCGTGCCTACTCCTCATGTGCCCCTTCCAGCTGGCTTTCTGCACAAATGCTTGACCGCAGTGCTCGCATTTAAACCGTCTAATGTCACTGTGTATTTCCATATGCTGCTTTAAGGTTTTCATCCGGCCATATAACTTCAGGCACACAGTACATTGGAAGTCTCTTGTTTTTGTATGCGTTACCATGTGGAACTTTAAATCGGCATCTTTGAAAAATGCCTTATCGCATTGTGTACATTTGAACCGTCTCTCCATCAAGTGGTCTCGTCTCGTGTGGATCCGTAGTGCGCTTGTGTTAGGAAACGTCCTGTCGCACGCTTGACATTTGACGACCTTCAACTGGACTCCATGTATATTCACCAAGTGCTCATCTTTTTTCACACGATTCTTAAATCTCTCATTACAGTACCCACACTTACTCATCATATTCTTATGTACGTGAACAGTACTTTCATGACGCTGTGCCTTGTCCTTAGTTTCAAAGGTTTTTGAGCACAAATTACATTTAAAAACGCCTGTTATATGTGAGGCGACGTGTCTCCTGATGCTTGCTTTGGTTACAAATCCCATGTCACACTCATTGCAAACAAAATTCCTATAATGTATATTCATATGTTGTTGCAAAACTCTAAACTTTTGAAATTTGCTTGGACACACACAACATTTCATTGTATCACTGAAAAACTTGAATGGTAAGAGTTGGTTTTTAATTTCCATGTGTATTCCCCTTTTGTGGTCACTTTCTAGATGTTTTAACAAGTTTTCTAATGTTTTTATGTCTGCTTCGCAGAGTGTGCATCGTAAATCAGTTATGTCTAGCTTTATACAAAAGTTGTCTATTCCACTGCCAGATTTATTATTTCGTGGAGTTACTAAGTTGTATAAACCCATATGATTGTCACGAGTATGTTTCTTAAGGTCTGAAGGGTCTGGATACTGTGAATCGCAGTAGGAACATATATAGCCTTGATAACAGACTCCGACAAAGGGCGTAGCATTGGAGCAAGTTAGAATTTCTTTGAGGTTTGTGTGGTGTTTCTTCTTTTCTTCCATTATTGCTTTTCTAGCGATAGAGATCGCAGTGGAACCTTTTTTTTTGCTCTTTTGTTTTGGTTTATCTTCTTTATTTGTTTTTGTATCCTTGATAGGCTTAACTCGAGTACCTATAAAGAAAACGATGTTTTAATTTACTTATCAGCATCCTTATTTTATATAAGTTTAACGTACTTTGGTTTTAAGAAAAGAAAACGTTTTCAGGCAAGTAAGGATCGTCACTGTTCCGAAGTCTAACACTTTTAACCAAAGGGAAATTCTTCGAGGCCAGTCAGATCACTTTAAATAGGAGCTTAAAGGAGGAGCTCGTGGCTAAGTAATAACAGCCGCTCGGGTCGATACATCAGGTTAAGCTACGCTTGCCGGGGTTGGTCCGTGGATGGGTGACCATTTTCACATATCGAGACTCCTCCGTGCCTCGGAAAGCACGTTAAGCCGTTGGTCCCGGCTGTCATTTGTGGATCTTTGACAGTCGTTACTAGTCGTCAGAAGCACGAAAGTCTGACAACCAGTCTAACCAAGGGGTATCGTATTACCCAGTTACTGGGATGTGGAGGTCAGATAGGCAGTCGCTCCATGTAAAATACTGGTACTCAGCTGCATCCGGTTAGACTGGAAGCCGACCCCAACATAGTTGGGAAAAGGCTATGATGAGAGTCACGAATGAATTCACAATAAAAGAAACTTAAAAACTAAAACCTTACTAAGACAAAAACGCCAATTATAAAGGTTGTCGATGTCACAAGACATCAATGTAAACTTTTCGGATTTCGTGTAACCGGAGCCGCACACATTTTTGGATGTAACATCCGTTACATTGTTTTTCTTCGTAATCTAAAATGTAGCCTATGTCACCCGGACCATATAGAATTGATTAACACCTCATTCATCAAAATCGGGTAAGTAAGTAGATAAGCTTAGGTGGAACATACGTAAATTTAAACATACATAAATTGAGATGTTTAAGTATTTAAGTATTTTTAAGTATTTAATCATCGATCGTATTAAGAAAAAAAAGCCTTCACTTTCTTTGTACATTATTTTAATCTTCTTCTTATTTCTAAAATGTTTTGCGTTAGTCTTGCTAAAACTTGAGAACGGCTGGACCGATTTGGATAATTCTTTTTTGTTGTGTTCCTTAATCTCAGGACAAGGTCCGCGGGAAAGTCCGTAAGGGATACCGGGGCCGTTGGCAATAGGCAATTAAAGGAATACGGGTGGATTTTAGTCAGTAAAGGTCTGACACGCCCTCCCGCTCCGCCCAGAGCGGGAGAAGTCATTTGATGATTTCCCACCCACAAACAAAATGGACAAGGTTTATACGTAAAGTAGGTGGGTAGGTAGGTAGGTAGTTAGGATAGGTAGGTGTAGGTAGGTCGGTTGGTAGGGTAGATTAGGTTAGGTAGGTACATAGGTAGGTAGGTGCGCCATTGATAAGTACTTAGTGCCACCCGTGCGAAGCCGGGGCTAATATATTCAAGTATTTATTAACCGAACGAAAGGACGAGGTTATGCATTCGGCGAGATATATCTAGGTACACCAATTTCACCGCGATTACTACGCGGATTTATGTGATTTATTTTTTCATTTGGTAGACAGGAAGCTTGCGGGATGGTCCCAATATTTTTTAATTAGTTTTTAAGTTAGCTCCTATAATACGTATTTAATCCTGTTTGTGTATGTTGACGATGTAATTACAAGTTCCTGTCACTGTTGTTTATGTTGCAGCATTGGTTAACCAATTTGCGTTTGGTAGGTACTACAACAAAAAATTAAATAATACTCAAAATACAGAACAACGTTAATATCACTAGAAAAATCCGGTTTATGCGCCATCTCCTTTGCGATTTATCAAAGTTGATTGATACTTTAGATAAAAAATAAACGCCTCGTTTGTTTCACCAGTCATACTGTATAATTCAGACCCGTTCGCCGTGCCTACTCCTCATGTGCCCCTTCCAGCTGGCTTTCTGCACAAATGCTTGACCGCAGTGCTCGCATTTAAACCGTCTAATGTCACTGTGTATTTCCATATGCTGCTTTAAGGTTTTCATCCGGCCATATAACTTCAGGCACACAGTACATTGGAAGTCTCTTGTTTTTGTATGCGTTACCATGTGGAACTTTAAATCGGCAGCTTGGAAAAATGCCTTATCGCATTGTGTACATTTGAACCGTCTCTCCATCAAGTGGTCTCGTCTCGTGTGGATCCTTAGTGCGCTTGTGTTAGGAAACGTCCTGTCGCACGCTTGACATTTGACGACCTTCAACTGGACTCCATGTATTTTCACCAAGTGCTCATCTCTTCTCACATGATTCTTAAATCTCTCATTACAGTACCCACACTTACTCGTCATTTGCTTATATACGTGAACAGTACTTTCATGATATTGTGCCTTCTCCCTAGTTTCAAAGGTTTTTGAGCACAAATTACATTTAAAAACGCCTGTTATATGTGAGGCGACGTGTGTCCTGATGCTTGCTTTGGTTACAAATCCCATGTCACACTCATTGCAAACAAAATTCCTATAATGTATTTTCATATGTTGTTGCAAAACTCTAAACTTTTGAAATTTGCTTGGACACACACAACATTTGATGGTATCACCGAAAAACTTGAATGGTAAGAGTTGGTTTTTAATTTCCATGTGTATTCCCCTTTTGTGGTCACTTTCTAGATGTTTTAACAAGTTTTCTAATGTTTTTATGTCTGCGTCGCAGAGTGTGCATCGTAAATCAGTTATGTCCAGCTTTATACAAAAGTTGTCTATTCCACTGCCAGATTTATTATTTCGTGGAGTTACTAAGTTGTATAAACCCATATGATTGTCACGAGTATGTTTCTTAAGGTCTGAAGGGTCTGGATACTGTGAATCGCAGTAGGAACATATATAGCCTTGATAACAGACTCCGACAAAGGGCGTAGCATTGGAGCAAGTTAGAATTTCTTTGAGGTTTGTGTGGTGTTTCTTCTTTTCTTCCATTATTTCTTTTCTAGCGATAGCGATCGCAGTGGAACCTTTTTTTTTGCTCTTTTGTTTTGGTTTATCTTCTTTATTTGTTTTAGTATCCTTGATAGGTTTACCTCGAGTACCTATAAAGAAAACGATGTTTTAATTTATTTGTCACCATCCTTATTGTATGTAAGTTTAGCGTTATTTGGTTTGATTAAAAGAAGACGTTTTCAGGCAACCTAGAATCGTCATAGTTCCCAGGTCTAAAACTTTAAACCGAAGGGAAATTCGTCGAAGTTCACCAGGTCACCGGTCAGTTGAAATCAAACAATTTGTATAAAAACATATTTATAATTCACAAATAAAACACCAACTTATTTACATTCGCATTACAGAAATAAAATAAGTAATAATATAAAGCTTGTAATAATAACTCAATGTAAGATATTATTGCAAAATATATTTAATTCAGACCAATTCACCGTGCCTATTCCTCATGTGCCCTTTCCAGCTGCATTTCTGCACGAATGCTTGGCCGCAGTGCTCGCACTTAAAGCGCCTATCGTCATTATGTATTCTCATGTGCTCTTTCAACGTTTTCTTCCGGCCATATGTCTTAAAGCACACAGTACATTTGAACTCCCTTACCCCAGTATGTTTTACCATGTGGAGCTTTAATTCGTTAGATCCGAAAAATTTCATATCGCACTGCGCACATTTGTATCGTCTCTCCATCAGGTGATCTCGCTTCGTGTGAATCGTTAGTGCACCTTTGTGATCAAACGTCTTGTCACACGCGTTACATTTGACAGGTTTAAGCTGAACTCCGTGAACCTGCACCAAGTGATCATCTCTCCTTTTGTAATTTGTAAA
This sequence comes from Lithophane socia, assembly GCA_947522985.1. Taxonomy (NCBI): domain Eukaryota; kingdom Metazoa; phylum Arthropoda; class Insecta; order Lepidoptera; family Noctuidae; genus Lithophane; species Lithophane socia. Next base: position 5,119,521 of record OX383280.1, read on the forward strand.
CTTCTCATTACAGTATCCGCACTTATTAAGCAAGTTTGCGTGGATGTGGACAGATTTTTCGTGACTTTTCTTCTTCCTATGCGTATCGAACACTTTCGTACATAAATCACATTTGAATGTACCCGTTTTATGACCTTCTGTGTGGCAAGCGAGAATGTGTTTATTTATGAATCCTGCATCACAAAATTCACAAATATAATTTCTGCAATGTATGTTCATATGTTGTTGCAAGTTCTTGAATTTGTTGAAGATGTTTTGGCAAAACATACATCTTAGTGTATCATCATCGAACTTAAAAGGCATTATGTGGCTCTTAATGTCAGTGTAAATCTTTTTATCGTGTGTTTTAATCAAATGTTCTACAAGTGATTCTAAAGAATCAATTTTGTTTTCGCATATTTTACAGGTAAGATCAGTGATGTCTAATTTGACAAGGAATGAGAACATCATTTTGCCCATCATGAATTTGAGTTTAGTTTTATCATCGTGACCTTCTACGGTGTGTTTTTTTAAGTCTGTAGGATCTGGGAACTCTTGTGCGCAAAAACAGCAGGCATATCCGATACCTCCTCTGCATCGTATAGGAGTCGCGTTGGAACATTGCAAGATAAGGCGTATGTTGCTTCTTTGTTTTATTAACTCATTAATTTTGAGTTCCTCAGCTTGTTCGAGTTTTCTTCGGGCACATCTGCGAGTCATTTTTTTGTCACAATCGGTTTCAATCTTGGCGTTCACGTTACGTTGAACACCTACAAAGAAAAGGAAACGGTTATTGAACATTTCGGAGTCGTTTTCTTCCGGAGTATGGTTTGTTTGCACTATTTACTATTCCATTAATTTTTCACGGTCTTTTCATAGTTCCAATTTACTGGTCTGGAATAGTTATTCACTAATAAGGTCACAGGTGATTTGACTGCGATCGAAGCATTGTATAATATAAAACTAAAATAAGACAAGTTTGTTAGATATGCAAGAATTGCAATCCTGGTTGTCGTAGTGAACTTGACTAACCTAGTCTAGCAGTATTTTTCTACTATCTTCAGTCATTATTATTGCATCTGCCTTTTCGTTTTGTTTCTTTTAATATGAAAAAAATCAGAATGTTGTGAACAGCGCGTAACTAACTTATCAAAACCTATTGCAAATTAAACTTAATTAAAAATACTTCTCTCCCTAAAAACGATTTCTGCATCATTGCTGAAACCCGATTTAATAATGATGCAATACGTTTTTACCGAAATATTTCGTATGTTATTAAGGAATAAAATGAAAACGATTAAATGAAAGATGTTTATGTAACAGTAAGAAGTAAATTATTTATTAAAGGAACCTTAAAATTAGAGTTCTTATATTCATACAAACAAAAAATCTTAGGAAGATAGTAAAAAGTGGTGGAGTAACACTAACAACGTGTAAAATGATAAATACTAGTTAATCAATTTTAAGCTAAACTTAACTCTTTAATTGTCTAAGAGCCAGGCCACACAATGGGTTGTATCGCGCAGCATCGCAATGATAACGCCGCCATGGGTGCCATAACTCGCAACCTCGCCTCGCTAAGGCACCGGATTGGTTTGTTACAAAGTCTGTTAACGATCGCTGCAACGCAGCGACGCCGCAACGCATGCGTGTTTCACTGTTGTGGCATGAAACTGTGATTTATATAAACGACAAACAAACGGAAAACATTGTGAAGAAACCAGAGAGATAAGCCAGGGAGTTATTTCTAGACGGCTGTAAAACTCTAGACACTAGGTTAGTCACTAAACACACGATAATCTAATCTAACTAATATTATAAACGCGAAAGTTTGTAAGTATGGATGGATGGATGGATGGATGGACGTTTGTTAGCCTTTCACGTAAAAACTACTGAATGGATTTGGATGTAATTTGGCAAACAGGTAGTTTATAACCTGGATTAACACATAGGATACTTTTTATTCCGATATTCCCACGGGATCGAGACTTACGCGGGTCACAACCGCGGGGCGCAACTAGTTAGAAGATAACTCAGCGGCGCCTTTCAGGTTCACTGCAAATGAAGTCGAACATGATCTATCAAGTGATCTAAAGTTAATAATCAGATATGGTTTGGCTATAAATACTTTTTGTGTTCCTTAGGTCTATAATAAACCTATTCCTATTAAACTGTTATTCCGTGCTTAGAACGCATATGACCTTTCCAGCTGCACTTTTGCACGAAAGCCTGATCACATGTGTCACATTTAAATCTCCTATCATTTTCATGTATCCTTAAATGTTCTCTTAATGCTTTCTTCAACCCGTAGGACTTGCAGCAAATCTTGCAAGAAAACGTTTTTATCCCAGTATGTTTGACCATGTGGTCGTTCAACGAGTTTTTGGTAAAGAAATCCATATCACATTTAGTACATTTGAATCTACGTTCTAGCAAGTGATCTCTCTTGATGTGAAGCTGAAGTTTGGAATCAGACGGGAATACTTTATCGCACGCTTTGCATTCCTTTGGTTGAGTTACAACAATGCCATGTACTTCGGCTATGTGAGCACATTTTTGACGGTACCACATAAACTTTTCGTCACAATACCCACATTTGTTTAAAGATAACAAGTGAACAGTCTTTTCATGGTATTTCTTTTTTCTAGGAGTGTTAAATTCTTCGGAACAGTGGCCGCATTTGAAAACACCTACTTTATGACTGTCACTATGTGTGTTAAGCATTTTCTCGTTAACAAAACCAGTGTCGCATACGTCACAAACAAAGTTTTTATAGTGTGTGTACATGTGCTCTTGCAGAATCTTAAATCTGTTGAATATTCGTGGGCAGAAGGTGCACTTAAGTGTAGAATCTTCGAACTTGAATGGTATGATATAATTCTTTATTTCTGTGAACATCGGCGTTCCATGCTCGTTCCTCAGGTGTTGGATAAGGTCTGAAACTGAATCTATTTCTGTGTCGCACAAGGTACACTTTAATGCGGTAATGTCTAGCTTGACTAAGAAGTACAACGTGCGCTGTCCTTTCATAAAGTCTAGTTTATCACTGTCATCGTGTTCTGTGATAGTATGTGTCTTTAGTTCTTCGGCTTTCGGGTATTGCTTCTCACAGAAACAGCACACATATCCAAGATCATACTTACGAATCGGCGTCGCATTGCTACATAGTAGAATCTCTCTAATATTATAACGTTGTTTAAACAATTCTTCCTCATTTTGTTTCTGATTCTTTTTCTTCATTTTTTTACCATCTTCATCAGTTTCTGATTGAATTATGCCTCTGTTAGTATTTTTCTTTCCAACTACCATTGATTTTGTATGTGCTGTATCTGTTTTTGAAGCAATCTGGTGTTCTTTCATCTCGGATAGTATTTTCTTGGCAAGATCTGTCGCTTCACTTCGACCTACAAAGAAAACATTCTTTTGTAATTTTTGGGTGTTTACTACACTGATAGTGTAGACGAAAATTGAGACAAAAAAGAAACGATTGTTTTGATAACTTGGAGGCTGAGTTTTACTTTAGTAAGGTCTATTTTCATGGTTTCTAGTTGATGCTAGCACAAGTGTGCATTATTTTTTGATTTGTAGGTCGAAGTGTTAAATTCGTTTGTAAATTATCAACACACCAGCTATCTCCTGTGACTTCATCCGTGTGATTTCATGACACTTCAGCAGCCCATTCCACTTATTAGGAGTTATGTATTGGACAAACGTTTGGCAAACGACAAACCAACAAACTCTTTTTTTGCATTACTAGTAGTAAGGATTCTGATATTATTAGTTGTACAGTCAGTAAGAGTCCAGTGCGCAAATAACCTTGGATTAAGTTAGGTAAGGATATATGACACATATCTATTTATCTATACTAATATTATAAAGCTGAAGAGTTTGTTTGTTTGTTTGTTTGAACGCGCTAATCTCAGGAACTACTGGTTGGAATTTAAAAATTCTTTTTGTGTTGGATAGTCCATTTATCGAGGAAGGCTATAGGCTATATAACATCACGCTACGACCAGTAGGAGCGGAGCAGAAATGAAAAATGTTGCAAAAACGGGAAAAATTATTCCTTTTTCAGAGCTTCTGTTGCGTGCGCTGCGTAACCGGTTTAAGTTACGCAAATATGGAATTGTTCCTCTTTAAAAGTTCTAAAAAAAAGTCCGCGGGAGCATAATAATGTCTATCTTTTAAGGTTGACTAACTATAAGCATTTTTTATGTTTTGTATGTCCGTTCGACGCCGGCGCGACGTTCCCTATGTTCGCGAGGAGAGGATGGGCACACGGGTAGACCATGAAATGGAATAGGACATAGGATACGTTTTATCCCAACATTCCCACGGGATCGAGACCTACGCGGGTGAAACCGCGGGGCACAGCTATTAGATATATAAATAGATGTGTCTTCTTTTTAGATCAAAAGAATTAATATGAATTTAACTTATCTGTACCGCATGATATTCCAAACCTTATCGCAATGAAAGAAACGTAGCAGAAATATTTCATCCGTGTACGCATGCAATTGTAATATTTACCCGACTACGGCGAACCAAAAAGGAGGGTTATGATTTTGACTGGTATGTATGTATGTTCATGTGTTCCCTCATAACTTCTAAACTGCTCATCATACTTTATCGGTATTGTTGGAAGCGTCTTGATCGTCCGCTGGTTATAGGTTATGTGACATCACAACCCCCTCGGCACGGTTATGGAATCCCGGAGAACCAAAATGTACGGTACAAGTACATTCCCAGTTGTTTCCTGGTTAAATTGAATATGGCGCCCTTTAGAGGATAAAAAGTCAAGAATAAAAAATAAAAAATTATGATGCCATTTTGGGTATCAAATGGGCTTAAAAGCACATTTCAAGAATATATAAATAGCAGACTGCCCCTATTTAACAGACAGCTGTGCTGCTGGGGAGTTTGTTGCGCCACTTCTTCTTCCCAGCTAAAGCACTAAGAAGTGGCGAAGGCCGGGCGTTTTGGGGAAGTGTCTATGTTACTCTGACGTTCAAAAAGTGCTGATACTCAGCCCAATTTGAATAAATGACTTTTGATTTATTAGAAGTGAAAGCGGACGGCAGTGTATTATAATAAGACAAAATAAGTTTATTTGAGAAGAATCTTTATTAAAATAACTGTTAATGTTAACATGTTTTAAGGCTTACATTAAGCTAGGCAACTAATGTGATCAAACATCAATTTAAGTAGGTAGGTAGTAGGTAATAAGGATATAACATTATTATTTAAAAATAACAGTCGGAGTGGTGTCGTCGAAGACCCGGTTGGAACGAAGTACCTTTCGACCATCATTACACTTTAAAAGTGTCGTGACGGTCAACATTTTACACTTTTTTTGATCTAGCTCTCATTCATCAAGTAATAATAATAGTCCACTCGAGACTAGCCATCGCCAAGTGTCGAGACTCCAGAGTCTAACGTGCGATAAGGTACTACTTAAACATGTCTAAACTTTTTAGGTTACTTTTATAAAAATCTATTGATGTGCCAATGTACACACGGCTACACATCAAGCTATACATTTCCAGTTTATGCTGATCTCGCATTGTATAGGGTTTCCGTACAATGCGAGCTTAAATGTATAGGTTGATGTGTAGCCGTGTGTAGGTAATTAAATAACAAAACAAATGGAACCGATGACATCTTGATATCATATTGCTGTATCAGATCTCTGTTGTTGCACCACTTCTTCCCAGCTAAAGCACTAGGAAGTGGTGCATCACTTAGAACACTGAGAAGTTCTAGGTAGACTTTTCTGGGGACTGTATTATGTAATTTTAACGTTGTAAAAGTGTTGATTCTCAGCCTAATGTGAATAAATCACTTTTGATTGTGATTACTGCTAGTTTGGCCGCAAAATTACTCGCATTATGATCGCGTATTATTTAACGCAACGTAGATCTGATACACCAAAGTGAGTATGAGTGTGGACAAGGCCTTATTTATCATCAGTAGTAGAGCAACATCTAATTCTAGTATATGAATCTATTTAAATGCTTTGGTTTCCTAAGAAAGCGGTGAACGGTCACACGATAAACCTCCAACTGTCACTAACGAGACACAACAGAATTTAAATTATTATCGGCCTTCTAAAGGTCAATTAACAGTTCAGCGTATAATGGCTGTCCAAATATGTCAAGTAGTGGTGAAATTGACAGATTTTCATGACGACCGTTATAATATATCGAAACCGCTTTCTAGAAAACCGACACGATACACCACGTGCCGTGTTAACGTCGATGATTTAATGCCGACAGATTCTTAGATTCAGAACTTGATTAATTAAGATTAATTGATCAGTAACTTACAACCACAGAGCACAAAATTTCCGCGCCGGTAGCGACTAGAGACGACAGTACTATTAAAGTTCGTGGCGCCGAAAGTGCTTTGAGCGCACATCTTCCATCACGGAAAGTGAAGCCGTCAGTTTCTCGTAGTATATACGTCATTAATTGTGTCCTAGAACGAGTAAACGAAGACACGCTTGGTTTGTATCGAAAGAGTTAAAGGTGCCGCCTCTAACAGCGGCAGCCGAAGCTCTGAGCTTTCAGCCGTTTAGATACTGGAAATAAACAATTCATCAGGGATCTTGTCGACCATTTTAAGAACGCACGATGAATTATATCATGACAGGCTGGCAAATGGTGCCTGACAAAAACCAAAACTAGTACAGGCATTTCTCCTGTTACGTTAGGCACCCACAACAACAGCGAAATTTTGAACTTTTACCATTCAAAGATATAGTTGGTGAAGTTTATCAAGATTTACTTACAGTAAAACTATTGCTAATACTAAAGTGGCATCAGGTTGATAGCTTGTGCACCAGCACTTACACCCTATTCTAATAGACATCCTAGCAAATATTAGTTAATACGGCATCGAAGCTCTAAGCTGCCACCATTTCGAAATATTGGTATAACTATCATAATTTGTGTATTTTGACGACATCTTAATGTTTTCTTTCAATTTTGCTCTGGGTTCAATTTTAAGTTTTTCTTCATACTTGGATCTTGACCAAGATAAAACTAACCAGGGGGCTGACTATGAAGTATTAATGCCATCATTATTCCACTGCGAAAAAAGGATGGTGCTAGCGGCCTTGTATAGCTCCGTCTCTCACTAACACTGGAAAAATGGTGGCATAAATACGTTGTGGTATAGGTGCTGGTCAGCCAATAAACAGCGCACAACATGTCCTCACGTTTATATAAATCCAATCATTCGTAGCTGGACGCACAAAATCATACCAACTCGTCATGCCTTGATTTCATGTGGTTTTTCCAGCTGCATTTCTGCACGAACGCTTGTCCACACTGTTCACATTTAAATCTCCTGTCATCCGCATGAATTCTTAAATGCTCTCTTAAGGTATGTTTCCGTCCAAAAGCTTTGAAACAGACATCACACTTGTACTGTTTTTCACCTGTATGTTTTAACATGTGCAAATTCAGTTCTTTCCTCGCATAAAATTTCATATCACAGTGTTCGCATTCATTTTTTCTTTCGAGTAAGTGATCCCGTCTTGTGTGTCGAGTCAATCTGTCTCTTCTTGTAAAAGTCTTGTCACAGGCCATACATTTTAGGACACATGGGTCTGCACCATGCTCTTTCACCATATGTTCATTTTTCTTAGCGTAAGATGTGAACTTTTCGAGGCAATGTGGACATTTATTTCTTCTGTGATCTCTTATATGTACAAATTTTTCGTGGCATAATTTCTTGCCATTTGTGCCAAATACTTTTGAACAAAACGAACAAGAGAACTCTCCTTGTTTGTGTCTCGCCATATGACCGTTAAGGGTTCTCTTATTAACGAAAGGAGAGTTGCAGATTTCACAGTTATAATTGTTGTAGTGTACGTTCATGTGTTCTTGTAGCAGCTTAAAATGTTCGTAAAATTTAGGGCAAAGCACGCAATTGAACATGTCCCCTTCAAATTTAAAAGGCAGAATATGATTTTTTATATCTCTATGTAAAATTTTATTGTGTTCAGATTGTAAATGATTCATAAGTTGCTCTAATCCATCAATATCTTGTCCGCATATTTCACACTTCAGACAGGTGATGTCTATTTTAACGACGTAAGAATTTAATGGGTAGCCTTTCATGAAAGTGCTTTTTATTTTGTTGTCATGTTTTTGTAGAGTATGCATCTTGAGTTCTCTCGGCATGGTAAACTGCTCCGGACAGAAACCGCACAAGTAACCATTCCCTGTGTATTTTCTGATAGGAGTAGCATTAGAACAAAAGAGTATGTTACGAATATTTTGCAAATGTTTGTCTATCTCTTTTTTGTCTGCTTTAAGAGGTCGAACTCTTAATATTTCTTCTTTGCACGACTGACCGCTACTTTCTTTAGGGACTGCAACCCCCCAATCAATTTTGTTTTCGTTTGTTTTTGCAGATCTCGGTGCAATTAGTACGTTTAATATTTTACTTACATGAGTTTCTAATTTAATTTCTGTATCGCAGCCGAGACCTACAAACAAAAGTTTGATAGAATTATTACCCGCAAATAATCTCTGACGAGCTGTTTGGATAGGTAATTTATAAAGTTTTCATATAAGTACCAGAACAAAATTATGCTGCGTGAGCCGTAGTAGATGTAAATAATCAGAAGTAATGCGTGATAGGCTTGTTTGAGACCTTACGCCTGCATTCAAACGTTGATAGGTATATTGTAAACATTTTATATACAGATTCCCTTAAAAAATGAAAAGTTTTGGCTGAAACTCGTTAAGATTCATTTGGAAGACCCGATAGAGAAACCGTCTATTTAGAACTCGATAAGAACTAGTATAGTTTAATGAGGCATGCTGTCCAAGTCTAGTAGCTAGAACGTCCAGTTGTCTTGCCGTTTAAACTGCTACTACAGTTCTGTTGTTTGATATAATCGCGGTTTAAAAAAGCTGTTTTTAAGAATTAGCCTTTGAACTCTTCTTTTTTAAAATGAGTTTCGGCTGCCCTGCGTATGAAAAAACGGTGGAGGTAAGGGTAGATTGATACAGCGCCTGGTCAACAGTTCACATGACTAACATGACCAAATCTGTTTGGCGCCCGGCTACACGAAACAATTTATTAGAATTAGAGAGATGTAACGTTAAGACCGAAAAATGAAATACAGGGAAACTTCCTGCTATGGTGTGGACGCCATGTGTTGTTTGCGCAAACAAGTATTGCCCATGCAAGCTGCTGCGTGTACCCGGGCTTTTACGGAATGTATTCATACTGTCTACACTATTCTAGGATAATAATTATTTATCTTCTAAGCTTTTTATTTCCCAAAAAGTACATTTACATAATTTCTTTACATTATTACATTCTAGGACAATACATTGTAATCTACATAAGCATTTCATTGTTTTTTACTCCATAATCTAAAAGACCTGCGTATCATGTCGCGTCCGCATATGGCTTTTCCAGCTGGCCTTCTGCACAAACGCTTGTCCACACTGTTCACATTTAAATCTCCTGTCATCCGCATGAATTCTCAAATGCTCTTTTAAATGATCCTTCCGTCCAAAAGCTTTCAAACAAATGTCACAACTGTAATATTTTGCACGCGTATGTTTTAACATGTGCATATTCAGTGCTTTCTTTCTATAAAATTTCATATCGCAGTGCTCGCATTCGTGTCTCCTTTCAAGTAAATGATCCCGTTTATTGTGTCGTGTCAAAGTTGCTCTTGTAGTAAACGTCTTTTCACATGCCTTACATTTGAGGACACGAGGCTCTGCACCATGCACTTTCACCATATGGTCATTCCTCTGTGTGTAAGAAACGAATTTTTCATCGCAATATGGACATTTATTTCTTTTTTGGTCAAGAATATGTATATACTTTTCGTGGCATAACTTCCTGACATTTGTATCGAATACTTTTGAACAAAACTTACAAGAGAACTCTCCTTGTTTGTGTCTCCTCATGTGACTTCTAAGGGTTCTCTTATTAACGAAAGGAGAGTTGCAGATTTCACAGTTAAAATTGTTGTAGTGCACGTTCATGTGTTCTTGTAGCAGCTTAAAATGGTCATAGGTTTGAGGGCAAAGCGTGCACTGTAACGTATCTCCTTCAAATTTAAAAGCCAAAATATGATTTTTTATATCTTTATGTATAATTTTATAATGATCAGATTGTAAATGATTCATCAGTGGAACTAACCCGTCTATGTCTTTATGGCATATTTCACACTTCAGACCAGTGATATCCAATTTAACGACGTAGTCAAAGATAAGGCACCCTTTCATGAAACTACTCTTTGTTTCATTGTCATGGTTCTGTAATGTATGTATCTTAAGGTCTTTCGGCATAGTAAAGTGCTCTGAACAGAAGCCGCATAAGTAACCAATCCCTGTGTGTTTTTTGATAGGAGTAGCATTAGAATAAAAGAGTATGTTACGAATATTCTGCAAATGTTTGTCCATCTCTAAATGTTTGTCTGCTTTATGAGGGCGAACTCTTAATATTTCTTCCTCAAACGCCTTATCGCTACTCTTCCAGTTAATTTCATTGTCTTTTGCTTTTGCAGATCTCGGTGCTTTGATTGCTTTCAATATTTTACTTACATCTGTTTCTACACTAATTTCTGTATCGCAGCCGAGACCTACAAACAAAAGTTTGGATTAAAATCTTCGGTTGGTATATTGAAAGCGATGGGCTTGGTCACAAATATTGAAACGAGTGATAGCGCCAGTTTTTACATTAATTCAAAGATGTATGTTGATATCTGATTTAAAACAAACGGATTGGTCTGATCATTTAAATAAAAAACGACTCTTGCTACGACACAATAAAGTGCAATTCAGGTCGCACAGCGCTACAGTACCTACCTACAGCAATATTCACCTAGACGTTGCCTCCTTCTATCGTGTAACACTTATGTCTTCTAACGTACGTTACGCTGACTGAATTGCCCCAACAAAGGGAGCCCGCCGCGACTTGTACCTTCATACCTAAAATGCGGAGTGCGCCTTCTTTACTATTCTGTGACTGTACACTTAGACCATTTAGGCAATGGATTTGTAACGCACTTAATTTTACAAACTATGTATCTACGTAAAGTTCTACATAAATGCCTACGGGAACGAACTCCCAGGATAAAAAGTGTCCTATGACCCAACCCTTGTCATGGTCCCTACACATGTGCCAAGTTTCCAATCAAAATCCATCCAGCCGTTTCAGCGTGAAAGCGTAACAATCTCACTTTCGCATTAATAATATCGGTTAGGATTGTTGTGAAATTCTTACATAATTATGGAATAATACTACATACTTTTGGAAATTTTAGGTGATATACATTTTCTGAGGAGCTCGTGGCTAAGTAATAACAGCCACACGGGTCGGGAGAAAATAGATCTTCGCTAGCTGCCCTAGTTTTTGAGATATAAATGTGGCCCTGCTGGGGAGACTCTCCATTTCGGCCACCTATAAACCTTTATATCTTTTGAACCAGTAACCGACAAATTCTGATATTTGGCGACAAATTTCGACAAATAAGCGACTAATTTTTTGTGTAATCAAAATTAAAATCCCTGTTGGTGGCCCTGCCAGAGTCAGTGACACAAGCAAAAGGAGTTCGTAAGGATCGTAGCAGTTGGCGTTCAGTAGTTTCTGCCTACCCCCATGAGAAGAATGCATGAGTTTATGGATGTATTTCAAAGAGGCATACTGTCTCAATATGGTAGCAAGAACCTTCCCTCCGTCCGTCCGAGATACCGTTAGAACTGCTATATAATACAATTCTGTTAATGAGAATAATCGCGGTTAAATAAACTAATTTTACTAGTACAAGCAGATTAAATTTGACCGTACCGTTCCATGAGGTATTGCCACGATCAGTACGATAGTTCGCATGACTATTCATATTCATTAAGTTATTGCATTCCATAAAGTAGTTTAGATGTTACAAAAGGCCTATAGCTAAATACAAATTATGGACCCTCTACAGGATGATAAAGTTAAAGAAAAAGCTATGAATATGATTAAAAATTAACAATACAATAAGGACAGAAAGAGTTCTTATTAATATTAGATTACATGTCGATTATAAATGATTAGAGTAGTCGTTATTATTAACAATTACTGAGATATAACTAGTGCGCTACGTGTCGAAAATTTTGAAAGACTTTATAAATAACAGTAAAATGTATTCAGATTCATTACACGTTTCTAAGACACTTCAAGTTAATAGAAATCTACAAAGCACTTTATTGTTCCATACTCCTAACCTAAACCTGCTCATCATGTCGCCTCCGCATATGGCTTCTCCAGCTGCATTTCTGCACAAACGCTTGTCCACACCGGTCGCATTTGAATCTCCTGTCATCCGCATGTATTCTCATATGCTCCGTCAAAGTATTTTTCCGCCCATAAGCTTTGAAGCAGACATCGCACTTGTAATGTTTTTCGCCGGTGTGTTTTAACATGTGTTTTGTTAGCTCTCTCTTCACATAAAATTTCATATCACAGAGCTGACATTCATGATTCCTTTCGAGTAAGTGATCCCGTCTATGGTGCCGAAGCAATTGATCTCTTCTTGTAAACGTCTTGTCACATTCCATACATTGGAGAATACGAACTTCTGCACCATGCTCTTTCACCATATGTTCATTCCTCTGAATGTAAGAAGAGAATTTCTCATTGCAACAATGACATTTATTTCTTTTATGGCCAATTTTATGTACGAAATTTTCGTGGCATAATTTTTTACCATTTGTGTCAAATACTTTTGGACAAAACTTGCAAGTGAACTCTCCTTTTTTGTGTCCAGCCATATGTTTGTTAAGGGCTATCTTATTAACGTAGGGAGAGGTGCAGATTTCACAGATATAATTATTGTAGTGCACATTGAGGTGTTCCTGTAACAGTTTGAAGTTTTCGTATATATTCGGGCATAACACACACTCGAACGAGTCCCCTTGAAATTTGAAAGGCAATATTTGATTTTTTATGTCTGTATGCATAATTTTATTGTGATCAGATTGTAAATGACCCATGAATGGCTCTAATCCGTCAATATCTTGGCCACATATCTCACACTTCAGACCAGTGATGTCTAGTTTTACGGCATAATAAGTTAAAGTGCAGCCTTTCATAAATTTGCTTTTAGTTTCGTTGTCATGGTTTTGTAGTGTATGTATCTTAAGGTCCGCTGGTACGGTAAAGGGCTCTAAGCAGAAGCTACAATGGTAACCAAATGCTGTGTGTCTTTTGATAGGAGTAGCATTAGAATGTAAGAGTATGTTGCGAATATTCTGCAAATGTTTTTCTAATTCGATTTTGTCATCTTTAAGAGATCCGGCCCTTCGAACCTCTAAAACCTCTTCAGTGGATCTCTGACTGGTTCTTTTTTTAGAGACTTTTTTGGTCTTATCTTCTTTTTTGACGTTTGCTTTTGCAGATGTCGGTTTCATGGGTGATTCCAATATTTTACTTACTTCTGGTTCTAATTTAATTTCTTTAGCGCAGCCGAGACCTACAAAGGAAAGTTAAATTAAAATCTTAATATGTAATGGCAGGGTTTACTTGTATGTACTTTAACACGCAGAATTACATAAACGCTTTGCATATATCAGCAGCAGGTCAACGATTAGAGGTTATGTAAATCAGCGTGAAATTAACGATTTTCAATTTTAGGTCTATTTTGTCGCTCGGAGCTCTGTGTCATAACAGCAATATTAGCGTCCGAAACAAAAAAACCGAACATTATGAATGGAGTATATTTAACATAAAGTTATCAGTCAGTCATAAAAATGCGAAATAACCAAGTATCACTACTTTATCATCATTTCAACAGAAATACGTCTACTGCTGGACATAGGCCACTCCCAAGAAACATCACTTTCACCGGTTCTGTGATTCCCGCATCCAACGGATTCCTGCGGCCTTCACCAGGTCATCGGTTCACCTTGTTGGAGGCCTTCCAACGCTACGAACATAACTAAGTAACTGCGACCAACTTGAGAAGTATCGCTCGCCCGCCGCTGCCGCAGCACCGCTTGATTCGCTCGCTCGGCTTGCGCGTGGTTTGTCGCAGTTCTTACCTAAATCAATTGGTCATTGTGCCCTTTGCTTAGTTATTACGGCCGATTAGACCGACGCGATGTTAGAAGCCACGCCAAACGCTAATTGTGACTGCAGATAAGCCATTCTGCATTAAGTCTAAACACGGGTAGCAGTTTTGTTAAACGTGACGCAATGGCAATGTTCTAGGATGGATTTGAAAAAAAAAATTGGGGTCCCAAGTAACTTAATGTATTTCTATCGCTTAGAAATGTTTCATACAAGTGACAGCTTATTTTACCGTTGTTGTAATCAGATTTTTTATTTCGAAGAAAAATGTATGCCATTTTATAAAGTAGTATTTCAATATCTGTAATGTGGATGTTGGCATTAGTTGACACTAATAAAAGCGGTTGTTACGAAGGAAAGGCGATAGCAATGGGCTTGTATGGAGGCTGCGCCCCTTGTGTGCTTGCATTATCGCTCCTATTGATACGATCTTCTAGATTCTAGACCAATGTCTTTCGTGACGACTTTGTTTTTATTAAGTATCGGGTCATGCCAAACTCCATTTACAGATATTGAAACCAATTAATAGAAACTGCATGGTCTCATGTGATATTATATTATAAATCTTATATTGACAACTGGTGTCGCATTTACGAAGAAACGGATTAGGATGAAGTAAGTGGCGAGTCTGGAGAGGAATAAAATAGTAATGATACACGCATTAGGGAACATATATCTTTACTTAAAACGAAATACACAAATATCACGTCGTGGCTTATTTATTAATCTATTGACAGAGAACAGAAGGTATTCAAGTTTAATGTCACATCTACGGAACAAACGCAACAGAAAAATGGGTGTGCATACACCTATAATGACACATAAACACGAAATCGCAGAATTTCCGTTCCGTAATTTCGGCTAGTGAGTAAATCCTTCGAATAATGTCTAAACGTTTCAAGGATGACACTTTAAGTCAATTGAAATCCAGAAAAGTTTTCAAATGTTTGTTAGTCCATAACTTAAACGCTCTCATCATGTCGCGTCCGCATATGGCTTCTCCAGCTGCATTTCTGCACAAACGCTTGTCCACACCGGTCGCATTTGAATCTCCTGTCATTCGCATGTATTCTCATATGCTCCTTCAAAGTATTTTTCCGCCCAAAAGCTTTGAAGCAAACATCGCACTTGTGCTGTTTTTCGCCTGTGTGTTTCAACATGTGTTTTGTTAGTTCTCTCTTCACATAGAATTTCATATCACAGAGCTGACATTCGTGATTTCTTTCAAGTAAGTGATCCCGTTTAGTGTGTCGAAGCAATTGGTCTCTTCTTGTAAATGTCTTGTCACAGGCCATACATTTGAGGATGCGAGGCTCTGCACCATGCTCTTTCACCATATGTTCATTCCTCTGAATGTAAGAAGAGAATTTCTCATTGCAATATAGACATTTATTTCTTTTATGTCCAATTTTATGTACGAAATTTTCGTGGGCTAATTTCTTACCATTTGTGTCAAATACTTTTGGACAAAACTTGCAAGTGAACTCTCCTTGTTTGTGTCTCGCCATATGTTTATTAAGTGTTATCTTATTAACATAGGGAGAGCTGCAGATTTCACAGATATAATTATTGTAGTGCACATTCATATGTTCTTGTATCAGCTTAAAGCGTTCGTAAATATTCGGACATAGCACGCACTTGAACGTGTCCCCTTCAAATTTGAAAGGCAATATTTGATTTTTTATGTCTGTATGCATAATTTTATTGTGATCAGATTGTAAATGACTCATCAGTGGCTCTAATCCTTCAATATCTTGGACACATATTTCACACTTCAGACCTGTGATGTCTAGTTTTACGGCATAATAAGTCAAAGTGCAGCCTTTCATAACTGTGCTTTTAGTTTCGTTGTCATGGTTTTGTAGTGTATGGATCTTAAGTTCTCTCGGCATGGTAAAGTGCGCTAAGCAGAAGCTACAATGGTAACCAACTGCTGTGTGTCTTCTGATAGGAGTAGCATTAGAATGTATAAGTATATTGCGAATATTCTGCAAATGTTTCTCTAATTCAATTTTGTCACTTTTAAGAAGCCCGGCCCTTCGCACTTTTAAAACCTCTTCTTTGGATCTCTGATTGCTTCTTTTTTTAGAGACTGTATTAGTCATATCCTCTTTCTTGACTTTTGCTTTTCCAGCTTTCGGTTTCAATTTCAATATTTTACTTACTTCTGGGTCTAACTTAATTTCTTTATCGCAGCCGACACCTACAAAGGAAAGTTAAATTAAAATCTTCTCAATATGTAATGGCGCCGTGATTTACATGCCCGCCTCTCATGAACGAGGTCATGGGTTCGGAACCTGGACAAGAAGCAATGTGACTTCTCCATATTCATATGTGATTTCACTGATATCTAACTTTATCTTAGACATCGGTGAAGGAAATAATAGAATAGATGGTGACGTAACGTAGACTTCAATATCGATACCATAATCAATCTATATTAATCTGTCATTATTAGTAGGAAAGTAAATTTCGCGTTCTAGTACATAGCTTAATTTTTTTGTTACAGTTTGGGACTGAGAATAAATAATTAAATTGATTTCTATCACTAAAACTTTCCGCCTGTCGGATTCTCCGTGTGTTTGAAGTTTGAACACTCATGAAATCAAAACTTCTGAACTGATTCTGAGGAATTGGAAAGTAACAGAAAGTGGCCTTGTCTTGAAGTAACATTTAGTTTTATTTCATTAAAATTGCATTAAAGAACAGAGGCCTATCATCAACATGCCCAGTTTGATTTTAAAACGTTTATTTGTCAATTCTACCGTTTATAACAGATAATTTTAATTAACCACTACGCGTTATTTAGCGTTGTGCAAATCACGTAACTTTCTCAATCGTGGTGTAAAAATTTTCCCGGTAGTTGCTACCCCTTTCCGTTCGTCGATCAT
This sequence comes from Lithophane socia, assembly GCA_947522985.1. Taxonomy (NCBI): domain Eukaryota; kingdom Metazoa; phylum Arthropoda; class Insecta; order Lepidoptera; family Noctuidae; genus Lithophane; species Lithophane socia. The sequence goes on from OX383280.1 coordinate 5,136,479, forward strand.
CTTGGTAGCGCCATTAGGGTAGGATGGTTAGAGTGATATCGTTGACTCAAAGGAGTTCATTCATTTTGGGCTAAATTATGAAAGTGCCGAAATATCTTCACTTTTCACTATTGGGCCAAATCTGATATTCGATTTTGAAAAATACTGTTTTTAGTATATTTTGTAGTTAAAATAATAAAAAGTAATATAATTGAAGTAATAGCTTGTGATAATAAAAATGAACGGAAAAAACGTACTCTTTCGGAATACAGCTTTTTTTTTGTTTGGCGACGTGCACCAATTTAGCCCAAAAATGTATGGACGGTGAATGATCTCCTTATAATGTAGAAAAAGTAATTTTCGAGTTTCTGTTCTGGATTGAGAATGCTTGATTAAATGCATATGGCATTAAGTCCGCCTCTGTACATTTGTGTGCTTAAAGTATTAAATACATACTTAAATAAATAAATTGAATCTCCTCAAGTTGTAAACTCTACTAAATGAAAATTGAACTTCAGTTAACGATATTACAGACAATCTCATAATTGTTAGTTTTGTCTCCGTTAGTAGTTACACCCCTTCTATTCGTAAGGTTTGTAATAGTCCCATGTTGTACTAAAAAATTCCAATTTCCATGATGGAAAAATTCAATAAACAAAATGGACGGGTAGGAACTCCTTATTTGAATAACACACGATCAAAAACAAACTGTTTTATTTTGACAGTTCAACAACATTCATTGCGTTATTATGAAGCAATGGCGAATTTGCAATATCCTTCAAAATGATGCAGATTGTGATTGATCGTGAGTTACGCAATTAGGGTGCAGGTTGGTTCCATGTAAAGTGGGTGATAGACGTGCGTAATTAAAGTACGCGGTATTCTAGTTCGCGACCTTACTCGGCTCGCCATCGGTGACACACGTGAAGCTTACTCTCAAAATTTCATTGTCAAATTGGCTCGCGGCTGGCGGCTTGCGGCGATGATAGACGGGCGAGTAAACTCGCCGAGCCATAAGTACGTGTACTTGCTCGCACGTCTATCACCCCTTTAACGAACGAAAAAGGTTTACGTACACAGAGTCGCGAATGTAGGGCGATCTCGTTGGAATGCCAGCCACGAGTAAGCTTTCACGCACGGTAGGTGAAGCGGTTTTATGTGTGGGTACATTTTCGCTCGTATGGAGCCGATCTTCTCGACCGCTCGCTTTTGTGACTTGACTGGCCATGCCAAATTTCATTTAAAAAATATTGAAACCGAGTTATAGAAACCGAATCGATTCATGCGATATTATATTGTAATAACAATGAGCTTGTATTGTCCCACTACAGGACAAAGGCCTCCCTTTCCCACTCAACTCAATCCTGAGCAAATCTGGACCCATCCCTCCTATAAGCGTCTAGTTCGCCCCCCATCCACGTCCGAGTCCTCCGCGATGCCGTTGGCCGTTTTCAAGGACCCATGTTGTGGAGGTCTTAGCCCACAATGCATCCGACATGCGGAAAAAGTGCTGTGTAAAGCTTGGCGGCTTTTTGGGTGACAAAATATTCAACTGGTGCCTCATTCTCGAAGTAACGAATTAGGATGAGGTAAGTGGAGAGGAATAAAAAATAAATCGCTATAGAAATTATACACGCGTCTAGGAACATAAATGTCTTTACTTAAAATTAAATATTAGAAAAGCATAAAAATTACATCGTGGCGTATTGTTCTTTATACTTTTATTTTATAATTATTCTAAGTCTAGTGATACATATACGCATATTGAAAGATATACGAAAACACGTCGCGTAAATTTCACAGAAATTGCTAAATTTCCTTCACGTAATTTCGGCTGGTGAGTAAATAGCTCGACTATTATCTAAACTAAACGTTTCAAGGATGACACTTGAAATCCACACAGTCAATTGAAATCCACTCTTTTCATCTTTTTACTCGTTCTCTCACTGCTGAGAATCGTGATTCCGCATCAAATTGTCAACGGTCTTTTTCCAACAGTTACGATCAGTGGCCTGGTGGAGTGCGGCGCTGATAGGTATCGTCAAATGCTCGGATATTTTATCCAGCCACCTTTTTGGGCTCCTCTTTCTGGTACGTCTGCGAGAAATGTGGCAAAGTATCTCACGACACGTTGCTGGCAGGTTGAAGACAGTTGTGGTGCTTTCTCTAGTTTGAGTTGTTTAAGGATCGATACATTTGTGCGGTGGACTGTCCATTGTATCCTTCATAGGCGGCGCCAGCACCACATTTCGAAGGCGTCAATTCTTTGCCTGTCTGACTTGATTGAGAAAGATGGAGAAAGACAAGTGTGCGGAGCAGGTGTTTCTTTGCCCGATTGGTAATATTTTTGTCTCTCCATATTTTGTTTTGTTGAAATCCACAAAAGTGCTCAAATGTTTGTTAGAACACAACTTATACAGACTCATCATGTCGAATCCGCATATGACTTCTCCAGCTACATTTCTGCACAAACGCTTGTCCACACTGGTCGCATTTGAATCTCCTGTCATTCGCATGTATCCTCAAATGCTCCTTCAAAGTACTTTTCCGCCCAAAAGCTTTGAGGCACACATCGCACTTGTGTTGTTTTTCGCCTGTGTGTTTCAACATGTGATTTCCCAGCTCCTCCCTTCCAAAAAACTTCATTTCACAGTGCTCGCATTCGTGTTCCCTTTCAAGTAAGTGTTTTCGTTTAGTGTGTTGATACAATATTTTTTTTGTACTAAACGTCTTGTCACAGGCCTTACATTTGAAGACACGAATCTCTGCACCATGCTCTTTCACCATATGATCATTCCTTTGCTTGTAACAACTGAATTTCTTATCGCATTGTGGACATTTATGTCTTGTATCGGCAAGAGTATGTACGAATTTTTCATGGTATAATTTCTTGCCCTTTGTGTTAAATACTTTTGAACAAAACTTGCAAGAGAACTCTCCTTGTTTGTGTCTAGCCAAATGTTTGTTAAGGGTTATCTTATTAACGTGGGAAGAGAAGCAGATTTCACAGATATAATTATTGTAGTGTACATTCATGTGTTCTTGTATCAACTTAAAGCTTTCGTAGATTTTAGGGCATTGCCCGCATTTTATCGTGTCGCCTTCAAATATAAAAGGCAAGATATGATTTTTTATGTCTGTATTTATAATTATATTGTGATTAGATTGTAAATGATTCATCATTGGCTCTAATCCATCTATATCTTGTCCGCATATTTCACACTTCAGGCCAGTGATGTCAAGTTTTACGACATAATCATATAAGGTGCAGCCTTTCATGAAAATACTTTTAGTTTCTTTGTCATGGTTCTGTAGTGTATGTATCTTAAGGTCTTTCGGCATAGTAAAGTGCTCTAAACAGAAGCCGCACACGTAACCATTCCCTGTGTGTTTTTTGATGGGAGTAGCATTAGAATGTAAGAGTATGTTGCGTATATTCTGCAAATGTTTCTTTAATTCTATTTTGAGAGTAATAAGGGGTCCACTCTGCCTGCTTCTTTTTTTAGAGACTTTATGAGTGCAATCAACTTGTTTGTCCTTTTCTTTTGAAGATGTCGGTTTGATGGGTGATTTCAAAGTTTCACTTACTTCTGGTTTTATATAAATTTCTGTACCGCCGCCGAGACCTACAACAAAATATTTGTAGGTTAAATTTTCTAAACGTTAAGTCCGAATAGTAGTTATTTGGCTTAAAATTATAAGGATACCGGTACAGAACAAATAGGAACCGAAGGCATCCCGCTGATCTTGATTTTAATCATCCAGGCAGGCACCCAGCATTCCGTAAAAGTGTATGTTTGGAAATTTCAATTGGAAAATATGTAAACTAGCATTATTAATTGATTTCTAAAAATCTGTTTCATGTAATTTCCCGTACAGAGCACAGTCAAAGATCTTATACACAAGAAACTAATTTGTGCTCGATTTGGTCGCGTATGGGGCCGTCCCCGAAAAGTCAAGGAGTATCATTGCCCCTGTCCGTCCCGATGTGCCCTCTTTTGTGTTTTACTGTTATTGCAGGTATAGTGTACGTCTTCATGCCAGGTAACATACCTACTGCAGTATTGTTTGTAAATACTTTTAATTCTTTCCTATAAACAGTGTCTTCATCATTTTGAAGGATATTGGGAATTTGCCATTGCTTCATGTGTTCGAATTTGTCAGCTCAACATGACGCAATGAATATTGCTAAATGGCAAAAATAAAACAAATTGTGTTTGGTCGTGTTCATAAGACTTTTCTTATTGTTTGTACGTCGGTTCCATGTAAAGAGCTTTTCCGTGTGCGTGAATTTTCGCTCGTATGGAGCCGATCTTCTAGACCTATCTGTTTTGTGACTTGACAGGTCATTGTCACTGGCCAAACTCCACTAAAACAGAGTTATAGAAACAGCATGGGTTCATGCGATGTTATATTATAATAACAATCAACCTGTATTGTCGTAGGTACTGCAGGACAAACAGCTGAACTCAATCCTGAGCGAATATGGAAGTAGGCCGTTTTCAATACCCCATGTTGTGGAGGTCATAACCCAAAATGCATCCGACATGCGGAAAAATTGTCTGCTGTGACGGCAAAACCTTAGCGGCTTTTTGAGTGACGATTTGACGAAATTCATAACCGGCGGCGGCGGTGTGTCATTATCGAAGTAACGGATTAGGATGAAGTTAGTGCAGAGGAATAAAAAATAAATCATTAGGTATATAGAAATAATACACGCATCTAGAAATATATATAAATATCTTTACTAAAAATTAAATATTAGAAAAGCTTAAAAAACACGTCGTGGCGTATTGTTCTTTATACTTTTATTCTATACTTATTCTAAATCTAGTGATACATATACGCATATAGAAAGATAGACGAAAACACGTCGCGTAAATTTCACAGAAATGCGAAATTTCCGTCACGTAATTTCGGCTGGTGAGTAAATAGCTCGACTAATGTCTAAACGTTTCAATTGAAATCCACTCTTTTCATCTTGTCAATCGTTCTCTCACTGCTGAGAATCATGATTCCGCATCAAATTATCAACGGTCTTTTTCCATTTGTTACGATCAGTGGCCTGGTGGAGTGCAGCGCTGATAGGTATCGTCAAATGCTCGGATATTTTATCCAGCCACCTATTTGGGCTTCGGCCTCTACGCCTTTTGTCCTCTATCTTTCCAATCACCATAAGGAGTTCCATATTGTTGGTACCTCTGCAAGCAATGTGGCAAAGTATCTCACGACACGTTGCTGGCAGGTTGGGGACAATTATTGTGCTTTCTCTAGTTTGAGTTGTTTAAGGTTTGAGACATTTGTGCGGTGGGCTGTCCATAGTATCCTTCATTGGCGGCGCCAGCACCACATTTCGAAGGCGTCAATTCTTTGCCTGTCAGTAGACTTGATCGTCCAAGTCTGTGCCCCATAGAGAAAGATGGAGAAGACAAGGTGTTTCTTTGTCCGATTGGTGATATTTTTGTCTCTCCATATTTTGTTTTGTTGAAATCCACAAAAGTACTCAAATGTTTGTTAGACCACAACTTATACAGTCTCATCATGTCGAATCCGCATATGACTTCTCCAGCTACATTTCTGCACAAACGCTTGACCACACTGGTCGCATTTGAATCTCCTGTCATTCGCATGTATCCTCAAATGCTGCTTCAAAGTATTTTTCCGCCCAAAAGCTTTGAGGCAGACATCGCACTTGTGTTGTTTTTCGCCTGTGTGTTTCAACATGTGATATCTCAGATCTTCCCTTCTATAAAACTTCATTTCACAATGCTCGCATTCGTGTTCCCTTTCAAGTAAGTGATCCCGTTTAGTGTGTCGAGTCAATTTGTCTTTTGTACTAAACGTCTTGTCACACGCCATGCATTTGAGGACCCTAGGCTCTGCACCATGCTCTTTCACCAAATGTTCATTCCTCTGCATGTAACAACTGAATTTCTTATCGCAATGTGGGCATTTATTTCTTTTATGGTCAAGAATATGAACGAATTTTTCATGGTATAATTTCTTACCCTTTGTGTCAAATACTTTTGAACAAAACTTACAAGAGAACTCTCCTTGATTGTGTGTAGCCACATGCTTGTAAAGAGTTGTCTTTCTAACGAAACAAGCGTTGCAGATATCGCAGATATAATTATTGTAGTGCACATTCATGTGTTCTTGTATCAGCTTTAAGCTTTCGTAGATTTTCGGGCATAGCACGCATTTAATCGCGACCCCTTCAAATATAAAAGGTAAAATATGATTTTTGATGTCTGTATTAATAATTTTATTGTGTTCGACTGGTAAATGAGTCATCAGTGACTCCAATCCGTCAATAGCTTGTCCGCATATTTCACATTTTAGATCAGTGATGTCAAGTTTTACGACATACTCAGATAAGCGGCAGCCCTTCATGAAAATGCTTTTATTTTTGCTGTCATGGTTTTGTAGTGTATGTATCTTAAGGTCCGCCGGTATGGTAAAGTGCTCTAAGCAGAAGCTACAATGGTAACCAACTGCTGTGTGTTTTCTGATAGGAGTAGCATTAGAATGTAAGAGTATGTTGCGAATGTTCTGCAAATGTTTGTTTAATTCTATTTTGTCAGCAGTAAGGGGTCCGGCCCTTCGAACCTTTAGAATCTCTTCTGTGGATCCCGGACTGTTTCTTTTTTTACAGACTGTATTAGTCATATTAACTTTTTTGTCGTTTGCTTTTGCTAATGTCGGTTTGATGGGTGATTTCAAAATTTTAGTTACTTCTGTTTCTATCTTAATTTCTTTATGTTTGCCTAATTCTATTTTGTCTGCATTAAGGGGTCCGGCCCTTTGAACCCTTAACATTTCTTCTGTAGACTTTCGATTACTATTTTTTTTAGATACTGTAACCGTCCAATCAACAGTTTTGCAGTCTGCTTTTGCGGATGTCGGTTTCATGAGTGATTTCAAAGTTTCACTTACTTCTGGTTTAATATAAATTTCTGTACCGCCGCCGAGACCTACAACAAAATATTTGTAGGTTAAATTTTCTAAACGTAAAGTCCGGATAGTAGTAATTTGGCTTAAAATTATAAGGATACCGGTACAGAACAAATAGAAACCGAAGGCCGGCTTCCGCTGGCCTTGATTTTAATTATCTAAGCTCGAACGTGGCGGCACGCAGCTCAATATTCTGTATAAGTGTATGTTTAAGTGTAAGTGTTTTCAATTTACACATATTTAATCGGACCGTTTCATTTCATCCATACAAACTGACATCCGCTTTACGGAGTAATTAAAAAAAAAAAAAACTAAAAATAACAAACTTTATTATTTACTCAGGTAAAAGTTTTGGAGCCAAGTTCCAAGTTAACTAGGAATAAGATTTACATACAAAAAAAACACACTCCCTTCAGGCTTAAATTTCCCCTCCGTAATTCTCGTCTAGATTACAAAATTTTTCTTTCGAATTTCACATTCTTAGTCCCAGTAGTTTGGGATGTGCCCTAATATGATTGTCAGTCAGTTCATGACTACTTTTTTTATACAGAAAATAGATTTCAATCGCTAAAGCTTGACTGCCACTGGTGGCATTCCATTGATATAATTTGAGATCGCCGTACACACGCGAGACGCGTGTATGTGTGTGTATGGGTGCGTCACCGTACGTCTAATTTCGTATGGAGGAGGATTTTGTATGGAGCCCACCTTTTATGCCTGCCTATCTATTTTGCGATGATACTTAACGATAAATTAACAATAGTACTCTTGACTTAAACCCGCTCATGATGTCGCGACCACATGTGGTTTTTCCAGCTGCATTTCTGAACAAACGCTTGTCCACACTGATCGCATTTGAATCTCCTGTCATCCGCATGTATTCTCAAATGCTCTTTTAAAGTATATCTCCGTCCAAAAGCTTTGGAACAGACATCGCACTTGTACTTCTTTTCACCGGTATGTTTTAACATGTGCAAATTCAGTTGTTTCCTTCCATAAAATTTCTTATCGCAGTGCTCGCATTCGTGTTGTCTTTCAAGTAAGTGATCCCGTTTAGTGTGTTGAGTTAATTTGGTTCTTGTAGTGAAAGTCTTGTCACAGGCCATACATTGAAGGACACGAGGCTCTGCACCATGCACTTTCACCATATGGACATTCTTCTGCCGGTAAGAAGCGAATTTCTCATCACAATGTGAACATTTATTTCTTTTATGGCTAAGTAAATGAACGAATTTTTCGTGGCATACTTTCTTGCCATTTGTGTCAAATACTTTTGAACAGAACTTACAAGAGAACTCTCCTTGTTTGTGTCTCGCCATGTGACTTTTAAGGGTTCTCTTATTAACGAAAGGAGAGTTGCAGATTTCACAGTTATAATTGTTATAGTGTACGTTCATGTGTTCTTGTAGCAGCTTAAAATGGTCGTAAGTTTTAGGGCAAAGTACGCATGTAAACGTGTCCCCTTCAAATTTAAAAGGCAAAATATGGTTTTTTATATCTCTATGTAAAATTTTATCGTGTTCAGATTGTAAATGATTCATAAGTTGCTCTAATCCATCAATATCTTGTCCGCATATTTCACACTTCAGACAAGTGATGTCTATTTTAACGACGTACGTAGTTAATGGGTAGCCTTTCATGAAAGTGCTTTTTATTTTGTTGTCATGCTTTTGTAAAGTATGTATCTTGAGTTCTGTCGGCATGGTAAACTCCTCTGGACAGAAACCGCATAAGTAACCATGCCCTGTGTATTTTCTGATAGGAGTAGCATTAGAACAAAAGAGTATGTTACGAATATTCTCCAAATGTTTGTCAAGCTCTTTTTTGCTTGCTTCTTTAAGAGGTCGAAGCCTTATTCTTTCTTCTGGAGACCTCTGGTTGCTATTTTTTTTAGAGACTGTTACCGTCCAATCAACGTTTATGCCGTTTGCTTTTGTAGATCTCGGTTGTAGGAGTGTTTTCAATATTTCACTGACTTCTGGCTCTATTTTAATTTCAGTATCGCAGCCGAGACCTACAAACAAAAGTTTATATTAAAATCTTCTATACATGATCTGCGAATGGTAGCAGCTTGGCTTCGTTCATTGCTAGGTGATGTGGCCCAACGTGGAAGAATACGCGAAGAGGAGTAACAACTAATTTATATTTTTTCAAAGGGCGTTTAAAAGGGCGTTGTTACAACGTACGTTTTGTTTTTTTATTAAGTCTTTTTTTTCAGGAGGAGCTCGTGGCTAGTTAATAACAGCCGCACGGGTCGATCTATCAGGTTAAGCTACATTATCCGAGTTTGGTCCGTGTATGGGTGACCATCTTTACATACCGAGACTCCTCCGTGTCTAGGAAAGCACGTTAAGCCGTTGGTCCCGGCTGTCCTTCGTGGATCTTTGACAGTCTTTTCGGGTCGTCAGAACCCCGAGTCTGACAACCGTCTTACTAAGGGTTATCGTATTATACCCAGTTACTGGGTTGTGGAGGTCAGATAGGCAGTCGCTCCATGTAAAATACTGGTATTCAGCTGCATCCGGTTAGACTGGAAGCCGAACCCAACATAGTTGGGAAAACGCTTGGCAGATAGATAACTCTTTTTTTTTCACTACATGAACACGCATGGTACACAAGGCGGCTTTAATGTCACGTGGCATTCACTACCGCTGCCAGTCAACCTTTGGTGCTATGAGGGGCTTCGAAAACATGCCTTCTTCAAATGATGCAACCCGCTTCGTCATAGGGAATTAAAATAAAATGTCAGTTAGAGTCCTCATAAATATAATAATTTAAGCCTAGCATACAAAGATCATCAGTAAACTTATTTATCACGATTAAATGCGGTATAGGATCACAGTGCAAGCGAACGTCAAACCAACGTTTTCATAATTATGATACATAACAAAATGTCCCGAGCTTACGAGTATATCGGTTTAAAAGTGAAGGTTATTAAATTTGTATCAACCGCTACAAGCGATTTTCCTCTAAAGCCTAAATATAAATAGGTTTTATTCTTCCGTTGTAAAACGAGTGGGGGATGCTATCTGCCGGGTGAACAGTTTGTATCAGATCCTAGTTATTTATAAGTCGGTTATAGTATTAATTTGGATTACAACTAGATCCTAGTCCATCCTGTCTAAGTTAAAAGTGAACGCAGTCACAAATAGTTGCAGTAAATACTGTAATATTACGACATTTTTATCCACAACTTCTTAAATCTACTTCGCCATATTTGGCACCATCATATTATTCTTAGTTAAAGAAATCCCATGGTTCTTCTTCAAATGCTTCCTCTTGCTATTCTGAGTTGCATATGCTTTCCCGCAGACCTCACATTTGAACTTTCTTTCATTCGTATGAGTTGCCATATAATGTCCTAACATATGTCTTTTGATGAAGAAACCCATACTGCATACAGAACATTCGTATGGTCTCTCTTTTAAATGGACACTGCGCATATGCAGCATCAAATTTGACTTTAGATTGAACTTCTTCTCACATAGATCGCATTTAAGACCTTCAGCGTTATGTACTTGAATCATATGCCTTGTCTTCTGATAGTAATTCTTGAAGCGGGCTTTGCAAATCTGGCAAACGCTGTCACCAGCAATGCCCTTGTGTTCTGTGTTCACATGAGCTTTCTTCTTGGACTCTGCGGCGAACACTTGACCACAATGTCGGCAAGGGTAGCTGGACTTTTTTTTGCTATGCGTTGTTTCATGTCGGTTGAGACGAAAAGAGTTGACGAAGCCAGCACCACAGGTGGTGCAAATAAAGTTCCTATAGTGCATATTCATGTGCTGCATCAGCAGTTTCATGGTGTGAAAGACTTCGTTGCAGAGGCAGCAGTTCATTTGCTGTTCGTTGGACAGTTTGAATGGTTGGAAGTAGTCAGTGACACCGAGGTAGTATTTTTTATCGTGTACCGAGACTAAATGTTCGGTAAGAATTTGCAGGGTTTCCATTGGCTGTTCACAGAGCGTACATTTGAGGTCAACTACATCTAGGAGGGCGACAAAGCTAGACATGCCTGTACCGGCTTTGTACGACGGTTTTTCTTTAGCGTGATCTTTGTGCGTGTGGGCCCTTAAATCATTAGGGTCAGGGTACGTCTTGAAACAGTAAGCACAAACGTAACCTGCATCGTTCCTTTCCTTGAAAGGGGTAGTGTTAGAGTACTTGAGCAAGGTGGTGAGATTGTGCCACTGTTTCTTCATCTCGGGCAGATGTTTTTCGCGATACATTAAACGACTTAATGTCTCATCGTCGGTTTCCTCCTTAACAGCGCGTTTGCGGTGTTTTTTGGTTGCTCCGGTATCGCCTATAAAAGAAAAATAATTCTTTCACACGCGGTTCAGGTCTTCTTAGTATAAAATCTAGCAGCTATCGGTCGAGGCAGTTGCAGGCATGGGGTTCCGAGTATCGGTAGACGATCATTGATCATATTATAATTAGATTATCCTGTATCATAAAAGGCTTCATGACTTTGATTAAAGCCCGTAATCAAAGGTTTTAAAGTATTTGTAATAAAGCACAAAACCGTAAATACTACACCCAATAATATAGCTTCTGCGAAGAGAATAAAGCCGAAAACACCCTTCATGAAGTCGTAGGTAATTTTTCGTCAAAAGTTGATATTTACTATGTTTGGACTGACTTTCAGTAACTTTTACTGTGATGTGATGACCATTTACTTATTAAACAATTATATTATAGAGTTCGCTTGTGAGTCTTTCAGACTTTCCTACCCGATAATGATGTTATTGAGTGGCCAAAAAAGCAATTAGTCCACCTAATGGTACCTAAGAGGTTCACGCTGTTAATAGAAAAAGAAATAGCCAGAAGCGTTGAACTCGATTTGTATAGGCTTTCCAAGTTTCCATATAATGGGCGCCTGATCTTCCCTAGAAGATAACCTACGTCTCAGAGGCGTCCTCTATAATAATATATCGCCGTCTCGTTTCATCTGAACTGCATACGAACTTGAGGTTTTTAGCAAATTCTGTGGTCAGTCACCACGTTTGAAGGACTACTGTGTCGACTGGATAAGTCCTATAGTTTTGTTGTTCTATAGAGCGCTCTTGGGGCGTATGGTTATCTTTTCTGTAACTTTTAGAGTTCAGTTGTAATATTGGTTTTCTGAATAAATACCTACGTTATTTCTGAGTTTTGATTTGATTTTTTGGACTTATTCAATACATATTCGTCATGATAAGCAGAAATAAGTCGGCAGAAGACGAAGAGGAATAAGTTGGTGATGAGCCGGTGGAAAGGGCTCGTGAGTTGAAAAGTTCTCCTGACTAAAATATGTACATATGCAGGGTGATGTTAATTAAAAATCCAGTGAATTTATAGCCCAAACTCTTTTATAAAGCTTGAAGTAAACTTTAAAATCGATTACTATAGAAATACATAACTCAATGTATAAAACGTTGATATTCTAAAAACGTGCACATCAACAAAGGCGTATAAAAATCTTTAATGCACCTTTAAATATGCTTATCTTTTTGAGGTTATACTGGAATTGTATAGCTTGATAAGTCGTTGTGCGAACCTATCCAAGCGACACTGACAGAGTTAGATTTCTCATGTCCGATGTGTGGTAAATAAAAAGCAGAAACATTGAAATATAATGATACTTATGATACTTTATTTGAAATACATCTATACCGTGTACAATGTAGTACATAGTAGAACATAATTACATACATCGTTTCCTGTGAAACTAGTTTGTGACTGTAGACTCTTACCGTATCAGTTTGTCTCATTTAGGGTGATATGGTCATATCTCGACTAACGCAAAAAATACATAAATATACAGGATTTTGTGTTCAATTTCACACAAGATCGTAAATTCAAAGAGCAGTGGATGTAGGTTCATTCCTTGATAGGCGCTTTACTTTGTGTAACTTATTTCATTACTTAAAAAGGTGAAGGAAAACATTGCGAGGAAACGGGCATGTCTTGAACCAAAAATTCGAAGACTTCCACCAAGGCGGACTGTGCTCGAGTCAGGCGCGCTCCGAGGGGGAGGGGTCATGCCCCCCCCCCCCCCCGCAATCATACAATCTGTCGAGAGACTGAATGATTTACGTGCTTTACTAACTAAAAACTGTAGGTACTTAAGATACAGTGACCCCGATGGGCATAAAAAAAAGGTTTTAGAGTACTTATCAATTAGGTAACCATTTTCCTAAAAATATTCCTCGGCACCAATGGTGACCCCTCCAATCTTGGGCTGCGACCGCGCCTGCCTCGAGAGGTGGATTGCGGCCCGTTCCCTCTTTCAGAGACGGAGGCCTGTGTCCTAGAAATGGGAACGGGCTGATTATGCGCAAATGCGAGAATGCGCATGTTTTTTTCGTCTGTATAATTTTAATTTACGCGTTCAGTCGGTATTTTAGAGGTTTGACAGTCGACCATATTTCTAGAGGTATAAAAACAAAACTAAAATTATTTATTTATTCTTTTAGTACTTCTAGTAAACTAAAAATATTAATATACATAATAGGTAAAGGTATATATGTAGAATACCATGAGGAATTAAAAAAAAAACATAATGTTAATAAATAGCTATGACATTTGAATAAATATAAATTATGTAGGAGGAAATTATTATTTAAGTAAATAATATGTTTTTTGATTTTCGTGACGCCGCAGTGCCGTACACTAAAGTAAATAATTTCATTCAGTTTTCGTTTCGTTATAGAATACATATTTTTCATTATCTACAAGAACTAAAACTCAAATTTCTTTATACGCGTTTCGTACAGAAATTCATTAAGACGATTGTCGTGCAATTATGAACCTTAACAATCACACATATAGATGTCAATTTCATTTGGAAAATAAGTATTAAGTGCCATCTTGGACATACAAAATGCACCCTAGATAGAAAAAAAACTTGAGTTGTTATTTTACATTAGAACAGAACATTATCTTCTAAAGTCTTTAGTGCTAAAATTTAGGTCCACGGTTTCGGAATGTCCCATAACCACTAGTTTCGAAAAATGTACACTACTCAAATTCTTTTTCCTCTTTAGCTTTCTCAGCCTGAGCTTTGATTTTACTCTCAGCCGCTATCTGCTTCAGAGTGAGCTCCCTATTATCTATAAGATGCTTAACATCATCAAACTCCTTGAAAATATCCAAATCATCTTGATGCAATCGTACGTGGCTCTTCAAACTGCATTTCTGCATGAACGTCTTGTGACATATCTCACATTGGAATCTCTTGTCGTCTTCGTGAATTTTCATGTGCTCTTTCATAGTTCTTACCCTCGAGAAGGCTTTGCCACAAACGTCGCAAGAGCATACTTCGCCTCCAGTGTGCCTGGACAGGTGGTCGGCAAGACCGCGCTTGGAAAAGAACTTGGCATTACATTTGTCGCATAAGTAACTTCGCTGTTGCAAATGATGATGTTTGATATGTCTGTTCAGTTCAAACTTTTTCTTATAAGTCTTGTTGCATGCATTGCAAGGATATATCACTGGAGTCTGATTATGTACTTTGACAAGATGCTCGCTTCTGTCATAGTAACTGACGAAAATTTCTGGACAATGAGGACATTTATTCCTGAGCCAACCGCCTGTATGGACACCCTTCTCATGATTCCTCTTCTTGGTCAGAGACGTGTAAGATTTATCACAAAAATCGCAAGGGAATATGCCCTGAGCGTGGGTCTTGCCATGCTTCCTCAAAGCTGCGATGGTAATGTACCCAACCCCGCATTTCTTACAGCAGTAGTTCCTGTAGTGACTACTCATATGATGATAGAGGTTCTTAAAGGATATGTGTACTACGGAGCAGACGACGCAGGTAAAATTGTGTCCGTCTTCTAAACGAAACGGAAGAATAATGTCTTTAATGTGCTTGTAAATAGTCTTATTATGTGTGGCTACGAGATGGTCCTTGAGGTCGTTGAGGTCTCTCATTCCTAGATTGCAGACGGTGCAGTGCAGATCAGTGATATCTACTTTAATGGGGTTATAGCTTAGTTTGTAGTCAATAATGGTATTTATTTTGTCTTTTTCCGATTGCTGGGCAGTGTGTTCGCGTAGTGCGTGTATATCGGGGAATGCTTTAGCGCAGTAGAGGCAAGAGAAGCCGCGGATGGTTTTGTCCCTGAAGGGGCTCGCATTGGAGTATTGTAGTATTGCGGTTAGGTTGACTCTGTGCTCTACACGCTCGGGGGTCGCGCTTTCGTCCGATTTCTTTTTCCTTTTTCTGCGTTTGGGCCCGTCCTCGTCCGTTCCTACAACAAACGAGCACATCTCATTATCTCCGTCTTGTCTGTCTTCATATATTAGGGTTATCTTCCTGAGGACGGGCGTGCATTTTTTGGTCACTCAACTATTTCTGTATGATTTTTGGGTGTTTGGAGGGTTTCAAGGATTTGTTCGTTGGTTTTTTGGCGGATACACAGGTAAGCAAGCATTTTCATTTCGTTCACAGTATTTCATGGAAGCATAGGCATAGAAAACCAAATAGGCATAGCCTATTGGCGAGTCCGAAAGCGATCTGAACGCATTCAAGAGTTTGGTAAATATACAAATATATTTGGCATTAGAACACCCGACGATCAGAGTAACTTTCAAAATAAAAAGGTATTTAAGTTTATGTAGTGATAATAATATAAGTATGTATAGCGAAATCTTACATCAAGCCAGGCAATTTTGGCTAGATGTCAGAATATTTACGGATACAATAACCGTTGCACCGCATAGTATAGATATCCGTTTGGTTGCAGGATCCTACCTTATCGTAGGCTACCATCTATTTTCGGTGTAGGAACGTCACACCTCGATCCTCCGCCACCGATTTCGTAGACCTTCAGATGCAGATATTTAAATGCTAATATTATGTGTCAGTATTTATGACAACATAGAATTTAAAATAGTCAACGCTGTTTAGCGAAATCCCGTAATAATTAACCTATGAGACAAGTGAGCTTAAAAAAGTAAGAGGTGCAACATATTGGTTCAGCACCCTCATTGCGTAACACACGACCAATCATAATCTGAATAATTATGAAGGATATTGCTAAACCATTGCTTCATATGTTCGGAAAGTTTATCTGCCCAACAACGTAAATAACGCAATGAATGTTGTTGAACTGTCAAAATGAAATTGATTGTGATTGATCGTGTGTGTTGAATAAGGGTGCGGGTTGGCATGGTATGGCACAGCCTGCGGCAAGATAGAAAATATATTTTACAATGTATATGCTCGAAAAGAGCGTTTTCTAAGCAGCCAAATCGTGCGAAAGCGCCACTTTTTTGCACTAGTGGTTTTTACTTTTTTTTTTGTTTTTAAATCCGTCGTCATCCGGACGTTGTTTTTGTTTGAAATCATACGTGAGAAGGAACTTAGGGCCTGACAGGTGTTGACAGCCGTGTGCGGTCGACTCCCGTCAGGAACGCAATAAAACGAATACTTCACTAAACGCGTTATTAATTACCTACTCTAGATTTAGATTTTGATCAATATATTAATTTTTCCATATTTTTTTTCCTCGCTCATATGCATAGTAAAACGTATGGTACACGTTCGTAAGATGATTTCCGACTCGTGTCGGCTGATAAAAATGCCACTCGTCGAAATCACCTACTTTCCGCACTTGTATCATAAATGACTATTGCCGCACGGCTGTGCCTAATACGCACGTCATGTCTATGTCATAATGGATTTGCGCATTTTGAAACATCTACTGGCTTAAGTAATAATCAATTGTGGATAATTGAAAATAATAATTTAGATTTAGAATTATCATAATATAGGTTTAAAGTAATTCAACAGTTTAAGATTACTAGCAATGTATTCTGCGCATTACTAGTATTCCTTTAAACCCCTCAAAGTAAGCTCAAAGCGTGTACTAGAAGAGGAATTACGTCAATAGTCCAAAGGCTGATATTTAAACGCAAGATCCCACTTGAAGGTCTAAAACATTTTATGACTAACAAGCAAACAGCGGGACAAGTCTACTAATTTACAAACGTTCTAATGGTCTCTCTACTGACGAGTCATTTCAACGTTGGTAAATTACTAGGCCCCTGGCCACCTGATAGTGAGTGGTCACCGATATCTTAACATCATAAAACAATAAATATTTCGCGCCAAAAATCCGCCATTTTGTTTTTTTTTCGAACACCTATCTAATGCCACTTGGGTTTTTAAGACAAATATAAAACTGTCGAAATCCATCCAGACATTTGGAAGATATGAGGTAGGTAATAATTTACAAACTAGGATAAGGTGTATCTTTTCATACACGAAATCTCTTAAGGGGTCACTGTACTCATCATTATGAACAACTTTCACTATGGGACCAACCCTGAAATCGAAAATATCAGCTGTTCCCAACATTTTGACGATCTATGCGAACGTAAATGTCCCTTCCTTGGCAGTCGGGTAAAAAGATATATATCATCAAATATATTTTTTTAGTGCCTCATTGGTGTAGAGGTCGCAAGGCTGAGCATAAGGTTCGGCTCCCAGGTTGGGTTAAGTGTTATTCAGTTATTCCATCTGGAATTTCTTAGTAGCAGCCCGCAGTCTGGATTTGGGCCCGGTTGATGGCTCAACATCACTGGAGAAATGTGGGTGTTCTAGATCTCTGCCTAACCCTTCGGGGAAACATGGCGTTATGTAGCTTTGTATTCACCCGTTGAACTATTGTCGCTTTTTTTTGTTTTATTTAATTTAAGTTAAGTTTGTTTTAGAGTTAATTTGTTTCAATGGTAGTCAATAGTTAATGGCGTAATTCATTAAGTTCAAGATAGTTTTCAAGGTAAAATGTTTCAGTTAAATATCTTAAAAATAAACATGCAAACATAGAGTAATGCAAAGTTAAAAACGCTTTAGAAATATAAAAAAATGTTACAAATATCAATAACCAAGCGTTTATTAAGATTCTTGTGTCAGAGGTTCCGTATGTGTTACTTACCTTATTTCTTCTTGTTAGATTTCTGTGGCTCGCTGAAAAACTGTGGGAATAGGCGCATCATAGACCAAAGACTCATAATATGGTGGATCACAGACCAAAGACTATGTACTGCAAGGTTTAAAGTGATGCATCACACAATCTCACTCGAAATAATTTCTGATCCGGCAAGGTTTAAAGTGATGCATCACACAATCTCACTCGAAATAATTTCTGATCCGGCAAGGTTTAGAGTGATGCATCACACAATCTCACTCGAAAGAATTTCTGATCCGACAGATGTTGTCCTGTCCAATAATTAATACAAAAATCCCATGGAAAAAATTACTTTCAGGCTTTCCCGAATTTGAAGATTTTCCGGGGAACTTTCTTAATTTTTCTTTACATAAAAACCTAATTCGACTATGACGAAGACTTTAGCAGATAGCTGTGCTGCTGGGGAGTTTGTTGCGCCATTTCTTCTTCCCAGCTAAAGCACTGGGAAGTGGTGAAGGGCGGGCGTTTTGGGAAACTGTCTTATGTAATTTTCACGTTCGAAAAGTGCTGATTCTCAGCCTAGTTTGAATAAATGATATTTGATTTTTTTTAAACGATAAAAAAATTGCTAAACTTATCCAGCCATTCTCAATTCGCTTACCAACGAACAGCATTTGATTTTTATTTATATAGATAACTGCTTTTATTTAAATAGCAAAAAGAGATGCACAAAGCTTGATTTTTTTTTGTGCTCCCAGCACATATGAAAAAAGCGACTCTTGCAACGACATAATAAAGTGCAATTCAGGTCGCACAGCGCCAATTACCTACAGTTATATTCACCTAGAAGTTGTCTCTATTTCTATCGCGTAACTCTTATATCTTCTGGCTACATTACGCCCACAGAATTCGACAAGTGGAGCCCGCATCGTTTTGTAGTATCATACCTAAAATGCGGAGTGAACCATCAGTATTAATCTGTGGCACCAGTAAATGCGGTGTTTAATCAATGGTTCTGGTCTGTGATGCGCCT
Organism: Lithophane socia; assembly: GCA_947522985.1. Lineage (NCBI taxonomy): Eukaryota > Metazoa > Arthropoda > Insecta > Lepidoptera > Noctuidae > Lithophane > Lithophane socia. The sequence continues at coordinate 5,155,349 of OX383280.1, forward strand.
TTAGGGTGTATTATACCCTAGTTAACATAAAAGGACCGCGCAAGCCTAAGGTCTATTTAAATCCTTGATTCCAATTGATGTTATTATCACTTAAACAAAAATCAACTTTATGATTGTGTAAATAAAGTTGATTTTAAGTTTTATTTTATCTTTAATAATTTGATTGTTGAGACTGACTAGTACTGTCGAAAAAGTCATAGCGCAAAGTTGTAACGCAAACTGAACGTTATGTGTAGGCATTACAGTTGGTTTTCCTAAAACTCGTGTTTGTTTACATGTTTGGCAAATAAATTGCGAACACAGTATTGTCTGGAAATGGCGGCATGTCGGCATCAGTCGGTCATCTCAGTACTCACCCCCTTTCCGGCCGTATCATCTTACTCACAATCAATCCATCGTTTCATTGGTATTTTCCTACTCTTATAGCTATTTAGCTCATCTTTGGAGGGCATATAAGGTACCTAAGAGATATTTCTATATTTCCCGGAGTCTAGATTTGTGCCCGGTTGACGGCAATATGGTCGGTCGCCCCCTATTACATGGGACTTAAACATAAATGTGGGTGTACTACAGGTACATCTCTGCCTATCCTTTCGGGGAATACAGGCGTGATTTTATGTTATGTTATTATGCCAATATCTGGGGATTGAACCCAGAACTGCTCTGTGACCATCACAATCATGCAAGCAAAAGCTTATTAGCTCTCTCAAAAAAGCAGTCAAGTGCGAGTCGCACTCGCATACGAAGGTTTCCGCAGCACCGTACAATATTTAACAATATTTTCTAAAAACTCTGTATTTTTAACCGTCTTCAAAAAAGGGGAGGTTCTATGTTCTGTCTTTATGTATTTTTTTTTGTGTATGGTCATTATTGCTTGTTATTATAGCGGGCATACTAGTACACACTATGTGAAAGTGTCTACCTATTACGGTACAAAAGTTACAGCCATTTTTTTTTTTTTTTTGTGGGTGGGAAATCATCCAATGACTTCTCCCGCTCTGGGCGGAGCGGAAGGGCGTGTCAGACTTTTACTGACTAAAACCCACCCGTGTTCCTTCAGTTGCCTGTTGCCAAGGTCCCGGTATCCCTTTCGGACTAACCCGCAACCCTGGCAGGAAAAGTTACAGCCCTGTGACAGACGGACTAAGTAATTGGATCGCGTTGGCACACATTGGGTACGAAACCCTAAAAAAAAAATGACTGAACTTATAAGGTCCCTAAACTGACCAAGGACCTCGTCATGGTACTTTGTAACGGTCGTCCCAATAATAATCGAAAATTACTGGGAGATATTTTAATAGAGGTACCTGTACGAATTAAGATATTTAAATGTACGACAGTCATTTAATCTCTAGAATCTAGATATGTCCATTTAGGCCTATAGATGGAAATCCCTATTACCTTGTTAACTGGCTGGATAATATTTGTACCTCGGCCATGACCTATTGTGTGTGATGATGAGTTAATGATAACACCATATTTTGATCACCAATCCAACTGCCTAGCCTTTACCTAACTATGATGGGGTCGGCGTATTTTACATGGAGCTGACCGAAAATTTGACAATTCAAAAGTGTAAATGGTTTCATTGAAATAAATGCGTAGGTAGCTTATTACCACAAAATCGTGTTTATCAGTTGTTTAGCCTAAACACCTTTTAAACATGACATTTCTGTATGGAGTTTGACATAAAACTGACAGTAGAATAAGTGGCAAAATTTTTGTGGTTAGACCCTTTGAGTTTGAGATAACACAGGATTGAAGAAATGATAATTTATTGTTCCAATGTTGAAGACAATGCAGAAGACGTTTCCAGGCTGAAAAATGTAAAAAATGAAGGAACCTCCATGCAAGCTTGGATATGATAGAGCCCTTTTTAACTTTGCAATACCGTAGAACCTTATATCTAGACATTAAAAAATAAGAATAGAAATGTGTTAAAAAAGCTGCTATTTCATGTTTTTACATACATACACAAATTAATGCCTTATTCCCACGGGGGTAGGCTGAAAATACAGAACACCACCTGCTACGATCCTTACATACTCCTTTTGCATATTTTGGTATACTTTTCATGTTCTTAATTGAAATGTAATTCTTACTATCCAAACTAATCCATACTAATATTATAAATTCGAAAGTAACTCTGTCTGTCTGTCTTTCTGTACGTCTGTATATATGCCACCTTTTCACGCCTAAACCATTGAAAGGGTTTCGATAAAATTTGGCAAGGAGATAGATGGCATCCCTGGGAAGGACATAGGCTACTTGTTATCGACATACCACGCGGGCGAAGCCGCAGGCGGAAGCTAGTATTATAAATGCGAAAGTGAGTTTGTTTGTTTGTTACGCTTTCACGTTAAAACGGCTATACGGATTTGGATGAAATTTGGCACAGGGGTAGACCATGACCTGGAATAGGACATAAGGATACTTTTTATCCCGATATTCTCACGGGATCGAGACTTATGCGGATGTAACAGTGGGGCGCAGCTAGTTTTCAATAATTTAAACATAAATCCCATTGAAAAAAGGTCGTTTAGTATGTAAAATATCCGGGAATAAATCCAATTTATCTTTCCATCAAAATCTAATTCGGATTATTGTGAATATTTTAAAACAAAAAAATGCCAAGTCGGTCCAGCCGTTCTCAAGTGATTTTATTATTATTTTTTTGCTTTTTACTGGTTAATTTTAACTCACAATGAGCAATGGAGGTTGTCAATACTAATACCTAAAATATCAATAACTAGCTGCCGCCGGCTTCGCCCGCGTGTAATCTTTATAAATTATAGCCTAATATGTTACTCAGGGCGAATGTAGCTTTCTAATGGTGAAAGAATTTTTTAAATCGGCGCAGTAGTTTTGAGTTTATTCATTACAAACATACACACAAAAATACAAAACTTTCCTCTTTATAATATTAGTGTAGATTATAATCAAAGAACTTCACTTAACACTCAGTCTTTTGGAGACGGATTTTTTTGTATTAATCAATGCTTTCTACACAGGGTGTAAGGGGCTAATTAACAGGGACATTCAGCTCCTTATTTTGAATAATATTCCACCGGATTCATTCCATTTTTTTATCGTTTTTTCAGTTACTATTCCTTTATTTCAATGTAAATTTACATTCTGTGCGTACACAGCACTCCATTTATGTAAATAAAACAGATAAAATAAAAAAATCTGCAATGGATGTTAAATTCCTATAGCGATCGACGCGTGAAGCTCAGAATTTTATTGACAGTGATAAATCACGTGCCGCGAGCGCGCCCCCCGCTACGGTTACTGCGGCTACGTGCGTTTTGTCACAGTAAAGGCTCTTACGCGACGCCGCCGCATTGTTCGCAGAGATGTTTTGTCAGAAATTGTTTTGTTAAAATTCGCGTCGTGCGACGAATTGCGCTAGTATGTAAGAGCCTTTACGATACATTGCGTTGAGGTAATAAAATAAATCAGGTTTATTGGATTCCCATAACGTTCCTGAAATAAATTCATGAACCGGTCGTCTTAGTATTATATGCTGAATTCATCCTTACAGTCTGCGGAGGGCTGTCCCTTACACCCTGTATTAAATTATCTAATGTTCACATATTCTTAGAAATTTCGTTAAAAAAAAAGAGTAACCGTGACCATTTTCTATTTTGTTAAGTAAGTAACTGGTACTTTTTGAGAAGCCTACAATGTCCTCCCATAACTATAAACACTGCAATTTAAAAAAATATAAAAGCCAATATGTATTTTGAAAGGAGTAACTGTGGAATTTCCTGCCGGCTCTTCTACATACAAAAAACCAATTCGAACCGTGCACCTAGTTTCTAACGTTTCATAAGTGAAATGAAATATTTTGATTTTAAGGCCACTTTAACCTACGTTCCTAAAAAACAACATGCTGTATAAACAATTGATAAACAGCTTTTTAAACACATTTCTTAGTGAAACAATTGGCCGTGTGTGCAAGCAACTTAACGGTACACCTGCAAAAATATACTTCACAAATATTTAATGCTGAAATTATCATTTTAACTTTAAAACTAATGCTGCGAGGTGTACTTACATAAATATGAAGGAATAATAGCAATGTGTTTACATTGCACATTACTAGTAGTACTGCTCACCCCTCAAGCTAAGCAAAATGTGCTTAGTTAGGTGTTAAATCAATAGTACAATGGTGAATGTTCAATACTCTAACCATTGGGCTATGTAGTAAGTCCCAAGCTCACTTGACAAGCATACCTCTTAAAAATACAGGTGTACTCTAAAAAAGGTATACTTGTAAAAATACAGGTATACTTGTAAAAATACAGGTATACTTGTAAAAATACAGGTGTACTTGTGAAAACACAGGTACACTTGTAAAAATACAGGTATACTTGTGAAAATACAGGTACACTTGTATGAATACAGGTATACTTGTAAAGACAAGTATAAATGTCGTAATAGTCTGCAATAAAAGACGCTAATGAATAAGAAATTTGTTTTTTCATGTTTATCATTTTCTTCAAAACGTAGCATCGTAGGATGCATGATTTTCTTTCGTTGACTTTGTTTCTTCTTATCTTTTCAGGCTTTTGCCTAAATAAATGGCAACATCTTTATTGTAGCTGTCAAGATGACTTTAGTCTCCAAGATTCGAAGATGGCAACATCGCCGAATAGTATAACGAGTTCAGTATTTTTAAGAGATTTTAATGTTACCAATTTCCTAAACCGGTTTTGTTTTCTTTTTCTCTTCAAATTCGTTTATGTCTCGCTGATTTTCTTCATCTTTCTCATCTTTTTATTTAATTTATGAATCTTAGCCATAATCAGGACTTTTATATACCATCATCATTCAGGATACTGTATCTCATAACCACTCTTGGTTTAATACTTTAAAAAGTTACTTCTAAACGGCTGTTGCCACATACAGGGTAAAGTACTTCGGTAACCCAGGTACTCTTTGAGATTCTCAGTAATACCAAAGCGTCTCTGGCCTTTCTTGAGGAGCTGGGGTGGTCCCACCAGTACGCATAATACGCTCCTTGTCGTCGAGTTGCGGTCACCAGTCCGTATCACCTATTACCTACTTTAAAATGGCGAATGTTTATCAGAAGTAAGAATGACAGATGTTATTGTCATAGACTAAAAAAAAACTTCGTATTCCGTCCTAAATCACACACAAAAGAAACACATATTCGAAATTTAAAAAATCCTAAAGATGCGTGCACACTCGGCCAAAGTCACGTAGAAACTTATAATTAGGAACTTACGTTTGGTAGAAGTCTCTCCGTTGTCGGCTTTCGCTTTCTTTGCGCTTGCGCGAGTTGTCGTGGCCGGGGCTTTAGCAGCCGCTCGCTTTTTCGGCTTAGGGTCGTCGACCTCCGTCTTTATAGGGACTTCGAATTCTAGAAAAGACATGATTTTTGTTTTATTTGTGAAGTAAAAAAAAAACAAGCACTATGGGATGAATATCATTATGACAGGTCGACAATACAGGGTGGAAGAAATGAACGGCGCTGCAGGAAACGTACCCTAAAGTATCCCCCCCCCATTTTATTATCCCTTTTTGTTTAATTTCATCTAATTTTATCTATAATTTAAGCTATTTTTTATGATTGTATTGTATTGACCAATAACTTGTATGTGTGGTGTCAACTGTTAATATAATTTTATGATTGTATTGTATTGACCAATAACTTGTATGTGTGGTGTCAACTGTTAATATAAGTTGATTATAATTATATCCTTACATAGTATAAAACAAAGTCCTCCGCCGCGACTGGCTGTTGTCCTGTTCGCGATAAACTCAAAAACTACTGCACCGATTTTCATGTTGTTTTCACCAAATGGATAGAGTGGTTTTCGAGGAAGGTTTTAGTATAGTTTAGTCATTAATCCTTACTAATATACTAATTACTATTTTTACTAATAATATTATAAATGAGAAAGCAACTGTCTGTCGCGCTTTCACGCCAAAACTACTGAACCGATATAATTTGGTACACAGATAGTCTAGAGCCTGAGAAAGGACATAGGCTACTTTTTGTCGACGTACCGTACCACGCGGGCGAAGCCGCGGACGGAAGCAAGTAAATAATAAATGTTGAAGTTAGCATGTTTACTCAAGAGAAACATTCTGTACTTAAATGACACAGAGCGATTGATAAAACTGACTGTTCAGACAGCTGTGCCGCTGAGGAGTTAGTTCCGCCACTTCTTTCCAGCTAAAGCACTAGCAGTGGTGAAGTGGGCATTTTGGGGGACTGTCTTATGTAATTTTGACGTTCGAAAAGTGCTGATTCTCAGCCCAGTTTGAATACATGACTTTTGATTTAGAATTTTTATTTTTTATTTTAATTATCAATGGACTTTTTACACAACTTTCGGTTCCCGTTATCGCGTGATAGAACAAGGAATAATTTCTCATGTTTCGGCTTATCTAAAACGGAAATGTGGAAGTTGAGCCCCATATAAAATTGTATTTTTCCTCATTGGAATGTTCATTTATCAACATGTTCTGTTACAAAAATAATAGGTATAAAAACAGTAGGCATTGGACCTACTGTGTCGGCGTGTCTCTAAAAGACTGACATACTGGCGCGATTCGCCGCGCGACGCGAATTTTAACAAAACAATTTCTGAGAAAACTTCACGGCGAACAATGCGGCGGCGTCGATTGTGGCGAACAATGTGGCGATTCTGCGATTATCGCCACGCAACACCTTTCACACTACTGGTGTTGCGCCGCGACTTTACGGGCGCGACACCAAAAGAACATTTTTAATGATGCATCGCGCTAGCAAAGCGACACAAGAGAGTATTTTCTGTGTCGCGCCACGTCAGGCCGCTCCTGTGTGTAGTGTCACGCGCGTTTGTATAGAAACTGTTCTACGGATTATTATATCGCGGCATCGCGTCGCGCGATAAGTCGCGGCAGTTTACACGAGCCTTTATGCCATCGACCCGCACCTTAATTGCGTAACACGATCAATCACAATCTGTTTCAGTTTGACAGTTCAAATACATTCATTTCGTTATTTACGTTGTTGAGCAGACACATTTTTCGAACATTATGAAGCTGGATTAGCAGAATATCCTTAAAAATGATTGATCGATTGTTACGTAATTAGGGTTCAAACATGTTTGTAGTAATCCTAAACCGGCACGTTGTACATTTCGCGCCGATACGAAAGAAGAAACCAAAGGCGGAATAGTTTAGCGTTAGAAAGAGATGGTCACACACAGATATGATTGAGACGATGCTCTACCATTCCGAAGTTTTTCTATAAAACAAACAAACGTTCGGCGTTTTTTGCTGAATATTTTACGGTGGTACGGAGCCTACGGTATTTTTAAAAGAGTAACCGTGGAGTTTCTTGCCGGCTCTTCTCCATAGGAAATGACCGATTGGAACCGTGCACCTAGCTTCTGACGTTTCATGTGCTTAGCCTGGCATTTGCCCCTGATCAAGTGAAGCTGTAACCAAAATCTATACGTAATTTGATATTTTTTAGGGTTCCGTACCTTAAAAGGAAATAAAGCTTGTAAAAACGGAACCCTTTTAATATCACTTCGTTATCCGTCCCTCCGTCCGTTCGTCTGTCTAGGTTTATTGTGCAATAACATATTTTGACTTTGATTTTGAACTCGCACTTAGCCGTTTTTTTATAGTCTTTCCAAGTCCTTGTTTCGAATTGATGTTATTTCTCCGAATATCAACTTAATGCTAGTGTACATTGAGATGATTTAGGGTTGACTAAAATGGGCATGGAACAAAAAAGTCACCCTATGTAATATAAGGAAGAGAAAGGAAGAGAAAGAAAGAGAAACCTTTGAAAAGATGGCAGGACGACTTGGTGATGACGGCGGGAAAGACATGAACCCTGTTTATCAAAACTTACAAGCCTTGTATTACAAAATGTCATTATTTAGTTCACAAGTACTTAAATTTTTACACTTTTATTCGTGATTTTGTTTATCAAAACAAATATTGGTAAGTTACAACTTGTAGAAAATCATAACAAATCCTGAGTGTCTGGTGACTCTATTCCGTAATAAATGTTTAAATTCGATTTTCTTTTTCAAAATGTGGTCAAAAGAGAGAGATGACCTGATGCCCGTGTCCCAGCAGTGGGAACATAAGGCTGAATATGGAGATGAGCTATGAATTTAACGAAATTGAACATTCTAGGTAACTTGTGAACGTATTATAGACTTGTAACTTTTGATAAACAGGGCCATGGACTAGGACAGGCAAGGAACAAGAAGAATTGGAAGGGGCTGGAGGAGGCCTTTGTCAAAGGGCACACAGAGACTCAGAACTGAGATAAAACGCTTTGTAATACAACTGTGACTCTGAATAAAGGCTATAAATAAAATGGGCATTACAGTTGTTATTTCAAAAACACTTGTTTGGAAATTAAATCGAGAACGCAATCTATTACCGAAATCCCACGGATCCGCGATTTTGCGGACGGAAACCGACGAGCCCGGACGACGGACCGTGGGAAGGTATACGTGCGGGGTATCGCAGACATCGGAAGCACGGTGCGTGTCGGTCTGTGGTCGCCTGCCGTGCGTGACCGTCTGCAATATTGCCGATCGTGGGATTCCCTACATTGCAGTGATTGACGGGCGTGAACCTTTTTAACCGAATCCTTCAAAAAGGAGGAGGTTCTCGATTCATCTGTTTTTGTTTTTTATTGTGTGTTTGTTACGCAATTACTCCGCCAATTATGAGTCGATTTTTTTTTTGTTTGGTAGGTCATGCTTCAGAGGTGGTCCCATGTAGATTTTATTAACTGTGCTTGCGTATTTTTTGAGTTAGCTTCAATATTATGTATTTTTACCACCGTAGTATATGTGGACGATGTTTTAAGTTACTTCATCACTGTTATTTACATATCAGGTATTTGAGAGAGAAAGTGAAAAACGAAAACTTTTTCCAAAAAAAAAACATCCGACTTCCAACAAAAAACACTAAAAAGTCGGCAAAAAAACGAAAACTGAAAAGCAAAATCATCGACTTCCAAATTTTTTTTAAGACTTTTTTTATGGTAGTCGGTTGTTTTTTTTTTATGTAAAAGTAAAAAGTTTTTATGGTATGTGAACTTACCGGCTCCCGAAAATCCCTCGTCGCCAGAACCCATGTTGTCATCAGAGTCTTCATCTGCTTGGACCTCCACCTTCACTATATTAGCTGTACAAAAAAAAAATGTTATTATAGGTTATTTTTACGTAAATCGTAAACTAAAGTAGCCCGCGAAATTCAACGTTTTTTGCAATTTACAAGTCAGTATCAGGTTGTATGTTGATGATTCGCGACCGTAACAATTATGGCTTTACAGAATTATATTCATTAGAATCACGACATTCGAATATTACGCGTTGGCGCCCGTAACCCTCCGAGAGCTTTAGCATACGGGTTTCCCGAAACACAAAGCGACGTTAAGTCTGGATACCCCTGACTGTCTACCTAACCTTTGCTGGTTCTATGCAGTCATGCCATAAGACGGACTGCATTTCAACTGCAAATTTGCAGTTTGAATGCAGTTACCAGTACATCACGAGTATTGCAGTTGTACTAAACTGCATTCAAACTGCAAGAATGCAGTCAGTCTGACGGGAGCCAAAGGCTTCATTCTTGCTGTTTAAATGCAGTTTAGTATGACTGCAATATTCGTAATTGTGTAAATTTGCAGTTGGAGTGCAGTTGAAATGCAGTCCATCTGTTAGCAGCCGTAGTCACTATTCCTGCTTCAAATATGAAAATGCAGTTGTTGGTTTGTCTTGCACTTCAAATAACTGTTTTTTTTTTTTGGTAACAACAGCATTGTATGTGCCAGTGTGATATAAGACAAGAAATAATTTGTGGTTCCTATCTGGCAGACCACAAGAGCTACATCCTTGGAAAAAGCTATACCTTACACAACCAATTTGTGAAACTTACGTCTAAACAGTGTCTTATTCTGCAAATGCTTCTGGAACTGGTCCTCGGTGTGCAGCACTTGCTTCTTGAAGTTGATTGCGTTCCGCAGCTGAGTGATGCAGACCTCGCATATCCCGCCATCTTGTCCTTGCTCCGACGCATTCAACTGGTGGCAAAAATACAGGGCTTCATTGAACAAGCTGAATGAGAGGATGGTGTAGTGTGTGATTGGAGATACCTATGTCCAGTAGTGGACTTCTAAAGGTAGATGATGATTGTCTATAGAAGAAACTGTAATCATGGTGGCTTAGTAGAGCGAAGAGGGGTAGTTTATGCATGAGGTTATAGGTTTAAAGCTTAAGGAGTGCATAATAACTAGTGTAATTAATTGGAGCTGTTTCTTTAGCACAACTAAGTGTTATGTACAATGTTATTGTGTCAGTTTGCATTTTTTTTTCAATTTCATGAAGTGTGAACAAAGGAGTAATCTTGTGAAAATTTTGGTGTCAGCAAATGGGTTATTGGCTCCCATAGAACAAACGATGTTTTTGCCGTTTATATAGATTATGGTACGGAACCCTTCGTGCGCGAATCCGACTCGCACTTGGCCAGTTTTTTTTTAATAACCAAGAAATGGTGGCAAAACAGTTCGAGATATTAAAAAAATAAAGCATGAATGGTACAAATCAAATAGATAGGGGTGGGCCACGACTCTCACAGAAAAAAATCCCCAGAAATATTTAACTAGTCAGTTACACAAAGAATAGGTAAGACTTTTTAGTCGTAATTGTCCGTTTGCAGTACGCAAGCGTAGCCTACGACACGTCCATGAAGAATTGAAGATACGCTTGACCAACAACCAGCCTATCGAATCGGCGGTGGCGGCTGCCAATATGGCCACACTCGAGCAAATACTAAAAGCAGTTTACTGCCCCTATAAGGAGCTATTTACAAAATAGAAAATACTCAAGCTAATATAAGTGTTATTGATATTGAATTTTGTATTTTTCAAAGCCTTACAAAAGCGTTTTACTTACGATTATGTCGAAACATTCTCTCAACATGTCGGCGTAGATCTCCTCTTCGCCCATCCAATGATACGTGCTCTTAATGTCTTTAAACGCACCTTCCGATGCACAACACCGACACATACCGGGATTCACTACAGATTCCATCATTTTTAAAGATACTTTTCTTACATTTACACATAAAAATCTTAAATTTAATTGGAAAGGAAAAAGCTAAAGGACGCTACGGCTTCGAAGCTACGCCATTTTCTGTTTTTTTTTTTTTCATTCCTCAGTTTTGCTGTGAAATGAGATGTAGGCAAAGGTGGCTTTGAAACAGCCAGAGCCAATCCAGAATTTAAGTTTTGAAAATATTATTCCAAAAATCTATTTTGTGCATTCAGAGAAATTAAAAAAAATCCAAATTTTTTAGAATGTTAAACATATTTTACGGATAATCAACGAAATAGAATAGGTAGAAAAAATGTAAATGGCCGGTGATTTGCAGCCAGAAAAAAAAAAGGTGACCAGTGGGACCACTGTCATTTCGCGTTCCAAAGTCAAGATTTTTCGTAATATGTAGCATTATTAAAAGAAAGGGGGGGTATCTTTGTGGTGTGAAATGAGTAGGATACCAGATAAAACTATGTCTATTAATATTAAATTTCAGTTTCTGTATCGCGGACTTTAATGTCATCAAGTTTATTAGCCCTCGGTTTGTGCTCTGTAGATAATTTTATAGAAAATTAATAAAATAGCTAATTAGAAGTCTTGTAAAGTGTAATTAACACCATGTCGCACGGCGTCGTTTGCCGCTGCTGCCTCGTGCGAGCTCCTGATAAAGACCTCTCGACTCAATATTCAATACTGGGCAAGTCAGAAATTTACGCCGATATGTTGAAAGATTGCTTCGAAATTCAGGTAAATAATGCATAAACACGACTGCTTTACAGTGAAAATTATGACTAGCTAGATCTTCTTACTGATCTACGTCTAAAATTTTACTCAAATAGGTACAGAAATGCAGAATTTTTATCTTTAATTGTGGCAGAGATAGTATTTGTTTGTGGGTTGTATTTTTGACCTAATTCATAGAACTGTTTATTTAGTAGCAATTAATAAACACACTTCCTACACTACACTTCTTAATTCCATTATCATCATGAATGATGTAAAAAATAAAATATTTCGCCACTGTAGCCCACAAGGCTTTATTATTATTACCTGTTGTATCAAAAACTTTAATTCCATCAGGAGCTCAGGGCTAAGTAATAACAGCCGCACAAGTCGGTCGATCAGGTTAAGCTAGGCTTGCAGGGGTTGGTCCGGGAAGGGGTGACAATTTTTACATACCAAGACTCCTCCGGGCCTCGCAAAGCACGCTATGCCATTGGTCTGGGCTGTCATTCGTGGATCTTTGACAGTTGTAACGGGTCGTGAGAAGCCCGAATATCTGACAACCAGTATGTAGTATTACCCAGTTACTGGGTTGTGGAGGTCAGATAGGCAGTCACTGTATGTAAAATACTGGTATTCAGCTGCAGCCGGTTGGACTGGAAGCTGACCCCAACATACTTGAGAAAAGGCTAGGCAGATTGACTCACAGATACTTGATAATCACTGTCCTGTCCATAACCCATTTTAATTGGGTTTGGTGCAACAAGACTTCTTCTAACAAACATTTCTATTAGCTCTCATTTGAATAGTCACACCTTTTCTCACCTTATTTTACTAGTAATCAGTAGCCAGTCACATAAGGTAAAATATCCATGTTCTTTACACAATCTCCCTTTCCGAATTACCAGATATTTTGATTGAAAAGAGTGTCCGTGGAGTTTCTTGCCCGTTCTTCTCCATAGGAACCTACTACGCTTTGGAATGGGCAACAGCTTCATCTTTCTTACTGACCTACCCCTTGACAATTGAAAATGCCAATTTTTTGGCCAAAGACTCAGCATTGCCATACAATGTGACAATGCTGCCAGCCTGTTGACAGTTTTTTGATGCCCTATGATTATTTCCCCTCGTTTTTTATATACATATTATTATTTCAAGTGTAAGTTAAAAATTAATATGATAAAAAAAATACGTAAAGAACAAAGCCAGGAAGGTTTTCAGGACTCTTCCTTACATGTTGCAGATTAAGTTTTTAAATTATTATGATAAAAAAAATATAATTATTATGTAAAGAACAAAGCCTGGAATTTATAAACTCTTCCTTACATGTTGCAGGTATCTGTGGACCCTAGTGACAGCGATGGTGGTATTTGTGAAGTCTGCATTACAAGACTACGGGATGCATGCAACTTCAAAGAACAAGTACAGCAGTGTCAGAAGGAGTTTATGTCTAAACTTAACACTTATAGTGTTAAAGGTATAAAAAAGCTAGACCATGGGAATAGAGATGATGACAAAACATTATTTTTTGTCCGTTATGTAGATTGTTAAAAAATATCTGATACGTATTTTTTCTTTTTTTACGTAATCCAAAAATTACGGCGATATATTGTGTTGAAATGTGGCATGATGTCACGCCTTGCTACATTTTATACTGTACTAGCTTTTCTCTCGACTTCGTCTGCAATCCAGGATCAAAGTAGTCTATGTCCTTCCCCAGGTCCTAACCTACACCTGTGCCAAATTTCATCCAAATCCGTTCAGCAGTTTAAGTGTGAAAGCAAAACAAATAAACTGACTTTCGCAGCCCCCACTCCCCAACTTTGGCGTTTTATCTAAGTTATTTGTTATTAATAATGATAAAGCAAAAAATACGTGTCTAATATTTTTTTATTATCTGACTGACGGACTAAATGGAATTTCTTTTAATTTTTTTGCCCAGGCTTTTTATTCTATTCGGGAATACTTATACAGTGTTTTTAAAAAATATAAAATTGAAGGCCATTTATAAGCATCATCCCTATTACTACCACTAAACTTACATATTTCTGCCAAGGACAGTTTTTTTTTAATTTCATTTTTAGACTCTCTGTTTGGCTTTCAGATGAATCGGGTCCAAAAGTGAAGGAGGAATTTCTAGATTTGGACGACGACAATGGCATATATTTTTTAGGTAAGCATCACGCCTCTGTTCTCCAAGGAATAGGCAGAGAAGTATAGTACCTGAGGCCATAGACAAAGTGACATTCTATCAGCGATAATGATGATGGAAAAGGCAAAAATGTATAGGACTGACATAAGCTATCGCAAAGCTTATGTCAATTCTGCATGTGTAGCATGACCACCATAGAAACGGGTTTTGTCGACGGATGAATAGACAAACTGACAGATTACTATTGTGTATCTGTCATTTTGTCTACTCACTACTACTACTCAATCCTGTTGAAAGTCGTTGCAGAAATACGAAACGCTTTGGAAGCGATTGTCACTTGTCTAGGCCCTTACGCCAGCTATCGCCGTGTTCTATTTTATTTATTTACTAGCTTCCGCCCGCGGCTTCGCCCGCGTGGTATGTCAATAAAAAGTAGCTTATGTTCTTCCCCGGAATGCCATCTATCTCCTTGCCAAATTTTATCGAAATCCATTCAGTGGTTTAGGCGTGAAAAGGTGTGAAAAGGCGTGAAAAGGAAGGCTACAGACAGACAGATAGACAAACAGACAGACAGTTACTTTTGGATTTAAGGGACCCTTGGTGAGCGAGTCACGTACTTGTATAGTTATTTCTTTATGTGAAACTAGCACCGTGCCCGCGCTTCGCCCGCGTGGATGTCTTTTATTATATACTAAAACCTTCCTCAAGAACCACTCTATCCATTGGTGAAAACAGCATAAAAGTCGGTGCAGAGGTTTTGAATTTATCGAGAACAGACAGACAGACGCGGCGGAGGACTTTGTTTGTTAGGATGCAATTTTAATAATTTCTTCTCTTACAGAATTAAAAGAAGAAATATCAGATGATTTCGACGATTTCAAAGACGAGGATGACAACAAGAAACTGGCTGAAATGCTTGGCTTTAATGACGTCACGATCAAGAAGAGATCCGATAAACGTCGGCGCAAGAAACGGCTGCTTCTTGAGAATAGCAGGAAAGGTATGATTTTGGAGTTCATATTGAGAGGATGAATAAATACAATAGACGTAGATATATTTAGTAACCTATTCCGCTTAACTATTCTTCAAGAGATGACTCTTGAAGAATAGTTAAGCGGAATAGGTAGGTAAAAACCCTGTAAGAACTCGACACGTGTCTCACCTCTCAACGAGGCATCCGCAGGATGACGATTGACCAGTCGCAAACCAGAAAACGACGTACGAACTGTACAGGGATAGATCATTTTTATTCTGAATTTCAAATAATTTTATTTTGAGTAGATACATCTAGTAGTTTTTCCATAATATCAATACGGCCAAAGGTCTGCTCATGAAATTTTACACGTTCGTTTTTGTTGTAAATCAGCGTATATTTCACTAAATAAATATACAACTCAATCAATCTGCCTAGCCTTTTACACAGTTGGGGGTCGGCTTCCAGTCTAACCGGATGCAGTTGAATTCCAATATTTTACATGGAGCGACCCCCTATCAGACCTCCACTAATACACCCCTTGGTAAGACTGGTTGTCAGACTAAATAAATATACAACGAAATAAATAAAACAAGATACATTTATAACTATACTTAATAGCATGCATATTAGACACGCCAAATTATTTGTATTTACAGAATTAAAATCAAAGAGCCGCGGCATGAAGCTTTCCCTTGACGATCTAAACAAACAGCGAGTGATGATGAACAAGATCCTGAAGCCTGTCAAGGTACATAATCAATCGGCCTAGACTTTTCCCAACTATGTTAGGGTCAGCTTCCAGTCTGCCTGCCAAGGCTGCGGGAAAGTCCGAAAGGGATACCGGGGCCCTTGGCAACAGGCAACTGAAGGAACACGGGTGGGTTTTAGTCAGTAAAAATCTGACACGCCCTCCCGCTCCGCCCAGAGCGGGAGAAGTCATTTGAGGATTTCTCAACCTGGAAAAAAAAAAGCTTCCAGCCTAACCGGGTGCAGCTGAATACCAGTATTTTACATGGAGCGACTGCCTATCTGACCTTCGTAACCTTGTTACTGGGTAACACAATACCCCTTGGTAAGAGTGGTTGGGAGACTTTTCTTCTGATTAGTAACAACTGTCAAAGATCTACGAATGACAGCTGAAACCAACGCGTTTCTGAGGCACGGTGTCTACTTTACGCCCTAATGGATCCATTAGGGCGTCATCTCCTTCATCATTCATGTAGGAGATGATATACTGTCAAATTGGCTGACAGTACCAACTTCTCAGACAATGTTTTGGTACCATCTGATGGCCAACTTTAGCACCGCGCGCGCTCATTGGTCAAATCAAATAGCGAGCGCTTCCCTAGCTTCCTGTTACACACTTCCGTCCCTTTTCACGAAATCGCTCCCACAGATGGCAGGAAAGCGATTTTTAGTAGGGGGTTAATTTATGGATTCGCGCCACTGCGCGCCGTAGTGCTGTAATCTAAAACAAAGATGGCGCTAATACCAGTTTTAAGTTTTATATTGTTTTTTATATTTTTTAGACTTGTAAATAAACTTGTATTATTTTGTTCTGTGAAGATATCGTCGGAGACCGGCAAGCGTCTCATCAGTGATGCCTCTAAAAACAGATTTAACGTGGACATGTTGCTCAAATATTCCAACTGTACGCCATTCGCGAACAAGACTATTGCAGGTGAGGTATCGTGTTTTTTTTTTTTATATGGGGCAGTTAGAGCAGCCCTAGCACCGGTTAGTGGGGTACTCATACTATATAAAAAACCAAGACAGAGCGCTGTCAAAAATGACGTGAGACCAATTTCCAAACACACGTGCACTTAGTGAGGTGTAGTTTGATTTTAAATGGTTGTAAGTGTGTGCGTGTGAGCGTGAATGCAATTAGCGGAGGTGTAGTTTTGGCATGCTTCACTGTATTCCTAATACCTACAGATTATTGTTTACAGTTTTGGTAACTAAATTGCAAAGAATATGTTTTTCTTTCATATACTCACCATTCTCTTTTCTTTCTAGGAATCCTCTGTGCCTACTGCAAGACAACCTACCGAGACCTACCTCACCTGCGCACACACATACACGAAGAACATACCAACGACAACCTTATAGAAACCAAACGAATGGACAAAAACAACCTTTCTATCAAAATGGACATCACAGACCTACGGTGCAATATATGTAATATCACCGCAGACACAATAACCAATTTAAAAAATCATTTGTCTATGGAACATGATATCAAGTTCTATCCGGATGTAAATGATTATGTCCTAGAGTTTAAGCTAACTGACGGTGAAATTTTAAACTGTGCGCTGTGCAACTCAACGTTTGAAACATTTAAAATGTTACTGCAACACATGAACGGTCATTACAGGAACTATATCTGTGAAATATGTGATTTAGGCTTCATAAACCAACATAAGTTAAGAAATCATCAACGCACTCATGAAGTTGGGAATTTCAACTGTTCATTTTGTGATAAAATGTTCACTACTCGAGTTAGGAAGCTGTGCCACGAGAAATATACCCATAATCCGAGTGCTAGATACACCACTAGTTGTCCACATTGTGACGAATCGTTTACTAGTTATTATAGAAGAAATCGTCACATGGCGTTAGAACACAATATATCTGCGGCAACATACAAATGTAACATCTGTGACAAATATTTTATCTTAAAATCCAAATTGACGTCACACATAAAAAAAGTACACTTAATGGAACGAAACCACATCTGCTTGGAATGTGGACAAGGCTTCTTCATAAAGCAGTCGCTAGACGAACATATGATAAAACACAATGGTGAAAGGGTCTTCAAATGTACGGTCTGTGCTAAAGCTTATGCAAGGAAAAAGACGTTAAGAGAACATATGAGGATACATAATAATGATCGGAGATTCAAGTGTGGGGTGTGTGCTCTCGCGTTTGTGCAAAAGTGTAGTTTAAAAAGTCATATGTTGTCAAACCATGGGGTTAGTTTAGCGGAGTATGAGAATGGGAGAGAGAGAACACGGGTTTGTAGTCCGTAATCGCGTCACCTACTAAATAGCTTATTCAGCCTATAATGTTCCCACTGCTGGGACAGAGGCCTCCTCTCAGTGAGAGGGAGTGGGCCGTAATCCGCCACGCGGGCCCTGTGCGGGTTGGTAGATGTCACATGTCTTAAAATTTTTGGTTCTAGAACATGCCGGTTTCCTCACGATGTTTTCCTTCTCCGTTTTGAGAGCAGCGGTGATGAAATAATATGATTATAATTATAATATACAGGGTGTAAAAAGACCCATCATATAGCCGTCAACTACGCTTTCTGTACAACAAATTAAGTAACATTGCACAAAAATAATTGCTGGGAAACGACTTTTATTTTTAATTTGAAGAGTTTGATTACGATAGTGCGCAACGTAACGCACGCAAAACATTGTGTTTATGGGTGCATGCAACAGTTCAGGGTTTGTGGGGGTATTTAAAATTAATTTATAACATTTAAAACTTGCTTTCTTTAAAAAACGTCTGAAAAAGTTGGAAGTTTGACCTTCAATATCTCCGTAACCAGAAGGTTCCCAGGATCACGATGACGGCAAAACAAGTGACTTTCGGCTTCGTTAAGTGTATTTTTACACGCGTTATATACATTTACACATCGAGATATAAGTACTAACGTACTAGAGAAGACACCGTAAACACCTACTTTGTCTCGTTCAACTGCGGTGATCGCGCCGCAGTTTGTCGAAGAAAACGCGTAAGTGCCGTGATTTACATGGCGCTTAAGACCTTTTTGCCGAGAATAAATACACTTCCGCAGCAAATCTAGCACTGTGGTAAATTTGGTACGGTTTAGACGAAATGTTATTATTTTAGCGCTGCAGCGAACTAAAGATTCAATACTATTCTTCAATAGGACAATTCAGTTATTTGACGTAGCTTCTCTAGTACGTTAGTACTTATATCTCGATGCATTTACATGTTTAATTTTTCACTTCCATAATATTATAAGCTTACTGGTTTTCAACTACAAATTCCTTTCAATATTTTTATTTATATTAGCTGGTAACTCCAGGAGAATAGTGTTGATCACCGCGAAAATACTGCAGCATTAATTTTGAAATAAATATATGTTAAAGTTGAGGATTGATGCTATGTCCCATGTTTGACGAAAACACGATTACATACAATTTTCTCGATAGAAAAAAAAACCAAAGTTACCTCTAAACCGAACTATAAACCGATGGTATTCAAAAAGTACTTCAAATTAGATCATGAAACTTGCGCCTGCCCATTGCATGTTGGAGATTTCAGACTGGACGAGATCTACAGGGTCAAATTAAAACAAAAACTTCGCAAACGTGTTGGGTATTGCTATCAAAGCCTAGCCTTTTCCCAATTATGTTGGGGTCGGCTTCCAGTCTAACCGTATACCAGTATTTTACATGGAGCGACTGCCTATCTGAACTCCGCAACCCAGTTACTGGGTAACACATACTGGACACAATACTGGGAATGGAAATCTAAAAAAAAAATGATGATTTTTTTGGGGTCAACGACCGCTGGTAGTGTAGTTAGTTGAAGTTGAGAAAACCTTCAAAAATCACTTCCGTTAACTTATTTAATTTGGCCCTGCATTGACGTTACTAGCACACGGTAATTCGGCTAAGCGTTAATCTTGTCACTGTTGCATGACTGTCAAACTACATGTGCGAGATAGAAATGGGAACATATCTAAGCCAAAACAGGTGCTAAGTAATGTATATAAGGTATATCTTTTCATACACGAAATCTCTTAAGGGGTCATTGTCAACAACTTTCACTATGGGACCTACCCTGAAATCGCGAAAAAAAAGCTAGCTATGCGAACATAAATGTGAGGAACAGCTTTTTTTTTTCGCGATTTCAGGGTTGGTCCACAAATGATGAGTACAATGACCCCTTTACAGATTTTGTGTGAAAAGACACAATATATACAGGATGTAAGGGTAAACACTCTTGTCATTCAAACAGCTGACTGACTAAGGGAGGGATCGCGCTCGCTGCCGGTCAGGTCACATCCCGTACCCCCCGCCCGTGTTGAGACGCAAGTTCGTAGCCCTAGCGCATAGGGCAACGAACTTGCGTATCTTGTGGTAAAATTTTGATCTAAAAAAAATTAAAAAAAAGTTGTAATTTTCCATTGATTTTACGTTCTATAAATGAAACCAAACCACTGGTTTGAATGACAAGAGTGTTTACCCTAACACCATGTAGATCTCGGCTTAATACTTAGACTAATCAAGCTAAGTACATAAAGTGTTTCATACGAAATTGAACCTTACTCTTATTAAGTTAATGTTCATACTCGTTTGACACATTTCCTGTATATACTTACAAATACAACATTTTATCTAAGTCAGTGGTATATATTGTTCAATATTAATATCGCTCGCCCGCCATTACATGGGACTTAAACATAACTGGCGAAATGTGGGTGTAGGTACCTACTATTGGATAATTATTTATTAGAATTTTAAGAACTAACAAAGACTTATAATATCTATAATAATAATTATGTACAAGGGAAAATTCTGTGGTGTTAAAGTAAAAGGGGATAAGTCAATAAACACAACTTTTCACCAGGGGCGAAAGAAAAAAATGCTCTTTGGTTTAAAAAAATAAATGTATTTAATTAAGAATATAAAAGATTTATACTACAAATGTGTGTCCTCTTGTTTATCGTAATTTGAAAATATATTTTTATTTGTTATTAATTAAAATAATTGACATATCTCATTTTTCCTTAACATATTTAAATATTATATGTATTCATATTATTGACTTATCTCTATGCAATATTTATTAAATTTCTTGTTTTATTTATTATTCATAGTTTTTTAAATAGAATTTGGAAATATTATTTACTATAAATTAATATATAAATATTAGGACAGTTAAATAGGAAAAATTACTAGGAACTTGAACATCGTTGAACTCTTCAATATCGGGATCTATGTCACTTGTGTTACTACTAGTTTGTAATTTATTAAAGAAGTCATGGCAACTACTGTCAACTCAGTTTTTCAACTTCTTAAAACAGCATTTCTTCTTGTACTTTTTGCGGAAATTCATTTATGAAAAAAAAAAAATATGACATTCTAAGTCAGAATTAAAATCGATGAGAAGAGAAGGAAATCGATGAAGAGATTTGTTAGTATCTATTTTAATAAAAACCTGTTTCTCTCTTCCCACAATACTTTGCAACCATAACCAAAAACAGGGACATCTTTAATCTATAAGGCCATAACGAGGCTACTATAGAGAATAAAGGATGCAAAAGCGAGCGAAGCGAGGTCGAAATTTTAGCATCCCACTTCAAAAAAAATAGGTATTCTTTCGCTTTGACCGTTCTTAAAGAAATAGAAGTAAGTTTATCAACTTATGCAGAAACTTATGACAACTAATAGAATGTAGGATACAAGAGCGTGAGAAGCGAGCTCAAAGATTTTAACACCCCACCTGGGGGCCAAGTCTACTAATTTACAAACGTGTCAGTGGTCTCGCAATGATGAGTTTTTGACACATTTTGTATGGCATATCTGTCAAAAACTGACCATTGTGAGACCACTGACACGTTTGTAAATTAGTAGACTTGGCCCACTGGGATAACTTAGACTCTCTCAGAGAATGCTGAAGTTATAGGAATTCATTCAATACAAAGTCAGGATCAATAAAAATATAGTATTTAAGCATACTCTTACTGCTTTTGTAGATTATAAAGTACGCCTATGCGAAATAGATTACAATTATTATCTGTATTACAGTCCGGAGGTACCATAGAGGGGGTCGATCTTTAGATTGAGATTCTGGCCTCTCACATTTTTGATTTTTTTTGTTATTACCTATGACTTCGGCTATAATGCGATTCGTATAACGGATATGAATTTATAAGATTTTTTATAATCTGCATGACTGAATCCCCTATTTTATTAGGAGGCATACTTATATGAACCACGTATATCAGAGCTTGAAATTCCTGACACTCTATTAAATTTTTTCTATATTACCACCTCGACACATTTATTAGAAACTCCAAATGTTTAAAAAAAACAGCCATTACAAACTTCAATCATAGTGCCATTTACTTTTAAGTTGTAAATATGATCCGTACTCCTTAGTTTAGGTTCGCCTGATGCATTAGGTATGTATGCATTGCGTAAAAATTGAAATAAAACAATCTTATTTACGTTCAGTAGGGCTTGCATTTAGAGCCAATTACATTATCTTATTAATTCTGTTCATTTCTAAGAATTTCAACACTCCTAAACACTAGATACACAATATTATGACTATTTTACTTAAGTCAAATCACGTCAACTCCGCGCACGAAATGCAACTGACGGAATACCACGATTCGCATTTAGAGACGAGTCGACTTATCTCATTATGCATATCACAATAAAAAAACATTACATACACAATGATGAGATGAGTAAACTTAACTCTTTTTGCTTTTTTTAGTATTTTGTTGTTTCTGACTTGACTCTTTTTACAATTTGAGTTTTACGAAATTGTAATATAAATATCGACTCACCTCCGTTTTACCTTAATAGATATTAATGTTTCGTATTGAATTATGTAAATAACTCATTTTTCAATATTTATGACTTATCCCCTTTTACCTTAACACCACAGAATTATCAAAGGGCATCAAAAAATTCGTCCGCATCGCTGTCAACAGGATGTATTGGTATACACCTCTGCCTAACCCTTAACCCTTCCTAACCCGGGGACTAAAGGCGTGATGTTATGTGTTATAAATATAAACATATTATAAATTAAAGTCGCTTTTCGCGTTTGTCTATTATGTCCGCGTTGTTCTTCTAAACCACGCAACAGATTTTGATGAGGTTTTCACCATCGTTTAGAGAATTTATTCTGGAAGGTTTATGTGTAATATTAAAGTTACATATTATAACTAAAAAATCTCGATGCTTTGTCAAGTCGTAAAAAACCTTACAAAGCAAGAGCGGGTCGCTAGTATAAGATACTTTTTAAGTTCATAAAATGTAAGAAATCTATTCAGTTGTTCTTCCAGACAAAAGCTATCATTTCTATGTCTAGATATAATGTGTACAGGTTGATAACTTATTTTGTTAATTAAATTAAAAGATTATAAATGCATACTTACTTATTTTGTTTTATTTTACTCATTTCTATAGAAGCGCAGGTCAGAAAATGTCCGAGACATTTGTGGGCACAACGTCATCAGGCAGACTTGCGCAACTAGTCGAAAAAAAATAGCGTCCAACTGTTAGCCGCTAAATGCACGCACAATGGCGTGCCGCGACGTAGCTGTCACGCTCACCCAACACAAAAAAGTTGGCTTTGAGTTCTTTTGCAGAGCGACACTATCTATAGACTTAAATAAATAATCATAAGGCCTGAGGCCCGCATTAGGGACGCCCACTGGCGGCACGGCCTGGCAAGGGATATTTATGCGACGAATAGAAATATACCTTGTGTATATGACAATAACATTGAAATTTCAATGGTGATGCCAAGGACGTCGGGGCAGGCCTTTTTTTGAGGGTGGGAAATCATCAAATTCTCCCGCTCTGGGCGGAGCGGGAGGGCGTGTCAGACTTTTCCTAACTAACACCCACCCGTGTTCCTTCAGTTGCCAAGGGCCCCGGTATCCCTTTCGGAGCGGCAGGCCTAAGGATACCGCTGCATCGCTGCCGTTGACATTTCAATTTTATGGTCATACATTGTTGAATTTTGTTGTAAGTTCCATTTCTATTCATCGCCTAAAAATCCCTTGCTGTGCCGTACCGCCAGTGAGCGCCGGCCCATAGAGAGATTAGAGCATTTATGGAACCAAGAAAACAAGTAATAAATTGATAAACATTTATTTTTACATTTACTACAACATACTGCGTGCTTTTACCTATCATTTCTAACGTGACGATATCATTTTGGGCGTTCACATCCACGGCACAGCATCACGATAACAGGGAAGTAAAAAGTCCATGATAACGTGCACGTATTTCCATGCATTTATGGACGAATATCGTCACGTTAGAAATTATAAAAACGCACAGACTAAAAAATCAATAAAATATGATACAAACATTTACAAATATTAACTAAATGTACATTATTTTATCCTTAAAGGTGTGTCTAAACATTGAGCGGCAATCGTGCGCGGCTGCCGCGCGCGAACGCTTCTGTCTACCTGCCGCGCACAAACATTTCTAGGAAACATTCGTCGGTAATTGTGTTTGGACGAATTATAAGCAGAGCTACGACAGACGCAACCGCTTTCATGCCAACTGAAGTGCGCGGCGTGTCTCGGATATGCCGCGCAGTACTGCCGCGCAAACATTCGTCGGTTTAGTCCACACTAGAGCGCGGCAGAAATGTGTCCTGCAAACGCCGCGTGTCGCCGCCGCGCTCTTGTCGCTCAATGTTTGGACACACCATAACAGTGAAATGCAATTAACTATACACATACTTATCTATAAATAACACAACATAATTTTATATGTAGTTTAATTTATCTATATTATTTATTTACATTTTTAATTTTTATTGGCATTAAAAATAAATCCATAAAAAAATTAACCCACTGGCATTAGGAAGAGAGCCCAAGTATCAAAATCATTTTCCTGCCCCTTTCCCATGTTACTTGTGGTTGCAACACGTTTTCTTCTTCCACTCTCCCCTGTCAACCGTCACGCTAGCGTTCACTCCCTTCTCTTTCATATCTCTTCTCACACAATCACAAATACAAATTATATTTAAAAGAGTAACCGTGGAGTTTCTTGCCGGCTCTTCTCCATAGGAAACGACCAATAGGGAATATGAATGTATTTTTTAAATATTTTTATTCCATAGTTTACATCGTCAAATAATAGTTTAAAAAAAATTCGACGGCAAAAAAACAATTTAAAGTAGTTAAAAAAATGTTTAAAAATATCCAACCGATCCGGGCTATTTAAACGCCCTCCATTTGGCGCGCTGGGTGTGATGACGTCACACTCCGTGAAAACAGACAAGCAACTGTCAAGTCTACGTCTTTTTCTATGAGCGTTTGATATTGACTTGACACTTGTTGATTGACTTGACATTGACATTTTGATTGTTATTCCGGATTGTTACGTCACATCCGCTCTTAGCCTTTTCAAGTATTTGAATTACCCACAGGTTTTTGGGACTTTTAAAAAATTAATTTCTCGCTCAATAAGAAATTTTATTCAAAAATATTGATGGAGGCATAATTCTGAAGTAACATAGTTTATTAAAAAAAATATTTGACCCATATTTGAATCACATGCATATTCCCTATTGGAACCGTGCACCTAGCTTCTGACGTTTCATAAGTGCCCATGTTTTATCTTCTTCTTTCTTATATATAAAAATGAATTGCTGTTCGTTAGTCTCGCTAAAACTCGAGAACGGCTGGGTCGATTTGCATAATTGTTTTTTTGTTGTGTTCGTTATTCTCAGGGGAAGGTTTAAACGTAAGATAGGTTTAGGTAGGTCTTTAAAAATCACTGATGTAAAATCACGTTATTAGTTTATAAATCACAACACCACTTTTAGATCACGTCGGGGTCACCAATTTTGTGTGCGTGTGTGTTATGCCTTTAGGGTTGTGTGTACGGAGAGAAATCAAATGCTGCGGAGTTCTATTATTACTTTACTTATAACTCGTTATTAATAGTACACATGAGTAGTTAATTAGGTTGGGAGCGCGTCCGCAGTTTACGGTGGTTACGGGCGAACTCGTGTCGCCGAGCGCCGCACGTACAACGAATACAGTACTGATGTGTCAGCGCTCGTACAAACCTTTTTTACAACCGATTTTGACTTCTATTGCGTTGGTAGCATGACAAATGGCAGCTGCAGTGGACAGTTGGTATTGTGTAACCTTTTTTGCTTTTAATGCCATCCTTATGCGAACGGTATAGAAGTAAAATCGGTTGAACGGACTGTAAAAAGGTATGTTTAATTGTCTAATCTTATTTCAAATGGAGTTTAAATACCAAATAAAATTACACAATATTGTAACAGAATTTAGAAAAAAATAAAATGTCAATGCAATTAAAATAAACGGATGAGTAGTACAACCAAATTAAAAATAAAAACATTATAAAATTAGAAGGTTCGTAGAATTCAAATCTATATAAAAAAAAACCGGCCAAGTGCGAATCGGACTCGCACATTTAGGGCCGAGTCACACCGGAATGGCAGCGGCCGGCAGCGACGCTGCGAGCACTTTCAGTGTGAAATAATTTTAAACTTTATCTACATACTTAAAAGCGCAGTATCGCTTGAAAAGCTTTAAAAGGTCGCGAGGCCGCCCGCGGAGACGCGAGCGGCCTCGCGCCACGCGCCACTTGTCGGTGGTTCTGCCCGCGGCTGCCAGCGGCGTCGCGAAGCCGCTCGCGGCCGTGTGGCGAATGTAGAAACTAAACTAGTCAAGAGGAGACTAGGCGCGTGGGGTCTGGAGGTCGCGCGAGGCCGCCAGCAGCGACGCCGGGGGCCGCTGCCAGCCGGAATGGCAGCACATTCCAGAGTAACTCCGCGCTTTGAGTTCCGTACTTTTCCAATCACTAGCTAAGCCATCACCAAGCATACAGTACCTAATTTTCCGTTTTCTGCATAATCTCACAAGCAGCCAAGCTAATCCCATGATTTGATAACAAATGGCTTTTCAAGCTACATTTTTGAACGAAAGTCATGCTGCAAACTTCACATTTAAATCTCCTATCGTTATTATGTATCCGCATATGTTCCCTTAGAGTATACTTCCTTGCGTACGACTTGTGGCAAACTTCACAAGAGTAGTTTCTCTCACCTGTATGTTTCACCATATGAGCCTTTAGAGCTTTTTTACTGAAGAAACGGTACCCACATTCCGTACACTGACAATTCCGTTCCATTAAATGACTTTTTTTTATATGATACATTAATAAACTCTTCAAAATATAGGACTTATTACACACATTGCACTTGTACTGAGCCTCAGTGTTATGCACTTTCACTAAATGTTGATTGCGTTGATAGTAACTGCGGAAAGGAACGTTACAATATGGACAGTTTGAAATGTTTCTTGCTCCTAAATGCTTCATCTTTTCATGGTAATGCTTTTTCGTACGGCTTGCAAATACCTTTTCACAGTGATCGCATTTAAAACTACCCTCTTGGTGTGTAGTGCGGTGAGCATTCAGAGACCGTTTGGTAGCGAACGCAGAATCACAAATCGAACAAGTATAATTGCTATAATGCTTGTTCATATGCTGTTTAAGCATTTTAAAAGTCTCATAAGTAGACGAACACATTGCACAGTCATAAACTTCACCCTTTTTTAATTTAAACTGTTGTATATGATCTTTGATATCATTATGAATAGTTTTTCCATGTTTTTTAACTAAATGATCCTTGAAAATGCCTAGACTGTCCATTTTTTCGTTGCAAATCTTGCAGGTTAACTCAGCAACGTCAACTTTGACATTGTATTCTGACATGTCGAAATGGGTTTTGAAATGTAATCGTTCTTTCAGATGTTCTTTCTCTGTATGTTCTCTCAAATCAGTTGGATCTGTGTATGACAGGTCACAGTACCCACAGGAGTATCCAAACAGGGTTTTATTCGTAAAAGGTGTAGCGTTGGAGAATTTCAATATAGTTTGCAGGTTTTCTTTATGTTTCATTTTATCCTGGTGCGGTTGTCCGGACCATAGTAAACTAATTTTCGATTCGCTAGGTGCAGTCAGTTTTAGTCTTGTTTTTTTAGGTTTTATTTCAGACTTTTTTACTGGTTTAATGTCTGGTATTTCGCAGTCTTCTGTAAAAGAGAAAGAATATAATAAATATAATATAACATCACGCCTTGTTCCCCAAAAGGTTGGGTAGATCTGTACCTACAATACATCCACATTTCGCCAGTAATGTTTAAGTCTCATGTACAAATGGCTTTTCAAGCTACATTTTTGAACGAAAGTCATGCTGCAAACTTCACATTTAAATCTCCTATCGTTATTATGTATCCGCATATGTGCGTCGCCCCCTATTACATGAGACTTAAACATTATAGTATTGCCATCAACCGGGTATGGGGCTTCTATTGAGAAATTCCAGATGGAAAAACCCTACAACACTGTCCAAACTATTTGTTTTTTTTTTTTTGAGGTTGGGAAATCATCAAATGGCTTCTCCCGCTCTGGGCGGAGCGGGAGGGCGTATCGTGTTCCTTCAGTTGCCTGTTGCCAAGGGCCCCGGTATCCCTTTCGGACTTTCCCGCAACTTTGCCCAACCCGGGAATTGAACCCTGTACTTCACGCTCACCACAAGTGATTGCTACCACTAGACTAGACCACAGATATTATAATACTTCGTACAGATACCCAATCCCATACAAAGAAATGACACCACCCTAAGTCTGGCTATTCAGCTGGCTATTTTTCGTTCTACATTTTTTTAACAGATGGCAGCATCAGCGACTCACTAATTGCCAGACACTGTAGTTTTTTTAACGCCATCTAGGAGTCTTGCCTAGATACTACGCAAGACTCCTAGATGTGTTTCTTCGTTTTTTACGTTTTTTCTTCCTAGGTGTTCAATTTTTATATTTCTACGTAAAGTACTAGATAAAAAAAAAAAAAAAATGATTTTCTTAATGAAACTGAAACGACATAAACGCAAGTTTTAAAGTGACCCTGTCATCACTTGAGTAAAACGCCATCTATTGATGATTAGCAGATGGCTACTTTATCGTTCTAAGGTTTCGAATTGAAGTAAACGGCTTAATTTAAGGTTTTTGTTGAAAATCCGAGATTTATGAGTGTAAATACATAAATCAGTATTAAACAAAGATGTTTTGATTTTTACTAATATTTCTCAGCTAAAATTTGTCGTATAACGCTTTTTAGTGATTGTTAATTTCATAAATTGTTACTTATGCTGCCATCTATGATTTTTTTTCAAGACTAATTATAATTTGTTCTAGTTGAGACCCCATGACTAGACCAACAAGCCAGGAATAATTATAATTACGTTATTTATGTATTGAGATGAAGATTTGTTAGTTATTGGGGCCGGTTGTAAAGGCGATTAACGAGAAGAGAGTAGAGTAGTACTAGCAACTAGAAACGAGTTGGCGAGCAACGAGAAGTCACTGCGCGACGGCGACGAGTGTCGGCCGGCGGTGGAACATGAGCCTAAAATTACTAATGCAGTTTATAATCTACTAGCTGTTTCCCGCGACTTCGTCTGCGACTTAGGATGAAAAGTAGCCATGGTCTATCCATTTGCAAAAATTCATCCAAATCCGTTCAGCCGTTTTAGCGTGAAAGCGTAAGAAAAAAAAACTCACTTTCGTATTTATGATATTATACTAGCTGCGCCCCGCGGTTCCACCCGCGTAAGTCTCGTTCCCATGGAAATATCGAGATAAAAAGTATCCCAAGTTCTATTCCAGGTCATGGTCTAGCCCCGTGCCAAATGTCATCTAAATCCGTTCAGCAGTTTTGGCGTGAAAGCGTAACAAACAAACAAACTCACTTTCACCTTCACTAATAAAGCATATTAAGCATTGAATGCTATGTACAATAATAATTGGATTTCAGATTTATGTACTGTATTTTTGTACTAACTGTGTTGATTGTCTTAGTCTGTAGTCTGTCAACAGTACTTATTAAAATAAAATAAAATAAAAATAAAATAAAATAATATTAGTTAGGATATAAACTCACTGATAGAGGTAGCAAGCCGGGACACGAGCGATTTAATCTTGTCATTCTTCCACGCGCCGTCAGAGGGCGCTGTCTTCTTCACTGCACTGCGTTTGGACTGAGCACTGCTCTTAGATCTGGGTTTTGTACGCTTCAGGTCAGCATTCTTTTTTACAGAAACTACCTTCTCGCTTTTAACTTTTTCTTGAGACGTTACACTGGCTGGAGAAAAAATAACCAGATTCATAAAAGAGCGGCAAAAACCTAATTAAGTTTTCTATAAGTATTTAAATTAAATTATAAGCAAGCTGAACTCACCTGCATCTATCAGATAATAGTCATCAGAATCATCTCCGCTGTCATGTTTAGGCTCGACTTTAATTTCTATTTTCTCATCTGAAAGCAAAAATTACGAAATTAGAAAAATAAACATACTTCATTTATATATAACTAACTTCTGCCTACGGCTTCGCCCGCGTGGTATGTCGATAAATAGTATCCTAGTTCCTGCTCTAGGTCATGGTCTACCCCTGTGCCAAATTTCATCCAAATCCGTTCAGCCGTTTTAGCGTGAAAGCGTAACAAAAAAAAACAAGCTCACTTTCGCATTTATAATATTAGTTAGGAATTTGAGCATTATCTAACTTATAAATAGTATATTTTCGTGTGTGTATGTTCTCTTAGTTCTTCTACACTACACAACGGATTTTCATGCAGTTTTTTCACCATAATTTACCTATAATCCATTTGAAATAAGATTAGACATTTAAGTAATCCTTTTTGACAGTCCGTTCAACAGATTTGGACTTCTATTGCGTTGGTGGCATGACAAATGGCAGCTGCAGTAAACAGTTGGTATTGTGGAACCTTTTTGCCTTTAATGCCATCCTTATGCATACTGTATAGAAGTAAAAAATAGGTAGAACAGACTTTATAAAGGTTTGTTATGGAGTTTAGGTCACTTATCCTGCAGCCGTAGCACCATAGACTACTATTATATATGAGAGCACGGCGCTTTCTATCTCTACGAAGAATAGACATAGCTTTTTCTATACAAAGTGACAATTCATTTCTTCATTTTTGACATCCACCGTAGAAATGTTTCTACAATCTGTCATTTTGTCTTTCATTTCTAACGATCTTTGTCTACGTCTTTTTGTAGGTAGACTATTTCGGAATAAAGTTTTCTATCCTTATTGTCAAAATCACACTGACTACCGATAAATCCTATGACAAAACAAAGAATTCTGAGTCGAATTATGTAAAAGAGTGAATTTCGTAAAAAGTGTAGTTGACTCTTTCTACTTTACTGCCGTCTCGTACTATCTACTGTCTACAGGAAACGTCATTTTTGTCTACTCTTCCGTCGACAAAACGATGCTCATGCTACGCCTGCTGGAAGGTTTATGTGTATACAACATAATAAGTCTAGAACTAAGATTATTAAATATGGGGGCTAGCAAATAAAGCATTTAATGTAACATTACCTTTTTCAATACATCCAATTTTCTTAAAGAATTCTTTATCAGAGCTCAGCACTTGTTGTCTAAAGTTGAACGAACTACGAAGACTCTTGATGCATGTGTCGCAGATACCAATAGGTGTCTCATTCAATGGTTTTAGCTGCAAATAAAGTTGTTGATCAAGGCTTGGATACTGGTTAAATTTTCAAACCGGTATGATGTACGTGACGCAAAAACCGGTTTGGTTGGGTTTCAAGCTTTCAAGAAGCCTGAATATCAAAGATCCACAAATGATAGCCAGGACCAACGGCTTAACATGCTTTCCAAGGCACGGAAGAATCTCGGTATGTAAAGATGGTCATCCAAGGACCAACCCCAGCAAGCATTGCTTAACCTGATGGATCGTCACTTGCAGCTGTTATTATTTAGCCACAAGCTCTTTCATATAGAAAGAAAGAAAGAAAGAAAGAAAAATAGGTTTGTTTGTCACAGAAACACGTGCATACAAAAAGATCAGCAATTTTAACCAAAATAGATCTAAATACAATTAAAAATAAAATAAAACATATGAGATCAGGAGTATACAGATAAATAATCGGCAGCTGCACGTCATGACTGTAACATATATGGCATATATGGCTGTGACATCAATTTTACCATAATCTAGTGTGAAGAATATTTAATAATATTTGTTATAAATAAAATTCACTATACAATCCAATCGTATTCTTAT
The DNA here is from genome assembly GCA_947522985.1 of Lithophane socia. NCBI lineage: Eukaryota > Metazoa > Arthropoda > Insecta > Lepidoptera > Noctuidae > Lithophane > Lithophane socia. Next base: position 5,187,194 of record OX383280.1, read on the forward strand.
TTAATTTTCCAAAGATTGTTAGAACAGTTATGTTTTTCTCGTTACTATGGTAATACAACCAGTCATAAAGACTTTTAACCCTTTGAACGCCAACGACGAGTTTAGGCGACAAATAGATGTGCTACTTTATAATCTAATATTAGAGTAAATAGATAAAAGGATTATGTTTTTTAAATTTTGTCGTCTTCTCCGTAAGTCACTTAAATAAAATTGAACTAAAGTTAAGCTTGATCTTTTAGTATTCATTCCAAATTTGAACTTGTTTTAGGCGAAGAAAAGACCTCAAAATATACGTTCACCAGACGCCATTGTCGCTTTGAAGCGACACTAGTGATGGGGTAATTTAACCTTCTACAGGAGTTACCGTGGCGAAAATGAATTTCCGTAACTTTCCGTATTATACAGATTCGTAATAAAACAGTTTGCTATAAACGTGTTTGTTTTCTTTTTAACCGACTTCCAAAAAGGAGGAGGTTCCATATTCGCAGCGTATTTTTTTTATTATTTATGTCCACCGATTACTCCGTCAATTGTGGACCGATTTTGAAAATTCTACTTTTGTTTGAAAGAGTATACTTCCGAGGTGGTTCCATTGTCATCAGGTCAGGATCTGATGATGGGATCCTGGAGAAATCGAGGGAACTCTTCTAATATTATAGGCACATCTATAGCGATTTGAGTACCTATTTTTAATAGGAAGTCGTGCAGTTGCTCTCGGAAAGCACCATTTGGTGAAATGGAACTGATGATGAAGACCACAGATGGTCACCGGAACTACTCAATAATACGTATTTCACGGGTTGCGCTTCGATTACTTTATTTAACCATTTATGCACACACATATAAATACAGAAAAGAAGAAAGGAACAGAAAAATTCGTACAAAGGCAATGCTTATTTCTAAAGAAATCTCTTCCAGCATACCTGCGATAGGAAAGTAGATAAAAGAGATGTAGACAACGTGTGTAAGAGTAGAAGAGAAACAGAATACAAAAATCAAAAACAATTCAAAAATTAAATATAAACATACATTATGAGAATATACTTACATACATACTTCTAAAATAAATATCACTTAAAAATATACAATTACAATATAATTTAAAATAACTATGCAACTATGACGAAATGGATAGGTAGTGTTCTTTCACTCTTCTCTACTTTAATATGGTTGTCAAGCAATTTATGCTCGTCAAAGGCATATAGAGAATAGGAGCTGTGATGGTGAAGTACCAGGAGAACTCCTCAACGATTAACGTCCCTTCATCAGGAAAAGCAATATTTTGTAAAAGGTGATGAGCAGTGACATAAGGCTATTGTAAATTAGATAAATTACAAACTGACCCACTAAAAAGCGAGAAATAAAAACGTTTTTACAAAAACAAAAAACAACCGACTTCCAAAAAAAACACTACAAAGTGAAAAATAACTTAAATCGGAAGTCGGTGTCTTTGGTTTTGTATTTTCGTTATTTGCCGCTGACTTCCGAAATATAAGTTATTCTTCACTTTGTAGTGTTTTTTTGGAAGTCGGTTGTTTTTTTATATATTATTATTATGTGTTTAACCATTACCACATCCCTGAAATATCCGTATTTTCTTTGAAGCCATACGCCATTGACGCTTTCAAGCGACAAGTATTGATGTCAATCTCATTTTAGGGATGCGCTTTGTTCGATAAAAACTTGTTTCAGTGAAGTTTTAATTGTGAAACTAGTTTGTTAATTTGATTATTTCATTTATGTAAGTTAATTAATGCTATTATTGTAACATTTATTTGATAAATTTGACACTTATATACGGAAAATCGATTGTAGTAGCAGTGATAAAGGTTTATCGATATTTGTGAATACCCCATCACTAGCATTTTGTAGGTATTTAATAGTTAATAAATGGCTCGGTGTAGAGAGCATACTTCCCATGAGCTGCGCTTGGCGTTCAAAGGGTTAAGGAGTATGCATAAGTAATACAATCTTTACATCTAGCAATTTTAATTGAATTTGAATTAATCCCAAAATCTCAGTGGCCATGGCAGGCAATGTGTTCCTTTTACAAATTGTTTTTGTAGTTTATTGATAAAATATGAATATAAAGATAAATATTTACTATTTGTCCTTGAAATTAATTAGTAACATTATTATTGATATTTCATACTCCAATTAGTTTCTTAAAATAAATAATGAATTCTTATCTAATTAGAAACTATTTCGATTATTGTTGTACACGACCAGTCATAATTTATCTTCACGACCGGCATTTTACTCATCAAGCAGGGATCTCACCGAAATTGACCCCAATTACTAACACGAACTTGCCCCTCAAAATAGTGTTTATAAGGTGTTAATTAGGTTTTAAAACTTTTAGGTACGTAAATCTACATTAAAGAATATAAACTTACGATAATATTGAAACATTCCTTTAACATTTGAGCGTAGTTCTCTTTTTTGTCAAGCCAAAGGTAATTTGAATTTAAGTCTTTATTGAGGCCTCGGGCGAGGCAGCAGCGGCAGTCACCGACCACTTCCATTGTTTTGGTTTTCTTCACATTCCAACAAACAAATATAAAGATAATTAGTGAAAAATTCAGAGAAAATGTAAAATGTAAACGGGAAATCCTGATTTTTGACAGGAGAAATTCTTGTTTTTTTTTATCTCCCAGTGTTGCCAGGTGTTATGTACTAAAAAGTCCTAATCACAGAGTACTAAGGAAAAGGAAGTCATCTAATGAATCAAACGGGAAAGTGAACGCCACTTTTCCGATGGAGCTGAAATAAATGTAGTTACTTTACTCAAGTTTACTCTTTGAATAAATGAGTTAATATTACGAGAATGGAGGTAATATTCATAGATTAAGCATTGCAACTATTGACCTTTGATGAAACTGATTTCAAAATTGAACTATAAAAATACTAGAACTCAAGACATCATAATATATTTTATGTAATGCACCAAAACAAAAAAATATTGCCCTATGAAAATATAAAATCTGGTGCCAAAACAAAATGGCCATCGTTCGCTATTGATTTGTTAGCGGTATTGACGCCATGTAATTTTTTCTCAATTTTCACTGAAAACGTGATACTTCATTGCTTTTCGTTGTGGATATGTTAGTGTAGTGCTGTGATGATGGAGTTCGACGAGATTGTGGTGAAGGAGAGCCCCGGGCTTTGCCGGTGCTGTCTCTCCGAAGGATGCTACAAGGATTTGGGCACCGAATATACCTGGATGAATGAGACTGAGGTTTATGCTGATATGCTGCTCGAGTGTTTCGATATTAGCGTGAGTTTGTCTATTTTTACGATTTATACGTGTTCTTTCTTTCAATGTAACCGTTTGTATTGATCCTATTTGGTCTTCAAAGCCCTTCACTGTATTGATGCCGGTTTTTCATCATAAAATCAGATTACCTATATTAGTTTATTTGGTTGTGATATTCATTATTCACCATCTATAACGTCCAAGCTCCACTTGAAGAAGAGTCCCCACAATATTTTATTAAAAGTAAAATAATCCAAGTAATTGTCTTTCACTCCAGATAACCCAACACAATGAAGGTCCAAATGGCCCAAACCGGCTCATCTGTGAGGTCTGCATCACTCGGTTGCGGGATGCTTGCAACTTCAAGAAACAAGTCATGGACTCGGAGAAGAAATTCATTGATATGATGGGCAGGGGAGAATTTAGACCTAAGAGTAAGTAGTAACAATGATTCTGGGTCTTATGGCTAAGTAATAAAAGCCATACGGGTTGATCGATCAGGTTAAGCTACGCTTGCCGCGGTGGGTCTGTAGATGGGTGACCATCTTTAGATACTAAAAGCCCTCTGTGCCTCGGAAAGCACATTAAGTAATTGATCCTAGATGTCATTCATGGACCTTTGACAGTCTTTACAGGTCATCATAATCCGTAAAAATTCTGACAACCAGTCTTACCGAGGGGTATTGTGTTACCCAATAACTATGTTGTAGAGGTCAGAATTGAGCTGCATCTGGTTAGACTGGAAGCCGACTCCAACATTTAAAGAGAAAAGGCCAGACAATGATGATGACCTATGCTTTTCAAACCACAACATGTATTATATTTTACTGCAGGTACTCAGAGAATAAAAACCGGCCAAATGCGAGTCAGACTCGCGCACAAAGTGTTCCATACCATTATCTACACACATGGCAAAAAAAACACGTTTGCTGTATGGGAGTTCCCTTAAATATTTATTTTATTCTGTTTTTAGTATTGTTGTTATAGCATCAACAGAAATACAGCAACTGTGAAAATTTCAACTGTTTAACTATCACAGGTCATGAGATACTGCCTGGTGACAGACAGACAGACAGACAACGGGGTCTTAGTAATACGGTACGGAACCCTAAAAATGAACAATGGTTTTTACATGTATCCATTGCCTATATTATATACTGGATTCCAGTAATCAATATTTGACCAATTTCATACATTTCAATCCAGTCCAGCATCCAGTAATGATAATTTCGATGTCTATTGCAGTGCTTATCTACCAGGCACACCTGAAGTGTGAGGGTCCAGCTGCGGTGGAGGAGCCTGACGATGCAGACGTTGAATATCTTGAAGATGATCTTGATTTTGGTGATGGTACGTATCTCACTGAGTTATAACATTTTGTTTTAGCAAGCAATGTGGTTTCCAATGAGGGTGCTCTGAAATGACGTTCACTGAGACGTCAGTTCTGACTTGTGAAAAATATCAAAGCGCCTATATTTTATGTTCATTGTTAAAATGGAAGTGGCGCCAACTGGTGACGGGAATTTGCATGAAAACCCTCATTATCGGGGCTTATCTGTAAATCATCACATTGGTTTGCTAGCAAGACAGCTGAAAGTCGAATCTTAGGTTCTATCCCCAAGTTGCCTGTGAGTATTACGGCCCCGTCAGGAGGCGCGGCGGCCTGGTCATGGGCATGGCCCTTAAGAGGGATGCGCTAAGATAGCCCGCGAAATTCAAATTTTCTTACGATTTTTTGCAATTTATTAGTTTTCTCTATATTCACCCGAGCAGTCGGTCGCCCAGGTACTATATACTTACAGTCTTAACCTTGTTTACTTCCAGTCGATCTGAAAGACGAATTAATACAGCCTTCAGTATCGGACGTCACGGTAGCCGCGCTGCCGATCAAAGGCAAGCGCGGTCGTCCTCGCAAGAACACACCAGTGAAGCCAGATAAAAGGGCCAAAGTGGCTAAGGTCGACGATAAGGCCAAGTCATCGAAAGCTGTTGCTAAAGGTAGGTCGATAGTTGATAAGATGTATTGTGGAGTGTACGTGTTGTGATTTTTTAAAGAGAAAAAGAGCCATACACAGTTGTAGGCTTCAAAACTTATATCGCCCTTTTTGTCCCCGATTGTCATTTCTTGATCTTTGTATAGTTGTTACGGGTAGTCGAGAAGCAAATGCACGAGCGGCACGTTGTCGACGGCTGCCATACGATGCCCCGTGCGATGCTCAAATAAACGAGCGGCACGTTGTCGACGGCTGCCGTATCCCGGGCCAATTCTTTAAGGAGTCCAGCTCATCTCGACACCTCTTTCTGGAACTGCCGCGTAGTATGATATGATACTGAATAGTGGTTTCTGCATATTGCTCTACTGTCATGCGACAGATGTGGCCAGCCAAGTTCCACTTTAGTCCAGCAGCATGTTTGGAAAATTTTAACGTTTTCAGAAAAATAAATAATATTGAAGCGTATACTTGATTTACAAAATCACAGCATATACACTCCACTTTTTCATGTTTTTGCTGGCAATATTTCTGATACGAAACTGAAGTCTTTTTAATTATTGCTATTAGAAATATTTTATAATGTTTTTAACTTTTCTTTCACTCTGTATTAGAAGTATTGTCAACATGTATTTTTTTTAAATTAATTCTGAAAGGAAAAGTCATTTATTTGACATTTAAAAGACTGTTCATCTTGGAGGGGGAAGCCTAAGGAATGGGGAGAGGCCTTTGCCCAGGAGTGGGACAGCACAAGCTTATTAAAAAAAAGTTATTCTTGCCGGGGTCAGTTAAGGCCGCGACGTGAAACGACGCGACGCTGCGCGCACTCTTTAACAATTATCGAACTTATTTTCTTCACGAAAAGGTATAATTTCAGTGCTGACACGTGTCAAAGTACGCTGAGATGCGCGGTGCTGCGCAGCACGTGTACCTTATTGTGTAATACATAAATTCGATGTATCGGATCATTAAAAAGTGCGCGTGCCGTCGCGTCTCGGTGTGAACTGACCCACTGCGTAGGACGAATATTGGCTATCGGCAAATGAAAATTATTTGAATCAATGCAATGATTTGACCTTTTGGAATTACACAGTTTTAATTTATGTTGATCATAAGTGCAATTATTTATCATGGTAACTAAGATGACCAAATGCAATCAAAGATTCTAGGCATCTTTTCAATTTCCGTGGGACCAGCTTTTAAAATATTTTACATTCAGCGACGTCTGGTGGTAAAATTACTTAGTCACAAAATGTCATCCCGAAAACAGACTATTGATTGGCTGACTAATTGATTATTTAGCGCATAATATTTACACTTCTTCCAACGATCAACCTTGCACATGTGATTGATGCACGGTCACGGAAATATTTTTTGTTAGCAGTCATTCGAAATATGCCTTTATTCATGTTTTTGTGTCCATTACGTCGTCATTGTCCACTTTTAACAGATACTTTGTAAAAATATTGCTTCAATAAAATCTTGCGTTTTTATTACAAGTAGATTCTCAAGAATTTTAGAAGAGATCAGTTCATTCCGTCGTTAAAATATAAGCCGGTTAAAAATTTGGTAACGGGGCAGCCCAAAGTGTGCCGACGTACATTAATTCCACATTTAAAAGCTGGTTTCCAATTGATATTATGTCCATGTAAACAAATGTCAACTTTATCTTAGTGTAAATTAAGTTCATTTCAGAATGGCAACTTTTTCAATAGTTCATCTGTTGAGAAAGTCATAAAAATGTTTGAAGTTGTAACACAAACTGAACTTTATGCGTGGGCTTTACAGTTATTTTTCCAAAAACACTGTATTTGTTTACATTTTTGGAACCAAAATCGCGAACGCAGTGTAGGTATCCCATGGAGGCATTATAAAAGATTAGTGAATGCAGTATGGTGTAATGTCATAACTTCATAAGAGAGAAACAATGGAACTCCTTAGAATTTTTAAGTCAAGTACGCGAAAGAGCATGCGCATAATAAGAGTCATTTAGTTTATTCAAAATACTATCTTCACACGACCAACGAATGTTTTCCGTGACTGTGCAATACTCTCTTTAATATTCGTAGTTTGTTTTTTTATCGTTAAATACTCTTTGATATTACTTTAATTGATTCGCGAATTAACCTCCGGTAATGTATTCCTGTTTTTGACTGCCAGCACGAAATGTAACCTTTAAAAAACTAAGCTTTTTTTGCTATGGAAAATCTTCATTAAACTATGATGCACTGCGGTGCAATTAAACTAATTTATGACGTTGTGAGACGTTCTATAAGCTACTTTTGGTTTCTGGATACTTGACTGATTCTGTGATACTGTCAAATCTGCTGCAACCTATAGTTGATAGTTATGAGATTTGACGGCGGTTTTCAATTGATTATGCTCTGAAACCAATTCTCATTATTCGAATCACATAGGCATTGATGCAATTAATACCATACGCTTACTTATTATTTGAAAACAATAGTCATTTATTCAAATTAGACTGAGGATCAGCTCTTTATAAACGTCAAAATTACATAAGACAGTCCCCCAAAACGCCAGCCCTTCACCACTTCCTAGTGCTTTAGCTGGGAAGAAGTGGCGCAACAAACTCCCCAGCAGCACGGCTGTCTGTTAAGTTACCTACTTTACTTAAAAAATCTATTCGTTGCGTCGCCGTAGTGATTTCCTGTGAACTGGAATATGAAAAAGAACTTTCTAGAACACTTAAACAACGTTGATATACTCTTTTATTTATAGTAAAAGTTAACTGTTATTTCTCCTATCGTATTATGGTGAACTAGCTTCCGCCAGCGGCTTCGCCAGCGTGATATCTTTATAAATTATAGCCTATGATACTCAGTGATAATATAGCATTGTACTGGTGAAAGAATTTTTGAAATCGTTCCAGTAGTTTTGAGTTTATTCATTGCAAACAAAAATACATATCTTTTCTAAAATCAAAAAATCAAAATCACAATATTTTATTTTACATAAGCCTACATGGGCACTTATGAAATGTCAGAAGCTAGGTGCACGGTTCCAATTGGTCGTTTCCTATGGAGAAGAGCCGGTAAGAAACTCCATGGTTACTCTTTTAAAAGATAATTGGATTCTCTATATTATAAACAAAATTATGAGTAAATTCATACAGTATATGCAATCTTCACATGCCTTTAACAATTATAAAGAATAAATATGAGATCCAAACTCCTCGACACCTCGGCATGAAGATGAAGACTATCATCTTCTATGTTATGTTGTTGGCTTGCTGCACGCTTTGGTATTTACTGTATGATAATTATGTATAAAAAAAACTCAAGGTCCTACTCATGACATGCCAGCAAGGAGATAACGGGATTGACTGTTTAGCGTGCACCAGACGTCAGTGGCCAAGCTACAATTATTATTAGGGGGAAGCCGTGGAAAAAATGTTCAGTTCTCATAAACTCTAGATAACATCAACACTAATTAACTCAAGAATTAGATAAGGTCGAAATTCTTTCAAAAAATTTAGTTTTTTTTGCAATATTTTTACTCATGGGGCCTTACCACATAAACTTAGACACTTGTTCAACGCGTGTCTAATGTCAGTTTTATGTCAAACTCCATACAGAAATGTAATTTTTAAAAGGTGTTTAAGCTAAACAACTGTTATACAGGTGTTTGTGGTATTAATGATGATGTTTTAGTACTAATTATCTGTAATATGATGTGATATATACACAGGTGTAAGAGTGGCTGTTCCGAAGTGAAGCCGAAGGGAATCTGAATGTATGGAGGCTACGCCCCTGATAGACGTACAGTTAGACAGTGAATCATGACCCACTTTGACGATAAATCGTTTGAAACCGTCAATATAACAAAGATTTCCGTCCTTTACAGTGCATGCCGCACTTAGGAAGTTTTAAATATTAAGCAATCTATGTCAATACGGGTAGGAGATCTATCAGGTCAGAGGTCAGAATTCAATTTTTTCAACTGTACATTGAACTCCGTCACGATACATAACAAGCTATAGAATATGCTTTGAAACCTTCCAAATTTCCCTTGAACACCATAGAGCAAAGGCGCCAAGATATCTCATACAAAAATTTCACTTTTTAGGTGAGAAACTGCGCACCACAGAGGCGTCGAGTAAGTCCTCAATGACGTCAACAAGACGCAACAAACTAATGAAGACTAACGCTATTATAGTTCTAGAAACTTCCACCGTCATCCCCTTCAAATGGCATAGACAAAATTACCTCTGTTTCTTCTGCCATCTGACTTTCAAAGACACAGATTTGCTCAAAGAACATACTAGAAACCAGCATATGAAATCTAATATCAAGGCTGCTGTTTCATACTTAAGGAGAGACGAAAAAGTTAAAATAGACGTCTCCGTGTTAGAATGTCGGTCTTGTAACGATAAATTCGACAATCTAAACGCTCTCATAGAACATCTAAAAAGTATACATAACATTAAATTCACAGAAGAATGTGGTTACGGACTGATACCGTACTTCCTTCAAAATGAGGTTTACAATTGCGCAGTTTGTAAAGAAGAGTTCCAATACTTCATGAAATTGAACCAGCATATGAATGAACACTTTGGAAATTACATCTGTGAGTTATGTGGGAAGTCCTTTTTGAGCCAGGACAGATTACGATGCCACTCATTAAGCCACGGTTCTGGATTTCACTGCAACTTATGCCCAGAAACCTTTGACTCGCTAACTCAGAAAAATAATCACGAATCCAAAGTCCACAATAAGGATAAGCTTCTTAGATGTTTTTATTGTTCTGAAACCTTTAATAATTACAACCAAAGAAAACGTCATCATAATTTAATACACGATGTTAAAGTTCCGGAGTTTACTTGTCCAGTTTGCAGTAAAAGCTTCCAAATTATGAGCAAAATGAAGGTACATTTAAAAGAAGTTCATATGAGGGAGAAGAATTTCTCCTGTTCCATGTGCGAACAAAAATTTTTCTCGCGAACGCACGTTCAAAAACACATGATCAAGCATTTTGGGGAGAGGATACATCAATGCGAAGTCTGTAAGAGGTCTTATGCAAGGAAGCAGACTTTGAGGGACCATATGAGGATACATAGTAATGAAAAGAAGTTTATTTGTAGTGTTTGTAGTCAGGGTTTTGTTCAGAATAATAGTATGAGGTTGCATATGAAGGTGCATCATCCGGAAGTGGTGAATGAATGAGTATTTTCGAGTTACTGTACCCTATAATAACATGGCGATTTTTATACGCGCGTTTCATGTAATGTTTCGCGCGCCGTCGACACTCTTACGGCGTCTTTTCTGCTTTGAAAAAGCAGCATTTATTGCGTATGCGCAAGTTATAAAAAAACGCTGAGCGCTGTGTGTGATCACCATCTGCCTATCCATTTCATAACTATGTTGGGGTCCTGCTCCAGTCTAATCTTATGGTGCTGAATATCAGTATTTTACTTAGAGGGACACTGACCTCCACACATCCCAATTACTCCGTAACCCCCTTTGTTCTATGTATAAGGGGTGTAAACCCAAAAGTCAGTTGTTATTCCCGTCATTGCGATCAGTTTTTTCTTCTGAACCATACCTGGGAACCTTCTGGTTACGGAGATATTGAAGGTCAAAGTTCCAACTTTTTCAGACGTTTTTTAAAGAAAGCAAGTTTTAAATGTTATAACTTAATTAACTTAATTTTAAATATTCCCAAAAGCCTTAAACCGTTGTATGACCCCATAAACACAATGTTTTGCGTGCGTTACGTTGCGCACTATCGTAAACAGCGATTTGTCACACCAAAAATAAAAGTTGTTTCCCAGCAATTATTTTTGTGCAATGTTAATTAATTTGATGTACAGAATTCTTCTTCTTCTTCTCGTCTTTTTACACCCTGTATATTATCTATATATATCTGCCTAGCCTTTTCCCAACTATGTTAGGGTCGGCTTCCAGTCTAACCAGATGCATCTGAATACCAGTATTTTACATGGAGCGACTGCCTATCTGACCTCCACAACCCAGTAACTGGGTAATACGATACCCCTTGGTTAGACTGGTTGTCAGACTTTCGTGCTTCTGACGACTCGTAACGACTGTCAAAGATCCACAACTGACAGCCGGGACCAACGGCTTAACGTGCTTTCCGAGGCACGAAGGAGTCTCGATATGTGAAAATGGTCACCCATCCACGGACCAACCCCGGCAAGCGTAGCTTAACCTGATGTATCGACCCGAGCGGCTGTTATTATTTAGCCACGAGCTCCTCCACACCCTGTATATTATCTATGGATATAAATAAATACGTAATCGTGTAGGTCATCTAGTTATAAACGCACTAACATGGTACTAACGGTTAGTCAGATAGATAGACTGCGCTTTATAATATGTACGGTAGAGTGTTATATAGGTTACAAGTTTGCAACAGTATTTACGCATTTTTTTACTTAGGGTGCCTTTATCTCTGTATGTTAAGAAATATTTTGAATTATGTAATCAAAAGACATATTATAATAAACTAAAAAAAAAGATATAAGTATATAAGACATTGAAATAATTTAAGAGTCCTGAACCCATGTATTTTTCTATTCGTATTAGAAAGTAAACTATATGATTTGAAGCATTGATTTTTATTTACATACATTTCTATCCAATTTTATAAGAATAACTGATACCCTTGACGTACTGTGAGTCTTAGGGCAAACTTCACCAGTGAATCTGAACTCCATCAGTACATCTAAACTGCGTCCAAGACCTGTCCAAGTGTCAATAATGCAATGGAATTTTGACACTCACTTTGATTGAGCTCTAAAATTGTTAAATTTTACGCCTAGAAAACTTTCTGTCGAGGTATTATGAAAGAAAATCTTTAGATTTGTAAACAGATCTTTTTAAATTGAGTTGAGGTGTACGTTGCTGTACAACTGTACAACAACGTACACCTCAACTCAATTTCACGCACGCATTTGTCAGAAATCGTGCAGCTCAACTGACGACACGATTTCTGACAAATGCGTGCACTGACTGGACAGGTCCACTCAATCACTCTGATGGTTCTTTCCTCAAAAGACCATTTCAGACACCAATCTACATGGTCACCATATGATCTGACAAAGATTATGTCTGGACTTTAAAAGAGACTGTGACCTGAGTTTGTTTCGGCCTTTCTTCTCAGAGTAGTCAGATAGGAAACGCGCAACTAATCTAGTTCTAACAATGTGATTGACGTGTAAAACTGTTTGTACAAGCCTACTTACAGAAATAAAATCATTTATCAAATACAGGGTGTTAGGGTAAACACCGTTATCCTTGCAACCAGTGGTTTGGTTTCATTTATAGAACGTAAAATCAATGGAAAATTATAACTTTTTTTTTCTTTTTTTTAAATCTACATTTTACCACAAGAGACGCAAGTCCGTTGTCCTATGCGCTAGGGCAACGAACTTGCGTCACAACACGGGTGGGGGGTACGGGATGTGGCATGACCGGCTGCGAGCGCGACCCCTCCCTCAGTCAGTCAGCTGTTTCGCTAGACAGCACGGTGACGGATAGAAACTTTTTAAAATCTTTGAATAAAATTGACGTTTTTTTTTTGTTGTGTTCGGTCATTTATTTTTATATTTAAGTCAACTACCCATGGTTTGAATGACAAGACTGTTTACCCTTACAGCCTGTACAGGGTGGCCGGAAAACAGAAGTACAAAAAAAAATGTAGGTCCTTCGTGTCGTGTGGTATCCGAATCACCCCCATGTATGTACCGCGAGTTTTCATAGTTTTCGAGTTATGAATATTTTTCTGAATATTTGAGAATTTAAACAATGGCAAGTTTGTACGAGCTGTATTTCTCGTGTACAGATCGATTCAAACTTAATGGCGGCTCGGAAGTTAGCTTTTAGCTGCGCAGTACCCCACCCCTCACCCCCGCTGTCACATGAAATTGTTACTGCGCAGCGACTCGCCTCATGTTCCGAGCCGCCATTAAGTTTGAATCGAACTGTACAATGCTATGAAAATTTTGACTAAAACCTTTGCGGAGCATAATGCTATCGTTCTGCACTGAATACGATTATATAATTCTAAGCAAAGTGAGCAGGATTTTCTCCAAATCCTCAAACGGCACTTACAAATACAAAAAATTATGTAATGAATGCAATTTGATGTGCCTCTCAAACAGAGCACCTGCCATCTAATCTCTTCACCACCCTTGATTGACTGGTAGAGAATGCCTTAGGTATTAAGTCCGCCTTTGTACCTACCTACCTTATTGTATGCGTGAAGTTTAAATAAATTAATAAATGATAAAATTCTCTGACTCGTTAAGAGCCTATACAACCTCAAATTGCTTAGCATGCAGCATTAATTTTGAAATAAATATAAGTTAAAGTTGAGGATCGATGCTAGGTAATATGTTTGACGAAAACATGATTACATAAAATTTTCTGTATAGAAAAAAGTTCCAAAGTTACCTCTAAGCCGAACTATAAACCGCTGGTAATAAAAAAATACTTCAAATTAGATCATGAAACTTTGAATAATAAATAACTGAACGAACTTTAAAGCAGGTGTTATTTTTTTTTGTTTTTATATAATTACAATTATTTTCACCGTAAAAAGCAATTACCTTAACTATTCGAGCCTTGGAGCCGCCAGCATCCCACTCAGTCCGTGAGTAGCATGGTGCGAGTGAGATAAAAAATGAATTTGAGACTTTACATAATTATGTTACGAAATTTTGCTGGCCCTCGCCGCATTGCAAAAATCCTCCTCTATCACTTTCGTTAATTTTGTATGAACCATCGCACACCAGGCACTACAGACGAGCCGCAACCGCGGTTTTTTGTACCGATGAGGTTGTAATATGCGCCACACTATAAGTGTCAGAGACAGCATGAAACTTAACAGCTTAGGGAACTTAACAAAAAAAAAAAACAGAAAATAACGTTGTTGTTTTTTTTTTGGTTTTCAGATGAAATATATTTAAAAAGCCTACGTCACTCCCACAATAAAGACGAACCTAACGACACCTCGTATGTTAAAATCCATCAAGCCGTTTAGGCTACAGAGCGTGCTAAAGAAATAGACATACATACATACATACTCTCGAAAAACATTACCCTCCTTCTGGGGCAGTCGGGTAAAAATTAAGAAGAATTCTGCTGTTCGATTCTTAAAACAACTTTAGATGTACCCTGACCACAAAATTATAATTCCTTACCTTTATTTGAACAATGTAGACATTTTTAGAACCTGATTTTTTGTTGACATACCAAGGGTACCCTTACAGTAGAAAAATTTCTTTTCAGGTAAAAAACCGAGGAAATACAAGGGCACAGAGTCTTCCTCGATGAGAAGACGACGGAACCTACAAATTATATTCAACAATACATCTATTATTCCGTTTAAATGGCGTGGGAAGTATCTGTGTTTCTATTGCAGTAAAGATATTGCTGAATATACAGAGTTAAGGAAACATACGAAAGCACACGGCAGCTGTTCCATAAAAGACCATTCTCTCAAAGTCCTAAAAGGAGGACAGAACATGGAAATTAAAGTAGACATTTCATTGATTAATTGCGAAGTTTGTGCTGAAACATTACCCTCTTTCGATGAAATAGTCGCTCATTTGTTTGACAAACATGAACTTGAGTACGATAAAGGAGTAGAAATGGCTATAGAAGAGTATAAACTTGCTGATCTCAGTTGCACCGGATGCGATGAAAAGTTCACGTATTTCGGCTACCTAGTATCTCATGTCAATAATACCCACCCGAAAAACTGCCTCATTTGCGATAATTGCAACCAAAAATTCAATAAACGGAGAGATCTGTTTTCTCACGTGAAAAATTACCATCGAGAAGGAGGGTACCAATGCGAAATGTGCCCTCAAATCTTTAACTCATTGAATATTTTGAGAAAACACCGAAATAACAGGCATTTGACTCGATGCAACATTTGCAATTTGAAACTGCCGTCAGCTGCTTTGAGACAAAAACATATCGACATAGAACATCCGGATGACGGATCTTTGCAATGCGATACCTGCTTCAAAGAGTTCCACACGAAACAAGGCCTAAAAATGCATTCAAGAAAATGTAAAGGAGAAGAAATTTTCGGAATCGCCATTAAAGAAGAAAATATTGCCATGGACTTAGATTTAAACTACGAGGATCAAGCCAAAAAACCATGCGTCAAACAAATCAGAGAAAATATAGTTATAGTAATCAACATGTCCACAGCAATACCTTTTAATTTTTATAAGAATAAGTTCAACTGCTTTTACTGCTCCAAAGATTTTGCTGATTCCGATTTGATGAGGGAACACGCGGTTATGGAACACCCGGTGTGTGATGTTAAAGAAAAGTGTATTAGGAAATGTAGGGAGTCCGTAGCTTGCGTCAAAATCGATATTTCTTCACTCGCTTGCAAAGTCTGCTTCGAGTCATTGACTGATTTGGATCATTTAATCGATCACCTAATCGCGAAACACGATGCGAAATACGACAAATCGATAACAACGTGTTTACAACCCTACAGGCTGATTAAAGACAACATGGTCTGTCCACATTGTCCCGGCGAAGTATTCCGCTTCTTCGGAACGCTTCTAAAACATATGAACATCAAACATACCAACAACAATATCATTTGCGTTTACTGCGGCCAAACGTTCCGTAGGGATCAGAACTTACGAGTTCACATTTGGCGTCATCATAGAGCTGGGCGGTTCAAATGCACCATTTGTGCAGCTGAGTGCAATATACCGTCTCGTCTGTACATGCACATGGCCCGGGCACACGGCGTTAAAGCTGCTAAGTGTCCCAAATGCCCCGAATCGTTCGCTACACAATATGATAGGCAGAAACATTTGATCATTGCCCACAATACTGGCCACAAATGCTCATATTGTGGAAAACTCTTTACGAGAAACTCGTTTATGAGTAACCATATAAGAAGGACGCATATGAAAGAGAAGAGTATAGAATGTTCAGTATGCTATACGAAGTTCTTTAACACTGTTTTGTTGAAAAGGCATATGGTAAAACATAGCGGGCAAAAGAAATATAGCTGTGACGTATGCGGGGAGAGGTTCTACTGGCGCAAGACTATGAAAACGCACAAAGATAGACTGCATAGTAAACAGCTTTATCCTGCACCCATGTAATTATGTAGAATTCCAGATGAAACGCAGAAGTTTTTTTATTTTTAATCTTAACATTTATGTGCCATATTTATCCGTAGAATCTGTAGGCCATAAAAGTCTTACAACAAGCAAGCAAATTGATACATAGATTTCGCCTGCTCGAGTTTTAGGCGGTGTACACAATAACTACCGTAAACTGTGTGAATTTGTGCTACTTACTATCAGAAGAGTTCATATCCGGGATAATAAAAATTAACACAAACTTCGCATTCCCTCCACACATTGCTTTGCTATCTCAAAAGTACAAAAAAGTCATTTCTTTTCAGATATGGAAACAGAGGTGACAAAGCACAGTGCTAGTTATCTAAGGAGGAGAAATCTACAAATATTGCTCAACAATACAACATTGATACCTTTTAAATGGCGCGGCAAATACCTTTGCTTTTATTGCGGGGACGATACGAAGACGCCCGATCGTCTCCGGAAACACACGAAAGGCCACGGACCTTGCAGTGATAGCGACAGAGCTATTAGACTAGTTAAATCAGCTGATATAGAAATTAAAGTAGACGTTTCCGATGTTTCCTGCGAGATTTGTTCAGAGAGCTTCCCTTTTTTAAACGAAATTATTGATCATTTGATAATTAAACACCAACTGCCTTATGCGAAAGACGTGGAAATGCTTTTATCGGCCTACAGGCTATTAGATCTTCAGTGTCTCCTCTGCGATAAAACCTTCAATTACTTGCGCAAATTAATCAGTCATATGAACGTCGTCCATCCAAATAACAGCTTTGAATGTGCCGAATGTAAAAAGAACTTTAATAAAAAGAGAGATTTGGATTCGCACATAAGATTACATCATAAGATGTACCATTCTTGCACCAAATGCAATGAAACGTTCCCAACAAACTCTGCGTTACAAATTCATAGGTCTAACGCTCATTCTTCGACGTGTAACATCTGCTTCCAAGTATTTGCGTCAGACGGAAAGCGGTTAGCTCATCAGAAATCTGACCACGATTCTAATCAGAGCCAATGTGGATTTTGCAATAAAGTTCTATCAACAAAACAAGCCTTTATAAGACACGCTGCAAATTGCGAACATAAACCTCAGGAAGATATTGTCATAATAGATGACGAAGACAAAAAAGTATCCGTTAAAGAAATGAGACAAAGTTTAGCATGTATCTTTAACATGACTACCGCACTTCCTTTCAAATTCTTTATGAATAGATTACGTTGTTTCTATTGCACGAAAGACTTCACCTCATGCGAAGATTTAAAAGAACATACGTCGATAGAACATCCACACTGCGATATAAGCTTTAAGTCTATGAGGTTAAGGAACAGATATGACGGTGTCCAAATAAAAGTTGATACTTCTTCTTTGTCTTGTAAACTATGCCAAATCACCTTGCAGGATTTGAACGACTTGATTGACCATTTAAGCAAAGAGCATAAGGTGAAATGCGACTTTTCTGTCGAGAGTAATCTGCAGCCGTTCAAACTGATTAAAGACAACTACCCTTGTCCCATTTGCGGGGAAGTCTACCGATATTTTGGCGTTTTACTCAAGCACGTCAGTGCGTCTCATAGCGGAAATAAGCATATATGCATGTATTGCGGCAAATCCTTCAGAACTGACCCTAATCTTAGAGCTCATATTTCAAGGCGTCATAAAATCGCTGAGAATCACAAGTGCGGAAATTGCGATCTAGTTTTTGGGACTAATAGTGCGTTAAGAAATCATCAAGGCACCGTTCATGGTACGAAATTGGTTCAGTGCTTCGAATGCTCAGAAAAATTCACCTCAAAATATTCAATGCAACGACACTTGATCACGTCACATGGTACGGGACATAAATGCACTTACTGTGATAAGCTTTTTACTAAAAATTCCTTTATGGTTAACCATGTAAGGAGGGCTCATTTGAAAGAAAAAAATGTAGAATGTTCTGTGTGCTTCGAGAAATTTTTTGACGGTCAAAGACTAAAAATGCATATGGTTAAACACGTTGGAGAAAGAAACTTCCATTGTGATATTTGTGGTAAAAAGTTCTTATGGAAAAGGAATCTAAGGGGTCATATGGCCTCCCATATCCGGAACGGGAACGCTCGAAACGTTACCTAGCATTTTTTGATGATACTATTTCTGTTCATATTTCTGCTGTTGGCCTATTATTTTATAGGTGGTTCTAAATTGACCACGTTGTGGTGTCCATTCAAAGGCTTAGCTAAGAATTTTCCTATATGCTTTCTGCCTGTAATATCAATGATGAACTATAAATATCCTTTTAAGAAGTTTAATACAACAATTTGACACTTTGTCCAGAATGATGACCAGATTCTGGGAATCACAACTGATAGGTATAAGTAACGGAATATAGTATTCGAAAACGCCCAAAACTAATCGATTATGGAAGTAGAAGATGAAATAACAGCACATTTATAGAGAAGAAAAATTTGTTTTCAGATGGCCTACCAGGGCCGTACGAAGGCTGTACCTCTGAGAGACGACGGAAAAACTTGAAAATACTGTTCAACAACACTACCATCATGCCATTTAAATGGCGGGGCAAATACCTTTGCTTTTACTGCGGAAAAAACTATACAGAATACACAGAATTTAGAAAGCATACAAAATCTCATGGACTGTGCACTACTAAAGATTACTCCCTTAAACTTATCAAAGGAAATAACATCGAAATAAAAATCGACGTCTCAGAAATCGGTTGTGATATCTGCAATGAACCCTTCAGCAGATTCGAAGAAATAATCGATCATTTGATCAGTAAACACAATATGGAATACAACAAAAATATCGATATACCCTTCCAGGAATATCGATTAGTCGATTTTCGATGTTTATATTGCGAAGAACAGTTTTCTTATTTCGGATATTTGGTTAAACATGTTAATAACGTTCACCCGCAGAACTGTTTTATTTGTGATGATTGTGGAGTTACTTTCAATAAGAAAAGGGACTTGTCTATACATTTAAGGAATTACCACAGACAGGGAGGATACCCCTGCGATTTGTGCTTGAAGAACTTCGAAACTCGCCTTACGTTGCGGAGGCATCAAAATAACATGCATTTTAGGCACTGCAAGAGCTGCGGTTTGCGTTTCGCGTCGCTTTCCCTTTTACAAAAACATGTACAAGTTGATCACCCCCAAAATGAAAGTAACATGAAGTGCAGTTACTGCTCCAAAGAGTTCCACACCTCTTTAGGTTTAAAACAGCATATAAGCAAATGTAAAGTCAAAATAATTTCTCAAGTGGAACCCCCCCACAGTACTTTCCTAAACGACAGTAACATAGAACCTAAAAAAAAACAAAATATACTACAAATAAGACAGAATATACAGTGCGTACTCAACATGTCCACAGCTGTACCTTTCAAATTCTTTTCTAAATACTCCTGCTTTTATTGCTCAAAGAAATTCGTAGAATTTGACGAGTTACGACACCATACCAGTCTTGAACATCCTGTATGTGACTTGAAGTCCAAATGCATGAAGAAATGCAAAGGAGAACGGATAGCTGTCAAAATTGACATATCTGGATTAGCTTGTAAAATATGTTGCCTCCCTATGCCTAATTTAGAAGATTTAATCAACCATTTAATAAACGAACACAAGGCGAACTATGATACGTCAATTTCGGGCTGTTTAGAGCCTTTCCGAGTTATAAAAGACAATATGCCATGTCCTATATGCCCGGATACCGTCTTCCGATACTTTGGCATTTTGCTTCGACATATGAATTCCGAACACAGTAACAATAACCGAATTTGTGACTTCTGCGGTCGAAGCTTTCGTAACGCGGCGAATCTTAACGTACATATAACATACGCGCACACAGGTTCATGCGAATGTGATATATGCGGAGTCAAATACAAAAACCAATGGTGCTTGGCGCGACATAGAGCGAGGACACACGATGCGAAGGACCACAAATGTCCAAAATGCCCCGAGCAGTTCCAATCACAATACCATAAACAAAAACATTTAATAAAAATGCATAATGTTGGCCATAAATGTAGTTACTGCGGGAAAATGTTTACTCGAAACTCCTTCATGAAGGACCATGTTCGAAGGACACATTTAAAAGAAAAAAACATTCCTTGCTCCATTTGTAATGAGAAGTTTTTCGATAATTATCTTTTAAGGATGCATATGGTGAAACATGAGGGGGACAGGAAATTTTCTTGCACTGTTTGTGGTAAGGCTTTCTTGAGACGAAGTAATTTGAGCTCGCATATGGAGATGCATAAAAAGTATGGGCATGTGCAGTTGCAGATTTAGGTAAAGATAGGCTTCAACAGCATATCGTCAAAGATATTATAAAGAGATATACAGGGCGTCCCACAGATATGCCACATGGGGGGAAAGTACCTTGAATATTGTAGATGGAACATTTTACTGAAAGAAGACATTATTTGAATTAAAAAAAACAATTTAAACTGCATTCATAGATATTTAAATAATTACATGATTGAACCGGGAATCGAACCCATTACATGAGAAAAATAATCACCCTGTAGCTTTATCATACCGATCGAAAGGCTTCATCATAAGGATTATTTTTTAACCCCCGTTGCTAAATAACATAGTGTCACAAATAAAAGGAAGACCATGAATTTTAACATTTGATTTGAAATTTTGTTCAGAATAATGAAAAGTTGACATTGCCGTAAGGACATACAACTGACATTATCATAAGTACCTATTACTAATAAATGTACCCACTTGAGAAGTACGCATCATTTCCCTATTATAATTTAAGTGCATGATAAAATGATAAAGACACACGTAATTAGTAGGTACCTGGTTTTATGCAACAAATCGAGCCGTATCCTGAGCCGAAAGACGCGTATAAATTGATTAATTTTGTATTCAAAATGATTAAATTATCCAATGAATTTATTCCTTTTAGAGTCTGATATAAATTAATTTCACAGAAAAATAAGTTTGTACAGCGCGATGTAAACCTTACCAAGCTCAGAACGCGAGGCGAGTTGCGTAGTAACAACGCCGTGTGTGTGTGTTGGTGTGTTCATGTAGCAGTGGGGGTGTGGGGTAGGGCACTGCGCTATCGCGAACTAAACTTCGCGCGCTCTCTCTCGCACACCGCTCGACGTCTCACTGAGCAACAGAGAAGTTATAGTTGCATGAAGTTATAGTTCGCGATAACGCGACAATGTGGCCCCAGCAGGAGGAGCTCACTTCAGAGCCGCCATCAAGGTGTGTGAACGAACGATGAAATCTCTAGGTTGTCTATGCTCAGTATTAATGATTTCGTGTTATCTTGCTTTATTTTGAACGTTATCCTATTGCTCTTATTTTTAAACATATTTATAAAATGTATTGAAATAACATA
Source organism: Lithophane socia (assembly GCA_947522985.1). NCBI lineage: Eukaryota > Metazoa > Arthropoda > Insecta > Lepidoptera > Noctuidae > Lithophane > Lithophane socia. Next base: position 5,208,937 of record OX383280.1, read on the forward strand.
ACACCTGTTAGCCTTAAAGGGTTAGGCAGAGGTGAATACCTTCTTTTTTTTTTACTATGGGAAATCTTCATATGACTTCTCCCGCTCTGGCCGGAGCGGGAGGGCGTGTCAGACTTTTACTGACTAAAACTCACCCGGGTTCCTTCAGTTGCCAGTTACCAAGGCCGGGGCCCCTGGTAACTGGCAACTGAAGGAACCCGGATATACCTTTCGGACTTTCCCGCAGAGAGAGAAGTGAACACCTACATACTACACTATATTTCACCAGTTAATGTATTCATTCATCAGAATAATACTAAAGAGACTATAATATCTTCGTATTTCTCATACTAATTGGACTAAATAACTAGAATTAATGTAAAAAAGTAGTATTAAAAATTGATCTCGGATTAACTTGTACTCTTTATGGCAGGTCCTATAATAATTATTAAATAATAATAATATAAATATTCTAAAAAATGTGTAAGATCATAGTAATAGAGACCATTTTTCTATTTGCCCTAAAACTAATCTGCCAGATTTTTTATAAAAATAATAAATTGATCACTAACATCTTCCTACTTTACTCTATCTTTACCCGACTGCCCCAGAAGGAGGGTTTATTTATTTATATATACTTTATTGTACACCAGAAAATACATTGCGATAATAAATACATTTAACACTATAAAACATATAATGGGCGGCCTTATCGCTTATAAGGGTTGGGTTATGTTTTTTTGAACTCTTTATATTAGGCAGCTATTTATGTTTCAATTTCTAAAGCAAATAATTTGAACTTTATGCTTGTAGGTATTTTATGTAAATCAATATTTAATCAAAGCAATTTATTTTATTTCTTGTATCATAAAATCATCATTATGTGTATTTTATAGTAATGACTACGTAAAGCCATGAAATAATCCATTTATTGTAACTGTGCAACTGTGTACTAAATGAAAAATAGAAAATGTACGGGGTATTAAGGCGCGTCCTATTTAAAAGCGAGTGTCGGGCAAATACGCGATCCGTCGCGTGGATATGTCACTATTTGTTGCTAAAAAGCGTCCTCTGTCGGCGCGAGCGTTCAAGTTCACCGAACAAAAAGTTCGAACGATCGTGTTCGCGCGACGTTCGCTTTTAAATAGTACGCAGTGTTATAGGTGCCGCTAAGTCGCATAGACTAAATAATCATTATGTATGATATACATTGTATGATAATTAAGAGCCGGCAAAGAAGCCTGGTGAAGCGCGGTTTTTAAGCAAATATCAACCTTGCCGCACTTAACAATACAGTTGAAAATAAATAAACAACCATTTGTATGAGAAAGCTGCATCAACGCGTTTTATTATTTTTGACTTTATTTAAAGAAACGCAATGTCGATATTTATTTGGCAGAGAAAACCGCTCTTCAATACGCTTGCGCTTGGCTAGGTCTGCGCAATATTGTGATATACTCGAACGGAATGTATGAAGTGTGCGACATATTAATTTAAAAATATACTTCTATGTATTTTATATGGCGTTTTTATCACTTTACCTACTGCCCTCTGATAATAGTACTTACTACTTGAAATGCCAATACAAATATTTAAGGGGATGCGCTAAGGTAGCCCTTACGTTTTTTGTAATTTGAAGATCAAGGTCAGGTTGTATGTTGATTAAAATATAGGATTTGTGACCGTGGCAAAAATGTATTTACATAATTATAGTCATTAGAATCAGCAATACAATTACTTAAGTTACAATTGACCTCATATGTCATGATTTCAAGAGTCATTCAAAAGGGTAATAATTTATGAACTTATAGTTGGATTTTAATGGTTATAGTTCTATAAAATTATATTCGTTACGTTACGGCTTGAATCATATTTACATCAACATACCTACATCCTGGAAATTGCAAAAAACGTAAGAAAATTTGAATTTCACGGGCTACTCTGGCGCTTCCGCCTTAAGTATTCATGGTTTAGCAGTTGGTTCCATTCGCCCGTGACATCGTGTTGTCCAAGTATTCGAAGTTAAACGATTATATAAAATGGAATATTATGCATTCACCTCTACTAAAGGACATTAAATCACTAAAACAATTATTTTAACGCAATAGGCATTAACTGGTTTAGAGCCTATGCTATTAAATTTCGCATTGTAAAATTATATAGGAACTAGCTTTCGCCCGCGTGGAGGTCGAGGTCGGAAATTATCCCATTGGAACGTACTACTGGGATAAAAATTATCATATGTGCTATTCCAGGTCATGGTCCACCCATGTGCCAAATTTCATCCAAAGCCGTTCAGCCGTTTTAGCGTGAAAGCGAAACAAACTCACTTTCGCATTTATATTACTTTGCTGCGCCCCGCGGTTTCACCCGCGTAATACTCGATCCTGTGGGAATATCGGGATAAAAAGTATCCTATGTCCTATTCCAAGTCATGGTCTACCCATGTGCCAAATTTCATCCAAATCGGTTCAGCCGTTTAGCGTGAAAGCCTTACAAACAAACTCACTTTCACATTTATAATTATAGTTATAGTTAGGATAACTAATTAACTATACCAATTTTTTGACGACGATAACCTTATCTATATACCTAATGTTTATTCTGGATATGTGCCACTATTCTCAGCAATTGGATCCTTCTACCTAAAACCCGCAGAAAGCAACGAACCACCTGCAGAATATTACAGAAACCTTGAAAAGTAAAAGCTGAATTTCTTTTCAGGTTCAAAATTCAATACTGTGGAGGACAAATATAAGAAAATGGAAGTCGCCCGTAAGCTATTGATAAAACGACGGAATGTCGAGTATGTTTTACAGTATAGCAATGTCACACCTTTCATGTGGCACAAGGGGAAATATAAATGCTTTTACTGCAACGAAACTACTAAAGACCCAGTCGTTCTACGAGAGCATACGACCGAAGCTCATCAATTCGCGAATCTCGAACTCGTTGTGTTCGATAGAACCAAAAATAACAGAAATAAAGACGCCGCTGTCAAAATTGACGTTACAAATATATGTTGCAAGCTTTGTCCGCAAGCTGTGACTAATTTAGAAGAGCTGATCCACCATTTGATCATTGCACATGACGCAGAATACGATGTAAGCGTCCCAAATTGCCTCCTACCCTTTAAATTAGACAAGGACCAACCAACATGCCCAACTTGCAACATGAAATTCGTTTTCTTCGAATATTTGCTGCGCCACGCGAACAAACATCACCTATCCCATCATTACATTTGTGATGTTTGTGGCACCAGCTTCCAAGGAGAGAATCATTTGAAAATGCATTATAGATACTATCACAGAGAGGGTGGTTATACTTGCGAATACTGTGGTATCAGTCTTGCTACTCTATCTAAAAAGATTCTACATGAAAAGAACGTGCATTTAGTCAATTTATCGACCTGTCCACATTGTCCAGAAACTTTCAAAAGTCCTTACTTAAAGAAACTTCATTTGGCGAACGTTCATGAGGTCGAGGAACTCAAAATTAAGTGCCCATTTTGTCCAAAAGTGTATCCACAGGAATCTATCATGTCGCGTCATATGAGGAGAGTGCATCTAAGAGAGAAAAATGTAGAATGCGAAGTGTGCGGAGATAAATTCTTTGGGCCTTATGATGTTAAACTACACATGGTAAAACATAATGGGGAAAAGAAGTTCATCTGCTCTATTTGTGGGAAAAAATTCTCTAAGCGAAGTAACTTGAACTCCCACGCCGTACTACATACGAAAGAGAAAGACTATATATGTGTGGTTTGCAATAAGGCATTTGCTCACCAGACAAATTTGCGAATGCATATCCGTAATAGACACAGTCGGTTTGACTTAGCTCCTATCGTTGACGAAATTGATGAAAGCGATATGGTCCAAATGGAAATCATTCAGGAGGAATTGGAAGGAGAAGTGGCAGGACAATACATTCAATGATATTACTATATTGTGGAGTAAATCCACAATTAATCTTCATACGGAGCCAGAAACATGAAAGTCAACTCTCAACGACATGGGACTGAGTTCATTTTCCATTGACAAAAACTGAAAGTTGTAAATCGTCTCTGCAATGTAAATTGTGCTTTGTTCAGTGGTATTAAAGTTGTTAATCTGGTTGTATGTTTTTAAAGTGGCTTATGTAAAAACGTCTGGACAATAAAGTGATTTAATTATATTATGTAATCCATCAATATTTAGTTCTTGAATAGGTGTTTTAAATTGAGTCTAAGAAACCGTATTTTATTACCTTTTAGCACTATTGTATGATTATATTTTACTTGTAAATATTACATATTTTACATACTAACCTAATTAGTATTTATAAATAAACATAAATTACAGTGGCGAAGGGTGATTTTTCGGGGGTGGGAACCCGGAGCAAAAAAAAAAAAGAAAAAAAAAAAAAACGTCCTTTAATAATACTTGTTATGATGTCACTTCGGACCTTCCTTGTGGCCGCGAAAACCTACTTCTTGTTTTGTTTACCTAACAAAAGAACGGTGTCAATAAACCGTTTCATTAAATTCCTATTTTGATGTACTTTTCTCAAACTTATTTATAAACTCACATTCAAAAAGCCCGCTTTCACAAACCACGCACACTCACACAGTTCAACAAGTGATTTCAACCGCACTACCGCAGATCTATACTAAGCTCCTAATAGCGCAACGCCATCTAACGAAAATATCAGAAAAGCAATGCATTTTGTCAGTACAAGAACGAGGTATCTCCATTCAAAAAATTCACAAATAATTAAACAGAGGGCGCGTTTAACGAGAAATTTTTAGGGAGTGGCATTTTACAATTCAGAGTTTTCGCTCACGGCCACTAGAGGGAATTGGCCGCGCGGGTGTAGAGCTTCAAACGAATTAGCGAAAAATCGTCAGATTATGAATGTAAAAACCCCTTTATTACATAAACTACTAGAATCTGAGAAAAGTAAACAAGGGAAACAATACATTTTATTTTATTTACAACTGCCAGTCAGCTATTCATATTTATCGTAAAGGGAAACATTAGAATGTTTGAAAAAACTATCACGTCGTTTGTAATTTATACTTATATCTGAGCGAGCACGGCCTAACGTAATTGTGTTTCTTAATTTCAAAACTTAACCTTGGAAAGCATGTTTCCTCACTAAGAAAGCTACCAGACGGGCCGCACGCGGGCCAAAAGACATTGTAGTTAATTAGAAAGTCCTTGACGAATTATTGCCGCCATCCTAATCCTACTGATAGTACTAATAACTTTTCAAATCTATTAAGAAATTTCAACTTATTAACTATCTACTTACCCCAAATACATAATTACAACGTACACTTTCACTAAAGTCAAAACACTTTAATCACTGTTTTATACCAACAAACTAATACTACTACTACGATTCTCGAACTGATAAACTAATGTATTCAATAAATAATACGAACAAAATGCAAATTAACTGCAAGTGTAAACAAATTATAATGCGATTACGTCAAACAGCAACCACACAATAGCGTCCTGTCCGAACTCCGAGCCGAACGCATTACGAAATTCAACGAAAACTACCGAACCGATATCGCGGCATCTCGTTCACGCGAACGCAAGTTTAGATCGCTTTAGGTACAATAACTCGTATTTGACCGGCTTGCTCGAAGCGTATAAAACCGGGGTGTCACGTGACCGAAGTGACGTCATGACGCCTTGATTTTTGAAGGAGCGATAAGCCAGCCGCGCCGCCGAGTTATTTTAGAGAATATTTTTTTGCTGTTGGGAGACAACAAAGACAAAACATTGAATGTAGGCGTTTTGTATAGTTTTAATTATATGGTGTATTAAATACCTATAGTGTGATTACTTAAAAGGCATTTTAAACACTACTGACTGTGTCATTTTTCAATGACGATAGAGTGGTTTTGTTTCGAATTCCAGAAGGGAAGCCGATAGGAATCGGGTTGTACGGTAGCTGCGGCCCTGATAAATTATGATTTGTTGTTTTTACCATAACCACCACTATATATTCTATACGAATATTAATCTGAAGCGAAGGCGAGCTTAGCAAAATTTATTTTAGATTTATTTATTTAGGTACAAATATCTGACCCGACAGACGTTGTCCTGTCAAAATTTCAATATGGTCTTGAGTTCATACAAAAATCTCATAGAAAAGAAGCACTTTCAGTCTGTTTATACCCATTTCCGGACAACTTTTCATTTCACATTTTTTGATTTCCATAAAAACCTAAGTTGGAATATTACAAATATTTTAAAACAAAAAATAGCTAAATCGGTCCTGCCGTTCTCAAGAGATCCGCTTAACGAACAGAATTTCATTTTATTTATACAGGGTGAAATTGAATCATGGGCATCCTCTTAAGGAGTCATTGTACTCATCATTATGAAAAAATCAGCTGTTCCATACATTTGTGTTCACTTAAATCGACAAAATGTAGGGAACAGCTGATTTTTTTTGCGATTTCAAGGTTGGTGCCATAGAAAAAGTTTTTCAAAATGATGAGTACAATGACCCCTTTTCGGGTTTAGCTTAAACAAAAAACAATGTTGTAGATATTGAATCGTTAAACGTGCTAAGCACACATAACAGGCTGCAGCGCATCGCATTTGGATATAAAAAGTGCGGTGCGTGCGCCCGTAGTGTGCGAAGGTTCAAACAAAACGTACGAAAGTTGTGTAGGACGATTTTTGCAATGCGGTGCGTTCCGGCCAATTGTGCGTCAGCCTTTAGGTTAAGCGCAGATCTCACCACTATGAAGCTTAGCCAACCAAACCGACAAAAATCTACCGTATATACGAAAATTTTACCCGAACACTTTTTTAATATGTTATGAAACACATTTTCACCCATAATTTACACGAAATGACTACCGAAAATACAAACGCAAAAAGGAAGCGTAAATCTTGACCTCTCTTTCCAGGATTTCGGACCACCCAAGAGACGTACATCGCACAACTCAATAAAAAACGAAGAAATATTCTACAAATCCTTCAATACGGTAACGTTCTCCCCTTTAACTGGCACACCAAGGGGTTCCGATGTTTCTACTGCTCGAAACCTATGCGGGACTGCGAGACCCTGAAAGAACATACCCAAAAACATTCTGTAGACCTCCAAACTTTCATTACAAAAGGGATTATTTCGAAAGATATACCCGTCAAAATTGATGTGGCGAACATAAGCTGTAAAATGTGTATCGAGGAGCCTTTGAAAGATTTAGAAGAACTGATATCTCATATAATTCACACCCATGACGAGGATTATGATAAAACCTTGGGTGTCTGCGCTTTACCCTTCATTTTAAACAAGGATATGATGCAATGTGTGCTCTGCGAGAATCAGTACGACAATTTTACATGCATGGTCGGGCATATGCACAAAGATCATGTGAACCATTCGTTCATCTGCCAGATTTGTGGTCTAAGTTTCATCAGCAAGATTCGCCTCAAAAGGCACATTAGCAACAGTCATGTAGGATACAGGTGCACAGTTTGTGGAAAAATGTTCAACGCGTCTCATAGAATGGAGAAACACAAGCAAAAAATGCACGATCAAGCTAAAACACACGAATGCAACCTCTGCAGTGCGACTTTTGAAAGCCAGTACCAATTAAAAGTTCATTTAGGAAAGATGCACAATGTGGAAAAATACAGGATCAAATGCGAGTATTGTGCAAAAATTTGCACGACTAAAGGAGCCATGTTACTACACGTGCAATCTAAACATTCGAACTCCAAATTCGAGTGTGATTTATGCAATTATAAGACCGGAATCAAATGGCTGATTACTTTGCATAAGAAAAAACATTTTGGGGATAGGGACTACGTATGTAGCATTTGTGAGAGGTCTTTCCGCAGGTCTAGTAACTTGAGAGCTCATATGAAGGTCCATTCTGGGGTATCGGGACGTGTCTGCAGAATCTGTCGAAAAGGGTTCACTGATTTGGAGACATTGAACGTTCATAAAACTGAGTATCATTATTTTGAAGAGTCTTAACCATTGGAAATTGACTATTGCTTGGAGCTGTCAAATAGGTTTGACTTGACACAGTTGGATTGAGAAGCTTAATGCATATAATTAAGGATATTGGGGCCTGCTTGCATCACAAATTAAAACGTTTCCCAATCAATCAATCTGCCTAGCCTTTTCCCAACTATGTTAGGTTAGGTTACATGGAACGACTGCCTATCTGACCTCCAGAACCTCACTTAACCTAACTTTTCATTGTGCAGGATAGATAGCAAAGCTAGCTATGGCTTATTATTTGGTTGAATTAATAAAACAAAATATGTTTTGTTATAATAGTGGAACATAAGTTTATTTACCAACGTCTGATTAAAATGCTGAAATGTCTATGACCTTGTTTCTATTCATTCTATTTAGAAAAACTTTGAACTATTTCATTCTTCCATTCTTATATAATACCTCAGAAACTAAACGATTGTATTTCGGTTATCTGGTGCACTTTTAAAAACCAGAACCACTATTCTGTGTAACATCTCACAGATGAAAATACTTAACAACTTAAAAAAATAAGAACGATTTGATTCGTATAAATTAAAAGTTAATATTAAAACTCACTGAAACACAGCTCTGCCTAACTCTTCAAGGAAAAAATGCGTGGTGTTTTGAGTGTGTTAAATAAACACTGCATGTCGTATTCTGGCTACCTCTAAAACCCTGTGTTTTCCTTGCAGGAGAACTCAGAGGTCGCCAGGATACGACTGATAAGCAGGCCGTCACCAAAATAGCTACTGAAGACTACGATATCGCCATAACACAGTCTACTAGTAAACAAACCCTCACGGCGAAAGACAAAAGAAATATCATGCGGAATAACGTGCTACAGGTCCTGACAAAATCTAGCGTCATGCCGTTCCGTTGGCTCAAAAGTTCATACAGGTGTTTTTACTGCTACGAAATTTTCCAAGAGGCCTCAGAATTGAAAAGTCACCAACAAGAGCATACGGGGAATGCGATCAAAGCGCAAGCTATGAAAAATTATTGGGAACCCGTTGTCTATATCGACGTATCCAATCTATCGTGCGGTCTTTGTCCAGATAAAATTACTGATTTATACGATTTAATAGATCATTTAATTGCGATCCACGGAGTGGAGTATAACAAAGATGTAGGCATATGTATGGTGGCTTTCAAGCTTGATAATTTTAATGTAAGCTGTCTTGCTTGCGGAGCGAATTTCTACACTTTTGGCCCTTTACTTCATCACACAAATAAGGACCATAAAGGAACGTCGGCAATACTTTGCGACGTCTGCGGCCAACATTTCAAAGATGCGAACTTACTTCGTCTTCACGTGAAATCTGTTCATGAAAACGCACTTTTTCTTTGCACTGAATGCGGTGAAAAATTTGACTCGAAATCTAAGCTAAAAACTCATCAGAAAAATAGCCATGATATGGAGAAAAAATATAAGTGTGCGGATTGCTCTGAGGTTTTTCAAAGCCACTATAAAAGGTCTAGACATATGGCAGCTGAGCACAAGAATCGGCAAGAAATCAAATGTCCTCATTGTCCGAAGACCTTTGTCTTTAGAAGTATGATGATGACACATTTACGGGATTCCCATCTTAAATTCAGAAACCATATCTGTGGAGTATGCGGCTGGAAAGCGTTCAATAGTAATCGGTTGAAAAACCACATGTATAAACATAGTGGAGAGAAGAATTTCAAATGTGAGGCCTGTGACAAGGCCTTCACTACTAAGAAGATAATGAAGGCTCATTTTGCGAGAATGCACAAAAATCCACATCCTTCAATCATGCAATATGATAATCCTTATATTGGACAAGTTTAAATGATTTTACGCCTAAATGTATTCGTAGACTTTAAGAGATAGTGGTTAGGGAATGATCTCAAGATTTTTGAAGTGTTTGCACTTCTTTTAGCCCGCAAGCGACGTTTTTTTATCGTACTCTGGATTTTCTACGCTCAGCTTAGCACCGAGAGTTGAAAATTCAACTGTGCGCTTTAACAACGCGCTAGGATGTGCTGTCGTGCATTCTCAACGGTTGGCTCGACCCCGAGTTGAAAATCCAGAGTACTTTATAAAACGTCACGTTAAAAAAGCGCCCGTGAGGGCTTACTTTTTCAGTTACTGGGTCATATTTCGTGTCACTTGAAATTTATATTAATAAAAAAGTGTCGAATGACAAAATTAATGACAAATAAAACATTACTAGAATTTGTCACCGACACCTTTTATTCGTACTTAGAATGTAAAAAAAAAACCTTAGACGAAGTGAACTTCCGGGCATCCCAACACATCTCGTTTGGCCTTCAGTAGTTGAAAGTTAATTTGTACGGCACTGTTTGTGCCGTACAAACGAGGCAAAGAAAGACGGCACACTTTGTGCCGTGTAATAAAGAAAAATCGAACATTCATTCAATCCTAACTAATATTATAAATGCGAAAGTGAGTTTGTTTGTTTGTTACGCTTTCACGCTAAAACGGCTGAACGGATTTGGATGAAATTTGGCACAAGGGTAGACCATGACCTGGAATATCCTTTGTATAAATATCCTTTTATCCCGATATTCCCGCGGGATCGAGACTTACGCGGGGGAAACCGCGGGGCGCAGCTAGATATATATTGATATATGTAAGTTGAGGACTGCTTGTATTTTTATTGCCTATCTTACAAGCATGTGTAGGCTTATTGATATTGTAATTGTTAACAAATAATGTGACTTTAAAGTGCAATAACTAAAAGCAACATTGCAATATTGTTATGTATAAGGATCAAATTATATATTAAACTCCATGTGTACTCGGGCACATTGCTCGCAGAACAGAAAGCCGATGGAGCCGGTTCTGGAGTGGTGACCGCGTACAGGAAGACGTAGCGTTGGTAGGCGTCCCACAAGGTGGACCGATGGCCTTGTAAGACTTAAAGACCGCAGGAATCCGCTGGATGCGAGAAACACAGAACCGGTCGAAGTGGCGATGCTTGGGGGAAGCCTATGTCCAGTAGTGGAAGTCTTTCGGCTAAATTGATGATGTGAACTCGTAGGAGATAAGGCAAACTATGTATTTAATTCATGTGTTGAGCACAAAGGTCATTATGTTACTTTCTCAAGGAATCTCGTAGCAATCGATTTGTGGGCGGGTTTAAAACGCTGACTTATAGGTAGGTACCTAATTTAACACAGATACAAATGCACTTATTTATATGGTTTATTAATGATGTATCCTGAATATATTTTATCTTAATTAAGTAGTGACATAAAATTATACACGAATTTTATCTTAAAATTGTATTTTATTTCACAATCGCTGCTTTTAGCTACAAGCATCCATACTAATATTATAAATTCGAAAGTAACTCTGTCTTTCTGTCTGTATGTTACCTTTTCACGCCTAAACCACTGAGCGGATTTCGACAAAATTTGGCAAGGAGATAGATGGTAACCTGGGGAAGGACATAGACTAGTTTTTATCGACATACCGTGCGGGTGAATCCGCGATCGGAAGCTAGTATTACATAACTTAACATCACCCCTGTAATCCCCGAAGGGATAGGCAGATTTCGCCAGTTATGTTTGAGTCCCATGTAACAGGAAGCGAACATGCATATTTAGGCCGAAGACCTAAGACTCGTCCACAACTTAAAAGTCGTGCGACAGTAAATTGTCAACTTATTATAAAGTTAGTTTAGATACTCTTGCGAGTAGATCACAGTCCATAGGCATTACATGCAGTTTAATGACAGGTTTTAAGGGTTCTTTACGAGGGGTTCCTGGTTTACACGAGTGAGGTATGCTGGTCCCAGCTGTGCTTCCCGGGTTATATAAGCATATATACCGAGGCGCGTGTTGGATCATTCGGTTCCCTACAAAATGGTTGAGCTGGATGGTGCTGATCCACGAGTTGAGACTGGTCATCTCTCATCTGCCAGGGCTTATTTTTAATCTTACATTTTGAATTGTTTTTGATTATTTTTCATTTGACATTGTTCTCACATATAGAAGCACCAAGAATACTGTACCCAGGATTTTGTAATATCTATATCCATTTTTAAAAGAGTGTCCTTGGAGTTTCGTGCCCGTTCTTCTCCATAGAGATCTACGATTTGGAATGGGCAACTAGCTTCAACTTTTTGACTAACTGACCGATTCTTTGACAATTCAAAAGTGCCTGTAAATGGTTTAATTGAAATAAATGCTTTGAGTTTGAATAACATCCAGTGTTTCGCAACAAATAAGAACTTCGTGAAAAGAAATTCAGCCTACAACTCTATGAAGAAATTTTTTTCTTCCAGGCATTGCAAGCACTGAGGAAACTCGACGTAAAACGGAAATAAAGCAAGAAGATAAACCAGATACAAAGCTATTGCAGAAAGTTAATGATTCTGAATTGAAAACTAACAAATCATATGGTGTACTAGAGACTCAAAAGATTTTAAGAGAGAATGTAGCTCGAGTCCTTGAAACATCCACACTAATGCCGTTCAAATGGCTCAAAAACTCATACAGATGCTTCTACTGCTACGAAATCTTTCAGCAACCCAAAGATTTAAAAGAACACCAAGAAATTCACAAAACAGAAGAAATAGCTAAGAAAATGAAATCGTTTTTAGATCCTGCAGTAAACGTGGATGTTTCGAGAATCTCGTGCAAACTGTGTCCGGAAAAAATTGACGATCTATATTCATTAGTGGATCATTTGATTATTAAACATGGTGTAGAGTTTAATAAAGATATAGGCTTATGCATGAATCCTTTTAAACTCAACAATATCAATGTTTCCTGTGCTATATGCGATGGAATCTACCAAACTTTTGGCCGGCTTCTATTTCACACTGATAGATACCACAAAGGCTCCTCGAATGTTCTCTGTGATATTTGCGGGAGTCATTTCAAGACTACTCAACGATTAAAGGAACATGTTGACACTAAACACGACCATAAAACAGTTAAATGTAGATTATGTGATGACAAAATGGCGCCAACGACAGTACGAACTCACATGCAGAGAGTGCACGGGAAGAAATACAAGTGTTTCAATTGTAATGAAGTTTTTGGATCACATTACAAGCGCTCCTTACATATGATGACAGTGCATAAGAACAGGGAGTCAATCAAATGCGCCCAATGTCCATTAACTTTTGTCTTCAGAAGTACTATGATGAGACATCTAAGAGAATCTCATTTGCAAGAAAAGAATGCTACATGCGGGGTCTGTGGCTGGAAATGCTTTGAAGGCAGCAGACTTCAAATACACATGCTGAAACACAGCAATGAGAGGAACTTTAGCTGCAGTGTTTGCGGCAAGGCTTTTAAAACAAAAAAGACCTTGAAAACACATTGTAAAAATATACATTTAAAGGCACAGAAGAATGTGCGGCGAACTGTCCCGTCGTAATGGCTTTTTATCGTAGAGCGGAACTCTTTTAAATAATTTATAAGCATATTTATACAAACTGGAGACGGCAATCCTAACTAATATTATAATGCGAAAGTGAGTTTGTTTGTATCGATTTCACGCTAAAACGGCAGAACGGATTAAAATGAAATTTGCCACGGGGGTAGACCATTACCTGGAATAGGACATAGGATACTTTTTATCCCGATATTCCCACGGGACCAAGACTTACGCAGGAGAAACCTCGGGGCGCAGCTAGTATAAATTAAACTGCGTATATCATACGAAATTCCCAGTCTACGTGATGAAAATTAATTCAATTATATCCAATAGTCACTATAGCTAGTCGGCTGATTGGCATAATCCATAACACAGATTAGTACAGAAGGCGCACTCCACATTTTGGATAGGAAGCTACAAGTACGCGGCGGGCCCGTCTTGACGGGCACATTCAGTGAGCGTAACGTAGTCAGAAGATATAAGAGTTACGCGATAGAGAGGCAACTTGTAGGTGAATATAACTGTAGGGTGTAGGTAATTAGCGCTGTGCGACCCTTGTGAGGCCCTAGACAAAGTGACATTCTATCGGCGATAACGATGATGGAAAAGGCAAAAAAGTATACGACTGACTTATGCTATCGAAAAGCTTATGTCAATCCTGTTGAAAGTCGTTGTAGAAATACGAAACGCTTTCGTTTCGAAGCGATTGTCACTTGTCTAGGCCCTCTGAATGGCACTTTATTATGTCGTGGCAAGAGTCGCTTTTTATTTCAATGATTTTGCGGTGTTAGGGTGTATAATTGATAAGTTGTACGATACTCCTATCCATTAGTATGGTTTATAGAACAGCGTGTGAAGTTCACTCATCCCCCATAGACAAGGGAGGGTCCTCCGACCAGACGGTAACTGACGTTGTGTTTGGTGGGCAACTGCCCAACGATCGATGACGGGACGTTGTATATATGCTAATCGCGCCGTAAACTCTATTATTTTGGTAACTCAATTCAAGATATAATAACTGATGCCCAGAGCGATTTAAACTTGCTCAATGAGTGGCTCTTATAAAACTTATTAACTATTAACACGTCAAAAACCTCCTACATGATTTTCGCTGCTAAGAATAAGAAAATTCTCAATTTTGCGCCTTTAACTATAAATAACAATATAATTCATAGATCACGACAGGAAAAATATCTCGGTTTGCATTTGGATGACCGACTTACTTGGAAAGCACACATTGAGCATATCAGATCCAAGCTGAGTTCAGTCTTGGGGGCACTCCGAAAAGTATCTAATTGCATACCAGGGAAAGTACGTGGTTTGATATACAATTCACTTATAAAGACGCAACTCGAATACTTGATAGAAATATGGGGACTGGCTACAAAAACTAATCTAAAGCAGCTACAAACCACACAAAACAGAATTATTAAAACATTATTCCATTACAATTATCTAACACCTACAAAGGAGCTATATACTAAAACTAAATTATTTAGCAAGCATCAGCATAATCAGCCTATAATGTTCCCACTGCTGGGACACAGGCCTCCTCTCTGTGAGAGGGAGTGGGCCGTAATCCACCACGCGGGCCCAGTGCGGGTTGGTAGATGTCACATGTCTTCGAATTTTTGGTTCTAGGACATGCCGGTTTCCTCACGATGTTTTCCTTCACCGTTTTGAGAGCAGTGGCGTTGAAATTATTTACACAAAGTAAAGCGCCTGTCACGGTTCGAACCTACGACCTACAACTCGTAAGTCGTGACCGTTACCACTGGGCCACCACTGCTCTTCACATTACGCAATTATACCATATGTCCGGTTTCGGACTGTACAAACTTAAAGAGGTGGTAGTTTGCTCTATTCGATCAATAAAATTATTCTACATGTAGGGTCGGAACCCATCCCCCCCTGAATGGCAGCCTTTTTTGTGTTTTGATCGTTTTTTATGGAGCGTGCATACTAAAAGTACAGTAACTTTACAATTTAAAGCCCAATTATCATTAAAAAATAATTTTAAGCAACGAAAAAGTATTAAATAACTCAACTAATACCATTACATGCTGCATCATATTGAAATAAATGCTAAAATATCAATTTTACGTTAAAAATAACATCGTTTTTTTTGTTAAATCAAGGTTATTACAAAATTCACCCCGGGAAACTACCTTTTTTATCTTCTCGTCTAACAGGTGTTTAGTTCACCTAAATAATGATACCAAAAAATCGATTCTATGACAATTAGTTTAAGAGATATTGTTGTTGGAACATAGGCTTGCGTAGGTAGTGAGTTCATAACGATTTGGTTTTTCTGTAGATATTTACAGTAATCACAGATCAATGATAAACAAATAACAAGTATTAATTACTATTTATTATTTACAACACACAAGGGGCTTTAAATTGTAAAGTTACTGTACTTTTATTATGCACGCTCCATAAAAAACGATCAAGACACAAAAAAGGCTGCCATTCAGGGGGGGATGGGTTCCGACCCTACATGTAGAATACTTTTTACCCGACTACGGCGAAGAATAAAGGAGGGTTATGATTTTGACCGGTATGTATGTATGTATGTATGTATGTTCATCTGTTCCCTCCTATCTTCCAAACCACTTATCACAATTTGACAAATGAGGTATCTTTAGAAGCGTCGTGATTGTCCGCTGATTATAGGCTATATGTGAAGTCACTGTCACAATAACAGTGCACTTTAGAGCGCCGGTCGACGATGTCGCAAACGTTTATAAAGACCATTAAATTAAAAATGGCGTCCTCTAGAGGACATAAAGTGAGGAACTTAAAAAAAAAATGGTTTAATCGTACCATGTTGGGTATCAAATGAAAGGGCTTAATGAGCACATTTCAAAAATATATATATTATAACCCCAAAAGAATTAAAAAAAAAATCAAGTAATAAAAACTAAAACCCAACTACGACTTAAAAACAACTTAAGAATGATTAACAACATTAGTTATGCTGATGACATGGTGCTGCTCAGCCCATCAATCTGTGGACTGAGGAAGTTGTTGGCCATATGTGAGAGTTACGCGGAGGCTCATGGGCTGAGGTATAATGCTACTAAAAGCGAGGTGGTGGTTTTTAAAGTACGTAATAATACACCCACGAATATACCACCGGTGACGTTACAAGGAACACCATTAAAACTCGTCACTCAATTTAAATACCTCGGTCACGTGGTCACGGGTTCTCTCACAGATGACCAGGATATAGATAGGGAGCGCAGGGCGTTGGCAGCCAGATGCAATATGCTTGCCCGCAGGTTTGCGCGGTGCACTGACGAGGTAAAACTGACGCTCTTCAGAGCCTACTGCCAGTCGTTTTACTCGTGCAGTTTGTGGGTTAGGTATACGCAGAAGGCTTACAACGCTCTGCGCGTACAGTATAATAATGCGCTGAGGATATTGTTGGGGCTGCCTCGGTTTTGCAGTGCATCGGGCATGTTTGCGGAAGCACGAATAGACGACTTTCATGCCATCATGCGCAAACGATGTGCATCGATGTTGCGGCGATTCAGGGGTAGCCCTAACAGTATTTTAGCTACACTGGCGGACAAGGTTGATGGACCTTTTATCAGGCTTTGGGCTGGCAGACATGTGCGTGCACATGTTCATGTAGCCAATTAATGTTTAGTATTGTAGGTATTGTTATTGGAATTTACTAATATAGGCTAAGTTCAAACTAACACTATATGGATCCCATGCTTGGTCTGAAATAAAAATTTTGAATTTGAATTTGAATTTAAAAGGTATAAACAAGACACCACAGACAGACAAATTAAAAATCCGGAGTCACAAGTAATCTGTTCGATTTATGCCCTAACACGTGTGAATCCGGATTTTTAATTTGTCTGTCTGTGGTGTCTTGTTTATACCTTTTAAATGCATTATACCTTTTAAGTCGTAGTTGGGTTTTAGTTTTTATTACTTGATTTTTTTTGAATCATTATCTGCCTGCCTTTTTCCAAATATGTCGGGGTCAAATTCAAATTCATTACCCGACTACGGCGAAGAAAAAAGGAGGGTTATGATTTTGACCGGTATGTATGTATGTATGTATGTATGTTCATCTGTTCTCTCCTATCTTCCAAACCACTTATCACAATTTGACAAATGAGGTATCGTTAGAAGCGTCGTGATGTCCGCTGGTTATAGGCTATGTGTAGTCACATTCAATTAAAAATGGCGCCCTCTAGAGGACATAAAGTGAGAAACTTAAAAAAAAAATATGGTTTAATCGTACCATGTTGGGTATCAAATGAAAGGGCTTAATGAGCACATTTCAAAAATATATATATTATAACCCCAAAAGAATTAAAAAAAAAATCAAGTAACAAAAACCCAACTACGACTTAAAAGGTATAAACAAGACACCACAGACAGACAAATTAAAAATCCGGAGTCACACGTGTTAGGGCATAAATCGAACAGATTACGTGTGATTGGGTTTTAGTTTTTGTTACTTGATTTTTTTTTTTATTTGTTATTTCTATCTGTTACGATAAATACGCCTCACTCCTAATTCATAGATCTTTGCCAGTCGTTACGGGGAGTCAGAAGTCCAGAAGTCTCAACCAGTCTTTGCAAGTTCCTTGGTAGTGGAAATCAGCTATGCAGTCGCTATATGTAAATAAATGTATTACTGGTATTCAGCTGTATCTGGTTAGACTGGAAGCCGACCACAACATAGTTGTGAAAAAGCTAGATTGATTGAAATAACAAAAGTTAGAAATTAATTGCATGATAAAATGGGCAGTATATTTATAATATTGAAAGGTTATCATAAAATAGTAAATACAGTAATTACAGTGGGCATACTTATAACAAAACAACTAATGTTTGAAGTAAATTAAAGAATACGATTTAAAAATGTTTTTTATTGCACTCAATCCAACCTCATACCGAATTAGTACAATTTTTAAAGAAATAACGAAATTCCGATATTAATATCGGAATTCCGATATTGAGATCTAATATCGGAAATCAGTATCGGAATTGAAAACCTTCCGATATTACATGCCCTATAACAGATACAGTGATTTGATACTAATTAAATTATTCATTGATTTTATTAAAATTAAATTACGGGTCGGTTTAATTACTTGTCAGTTATTTTAATATAATCATCTTTAAAATAAATGAAATTCTGAAAAATTAAATAGTATTCTAATCAATATGTTTTGCAGATAGGTAGGCGCCGCCGTCCCAAGCAGAGATATAAATCTCTGGTTACAATTAGTTTTTTTTTTTAAGTTCATAAATAGGTTAAGAGAAAAAAAAACTTTTTGGGAAAAACACCCTCGAAACGATATCCTAATCCTAACTAATATTATAAATGCGAAATTCAGTTTGTTTGTTACGTTTTCACGCTAAAACAACTGAACAGATTTGGATGAAATTTAGGGCATAACAATAGGCCCACAAGTAGACCATGACCTGGGTTACGAAAGGATACTTTTTATTCCGATATTCGATTGCTATCGTGGATTGTGTTTCACAACATTGAAATTCGGATTGATCATACCTTTAAAGTATTTTGTACGGGTAGGTACATACTTACTGGCGCAGGTCAAAATTGCAGACAGTCCCCCATTATGGTAAACGTGGGTGAAGTCGACAGTGACCCAGAAACCGTAAAATTATATAAAAACATCAATATCTTTTCCTACTAAACATTAAACTGGCCGATTTTTGCGACAACATATTTTTGGTAACCTATTACTTAAATTATTACTAACTAGCAATTAACTAGCAACAATTTATTTTTTCAGCAAAATTTTCTCTAAAAATAAAATCATCATCAAATTGCATGTTCTTTACAGTCAGTGCTAATCTCACATAATGGAGATCAGACCATTACTAGAATCTACAACGTAATATTTCTCGTTTTCAGCCGCGAAGGAAAACGAGAACAGCATGCCCTGCCTAGATGAGAAAACCCAAAGGACCTGCAAACTCTTTCTGGATATTCTAGAAACATCTACGGCGTTACCCTTTAGATTTAACAAGATCAAATACAGATGTTTCTACTGCCTCCAGAACTTTTACATACCATCACAGCTAAAGAAACACACGCAAATGTACCACATGAACGAAGATATAAAAGAAATTGTCGAGAAAAATGTCAAGAAGTCTGCTTTGCTATTGGATATCTCAGAGTTACAATGCAAAATTTGTTTCGACTACTTTGAAGGTACAAACACTTTCGTCGCACATCTGCCAAAGCACAATTTGAAAGTAGAAAACGATTTAACTCACATTCTTAGCTTCAAATTGTCCGATGACGTAATCAGTTGCTACACTTGCAAAACGGAGTTTTTGTGCTTCTCCTCTCTTTCCGAACATACTCAATGGGCACATATAGATGGAAAAGAACCTTGTGAGACTTTGTCCTTTTGTACTGAAAACAGTCTTGTTAGGCACACAGGACAAGAATTCAAAACGACCCATTTGGACTGTGACGTATGCGGAAAAAAATTCTCCTCAAATTATAGCAAAATGGATCACATAAGACGAATGCATGAAGTAAAAAACAGGAAGTGTCCTGTCTGCTTCAAAATACTCGGCAGTGCGTACCAAAAAAGTACTCATTTAGCCAAAGCTCATAATATTTGGACATCGCAACATAAATGTGGTATGTGCCCAAGAATTTTTCTAAAGAAATCCTCATTAGCAAAGCATATACGACGCGAACATTTCAAAGAAAAAAATGTGACTTGTGATGTGTGTGGGCAACGATTCTTCGATCATCATTTGCTGGAGTCACATAAAGTTAAACATGACGAGAGCAGGCCTTTTGAATGCGTTTACTGTAAAAAAACATTTACTAGAAAGAAGGCTTTGGACGTTCATGAGAGGATACATACGAATGATAAACGGTGTGTCTGTAAGGAATGTGGAAAAGCGTTCGTGCAGCATGCCAGTTTGCACTGGCATATGAGACTGCATCGTAATGAAAAGGCTGAGAAGGAGACTGTGTCTGCCGAAGAACCAACAGTTGTCGTAATAGACGAGTAAGCCCAAATTCGCACGGCGTTGTCACTAATAAATTTTACTGTATAATTTTGGTATTTTCTTCTAAGTGTGTCGATCGTAATCACAAATTGAGCCAGAATTTGATGGCACCTTTAGTAGGGTCCATCCGTTTCTGTACGTGTAGGCTACAGGACATGATATGAAGTGCCCCATTGTTTGTGGAACAGCATAACATTTACCACTCTAGCTCGCGTAGCATGACAACCATAGAAACGGGTTCGCTTCGGGTTTTGTCGACGGAAGAATAGACAAAATGACAGAGTGTGAATGTTTATCTAAGAAAGAAAGAAAGACACGTAGGTACATACAAAAAGATTACTTACGTACTTACTGAATCATCCATACTAATATTATAAATTCGAAAGTACCTCTGTCTGTCTGTCTGTATGTTACCTTTTCACGCCTAAACCACTGAACAGATTTCGACAAAATTTGGCAAGGAGATAGATGGCATTCTGGGGAAGGACATGGGTTACTTTGTTTCGACATACCACGCGGGCGGAACCTAGTAATATATGAATCATAGAAATATGAGACGCGGAGTACATAAAAAAAAGGCAGCTGCACGTCATGACTGTGTCAAGAGAGCATCATGCTGAGTGGAAGCCCCACTCAGCATGATGCTGTGCTATGGGGACCCACAGCACAGCGCTGATTTTCAGTGGTCACCGGAAAAAGTTATCTGTCATTTTCTCTATTCTTCCGTCGACAAAACCCGTTTCTATTGTGGTCATGGCGTGGCGGAGTGAACCTCTACCTGAGCAGGTTTTGGGATCACACGGCAGTTTTATACAGCATTTATTTTTGTACCTCAAACTCAAAGCATTTATTAAAAATAAACCAATTACAGGTACTTTTGAATTTTGAAGGGGTCGGTCAGTCAAAAAGATGAAGCTAGTTGCCCATTCCAAAGCGTAGTAGGTTCCTATGAAGAAGAACGGGCAAGAAACTCCATGGACACTCTTTTAAATCTGTATGAACAGTGGGATGGTAACGTGTGATCCCAATGTTTTGCCGTAAAACAAAGTACAGTACAGCCAGCACCGTCTGATCGCCTGCTACGGACTCTCCTCCCGAAAAACTCCTTACGATTCAGCAATTTCAGTGTCCAGATAGGTTTTGTAAGAGACAGTCTGCCATAGTGCGTTTTCGCATTGCATCCGATTGGAATCCGAGACATGATGGTTTGAAATTTCCGTAGTAGTATCAACTGTAACAAGGGTACTTAACTATTCCATCCGTCCGATTTTATAACATTTCCAATTTGGATGGAACTCAGTATTTCGAATTCGGATTCGGATCGGATGAAGTGCCCAAACGCTGTTTCATAAAAAAGAGTAGCAATCATTATAGAAGGTTCAATAATATTTTTAGGAGCGCAAAATTGGAGGTTCGATTAAATACATTTAATTGGGGGCGAGCCTATTTTGTTTTTAGGTAACTCTTTATTATAATTGTGCCTTATTCTTTTTCTAATTAGGTATTTTATAAGAATAAATAAATGTTCAGTAAGTTTCTTAAAATTGGTGAAGAATAAACGAATTAAAATGAAACACGTTTGGTTTTATTTTGTTTAATAAAAAATACTTTACAGATTTAAAAGTACTAGACCAATGTTTATTTTCAAAGATGACCGTGACTTAATATACTATAACATCACGCCTGTAATCCCCGAAGGGTCATGCAGAAGTGTTCCTATAGTAGGCACATTTCGCTAGTTATGTTGAAGTCCCATGTACAGTCACGGACTTTAATTGATAGCCACCTTCAAACTTTTCAATTTTGCAGTTTCATACATTCACGAGATTACACGATTAAACACGAACTCAAATCGCACGCTCGTAAACAAGATGACAAATAAATTACTTTTAATCGGAAATATCCATAGAGGTTGACTTTATTAGTTATCCTCTATATTGTTATTGCGTTAAGTTTATCCAATCTATTTGATACCGACCTCCTTTGAATCATAGCTCATTAACTCGATAATTATGAAAACATAACTGAAGACAGTGACAGTTAAAATATCAAGATGACAAATAAATTACTTTTAATCGGAAATAGTCTTATCCATAGAGGTTGACTAATAAGTTCTTAATGATAAAAATAAATATAATGTTGCATTAAGTTTATCCAATCTATTTGATACCGACCTCCTTTGAATCATAGCTCATTAACTCGATAATTATGAAAACATAACTGAAGACAGTGACAGTTAAAATATCAAGATGACAAATAAATTACTTTTAATCGGAAATAGTCTTATCCATAGAGGTTGACTAATAAGTTCTTAATGATAAAAATAAATATAATGTTGCATTAAGTTTATCCAATCTATTTGATACTGACCTCCTTTGAATCATAGCTCATTAACTCAATAATTCTGAAAACTTAACTGAAGACAGTGACAGTTGAAATATCGATGTCAGAGAATTTCTCCGTACGCTAACGTTACTATGCAGCAGTAACCTAGCAATTGTTTATCGTTGCTAGGTTACTGTTGACCTGCAATTGGTTGACTTTGAGTAGTCACTGCTGTCAAGTTTGTAGTTCTGCTCTCAGGTAAGCCAATCGGTAAAGATATGAAATATAATTTTCTTCTTCTAATACGAAGACATCTGACTTTGCGTGTCGGGAACCGAATAAACCCGATTTGCATTACACGGCTAAAATGCGAACAGTACCAGGTGGCTCATCAATTAAAGTCCGTGACGTACTAGTGGGTGAGCTTATTGCCATCAACCCGCTTCTGAGAAATGTCAGATGGAAAGACCCAATAACATTGCCTGACCCGAGAATCGAACCCAGGAACCCCATGATCAGCAATAGCGTTTGTGACCAGAGAGGCCCGACCCTGGCGAGACCCGTGACTGAATTTACATAATAACAAATGACATGGTTTCATGAAATAGTCAGTCAATGCACTTACATGAACTTAGAGAGTTGTATTGCTAATTATAATGTTTATAATTCTGTAAATCCATATTTGTTACGGCCGCGAATCATATTTTGATCAACATACAACCTGATACTGACCTGCAAATTGCAGAAAACGTAAGAAAATTTGAATTTCGCGGGCTACCCTGAAGCTTCCGCCTTAAACCTTTAAAACCACCGGGAAACTATCACAGAGGACATCTAACGCGATTATTCTTTCATTTCAGAACATTCATTGGAACCAAGACTTAATGAAAAGACACGTAAAGAACAGCTCGCGACAGTACTGACAGTCATCATAAATAACTCAACTATAGTCCCGTTTAGATGGCACAGAAGTAAATATATGTGCTTTTACTGCAAATCTGTGTTCATCGAAAGCGTAGAGCTTAGAGAACACACGGATTTTGAACATAGAGCCATCAATACCCGGGAAGTCATTGTAAGGACGCTGTATACAGGAGGTAGAGCAAAGCTTGACATCTCAAATCTCTGGTGCACCAGCTGTGCAAGTCAATTCGATGATTTCCAAGAATATTTGATGCATCTATCAGAAATTCATGACCTTAGTATAGATAAAGAGGCATCTCACTCCTTTGACTGTTTCCATTTAGCAGATAATGGAATGTTTTGCGTAGAATGTGGACAGTACTTCCGATTCTTTGGACCTTTACTCAAACATACGTACAAATATCATATCGAACAGATTCTGTGCGAAATCTGCGGACAAGGATTTTCTGAGAAACATAACGTACACAACCATGTTAAACTAATTCATGGTATCAAGTCCTGTAACTATTGCAAGGAGACTTTTCGAACGCAGTACGCTTTAAAGAATCACGTAGACACTGTGCATCGGACTGAGAAGCTTCAATGTCCGATGTGCCCAGAAATACTTGCAAATAGATACTTAAAGAAACGTCACATGGCTTTAGTCCATGACTGCAAAAGCGCGCAATTAGTCTGTGAATATTGTTCGAAGATTTTCACGAGAAACAATAAGTATGTCCAGCATAAGTTAAGAGTACATGATAAGGTGAAGAATTGTACGTGTGACGTTTGTGGCCACAAGACTTTTAACGAGGAGTGTCTGAAGAGACACATGGTGGTACATTACGATGCGCGCCCTTTCGAATGCGGGGTCTGTGATAAGGCGTTTAGACGGAAGAAGACACTTGCGTGTCACCTGAAGACACACAAAACTGATAAAACGGCGGTTGATGTTGTTGTTGCGGGAACTTAAAAGTGCCCAAATAGGTTGTTAAATTATGAATTATTTATTTCTCTAAATAGGTTTTAAATTAAAATAATAATCTTGGTACATATTATAAAATAAAGTTACTTTTCGTGTCTGACTGTGTTGTTTTTCTAAATTACACAACGGTTTTGATGCGTTTTGAACCATAATTTACCTACATTAAACTTAAAAATACATTTATGTACCTAGTGAAGAAATATAAATTCAATTCATTTATTATATTAGACAACTTTGATCCATAATGGTTAGTAACAACAGAAACTTATAACTATGTTAGTATGCACAATATCAAAATACATATATTATATATAATAACTATAAAATAACAATAATTGAATCATTTCATTTTACCGTGCCAACAACAATGCTCACCCAAAGCGAGTGTATCGGACACTGATAATATTTACTAGCAATTATATAAAGAAATATCGATGTTTTTGGTATGTAACACAATCTACAGTGGATATAAATATTAAAACCATATTGGTAAAGTTTGTGCCCAAAGTTAGAATTTTTAATTTATGAATGAATACCCTCTTTTGTTCGAGTTCGGTTCAGCAGTTTCCCAGACGTTCCAAAGAGACAGATAATCAATCTGCCTAGCCTTTTCCCAACTATCATGGGATCGGCTTGCAGTCTAACCGGATGCAGCTGAATACCAGTATTTTACATGGAGCGACTGCCTATCTGAACTCTACAACCCAGTACCTGAGTAATACTACACCTACTTTCTCCTTGGCAAGCCTGGTTGTCAGACTTTTGTGCTTCTGACGACCCGTAACAACTGTCAAAGATCTACGATTGACAGCCAGGCCCAACGGCATAACGTGCTTTCCGAGGCGGGAGGAGTCTCGGTATGTAATGGATGGTCACCCATTCACGAACCGACCGTTGCAAGCGTAACTTAACCTTCGATCGACCCGTGCGGATGTTATTATTTTTTTAAGTGGAAACTTCGCGTTGAGCACTTTTTGGGTGAACAAAAATCATGGAACTCGCGTCATCGTCACGCTTGAAGAAATTAATGAATGTTACTTCTATCGGCAGTCCCCAAAGACTGCACCGCATGTTTTTTTTTTCCAAAGTGAGAGAGTAAACGGTAGAAAAGTCTGAATACATTTTTCTTTTGGTTCCAGACAAAACTATCGAGACCCGGGTGGAACTGCGAAGAATATTCACGATAATAATAGAACATTCCACTATAATGCCGTTCAAATGGTATCTTAACCGATACCGGTGTTTTTACTGCAATGAAACTTTTATCGACTGCTCAAAATTAAAAGAGCACTCCAAAAAACATGACGAAGTAAAACTAAACATGATTCTGAAAAGGATTGGGTGCCATAGTCGGATTAAATGGGATATCTCCGAGATATCCTGCAAATTATGTCCTAAATCGATACAAAATTTCGATCATTTTTTTAAACATATATCTGACGCTCACGATTTAATCATTGACAGAGATGTATTTGATAAGTATTGCTACATATTCAGTCTATCTGACGATGGCATGGTATGCATCGAATGCTGTGAGAGCTTCAAATTTTTCGGCCCGTTACTAAGGCATGTCAACAAGTACCATAATAATGCTCAAAAATATATTTGCGATTACTGTGGATTAGCTTTTACGTTAAAAGGGACAATCAAGCACCATATAAGAAACGTTCACACAAATTTAAAAACGACTTGCACATTTTGCGGTAAAAACTTCGAAAGTAAAGTTTGTTTAGCGAATCATAGCAGAAAAGAGCATAAAACTGGTAAATTCCCTTGTGACATGTGCCCTGAAACATTCGAGAGTAGGTATTTGAGAACATGTCATATTGCTTTAGGTCATAATGTGAAAAGTTTGCAGTTTCCTTGCGAGAAGTGTCCTAAAATATTTACTCGCAAAAGCACTCTTTCGAAACATGTTTCTGTGGTGCATTTAAAGGAGAAATTTACGACTTGCCACCTCTGTGGTCACAAAGGGTATGACATACAGGCTATGAAGCATCATATGAATACGGTGCACAACCATGTTAAACAAATTCATGGTATCAAGTCCTGTAACTATTGTAAGGAGACTTTTCGAACGCAGTACGATTTAAAGAATCACGTAGACACTGTGCATCGGACTGACAAGTTTCAATGTCCGATGTGCCCAGAAATACTTGCAAATAGATACTTAAAAAAACGTCACATGGCTTTAGTCCATGATTGTAAAAGCGCGCAATTAGTCTGTGAATATTGTTCGAAGATTTTCACGAGAAACAATAAGTATGTCCAGCATAAGTTAAGAGTACATGATAAGGTGAAGAATTGTACGTGTGACGTTTGTGGCCACAAGACTTTTAACGAGGAGTGTCTGAAAAGACACATGGTGGTACATTACGATGCGCGCCCTTTCAAATGCGGGGTCTGTGATAAGGCGTTTAGACGGAAGAAGACACTTGCGTGTCACCTGAAGACGCACAAAACTGATAAAACGGCGGTTGATGTTGTTGTTGGGGGAACTTAAAAGTGCCCAAATAAGTTGTTAAATTATGAATTATTTATTTCTTTAAATAGGTTTTAAATTAAAATAATAATCTTGGTACATATTATTAATTAACGTTGTTTTTCGTGTCTGTGACTGTGTACGCGTGTTGTTCTTCTAAACTATACAACGGTTTTAACCATAGTTTAGATATTTTATTCCGGAACATTTATGTGTATAATACATTAACATTAAACATACATTTATGTAGTAAAGAAATCACAATGTTTTCTTAATAGGTACCTATACTTATGTATCACAATCTACAGTGGATGGGATATAAATATTAAACCCATATTATTAAAATGTTGTGCCCACAGTTAAAATTTTTAATTTATGAATGAATTCCCCCTTTTGTTCCCCTACTACTAAGTTCTTCCATTTAATCGAATTCAGTTCAGCAGTTTGACGTTCCAAAGAGACAGATAATCAATCTGCCTAGCCCTTTCCCAACTATCTTGGCATCGGCTTCCAGTCTAACCGGATGCAGCTGAATACCAGTATTTTACATGTTGCGACTGCATATCTGACCTCTACAACCCAGTACCTGGGTAATAAGATACTTACTTACTCCTTGGTTGTCAGACTTTTGTGCTTCTGACGACCCGTAACAACTGTCAAAGATCTACGAATGACAGCCGGGACTAACAGCTTAACGTGCTTTCCGAGGTACGGAGGGGTCTCATTATGTAATGGATCCACGAACCGACCGCGGCTAGCGTAACTAAACCTTCGATCGACCCGTGCGGATGTTATTATTTTTTTAAGTGGAAACTTCTGTAGGCGCGTTGAACACTTTTTGGGTGAACAAAACTCATGGAACTCGCGTCATCGTCACGCTCAAAGAAATGAATGAATGTTTCTGGGTGAACAAAAATCATGGAACTCGCGTCATCGTCACGCTTAAAGAAATGAATGAATGTTTCTGGGTGAACAAAAATCATGGAACTCGCGTCATCGTCACGCTTGAAGAAATGAATGAATGTTACTTAGTTTTCACTTAGTTCTATCGGCAGTCCCCAAAGACTGCACCGCATGTTTTTTTTTTCCAAAGAGACAGAGTAGACGATAAAAAAGTCTGAATACATTTTTCTTTTCGTTCCAGACAAAACTATCGAGATCCGGGTGGAACTGCGAAGAATATTCACGATATTATTAGGACATTCCACTATAATGCCGTTCAAATGGTACCTTAACAGATACCGGTGTTTTTACTGCAATGAAACTTTTATCGACTGCTCAAAATTAAAAGAGCACTCCAAAAAACATGATGAAGTAAAACTAAACATGATTCTGAAAAGGATTGGGTGTCATAGTCGGATTAAATGGGATATCTCCGAGATATCCTGCAAATTATGTCCTAAACCGATAGAAAGCTTCGATCATTATTTAAAACATTTATCTGACGCTCACGATTTAAACATTGACAGAGATGTATTTGATAAGTATTGCTACATATTCAGTCTATCTGACGATGGCATGGTATGCATCGAATGCTGTGAGAGCTTCAAATTTTTCGGGCCGTTACTAAGACATGTCAACAAGTACCATAATAATGCTCAAAAATATATTTGCGATTACTGTGGATTAGCTTTTACGTTAAAAGGCACAATCAAGCACCATATAAGAAACGTTCACACAAATTTAAAAACGACTTGCACATTTTGCGGTAAAATGTTCAAAAGTAAAGTTTGTTTAGCGAATCATAGCAGAAAAGCTCATAAAACTGGTAAATTTGCTTGTGACATGTGTCCTGAAACATTCGAGAGTAGGTATTTGAGAACATGTCATATTGCTTTAGGTCATAATGTGAAAAGTTTGCAGTTTCCTTGCGAGAAGTGTCCTAAAATATTCACTCGCAAAAGCACTCTTTCGAAACATGTTTCTGTGGTGCATTTAAAGGAGAAATTTACGACTTGCCATCTCTGTGGTCACAAAGGGTATGATATGCAAGCAATGAGGCGTCATATGAACACGCACGATCCATCTAAGCATTTTGAATGCCAGGTTTGTGGTATGAGGTTTAGAATCAAGAAGAGTTTCCTTGCTCATATGACCAAGCATAATGAAAAGACTCATATGCAGGAGTTGTATATCCTTGGGTGATGAAAATTGATTAGAAATGATCTAAAGCGTGCCTCGACATGATTTGGCACTGCCGTTCGCCAGAATATTAGATGTAGGTAGATATAAATTCGGGAAAAAGTCGCTCGGCTTAGCACGAATTGCGCCGAGCCCCGAAAATTAAGCGTGGTTAGATCCCGAATGAAAGCAAACTTTCAATGCTTCGGGTCGCCTTTTTTGTTCAACAAATACTGCCATATCGAATGTATCGACTCGAACACAACGCCGACGCATGTTGCCTCTGCCGTTGATGCGTGCCACTCCTGTGTCCTCCTCCACTAAACTACCCTCGAATCTCAGGCTGGGTGTTTTTTTTTTCTATCTTTCTGTAGTATCCCAATTCTGTCTGACCAATTGTCATCGACCAGCCATTAAATGGCAAAACTTGCATCCTCCCTCGCCGTCTATTCCATTAGGAGGCGATGGTGGTTCTATCTGCCTACCACCAAAGGGTCATGTCTTATTTGCTTGATTACATTCAGACTCAAATGGATCCCATATCATTTTCTGTATTTCTAGATTTTTGATCAATTCTCAATCAAGATCTAGAAAGTTGTTTTTAAGACTACATAATTATTATAATATTACTCTTTGTTGCCCGCGACTTCGTCTGCGATCTAGGATGAAAAGTAGTCTATGTCCTTTTCCAGGTCAAGTTCTACCCCTGTGACAAATTTCATCCAAATCCGTTCAGCCGTTTTAGCGTAAAAGCGTAACAAACAAACTCACTTTCGCAATGATGGGGTGTCTGGGGAGCATGACGGAATATTAGTTAGGATGGTACATAATTAGATTGTAAAAATAAAAACTCCAGTCATTTTCTTTACAATAATTATCGTTTTATTTTAACAAATAAATAGACCGTCGTTTCGAAAAATAACCTATTTACCCAAAGTTCCCAGCGTACCTGATAAGGTAGTTTAAAAATATTATTAAAATAATTTTCTATATTTGAGCATGATAGGTTTCCTAAATCCTTACAAATCTTGTTTCAGATTACGTCGATGAAGAGGCAAGACTCGCTGAAAAGCAAAGAAAGGACGACCTCACCAGGTTTATAACCATAATCTTAGAAAACTCCTCGATTCTTCCGTTTAGATGGGCAGCTAACAAATATATGTGTTTCTACTGCTGCTGCTCCTTCATAGACAGCACAAAGCTCAAAGAACATACCATTGAAGAGCATAAAGGCGCAAATCTTAAAAACGTCCTCAGATCCTTGGTAGGAAGCAGTCGCGTAAAATTGGACAGTTCAGAAATCATCTGCAAAAAGTGCGACAAAAAATTCCATGTTTTCGACGAATTCGTGAACCATCTAGCATCAATACACGAGTTCAAATTCAACAAAGAAATAGCCAACAGTATCTTTACTTTTCATCTGTCTGACGATGTCATATCGTGTCAAGAATGTGGTCAGGAGTTCAGATTCTTCGGGACGCTATTGAAGCATGCTCACAAATTCCACAATAAGTATAAAACATTCCTGTGTGAGATATGCGGACAGGGTTTCGTTGCCAATGCGAATGTTATCAGCCATATAAAAAACGTTCACACTTTTGCCCAAGGGCTTAAATGTCGACGATGCGAAAAAGTATTCCGAAACACATATTCCCTACAAATACACTGTGAAAGAGTGCATAGAACCGAAATGCTGAAATGCCCGAAGTGTCCAGAGATTCTTGCGTCACAATACTTTAAGAAACGGCATTTAGCGCTCGTGCATGACGTCAAAAAGCTGCAGTTCAAATGCGACCAATGCGAGCTGCTGTTTACAATGAAGAGTAGACTCGTTCAGCATAAGTTACGGACTCATTTGAAGCAGAAAACCGTCACCTGTGAGGTGTGTGGCTTCAAAGTCTTCAACAACGAACTTTTGAAACGCCACATGGTCCGTCACGACGACTCGAGACCTTTCGTGTGCAAGATTTGCGAAAAGGCGTTTCAGAGGAAGAAGACTTTGGATATTCATATGAGGATACACACGAATGATAAGAGGTATGTTTGTAAAGAGTGTGAGAGGGCCTTCGTACAGGTGACTAGTTTGAAGTTACATATGAGGTTGCATCACGGAGGGGGTGGTGGGGCCGAAGGGGCCTCTTGGCATCAATGAAGGTAAAGTATTAGCTTCATCTTTGTGCAAAGAAAGATAATATAGGTTTTATAAATAAATATATTGCTCAGTTAAAACTGTGTTTAGATTTTTAATTGCAACCTGTTTCGGGTCATGAAGCTTGACCTTGAGCCTATCGCAGTCCACTCTGTACTTGGATGCATCTTGCATAATGTTCCCACAGCTGGGTCACAGGTCTTCTCTCTTCGAAAGGGAGTGGGCTGTAATCTACCATGTGAGGCTAGTGTGGGTTGGTAGATGTCCATGTCTTCGAATTTTTGGTTTCCTCACGATGTTTTCTGGAGTCATTTTTTTGGGGTCAACGGCCGCTTTTGCTGTATTGAAGTATGAGTTGAAAAAATCTGTTATTTTTTTTGTTTTATCGTGTGATAAGATGTCGATATTTCCATCACGTCAGTGAAGAAAGAAAACTGATTTTTTAAACTTATATTTCAAATGACTACACATACGGTTGATGGCCCCAAAAAAAATTCAGCAAATAATTTATTTTTGTTTGACCTGGTTTATAATATCGATAACCATCGCATCTGCTAGAGATTTGACCCTGTATAAGAACCTGCACTGTGCTTCATATACAGGGTCAGATCAGGCCAACTGTAAAGCTGTAAGCCCAGGTCCGCACGGACGATTTTTTATCGCGTACGGGATTTTTAACTCTCAGCTGTAAGCCGGTAAGCAGTGCGTTGAAAATCCATGCGCGATAAAAAAAAATACCGTTGGGTACGACAGCTTATGGCCACCTTTTCAAGGTCGTCGGGCCAACCCACGCTACGCCTGGTTCAATCGTCTCTCAAGAAGTTAACAGCTCCCATGGCATGGCACTTCAGTGTGCTATCTCAGCAAGCTAGCAAGACTAAGAGGAAACAGACGAGGTGCTTAGTAAAAAAAACGAAATTGTTTACTCAATATACATTTAATAATCCACCCAAAGTAAAAACACTATTTACACTCGCTATTTACATCAATTTAAACATATTATTGCAAGCGCACCACGTTATACATATAGAACAATTTTTGTAAGTAATATGCCCCTTTACGTTGTTTGCACTCTGACGAAAGATGCGTCGCGTATCGTCTTAGTAGTATATAGTTTGGTCTTAAGTATATAGTTTGACCAAGCCGCTGTAACGAGCCTTAGGTATGTGCGTGGTGAGACGGGGGGAAGTTCAGGCCGCTCATTAGTCAACGCTCACGGCGCGCGGCGTCCCGCCCGCCGCTCATTCGTCAACACTGCCCCCCGCCTCGCCGCGCTTTCCTTAGGGCGCGGAACAGCGTACCCGATTAAACTGTATAATAAAAAACACTCAACCGATAATGCGTTAATGCGTCCAGCTACTACACCGCACCGGCACGCGTAGCATGACCACCAGAGAAACGGGTTTTGTCGACGGAAGAATAGACAAAATGACAGATTGCGATTATTTAACTGACATTTTGTCTATTCTTCAGTCGGCAAAACCAGTTTCTACGGAACTAACGAAGTTACGCCTGACGCATCTTCCGTCCGATATGCGACCAAAACTAATCAAAAATCGATCTGGATACCTTTACCGAAACACAATATTATCTATACATTTGGAAACATTTGATTTTCTTTTGAAGGAAAATAGGGAATATGCATGTGATTCAAATATGGGTCAAATGTTTTTTTTTATAAACTATATTACTTCAGAATTATTCCTCCATCAATATTTTTGAATAAAATTTATTTTTGAGCGAGAACTTAATTTTTTTAAAGTCCCAAAAAACTGTGGGTAATTCAAATACTTGAAAAGCTAATGCTGCTTGATGTGACGTAACAATCCGGGATAACAATCAAAATGTCAATGTCAAGTCAATCAACAAGTGTCAAGTCAATGTCAAACGCTCTTATAAAAAGGAGTGACGTTGACTTGACAGTTGCTTGTTTGTTTTCATGGTCTGTGACGTCACCACACCAAGCGCGCCAAGTGGAGGGTGTTTAAATAGCCCGGATCGGTTGGATGTTTTTTTTTTTTTTTAAGTACGTAAATTGCTTTTTTGCCGTCGAATTTTTTTTACTATTATTTGACGATTTATAGTATCGAATAAAAATATTTAAAAAAATACATGCATATTCCCTATTAGCGCGCTCATTTGAGTATTTGTACAAATATTCATAAAACTTTTCTAACACAATAATTATGATCTTTAATGCAATAGGGTATATTTTTATTGTCCAAATGACGCTTTGTACCAATATTCCAAGTAGAAGGCATTGTCTTGTAGGCAATCTTAGAGTTTAAAAGAAATTCAATTTTTGTCAATAACAGCACCCTAATTACGTAACACACGATCAATCATAATCTGAATCATTTTGAAGGATATTGCTAATCCATTGCTTCATAAGTTAGAAAAAATTGTCCGCTCAACAACGTAAATAACGCAATAAATGTTGTTGAACTGTCAAAATGAAACAGATTGTTCGTGTGTTATGCAATTATACTGCAGGACAACTAGCATATCTAAATAAACTACACTGCTCACAAACGCTTGACATCAGATCTGGAAATAGTGCTCACTGATCCTAGATAGCCTAGTGGTGTGACCGTCAGACTGCCAAGTCATAGGTCTCGAGTTCGAACCCAAGCCACGCACCTCTGACTTTTCGGATTCATGTGCGTATTGTATAATTATCACTCGCTTCAAAAACGGTGTAAGAAAACATCGTGAGGAAACCGGCATGCCCGAGAGATTTTTCTTGAAGGCATGTGAAGCCAAGTCAGAGGCCCATGGGCGGCTTTAAAACTCTGACACCAGGTTAGTCGCTAACCAGACGAAAAGAAGAAGATCTATGGTTTCCTAGGAAACTGGTTCCGTCATAATTATGACGGCCGTCAAAAAATCTGTCATTTTCACCACTATTTGACATTAACGTGTCAAAAAACGCTCTGGATTTTGACAGCCATATTGTGTGACCGTTCACCGCTTCCTGAGAAAACCAGTTGTGCTATTCTGTAAAAATCTCACCGTGAAAACTTAGGTGAAGTGAGCCTGGAGTGAACTGTCACTGCCTTAGCATCAGTAGGTATCGATGACAATGACAGCTAACTCCACGCTCACTTCACCTAAGTTTTCACGAGGTGAAGTGAGCTTGAGTGAACTGTCACTGCCTTAACATCACTAGGTATCGATGACAATGACAGCTAACTCCACACTCACTTCACCTAACTTTCCACGAGGTGAAGTGAGCTTGAGTGAACTGTCACTGCCTTAACATCAGTAGGTATCGATGACACTGACAGCTAACTCCACGCTCACTTCACCTAAGTTTTCACGGTGAGGTGGTTACAGAATAGCCATGCAGAGCTTTAGGTTAAACGCTAAATTGATCACAGAATAACAGTACCTAGTTAGTTAGTGGCCAACTGGCCACTGAAAGTCGCGTGAGCAATGTGTGAGTGCCCTTATTTTTAGCCTCAAGGCTTTAACTATCTAACAATAACTTTATCACAAACCAAATTTAGTTATTTACATTACATATTACATACTTTAGCTCCCTACAAATTAACACTGTCTGTCAAACAAAAGATATGGTGTGTTCCAAAATATCTAATAAAAGTGTAAACAAATCCTGTTAAAGTTAAATTCTTACAATCACTCAGTAGAAGGAATTAGTAACACATTTATCTGTATTTAGGTTTCAACTTTAGAATAAGAAGAATAAGAATAAGAATCATTTATTCGCATGAAATATGGTATGGTAGGCATTAGGTGTTATACAGCAGCAAGTACATGACATATTTCACCCTCTATGAGAGTATGCAAAGATAATATTTAAAATTTAAGTACATCAAATTTCAATTATTTGCATTGTAAAATTATTAATCTAAATTACAATTATTTGAGTAACATTTCTTTGCGTAGCCATTATTAGAATTAACATCCTTGAAATTATGATTATTTGGATAACATTTATTAGAATTAGAATTATTTTAATTACATAAGAAATAAATATGATGAGCTAGATCTCAGCGTGCACCAATTTTACAAGTGCTTTTGTTAAAAAAGTCTTTGGTTGTATAAAAACTCTCCTGGATTAACCATTTTCGCAAGGCACAGCAGAACTTTTTATATGGCAGATCAGTCATTCCTTTTGGCAATGAGTTATATATCAGAGGTGCCATATAGGCACAGCTTTTCCGAAATAGTTCTAGCTTTGGAACAGGCATTTTTAAGGGCAGGTGGTTAACTTTGCGTTTAAATGTGTTGTCGTTGGCGGTGAAGAGATGTCTGTGATATTTAACAAATTTAGCAACTTCGTAGATGTATATGCAGGGAACCGTTAAAAGATTTTTAGATTTAAAGATGGGCTTACATGATTCGGACCATTCCATGCCATAAAGCGCTCGAATGCATTTTTTCTGGGCTATGAACACCCTCGTGATGTGAGTAGAATTTCCCCAAACCACTATGCCATATCGTATAATGGAGCATATGTAGGCATGGTACACCATAATAGAGGTTTGTCTGCAACTAACGTCTTTTACTTTTCGGAGTGCAAAAACAAACTTGTTTATTTTTATACATAAGTTATTAATGTGTTCTTTCCATGAAAGATGTGTATCAAGTGTAATACCTAAAAATTTTGCGCTATGTATCTGATGTATAATTGAATTTTTGTAATTAATATTTAATTGGATGTTTTTACTCTTATATGTTTTAAAATTAATAAGTTTTGTTTTTTCTATGTTTATTTTTAGTTTGTTCATGTCTAGCCATTGAATGACATCTTCTAGCGTTTTATATATTTCCACCTCATATGTAGCAATATTGTTGCAGTCTAGAATAATGGTCGTGTCGTCTGCGAAAAGGACACAATCATGTGTAAGTGCGCGTGGAAGGTCATTGATGTAGATAAGAAATAAAAGGGGGCCCAGGATACTGCCCTGAGGCACCCCAAAATAATTTGTCCTGAGTTCCGAGTCAAAATTAATTATGTCATTTGTTCCAGTATCAAATTTTGTAATCCTAGTGAATTGTGTTCTGTTCTGCAAGTACGACTGAAACCACGACAAGGCAGATCCCCTTATTCCACATTTGTCAAGTTTTGAAATGAGCATAGAGTGATCCACGAAATCAAATGCTTTACTGAGGTCTAACAGTAGAGCCGAGGTCGGGATTTTATTATTGAGGTTCTTTATGATGCTATTTATTAAGGTGAACGTAGCTAATTGCGTTGACCTAGATTTCCTGAAACCAAATTGTTCCGGTGCTAAGATGTCATATTTATCAAGGAAGTTTACAGTTCTTTTAAGCATTATTTTTTCAAAGATCTTTGATAGGACCGGAGTTAAAGCAATAGGCCTATAATTATTTTTGTCTGCTTTTGACCCTTTCTTGTGAAGTGGTTTGATTATGGATAACTTAAGTTTCTTAGGAAAACATCCTTGTTCAAGTGACAGATTTATGATGTGGGTCAAGGGTTCCGATATGAATAGGGCAATTCGTTTCAATAAGTCTGAATTAATTTCGTCATATCCTGCCGACTTAGAGTTTTTCAATGAAATGATCTGTTGGAAGACTTCATTTGCGTCAGTTGGTTTTACGAAAAAACTGGAGTCGTTACTTTTTAAATTAGATGTGAGACGCTCTGATTCTTTATTGATGGAAGCAGGAATGGTAGTTTTTTGAACTACATCGATGAAAAAGTTATTAAATATGTTTGCAATGTCGGATCCAGATGAAACTGTAATTCCGTTGTCGACAATATCATCAATGAATTGACTAGCCATAGGTACAGTACCGTTAACATAACGTTTCACTACATCCCATGTGGCTTTACCTTTGTTGTTAGAGTTCGCTATGTACCGTTGATTACAGAGCGACTGGGTGCCATTAATACATTTCCTTAATAATTTGGAATATTTTGAATAAGCAACTTTATTGTTATGGCTTCTATTTAAGTAGTAGTTGTATCTTAAAGTTCTTTTGGTTCTACAACTGTTTTTAAGACCTTTTGTTATCCAAGACAGTCTGCCGGCTCTAAAACTATTTCTTCGTCTTATTGTGGGAAAACAAAGTTTGTAGAACAATATTAGTTCATCGTGAAATTCATTAAAAGCCTCATTTGTATCTAACTTATTATATATATCAGAGAAACTTATACAACTAATGCACTCTATAAACTTATTTACGTTATTTTTACTGTGATCACGTGTAGTTGTGAAGTAATGTTTAGGTGTTTTTTCTATTTGTTTGGCTTCAAATTCAATTGTTTGTGCTGTGTTGTGATCCGAGAGACAAAAATTGTGCGTTCTACCTATTGCTGTTGGAATGTTACTAAGGATGTTGTCAATACATTTATTTATTCGTGTCGGTTCCTGAATATGGCACTGGAGTCCGTAATTTGATAACAGCTCCAGGAATTGAGTACTAACGGTATTGTGAGCCAGTATGTTGATATTAAAATCACCGCAAATAATTAATTTACGCTGTTTGTGGCGTAGTTTACTCAGCGTTTCATTCATTTTATCAAAGAATAGATTTATATTGGAGTTAGGAGTTCTATAAATACATATAATAATAAGTTTTAATTGGGGAATTTCTAGGCCACAGATTTCAAAGTGTTTTTCTATACACAGTTTATTTATGTCATGTAGTTCAATGCCTTTGAGGTCATTTCGCAATAAAATACAAGAACCTCCTCTCCGTTGCAATTTCCGGGAAAAAATGGCTGTTACATGAAAATTATTTAGTTTAAAAAACTGTTCTTCACCATTAATTATGAAGTGTTCGGTGAGACATACGGCGATTACACGTTTATTCGATTCATGCAATTCATTGAGGGCTAAATCTAGATCGTTCATTTTACTTAGTGCGCCTGCAATATTTTGGTGCATAATACTGCACAGTGAGGTACTATTGCGTTTACTTACGAAAAAACTGATCTTTGTCCTTATTGGTTAATATGGAAGAATTATTAACAGAATATTTATTATTATTATTTGTGGTTGTGACCGCTGAGAAATAAAAAGGTATCGTGCCTTTACGAGGTTTAGGTTTAGATGCCAGAAAAGTTATGGAAAGACTCTTAGAGTCTTGGAAAATGTGGTCCTTTAAGTCTTTAAATATATTTTCCATGCCATGTCTGTTTAGTACTCCACTTCGCTTATAAAACATTGTGTCGTCATATCTTAAATTTAAATTGGAATCGAATATAATTGCATAATTATATTTACACATGTCTTGGTACAATAAAGTATTAAAAGTTTCGACTCTTGAGTTAAAAATGTTGCTACAACCATTAAATTTATAGGTAGGTAAACACAGTATAAGGTTAGTGTAATTAATTGACATTAAAGATTCGCGTATACTTATAACTAGATCGTAATAGTTCACAGATTTCTCAAAATCATGTTCTCCTACAAAAATCAAACAGTAGTCTTGTTTATTGAAGTTAGCAAGCTTATTGCTTACATTATTGAGTAGCTGATTTATTCCACAGTTTGTAAAAACATAATGGCAAACATCATAACACGGAAACGTACCTTGCGCTAAAGATAGAATATTATTTACTTTATTGCTACTAATAATACAAAGCTTTTGACGTGAGCAAGTTAAACCGGATACATCGGGATTAAATGAGCAGTGTAAGGATTCGTCTGGTTGCAGTACATTTTCTGTAGTTTCGGCCTTATTACATGAGGACGAAGGTGAGCCACGATTTCCATTAATTTCTTGATCCCGATTATTTCCAAACAACGGACCAGTAGCGCCATCTGTTGACGGGTGGCTGGTCAACGTAGTTTGCCCAAGATCAATAAAACTCGCGTCCTCATCATCATCGAATGTCAGCCGCAGGTTTCTTGACATTTTTCTCCTAGGGGTTGGGGTTGTTGCTTTCGTTCTGGGCTCTGAACAGATTCTATGAAGTGTTTTTGATTTTTGTTTTTGTTTAATTAGAGCATCTTTTAACGAAATGTTCTCTTCATTGAGCTTAACTATTTCCAAATGTGCGCTTTCAAGATCTCTTCTAAGTTGTAATAATTCTTTCTTCAAATCCTCTTTATCGCTATCATATCCAGTAGACAGGTCCGGTAGACTAAGTCTTCTTATATCCGAATTTGTAGATTCAAAAGAGAGATCAAGAGACTCGTTCAGCAATGTTTTATGCCGACGACGTATTGTGATATTTTCGTCTCCCATTGCAGATATTTATTTGTTTACGTGTGAGGTGACAGTAACGCCCTCTATCATTTACTCGAAACAGTTTTTAGTAGAGTGATTATGTTTCAATCGCTATTCGACGATAAATGTTCTATTCTTAAAAGGTCCTTATTTGAAAGAAATAATACAAAAAGACAAATATTGTTACGAGATTTGAACTTGAGACGCCTCTTCACATATAAGAGTTCTGGTGATGTTTAACCTCAACGCCACCGTGCATTTATTAGGAGCTTCGAAATTAGGGAATAGCTCCTCAGTTTTCTTTAATGACCGTTACTGACCACTCTATTTGAATTTTGTAATCAATTGACATGCACGATGTTATTATCACAAAATTTTACAATTCTTGCAATAAATTTATACACTGTTTTGTTCTGTTAAATATTTTCACGATATTAACGACGTATTTGATGTAGTTCACTTATAGGTTGAGTTATTTTTAGGTTTATTTATGTATTCGTGCACTGAGTTAATAAAACGTTTTTAAGTCACTTATTCTTGATATTTAGCGTAGATAACACTTGTACACCTGAGTTAGCACTTGAACTTCCTATTTTAATATGAATTACGACTTAATATGAAAGAAAACTAAATTTAATTATTTTAAATGAGTGGAGCACTTGTTTGCGTGGCTAGTAGCGCCATCTATGATTTTATTTATCTATATCTCACTTTTTTTTTTTTAGGTATATCTCACTTTTTTTTTTTCAATAATAAATGTTTTATTATCATTATTAAATTGCAATTAAAAAATCATCAATAAAAGCACTCAATTTGGGTTCCGTACCCGTAGGATACCAAACGGAGCCCTGTTACTATAAGCCTCCACTGTTCGTCTGTCTGTCAGCGGGCTGTATCTCATGAACCGTAATAGGTAGACAGTTGAAATTTTCACAGATTGTGTTTTTTATTGCCACTATAACAACAAATAAAAAAACTTAAGTTAAAAATTAAAGGGGGTATACAAGAAACATGTTTTTTCGGCGTTTCTTTGCAAAATATTGCACGGAACCTTTTGCGGGCGAGTCCGACTCGCACTGGCCGGCCATTTGTTTACATTTTCACCAGACACTTTTGGAACAAACTATATGGTTAGACTGACGTTGATAACTTTATTCAGTGTTAATTATGAGGGTTACAAATTACAAAACATATTTGGTGGAGACCAAAACATTAGCAAATTAAAAAAAAAAAATCGTCAGGAAATTGACATGTCCTAGAACCAAAAATTCGAAGATATGTGACATCCACCAACACGCACTGGGCCCGCGACGAGGACTACGGCCCACTCGCTCTCACCGAGAGGAGGCGTGCGTCCCAGCAGTGGGAAAATTATTGCTCAGTGCATCACTTAGCTATATTCGAGTTATTTACAATTAAATATTGTCTTTCTCTTTTATTAACTAGATGTTACAATGTTTGTTAGAAGGCAAAGATAACATCACGAGTGTAATCCCCGAAGGGGTAAACAGGTATTTTCGCAACTTAAAATTAAGTGCCGTGTAATTGCGGCGGGACATAGAGCACGGAATATATGTAGACACTCACGGCAGTAAGACATTTTTTTCAGCATTTAGCATGACAATGGAATAATTCTTATTATAAACAAATCTTTATTTATAAACTAGCTGCGCCCCGCGGTTTCACCCGCGTAAGTATCGATCCCGTGGGAATATCGGGATAAAAAGTATCCTATGTCCTATTCCAGGTCATGCTCTACCCCTGTGCCAAATTTCATCCAAATCCGTTCCGCCGTTTTAGCGTGAAAGCGTAACAAATAAACAAACAAACTCACTTTCGCATTTATAATATTTAGGGTTATTATCATTTTGTCTATCTATAGGTACTACTGAATTGAATCTCTGGATTTGTGACAATAAATGATTTATGTGAGAGAACAGACTCAAAAATTTATTGAAATTCAAAATTTCAAATAACTAATTATCAAGTTTTGGGAACAAAAACTCAATGTCAAACATGACAAAGTTGAAATTCCATTCAGTTGAAGGTCAATCAAAAATCAACGTTGACCACATAATGATAAAGTAAAAAAAAAATAGTCCTCCAGAACGGGCACGGCGGCCAATCTCAACGGAGACTAGCCATCGACCCAGGAGATATTTATATCTAGTGCACAAATATGTGTGTAGACTTAGGTGCCTCACTCTCATGTATCCGACACGACCGGAGGGAAATCAGGGGCCTACCACCACCGCTTACAGCAGTATCATTTTAATATTACTTCAGTGCAGGAAAGAGATGAAGCTCTACAGGACTTATAGCTCCATCTCTTTCCCCCACTGAAGTAAGATTAAAATAATACTGCTGTAAGCGGTGGTGGTAGGCCAGGCGCAGGGCCAACGGCTTAAAGCACATTAAGGCTCTTACATACTGGCGCGATTCGCCGCGCGACGCGAATTTTAACAAAACAATTTCTGAGAAAACTTCACGGCGAACAATGAGGCGGCGTCGCGTCGCGCTACGAATCGCGCCAGTATGTAAGAGCCTTAATGTGCTTTCCGAGTCACGGGGGTAAATATTAATAAGTATTTGATTAAGTGGTAATACATGTACAATTATCTAAGATTGTGTATGAATTCAAGTATATTATAGTGATTATAAGCATAGCCTGCGTTTAGGAGACGCCCAAGTTCAGCATTGGACGGACATAAGCTAAGTGAATTGATAACTATCTAAATAAATTATAACTAAATCCAGAATAATTTACTAACGTATTTTAACAATAAATATTTTTTTCTAAATAACAGATGTAAAACTGCTGTGCGATCAAATAAAAATAGAACTGTCATTGTATTCTAAAAAGTTAGGTACCAATTTTTATTTGGATCGCACAGTAATGGGTCAAATATCGAAAAATTGCATTGGTTAGGGTTTTGATAAATAACTATGTAGACATCGTTTAATTTAAAATTGCAGGCCTGTACGCGTAGCATGACCACCGTAGAAACGGATTTTGTCGACGGAAGAATAGACAAAATGATAGATCGAAAATTTCGATCAAAATGATGAACGTTGAGACGCACACCGCACTTTGTGTTTCGTTTTTTTTTTTTTTTTTTAAAGTGTTTCATAGACAATCTTATTGTCATCACCGTGTCTAGTGTTTAATTTTTTTTTTTTTTGTATATTGGCACCAAGCTGTTTATTAATGTACCTAATTAGTTATAATTTAACCGTGTTTTTGTATTTTGTGCTGTCTTTTGTGTGCACCAAATAAACGTTTTATCTATCTATCTATCTATCTAGATCAACAATCACAACCTGTCATTTCGTCTATTCTTCCGTCGAAAAAACTCGTTTCTACGGTGGTCATGCTACGCGTGCTGGATGGGCGTGCAATTTTGCAGCCTGCTTACTGCATACACATTTCAAATGTTTGTATAGAAAATTTAGTGGAAGTCTCAGACCAAATAAAAAACCAAGACATAGGTAGCGCTGTCAACAGTGACGTGAGGCCCGTTTCGTAAACATGTGTGCACTTAGTGAGGTGTAGTTTGGTTGTAAATGTGTGCGTGTATGCACATGCACAGCGGAGGTGTCGTTTTGGCATGCTTCACTGCATTGTTCGCAGCGCTCTGTCTTGGTTTTTTATTTGGTCGGAGCTGGCAGTGCACACAGCTTTAAGGCGATTAACAAAGTTAGCTCTTTCTAAAACCCCTTTCTAACCCTAATATCATTAGTAGTCACATACCAAAGTGCCCATTTTCTTTTACTGATTATTTGTGATTTGTTTAGTTAATTATAGGTATACAGGGCATACCAGAAAGATGTGGTCAGAGGGTGTGGTACAGATCATCAAACTGTGGCGGGATCTACATCGCCACATGCGAACTATGCATCAAAGACCTGACGTCACACAAAAATCCTGACGTCACATAAATCCTGCATCACGCAATTAAAATTTACCGTGCAATGAACATATATACAAGAATCTGACATCAATCGTTGGGCAGTTGCCCGCCAGACACAACACCCGTCTGGTCGGAGGATCCTCCCTTTTCTATGGTGGATGAGTGAACTTTACACCCTGTTCCTCATACCCCTAAAAAACTGAAATACTTTCTCCATGCGACCAACATCGAAATCGCGAAAAAATTATCAACTGTCCCATACTAAACTTCATACTCGACCTATGGGGCGGCTAATTATTTTTTCTCGAATGGAGTAAGTTGTTCAGAGTGCCTAGACAAGTGACAATCGCATCCAAAGCGATTCGTATTTCTACAACGACTTTCAACAGGATTAACATAAGCTTTTCGATAGCTTATGTCAGTCCTATATATTTTTGCCTTTTCCATCACCGTTATCGCTGATACTATGACACTTTGTCTATGGCCTCAGCTCGATGGTCTGTAGTCCACAACTTTTAAGACCACACCTTTCTAATAGAATAATTTGTATTTTGATTCGGGTGGGAGATATAACTGAATATGAGTATTTTATATGGATCGACCGTCTTCTGGTCTCCACAGCAAGCCCTCATACCCACGGGCGATTTGTATCGCGCACTGGATTTTCAACGCACTGCTTAGCGCCGAAAGTTGAAAATTCAATAGCGTATTTTCTTGACGCGCTGAGATGCATTGGATTCTCAATGGTCGACTTAGCACCTATTGTAGTATAGTAATTTTATTCTAGGTATATCGTCTTCACATATAATTTTAATTAAAGTATACAAAAAATTGTAAAACATTTCAATAGAGTAACGGTGGAGTTTCTTGCCCATTCTTCTCCATACGAAACTAACTTTTGGAAGGGGCGACTAGAATCGATTGACGTTCAAAAGTGCCTTTTAATATTATGTGGCTATTTGAAATATTTGATTTTACTTTGACACCAAGATTTAATAATCCAATGCGCG
Organism: Lithophane socia; assembly: GCA_947522985.1. Lineage (NCBI taxonomy): Eukaryota > Metazoa > Arthropoda > Insecta > Lepidoptera > Noctuidae > Lithophane > Lithophane socia. Next base: position 5,253,387 of record OX383280.1, read on the forward strand.
ATAAAAAATCGTCGCTAAAAAAAAACCGTGGATACGAGGTCTCAGTACCGCGAATACGAATGTTTGTCGATATAATATCAAGTGTCCAGTTACTGTTACCAAGTCGCCAGTCGTAAAATTATACAGCATGTATTAAAACCCTGTCCGATCCAAAATGTACCGCAATAACATTACAAAAAAGTTTTTTTTTTTATTTTGAAAATAAGAAAGTTATGAAGTACTATTTTAAATAGTAATAAATTAACTCACGTTTTTAATAAGTAAATTAGCCCAATCACATTATAAATTAGCAAATTTTCTACAGAGGTCATAAGTTATGACTTATGGTCATACGCTAAACGACGGCCTATATAGATATGTCGGAGACGGTCATCAGTACGGTCGCTAAACGAAGCGCAGCACGTGACGCGAGTGGTGGCAACACTGACACGCGGCTAACTTCGTGCTACGACGGAGCCTAGCTGTTGGAGGGTCGCCAGGCCGAGCTCTCTTGCCTGCTGACCGTCCTGGAGAACAGAACCTCCAGTCTAGTCTAGGAACTGTCCTACGTTTCGTTTGGTTTTAAGTTATTGCGATTAATTTTAATTTGAGGTTATAGTGTCAAATTGTAATTTTTAATAAACGCCGTGTATCGCGCCCAGTGTGTTTTCATTGCACGAAACCCATCTTCTGCCCACATGATGCTTTCTGATAATTCTAATGGAATAAATCCTGACGTATCTCCGACAGATATATATAGTACCGGGTTTATTACATAGATATATATATTACCGGGTTTATTAGACGCGGGCAGTCCTATGTAATAAACCCGGTAAAATTCCCAATTGAAAAAAAATGCGGCGATTTTTTTTTTTTTCTTAAAAGTATCCACCTTGTTAGAATCACAGTATGATTCTTAACAACACCCTCACGGATTGGACAGGGTTTTATAACACGCTGTATAAGTGGGAATAAATAAATTGTCAAATAACAACAAATAAATAATTTTTATATAGCTTGGCAAAATAAAAAGCCTCGTCCCGAATTTCGGGTACCTATCTATCCTATTTGATACACTTAGATAGACGAGCGACAGTGGCGCCACCTTTTATACTCTTTTTAGGGTTCTATACCCAAAGGAACCCAACGGACCCTATTACTAAGGCTCTACTGTCACAGGGCTGTATCGTTTGTACCCTAATAGGTAGACACTTGAAATTTTTTGAATTTGAAAATTTCAAGCATGGCCGCTACAGCTACAAATGCTAAAGAAACGTGTTTTATTGTTAATATTATAAATATTCCACAGTGGTATGGAACTAGGGTTGCCAACCCTACTGTATAATATAGTATCCTACTATATTTTCGATGTTACACTTATTGTTTTAAAATAACTGTAAAACGAAACGCAGACTGTTTTTGAAACTTATCAAGTTGACAGATTTCATTCAATTTATTGTTTATCTGTCAATGTCAAACGGTATTTCATCACTATCTATCAGTAAGTTCAGCTTTTACTGAACATATATTTTCAGTCATGAATATGAAATGGCGAGATGAGCGCAATAGGGCCAGTGTTATTCTAATAAAAGCTGAATTAATGGTATTTTAGTGTTATAACATTTAAAAAAACCGGATCAAAGTAGCAAAAAATAAGTATTTAATTTTTATTTTTAAACATACCCTCCTATATTTTTTTTTTGGCTTCTATTATATTTTTATAGGCAATCACTTCGAAAATACTATATTTGATATAAAAAATAGTTGGCAACCCTATACAGAACTACCCATCGTGTGCGAATCGCTTTTGCACTTTTGGCCAACCCCTCACGACACTTTTTAACCCTATAATAAAATGTTCGTGGCACTGCTATATCGCATAAATTAAGACTATATTAATTACTTTGCTATTCTCAGAAGGCCTTCTTGCTCCGCTGCGGTAAAATGGATTCCTTAGCGAAACTAAAGAAGGAGAGGAGACTGTATCTCTTTGATTTCCTGGATAGGTAGTCTGTCAAGACGTTGCTGTCACCTGGAACAATAATAACACAATACAAGGATGTAATAAATGAAACAGCTGAAACCCGAAAAGGCGTTATTATGAACATTTTTACTATGCAACAAAAAGAAACACTCTGTACAGTTAGATTCGTTAACCTGCAATGGAATAGAGACTAAACATGAAAAAAAAAGTTTTTTTAAAGTAAAATATTAAAAAAAAAAATACATTGATATGGAAAAGAAACACTCTGTACCTACACGCTCACTTGTCACATTGCCTTTCTACGTTGAAACACAAGTGTGCGTGTACAGAGTGTTTCTTTTACGTATCAATTTAATAGTTTTGTGAATATTTCACATATTACATTAATTACCCGACTACGGCGAAGAAAAAAGGAGGGTTATGATTTTGACCGGTATGTATGTATGTATGTATGTTCATCTGTTCCCTCCTATCTTCCAAACCACTTATCACAATTTGACACATGAGGTATCGTTAGAAGCGTCGTGTCCGCTGGTTATAGGCTATGTGAAGTCACATTAAATTAAAAATGGCGCCCTCTAGAGGACATAAAGTGAGGAACTTAAAAAGAAAATGGTTTAATCGTACCATGTTGGGTATCAAATGAAAGGGCTTAATGAGCACATTTCAAACATATATATATTATAACCCCAAAAGAATTTTAAAAAAAATCAAGCAATGAAAACTACTTTTTCTTTTTTTTAATATTTATATTTTTCTTTGCATTTATAGACGGGTTGCGGGTTAGCCTTTCGTTAATTAAGTAAATGTAAGTATAAATATATCTTACCCAACAACAGTGGCTGTTTTTCTCCAGTAGTGGGCAAAACGTAGTCGTTCGCCGATAGAGACACGAACAGCGCGAAGGGCACCACCCACAGGCACAGAGTGAAGTATGCTAACACCTGCAATTTTAATAATAAGTAGGTATACTGTATTTTATCTATACTCACTCACGGCTTGGTTTTTGGAGCTCGTGGCTAAGTAATAACACTATCTGACCTCTGACCTCTTATGCCTATCTGACCTCCACAACCCAGTTTCTAGGTAACACGACACCCCTTGGTAAGACTGGTTGTCAGACTTTCGGGTTTCTGACGACCCGTACCAACTGTCAAAGATCTACAAATGACAGCCGGGACCAACGGTTTAACGTGCTTCCCTAGGCACGGAGGGGTCTTGGTATGTAAAGATGGTCACCCATCCACGGACCAACGCGGCAAGCATAGCTTAACCTGATTGATCGACCCGTGCGGCTGTTATTTTTTAGCCACAAGCCTCTGATGTGCCAAAGATGATTAAATAAACAAAGTATTGTTACAAAATATCAACATACCTCTGAAAAATTATAAAACACGCTTCCAAAGAACTTAAAAGCCAAGTAATGATGCAGTACCAGGGTCAGGACAGCCGTTATAAAACTAACACTGGTGACCCTGACTACTGGGAAGTCTCGCAGCAGCAGACCGTGCAGCGCCTGCTGTAGGAGGCCTAGGGCATTCAGGTGTAAAGGTATGTCTTCGAAGATCTGAAGGCCTATGTGGATACAGGCTGTGGTCTGGAAAAAGGAAAAGAAAGAAAGAAAAGTAAGTTTATTTATCACAGAAATACATGCATACAAAAAGATGAGTTACAAGGGGTATCGTATTACCCAGTTACTGGGTTGTGGAGGTCAGATAGGCAGTCGCTCCATGTAAAATACTGGTATTCAGCTGCATCCGGTTACGCTGGAAGCCGACCCCAACATAGTTGGGAAAAGGCTAGGCAGATTGATTGAATTTTGTCTTAAAAACTATTAATAAACATAATGGAAAGTGATGTTATACTTACAATAACGGTCCATGTGATAATATATTTGGCCATAACTGTGTATTCTTCAACTAACTCTGCTAAATAATATAAACCAGCCGCTGAAATGGATATCACATTATTTATATCACATTTTTTATTAATTAAAGCTTACAAGAAAATGTGTAAAAACGCACCCTCGTTACGATCGGTGACCGATCGTAACGAGGGACCGATCATTAGTCAGAATTGCAATCGGTTCGAAACAAATGTCTAATCCATTGCTTCATAAGTTCGAGAAAAAATCAGCAACGTAACTTATGAAGCACTGGATTAAATATTTGTTTCGAACTGATTACAATTCTGATTGATTCTGATTGATTGTATTATGCATGCTAGATAACACTACTTGTGTGTGGGTTATTTTATTGCATCTGACTATATTTCATATACAGAAGATAACATGTAGGTAGCGTTAATGAGGAATTAACATTATATATTATAAATTCTACTAGCTTCCGCCCGCAGCTTCGCCCGCGTGGTATGTCGATAAAAAGTAGCCTATGTCCTTCCCCGGGATGCCATCTATCTCCTTGCCAAATTTTATCGAAATCGGTCTAGCCGTTCACGCGTGATGGCGTGACCAAGGGAAATAGGGATTTATTTTTATATATATAGATAATATAAAACTAGCTGTGCCCCGCGGTTTCACCCGCATAAGTCTCGATCGCGTAAGAATATCGGGATAAAAAGTATCCTATGTCCTAATCCAGGTCATGGTCTACCCATGTGCCAAATTTAATCCAAATTCGTTCAGCCGTTTTAGCGTGCAAGCATAACAAACAAACTCACTTTCACATTATAATTTTCTATAGTTAGGAGATGAATGGACAACAATAAGACAATAATTTAAACTTCATAACTTGGTATATCTAATGAGTAATGTAATGAAGTACCGAGTCTATGTCCAAAAATTCAATTAAATATATATATCTAACAGTTTAGTCACTATAGCTAGTCAAAGATTGGCAAAACCCATAGTCGTAAACCACTATTATTTAGTTTGTTTGAAAAATCTTTCAAGAGGAAATAGGGTCGGTCCCCTCTCCATACAAACACTCTCGCCTGTTTTCTCTCTGGTTTATGACCTTAGAGCAATGATTTTTTACAGGAAAATAAATATTAACTAGTTCTATGCCCCTATGTTTTCCGTTTTGATGATACATTATCTGTAGAAGCACTAGTAACCTCAGAAAATGCTCAAAATTGCCTGTTTAGACCGCTGTCATCAGAGGCCTATTGTACAAATTTGACAACTATTAATGAAAAAAGAAATACATAGGGGCACAATAAATTTTCTTCTTATTCAATTGATAAAATATCTTTCAAATTGGTCCAATATTGGAGGAGGAAATAGACAAGAGCCGAATCTCGAATTATGACTTTTTGTATGGAGAAAAGACTGACCCTATTTCCTCTTAAACTTCTTAATTTCGTTTGGATTTATTTTATACTTAGTTCCAAACTACTTAGTACTCCCAGTGTTTTCATTTATTGTTGTCCCCTCATTGTATGCTTAGTATCTTCTTTCTTGTGTCTCATTCATACTTTAACAAAGTAGGTTTGATTCATCTAAGCCAGAAATAGTTCTTATTTGGTAGGAACTATTTTATAAATAACAGATATAAGTAATTAATGTTGTTCTGCCAATTTTTTTTCTGGAATCTTGCCAGAATTGCCTGGCTGATGCAGGGTGCCTATACCTTTAAGATAATGCACAGGCAGTTATTTATTTTAATTATAAGCTCCATAATAAGTTGAGAAATGTTGTAATATTTAGTATCGGTCGCGGGACGTTTAGAATTAATTAGGAACGATAAGGCGAAATCTTAACAGGCAATTTTTGTTTGTAAGAAAAAGTAAATTATAGAAGTGTTTTATTACTTTGTTTTAACATTTAGAATATTAACGAATGCATGCGTCATCTTTTTTACATGTTAGCTACAGGAGAGACATACTAATATGTTCCTAGACTAAGTTTTTAACACATAATTAGCCATTTTTCTAAAACACTAATTTAATTGTTCTTTTGACCTTAAAATGTATGTATGGCTTACCGATGGCCAGTGTGACGAATGTAGCCTGAACGGCTAGTGATAAAATACTTATTATGTAAAGGAAAAACATGTTTTTTAATTATATTTCGCCTTTGTTTTGAATTTTCAGAACTAATTTTGAGGTTATACGCGTTGTCATTACAATGTCTAATGTTTTTAACGTCAATGTCAATGTCAAAATGGTGTTGTCATCGTAGGATTTTTAATTCTGTTGAAATAACTTTCAATGGAATAGTAGATTATTTTGTTAGAGTGTGACCAACGAAAGCTGTCCAAGAAAAAAGGCGGAAATTTTAAAAATCAAGAGCTTGGTATACCCTGCTTAAACGGAGTCGATACTATTTATTATTCAAGACATATTATGCGATACTTACATCAGTATTTCATTATTTATATAATAATTAGACATGTAATAATGTTACTTAGAAGTGAAGTAAAATATTCAACAATTAATAATTCGTGGACAGCTTTCGTTGGTCAGACTCTACCTAAAAGATTAGTATGTTACTTTTATATATCAAAATTATGTATACAGGTTAAATATTTGAACAAACAGTAATAGAAATAAAAACCCAACTTTACTTGCAAATAGTAGATTTTAATTAAATTAATTACGATAACGTAGAACTAGATAATAAACGTTTTATCAGTCTAAGCAACATGGACTAGAGTTTCTGCGTACAAATCGCCATGTTCGTTCTCAGCTTTGCAGCCATAGTATCCTGTATCTCCCTTCTTCGCGTTCTTGATGGTCAATATGCCATCTTTATATGTGGCTCTGTCACCAAGAGCTTTGGAGTTGTATGTCCAAGAAACCTTGGGCTCAGGTAGGCCAGTAACTTGGCAGGGTATCGATACATCTTGGCCTTCCTTCACACTGACTTGCTTTTCTGATTTCTTGGAAAGTTTTGGCGCACCTGTAAAAGTAAACAACATATTACTAAAGAGGGAAAACAAAGCCGAAAAAAATGTTTTCGATAATATCAATAAATATTTTTTGTTGTAAAACACACTCAAGAGCATCGGCATAAGTAAGTAAGTACGTGGGAAGGCCCAACACAGGATCCCCGCTGTGCCCTACAGGGCCCGTAATTGTACCTTAGCTTTAGGCCATTGTAACACATTGTGGAACGAAATAAAGAATATATTTTAGCTCCTAAAATCGCATTTGAAAATGTTATATACTCACTGACTACAGTCAGCTTCATGGTATGCGTCTGCTTCTGTCCAACTCCATTGTCGACCACACACTTGTACTCGCCCTCGTCTTCCGGCAGCGTCTCCTTAATGAGCAGCCTCTTGCCACTGGTGCGGTTGTGGGATGTAACCCTGTCTCCTGGCTTGCCTTCAACGTCCTTGCCATCCTTGAACCAATCTGGGTAACCTAGGGGGCTGTAAGTAAATTTATAATTTTATAACTCAAGTTGGATCTAATTTGAGGGTGAACAATAAGTTATAAGGGAGGTATATGACTGCCTCCATTATTTACTTGAAAACGTTAGGTAAGCGAGCTGGCTTTATGTCGAATGCATATTATGCGTAATTGTCCCTGTTGTGATTGAAACTCAAACTTTTTACGGTCAATCCTTGGTTTTATCTATAATTTTGACATCATTCAAAATCGACAGCTATCAAAATATCACAAGTAAACAAATAAACTTATTGTAATCGCAAAAAAAAACCGAGTAATAATAATAAATACTAAATGCGTGAAGTAATTGTTATGTCGATACCAAGAACATAAATAATGACTGGCTTTACTGACATACTTGGAAAGGTATAAAAAAGTCGTTAAAATAAAATACCTTTATTTACTTAGTTCTGTTGTCGCAAGATTATAAATAATATTGTACTTATTAATTTTAGTTGTACTTGGAATAATTATGTAGTGTTCCACATAAATGAACCTTTTTTAAAATCTTGTCCCGGTGCTGCCAGAGGCAAAATCTAAATGGCTCGTGATACTCCTCTTGTTATGTTAATTTCAAAATTATTACATTTCGCTACTATTATGGTGTTTATCGTTGTACTTATTGTTGTTTTAAATATAATAATAGCAAGATTAAATTCTGGAATTGAAAGTAACTATTAATAGTAATATACAGACTATACTGTTCTTTTGCATTCTATACCCATTACCACTTTGCTTGACCCGCGCGCGGGGATCTAACCCAGCAGGATATCCACTCGGGCGCCCAGGCTTCAGTTTCATTCATAATTATATGGTTGGGAAAACTATGGTTGCCCCAACGCTAAACTGGGGCGCTTGAGTCTCTATTGTACTCAAGCGCCCCAGTTTAGCGTTGGACCTGTGACTACAATACCAACGAGCCATTTTCATACTTTATAGCTCAGATAGACAGTAGCTAAAACACAGGTATTTAACTGCATGTGGATAAACTGGAATCCGACCGCAGCATAGTTCGCTAAAGGCGAGGCATATGTTAATGAGACATACCTATACTCCATTTGAAATAAGATTAGACATTTAAACAAACATTTTTAAAGTCCGTTCAACGATTTTGACTTCTATACCGTAGGCATAATGATGACATTAAAAGCAAAAAAAGTTACACAATACTAACTGTCTACTGCAACGGCCATTTGTCATGCCACCAACGCAATAGAAGTCAAAATCGGTTGAACGAACTGTAATAAAGGCTTATTTAAATGTGTAATCTTATTTCAAATGGAGTAATAGCTAAGTGGGGCAATACAAGTAAAAAAAATAGCAAAAAGGACTTACGTTCCACCATAAATGCAGTAGATCATGGTAATATCACCGGCCTTCGCCATCATATCGTTGCTTACATACTGGGGCACCAATTCTCCGTTACTTGGTTTCTTATCCTGAACCAGAGCCTTCAAGAAATGCTCAGCGAGCACCACATCTTCACCAACAGCAGGAGTTTGACCGAAGCAAACATATTTGAAGCTCGGACTGACATCAGATTCAGTCACATTCGAGAACCATAGGGTACCGTCAGGAGACAATGTGATTCTGCGGCTTAAGAATTCTTCAATGATGGTAGGATCAGAACGAAGTTGAGTCTTCCACACTATCTTGGGTTTGGGATAAGATTCTGGAATGGGGCAGTCAAGTTTGAAAGGCTTTCCTTCAATGGGCGTATGCTCCTGGGTCGTCACTTGTGGGACGTTAATGAAAGCCCTTTTTAGACTGATTTGACGAGTGCTGGCAGTTCCTGCAGGGGTTTCCACAAAGCACTGGTATTTGCCCTCGTCCTGTGGTTGAGGGTTGAAGAACATGATGCTACCCTCACCAGGGCGCTGGCCGATGTGCCCGGCTTTCTCCCAGTCGAAAGGCTGGCCGTTCTTGTGCCAGGAGTATCTGAAATAATGGACAAAACAATTTAACCTAACTTTATAACACATATTATAACGCCGAGTGTAGTCCTTGCGCGACTGCTAGTCACCGCCTGAGGGTATGTGAGCGGCAGCGTTGTCAAGTATCCCGATTTGCGCGGGACGTCCCGATTTTCAGGGGTCTGGGGACGCGTCCCGATTTGCACCTGAACGGGACACTAAATTTCCATGTCGATAAATCAATAACTACTTGTCCAGCACCCTAATTGCGTAGTACACGATCAATCACAATCTAAATTGGTTTGAAACAAATGTCTCATCCTTTGCTGCATAAGTTTTTTTTTTTTTAATTCAGATTTACTAGTAATATTAGTTGCGAAACAATAATTAAACCTTAACTTAAAAAAAACCTTGTTTTTTATTTTCCCGTCCCGATTTGGTTTTCCTTCTGCCCCGATTTAAAACAAATCGGACCTGGCAACACTAGCTACCCTACCTCAAGCCTCAAATTAATTACTAAGCATGATCCTCCGATAAGCCGAAAATACTGCAGCTAAATTTTTGTTAAAAATATACTGTTAAAATTGAGGATTGATGCTGGGTCCTATGTTCGGCGAAAACACGATTACATAAAATTTTCTAGATAGAAAAAATCCAAAGTTACTTCTAAACCTAACTATAAACCGCTGATATTAAAAAAATACTTCAATTTAGATCTTGAAACTTTGCATAATAACTGAACTAACTATAAAGCAGGTCTCAGGTTTTTTTTTTAAATATCTGTGATTTTCATCGTAAAAAGCAATTACCTAAACTATTCGAGGCTTGGAGCTGCCAGCACCCCACTCCGTCTCGCTCTCACTCAAGGGGCCAAGTCTACTAATTTACAAACGTATCATTGGTCTCGCAATGATGAGTTTTTGACAGATTTTGTATGGCATATCTGTCAAAAACTGATCATTGTGAGACCTCTGACACGTTTGTAAATTAGTAGACTTGGCCCACAGAGCACTATAGGTATAATACTGGACTTGGCCCCCTGGCCGCAAGTAATATGAAAAATAAATTTGAGCTGAGGGAACTGAGGTTGGTGAGGCCCTTAATAATTTCTTTAACTAAAGTGTCTCTGTCTGCGGAGCCGAGCGCCTTAATTATCCATGAATCAGTAATAGAATGTAAATTAATAGGTTATCCTCAATGACTAACATGGTAAATAGTGTTGTTTCCTTGTTTGTAACGTAAGTTTTTAAGAGGATAATTTTTAATGTTTCCTTAAAAATGATTCAATTTACCTATGTTCGGTAAATCACCTGAGTAATTGTAGGAAACAATATGATTGTTATTGTTTTGTTTTCTGTTCTTCTTTTCTTTTAACATTACTCCTGAATTCTCCGTAAGGGTAGGTAGAGTTGTGTGTGTGTACCTACCTACACTAACATTTTTATTTTACTTCAATAATATTTTTTTAGCATATACAGACGCTATACCTACATAGGTAAATAGAGGAGCTCCTGGCTAAGTAATAACAGCCGCACGGGTCGATCCATCGGGTTAAAGTACGCTTGCCGGAGTTGGTCCATGGATGGGTGACCATCTTTACATACCGAGACTCCTCCGTGCCTCGGAAAGCACGCTAAGCCGTCCCGGCTGTCATTTGTAGATCTTTCGTTTCGATCGTCAGAACCCCGAAAGTCTGACAACCAGTCTACCAAGGGGTATCGTGTTACCCAGTTACTGGGTTGTGGAGGTCAGATAGACAGTCGCTCCATGTAAAATACTGGTATTCAGATGCATCTGGTTAGACTGGAAGCCGACCTCAACATTGTTGGAAAAAGGCTAGGCAGATGATGTATAGATGCTATACCTACTATTGCAGTTTAACGGGAACGCCCTTCGTTAGATAACATACAGTGTGAGTTTCTTTTCACTATCTCGACTTTACGCATCGACCGCGATCGGCGCTCCGATTGGCCCTTCACTGAGCTTCACTGGTGAAGGGCCAATCGGCACGCCGAACGCGGTCGTTGTGTAAAGTCGAGATGGTTATAAGTAACTCACACTAGGGCGTCTGGTTATCTACTCATTTGCTGCACTTACTTGACATCCTTCTCTCGACCTTCAGTAGCGCACTCCAGGAGAACCGTAGAGTAGTTATCAGCCTTGAACAGGACTTCGGCCAGCTGGTCCTTTAACACGGGCAGTTTGGAGACCTCTGCCTTTTCCACGGGATGGGATGCGCCTGGGAGAAGAACAAAGAATGAGGAAATTTGATAGGGATAGAAATATGTTTGATCGAGTTCAATAAATGTACGATAAGTACACCGACTTGATTTTTAACCCATTTCTCACATTCAGAATTTTTGATGAATCGTAAAACGCACCCGTAATGAACAGGAAGGGCCTAAACACACAGCATTCTTTTTACGCGCCGTCGACGCGCGTGTACGCGCTGCAAACGCCACTAGAGTGAGCTGCTTTGGGCCGAAAACGTTCGACAGACGCGCGTTAAAAAAAACGCCGTATGCATAGGCTCAGTATGCGTATGCTTATTTTTTTTTTAGAGAGACTGCTCTCACATAGAGACTGTTGTTCACCACCGCTTCCAATTTGATCTGAGCGGGAATCGAAACGGCGCGACTCGCATCGCAGCAACCAAATAAAAAAATAAGCATACGCATACAGAGCCTATGCATACGGCATTTTTTTTAACGCGCGTCTGTCGAGCGTTTTCTGCCCAAAGCAGCTTACTCTAGTGGCGTTTGCAGCGCGAACACGCGCGCTGACGGCGCGTAAAAAGAACGCGGTGTGTTTAGGCTCTTAGGCCCCTAGTACACGGCGTATTTTAGTTTCAAGAACTTGACTTGAAACTAAACTTTGAAACTTAGATACTAGATTCCTTTAGATACTTACAGAAAACTAGGCATGCTGAAATCACCACGAAACTTATCTTCAAAACTCTAGCCATGATTTCTGAAAAAAAAAAAACAATATTATTAGTAGAGTCTGGCAAACGAAAGTTGATCCTGAAAATACGCGCGAAATTTAAAAAAACAAGACTGTTTATCCCTGTACATAGTGCGATATGACGTGTTGATACTTGAATTTTTATTTTATTTCAATGGAATTAAGTTTCAATTATGAACACGTGTTCTTGCACTATGTGCAGGGATAAACAGTCTTGTTTTTTTAAATTTCGCGCGTATTTTCAGGTTCAACTTTCGTTTGCCAGACTCTATGTAGATAGATGTTTTAGGCTTGTGGCTAAATAATAACAGCCGCACGGGTCGTTCGATCGGTAAAAGCAACGCTTGCCGCGGTCGGTCCGTGGATGGGTGACCGTCATAACATACCGAGACCCCTCCGTACTTCAAGACACGGCGCATACCGTTAGGAGGTTCCTCTCTCAGGAGCCCTGAACATCGGTAGCTTGGACCCCCAATACCAGTGAGTTCGTTTTAAATATTTTTAAACGTTTTTACAAAAATATTTAAAAATGTAAATACTTAAACTATATGTAATTAAATTATATACATGGCGAAATTTGTCGTTTGAATCCTCTTAAGGGGTCAATGAACTCATCATTATGACCAACTGACCAACAATGAAATCGCGAAAAAAAATCACCTGTGTTCGTATAGCTCGTCAAAATGTAGGAAACAAAATAACCCTCTAATTAAGAAATAAATGAAAAAAAAAAAACTTTAGCAAGGACGTACCTCTTTCACAGCACGTTGTCGGGAACTACACTACGGTAAGACAAGGCAATGTACCAGTTTATATATCAGACAAAAATGATTCAGTTATTTGTATACAAGTTTTTGATCAGAAGATCCACTTTGTATAACATTGTTGAACTCATTATTTTCTAGGTATTTTTCAAGGACTTAAGTAAATAAGTAATCATATTTTATCAATCTTGCATATTCTATGAAAAAATTTCGTTTTGCCCCAATCATTTTCATATAAAAAACTCATCTCTTGTAACACGAACGTAACTTATTTCGAACCAATCCCGGCACAATCCACTCGTTCAGTAAGGGCGCAGCTTCGGGTCAGTTCAGACCGCGATGTGAAGCGAAGCGACGCTGCGCGCACTTGTTACAATTATCGAACTTATTTTCTTCAGGAAAAGATATACCGCCTTACTAATAAACGTTGTATAGCGCCTGTATAGTTACACAACGTTTTGTCTTCTTCTTTCAAAAGTAATTTGACTTTTGAAAGAAGAAGACAAAGCGTTGTGTGCGGCGGTTAATCAGCGCGTGTACCATAATGTGTAGTCAATATAAATTCGATATTGTATCGGATCATAAAAAAGTGCGCGTCGCTTCGCGTCTCGGTGTGGGGTCCGATAACATTACGTAATAGAGTTCCATATACGAATTAATTTCTTGGCAATATATCGAAAATCTATCGGAACGAAATCTTCAACTATTATTTTAGTTACGATCTGAGTGGAATGGTAGAAATTTATCGTTACTGGAACTACTTATACGTAATGCTATTTTAACGTTTCAAGTCCCTGCTTCTACCATTATTACATAGTTGGTTTTCTGTTATTTCTTGCTAAGTGGCATGTTGTTGCAAAGTGCGATGCATACTCAGCTGTGTGATAAGTACCTACAGAGTAGGGAATTTACTTCAGTGTCACCGACAGAATTCTAAGTATGCCATCATAATATTTACACAAATGAGGGACCGCCTCGTTGGTCTAGCGGCTGTGAGTGTTAAGCGTGGTGTTCTGGGTTCTATGCTTAGGTTGGCCTATTCCATCCATCCACCCGAAAAAATCCACCCTAAGGTGGATAATCGGAAACGTATGTCCGATAATCCACCCTAACTCTATAAATTCCGTTTATCCAACTAGGCCTAGGGTGGATTGTCGGACATACGTTTCCGAGTATCCACCTTAGGTTGGATTTTTTGGGGTGGATAAACGGAATTCTCCATAGGTACCTACTACGCTTTGGAATGGGCAACTAGCTTCATATTTCTGACTGACCGACTCCTTGACAATTCAAAAGTGCCTGTAAATGGATTAATTGAAATAAATGCTTTGAGTTTGAGTGAGTTTGAGAATTTTTTTTTCGAACATATTGAGGCAATGGATTAGCAATATCCTTCAAAATCATTTAGATTGTAATTGAAAGTGTGTTACGCAATTTAAAGCAAGTGATAAATACCTAAACAATACGCACATGAATCAGAAAAGACGGAGGTTTCTTGTAGTGATGTTACGATAAAAATAACTAACTGTGTGCCAAATTTCATCGAAATTCATTCAGCCGTTAGTCGTGAAAAGGTAACACAGCGTTAAAATATTACACCTAATTAATAGAGTCTGGCCAACGAAAGTTGATCCTGAAAGACTCGGCAGTTAGAACTTGTTTATACCACAGATATTATAATACGTTTATACCGTTTATCTAGATTGACAAGACTATTTCTTTCTATTCTTTATCACACTTTTAATTATTATTATTATTTTATTTATGTTTACACATCTCGGGACCATGGGGTCCCGGTTTTTTGGAAGGCGTATTATTATTATTTTTATTTTTCTCATTTTTGTTTTCCAAATTTTTACGTTTCCACACTCATGAACACGATCCACTCAGACGCTAATATAAGATACCAAAATAAGTGCGAGGGCCCTGGTACTCATAACACAAGTTAAATCTTAATTTGGGTACCAGAGTTCAACAAAACTTAGCATTTAAATGATTCGTTGTGTAATGTTTGTGTTTTTTCTGTGTGAACTAATTGCAAAATAAACAAATTATTATTAAATTATTATTTACACCTGTACATAGTGTTGATCACAACACGTGTTGATACTTGACATTTTATTTTATTTAAATGAAATTAAATTTCAATTATCAACACGAATTATCGCACTATAGCATTGTTTTTTTTTTAATTTGGCGCGTGTTTCGTTGGCTAGACTCTATAGATAAATGTTTGCAAGGCAAGAGATTTAAAAATCGAGTAACGACCAATTGAAAGAGGAAAACATGCTTGTTATCGATGAACAGATTATCTCAAAATTCTGCTTAACCTCTTATTAGATAAACGGTATAAACAAGTTCTAATTGCCGAGTCTATGACCTCAGCATAGCCCAAGGAACAGATACACACCTGCCAGCTTAGGGTTGTCTCCTGTCTTTCGATGAAAAAAAAACTTAATGCGAAAGTGAGTTGGTTTGTTTGTCTTTCACGCTAAAACGATTCTAATAAAAGGCACATATGGGTAGACCATTACCTGGGTTAAAAAAACAGGATACTTTTAATCCCGGTAGTACACACGGCTACACATCAAGCTACACATTTCCATTATAAGCTGACCTCGTATTGTACGCAAATTCTATACAATGCGAGATCAGCATAAACTGGAAATGTATAGCTTGATGTGTAGCCGTGTGTACTTACCTAAGTTGTGTAATGGACGGCCGCACGCTGTCATATAACGGCTGGTATGAAAATGATGGCATATAGTCCGCAATTTACCGTCAATTTGACGTTACTGAAACGTTATATAGGAAAGTAAACCCCGCTACCATCATTTTTATGACAGCCGTCACTGCGGCCTTTATGTGGCAACCACTGCTCTTCTAGGAAACTGTAGCTTTAGCGATATTTTCGTCACTTACTGTCAGTGGCGGATTTACCAGCAGGCTGAGTAGGCTTGAGCCTAGGGCGACAAATTTGGAGACCGATTTTTTTTTCTACCTCATTGAAATCAAAAAGATTTCTGCATGACGGTTTTCTGTTTTACAGATAGAGAAGTCTGCAACAAATTTTGCCGATGACTTTCCCTTCTCCCTCGTCATTGTTTTAAAGATTATTTATTCACGTTTACCAAATGTACATTATTGTGTAACTAGCAATTTACGTGCAATTTCAACGAAATTGTTGGATTGTAAAAATAATCTAGGACATGACCATTGTAGAGGCAAGGGCGGCAAAAACTTTACAGCCTATACCTTGAAAATTTGTAAATCCGCCACTGCTTACTGTAGTGTATCTATATAGATATGTAAACACTATCTCCTGCACGTCAGCAGTGAGGTCGCTGTCACTAATGTCAACTGTCAGTTCACCACGAATGGCGGGAAATGGTTGAAAGTGAAGCGTGCCTACACTGCCCTCCTAATAGCAAATGCAGTAATCGACATTTTTACGATTTTCCGTTTTTGTCAAAAATGACATCTGCAGACTTTTAGCTACACGTAGAATTTTTTTTTTTTTTTTTTTGTGTCTGGAACCTCGAGATATAATAAGTAAAAATGCAGCATTTCAAGTGAAAGTATCTGATATTGTTAGTATGAATGCAGCAATGAGCATACACCAGATTAAAATGCAGTAATCACGTATTTAGTACCAAGTTAGAATGCAGTATTCCTGTACATTCTAGAAAGAAACACAGTAGGGTAATACAAAAAAAGTGAACATTCGAAAATATCTATACTAATATTATAAAGCTGAAGAGTTTGTTTGTTTGAACGCGCTAATCTCAGGAACTACTGGCTGGAATTGAATTGAATTGAATTGAAAAATTCATTTTGTGTTGGATATTACTTACATTTATCGAGGAAGGTTATAGGCTATATATATAACATCACGCTACGACCAAAGAGGTAAGAGCACAAACAGAGTATATTTAAAAGATATTGTTACTGTGGAGGTACACAGAAATAAAAGTAACATGTTTGTGAAGACAGATTATTATGGAATGATACACGAAATTGAGTTCCTAAAAGTAAAATACCTAAAGTCATTGTCAATTCCTGATCCTATCAAAAACATTCTTCCAAAGGGTGAAGAAGAAAGAAGCAAGAAAATCTGCTATTCTTTCCACACTGTCCAAAATAATACCACAAAACAGATTACCGTTTTGGCAAAACCTTCACATCAATAACTCCTCGACTGATCTTACAAATAGTTTAGGAGTAGAAGACTGTGATGAAACAAAGGCTATGAAATTTAATTTTAATTACTACTAAGACTGTTACAGTGCCATTATTAATTAATATTTTTAAGTAAGTGCTTCTATGGAAGCAGTGTTCCGTTTAAAAGATTATAGGCGAAAGCGAATGAAGAATGATCTCGTTTATTTTACTAAACTTTTGTTACTAAATCACATGGTGATAATTAATAATAGGTATTTCTAAACAGATATTTTCTATAATTTTGGTTTGAAAGTAAAAGTTTGAAAGTAATAAAATATATTGTAGGTACTAGGTACGGACCTAGTACAACATATTTTATTACTTTATGTCCCAACAAAAAGACTGGTTAAATTATAAAATAAAAATATTTTCATAATTAATTATGTTTTTCCTTTTTTTTCTATTTAAATGTTAAACAACTCGTTTTTACACTGCATTATGCCTTTTATTCTACTTGTATCAGTAATCAATTTTTCTAGTGCTTAATGCAGTCAATGTATTTCCTAGATATGAATGCAGTATCAAACACGATTACTGCATTTCACTTTACTACTTGGATGTATCACAAATAGAGACACAAAGTTTATGTGCAGTATTCAACTTTCTAAAGACCTACATAAGAAGAATTAACTTCAAAACTTAACTAAACGATACTTTGTATTTTTATGTACCTATTCCGTAACAAAACATATGAGTTTTATATCAGATATAGTAGAGATTAAAAAAAAACACTTAACCGCGCTTTTCTCGAAACCGCCATTTTGCAAGTACTGCATTTGCTATTACGAGGGCAGTACAGGAGAAGCTTGGTGTGTGCATGAGCTAGTGTAGTGATAGAATCAGCTTACAGGATTAATATGTATGAGCGAGTTTGTTGACACGACTATACTGTGCTCCCATACCTAATAATACTTTAATTTGAAGACATTGTAAAAAGCTTTTCTTGCCAACTCTTCTCCATAGGAAACAAAACGGGTTATTCAGTTTATCCACCCCAAAACATTATACATCCTAAGCCAGATACTCGGAAACGTATGTCCGAGAATCCACCCTAACTCTATAAATTCCGTTTATCCAACTAGGCCTAGGGTGGATTGTCGGACATACGTTTCCGAGTATCCGGCTTAGGGTGTATATGTTTTGGGGTGGATAAACGGAATAACTCGAAAAAACCAATTGGAATCGTGCACCTATCTTCTGACGTTTCATAAGTGTCCATTATGTGAAGTAAAATAATTTTATTTTGATTTGAGTGGCAATTTGAGGTGGCAACCCTGACCAGTCGTGCGGATTGACATTCGTCATACGGTACGACGTAGTTTACATATTCATTACACTTCATTACACTTGGGATTCACCGGGACCAGATGACGAGGAAACTGCTTTGTAATTTGTAATAATTTTCCTTTTGTTGTTATGATTTTGTTATAGGTTCAAGTCATAACGGTGGAAAAAAGCAGTGGTGGCATTTTGGTACGACGCGCAGAGACTTTACACTGTGTAGGTGGCTTTACATGGGCAGTTTATGTTGCTAATCTATCTATATACATATTATTATAAATACATAACACCACGCCTATATTCCCCAAAGGGTTAAGTCCCATGTAATAGGTGGCGAGCGTATTCCCGTCAACCGGGCGCAAATCCTGACTCCGGGCTGCTACTGAGAAATTCCAGACGGAGAAACCAAATAACACTGCTCGACATAAACATATTATAAATAAGTCGTGATTTAAAAAATACAATAGACGCTGATATATTTAGTAACCTATTCCGCTTGACTATTCTTCAAGAGTCATAAAAACCCTGTAAGAAATCGACACGTGTTTCACCTCTCAACGAGGCATCTTCAGGATGACGATTGACCAATTGCAAACCAGAACGCGACGTGTTACCACACCGAGCGCTGGACGTAGACGTCGTGATTTTCGTGTTCGTCTGTATGTCCGCGTTGTTCTTTCACCATCGTTTAGAGAATTTATTCCGGAGAAGTCAAACGGGTCAGTGGGTCGTCTTAGGGGCGGAGTTCCAGTGGTCCACATTCGCCCTGGATCGCAAGCACTGGAAGTCATGGGGAGAGGCCCAGCAGTGGGACGATACAGGATAACAGTAAGGGTTAAGTAAGTTCACACCGATAGTCTGAGATACGACTCCTCCGGCGCAGCGAGACGCCGCCACACGACACTGCTGAACATGTCTACATTCACCGCGAGTTCCCCCGCACCGCCGCGTCCGGTCACAGTCTACCATTTGCAAGGTAGCAGACGGCTTCAGGATGCACCTCGTGGGGTCACGCGGCTACGTGAGGCGCAGCGCTGCCCTTACACGCCGCGCCTAGCCGCCGATTCGCGATGCATCGCGCTACTCCGCGAGACCGTAACGCGCGCGACGCCACGGGTATTTTAGAATTATCTCAATCAAATATGTATCTTTTTGAGTAGAAAATAAAGTTATATATTTTGATCAATATTTTAAAAAGTGCGCGGCGCGTCACGTCTCGAACAGTAACTTCGGGGGGTACACTCTCCCTGATCTTTGCTTTGGTAGATAATAAAAAAAAGACAATAGGCTTAAAAAATAGGTAGTTTTTATGACCTATTCATGTTACTTTATAAGTTAAAAAAACCGTATAAATGACTTAATCAAAACTCTGAGATCGCCGACGCCTTGGGTGGGGTCACATTGCTTGGGTCGTTCTGGTTCTGATTGGAGTTTTTTTTTTCCATATCTTCAATGTTGCCGTAGTTCAAAAATAAATATTTGACCTCCTTTTCAGCTTCTTTTCTCGTGTAGGGATTCCTCAATCTTTTTACCATTTCGTTCTCATCGGGAATCCTTGCTTTGGGTCTCCAAAATATGTCTTGTTTATCTTTGCAAGAATAGTATCTGACGGAAACGTGTGCCAGGGGCACTAATGGGAAGATCAAAAGACGTTCGAAATTCAAAGGGCCGACGTTTCCCGGCACGCGTTGATTCATATTACGACAACAATTTGGGATTTGAACATTGGGGCAAGAGTTTTTTGGGAATTTGGAAGCGGCAATCTTAGAAACTAGTTCTTCGTCGTTCTTGATGTCAGGTTGTTCTTCATATAGTTCATTCTGGGTGGCAGAGGCAGTGCCGTCTCTTGAGGCAGTGTCGTCTCTAGAGGTCGTGTATGGCTTGGTGATATCAAACTTCGGCTTGGTCCATTCAGTTATGAAGAAACCCCTACTAAGTATCGGCGAGGCTTTGGTTAGCACTGGAAAATAAATTGATGGATTGTTAAAAGAAATTTCTATTCATTGGAAACAACGTTGAGGAAGAAAATTGTTGCCGCAACAACAATGTTTCCATCAAACTGGTGTTTAATACACCCACATTTGGCCCGTTATGTTAGCCCCATGTAATAGCTGGCGAGCCTATTGCCAACAACCGAGCTGCTACTGAGAAATTCCAGATGGAAATATAACACTTTGCCTGACCTGGGAATCGAACCCAAGACCGCTCAGCAGTAGCAGGGGTCCGCACGGGTTTCACGAAGCATGGCGCTTTCTATCTCTACGGAGAATAGGAATACGTTTCTTCATTTTAGACATCGCACCGTAGAAATCCTTCTACAATCTGTCATTTTGTCTTTTATTTCTAACGATCTAGGTCTAGGTCTTTTTGTAGGTCGACTATTTCGGATGAAAGTTTGCTATCCTTACTGTCAAAATCACACTGACAACCGATAAATCCTATGACAAAACAAAAAATTCTGAGTCGAATTATGTAAAAGAGTGAATTTCGTAAAAAGTGCAGTTGACTCTTTCTACTTTGCTGCCGTCGTACTGTCTACAGGAAACGTCATTTTTGTCTACTCTTCCGTTGACAAAACGGTGCTTATGCTACGCCTGCTGGTCGGATAAAGTGTTATTGGGTTTTACCATCAGGAATTTCTCAGTAGCAGGCCGGTTGTTAGCCATAAGCTCGGGTTATTCCGTTTATCCACCTAAAAAAATCCACCCTAAGGTGGATACGCGGAAACGTATGTCCGAGAATCCACACTAGGCCTAGTTGGATAGATGGAATTTATAGGCTTGGGGGTGGATTCTCGGACATACATTTCTGAGTCTCCACCTTAGGGTGGATTTTTTGGGGTGGATAAACGGAATTACCCGGCTGGCCAGCTATTACATGGGACTTAACATAACGGGCGAAATGTGGGTATACTATGTGCACCTCTGCCGATCCCTTTGAGGAAAATAGCCGTGATAATATGTTCTGTTATCGACGTAAACTTGTTGTTTATTTTATCTGCGCCTCGCGGTTTTATCCGCATAAGTCTAGATCCCGTGGGAATATCAGGATAAAAAGTATCCCATGTCCTAACCCAGCACCCTAATTGCGTAATAAACGATGAATCAGAGTTGGAATTGGTTCAAAACAAATGTGCAATTCATTGCTAAATAATTATATTTATTAAAGAAAGAAATAAGTATTATTTACGAGACTTATTTCGATTTGCGGACGAATTTTTTGATGCCCTTTGATAATTTTCCCTTGTACATAATTCTTATTATAGATATTATAAGTCTTTGTTAGTTTTTAAATAAATTCATTGCTTAATAGGTCATAAGTTACGTTGTTGAGCAGATTTTTTTCGAAATTATGAAGCAATGGATTATAGTAGGGGAGGCAATGATGCTAAATGGGGATTTACTCGAGCGTCGTGAGGACCTATTGGATTGTGAAGATTAGATTCTAAAAAGAAAAAAAGGTTATGTGAAGTATACCCTTTCACTGGTGGGGGGAGCGTCTATGCTAGGGGAGCCCTAGCGGGGATTTCGGGAGTTACTCGAGCGCGGCAGAATAACATACGGGGGGCAACCTTGTACCTTGTGAAGTACTCCCACCATACCTGAGCCCTGTACATAGGGGCAAACGCCTAGGGCAGCCGACCAGATTATTAAAAAAAAATCGATCGTTAGAAAAACTCGAGCGCGTCAGATTAAGGTAAGGTAAGTTGGTTACATGCAGAAAAGTGTGCATTTCAATAATCTGAAATTTAAGCGTGAAATAAGGAAATGGGAGAGTTTTTACTAATCTGATCGGCTGCCCTAGGCGTTTGCCCCTATGTACAGGGCTCAGGTATGGTGGGAGTACTTCACAAGGTACAGTAAGCAGCCAGAATTGCAATCCCACTCTAAGGATTAGTATTGCTTCAAACACCCGCAGGCCGTACCTACGTTTGTGTGCGGTACCTGCAACGGTGTGTTTAAGTGATGTGTTCACAAACTGGCGTCGAACGAAACAAAAAACATACCGTCGCTTTCACACCCAAGAGTACGTAATTACGTGTGACCTTGGTAGGTTCATAACATTGCTAAAATTCACAATAATTTATTAAGTTCTAATAGCTGAGAGCGTAACGTATTGGATTGTGAGACATATAGGTCTGGGTTCCATTCTCGAGATGATATTTTATTTTTCTTTTCAACAATTATCTTCATCTGTTCTTTTATTATTATATAAATAAATATAATAATTATTATATTATTATTCTAGTTTATTAAAACGAAAATAATAATTTAAGAATTACTTTATTGTTATTGAATTATGGGGTTAAGAATAAAAATGTTCAATAAGTGATAGCAAATTTTTTATTCGATATAATTATAAGAAGTTTAAATAAATTAACTTCTAGTTAAAACAGTTCATTTTCTCCTATAGAACAATATATTGAAGTAAAGTAGCTAATCAGTGAACTATGACAATCAGGCTAAAATATTGTATCTTAGTAATATAATAATATTGTGCTTTAATTACTCTGTGTGTGGGTAACATGCAAAAAATTTTGCAAATCTGCCCACGTAAATATAAAAAGTGCGGACTCGTTGTCACAATACAAATAACTCAGTAATACTACTTTTATTCTACTGCGAGTGAGTTCGTTCTATCTCAAACCTCAAAGTTAACAAAGGACTTATTGAGGTTATAGCTTAAGTATTCATTTTCATTACGAAAAGAAGATTGAAACTAAACCTTAAAATAGTCCATATTATGGATATGACACAATATAATTTTTATATTACTAAAATCAATTTGTAATTTTTTTTTTTTTTTTTTTTTTTTTTTTTTTTTTTTTTTTTTTTTTTTTTTTTTTTTTTTTACAATTTTAAGAAAGCTTACAGACTAATACACTTAAATAGTAACGAATCAGTAAACAGCTGACAATTGCTAATTACAAGCTTCCACATATATGTTACAATGTTAGATTAGAAAAGAAAGAAAAGGATATGGTAGGAATATGGTAGGAAGGATATGGTATCAGCTGTATGCCGTGATGAACCACAAAACATTCACCCATTGAAATATTCCTTGCTCAAAATTGTCCTGATCCTTAACGCACTCGTGCAAAATAAATCAATTTCTAAATACGATGGAAGGTTGTTAAATAATATTGCACTGCGTATACAAACATAATAATACTTTGTATAACCCCATTATTAGTAAGAAATAATAATTTTTACTTAGTAAGTAAACGTTGACGCATGGGTCCTACAATATTGAATCATCCTACTAATATTATAAATGTGAAAGTTTGTGTGTTTGGATGTTTGTTACTCAATCACGCAAAAACGGCTGAATGGATTTGGTTGAAATTGGGCAAACAGATAGTTTATTACCTAGATTAACACATAGGATGCTTTTTTATCCCGATATTCCCACGGGATCGAGACTTACGCGGGTGAAACCGCGGGGTGCAGCTACTATATAATATTTCTATAAATCTTGTGTTTATATTTTTGTTTTGAGCTGGTTTTCGGTGATTCAAATCTTCAGCGTGGAGTGCACGGTTCACGGTTCGTAACGATGTGTCGAATAAGTCGGCAAAACGTCTTGTCGGTATGAAACCACTTGTTTCACACTCGCTGACCATGTCTCGTTGCGCCTCTTTACAGGGGTGGGGTCTTCCACTTCACTTTCGACTGGCAGGGCTATTCTTCTTCATATTTTGTGACCCACCGAATCACAGTATTTCCCTAAAACAAAAAGGAGTACTGTTAGGCTACTAAACAAAATACTAATATTACCTACTATCTATAAACATAATTATAATTATTGAAATTAGAAATTGCACTTTAAATTATTTATTAAAATGTTATTTTATTATTCAATAATCTAAGTAAATAAATTTACTATGATACTATTTATTTTTTCC
This sequence comes from Lithophane socia, assembly GCA_947522985.1. Lineage (NCBI taxonomy): Eukaryota > Metazoa > Arthropoda > Insecta > Lepidoptera > Noctuidae > Lithophane > Lithophane socia. The sequence goes on from OX383280.1 coordinate 5,277,753, forward strand.
TGTATTTAGATTAGACCATAAGGTAAATATAAACAGTTAAAAAAATAACTACAAAGATCAGCAGCTATACCTACTTTAATTAGATAAATGTTTGATAAAATAATTAAATCATAATACTCACACTCAGTTCGGTTTCGTCAGATTGTGATATAGGTATAAATGTATTATTAAGTCCACTTTTACGCAGCGCAATAATATTCGCTTTCATTCCAATATTTAAATTTGGTTGCATTTTTCAAAATGAACCACAACACAGCTAATAGATTTAACACACGTCACTATCCCTCAATGACAATAACAACCAACCAACAACGTTATACTTAGTCGCGGTGACTCAGGTGAATGAGTCGTAAGTTTACTGCATTCGTCTAACTTATAATTATTTATGTGGGTATAATCATAAAATTTTACGAGTTTAGTGAACAAGACCAACTTAACAAGGAATTATAGTCAATAGCGTGATCGTTCGAATAATATTTAAAACATAAAAAAATCTATCACCGCGCGTCAGATTCGAACCCGCGGCTTGTTATGCATGAAACCCACATACGATAACCGCTAAGCTATTATGCCATATACTCCAGTGGTTGAATTTATGAAATACAATCATTTGCAAACGAATGAGAGTGTATGTGTCTATAGTATAGAAATGACTTATTATAAGAAGGTCGTAAGTTAAACCGAAGCGTCAATCTATTCGTCTGTACGATTGGGATTCCACTTCTGACCGCTGCTGTACAAGGTAGCCCCCCGTATGTTATTCTGCCGCGCTCGAGTAACTCCCGAAATCCCCGCTTGGGCTTCCCTACCATTAATAATTTTTTATAATTAACTTTTGTTTTATAAAAGAGAGGAGCTCGTGGCTAAGTAATAACAGCCGCTCGGGTCGATCAATCAGGTTAAGCTACGCTTGCCGGGGTTGGTCCGTGGATGGGTGACCATTTTCACATATCGAGATTCCTCCGTGCCTCGGAAAGCACGTTAAGCCGTTGGTCCCGGCTGTCATTTGTGGATCTTTGACAGTCGTTACGAGTCGTCAGAAGCACGAAAGTCTGACAACCAGTCTAACCAAGGGGTATCGTATTACCCAGTTACTGGGTTGTGGAGGTCAGATAGGCAGTCGCTCCATGTAAAATACTGGTATTCAGCTGCATCCGGTTAGACTGGAAGCCGACCCCAACATAGTTCGGAAAAGGCTAGGCAGATGATGATGATTTTTGTTTTATAAAAAATAAATTTTGAATGGATCAGATAATATTACTTTTATTCAGATTTTTAGACATTTGATTCAAACTGATTCCAATTCGGACCAATCGTGCATAACGCGGTGTTACCGATGTGCCAAATTTCATCGAAATCGGTTCAAACAAACTCACTTTCGCATTTATAATATTAAGTTAGGATTGTAGATATGTGCTCATGCGGGTTCTTGTGTTAGTCACAAAGTATCTAGTATTTTGTTACATTTTCCTGTTTTCACAGACATTCCAAACGATAACAAATGCAGTTATCTATTGCAAAAATTAATCAATTAGAAAATAATGTTTATGAACATCGTTAAAGCCGCGGGCTAAAGCTACTATAATATATATGATGATAATGATAAAACTGAACAACATGTGGGAACTATTTGACGATATGGCCAAAAAAATATCAAGATCAACATCCAAATCCGTGTCATTTATTGATGTTGTTCATAGGAAGATGATTGAAAAGTAAATAATTATTTATAATTGAATGTTTTATTAACAAATTAATATACCTATGAGTATGAGTATAGGGTAGGTAGGTGGGGTAGGTAGGTAGGGTAGGTAGGTGAGGTAGGTAGGTAGGGTAGGTAGGTGGGGTAGGGTAGGTAGGGTAGGTAGGGTAGGTAGGGTAGGTAGGGTAGGTAGGTAGGGTAGGTAGGGTAGGTAGGGTAGGTAGGGTAGGTAGGGTAGGTAGGGTAGGTAGGGTAGGTAGGGTAGGTAGGGTAGGTAGGGTAGGGTAGATAGGTAGGTAGTGGCAAGCATTTGCCAAGAGTCTCTTGCCAAAGTTGGGCATTCGTTACGAACCTAACATACCCCCTTAGAGGCCAAGGTAGGGTAGGTAGGGTAAGTAGGGTAGGTAGGTAGGGTAGGTAGGTCGGGTAGGTAGGTAAAGGTAGGTAAGTAAATAGGAAACTGACCTGCAAATAGCAAAAAACTTTAGAAAATTTGAATTTCGCGGGCTACCGTGAAGCCTAGAAGTAAGCCTGTAAATTCAACTCGGACTCAGAAATAAATAATACAATAATTGGCGATGTGCAATTTATTTTCGCTGTTTACCAAAACAGTGTAATCAGAAGTCTCCAAGATAGTACACTTTATTTTCTCCTAGGGATACTGCGAAACAATCCAACATAGAGAACGATCTTCTTTTAGGGAATCCCTCACATGGCTTGAGAGTACAGGGTGGTTCCGGGTTCATACTCGCGCGGGCCTTAGGAAAATACGGGCAACCTTTAACGCACGGCGGTACACCAGTCATCCCCGGTTGCCACTCCTTCTTCGGTCTTTTCAGAGGAATATTCCAAGACGGAATCGGTGTCCATGGCTCATAATCTCTAGCTAACATATCGACATTAGATTTCGTATGTCGCAAACCTCCACCAAAAATCTTGCCTAAATTCTGAAGACGATCAATAAATTCATCAGTTATGTTAAAATTAGACTTTACAGCGCAGACCTCAGTTTCGTTCAAATCATAGGGCATTTCTGGGAAATTCGTGGCACGGGAACATTTGCTTACTGGCTTTTTCTTCGGCTTACAGACAGGTGGCCTCCGCTTCAACATAGGGAGCCCAAAGGTGGGCAGAGGCACTGGATTATTTGGTGGAGACCTGGGTCCAACAGGGTTGCAATGAGGAGACTTCGGGCATTTTTTGGATTGAGTGTACACGAGTCGGCTTCTTTCCCTCACTCTCCTTAGGAGCTCCGTCAGCGATACCTGCTCATCCACTTCAGGCATACCTTCTATGATTATGTCATTCGGGCGTACTTGCGACGTTTGCTCGCATTTTATTATCTTTTGTGGTCTAGGTCGTAGAGACTCGCAAATATTTTTCTTCATATATATAGTCTCGGTTGTATCAACAAAATCACTATTTTGGCCAGTGGACATAGTGGTTCCTGGTGATATCGGACAGGTTTCATTGCATGTTAACACATAGTAAGGGTCTAACATTCGTTGCTCTAGCAATTCTTCTGGTAAACCTGGTTTTTCAGATTCCTGTACTGGTGTCGGTACTATTTTCTCTGCTGAGTATAATTTGTTCGAACATTGTTGACTTATGTCATCCACGGTAGGTAAACTTATTTTACTTAGTTCTTGTAGTTCTTCATTACATTTTTGGTCAGGCAAATCGGAATCGGGTACTTTTTCGAATGATGTATTCACAGTAGTTTGCATCTGTTCTTGTTTATCTAATTCTGCTGCTCGATATGATGGAGGTAAAGAATTGCATGCGACATTTGTAGTACTATTACAATCGGGATCGGGATTGTATTCTTCCGACCTGCAAGATTCTAGATTTAAATCTGTCGTTGGTTCGAAACTTACTGCATAATTTCTTTCCAGCTTTAAATCTGTCGTTGGTTCGACATTTTCTGGATAATTTCTTAAAGCCTTATGTTGTTCAATAATATCGAATAACCTAGTGTCAGTAGCTTTTGCGGTCTCTTTCTCCTCAAGTTCGGGTCTTTCAGAATCGATTTCTGGCTCGCCCATTTGGACTAGGTCGTTTTCCATAGCAGGAGAGGGAGCTACCTGTGCAGTTTTATAAGTCATGCCAAGTTTTTCCATTTCATCTAACAACATTTCATCTATCTGCCCAATTGGGTAGTTCAAACAGCGTTTGGATACTTCGTCTAAGGCACCAGGCAAATCCACATAAGGACAATTCTCTTGAGTGTTTTGTTTAACCGTACAATTTAACGTAGGTTTGTTTCCTAAAACTTTCGGAGTCACAGTATCTTCAAGTTTAGGCTTGTGCGCTTCAACAATAGGAGTTTCTTCTATGGTTTCCAGTTTTTGAGTTAATAGTTCCTCGTCTTGTTTCTCAGTGGTACTAAGAACTTGATATGTATCATGTTCGGCATTCGGCGGAGTTTCCTGATCCAGATTATGTGTTCTTTCATTTTTGACTATTTTTATTGTCTCAGCATTATCACAAAGCGCCTTGTTTTCTACACTTTCTGGATTGTTAACACTCGTATCGACAGCTTCATTAGCGTAAGTTAAATGTTCTCTTGTAGTGGTAGTATTAAGAAAGCATGGGATATGATGTGGGTAAATTTGTGAAATATGATACGGAGCAGGTTTTTTTTCATCTTTAACCACTTCGATTCTTTCAGCATCATCACAAAGTGCCTTGTTTTCTTTACTTTCTGGATTGCTAACACTTTTATCAAAATCTTCTTTAGCATCAGATACGTTCGGTTCTTCGACTGATGGAGTTTCTTCTGCGGTTCCCTTGACATGTTCCAAATTCTTAGTCAAATCAGGTTCTTTAGCTAAGGCAGAACGCGGAACTATGATTTGATCGTCATTCAAATAGTTCTCACGAGATATTTGGAAAATTCCATACTGTGATCTGTCATCAGGTAGTAGACTATTTGTATTATCTGTCATTTCCTGTTCTTGTAATTTCAATTTTGCCTTTTCGGATTCATGAATTTCACGCCTTGTATCTTCTAGGTTGACGGTATGTGAGAAATATTGTTGACTCAACCCATGATCGTGCTCTGTTTCGTCTGAGTTCCCAAACGCCTGATCTATAATTTTTTGGCATCTTTCGCGATGAGTTAGAGGTAATCCAGCTGTTAATATTTTTGGTTTTTTGGGACCAGCCATTATCTTTTTGAAATGTTCATCTGTCCTAATGTCTGGCGCTGGAAACTTATATAGGTGTAAATCGGGTTTTTTCGTCGAGCCTTGTTCGCCATCCTCTGTAGATTTTGAACCTTTGTGGGCTTTCCTTATAACAGCATTCGAAACTGAAAAATAGCGAAAAAAGCCATGAGTATGCTTGTAAAAATGCGTTACATAGGTAAGTAGGTTTAATTCGGTTTAGTAGGTTTTATTTGAATTCGAAATTCAAATTTCAAGCGTTGTCGCTGGCTTTTTCCGCCATTTTTTCTCTTTCGCCTTCCAAAAAGTTTGAAATTACAGTTAATGTTTAAAACAAATAATATACTATAATAGTAGATTGTATTATAAGGGAGCAAAATAACATATTTACGGCGAGGGCGCTTTTTTGAATCCAGAGTGAAGTGAGGGATTCTTTAGTAGAATCCTGAACGTAGCGAGGGATTCAAAGTACGTCACCCGATCCAAAAATATATTTTGCGCCCGAGAGATACACTCTACTTTCCATCACCCACTATGAGAAAATAAAAGGCGCCTCATATTTAATTGTAATATTATTTTTAATAGGAAGAAAAAAAACATCCATCCATTCCATTCCATTCCATTTATCCATTTTCATTCGATTTCTTTGGCGCTGAACACTTAGATGTACCAAATTCAAAAAGTGCGCGGCAAAGATAATTGCGGCGCACTTATTTAAGAGAATTCAAAAAGTGCGCGGCAAAGATAATTGCGGCGCACTTATTTAAGAGAACTCAAAAAGTGCGCGGCAAAGATAATTGCGGCGCACTTATTTAAGAGAATTCAAAAAGTGCGCGGCAAAGATAATTGCGGCGCACTTATTTAAGAGAATTCAAAAAGTGCGCGGCAAAGATAATTGCGGCGCACTTATAAAGAGGATTAAAAACTCATTACCGCCCGCTAAAAGTATCCTATAGAAAACACCACCTTTGGGTGCACTTAGCACTTAAAGCCAAACCAAGTCGTCCTTTTCGAATTGGTGGGATGAAAAACAAATAACTTATTAAGTATTAATTTGTATTTTATTAAGGTATACTATACATTTATGGGCGAATTTCACCAAACTTTTATACCGAATATAAGTCTTATCCTGCAAATAAATTTTGAATATTTGACAGTTTTTCCATACAAAAACTGTCAGACGCCAGTAACGCTTAGTATAATACATCCTTACCTAGAGTCCAAGAAAGTTTCGTGAGTAAAGTTTTGAGTAAGAATGTAGAAGGCTAGGTATAGAGTAGAGGAAGACCAAAGAAACGATGGATGGACTTTGTGAATGATGATAATTATTGTGGCTAGAAATGCGGTGACTACCGAGATGGTGTCTACTAGAGAAGTATGAAAGAAAAAAAACGAGCGAGCATTACAATAGTTGCTAAGATGTGTAACATCTGACATCTTGGCTGACAGTACCAACCTCTCGGAAAATGGGTTGGTACCATCTGACCACCAACTCTCTAGAGAGTTGTATTGCTGATTCTTATGTTTATAATTCTGTAAATCCATAGGTATTTGTTACGGTCGCGAATCATATTTTAATCAACATACAACCTGATACTGACCTGCAAATTGCAAAAAACATAAGAAAATTTGAATTTCGCGGACTACCCTGAAGCTTTCATTATGCTAAGAACCTGATGTTGGAATAAACCGGTCGTCTCGCTCAGAAGTGTCCCGATTCTTACGATCCTGGACGGCGCGTGAATAAACCAGTCTCCCGATAGCGTTTATATCTACACATGTTTGTGAATAGACGAGAGCGTTTACCTACTAAATGTAACACATGTTTGTGAATAGACGAGAGCGTTTACCTACTAAATGTAACACATGTTTGTGAATAGACGAGAGCGTTTACCTACTAAATGTAACACATGTTTGTGAATAGACGAGAGCGTTTACCTACTAAATGTAACACATGTTTGTGAATAGACGAGAGCGTTTACCTACTAAAGGTAGGTAGTCTTATAGCCGTGCGTTTGCACTGGCGAAACATTCACGACGAAACATGTTGAAATCTCTTATTTTTAAGGAAAAATTTCTTATTTTTAAGGAAATAGGGATTCCAGTGCAAATGCACAGTTAGGCAACGTGTTGCGCGCCATGCGAAACATTTGCGACAAAACATGTTCAAATGTCTAGTTCCTGTCGAAAATTGTATGGACCATTGAAAGAAAATAGAGATTTCAACGTGTTTTTTTTTTTATATTTCGCCAGTACAAACGCGCAGTAAGACAAGTCAACTGCGTAACTTATTTTCGTAACCGATTCTTTTGATAATTTAACAATATTCATTGAGTTTACGTTGCTGAGCAGATTTTTTTTCGATCTTATGAAGCGATGGATTCGAAATTAAAATTATTTTTCACTTTGTTACATGTCTTTTTGAAAGTCGGTTTTTGCTGTGTAAAAAGCTTTTAGGGATGATGTTTTTCACCGAGTGTTCTGTTGAGTACCTACTGTAGCCTACTGATAAACATGAAATAATAAAGACTGCGAAATTAACACAAAACCGCCTAAAAAGCGTTGACGCCGAAGCTAGAAAGTAAATCGATCGATTTAGGATAAGTACCGGCTTTTAAACGAGCAATGAGCAGTCGTAGCCCTATGGTAACGGCTCAGGCTTACTTACCTAACTTTACTTTGTGTAATTTATTTCATCACCACTGCTCTCAAAAACGGTGAAGGAAAATATCGTGAGGAAACCGATTTCGAAGATATGTGACATCCACCAATACTGGACCCGCGTGGTGGATTATGGCCCACTCCCTATCACAGAGGAGGCCTGTGTGAGGGGGATTCCCGACCCCCTCCCTGAAACCGCACCAGCGGCAGACTTCTCAGTGTGTGTGCGGAATGTTGCCAAAAACAGTGCGAGCGGACTCGCTCTAGGCTAGTTTTATTTCCATATTAATAATTTTAGACGCGAAAGACTGCTGGGTGGACTACCGCTGGTGCGTACGCGGCCTACCATTAATATAATTATTTAAAACTTGCCTGCACTACATGGATCACCCCGACCGATACGAGGTATAAAAACAACTGACCACACCATCGAGATATAAGTACTAACGTACTAGAGAAGCTACGTCAAATAACTGAATTGTCCTATTCTTCGTATTGAATCTTTAGTTCGCTGCAGCGCTAAAATAATAACAATTCGTCTAAACCGTACCTAATTTACCACAGTGCTAGATTTGCTGCGGAAGTGTATTTATTCTCGGCAAAAAGGTCTTAAGCGCCATGTAAATCACGGCACTACGCGTTTTCTTCGACGAACTGCGGCGCGATCGCCGCAGTTGAACGAGACAAAGTAGGAATTTACAGTGTCTTCTCTAGTACGTTAGTACTTATATCTCGATGGCGAGCGGACTCGCTCTAGGCTAGTTTTATTTCCATATTAATAATTTTAGACGCGAAAGACTGCTGGGTGGACTACCGCTGGTGCGTACGCGGCCTACCATTAATATAATTATTTAAAACTTGCCTGCACTACATGGATCACCCCGACCGATACGAGGTATAAAAACAACTGACCACACCTTCCTAATTCTTGAAATGGTCGTGCGTAACATCATTGTGTAAGACACATTAATGATGTTAGTATGTAGTTCAATTTAGATAGGTAATCAGCGAAAATAATTTCTTACATTTTTCTGCATTGGTGACAAACTAACTAAAAAAATTTGACAATTGACGCTTTTGTTCCGATTTCGTATTGAAATTATAATTCATCGTTTGCCGATACGGTTTTGTCTTCTGGGCGTATGCTGCCAGCAACATTAATTTGGTGAAACAGACTTATGGCGCAATTTCATTTGTCGATAGCCCGCATCGGGGTGCGAGAGATTTTTGAGAGCCTAGACAAGTGCCAATCGCTTCGAAAGCGTTTCGTATTTCTACAACGACTTTCTACAGGATTGACATATGCTTTTCGATAGCTTATGTCAGTCCTATACATTTTTGCCTTTTCCATCATCGTTATCGCTGATAGAATGTCACTTTGTCTAGGGCCTCGGGTCACAACGAAAAACGTGTACCACAGGGCCTGCATTCGGTGAACCGTTTTCATTAGTCGATAAGGCCCGCATGCCAGGTGCGAGAGATTTCTGGAACGCGTGCCACAGGGCCCGCATTCGGGGAACCGAAAAAGTATTTGACTCACGACCCGCAAGCTGTTTATCGACCGATGAATTTCATTGGTCGATATCACGATCGGTATAAAGCAAGCGGGGAATCCCTGCAGACGGTGACGAACACGTATCGACTGGTTAACTTTCATTGGTTGTTATCTCGCCTGCGGGGACTCCCCCTAAGCTGTATACCGAACGAGTTAACGACCAATGAAATTACGCCAATAGTTTCTCAAGCTACAAAAGGACCTTTGCCATTTGGCGCTTGAATGACATTGACAGGTGTTGGTAGAATAAGCGCAAGATATATGGGTGGCTGGAATGGGAACTAAATCCATATTTGTTACGGCCGCAAATCTTATATAGATCAACATACAACCTGATACTGACCTGCAAATTGCCAAAAACGTGCCCAAGAAAATTTGAATTTTGCGGGCTACCTTAGCGCATCGGCCGGACCGGGCGCGTTTCCAAAAAACATCGAAGCTAATTAAAATGTCCTTGAAGCCTAAAATAAAGTTCTCTAAACGGTTCCCAGACTTGCTTCTGTGCTTCTAGAGCCAGCGGCTAAGGCTGTGTGTCAATGAATGTAAGAATTTATAAAAATAGTTATATCCACCTAAACAGCTCAGTTTTCTAGAACTTAATTATATTACACTGCCTCTTTGGTCTAGTGGTTAGACCACCTGTCTCAGACCCGGAAGTCCCGGGTTCGATTCCCAGTGGGGGCAAAATTTTCTGCTCGGTTTGGTTGGTGGTAGGGCTTATTCTAAGTCCGCCTGGCTAGCTACCACCATCATTATCTAAGCCTGTCGCCATAACAACAATGTTAACAGCATTGTTCTGTTTTGGAAGTTAGAGGTCAGATAGCCAGTTCCTCTGTGGTTGAGGATTCCTGTTGAAGCTCATTTCCACCTTCAGCCTGATCATCACCTTACCAAGATTCCCAACCTATCTGGTTTTAGGCTTTCCATTATCGAGCTCGCTTCGCTCGCTTTAGCAACCCACATTCCTTCTCTTTTTTCTTGGACTTATTTGCGTAAGTCGTCAACGTAATTCCGATTTATGTACAAATAAAACCTTACATAAACCGAGTGCGGTGCACAAATTTTCTCTGCCAATTGCTATTCGTCTAGCTTTTCTGTTGTTGATAAAGTAACTTCTATTTCTGTATCAATAGTCAAAAGAAAATCAAAGCATTTCAAGGCAGCGCAGAGTGCTAGAGTGCTAATATAAATATTTTGACGTTCGGGACAGGGGAGGGCCCATTTAATTTTGCCGCCCAGTACAATACTGTAAAAATTAAAAATACAAGGTTGCCGCATGGAAAAAAAAAGAGCAAACAAAAATCAAAGAGAGAAAACCCTAAAAACATGCAAAAGTGAACGCATTTTATTGAACGAGACTTTATTCTTGTGATACTGCAACGTTTCGTTGTAACATTTAAAAAACTGAACTGTATATTTTGTAAGATTACTTTTGTTTTAGGGCAAAAAGAAAACATTTTTAGACATGTCTAGATTAAATTTCATAGAATTGGCGAATCCTTGATAGACAGCAATTCTTTTTACACTTGAATAACCGAGCTATTTTTAGATTTGTTAATAAACAAATCACAAATGTATTCTGATTAGACGACTTAGATGAAACGAAACGTCATTTCAAATGCAAGAAAATAACAAAGATGGCTGAAGAACAGGTGAGAACCAAAATATTATGATTTTTAAATGATTTTAAATGAATTTACCGTAAATATTGCATTTAACACTTCTTCAAAATAACACAAATAAATATAGTAATCTTTTTTTTTTATGCCCCGCTAATTTCATTAATTTTGTCTCTGTTATTTGGTGTTTGGTCTGTGAAGTGATATTCCGTGCGTTTGATTCTCTTTACAGGCGTTATTTTAACAATTTATCAATTACAAAAATATCCGTTCAACGTTTAGGAGTAACTCATTGTATGATATTGCCGGCTCTTTGGTTATGATGCGATGTTTACACATCATATCCTTGAAATGTAATCAAAACCTATAGTGGTGGATTAACTACTTTTTGCCCCCTAGTGCGTTTTACTATTTGTTATGTTCTACTTTCAAATTCCTACGTTGTTAGGATGCGGATTGTATCAATAATCACTTTCGTATTTTTTAGATTATTATTTCAATATATTTAGTTCATGTTTTAGATATTTGAAGGACACCAATTATTTCAATGGCTACTGTGTTAAAACATGTAATTGTTTAAAATTCACTCTCCTTTTTCCTATAACCTTGTTATTTTAAGCCCTATTTACTCCAGTTTCTATAGACTCGACAATTTATTTTATTAAAATTGTATAACAACCAAAATTTTAAGAAGGAAGGTTAAATAAGTCATTAGATAAGTTAATAATAAACAAAATTCGACTTTACACTTTCAGTACTGAATTTTTGTAAATAATATAGCAGTCTGTGTCATTGAACATGAACCCATAAATTCAGGAAATGTTAAAGTATTTAACACAAATCATTCTGTACTATAACATTCCTGGTCAGGCAAAATAAAAACTTATCTATTGTTACTTATTTTAAATAATGTAATGCATGTAACTCAATCCATCTGCCTAGCTTTTTCCAACTATTTTGGGGTTGCCAGTCTAACCGGATGCAGCTGAATACCAGTATTAACCATTTGAAAGACACTTATGAACTGTCAAGGAGTTGGTCAATCTAAAATATCAAGCTAGTTGCCCATTCCATAGCGTAGTAGGTATCAATGGAGAAGAATATGCAAGAAACTCCAGGGAAACTCTTTCAAATTATCAAAATCAATCTGCCTAGCGTGTTCCCAAATATGTTGGAGTCTGCTGGCAGTCAAACCGGATACAGCTGAATACCAGCATTTTATGTTATCAGATTTTCAGGCTTCACAACTGTCGTTTTGTAATAAGGTTTCTGATGAACTGATGGATGACTGCCTCGCTGGTCTAGTGGCCGCAAGCGCTGCAACTGTGCATGAGGTCCTGGGTTTGATTCCTGGATGAGGCAAAGTGTTATTGGGTGTTTCTTTCTAGGATTTCTCAGTAGCAGCCCGGAGTCTGGATTTGTGCCAGGTTGATAGCAATAGGCTTTGTTAAGCTCCATGTAATAGGGGCCGGCCTATTACATGGGGCTTAACATAGCTGGCAAAATGTGGGTGTACTGTAGTTACGCATCTGCCTAATCCTTCGGGGAATACTGGCATGATGTTATGTTTATGAGTTATAATGAATGTGTACGTTTTTTTGCAGGAGGTGATACAAATAGAACTGCTATGCAAACAGCTGTACGAATCCCAGGACCCGCTCGTGAGGGAGCAGGCAGAGAAGGCGGTAGTCGGCTTTCAGGTATGTCACTTGTCTTTGATGCATCATCATCTTTTTAACCTTTCTCAACCTTTCTCAACATTGTGTGTTTCATTGCAGGAGTCCCCGGATACTCTAAGCAAGTGCCAGGCTCTGCTCGAGCGCGCTGACTCCAGCTATTCACAGCTGCTCGCTGCAACAACCCTGGCTAAACTGATAAGCAGGTAACTATTAAATCTATGGTTGGGAATCTATCTTTTATGCTGTTATCGGATCTAGGGTGGGGCAAACCGGGACACCTGCCCTGGGAATTTGACAGGACTAAACTAAAATTTATCTTCTGTCCTTTTCTTAATCAAATAGAAAGAAAAGGATGCACTGAACTTAAATTTAGTTTAGTTTGTGAACAACAGAATTGGCACCATTGTGCGTACAAACTTACATTTGCGTTTTTACGCGCAATATTGAGAGTTTTACCATGTTATATTAAGGCCATAGACTTCTCATCGGTTTTCCTGTAATCTATGAGTAAAGAACCATTCTAATAGGTCATACGTCGTCATCTCAGCGTTCAGCCTTTTTTGCTTTGACAAGAAGTCTTCTTCTTCATTGTTCCCTCAACGCTGAGGATCGCGCCCACATATGACGCCTCTCCAAGCTATGCGGTCTTCAGCAGTGTGGACCGCTTGGTAGATGCTGCCTCCAACAACGTTCTTGATCGGACCATCTTGCCGGTGCTCTGCCTTGAGCACGTTTTCCTTCCACCCGGCCCAGCAGGCGTAGGCATGAGCACCGTTTTCTCGACGGAAGAGTAGACAAAAAGATCTTTCCTGTAGACAGTACGACAGCAGCAAAGTAGAGTCAACTGCACTTTTTACGAAATTCACTCTTTTACATAATTCGACTCAGAATTCTTTGTTTTGTCATAGGATTTATCGGTTGTCAGTGTGATTTTGACAGTAAGGATAGAAAACTTACTTCCGAAATAGTCTACCTACAAAAACACCTAGACAAAGATCGTTAGAATTGAAAGACAAAATGACAGATTGTAGAAAGATTTCTACGATGGATTTCAAAAATTAAGAAACAAACTGTCACTTTTTATAGAAAAAGCTATGTCTATTCTTCGTAGAGATAGAAAGCGCCTTGCTACGCCTGCAGTATCAAAAGCCTTTCCAGACCATGCTTAGGTGAACGCATAATATCTCCGAAAAAGCTGAGGGCACGCTCCTGGCATATTGTAGATAGCCGCTTGGTGATGTTGAGTTCCTCCAGTATGGATGATCTGATAACATAATATTTTTTCAATGTTGTAGGTCTACAGCAAGCCTGTCGACGCAGCAACGTCTGGACATCAGGAATTATGTCCTCAACTACTTGGCAACAAGACCCAAACTGGCCAACTTTGTTGTACAGGTATTATACTAAACTAGTAAACATAATCAGCCTATAATGTTCCCACTGCTGGGACACAGGCCTCCTCTCTGTGAGAGGGTGTGGCCCGTAATCCACTACGCGGGCCCAGTGCGGGTTGGTAGATGTCACATGTCTTCTTTCTATGGTTTTATTTATTTAAAAAGTAGTATGGTTTAATCCTTAAATATCATAATCTGCCTAGCCTTTTCCCAACTATAATGGGGTCGGCTTCCAGTCTAACCGGATGCACCAGGAGCGATTGTCTTTCTGACCACCACAACCCAGTTACGGGGTAACACCGATACCCTTTGGTAAGACTGGTAGTCAGATTTTCTGGCTTCTGACGACCCGTAACTACAAATGACAGCCGGGACCAACGGCTTAACGTGCTTTCAGAGGCACGGAGGTTCTTCGTATGTATGATCACCCATCCGCGGACCAACCGCGGCAAGCGTAGCTTAACCTAATCCATCGACCCGTACGGCTGTTTACTTAGCCACAAGCTCATTCCAGTATACATATACACACCCATGTATACAGGGTTCAAGGGACAGCCCTCCGCAGACTGATGGGGTGAATTCAGCATATCATACTAAGACGACCGGTACATGAAATTATGTCAGGAACGTCATAGGAATCCAATAAACCTGATTTGTATTATTACCTCACGCGCAATGTATCGTTACCGTGGCAAAACCCGCGTAGCTGCACTCCCCGTGTCGGGGGGGCGCGCTCGAGTATTTTAACATCCATTGCTGGTTTGTTTGTTTTATTTACATAAATGCAATTTTAAATGTACGTACAGAGAATGTAATTTTACATTGAAATAAAGGAATAGTAACTGAAAATTATGAAAACTTTCCTGAGCAAATTTCCGGTGGAATATGATTCAAAAATTAAGGGGCTGAATGAGCTGTTAAATTGCGGAGGGCTGTCCCTTACACCCTGTGTAACAAATTGTTATGTATTTTATTATGTATGTAAATATAAATTATGTATTTTCCACAGTCCCTGGTATCGCTGTTCGCGCGCATCACCAAGCTGAGCTGGTTCGACATGATCAAGGAGGAGTATGTCTTCCATAACGTTATCAATGATATCACCAACTTTCTCAGGGTAAGCACATAATAGAATGTTGGACATAATCTACAAATTAAAATAAAAATCCAGTCAAAATATAGCTGAATACCAGTATTTTACATGGACCGACTGCCTATCTGACGTCCATAACCCAGTAACTGGGTAATACGATACCCCTTGGCTTCTAAATATCATACCCCTTGGTAAGACTTGTTGTCAGACTTTCGGACTTCTAACGACCCGTAACGACTGTCAAAGATCCACGAATGACAGCCGGGACCAACGGCTTAACGTGCTTTCCGAGGCACAGAGGAGTCTCGGTATGTAAAGATGGTCAACTATTCACGGAACAACCCCGGCAAACGTAGCTTAAACTTCATGGATTAACCCGTGCAGCTGTTATTACTTACCTACGAGCTCCTTGATAACCGCATTTTTCTTTTTATTTACCCACATGGGCACTTATGAAACGTCAGAAGCTAGGTGCACGGTTCCAATTGGTCGTTTCCTATGGAGAAGAGCCGGCAAGAAACTCCACGGTTACTCTTTTAAATATAATTGGCTTTTACAATATTTTCAAATTACAGTGTTAGTAGGCATGGGAGGACAATGTAGGTATTTCAACAAGTACCAGGTACTTTGTACGAGGGGTGTTCAATAAATAGTGAGAATGAATATGACGCAATTATCTGTTATTAAATGTTATTTTATTTTTCGACGTAGTCACCTTTCAGGGTTATACACTATTTATAATTTTTTTTCTAAACTAAAATTCCCTTTCTAAAAAAATCTTCTTGCCGATCCCACAAAAAATCGTGTACGGCGGCGACTACTGCGTCATCAGCTTCAAATATCTGGCCCCTGAGATGTTCTTTTAACCGCAAAAATCGGTAAACATCACTGGAGCAAGGTCCGGTGATTATGGAGGATGTGCCATCAATTCGAAGCCAGCTTCTTGAATGGCAGCCATCTCACTCTGGATTTGTGCGCGGGGGTGTTATCTTGGTGAAAAAAATTAACAACAGAACACGTTCCGAAACGACGTAAACAAATGACTTCTATTTTTTTTAAACAAAAGAGAGTCGATTGTTTTTTTTATTATCATCATAGCTAATGGCCTGCCAATATTAATTATTTATTTTCTTTCGAAGGAGAATGTATCGCATTCTCACTATTTATTGAACACCCCTCGTATTTCTTACGATATATTTTTTTTTCAACAGAGTCAAGACCTGTGCACGATTGGCGTACAGTTACTATCCCAGTTGGTGGTAGAAATGAACCAGGTGTCCGAAGCTGATGCCAACCGTTCTCTCGCAAAACACAGGAAAATTGCCTCATCTTTCAGGTAAATATAACATCACATGTGTCAAATAGTGTGTGGAACAAGTACTATCAAGATTTACCTATTGACCGCCAGTCGGATTAATACGACAAATGATTTAGTGCCCGTGGGGCCTCAGTCGTATTTATACGACTCAGAACCTATTGTTCTATTTCATTGCACGACCCTATTCGTCGTCGGTATTTATTTGTCGATTTATGAACTGGGTGCTGGTAGCAAGGCAATTTATAAAATCAAGCGTCACAGAATAGTACAGAAGGCGCACTCCGCATTATAGGTATGAAGCTACAAGTACGCGGCGGGCTCGTGTTGTCGGACCAATTCAGTGAGCGTAGCGTAGTAGGAGAGTTACGCGATAGTAAGACAGGCAACTTATAGGTAAATACAGGGTGTAAGCCCTCCGCAAATAAACAGGGGGTATTCAGCTCCTTATTTTGAACCATAATCCACCGGAAATTTTCTTTAATTTTATACTTTTTTCAGTTACTATTCCTTTATTTCAATGTAAAATAACATTCTCTGTACGCAGCACGCCATTTATGTAAATAAAAGAGCTAAAATAAAAAAAAATAAGCATTGGATGTTAAAATACTATAGCGAACGACGCGTGAAGCTCAGAATTTACATTGATAAAACACGTGGCTCGAGCGCGCCCCTCCCGCCACGGGGAGTGTGTTTTGCCACGGTAACGATACATTGCGTGTGAGGTAATAAAACAAATCAGGTTTATTAGATTCCCATAACGTTCCTGAAATAATTTCATGTACCGGTCGTCTTAGTATGATATGCTGAATTCATCCCATCAGTCTGTGGAAGGCTGTCCCTTACACCCTGTATAACTGTAGTAGTAATTAGCGCTGTGCGACCTGAATTGCACTTTATTGTGTGGTAGCAAGAGTCGCTTTTTCTTTAAATGATTTTGCGGTGTGAATCTTCTGTACTATTCTGTGCAAGCGGTCAATGTGTTAATAAATGCTAGTCCTATCATAATGATAAACACTGGTTTTCTTTCTATTGTTCTGCTAACCAACTTCAAAAAAGGAGGATGCATTCGGCGAGTTTTATGTACGTATGTTAGGCTCAAAGACCGAAAACGTTCATTGAAAAAACGCTTTGGCCCGATTCCTGGCAAAATCATGAGCTTATTGTAAAAGTTCTACAGTTCATAGTTTTGATTATCGTCCATTTCAAAATGCAGTATGTATACAGTGGATCCGTAAAGAAATTCAACTTTTCTTACGTTTTATGCAATTTGCAAGTCAGTGTCTGGTTGTATGTTGATCTCAAAGATGATGTCAGCACAATAGACGGGGTCCGCTAGGGCCGATGCCTGTCAGGGTTGCGGGTTAGTCCGAAAGGGATACCGGGACCTTGGCAACAGGCAACTGAAGGAACACGGGTGGGTTTTAGTCAGTAAAAGTCTGACACGCCCTTCCGCTCCGCCCAGAGTGGGAGAAGTCAATCGATGATTCCCAACGATTAAAAAAAAAAAGTTGTGTCTTGCCCAAAATATTATTCGCGACAAACTAATATGTTTTTACAGAATTATAATCATTAATACATCTCTCTAAGTTAGAATGGTCCTCAAATGTCATGATTTCATGAAAAAGTCGTTTAATCTGCCTAGCCTTTTCCCTACTATGTTGGGGTCGGTTTCCAGTCTAACTAGATGCATCTGAATACCAGTATTTTAAATGGAGCGACTGCCTATCTGACGTCCACAACCCAGTAACTAGGTAATACGATACTCCTTGGTAAGACTGGTTGTCAGACTTTCGGGCTTCTGACGACCTGTAACGACTGTCAAAGATCCACGAATGACAGCCGGGACCAACGGCTTAACATGCTTTCCGAGGCACGGAGGAGTCTCGGTATGTAAAGATGGTCACCCATCCACGGACCAACTGCGGCAAGCGTATTTTCACCCGATGGATCGACCCGTGTGACTGTTATTACTTAAAAGTCGTTCAGTGGAATAAATCTAAATTATTTTTTCCCTTCATGAGTGTTTTCGGTCCTTGACTCTAACATGTAAGTTCATAGATTTCTTCTATACCAGATTAATGTGATCATTTCTTGATTAGAAGCCTTGTGAAAAAAAAATTGCGTTGGTTGAGAACATAATCATAGAAAAATAAATCATAGTTCTTATTGAAGCGAAACTGGGTTTTATTTTATTTAGGAAAATAAATAGTTACACATTACAATATTATGGTATAGAACTTAAAACATATGTATTTATATACAATCCAACACTAAAATTATATACAAAGCGAAATAATAATTATTATAGAAAGAAGGGCTCATAGGGCGTCAAAAAATTCTTCCGCATCGCTGTCAGTCGTAAAAGTGCCCAAAAGGCTGGCAGAACTTAAAACTAAAATGAGAGTATTAAGGTCGATCCGCAAACAACAGTGCCGGCACAGTGCCACACGTGCCGGTCAGTATCGTTCCGATAAGTGTCAGTGAAAACAATCAAAATCAAAAGTCATTTATTCAAACTAGGCTGAGAATCAGCACTTTTCGAACGTCAAAATTACATAAGACAGTCCCCCAAAACGCCCACCCTTCACCACTTCCTAGTGCTTTAGCTGGGAAGAAGAAGTGGCGCAACAAAATTTTTATGTCATGATGATCTCAATAGCAACAAATGTTTTTTGTATAAGTTTTTATAAGGTATTTTATTTTTATTTTTGCATGCTGAAATGTACAAGTAAGCAAAATATGTGGGACTTCTCATTTATTTAAGACCTTTTATGTACCATATTTTATGCAAAATAAAGTTATTCTTCTTCTTCTTCTTCTTCAAACTCCCCAGCAGCACAGCTGTCTGTTCAGTTAGAAAAAAATGATTCTATACAAAAGTTTGCAAAATCATTTACATTACGCAACATAAAACATAAATCTAATTATTAGCCATATGTCAGCTAGCACACGCCAATATGCTAGCTATCCGTGACAGTGACGTTCGGTGACACTGTCACTGACGAGTACGGATAGCGTAGCCGTAGTACAAAATGTATGCTACAATATTATATTTCACAGTACATTACTGATCGCCACGTATCGGCACTGTTATGTGCGGATTGACCTTAAATGTGTAGCCAACAACATTAATATAAAAAAGTTAACAAACAAAACGACGTGCAATATAAATAACATTGATTATTCAGTTTTTACCCGACTACGGCGAAGAAAAAAGGAGGGTTATGATTTTGACCGGTATGTATGTATGTATGTAGGTATGTATGTATGTTCATCTGTTCCCTCCTATCTTCCAAACCACTTATCACAATTTGACAAATGAGGTATCGTTAGAAGCGTCGTGATTGTCCGCTGGTTATAGGCTATGTGAAGTCACATTAAATTAAAAATGGCGCCCTCTAGAGGACATAAAGTGAGGAACTTAAAAAAAAATATGGTTTAATCGTACCATGTTGGGTATCAAATGAAAGGGCTTAATGAGCACATTTCAAAAATATATATATTATAACCCCAAAAGAATTTAAAAAAAAATCAAGTAATAAAAACTAAAACCCAACTACGACTTAAAAGGTATAAGCAAGACACCACAGACAGACAAATTAAAACTCAAAAAAACTCAAAAAAAAATATCTACACTAATATTATAAAGAGGAAAGATTTGTATTTTTGTGTGTATGTTTGTAATAAATAAACTCAAAAACTACTGCGCCGATTTAAAAAATTCTTTCACCATTAGAAAGCTACATTCACCCTGAGTAACAGGCTATAATTTATAAAGATCACACCCGGCGAAGCCGCTGGCGGCAGCTAGTTAAATTTAAAAATAAACTAATCTGAAACTAATACAAGTAAAAATAATAAAAAGAGATAATAGAATATATAAAATTAAGGTTCGCTTCTTCTAAGCTAAACTATCACAGCTAAGTAGGCTTTACAAGTCAACGAGTAATTAGTCGACCAACTTACATTTGTAGTTGGAATGTATAGGAGAAAAGGTTTTTTAACTACAATGTAACAACTAAGTTTGTTCTTGGGTTTAATTAATCCCAACTACAAAACCCTTCATTCTGCGTGGTCGTAATCGCACTTGGCCGGATTTAAACGCAGAGTCTTGCTTAAGGCCGTACCCTACCTCAAATCACTTCGCATAATCCTCCGTTATGCCGAAAATATAGCAGCATTCATTTTGAAATAAATATTTATAGGTTTTTGGCGAAAACACGATCACATAAAATGTCCTCTATATAAAAAAAAAAACCAAAGTTACCTCTAAACCGAACAACTATAAAACCTTGTATTAAAAAAATACTTCAAATAAGATCATGAAACTTTGCATAATAACTGAACTAATTATAATATATTTTTTAAACTACCATTGTTTTCACCATAAAAAGCAATAACCTACACTATTCGAGGCTTGAGAGCCGCTAGAGCCCCACTCCGTCTCGCTCCCACTCATGCCGCCAGTAGCATGGTGCTCGCGAGATAAAATTTGAGGTAGGGTAGGGCTATAAATCCGAAGTATCATATCCTATTCTATGACCTAACGAAACGCCAGGGTCTGAGTGAGAGCGAGACGGAGTATAGCATAGTGCGAGCGAGATAAAATTTGAGGTTGGGTAGGGCTATAAATCCGAAGTATTCTATGACCTAACGAAAACAATTTGTTCCCAGGGACACCCAACTCTTCGAGATGTTCCGTCTATCCTGCTCACTCCTTGGCACGATGCGGGGCAAGCCTTTGGAACTGTCAGATGAAAGACAACACGCGTTAGTGGCCGCGTTACTGAGGCTGGCACACAATTGTCTCACATTCGACTTCATTGGGACAACTAGTGACGAATCCAGTGATGATCTGTGTACCGTGCAGGTGAGTCATCATTATCATCAGCCATGTGGCGGCATCTACATCGCCACATACGAACTACGCATTAAAGACCCGACGTCACATTAATCCTGTATCGCGCAATTAGAGTTTACCGCGCGATGGACATATACATATCAACAAGCGTTGGTGGCCGCGTTACTGAGGCGGGCACACAATAGGGAATATGCATGTATTTTTTTATTCTATAGTTTACATCGCCAAATAACAGTTAAACAAAATTCGACGCCAAAAAAGCAATTTGAAGTACTTAGAAAAAATGTTAAAAATATCCAACCGACCCGGTCTATTTGGCGACATATTTTATATTTGACACCCTCCATTTGGCGCGCTTGGTGTGGTGACGTCACATTCTATGAAAACAAACAAACAAGTGTCAATGTCAAACACTCCTACAAAACACATTGACATTTTGATGCTGCATGCACTGCTTGACATAAAGTCTTTTCTATAATACATCTGCATAGCCTTTTTACCCGATTACGGCGAAGCAAAAAGGAGGGTTATGATATGGACCGGTATGTATGTTCATCTGTTCCCTTATAACTTCTAAACTCCTCATCATAATTTGACAAATGAGGTATTGTTTTAAGCGTCTTGGTCGTCCGCTGGTGACGTCACATTAAATTGAATATGGCGCCCGCTACAGGATATAAAGCCTTGAACTAAAAGAAAAATTATCATGATGTTGCCATGTTGGGTATCAATAATTAGCACATTTCAAATATATGTAACACCGATTTTTTTTTTAATAAAATAATAGTTTACATCGTCAAATAATAGTTTAAAAAAATTCGACGGCAAAAAAGCAATTTAAAGTACTTACATTTTTTTTTTTAATATCCAACCGATCCGGGCTATGGTGACGTCACAGTCCGTGAAAACAGACAAGCAACTGTCAAGTCAACGTCAAACCCTCCTTTTTCTATGAGCGCTTGACACTTGTTGATTGACTTGACATTGACATTTTGATTGTTATCCCGGATTGTCACGTCACATCCGCTCTTAGCCTTATCAAGTATTTTAATTACCCACAGTTTTTTGGCACTTTTTAAAAATGAATTTCTCGCTCAAAAAGAAATTTTATTTAAAAATATTGATGGAGGCATAATTCTGAAGTAACATAGTTTATAAAAAAAAATATTTGACCCATATTTGAATCAAATGCATATTCCCTATTATCTTTTCTTTGAATTTTTAGTAGTATGTTTAACTTTTAGTTGTGATTTTAGTTTTATATAACTTTTATTTTCCTAACTGTGTCCTATACATATAACCGGATGCAGTTGATTATCAATATGTTACAAGGGCCAATTATTGATCTTGTCCGATAACTAAGAATTTTATCAGATAATAAAAATATCACTACATATTATAAAACAAAGTCCTCCGCCGCGTCTGTCTGTCTGTTCGCGATAAAATCAAAAATAACTGCACCGATTTTCATGCTGTTTTCACCAATGGATAGAGTGGTTCTCGAGGAAGGTTTTAGTATATAATAACCGACATCCACGCGGGCGAAGCTGCGGGCATAGTAAAAAATATCTAATCTAACCGAAATTTTGTAAGTATGGATGGATGGATGTTTGTTTGTTACTCTTTCACGTAAAAACTACTGAATGGATTTGGATGAAATTTGGCAAACAGATAGTTTATAACCTGGATGTTAATCCAGGTTATAAACTATCTGTTTGCCAAATTTATACTTTACGGATACTTTTTATCCCGATATTCCCACGGGATCGAGACTTACGCGGGTGAAACAGCGGGGCGCAGCTAGTTTATAATTGAATTTTTCTCCTCAGATCCCAACATCATGGCGTCCAACATTCCTAGAATCAGGCACTCTAGACCTGTTCTTCGAGCTGTACCACTTGCTAGGAGGTTCCCTGGCTAGCCTAGCACTCGCCTGCCTGGTACAACTGGCGTCAGTGCGTCGCTCGCTGTTCAGTTCCAACGAGCGAGCCAAGTTC
Source organism: Lithophane socia (assembly GCA_947522985.1). Taxonomy (NCBI): domain Eukaryota; kingdom Metazoa; phylum Arthropoda; class Insecta; order Lepidoptera; family Noctuidae; genus Lithophane; species Lithophane socia. Next base: position 5,300,799 of record OX383280.1, read on the forward strand.
CTGAACAGATTGGCTGCCGGGGTACTGAGGATATTGGATAATACACAGGTAAATATCATTATAGTTAATAGGTAATACGGGCTAAAACAACTACAACTAGCAACTGGATGAGAGTCGCAGAGAATCGAGCTGAATAGCGTGCAATTGGAGAGGCCTATGTCCAGCAGTGGACTGCTATAGGCTGATGATGAATACGGGCTGATATCCGCAACTCCACGTCAAAGCGCGTATTTTGCGTACGGGTGGGAAATCACTTATTCGATCCACCCCAGCTCCTCCAAGAAGGCCAGCAACGCCTTGGTGTTACTGACCATCTCACGTAGGGTACCTGGGTTACCGAAGTACTTTGCCCTGTAAGGCAATTAAATAAATATATGTGAAGTTGAGGTTTGATGCTAGGTCCTATTTTTGGCGAATACACGATTACATAAAATTTTCTCGATAGAAAAAAATCCAAAGTTACCTCTAAACCGAACTATAAACAGCTGGTATTCAATAAATACTTCAAACAATCAACGAACATGAAACTTTTCATAATAACTGAACTAACTATAAAGCAGGTCTCATATTTTTTATTTTGTTTAAATTACCATTATTTTCACCGTAAAAAGCAATTACCTAAACTATTCGAGGCTTGAGAGCCGCCAGCACCCCACTCCGTCTCGCTCTCACTCAGGCCGCGAGTAGTACGGTGAAAGCGAGAAAAAATCTAAGGCTGGGTACGGCCTTAATACCACATTTTTTGTTCCAGGGCCTATCAGACCCCACCAATTACCACGAGTTCTGCCGTCTCCTGGCGCGCCTGAAGTCCAACTACCAGCTGGGCGAGCTGGTCATGGTAGACAGCTACCCAAGACTCATCGAGCTCATCGCCAAGTTCACTGTGCAGAGCTTACAGGTAACGAAGACGGAAAGAATTGTGTTATTACGATATACACCCCTTTGCAAAAAAAACGGGCGGTTTTGATTTTTGTACATTATTGGTAATCATTTAGCCGTAAAGAGGTTTTAATAGCCAAACTATGTTACTGGCACTTAATAAAGAGTCTGGGTATGAAAAAAAGTTAATTTCAAATTCGAAACTTTTGTTTAAAAACAATAATAATCCCGTTTTCCGTTTGTGACTTTTATTAACATTTTGCAGATTTGATGTTATAAGGTTATCCTGGCAACTAAAACTAACTTCTCGTTATTTTTAGTAGAATAATTTGTTTGTCGCATTATCCAGCCTTATTGTGACTTAAAAGTGATATCTTTGTGTTGATTGTAATAGCAGAAAAAGCAATAAGAGCTAGTAAAATTGTAGCGCTGCTGCAAGAGGGGTGTAGCCAAAAAACTATATTCTTATTGATTATAACAAATTACTAGTCATTAATGCTAATGACATAGTAAAAATATTAATATTATCCATACAAAAGCCAATGACTGTTAAGGTGCCCGTTTTTTTTGCAAAGCAGTGAAATAGCACGAATTCTGCCGCATCGAACTTGTTTAATCAGGAGCAGGCCTGCTGGGCTTACCTCCTATTACATGTAACTTTTTTTTTTGAAGGTGGGAAATCATGAAATGACTTTCCCGCCCTGGGCGGAACGGGAGGGCGTGTAAGACTTACTGACTAAAACCCACCCGTGTTCCTTCAGTTGCCTGTTGCTAAGGTCCCGGTATCCCTTTCGGATTTTCCCGCAGCCCTGCAGGCATTGGCCCTAGCGGACCCCGCCAATTGTGCTGACATATGAATATCTAAAAGGAAGACGTTGTTTTTGTCGTGTTCCAGATGTGGCAGTTCGCGCCCAACTCGGTGCACTACCTGCTGTCCCTGTGGCAGCGCATGGTCGCGTCCGTGCCGTACGTGAAGGCGTCGGAGCCGCACCTGCTGGAGACGTACGCGCCCGGCGTCACCGCCGCCTACATCGGCTCCAGGCTCGACTCTGTGTCCTGCGTGCTAAGGTACAGTTGAACGAAAATACAAAAATGATTTTTTCAAACAAACTAAATAGCATAAAAATGTAATCAAAATAGAACACCATTTTTAAATTATTGATTCACTAACCTGTGAAAAGAGCGGCAACAGCGCGCGGTGTCATGTCATGTCATGACATAAGGTGGTGTGTCGCGATGCGCGCCGACGTAATCTTTTGGCGCCATATTTAATAATAATAATTCTCAATAAAATCAATTACACAGAATCACTGATTATTAACCGAATAATCACATTCACCCACGAGGAATTATTAATCACAATCACTATTCAATCACTTAGTCATTAAATTTTTAGATTTTCAAAATGTCCGCCATGAACCCGAACGCACAAATTACACCGTCTTAGAAGGTTATTTCTAACTCAGAAGGTTATTTATCACTCACTCTTTCTTGCTAAGAGGTCGCCATTAGCGGCCATATCCTTTAATTTATTAAAAGATATTATTATTCTGTTTCTTAAATCCTCAACTTTATCAACGTCTGTTGAATAAACGCGCGCACTAAGCGTCTAATTTCGCACAATTCACTTGAAACAATTCAATTCACACAACAATTTTTTTCAGATAAAACCACTGAAATTGTCTTGGAAATCTTTTATTCCAATTTTCTTTTCTACATGTCAAAGTGTCTTTTATCAAAAATAATCATTGTCTTTTAAAACTCCCAGCAACATAGGAGGCAGGTCATTCAAGAGCGGTAGCAAACGGCGTATATTAAATGCGCAGACGACGCGAAGTTCAAAGTTTTTCTTCGCCGTCCGAAGTCAAGTTTCAAGTTAAGTTCTTGGAACGCGCGGCTTCTGCGCGTTTAAAATACGCCGTGTGCTAGGGGCCTTAGTAGCGAGCTGACAACATGTTGTGTTTATAGTGATGCAGATTATTGCAGATGTCTTTAACCTTTCGGTGCTTGCCTATTATCAGATCATGTAAAAAATCTTATAAATGAAAAATAATGTCCTGTGACTAAACTACTGGATATATTTTATTGAATTTTTGTATGTAGACTAAGAACGTCATTACGTAAACGTAGTTTAATTCATTGTTGTATTGTCGTCTCCACCTTGTATATTTCAAATAGGCACATACAAGGCAGTTAATTGATTCAGGCGTGACTTTGCGGAAATCCATTATAAAATACAATAGACGCTGATATATTTAGTAACCTATTCCGCTTGACTATTCTTCAAGAGTCATAAAAACCCTGTAAGAAATCGACACGTGTTTCACCTCTCAACGAGGCATCTTCAGGATGACGATTGACCAATTGCAAACCAGAACGCGACGTGTTATCACACCGAGCGCTGGACGCAGAGTCTTCACTCTGCGTCCAGCGCTCGGTGTGGTAAGGTTACTAAATATGTCAGCGTCTATAATTGTATTACATACAAGGCACTTTTGAACGTCAAAAAAAACAAAGAAATAGAACTGATTCTAGTTGCCCCTTCCAAAAGGTAGTTTTCGTATGGAGAAGAATGGGCAAGAAACTCCACCATTACTCTTTTAAAAAATGTTTTACAATATTTTGTATACGTCAATTACATATATTTGAAGACGAAGCACCTAGAATCAAATTACTGTACCACAGTACGCATAATCAGCCTATAATGTTCCCACTACTGGGATACAGGCCTCCTATCTTCGAGAGGGAGTCTTAACCACATTTATATGTTTATTTCCAGGGACGGTCTCGAAGATCCCCTGGACGACGTGGGCACGGTGCAGCAGCAGCTGGAGCAGCTGTCGGTGGTGGGGCGCTGCGAGTACGGCAAGACGTGCCAGCTGCTGGTGGCGCACTTCGACCGCGCCGCCGCCGCCTACAGCGTGCCGCAGGCGCAGCAGATACCCATGCTGCAAGGTATTGCTGATGTACACGTGTTAGGGTAAACACCGTTATACTTGAAACTAGTGGTTTGGTTTCATTTATAGAACGTAAAATCAATGGTTAATTATAACTTTTTTTCAAAGAAAATCTACATTTTACCGCATGAATATTTCACCATACGCGCTAGGGCAACGAACTTACGTCTCAACACGGGCGCGGGACGTGACCTGACCGGCCGCGAGCGCGACCCAGGGCGGCGACCTCGGGCGCATATCCATGAATTTGTGGACGGTGTCGAATATAAACTTTTTAAAATCTTTTAACGAAAATAATGTTTTTTTATTAGTTGTGATTCGGTCATTTATTTTTATATTTAAGTAAGTCATCCATGGTTTGAGTGACAACGGTGTTTACCCTTACACCCTGTATTTTTTGAGGTTGGTAACATTGGCTGGGCGACCATACTTTACTCACCGAGACCCCTCCGTGCCTCGGAAAGCACGTTGAGCAGTCCCGACTGTCATTCGTAGATCTTTGCAGTTGTTACTGGTAGTCAGAAAAAGTGACAACAAAAATGACATTTGGAAAGTTTCCAAATACTGTTTTTTACATCTAAAACTTAATATTCAGTGTTGCAATATTAATTAGTGCATTTCATAATCAATATTATAGTTCACTAGTTAGCTAGATTTCATATTTCCATACAGTAATATTAAAAAAAAAATAAATACACGTTGAGCGTCCGACTTGATGCTCGACCAAGTTCGAGCTTGCGTGGTCTTGTATTTAATTTTAGAATGTATGGAATTGTCATAAGATTCATTTTTCAGTAGTCTCAGAAAATGATCTGCTCTTGGTGTACCCTACCTCAAATTGATAGGCATGATCCTCCGTTATGCCGAAATTACTGCAGCATTAATTTTGAAATAAATATATTATGTTAAAGTTGAGGATTGATGTTAGGTCCTATGTTTGGCGAAAATATGAATTCATAACATTTTCTCTATAGAAAAAAAAAAACAAAGTTACCGAACTATAAAACGCTGGGATTAAAAAATACTCCAAATTAGATCATGAAACTTTGCATAATAACTGAATTAATTATAAAGCAGGTCTCATGTTTTTTTTTTTTTATAATTACCCTTATTTTCGCCGTAAAAAGCAATTACCAAAACTTTTCGAGGCTTGAGAGCCGCTAGCACCCCACTGCGTCTCGCTCTCACTCAGGCCGCGAGTACTATGGTGCGAGTGAGATAAAATCTGAGGTAGGTTACGGCCTAAAAAAACAAAACCTTTCCCCTACAGGTCAACTCACGTGGCTCGTGTACATAATCGGCGCAGCCATCGGCGGGCGCGCGTCGGTTAACACGTGCGACGAGAACGACGCCATGGACGGCGAGCTGGTGTGTCGCGTGCTGCAGCTCATGGACCTCACTGACTCCAGGCTGGCACAGGTCTGCTTATCCTAACTAATATTTCCTTATCCTTACATATTATTAAACAAAGTCCTCCGCCGCCTCCGTCTGTCGTCCTGTTCGCGATAAACTCAAAAACTACTGCACTGATGTTCATGCTGTTTTCACCAATGGATAGAGTGGTTCTCGAGGAAGGTTTTAGTATATAATAGCCGACATCCACGCGGGCGAAGCCGCGAGCATCAGCTAGTATTTTATATTCAGTGATTGGGATAGGTAGAGCTAATGTACCTAAAGTTCACAGAACACTGTTTATATTATAAACTAACTGCCGCCAGCGGCTTCGCCCGCGTGTAATCTTTATAAATTATAGCCTATGTTACTCAGGGTGAATGTAGCTTTCTAATGGTGAAAGAATTTTTGAAATCGGCGCAGTAGTTGTTGAGTTTATTCATTACAAACATACACACAAAAATACAAATATTTCCTCTTTATAATATTAGTGTAGATGTGAAAGTGAGTTTGTTTGTTTGTTACGCTTTCACGCTAAAACGGCTAAAAGGATTTGGATGGAATTTGGCACAGGGGTAGACTATGACCTGGAGTAGGAAATAGGATACTTTGTATCCCGATATTCCCACGGGATCGAGACTTACGCGGGTGAAACCGCTGGATGCGAGAAGTACAGAACCGGGCGATGCTTGGGGAAGGCCTATGCCCAGCAGTGGACGTCTTTAAGCTGAAATAATGACGATAATGATGTAAATTTATATTTATAAAACTTAATTTCTCGCACAGGGCGGCTGTGAGAAGCTAGAACTAGCAATGATGTCATTCTTCGAGCAGTTCCGTAAGATCTACGTGGGGGAACAAGTGCAGAAGAACAGCAAGGTGTACCGGAGGCTGAGCGATGTGCTGGGACTTGCTGACGAGAGCCAGCTGCTCAGTGTGCTCATGAGGAAGATGTGAGTATGCTTGCTGGACGTACTAAGTCAATAAAAAAAGAAAAATAATGTTTATTCTGCACAAAAAAAACGCACACACATGAAAAAAAATTCAAAAGTAGCCAAAAGCCTCATATACAACGAATAAAAAAAAAAAGTTTGACATTATTTTTCATACAATCTATCTGCCTAGCCTTTTCCCAACTATGTTGGGGTCGGCTTCCAGTATAACCGGATGCAGCTGTCTACTAGTATTTTACTTGAAGCGACTGCCTAACTGACCTCCACAACCCAGTAACTGGGTAATACGATACCCCTTGGTAAGACTGGTTGTCAGACTTTCGGGCTTCTGACGACCTGTAACGACTGTCAAAGGTCCATGAATGACAGCCGGGACCAACGGCTTAACGTGCTTTCCGAGGCACGGAGGAGTCTCGGTATGTAAAGATGGTCACCCATACACGGACCAACACCGGCAAGCGTAGATTATCCTGATGGATCGACCCGTGCGGCTGCTATTACTTAGCCACGAGTTGACTGTACCTTTACTAACCAAATAATATTTTGTCCACAGCATAACAAATCTAAAATACTGGGGCAGTTCCGAGCAGATCATAGCAAAAACGCTTGGTTTACTGAGCGACCTGAGCGGTGGATACTCCTGCGTGCGCAAACTGGTCAAGTTGGACGAGGTGCAGTTCATGTTGACGCATCACACGGTTAGTTATTTTCAATAATGACATTTGCCCAGTTTCTGAGCCTCAGATATGCCCTCAGTAGCTAAATATTTCCGTTCAAGGAAGTTCTTCATTAACTTGCGTGTTCAGAGATTCTGTGTCAAGATATAACATCAAGCAGAGGAGGCAGCAGTGGTGGCCCGGTGGTAACGGCCGCGACTTACGAGTTCTAGGTCGTAGGTTCGAACTCCGACAGGCGCTTTACTTTGTGTAAATAATTTCATCACCACTGCTCTCAAAACGGTGAAGGAAAACATCGTGAGGAAACCGGCATGTCTTAGAAACAAAAATTCGAAGACATGTGACATCTACCAACCCGCACTGGGCCCGCGTGGTGGATTACGGCCCACTCCCTCTCAGAGAGGAGGCCTGTGTCCCAGCAGTGGGAACATTATAGGCTGATTATGTTATGTATATAACATCAATAATAATAGTACTATCTATCTTGAGCATCGTTAGGAGGTTCCTCTCTCTGGAGCCCTGACCGCCGGTAGCTTGGACCCTGTTCCCGATACCGGTGGGCTACTATTTTTTATATTTTTAAATGTTTTATATATTTTTTTTATTCTAATATTTAAAAATATAATTTATATGTATGAAAAATGAAATAATAAGAAAGTAAATAGTACTATCTAATAGATATGCTCCGGTTAATTAAGTGTTTAAAGTCGCGACTGTTCAGGCCGATTCAGTGTGGTATTAGGACTTAGAGCGGTAGCACACGGCGTATTTTAAACGCGTGACAACTCGCGTTTCACAGTTTTTCTTCGCCGTTCGAAGTCAAGTTCTTGAAACGCGCGTCGTCTGCGCGTTTAAAATACGCCGTGTGCTAGGGGCCTTACTATCGTCTGCGTGTAGTGGGTATGTCTGGCACGGCGCTGCGCCCGTCCTCTCACTTCGCGCCGCCAGCCGCTATTAGTCGCTATACAGACACCACCAGATTCGCATGATGGACGACGCTATTATAATATTCAGATCATTCTGATTCAGAACTTTTTATTTTAACAGAATACAGATTTGTACCTGTACTTAGTCAACCTCTATGGATAAGACTATTTCCGATTAAAAGTTATTTATTTGTCATCTTGTTTACGAGCTTGCGATTTGAGTTCGTGTTTAATCGAGTAATCTCGTGAATGTATGAAACTGCAAAATTGAAAAGTTTGACGGTGGCTCATCAATTAAAGTCCGTGACTGTACATTATTCGAAGCCTTATCAGTTTATCACACAACGACATTAACCGGAACAACGGTCGATCGACATCGTCTGTTTTAATTCGATGTCCGGCATCCCCGGCAAGTGTAGCTCAACCTGATGGATCGACCCGTGCGGCTGTTATTACTTAGCCACGAGCTCCTCCTCCTCTGAATATTTTCTCTGAGTTAACGACATTAAATGTTGTCCACTGTTATAGGCAGAACACTTCCCGTTCCTCGGCATAGCGGGCGTGGGCGCGGCGGAGATGAGGTGCCGCAGCATGCTGTACACGGCGCTGGGCCGACTGCTCATGGTGGACCTGGGCGAGGACGAGGACCGCTTCCTAGCGTTCATGATGCCGCTCACAGGTAAGAACAAAAAAATATTGGGTCACCTATGAAATTGGCGTTTTTTTCTCACTAATAGAGAACCTCGTCACTTCTATGATTTAAAATATTCATCAATTGCTTGGTATTATATCGAATAATGACCATCATAGACAACTACAAATAGTAAAAAAACCTTATTACTTACAGTTTTCTTAACATAAAAAATGCCTAAAAAATTACTCCTCATTTTGTTAGCAGAAATGACCACAAAATTTTACCATACCAACAATATTCAAAAATCGAATTTTGTTGCTCAAATATTAACGAGATTGCACTTACAAGCCCATGCAAGGGCATGCCTCAATTCAGCTGAAACTTGCACGAACAGTAAACCGAAATGGGGATAATGTGATTTCCAATTAACGTTTTGGTTATTTAAGAAAGAAAGAAAAATAGGTTAATAGGGGCGAATTTTACTTAAACTTTTATACCGAGTATAATATCCTGCGAATAAATTTTGAATTTTTGTCAGAGTTTCCATACAAAAACTGTCAGACGACAATTTAATTCCACGGATTTATTCCAAAGATGCCTCGTTGAGAGTTGAAAGACGTGTCGATTTCTTACAGGCTTTTTATGATCTTGAAGAATAGTCAAGCGGAATAGGTTACTAAATATATCTGCGTCTATTGTATTTTACGAAACACGAAGTTTGCCGAGGGACATTAAGAAAATTGTTTTACTGAATTATACGTAACTTATATCTCAAAAACTCTTTTCACAGCTGCCTTCGAGAGCATTATAGGCCTCCTATCCGGCCCAGAGTCTCCGATGTTCAGTTCAGAAGACGCCAAGAAGACGCTGATAGGCCTCGCTCGAGATCTGCGCGGCCTTGCCTTCGCGTTCAACACTAAGACCACGTACATGATGCTGTTTGATTGGATGTGAGTATTCATAACACGCCTGTATTGTTCGGAAGGAGTCGGCAGAGGTCAGAGGTGGGGAATGCAATGCAATGTGGACCATTTTATTCGAGATTAAATCTCGTGGGAAGAAAGAAAATAAATTTATTTGACCCAGGTAAGGCACACAATATTTATACAAAAAACAAAGAACATAAAAATAGTATTGTGCGCCTCACGGCTGCGCCAAAGAGGCTCAGTTCAGCATGAAAGCCAGATAACTAGTGCCTGAAGACTATCTCGTTCGTGATTTCACGAAAACTCCAAGGAGATGTAGTTTTTTTTTTAATTAGATTTTTAAATGAAAAAGACAATATTTAATAAAAATATAGGTATAATATGTTCTCGAAAACGAGATCTCGCCTGATTGCCGGGTGAGATCTCGAATGGCCAATCACAACACCAGACATAGCACGCAAGATCGCGAGTTGACAATCTTGACTTGAGATGATCTTGACTTGATGGCATTCCCTTGGCAGAGGTCTAAATTTTAAATGAATTGGAGCGAGTTTGTGGCCACAATCGGCCACAAACCCAGAGGCTTGCCTTCTATTATGAAATTATTCCTGGGAAAATCTAATAGGGATCTCGCGCGACTGCGGATAGTCGTGGCCGTATTGTGGTATGGTTTGCGGTTAGTTGGCCGTTGCGACAAGTGCGCGATTCGTATCGGTTTCCATAGTTTACTCGGTCACTACGACCACTGGTTGTGGTCATGTCTAGTGCGCGAGATCTCATAATGTCTTTTTACTACTTACGCGGGTGAAACCGTGGTGCGCGGCTAGTAATTATTGTTCAGTCACTGTTCTAATTATTTTAATAATTTTCTTTAGTTTGATTTTTTTAAATGTTTCTCCAAAATAATTAATTCGCCAATAAATAATTGTTTGCCTTACTTGGGAAGAGACTGGATCACTGGACCCCATGATACAGGGAATCCTAGTGTAGGGTTTAGGGAATTTGTAAAAATCTAGCACCTAAGCTCTCAAAACGGTGAAGGAAAACATCGTGAGGAAACCGGCATGTCCTAGAACCAAAAATTCGAAGACATGTGACATCTACCAACCCGCACTGGGCCCGCGTGGTGGATTATGGCCCACACCCTCTCACAGAGAGGAGACCTGTTTTCCAGCAGTGGGAACATTATAGGCTGATCATGTAGCACCTAAGGCTCCTATATAATCTGTTACCTGTACTGAATAAAGCTTTTTTATTATTTAGTTTTACACATTTTTATTATTTTCCCCCACAGTTACCCCGTCTACATGAAAGTCCTGCTACGCGGCATAGAAGTGTGGTTCTCGGAGCCGGCGCTCACGACGCCAGTCCTCAAACTGACAGCAGAGTTAGCACAGAACAGGAACCAGCGACTACACTTCGACGTGTCGTCGCCCAACGGCATCCTGCTGTTCAGAGAGCTGTCCAACATAATATGTGCCTATGGTGAGTAGTCGCTCAGCCACTTCCCTTAAGAGCGTTTATTCTGAAAGTTGGCAACGTCGCAAATAACTGTCAATGTCAAATATTTACCTGTTTTGATTATTTTGGCAATATTGAGAATGAGATGCGAATTTTGAGATGGATGTGTGGAGTGACGATAATGGATAAAGTAAGAAATGAGTATATAAGGGGAAGTTTAAAAGTGGCGCCAGTGACAGAAAAGTTGAAAGGTAATCGTTTGGCCTGGTATGGGCATGTGATGAGGAGAGACAAAACGTATGTCACTAAAAGAGTGATGAATATAAATGTTGATGGATGGAGCGGGAGAGCCAAAGAAAAGATGGATGGATTGTGTGAGGAATAATATGAAAGAGAAGGGAGTAAACGGCGTGACGGTTGACAGGGGAGAGTGGAAGAAGAAAACGTGTTGCGCCGACCACAAGTAACATGGGACAAGCGCAGGAAGATGATGAGTATTTTGGCAATATTACTGTATGGAACTATGAAATATTGCTAACTAACTGATTAGAATATTAATAAAGAATTGCAATTATAACACTGAATTTAAGTTGTAACCGGTTTTAGGTGTAAAAAAGGCATTTGGAAAGATGCCAATTACGTTTTTTACATCTAAAACTAAATATTCGGTGTTACGATATTATTTATTGCATTTCATCTATACTAATATTATAAAGAGGAAAGATTTGATTGTTTGTTTGTTTGCATTGAATAGGCTCCAAAACTACTGAACCGATTTGAAAAATTCTTGCACCATTAGAAAGCTACATTCACCCTGAGTACATAGGCTATAATTTATAAAGATTACACGCGGGCGAAGCCGCTGGCGGCAGCTAATAATAAATATTTTAGATAACTAGTTAGCCATATTTCATATTTCCGTACAGTAATGTTGCCAAATTAATCAAAACAGCGAAATATTTGACACATATTTGCGACGTTGCCAACTTTCAGAATAAACGCTTTTAACAAGACTCTGTCCACGTGCCGCCCCACTCGCCGCTCGTTTACACCAATCAATTGAGAGACTATTATCGCTCAACTTTTATAACCTACGACATATTTATATTTCGTATATTACAGGTAGTAGAATACTGACGATAGACGTCAACAAGAAACAAATGTACGCTATGAAGCTGAAGGGAATCTCTCTGTGCTTCTCCATACTGAAGTGTGCGCTGTGCGGTAACTACGCCAACTTCGGAGTGTTCAGGTAAATAATAAATTCGGCCAACATCATCTACATACATAAAATAAGCTCATATTCCTACTGCTGGGACACAGGCCTCCTCTTTGTGACAGGGAGTGGGCCGTAATCCGCCACGCGGGCCCAGTGCGGGTTGGTAGATGTCACATGTCTTCGATTTTTTGGTTCTAGAACATGCCGTATTCCTCACGATGTTTTCCTTCACCGTTTTGAGAGCAGTGGTGATGGAATTATTTACACAAAGTTTGAATCAGCGCGAAACCACTGGCCGTTCAAGCATCGTCGCGTCGCAACTGACTTTTAGATAATAAATGATAGCGATCCAGTGTGCTAGCAATGCCAACCAGGGGGCTTTCTATGAAGTATTAATGCCATCATTATTCCACTGCGAAAAAAGGATGGTGCTAGCGGCCTTGTATAGCTCCGTCTCTCACTAACACTGGAAAAATGGTGGCATTAATACATTGTGGTATAGGTGCAGGACATAGTAGGAGTTGGCACGCACTCTGCACACTAGGCACGCGGCACGCGCGCGTTTGAGCTGCGAAGGCGTCAGGTAGCGAACGTACATACCCGAGGCACTACAAAAGCGCGGCACTCCCATCAGTAGTACTGAACGCGAAAAGCATCAACGGAAATGCAATGCCTGTTCCCAACTATATTGAGGTCGGCTTCCAGTCTAACCGGATGCAGAACACTAGTATTTTACATGGAGCGACTACCTATCTGACCTACACAACCCAGAACTGGGTAACACGATACCCCTTGGTAAGATTGGTTGTCAGACTTTCGGGCTTCTGACGACTCGTAACGACTGTCAAAGATCTACAAATGACAGCCGGGACCAACGGCTTAACGTGCTTTCCGAGTCACGGAGGAGTCTCGATATGTAAAGATGGTCACCCATACACGGACCAACCCCGGCAAGCGTAGCTTAACCTGATGGATCGAACCGTGCGGCTGTTATTACTTAGCCACGAGCTCCTTCAGAAATGCAATTAATGATTATATTATTAAATTTCCAGGTTATACGGTGACGAGGCTCTCGATAACGCGCTAAATATGTTCGTGAAGTTACTGCTCAGTATACCACAGAGTGATCTACTTGTAAGTATTTACTTTTCCTTACATACTAGCTTTTGCCTGAGGGTTCACCTGCGTGGAGGTCGAAAAGTATCCCTCGGGAACGTACTGTTTAGAATAGTATCCAATGGGACAAAAAGCGCGGGATATTATAAATGCGAAAGCGAGTTTGTGTGTTCCGCTTTCACGCTAAAACGGCTGAATAGTTATCGATGAAATTTGGTACATGGATAGACTATGACCTGGAATAGGGCATAGGATAGGACTATTCCGATATTCACGGGATCGAGATTGACGCGGGTGAAACCGCGGGGTAATTAATTCTGGTGAAAAAACACTTCCTCTCTCCTTAAACATCATCATTAATAGTTTCAACATATCTAACTATGTATATATTATATTTATAAAGATAAGATAATACTTTATGTAGGTATGTATTTATTGTATATGTAAACGGTACACCACTGACTACCTGCAGTATTGTCTCTCCTTACTTTAATCCATCCAAAGGTTGTCTGTAAAAGATAACTTTTAGCGATAAGACCGCCCATTGTGTCACCCTATATTAAATTTCTAATTTATGTCTGTAATTTTTATGGTGTACATAATAAAGAGTATTCTATCTATCTATAATAGTTAATTATGCAACTGTTATTTAATAAGGGGTATTTTGTTTTAATACCTAATTATTTACAGTTGCATACAAGACTTTATCTCCACCCATGATATGAATCTTCTATAAAAGTTTCTTTGCAATACCAATATCGATCAAAAATGGCGCAGTACGACGTGAATTCAAATTCGAATTCGAATGTGTTGTGTTTTTAAATTACGGTGCTTTGTTAGTGAAACGCTCGTGAATGACAATTTTCTTTTTTTTAAATGAGTTGCATTATGAAATTCAGTACAACATTACAACACCCGTTTAGATGATATTATGAGTACTATGAAACTGGCTGTTTTAATGTTGGCAATAAGCTTACTGTTTCAGAAACTTTTATAGAGGATTTATAGCATGGGCGTAGATAAAGTTAATAATGAAGGGTCCCCATTTAAGAAACGTGTTCTTTTCGACGTTTTTTTGCTCGATTTTAATACGTTACGGAGCTTTTTATGTGGCCTGTTTTATATTATGTTTCCATGACTGAAACTCTACCGATCACGTATGTAACCGCATATATCACGGTTTTAACATTTCAGGACTACCCCAAACTCTCCCAAACCTACTATGTTCTGCTAGAACGGCTCGCACAGGACCACATGCCGTTCCTAGCGAACTTACAGCCGGACGCTACGCTCTACATTCTATGCTCTATATCCGAAGGACTCACGGCTCTCGGTAAGTGTACGTACATATTACTACTGCTAGGTCACGTGTGGCGGCATCTACATGCGAACTACGCATCAAAGACATGACGTCACATAAAATCCTGCATATACAGTGTATTTTACATTTTTATCTCAGTATGACTAAAACTTTGAGAGATATTTTTTTTTTTTGTACTCGCATAGGGAATATTGCAACAAAAAAACAAAATGGCGGGGAAGTGTATTGGACCCACGCTTAGAATGTTAAAATAGTTGTTACTTTAAAATAGTTTATATTTAAGTATTTAGAATATCGCTAGTCCATGTCCGGACACACTGTATACTAGATTCTGACATCAATCGTTGGGCAGTTGCCCACCAGACACAACACCCGTCTGGTCGGAGGATCCTCCATTTTCTATAGAGGATGAGTGAACTTTACACCCTGTTCCTCATAGCTCTAAAAACGTACTAAGTACAGAATCCCCAATAAACAATTGTTATTCAAAATATACTAGCTAGTAAAGCTAGTAAATTTTGAATAAAATACTAGCTAGTAAAGCTAGTATATTTTGAATAAAATACTAGCTAGTAAAGCTAGTATATTTTGAATAAAATACTAGCTAGTAAAGCTAGTATATTTTGAATAAAATACTAGCTAGTAAAGCTAGTATATTTTGAATAAAATGCTAGTAAAGCTAGTATATTTTGAATAAAATACTAGCTAGTAAAGCTAGTATATTTTGAATAAAATACTAGCTAGTAAAGCTAGTATTTTGAATAAAATACTAGCTTTTGCCTGCGGCTTCGCCTGCGTGGATTTCGGGTATCGTCCCACGGGTACTTTCATCGCTCAATGGTGCCGATTCTGTTGTTCACAAACTAAACCAAATTTAAGTTTAGTGAAAGCAAGAATATAAATATATTTGACCCAGGTAAGAGACAATATTTACACAAAAAACAAAGAACATAAAAATAGTATTGTGCGTCTGTCACTACTCCATACAAGTCGTGATTAAAAACTTGCCTACTAAAATTACGTCAATTTACGTCAGGCGCTGATTAATTTGACAGGACTAAACTAAAATTTATCTTCTGTCCTTTTCATAATGAAATAGAAAGAAAAAGATGCACTGAACTTAAATTTAGTTTGTGAACAACAGAATCGGCACCAATGACTAAGTTCTTGATGTTACAACTAGGTTTGGATATAGTGAATAAGATTTTGATAAATACTGGTTATGTTATGTGCTTTCAGATACGAGTGTGTGCACGGGATGCTGCGCCACCCTCGATCATATAGTCACATATCTATTTAAACAGTTAGTGCAGAAATGTAAGTATTATAACACTATTATAAATGTATTATAGAAATATTTGAAATACAATCAATCAGCCTAGCCTTTTCCCAACTATGTTGGGGACGGCTTCCAGTTTAAACGGATGCAGCTGAATACCAGTATTTTACATGGAGCGATTGCCTATCTAACCTCCACAACCCAGTAACTGGGTAATACGATACCCCTTGGTAAGACTGGTTGTCAGACTTTCGGGCTTCTGACGACCCGTAACGACTCTCAAAGATCCGCGAATGACAGCCGGGACCAACGGCTTAACGTGCTTTCCGAGGCACGGAGGAGTCTCGGTATGTAAAGATGGTCACCCATCTACGGACGAACCCCGGCAAGCGTGGCTTAACCTGATGAATCGACCCGTGCGGCGTTTATCACTCAGCCACGAACTCCTCCAATATTAACACAATAACAATAATAAAAGCAGAAAGCGATAAGGCCGCCATTTGAATGTTTTGTAGTGTTAAATGTATTTATTTTTGCCATGTATTTTCTGGTGTACAATTAAGTAAGAGTAAACATCGTTGTCACTCAACCATGGGTAGTTGACTTAAATATAAAAATAAATGACCCAGTAACAACAAAAAAAAAACGTTATTTTCATTAAAAGATTTTAAAAAGTTTCTATTCGACACCGTGCTCGCTAGCGAAACAGCTGACTGACTGAAGTAGAGGTCGCGCTCGCGGCCGGTCAGGTCGCGTCTCGCGCCCGCCACCAGTGTTGAGACGCAAGTTCGTTGCCCTAGCGGATAGGTGATAGGTGATACTCTAGTGGTAAAATATAATTTAAAAAATAAATTTAAAAAAAGACTAATTTTCCATTGATTTTACGTTCTATAAATGACACCAAACCACTGGTTTCAAGGATAAAATTATGTTTTCAGCAAGCAACAAAGTGTCGAATCCCCGCCAGCCGCCGCCGGAGACCAGCAATATGTTCATAGAGGTACTGCAGCGACGGCCGGAGATCATGCAACAGTTACTAGCTACAGTAAGTATTATCTGAAGTCCCAGTCACGAGAAAACTCAAAACTCAAAGCATTTATTTCAATTAAACCATTTACAGGCACTTTTGAATTGTCTAGGAGTCAGTCAGTCAGAAATATGACGACACGGTTGGCGCAGTGGCTGAGCGATGGACTACTGCGCAACGTGTCGCGGGTTCGATCCCCGCACGGAACAAATATTTGTATGATCTGCAAGTAGTTGTTCCGGGTCTGGGTGTTAGTGTATGTGAGTTTCTATGTTTGTAAACGCACCCACGATACAGGAAGAAATTCTTAGCGTGGGGCAACGTTTTTAAAAAAAATAAAAAAAAATAATATGAAACTAGTTGCCCATTCCAAAGGGTAGTTGGTACTCAAAACTCAAAGCATTTATTTCAATTAAACCATTTACAGGCACTTTTGAATTGTCAAGGAGTCGGTTAGTCAGAAATATGAAGCTAGTTGCCCATTCCAAAGCGTAGTAGGTACCTATGGAGAAGAATGGGCAAGAAACTCCACGGACACTCTTTTAAATCAAAATATTGTTACAATATATGGGTTACATCATTCATGTTGAAATTATACATGTGAGAACAATGTAGAAAGCACGTTAAAAGCGTCCGCAATTATAACATAAAAACAATTCAAAAATTAAAATAAGCCATGGCAGCTAAGAGATGACCAGTCACAACTGACGGCGCCCGTTCACGAACATGACGCATGGATCAGCACCATTCAGCTCAACCATTTTGAAGGGAACTAAATGATCCAACAGAGAAGCTATAAATCGATACTACCCTTCCTTACATATTATAAAACAAAGTCCTCCGCCGCGTCTGTCTGTCGTCCTACTCGCGATAAACTCAAAAACTACTGCGCCGATTTTCATGCTGTTTTCACCAATGGATAGAGTGGTTCTCGAGGAACGTTTTAGTATATAATAACCGATATCCACGCGGGCGAAGCCGCGGGCGGAAGCTAGTAATATTATAAATTCGAAAGTAACTCTGTCTGTTACCTTTTTACGCCCAAATCACGGAACATGAACGGATTTCGATAAAATTTGTCAAGGCGATAGATGGCTACCTGGGGAAAGACATAGGCTACTTTTTATCGACTTACGACGCGGGCGGAAGGTAGTAATATTATAAATTCGAAAGTAACTGTCTGTCTGTATATTACCTTTTCACGCTTATTCCAACTTAGTATAATAGGGAATATGCATGTGATTCAAATATGGGTCAAATTTTTTTTTTTATAAACTATGTTACTTCAGAATTATGCCTCCATCAATATTTTTGAATAAAATTTCTTTTTGAGCGAGAAATTAATGTTTTTAAAGTACCAAAAAACTGTGGGTAATTCAAATACTTGAAAAGGCTAAGAGCGGATGTGACGTAACAATCCGGGATAGCAATCAAAATGTCAGTGTCAAGTCAATGTCAAACGTTCATAGAAAAAGGAGTGTTTGACGTTAACTTGACAGTTGCTTGTCTGTTTTCACGAACTGTGACGTCACCACACCAAGCGCGCCAAATGGAGGGCGTTTAAATAGCCCGGATCGGTTGGATATTTTTAAACATTTTTTTAACTTCTTTAAATTGCTTTTTTGCCGTCGAATTTTTTTTTACTATTATTTGACGATTTAAACTATCGAATAAAAAGATTAAAAAAATACATGCATATTCCCTATTATCTGGACGATGTTTTAAGTTTATCCGTCACTGTTATTTACATAGCAGGTATGTTGTATTCGAATTTGTGTGGGGTAGGTACCACAACTAAAAAAGTGAAAAATAAAAACTTTTTCACATTTTTTAGTGATTTTTTACCCGTCTGCCCCAGAAGGAGGGTAATGTTTATCGAGAATATGTATGTATTTATGTTTGTACGTATGTATGTCTATTTCTTTGGCACGCTCTGTAGCCTAAACGGCTTGATGGATTTTAACATACGAGGTGTCGTTAGGTTCGTCTTAATTGTGGGAGTGACATAGGCTATAATTTTTTTTATATAATTCATCTGTAAACAAAAAAAAAATTACAATATTGGTATCAAATAATAGCTAGTAATGAGTTTATTCCAAATATATAAATTAATAAAACTAAAAAGCTTGAAATAAAACAAATTATTTAAAAAACAAAAATTCCACCTGCAAAAACGCATAACTTAAAAGAGAAAAACAAGCATTATAATCTGTAGATTATAATGTTGTTTTTTTTTGTAATCTCTTCGTTTTACCCACAGGTATTGAACGTAATAATGTTCGAAGACTGCTGCAACCAGTGGTCCATGTCTCGTCCCCTGCTCGGCCTGATCCTGCTCAACGAGGAGCAGTTCGCGCGCATCAGACAGGACATGATCGCGCAACAGCCGCGCGACAAGCAGGCGCAGCTCGCGCACTGGTTCAACGGGCTCATGGCCGGCATCGAGCCCAACCTGCTCACTAAGAACCGGGACAGGTAGGCCTCTCACCTCCACAACCCAGTTACTGGCGTTACTGTATAACACATCATACATCTGCCTAGCCTTTTCCTAACTATGTTGGGCTCGGCTTCCAGTCTAACCGGATGCATCTGAATATCCGTATTTTACATGGAGCGACTGCCTATCTGACCTCTACAACCCAGTAACTGGGTAATACGATACCCCTTGGTAAGACTGGTTGTCAGACTTTCGGGCTTCTGACGACTCGTAACGACTGTCAAAGATCCGCGAATGACAGTCGGGACCAACGGATTAACGTGCTTTCCGAGGCACGGAGGAGTCTCGACATGTAAAGATGGTCACCCATCCACGGACCAACCCCGGCAAGCGTAGCTTAATCTGATGGAACGACCTGTGCGGCTGTTATTACTTAGCCAAAAGTTCCTCTGTGTATACCACGTTAGTATTAGTAATAAACTAATTAGTTACATTAACGGAGATGCGTTAAGGGGCCACCGTATGATGCTCTCAACTACAGTTTGGAGTTCGTGCAAACTTCGTTCGGTGCGCCGCCGTGTATGTGTGCGTGTGAGATAAGAGATAAGTAGATATTATTATTTGCCATTCATTCTTATCGAGTCGTTCAATCGGCTTTTATATTTATTATTAATAATTAGGTATGTTCATTATTTGCTATATTTTTGTTGACTAATTTGGGGAATCGTTATTGAATGTATAGACTAGTAATGCGTTTTTTGGAAATTTCTTTACCATGTCAATATCTCAAGATATTATATTACTATCTGCGCCCTTCGATTTCACCCGCGTAAGTCTTGATTCCATAAGAATATCGGGATAAAAAGTATCCTATGTCCTATTCCAAGTAATGGTCTACCTATGTGCTAAATTTCATCTAAATCCGTTCAGCCGTTATAGCGTGAAAGAATAACAAACAAATAAATAAACAAACAACCTCACTTTCGAATAGTTTAGAATTTATAATATTACTAGCTACCCGCTCCGGCTTCGCACGGGTAGCACTAAGTACCTGCCTACCCTACCTACCTACCTAGCCTACATACCACTTAGGGGTATGAAAAATAGATTACGACCGATTCTTAGACCCACCGAATATACATATAAAATTTCATAACAATCGGTCAAGCCGTTTCGGAGGAGTATGGCAACTAACACTGTGACACGAGTTTTATATATCTACTAGCTGCGCCCCGCGGTTTCACCCGCGTAAGTCTCGATCCCGTGGGAATATCGGGATAAAAACTATCCTACGTATATATATATCTATTATAGTATATTGTATCTATTGGTAAGTTTAAGTACCTACTTATTATTTTGCACCAATGACAACCCCATTTTTTATGTCCACGCAATCACTGTCCATTCTAAGGTTGCCTGGAAGAGATCACAGAAAGCGATAAGGCCGCCCATTGTATGTTTTATAGTTTAAAATTTATTTATTTTCGCAATGTATTTTCTGGTGTACAATATATAAATAAATAAATAAATAATCCAGGTTATAAACTATCTGTTTGCCTTTCATCCAAATCCATTCAGCCGTTTTTACGTGATTGAGTAAAAAACACACAAACTTTCACATTTATAATATTAGTAGGATTAGTGATATTATGTATATATATACATATCACTAATCCTACTAATATTATAAATGTTTATACTAGCATCCGCCCGCGGCGTCACCTGCGTGATAAAAAGTAACCTATGTCCTTCCCCGGGCGGCCATCTATCTCCTTGCCAAATTTTATCGTAATCCGTTCAGTGGTTTGGGCGCGAAAAGGTAACATACAGACAGACAGACAGACAGAGTTACTTTCAAGTTTATAATATTATAGTATGGATATAAAGTTAGGATCTCAAGATCTACGCCTCGTAGAGAAAATCTAGTAAGTAGACAGGTACTTACTTCATTCAAATAAGGTACCTACCTAGTACACACGGCTACACATCAAGCTATACATTTCCAGTTTATGCTGATCTCGCATTGTATAGGATTTCCGTACAATGCGAGGTCAGCTTATACTGGAAATGTATAGCTTGATGTGTAGCCGTGTGTACCTATGCATCGTTATCGAGAGTGGCCTTGGAAATCGACAGACGAACGGGCGGCGCTAAAGTTGATCACCCACGGCGCGTAATTATAAATTATTAGGATTAGGATATATTTATTATTATTGTCTTTATTTATAGTCTGTACAAGTTTATTTATTTTCTTTAGGGTGGGTGGCCTCAACTTTAAAAAACTTAGGCTTTTCTTTGTTATTTCAGTAAGTAGGTACTTATTTATTTCTTTTACCTACTAAACTTTAAATATTGTGACTAGGAAAAACTGAATACAAGTCAAATAATAAAAGTGTACATTAGCAAAGTACCTATTAGTAAAAGACAAAACTTTTGTTTAGGTTCTTACTTCAGAGATAATGATAATCCATAATTTAAAAAATATAAGTCGAATCGTGATGAAGTCGTGTAGGGTTAATTATCGACTGAACGAATTATTTACAAAAAATACAATTATCAGAATACATAATGTAGTCTCAAAGATCCACACAAAACACGCAGATTTATAGGATTTGGCTTGTTACCTTATGTTCTACCTGCGAGCCGGGTGCTTGGCACTAAAAGTGTATATAAACTTCAACGACTTTGAACTTTTCATTTTAGTTTTATCAATGTAATGTATGTATAATATGTAATAGGAATTTCACAAAAAAGTTCGATCAAAAACCGTACCGAGGCCGAGACCATAAAGCCGCACTTGTCCAAACAAATCACCCTACCCCGGGTACGCTGGACAAACATCACTTTCAAGTGTTGAGTTCTTGATATAATTATGCCGCGCGGCGGTGGCGCACTGCCGCCGCACGGTCGCCGCGCCGCTGCCGGTAGCTTGCACTTTTGCAAGCAGCCGGCGATCAAGTGGAATGGTGCGGCGCGGTCGCGGCGTGGCTGTGGTGCCGTGTCAACAGTTTAGAGGCGCGGCGGTGGCGCTGTCGTGGCGTCGTGTGGACGGGCACTGGCGGTGACGATGACGCGAGTTCCATGATTTTTGTTCACCCAAAAAGTGCTCAACGCGCCTAAAGAAGTTTTCACTTCAAAAATGTCTTTATTTTCTTAGGCTGAGTTTATAAGTAAACAATTAGTAGCTAAAGAGGTACCTATAACGTTATAATAGGTACCTATATCATTGGGTAATACTTACTGTGAGATAAGTAAGTACATCCCAAATCCCAACGTCCGGAGTCCATGTCTTCAACCAAATCAAAATCGTAAGAAATATTCCAAGTCCGTAAACAAACAAAACTTCACTGATAAGATAACAAACACCCCGAAAGAATCCCACACAAACCCCGCGTGTAGTAGAGGCACGTTACGCTAATGTGCCTGTCGGAGCGATACAGACAGCTACCACGACCACGCACACATTGACACGCGTGAAGCGAATAAAATTCTATTGAATTTTTATGAGAAATTGGGATGTGTTCCGTAATACCAAAAATGATTAATGAAAACCTAATTTTTTTCCAATTTTTTATCGATAATTTGTAACTTGATAATATAGGCTGTGCTTCTGCTGTAACAATATTACAAATATTGTTGTTTATAATACAGAAAAAACAGTATGAAAACATGTCATTTACGCTGTAAAAATGTTCGAAATTCAATTCGCTATAACTTTACTTTAGGTAGGTTTTTGAAAAAAAAAAGGATTTAGAAGCCTATATAAATACTGTCTCAATCCGAATAACAACACAATATGGTGAAAATATTCTCAAATTGCAAATGATTTTGGTATTACGTTTGTATGGAGAATTCATCGGTCACCGTGTTCTTAAGGTAGCGTAAGTGAATGTAAATTAGCAGCAATACAACTCCTTAAGTTCATATAAGTGCCAAATCTCATGATTTCACGAAATAGTTATTCAATGCACTTACATGAACTTAGAGAGTTGTATTGCTGATTCTAATGTTTATAATTCTGTAAATCCATATATTTAGATCAACATACAACCTGATACTGACCTGCAAATTGCAAAAAACGTAAGAAATTTTTAATTTCGCGGGCCACCCTAGCGCATCCACCTTAAACTAAGAAATCTCGATATTTTGTCAAGTAGTAAAAACCGCACGAAGGCTCGATAGTATATTAACATCATTTTACCTTTACAGATTTACTCAGAACCTCTCCATGTTCCGGCGCGACATCAACGACCTGCTGAAGGGCGCGGCCGGCGTCAGCGGCGGGAACGCCAGCGACATGATGACGTCATAACTGGCTCCTGCGGACTGTAGGCGCGGGGCTGGGGGGCGCTGGAGTTGTGGGGCGGGATAACTGGTATATGTCGTCGAAGAAAATGTATACAAATAAATCAGAAGGCTAGTTCCCGTATTTAAAAACGTTAAAAGTCTAGTAGCAGTCTCATCTCAGCCACAATTAATGTCTTAGAGTCAGCTCAGACCGCTACATGAAGCGACACGACGCTGCGCGCACGTTTTAACAATTATCGAACTTGTTTTCTTCACGACAAGGTATAATTTCAGTGCGAGGGTTGACACGTATCAAAGTACGCTGAGATGCGCGGTGCTGCGCAGCGCGTGTGCCTTATTGTGTAGTTAATAAATTCGATATTGTATCGGATCATTAAAAAGTGCGCGTCGTGTCGCGTCTCGGTCTGAACTGACTTTTAAACTTATAAAAAAAACGAGCGAGCATTACAATAGTTGCTAAGATGTGTAACATCTGACATCTTGGCTGACAGTACCAACCTCTCGGAAAATGGGTTGGTACCATCTGACGGCCAACTCTAGCACCGCGCGCGCTCTTTGGTCAAATCAAATCGCGCGCCTTTCCCTGGCTTCCTGTTACACACTTCCGTTGCATTTCACGAAATCCCACATATTACAGTACAGACTACATAGAGATTACTATCTATGATTGCAAGAAAACCAGAGGAAAGATTTTATGTACAGTCACGAGAAAAAAAGATGTATACACTCCGCAATATTCAATAAAGATTTTCTCGTGGTATAACGATAAGATTATGATACCTAATTCGTAATAATATGGGTTCCAAAATACAATGTTTGTTATAAAATAAAATTACAATTAATAGGAGAAAATCAGTTTTCAAAGTTGCTAAGTGTATACATATTGATGCTTGTGACTGTAAATAACAAAAAAAAAAAAATCGTCATGGGTATCGTTTTCATGGTTTCTGGGGGTGCTAAAGCCGATAGTGAGGTCAAAATGTCAATCCAAGATGGCGGATGAGAATTTTTTGACAGAAGACTGAGATTACACTGCGAACGTTCTTAGAAATACGAGAATTGTCTTTCAGAAATCATACATTTCGGTTCAAACTTAATGGCGGCTCGGAATATGAGGCGAGTCGCTGCGCAGTAACAATTTCATGTGTCGGCGGGGTACTGCGCAGCGAGTAGCTAACTTCCGAGCCTCCTTTAAGTTTGAATCTAACTGTATCGGTCCTAAGGCTGGAAACAGTGATACGCCGATGTCGGTCACCGACGTGGGTCGCGTACCGGTTTTTGTGAACTCGCCGACCGTCAGTGCGACACAATAGGTACAGCAGGGATCACCAATTAGTTTCAGTGGGGGTCCATTTTTTTTTTTAAATAATGTCACTGTCGCGGCCCTTTTGGTAGACGATTATTAGCAACAGATTTAAAAAAAAACTAAATATTTTTTAAGTAATAAACAAATAGTATGTAATTAACTAAAATAATAAATTAGGTTTTTAGTAAAGTCAATTTTTTTTTTACTTTGAACTGCCTGTTGTCTGGAGTAAAGTCGCTGCAAGTTAAAACTTTTTTTTTTTCAAATATTTTTAGATTAAGTTTTAGTTATAAATACTATTTACTTAACGCTATTTGGTGACTTCTGGTATACAGTAGTATACAAATAGTGTCATGCACGAAGACGCGCCCCACTCCGCGATTACTGTACTGTAAACTGTACTTTAGTACGGAACAGAGCGGAGTGGGGCCCAAAGTCAAAGTCAAGTAATTTATTTCAATTTGGCACATAAAAGGCATTTTTGAACGTCAAAAACAAAGAAATAGAACTGATTCTAGTTGCCCCTTCCTAAAGGTAGTTTTCGTATGGAGAAGAATGGGCAAGAAACTCCACCGTTACTCTTTTAAAAATGTTTTACAATATTTTGTATACATCAATTATATAGGGTGTAAGGTTAAACACCGTTGTCATTCAAACCATGGGTAGTGACTGAAATAGAAAAATAAATGACAGTCACAACAAAATTAAATTAATTATTAATTAAAAGATTTTTTAAAGTTTCTATCCGACACCGTCCGCAAATTCATGGATGTGCGCCCGAGGTCGCCGCCCCTCCTACCTACCTACACAACACATGAATAAATACACAATAAGGGTCGCGCTCGCGACCGGTCAGGTCACTTCCCGCGCCCCCCGCCCGTGTTGAGACGTAAGTTCGTTGCCCTAGCTCGTATCGTGAAATACTCTTGTGGTTAAATGTAGATTTTATTTTAAAAAAAATATAAAGTTGTAATTTTACATTGATGTTACGTTCTATAAATGAAACCAAACCACTGGTTTCAAGGATAACGGTGTTTACACTAACAAAATGTATAATTATATGTACCTAGACGATGTACGTAGAATAATAGTACTGTACCACAATAGGTAAAAAGAATTAAAGTGCGTTTTCGTGGATGGCACTATCTATCTTCACACATGTCCATTTAACGTCAACGTGTTAGTACGCGTGACGGACTGACGTCGGCGTAACACTACGTCCAGCGTTACCATACAGTTTCGGGGTGTTTATACGCCATTTTGTCGCATGGCAAAGCTAACCGTTTAACAGTTAAATTAATAATTAGAACCCGCAACTCCAGCGCTATTTTGTCGACATTTTATTCATTTTTATTTCTATACGTAC
The DNA here is from genome assembly GCA_947522985.1 of Lithophane socia. NCBI lineage: Eukaryota > Metazoa > Arthropoda > Insecta > Lepidoptera > Noctuidae > Lithophane > Lithophane socia. The sequence continues at coordinate 5,326,983 of OX383280.1, forward strand.
TATGAATTTATAAGACAATCCTACTTTTTAGTTTTAATAATATTATAAATGTGAAAGTTTCTATGTTTGGATGTCTCGCAATAACGGCTGAACGGATTGGGATGAAATTTGGCACAACCAGTCCGACGCTACTGTAGTCTGACGAAACGTTTCTTCGATATGACTTAACTATGAAATGATGTGACTTCGACGACATACAAATAAGCTCGATAATCCTAACTTGCGAAAGTGTGTTTGTTTGTTACGCTTTCATGCTAAAACGGCAGAACGGATTTGGATGAAATTTGGCACATGGGTAGACCATGACCTGGATAAGGTCATGATGGAGGAAGGAGGCCACTTTTCATCCTGCTCCGCAGACGAAGCCTGCGTCTGTCGTCCTGTTGTCTTATATATTCATGGTACACACAGAAATCAAAATAATCTAAAGTTAATATTAAAAATATAATTATATTATTATAAAAATAATTTTAATTAAAAAACTGTTAGTTCAAGAGTTCGTCTACAATTTTAGTAATATCACAATTTGAACTTCATTCATAGTATTTTTTATTATTATTATTTTATTTTTTTCGTTTTAAACTATAGATTATAATCTTACACTCGTGTTAGGTCCTTCGTGATTGTTTTTCTTAAGCGCTCGTTGTTTAGGTTTTTTAAGATTTATCTTGGTGTCATATGGTGTACAACTACTTGGGTTTTAGGCCACTGCTGGGCATAAAATAAAAATAGGCAGTCATGGGACTGCCGTCGGAAATGAACACTTAAAACTGGTATTAGCGCCGTTTATAGTACAGCACTACGACATGCTCGCGTCGGTCCATAAGTTTGTTACCTACCAAAAATCGCTCAACGCGCCGAAAGAAGTTTTCACTTCATTCATTGTCAAAAGATCGCTTTTAGCGCTAAAACCGCTATTAAGTCATCCTATGTTAAATATATACATTTATACACACATATATAAACTCATACCTTCTTTCCAAGGGGGTAGGCAGGAACTACAGAAAGCTACCTGCTACGACCCTTACATACTCCTTTTGCTTCGTTTATGATCATACATCGGCTTCCAGTCTAACCGAATGCAACTGAATACCAGTATTTTACATGGAGAGACTGCCTATCTGACCTCCACAACCCAGTAACTGGGTACCCCGTGGTAAGGCTGGTTGTCGACTTGGTAGACTAGCTATAAATCATCAATATTCAATCACAGTATTACAACTTTTTCCATAAATATAGATATATTTTTGCCCAGCAGTGGCCATAGTATAGGTAGATCTGCAAAGGTAGTCCGCGAAATTCAAATTTTCTTACGTTTTTTGTAATTTGCAGGTCAGTGTCAGGTTGTATGTTGATTAAAATATGATTCGCGACTGTAACAAATATGTATTTATACAATTAGAATCATTAATATATTTCTCTAAATTAGATTTTTGTTCCATAAAGGGCGAATTTCACCAAACTTTTATACCGAGTGCAAGTCTTATCCTGCGAATAAATTTTGAATTTGTGACAGTTTTTCCATACAAAAACTGTCAGACGACATTTTTATTCCACGGATAAAAGATATCTGACTTTGGTAAAATCAGCCCTTAATTTTTCATGAAATCTTGACAACTGAGACATGAAAATTACAAAAAAAAAATAAGATTGTTTTTTAATTTCGCGGTCTACCTTTGCTGGTCCTCCTTAAAAAGCCTGTCGACGTCACAGTAGTGACGTATGCCATGTGACGTCAGAATGTATTCGTGTATACTGTTAATGTGTTACAAACAATATGTTCCTTACTCTAACTTTTCTGTTAATCTGTGAGTGCCCTACATTATTTGCTTGTATTTTTGTCGATATTATTATCTAAATAGCGGCTTTTATAAGACTACTAGCTGTCCGTCCCGGCTTCGCACGGGTAGCGCTAAGTAACTACCCTACCTAGGGGTATCAAAAATAAATTACAACCGATTCTCAGACCTACCGAATATATACAAGGTGGAGAGGACAATACAACAATAAATGAAAATACTGGCTATACTAATGCATAAGAGTATTTTGCAACTAACAAATAAATCCTAACATTGAAATTAAAAAAGTCGTTTTTTCAAACAAACTAAATAGTAGTGATGGGCCGACTATGGGATTTGCCGATCTTTGACTAGCTATTGTAACTAAACTACTGGAAATATTTGATTAATTTTTTGTATGTAGACCGAGAACGTCATTAGTTATACGGAGTTTCATTTTTTGTTGTATTGTCATCTCCACCTTGTATATATATAAAAATCGATCAAGCACACGAGAATTTTATATAATAGATTCATTATTTCTAACATTACGCCTGTAATCCACGAAGGTTTAGGCAGAGATGTACCTATAGTACAGTCGTACAAGCTATTTGGTATACAGTCGAAATATATTCATTTCCTGCTACACTGCCAAAGTTCGTTTTGATTGTGTATGTTATTTAACTCTTTGTGCTTATGGCTTAAGAGAGTGACGTGATTGTTGACTACTGAAAACACTCACAAAATTGTTTAAAGTAGTTGCAAGTTATCTGCCTGTATAACAAATAGCTTGTTCGACTGTACTCCCACATCGTTTAAAAGTCGTGTCGACTTCTGTAATGGTACATTACGCCATTATTCATTATTTCTGTTACACGTTTTTAAACGGTAATGGTCATACCTACAATTTGGGGTTGCCAACTTTTTATATCAAATATTAGGTCCCCACCTATGAAATTGGTGTTTTGTATGGGGAATTCTAAGGAAGTTGCATTTAACATACTAACGTTTTCTTAATTTATAAAATAACCATAAACACTACTGTTTTAAAACTGTTATGCACTACTTTAAAAACTAAGATAACGTATGCCACTTAGATTAAGCGACGAAAATAAGTTTTGGCCAAGTTAAAAAAAAATTGTGGTCATTTCTGCTAACAAAATGAGGAGTCATTTTTAAGGTATTTTTTATGTTAAGAAAACTATAAGTAATAAGGTTTTTTTACTATTGGTAGTTGTCTATGATGGTCATTATTCGATATAATACCAAGCAATTGATGAATATTTTAAATCATAGAAGTGACGAGGTTCTCTATTAGTGAGAAAAAAACGACAACTTCATAGGTGGGGACCCAATATAATATTTTCGAAGCCATTGCCCGAAAAAAATAGTAAACGGCGAAAAAAATAAAGATATGGTAGGTATGTTACAAAATTATTTTATGTTTAAAATTCATTTTTATTGTTACTTTGAGCCTTATTTATCTTCTGTCTGATAACTAACAATATTAATACACTCGCGCTCTATGGCGGTCGTAAATGAAAATGTAGTTTAGCAAACAATATTTTTTTGAAGAATATGGTATTTAGACCTCTATTATAGCAGGATACTATATTACATATTAGGGCTGGCAACCCTACCTACAATACACATTTTTCAAAATTGAAACGAATTTTTGTAACTATATTGTACATAGTAAAATGAACTTTATGTCAATTGTGTAACGCACAAAATAGATACAAGCCAAAGAAAAGGTCGCGCGTCTTCTGGAGAATTCTCGCGCATTCTCGGGAATTCCCGCAGTAACAAGCTCATACTAGTTTGTACGTTACACAATTGACATAAAGTTTATTTTACTATGTACAATATCTTTATAAAAAATCGGTTCCATTACGTTCCGCGGCAATGTAAATTGAGCTTAAGGCTGACTGTCCACTGGGGCGGAGAGGAGAGGAGAGGAGCTGGGCGGATCTGTGCCAATGTTAACCAATGAAATTGCATAAAATCTCCGCTTCGCTTCAGTGGACACAGCTTAAAAAATCATAAAAACCGGGAAGCCGAGATCTCCCGCCGCCGCCCGCTCAAATTACTCTTCGCGTGTACTCGGCCTAGCTCCGCACAGTCTTCATCTCCGGTCCACACTAACTCACTCCGCATCAATTGACAGATACAGTCCGCAACTCCGCTCCGCATTACTCCCTCGCTGCACGTCAATGGGCAGGCAGCCTCAGGCCTGAATTCCTCTTACGCTGATGTCGGTTGCGTACGCCTAGCAACGTAGTACACGCCGCGGACGTCAGCGTCGCAGTATAGTGCTCTAAAGAACACAATGTATACAGGGTGTTAAAGAAATTGCGTGCCATAGCTTAGAGGTTGGTTCAGTATCGATAAAGCTACACAGGAAATGAAAAAAAAATTTGCAATATCAACCTAATTTAGTACCTACTAGCTTAAAATAGCAATCGTTTAGAATTAAAACTATTTTATTTGTTTAAATGCTTTTATTACTTACCTACTATCGAACGATTGCTATTTTATGTTAGTAAGTACTAAATTAGGTTGAACTAGCAATTCTTTTTTCCTGTTTTCCGTTATCGATACTGAACCTATTTTTTTTGAGGGTTGGAAATCATCAAATGACTTCTCCCGCTCTGGGCGGAGCGGAAGGGCGTGTCAGACTTTTATTAACTAAAACCGACCCGTGTTCCTTCAGTTGCCTGTTGCCACGGTCCTGGTATCGCTTTCGGACTTTCCCGCAACTGAACCTAACCCTAAGTTATGGCACGCAATTTCTTTCAACACCCTGTATACGTAAGCGACCGACATCAGCGTAAGAGGAATTCAGGTCTAAGTGTCAACAAATACCAGCAAGTACATGTAGGCACATGAAATGTTCTTGTATGACCGCAAAGTATATTGTATTAGTGTGTTGAGTGCATTCAATTAAAATATGTTAATTATAAACTAATAGTATGTCTAGCTGTACCGATACCTAATTCATACATACAATAGACTTAGATATATTTAGTAACCTATACCGATTAATTATTCTTCAAGAGTCTTATAAAACCCTGTAAGAAATCGACACGTGTTTCACCTCTCAACGAGGCATCCTCAGGATGACGATTGACCAATTGCAAACCAGAACGCGACGTATTACCACACCGAACGCTGGACGCAAAGACGCGAGACTTGACTTTAAGGCCTTTGCGTCTATTGTTTTTTTTTTTAATATTTTATATACTTCAATTATATAGTTATACAACCTTATTTTTTGTTTATGCTAAACCCGAATAGGGGTCATTGTATTCATCATTTTGAACAACTTTTTCTATGGGACCAACCTTGAAATCGAAAAAAAAATCAGCTGTTCCGTACATTTGTCACTTAAATCGACAAAATGTATGGAACAGCTGATTTTTGTTTTCGTGATTTCAAAGTTGGTCCCATAGAAAAAGTTGTTCAAAATGATGAATACAATGACCCCTTTTCGGGTTTACCATAAACAAAAAATAATGTTGTATATTCTATGTGAAAAGGCGTTTGTATTGCAGTGGGACATTACAGGCTGGTAATTATTGACAGCTAGGCATAATATTCGTTTACCGTTCTTATTCAAAATGTAGCGTCCCTCGTGTATCTGATAATAGCTATAATACAGTTTAATGCAGAAAATGTAAGAACTAAAAAAAATTTTGTGTTCCTTTTTCGGGTTCCGTACCTAAGCCAACGGGAACCTGTTACTTGGCTCCGCTGTCTGTTCGTCTGCCACAGGGCTGTATCTTTTGATCTGTAAAAGGTACACACTTGAAATTTTCACAGATTGTGTGCTTCACAAAGTGACATTTTATCACCGATAACGATGATGGAAAAAGCAAAAATGTATAGGACTGACATAAGCTATCGAAAAGCTTATGTCAATCCTGTTGAAAGTCGTAGAAATACGAAACGCTTTCGAAGCGATTGTCACTTGTCTAGGCCCTCAGGTAAATCGGCTCAGTATTCACGGAGAAATCAGGTTACATACCAAAACAATTAATTTATCGTGGAAGAAGTCGCGGGTAGAGAAGCTAGTAAAAGATTATTGTCTAGTTTTTAGTTCTTACATTTTCTGCATGAATTTGTTAGAAATGAATGTTTAAATGTCTAAGTGATGACATTCCATGTTGTGTGCCCCGTAAGGTAGAATGTCCACAAGGATGACTGTTGACCGGTTATTGTGTTGTTGTGCCGATCCCGGGCTGAGTGAAACTGCGCTAGAATTGGGTGAAACAGCGCTAGAATTGGGTGAAACAGCGCTAGGATTGTGCAAAACTGCGCAACGATTTTGTGAAACTACGCAATAATTTACATTTAAGATACATTGTCACATTAATTTTGCCCAAATCAGTGCAAGTTTTTTGTGCAAATTAAAATATACTGTTTTAAACAACACCCAAACTTAAAAACATGTTAAAATGGAAACATATTTACGGGATCTGGCATAACATGACTATTTAATTTATAACAAGGACTTTGCTTATAAATGTAAGTTGTAATACAGGAATCTAGCCGCTATTCCCCCTGAAGCTTGATATAGGCGTCTCCTAAAAACCAAGAAAAAAATTTTATGATTGGCCTAAATGTGTCTTGAGAAGAAACCGGTTTTATTCCGTTTATGCACCCCAAAAAATCCACCCTAAGTTGGATACTCGGAAACGTATGTCCGAGAATCCACCCTAAACCTATAAATTCCGTTTATCCAACTAGGCCTAGGGCGGATTCTTGGACATACATTTCCGAGTATCCACCTTAGGGTGGATTCTTTGAGGCGAATAAACGGAATAACCCGAAACCGTATGTCAAATAGAAAATATTCAAGAATAAATTACAAATTGATGCCAATGTTAGTTAGATTATCTCTAATTTGTATTAATAATCAAAGCCGGCGTTTTGTCTGTGTATTTACTTAGTAGTTCTGAAATACTTGATGGACTTCAATGCGATTTTCATCACCACGTGTTTTTTTTTTTTTAACCATCATGCCTTCATTTAGAAAGATATAACATATCATTATGCCTGTATACACAAAAAGGTAAGAAGTAAGGCTTAAAACGCAACCCCATTTCGTAATTTCTTCAGTTTTAGATTAAATTACCTGGCTAAACTTCACGGGAACGCGTCTGTAAAGTTTATCTAGTTATTTTATTTTATGCAATCTGTTCTGGGCATTAGGTAGATGTTGACCATGTTGGTTTCTGATCTAACACGGTATAAAGTCACTGCCCCCATTTAAACGATACTGCAGATCATTCATGCTGGTTGTATTTAATAAGTCTTAGGGCGCTTCTTTCCAGTCTTGTGAAGGTAACCTGGTTTAACATAAGTTCCATTTCTGGTTAATTTGAGTTATAGAAATAGGGTCGGTCTTTTCTCCATTCAAAAAGTCATAATTCGAGGTACGGCTCTCGTCTTCCTCCAATATTGGACCAATTTGAAAGATATTTTATAAATTGATTAAAAAGGATATTTACTGTGCCCCTAAGTTTTTCTTTTTTCATTAATAGTTGTCAAATTTGTACAATAGGCAGCAATGATAGCGGTCTAAACAGGCAATATTGAGCATTTTCTGAGGGTTCTAGTGCTTAGATAATGTAGCATGAACACGAAAAACATAGGGGCATAGAACTAGTTTATATTTATTTTACTGTAAGAAATCGTTGCTCTAAGGTCATAAACCAGAGATAATACAGGCAAGAGCGTTTGTATGGAGAAGGAACCAACCCTATTTCTTATGGTGAAAGCTACAGGGTTGCCCGCGAAATTCAAATTTTCTTACGTTTTTTTTTGCTATTTGCAGGTCAGTATCAAGTGTTATGTTGATCTAAATATGATTAGCGGTCGTATCAAATATTTATTTATAGAATCATAATCATCAATACAACTCTCCGAGTTCATATAATCCTATTGAATGACTATTTCATAAAATCATGACATTTGAGGATTTATCTTACTTAAGGAGTCCTGTATCTAATTATTATAATTCTGTAAAGCCATATTTGTTACGGTGGTATCATATTTTAATCAACAAACAATCTGACACTGACTTGCCAATTGCAAAAAACGTTATTCCAAACCAAATACAGGCACTTTTGAAGTTTCAAGGGGAAGCCAGTTGCCCATTCAAATGCGTAGTAGGTTCCTATGGAGTGGAACGGGCAAGAAACTCCACACTTGTGTTATAAGTAAAGTCCATTTATAATGTATTCAAATAGAGCGGCTATGTTAAATATACCAAGTTGTTTACTATTTCGTGTCCTCATGTCTTCTTAGTTTTAATAACGTAATTAAATAAGTTTACAGTAATTTTTCCTATGCAAGCGTTGGCGGTGGCTGCGGTATTTTTGTGTAGAGCTTATACATTATTGTTAATATCGCAATCGATTAATGGGATGTAAGAGAGGCCCTTTTGACTCATGCAAATGTCAACAATTTTCAAGTACAGGATTTTTTTATTTTTTTTTATTTCAAATGTCAAATCACTCGAAAATTGTTAACATTTGCTTTTCATTTGCTGACATATAATGTAACCAATAACCTTGTATAATGCCTGTTTCATTCATCTCCGGATAACTGCTGATTTATCTGCCAGCTAATACTGTGTTATCTGGTAGATAGTGACTGCGAAATACTAATGTTTTGTTTTGAAGTTTCGTTGTTTTCTGAAATAAATTGTGGAATATACAATTTTAGCTTTAGGTATGAATAAACAATTTCGTATTTGTTACTATTTATTTAATATTTTTTGTTAAAACTTTCATCCGTAATTTTATGTGCCGACAACACTTGCACACGATTATTTGAATAATACTGTAAAAATGGAAAATCTTACCCAATAATTAATTCTTTCATGCAATATTCAATTCAATATTCAAAAGTAATTATTGTAGAGCTAATTAACAATCTACGTAACCATAAACCACTGGTCGGAGCGCATGCGCAATCAATCAACTAATTCGTTATTTAACAAACTGTCCTATACGGACAGTTTGTTAAATTACGAATTAGTTGTTTTAAAAACACAACAGTCGTTATTTGACAGTTATTGTTGTATGAAAGGACTATATCACGGCAAATTGACGTAGTGTCAATGTGCTAACAATTAATTGTGCTTTGCAAAATTGTACGGATTTTTGTTTTTGATATTTCAGTTGCTCATATTCATTATAGTACTCGTATTATGAACCGAGTAGTCGAGCCACAAATATCTGTAGCAAAAAGAAAGAGAGACAGCGAGACAGACTAATATGAATGATTTATGGCTCGACGACTCACGAGGCCCTAGACAAAGTGACATTCTATCACCGATAACGATGATGGAAAAGGCAAAAATGTATAGGACTGACATAAGCTATCGAAAAGCTTATGTCAATCCTGTTGAAAGTCGTTGTAGAAATACGAAACGCTTTCGGAGCGATTGTCACTTGTCTAGGCCCTCAGTTCTCGTAACGCGGCGACTTTAGTCTTTTCACCCAAAAGTAAGTCCTCCACATGACATACCGTAGTCCTGCCGAACACGTTTTGATTATAGTCGTGAAGTCTAAATATATTTATATAGTTAGTCTGTATTAAGTTTGTACGCAGTGCGCTATGCGCTTGTAAATACAATAAATTGTGATTTGTACAAAGCGATTCGTGTGGTTTCATTGCATTAAAAAAAAAATAGTTTTCACAATTTTCCGCTGGACTTCAGTGGTGGTGCGGACTCTTAAGTGTAGATTTGTCAAAAAAGTTAGACAAAAGTTAAAACAAAATTAGTAAGATGGGTTGGGGTAAGATTAGGGCTGCCATCAGACGGATCACGGACTGCATTTCAACTGCACTCCAACTGCAAATTTGCAGTTTATCAGTGCATAACGAGAAATGCAGTCGTACTAAACTGCATTCAAACTGCAAGACTGCATTCTATACAAATAAAGAAATTATTTATTTAGTCCGTTTGGTGGCAGCCTAACACAGTTGCTTACCCGTCATAAAAAAAAAACTGGTTTTATTTATGAAAAATGTTTTTACCCTATTTCAGGTAAATATTTTACTCACTTATGATAATATAAACTTTTATTCGATTTTAATGATTTTTGCATAAAAAGGGAAGCGATTTAAAAGCGGGAATAATGACGCCAGAGTAAAACTGGGAAAGCTTTTATTCTTCCCCCGCCACCCAGGGGGAACTAACAGTAATGTTTTTTAGTTTAAAACGTGTGCTCAAATGCAGTTTCTGAATAAAACTCAGTACTAACTTTTATTTTGAATCTCACGTGTAACTTAATAGGCTTATTTTTGAACTCAAAGCATTTATTTCAATGTTTTTATTTACAATCTAACATTAAAATTATATACAAAGCGAAATAAAAATGAAGGGCTCACTTTGAGTAATTCGTGTAAATATAAATAGGGGCAAAACTAACATACAAACAAAATCAGGGGTACGAAACTCTGGTCACTTATAGTTAAATGTCACCATAAAAAATAAAAGTCATTAAAATACTAGTAGTATAAAAATTAATAATAATTATAAAATAGTACATTGTGATACTAGTGTGCTCTATTGGATATTACAGTCGAGGCGGTTATATTCGCGCGAGCCACACGCGTTTCATACGACGTTTTTCAACTCACTTGCGAGGAAAAAAACAGACTTGTTGTAAGAACTTAATTTTATGCTACAATAACGTAAGTATAGAGATGATAGATTTATAAAGTTTAACTGACCTTTGTTGCCAGGAAGGTACTGACTATCCGGAGTTTCTTTTAAAAACTTCTATGTCGGTTGGTGACAATACTTTAAATTTTGTATTTTTGATAATAATTAACCACACAATGAAAACAATAAATGCTTGGAAATTCGAGCATTATTTCGTTTTTTTCTAAGAACAGTATTGAGAGCGAATTTGGAATACGACAGTGTGATCAGAAGATTCTAATTTGCTTCTAAAATTGCTTCAGAATTTAAACGGCTGAATTCAGCCAAGTGTACTTAATAAGCGCTTTAGCCCGATTTACTATTTTTTATTATCATCATTTCAGCCGAAAGACGTCCACTGCTAGGCATAGGCCTCCCCAAGCACCGCCACTTCGACCGGTTCTGTGCTTCTCGCATCCAGCGCATTCCCGCAGCCTTCACCAGGTCATCGGTCCACCTTGTGGCCTTCCAACGCTACGTCTTCCGGTACGCGGTCGCCACTCCAGAACCTTTCGGCCTCATCGGCCATCTGTTCTGCGAGCAATGTGCACTGCCACTTAAGTTTGGCAATACTTACTATTTTTATGATTATTAAAAACAAACTTAACTAATAATCAAACTGTTAAAATTTACCTCATGGTACATGCAATTTTCATTTTTCATATTTTGTGCTGTAATTAGCAAATGAAACGAAAAATGGTTTTGAAATCTACCCTGTTTCGGTTTTTTTTTTCATCGAGCAAATTAATATTTATCTGGTTTGAACCGTTAATTTCCCTAAACCAAGGATGTAGGTACATAAATCTATGACATACTTATTATATTTTTTGAGGACCTAAATACACTTGACTATTCAAAATTCATTCTAAAACAGGGAGATTTGGATAACCCCCCGTTAACTAGATGATTGTCGTCTGGATGCGACATTCCTCCCTCCGAATTGGATATAATTTCCGCATGTAGCATTTCAAATTTGTCTATGAATTTTTGAGCTAACGCGCTCAGATCCCACGGCATTGTGTCGTCTGCAAAACATGGGACTGTGTTATCGCTCATCATGATTTTATTATAATATTTATCATACGGAAAATCAATGCCGGCAGACGACGACTCCATTTGTAAAAAATCCAAAAACAGCGCCAACCCTCTCAAGTATTCCATTTTGTAGAAATTTAAAAAATAGTGCATATAATCTACAAACCGATCACTTTCGAGAATTTCTTTGAAATAATGATTCTTAAGTTGTATGTTGAACTTCCAAAATGTGTTTAAATATGTGTCCCGTTCAAGGCGAGTAAAGTTTTCTAGTTTGTACGATGGTCCGAACACTTTTTCAATGATGTTCAGGGATCTGCTTGTGATCCAGACTTTATGATTGTAAAAAATACCATTGACTAACGTCTGTAATGATGAAACTGCTGTTTCCAACTGCGACTTAGATTTTATATTTATTTCATCCAAGCCGTCGAAGAGAAATATCAGGTTCCCTGTGTTGTAATATTGTAGGAACATTTTCAACTGAAATAATTTTGATTTACTACCAAAATATTTCAATGAGAAAACAGTTTCGGTTACGAAATCTTTCAACTTTATTTTTAATTCACCTTCTTCCTTTCTCCATTCTTGTTTATGTAGTTTGTCGAATTCCTCACCGAGAGCAGCTTGAAAAATAAACTTAAAAAAATTCGAGGGATCGAAGTTATATCTGCCATTTAATGTTCTGACCATTTTCCTGTGCTCCGGTAAATTTATTCTCACAATCCAAACTTCAGGATAGAGTTCCTTTGTCTTAAGAGACAAGTGAGTAAGTAGAGTTGACTTACCCATTCCTAGTTCTCCTGATAAAAGTACAACCCTATCTTCTAAATCGTAAAACGTTTTTAAGACCATGTTTTTGACATCCGCGCGACTGACCCGTCTATCAATGTAACACTGGTGTTTGTAATAATGATATGTGGTAGCCGTATCACCAATTTCTATAGTTTCGTTATTGATAAGTTTATTAAAAACATCTTCATCAATAAATCGAACAGACTCATCATGTCCGATTATATCTAGGGTTACGTCTTCACCTTGAACTTTTATTTTAGAAGTCTCTAAGAGCTTCTTCTGCGATTCAACACTCAAGTCAGTGAAGACAGTTCGTTCATCGTTCATTAACTGAAGTCTTGTTCGAAATGATTATTATTTGCATGCCATCAACAGCTTTCGCGATATTTTCTAGCCTTTTACAAGAATTTCTTAAACCTTGAAAAGTATTGCAAACAATAATAAGTATCTTCCCCATATTTGTGTTAGTCAATTCTTTACATAAAGTTTTGTGGTTTTTCACGGGCAGATTGAAAATGGCCTCCAAGTCTAACACAACACGGTCTTTATTTCCAAGATATTGTTCCACCTTAGCAACTGTCAACTCACAACTCTCTGTAGCAATAACAGTTCCTATAATCGGGCCATGCAACTTGAATCGTTTTAGAGCGTCTTCATTAAATGTATAGTCTTTATACTCAATCTTATGCATTATGTTTAAAACATCCATTAGTGGCTCCTTCAGGGCATTAGATACCGCTTTAGAATATATTTTGCTTTTCTTTGAAAGATATGATCCCACTTTAGGCTTCAGCCACAGTTTTTGTATTGCATCATGATATTTTAGAAATATAACGTCAGATCGAACTGCAAAGTTGTTAACGTCACTGCACGGGTGATATTCTATTTCTCCTCTCAAAATTTCCTCTACGCCATTCTGATCAGCTTGGTTAGTGTAAAACAGTAATTTGTCATAAAAATCTCTCACCAAACTCACGTCGTATTCTTCTCGTTCGAAGGAAAGTTTTGGAAAGGTTTTAACTTTTACATCCAATTTATATTCATGCAAATTTTCGATTTTACTTTTCAATGAATCATAACATGTTTTAGCAAGTTTGCCTAGTGATTCACATTTATCTGTAAACTTCAAAAGTTTTGGATTTTCATCAATAACGAGTATGTTGCCGACCGCAGAAGCTATGCCTCCATTTAATTTCAGAAATCCTTTACCCAAAGTCTCATCTATAGTGACGATGTTATTGAGATTCGATTGCTTCAATATTTTTATGATTTTTGATATTAAGTAGTTTAATCTCGTTTCGATTTTCTCGGGTTTGCCTCTTATTGTTAAATCTTTGTTGCCAAAGAAAACTGGGACTGTAAGCTTCAGAGATAGTAAATACTCTTTAGCAGCAAGTTCTGCTGCTTCATAAACAGTTGATTGAGAGACATTTGCTTTGTCGAGCAGTCGCTTTAGATCTTCTGTCGTCGATTTGTCAACAAACTCCAGCTTGCTCTTTTTTAAAGTAAGAACACTTCCTATCAGTTTACTTAGTGTCGTTACATCAGAGGGTTCGTCAAGGAACTTCAACAATATACTTTGTACATCGGCCTCTTCTGACTTTCGCTTTTTGAGGACCTCTAAGCACAATATGTTTTTGAACAACACAAGAAATTCTTCGTTGGTTGTAAAGAAGTCTGGTCTGAAGCTGGCAATCCGATGTCCTTCAGGTTGGATTTCGGACACGAGTAAAACGTTGTGCGCTAGGATTACATGATAGCGCATAAGATGAATACTCATAAACTTTACGATAAGAGATCCATCATAAATAAACTTCGCTAACTGTTCAGCTAGTGTTGTGATTTGTTCTTTCATTGCAATTTTACATAAAAAAGAAAAATCGTCATGTGTATATTTTGGTTGTGTGCAAGAACCTCCCGTTCCTATGAGTTTGTTCAAATAGTTAGCGTAACCACCTTCATATATTTTGTTACTGGGATCGCCCATCGCTGTAGTATACATAACGAAAAAGCATTCAGTTTCATCAAACTTCCCTCTAAAAATCATGTCTTTACTGCTCGGTTCAAAAGCGCGTCTAATTTTCAAGTAACTATTAAAATATTTGGCCAAATCAGTTTCACTAGTAAACGTTAGACGTCTAATGTTCTCTCTGTGCTTGGCTTGAACGAAAACAGTGATTTCACGCGGTTTCTCAAACCCCTTTATTTTTACTTTAAAACAAATATCATCAAAGGCACCTACGTCATTTCTATTAGTGGTCAAACTAAATTGATCAACACTGTCATCATGTATCAATCTAAAATTAATTAGACTAACCAATTTAGTCTCATACAAGTGTCGCTGGATGCCCGACGTGCCTGCACGCTTTATATACGTTTCACTGTCCATGGTTTGATGGAAATTGTTTCTATTTTGTCACTTATAGGACGCAATAGACGATATCAAAATAATTCAATAGTTAAAGTCACCGTTTTCTCTCTCCTATTGGTCGTGTAGCAAGTGCATCGCGCGTCTCTACTCGCCTTCGAGCCTTCTTGTGAGAATGAACTGGTTCAAGTTGGTCTTCTCGTGATTAGTGACCTGCAAATAAAAGTTTACATTGTACTTTTCGTTACGTGTGGTCATAAAAAATATGATTCGTGATCGTAACAAATTGTATATACTTACTGAATCAACGCGCGGAAATTTCGATTTTGAGAAAACTATGAAACTAGTTCAGGTGTTGGTCTCCGAGCATTATTCCATAATCTGGATTGCTATGATCTGACTGCCTAACTGAAAATAGTTTCGTCGGGTACTACTTACCTATATTTTACGATGATGTAAAATGGCCGATGTCCCAGCATGAAATGTGCTCGATTTGAACGAGTGTTGACACGTTATTTTACAGGAAGCATGTAAGTATGACTATGAACCTAGGTTCATGTCGCACTTATAAGTATGGATATTTATTTTTCGTTCTGTTAGTTTTAGCGAAGGTCTGGCAATTTGAGAACTTTATGCGACCTACCCAAATGTCCTTTCTTTGGTATTGTTCGTCGAGTCGTTGAGCTCCTTAAGTTCTGAGTTGAGCTCCACTATTACTGACAAATGCTTGCACTGACTGGACAGGTCCACTCAAATCTGTGTGGTTCTTTCCTCAAAAGACCATTTCAGACTCTAATCTACATGGTCCTCATATGGCCTGACCAAGATTATGTCTGGACTTTAAAGGAGACGGTGACCTCTGAGTTTGTTTCGGCCTTTCTTCTCAGAGTAGTCAGATAGGAAACGCCGACCTCATCTAGCTTATTTTTACAACTTTTTAATATGACGTGTAAAAGTGATTCCAATATCCTATTTAAAGAATAAAAAAAAAAAGAAAAAAAAAAAAAGTATAATCAGAAGTGTACCTATTAATAGAATTGTGACGTAACGCTTCAACGATAGCAAGCATGATTATGATAAGTATATATATATATATCCTTATAAGTATATATCCTTGATGTGTAGCCGTGACTAAACTTACATTTCCGTCGTCCGATATCGTCTAACCGCTTTACTAATAAACGTTGTATAGCGCCTGTATAGTTACACAACGTTTTGTCTTCTTTTTTCAAAAGTAATTTGACTTTGGTAAGATTAGAAGAGAAGTCCTTTTTTTTTTTACAGAAACAAAGGACTCTTTGTGTCTGTGTGTCACAAGTTTTACTATCGTACAAAACACATGTACGTATGTGTTGGTAGGTAATAGGTAGGTTTGTAGGCGATTCATTGCCAACAGTGTCGTCACAGTTTTCCAATCCATTATAAAACTGTGGTATTGCCATGCTAAAAAAACTCTCCGTCCTCGTTGGTCTAGTGTTACTGCTGAGCTGGTCCCGGGTTCGATTCTTTTTAAGTTTTTTGCAATTTGGCAAATCTGTCAGCTTGTAGGTATGATTAAAATATAGCTTTATCTACACCCATGCTATAAATCCTCTATAAAATTTTCTGAAACAGTTAGCTTATTGCTAACATTACCTAAAACAACCGGTGTCATAGTAACCATTATATCATCCAAACGGGAGTTATAAAATCAAATCAAAATCAAAATATTTTATTTCACATAAACCTACATGGGCACTTATGAAACGTCAGAAGCTAGGTGCACGGTTCGTCGTTTTGGTGAAATAACGAAAACACGAATTCTGCTGGGGTATTTTTCCAGCAAGAAAATTTTAAACGAATGACCGGAGAGCGAAGCAAAGTACATGAAAACGACAGCACGCACTAATTTTTCACTTGGCGCACATTTACAGCAGATTATGCTCTAATTATTGGTATAACTCAATTCCTTCTAGAAGACATTTTCTTGCTGGGGTAACGCACACCTTTCAACAAGTAAGTACCAGGTACTTAAAAAAAATAGATTTTCAATAATGTTGTAATTTCAATTAATGCAACTCATTTAAAAAAAAGAACGGTATCATGCGCGTTTCACTAACAAAGGACAGTAATTTTAAAAAAAAGCTTATAGTTTATTCGAATTCGAAAAAATCGATTTACGCGTATCGTATCGTATCCCGCCATTTTTGTTCGATATTAGTATTGCAAAGATCCTTTTAACCTTTTATTCATAACATGGGTGTAGATGAAATCTTGTAAATATTTAGGTATTAAAACACTCATGTGATACTATTATAAATAAACCCACATTCGTGTTTAATACCCCGTATTATAAAATAAAACAGTTGCATAATTAAACGATTACAGAATTACTTCGATCAATAATAGACTATTATTGATCGAATCAGAATTAGGTATAATCATTAGGATCAGAATACAACTCCTTATGTTAGAATTGTCTCAAAATTAAGTAAATTAAACACAATGATAACTAAAAACATAACTTTATTCTATAAACAAATTACGGCCCACTCCCTCTCAGAGAGAAGGCCAGCCCAGCAGTGGGAACATTATAGTACATGTCTTTCGACTGAAACGATGAGACGGAAGAATTCGTATTACCAAAGCTCAAACAATTTTGCAATTATTCAAAAGCCTGACTATTACATGTAGCTAACAACGATTGTCTGGGATCAAGAAACGTACCAAAGCATGTATAGGTCCCGTGTAAGTAAAAGAGTTATATAATTGTTATATTGATTGCTACCTACATCACTACGTGTCATGTTACGGTGACGGTGCATCACTACGTGTCACGGTGCATCACTACGTGGCACGGTGCATCACTACGTGTCACGGTGCATCACTACGTGTCACGGTGCATCACTACGTGTCACGGTGCATCACTACGTGTCACGGTGCATCACTACGTGTCACGGTGCATCACTACGTGTCACGGTGCATCACTACGTGTCACGGTGCATCACTACGTGTCATGTTATGGTGACCGTGGCGTTGAGGGCACAAAATATATGTTTTTCGAATTTTATATTTGGTATTCGTTTTTGTCATCTTATGTTAATACAGGGTGTAAGAGTAAACACCATTGTCACTCATACCATGGGTAGTTGACTTAAATATAAAAATAAATTAACAAGTAACAACAAAAAAAAACGTTATTTTCATTAAAAGATTTTAAAAAGTTTCTATCTGACACCGTGCTCGCTAGCGAAACAGCTGACTGACTGAGGGAGGGGTCGAGCTTGCGGCCGGTCAGGTCATATCTTGCGCCCCCCACCCGTGTTGAGACGCAAGTTCGTTGCCCTAGCGCATACGGTGTAATAATATACTCGTGGTAAAATCTCTATTTGGTCTGAGGGTAAAACGTAGATTTTCTTTTTAAAAAAATTGTAGTTTTCCATTGATTTTACGTTTTACAAAAATGTAACTACACCACTGGTTTCATGGTTAACGGTGTTTACCCTAACAACCTGTATGCATTTTTTTTTGTTTATACGGAATGTATACAGGCTGTAAGGGTAAACAGTCTTGTCATTCAAACCATGGGTAGTTGACTTAATTATAAACATAAATGACCGAAAACAAAAAAAAAACCTTATTTTCATTAAAAGATTTTAAAAAGTTTCTATCCGACACCGTGCTCGCTAGCGAAGCAGCTGACTAACTGAGGGAGGGGTCGCGCTCGCGGCCGGTCAGGTCGCGTCCCGCACCCCCCGCCAGTGTTGAGACGGACAATATATACAGGGTGTTAGGGTAAACACCGTTATCCTTGCAACCAGTGGTTTGGTTTCAATTATAAAAATCAATGGAAAATTACAACTTTTTTTTTCTTTTTTTTTAAACTAAATTTTTCCACAAAAGACGCTAGTTCGTTGCTCTCTGCGCTAGGGCAACGAACTTGCGTCTTTTAGTCGTAGCCGATGGTTAGTCGCTTTCTCGCTGGCAGTGGGACAACTGCCTTACACGTTTCGACTAAAGAGTCACCGTGAGTTTCTTGCCGGCTCTTCTCCATAGCACAGATATTATAATACTATCCATAGGTTACAACCAATTGGAACCGTGCACCTAGTTTCTGACGTTTCATAAGTGCCCATGTAGGTTTATGTGTTTTTTTTTTTTTGATTTAGTTGTCTGTGGCATACCATAAATTGAGGTAACAATATAAGTTGCAACATCTACGCAATCCCTCGCCTGAGGGCTGCTTCGGGCGCCCGAAGCAGCCTTAATGCGCCCGAAGCCGCCGTAATGCGCCCGAAGCCGCCTTAAAGCGCCCGAAGCCGCCTTAATGCGCCCGAAGCCGCCGTAATGCGCCCGAGTCGCACCGATACAGATGCCAACCGATAGGGGACGCCGCGCCTAATGGAGCTTATGATGGCATGAAATTGTTTGAACTTTGGTATGTAGTATGACATTCAAAACCACGATTTGCCTTTCTCGAGGCACGATATGCATAGGTTTTGGAACCATATCATGAGCACAGTACCGATGATCAGGGGACCTACCACCACCGCTTACAGCAGTATTATTTTAATCTTACTTCGTGGGGGAGAGAGATGGATCTATACGTCCTGTAGAGCTTCATGTCTTTCCAACACTGAAGTAAATAAATACTGCTGTAATCGGTGGTGGTAGGGAGGAGCTCGTGGCTAAGTAATAACAGCCGCTCGGGTCGATCCATCAGGTTAAGCTACGCTTGCCGGGGTTGGTCCGTGGATGGGTGACCATTTTCACATATCGAGACTCCTCCGTGCCTCGGAAAGCACGTTAAGCCGTTGGTAACGGATGTCATTTGTGGATCTTTGACAGTCGTTACGAGTCTTCAGAAGCACGAAAGTCTGACAACCAGTCTAACCAAGGGGTATCGTATTACCCAGTTACTGGGTTGTGGAGGTCAGATAGGCAGTCGCTCCATGTAAAATACTGGTATTCAGCTGCATCCGGTTAGACGGGGACCCCAACATAGTTGGGAAAAGGCTAGGCAGATTGATTGAAGCGGTGGTGGTAGGCCGTATACTGTGCATGATTGATAATCTAGGATAGTTGACGATTTCAACAAGGCTGGGCATATCGTCTACACAGACTTGGCAAGTTCTTGTGACTTTGCGATCACGTCTTCAATCGTCCCTACCATGTAGAAAGCCGCCTCGGGGATATGGTCCAGTTCACCTTGGAGGATCTGTCAGCGAAAAGGTTTGGATATTAGTAGCGAACATTTTTTAACTGTACGTTTTTATAGCGCAACAAGCCCATCTGTATCTGTGGAATGTAAATTACAATGACGGAGTAACTTAAAACATCGTCAAGTGGGGACAATACGTAATATTGAAGCTAACTCAAAAACTACGCAAGCAAAGTTAATAAAATTTACATGGGACCACCTCTGAAGCATGACCTACCAATCAACAAAAGAATCATCAAAATCAATTCATAATTGGCGGAGTAAACGCGTAAAAAACATGCAAAAAAAAAACATACAGACAAATTAAGAACCTCCTTCTTTTTGAAGTCGGGTAAAAAGTATCCTATATCCTATTCCAGGTCATGGTCTACCCCTGTGCAAAATTTGATCCAAATCCGTTCAGTGGTTTTAGCGTGAAAGCGTAACAAACAACCACACTTTCGCATTTATAATATTACTAGCAGAGCCCCGCGGTTTCACCCGCATAAGTCCTGATCCCGTGGGAATATCGGGATAAAAAGTATCCTATGTGTTAATGCAGGTTATAAACTATCTGTGTGCCAAATTTCATCCAAATCCGTTCTCTATATTTTGCGTGAAAGAGTAACAAACATCCATCCATCCTCACAAACTTTCGCGTTTATAATATTAAGTAGGATTATAATATTAGATACTAGCTGCGCCTCGCGGTTTCACCCGCGTAAGTCTCAATCCCGTGGGAATATCGGGATAAAAAGTATCCTATGTCCTATTCCAGGTCATGGTCTACCCCTGTGCCTAATTTCATCCAAATCGGTTCAACCGTTTTAGCGTGAAAGCGTAACAAACAAACAAACTCACTTTCGCATTTATAATACTATACTTGCTTCCGCCCGCGGCTTCGCCCGCGTGGTATGTCGATAAAAAGTAGCCTATGTTCTTCCCCGGGATGCCATCTATCTCCTTCCCAAATTTTATCGAAATCCGTTCAGTGGTTTAGACGTGAAAAGGTAACATACAGACAGACAGAGTTACTTTCGAATTTATAATATTAAGTATGGATTACGTTAGGAAGTTAAGATAAAAGTAGGAAATCACCAGCTCACCCTTTTAAATCCTTTGATAGTCTCCTCCAATTTCACCAGCTTACCAATATGGCCGGTGAATACTTCCGCCACCTGCGAAATTATTATAACACTACATACATTATATTAACGAACAAAGGGCGTCCCCGTTAACCCGCAATAGTATTTATGGTCCATACATGATAATAAAAAATTACCGGACAAAAAAAACTTACTAAATTGCTACGTAAAAGAAACACTGTACACGCACACTTGAATTTCAACGTAAAAAAACAAGTGTGACAAGTGCGCGTTTACAGTCCCGCTCCGCCCAGAGCGGGAGAAGTTATTTGATGATTTCCCACCATAAAAAAAGCCTTTTTTTTAGGGTGGGAAATCATCCTATGCCTTCTCTCGCTCTGGGTGGAGCGGAAGGGCGTGTCAGACTTTTACTGACTAAAACCCACCCGTGTTCCTTCAGTTGCCTGTTGCCAAGGTCCCGGTATCCCTTTCGGACTAACCCGCAACCCTGGCAGGATGGTCTAAATACCTGGAATGGTTGTGATAGGAACCGCTGTATCTTGCGAGCGCGCGCCACTGTCAGCTTGTCATCTTCTGATAGCTCATCCATTCCCAGAATAGCGATGATATCTTGCAGTGACTTGTAGTCCTGGATGTATGGAAGTCATTTATAAAGACATCAGCGTCCACTTGTCTGAGGCTCTACGGCTCTAGCTACTACTAGCTTTGTTTGAAATGAAATGAAATTGATTATTCTGTAAATAGGATATTGGAATCTCTTTTACACATCATATACGATAAGTAAGCTAGATGAGGACGGCGTTTCCTATCTGACTACTCTGAAAAGATAGGCCGAAACAAACTCAGAGGTCACAGTTTCTTTTAAAGTCCAGACATAATCTTGGTCAGGCCATATGAGGACCATGTAGATTAGAGTCTGAAATGGTCTTTTGAGGAAAGAACCACACAGATTTTGAGTGGACCTGTCCAGTCAGTGCAAGCATTTGTCAGTAATAGTGGAGCTCAACTCAGAACACTCAGGTCCGTAGCCAGGAATTCATTTCCGGATTTTTTTTCATTTTTGAGAGCAGTGATGATGAAATAATTTACACAAAGGGTTCTGTCTGGGTTCGAACCTACGACCTACAATTCGTAAGTCGCGGCCGTTACCACTGGGCCACCACTGCCCGCTTACCACACCAAAAACATAATAAAATCTAACCAGGTACTGTAGAGGCTTTACTCTGCATGGATTGGATTAAAACCTTATAGTTCTTTTAAGTTGATGGCATGTTTAGCAGACAAGCATTAGATTTATATTGGGTCCCCACCTATCAAATTGGCGTTTTTTTCTCACTAATAGAGAGCCTCGTCAATTCCATGATTTAAAATATTCATCAATTGCTTGGTATTATATCGAATACTGACCATCATAGACAACTACAAATAGTAAAAAAACCTTATTACTTATAGTTTTCTTAACATAAACAAGACACCACAGACAGACAAATTAAAAATCCGGAGTCACACGTGTTAGGGCATAAATCGAACAGAGTACGTGTGACTCCGGATTGTTAATTTGTCTGTCTGTGGTGTCTTGTTTATACCTTTTAAGTCGTAGTTGGGTTTTAGTTTTTATTACTATATTTTTTTTAATTCTTTTGGGGTTATAATATATATATTTTTGAAATGTGCTCATTAAGGCCTTTCATTTGATACCCAACATGGTACGATTAAACCATTTTTTTTTTTAAGTTCCTCACTTTATGTCCTCTAGAGGGCGCCATTTTTAATTTGATATGACTTCACATAGCCTATAACCAGCGGACAATCACGACGCTTCTAACGATACCTCATTTGTCAAATTATGATAAGTGGTTTGGAAGATAGGAGGGAACAGATGAACATACATACATACATACATACATACATACCGGTCAAAATCATAACCCTCCTTTTTTCTTCGCCGTAGTCGGGTAAAAATGCCTTAAAAATGACTCCTCATTTTGTTAGCAGAAATGACCGGATTTTTTTTGTACCTCCAGTTTTTAGTTAATAAAGCACGTAAATCATTGTCTCTCGACAGCTTGAATGATTATGGGGGGGGTCATGACCCCCAGGCCCCCCCCCCCTCGGTCCGCGCCTGCGCGTGCTTTCAGGGCGGGAGCCAGGAGATTCATAGTTAAATAATATGAAATATGTAGTCCTTGATAGGACTAATAATCGGTCAATAATTATGGTGTTTTATTAGTGCCGCGTAGGCTCACCTCGGAGTTCTACAGTACCAATTTAAATAAAACTTCCCAGAAATAAGAAACCCACCTGCAAAATCTTCTGCACTCCTCTCGCCACTCCGTAATGCTCAACTCCAATGATATTAGGATCCATGACCCTGGAGGTGGAATCTAGAGGGTCTACCGCAGGATACACGCCGAGCTCTGCGATCGCCCGGGACAGGACCGTGGTCGCGTCTAAATGGGCGAAGGTCGTCGCAGGCGCAGGGTCGGTCAGATCGTCTGCCGGGACGTATACTGCCTGGGTATGGATGGAAATTAAAAATTGTTTATTATTCAGCTTCACAGGTTATTCACATTATGCAGGTTTGCAAGTTAAACACAAATAAAAATGACAAATTTACTGGGTCTTAAAATTTCAAAAGTAGGTTAAATTAGGCGTGGGACATACACAAGAGGTGACGGGCGCGGGCGTTGCGCCGCTCCTGTCACATTTCATACAAAATGTATAGGAGTGATGAGGCGCATAAACAAGTGGCGGGGCGCGGGAGAGGCGCGGGCCTATCGTAGCTCCTATAAATTTTGTATGAAAGGAGCGGCGCAACGCCCGCGCCGCACCGTCACCTCGCCCGCACGTCTCGCCTCTTGTGTCTATGTTCCGCGCCTTAGTGTTCTTTGCCATTTAGCTCTAAATCTCCTGCATGGGGCTCCGGATACGATTTCCAGAGTGGAGACCTGTAACATGGTTATCATCTTACCTGCACGCTAGTGATGGAACCGGTCTTCGTGGTGGTGATCCGTTCCTGCATGGTCCCCATGTCCGTCGCCAAGGTGGGCTGGTAACCCACAGCGGATGGGATACGGCCTAGCAACGCCGATACCTGACGAATAGTATGAAACATATAAAAATACCACGCCTATAAACCCCAAGGGGCTCACGCTTAGTATACCTACTCGATACGTGTAGGGGAGGTACCCTAAAAAAAATATTTTTTCATGATTTTATTTTGCAAATTTATCGACGGGATTTATACACCCCTTTGCAAAAAAAACGGGCGATTTTGATTTTTGTACATTATCGGTAATCAGAGGTTTTAATAGCCAAACTATGTTACTGGCACTTAATAAAGAGTCTGGGTATGAAAAAAAGTTAATTCCAAATTCGAAACTTTTGTTTAAAAACAATAATAATCCCGTTTTCCGTTTGTGACTTTTACTAACATTTTGTAGATTTGCTGTTATAACGTTATCCTGGCAACTAAAACTAACTTCTCGTTATTTTTAGTAGAATAATTTATGTTTGTCGCATAATCCAGGCTTATTGTGACTTAAAAGTGATATCTTTGTGTCGATTGTAATAGCAGAAAAAGCAATAAGAGCTAGTAAAATTGTAGCGCTGCTGGAAGAGGGTGTAGCCAAAAAACTATATTCTTATTGATTATAACAAATTACTAGTCATTAATGCTAATGACATAGTAAAAATATTAATATTATCAAAACAAAAGCCAATGACTGTTAAGGTGCCCGTTTTTTTGCAAAGCAGTGTAATTATGTATACCCATACCAAACTACAACTTTCTAGTACTAAGAGTCTCTGAGCTAAGCCGCGGACAGACAGACAGACGGACATGGCGAAACTATAAGGGTTCCTTGTTGACTACGGAACACTAAAAATATATGTTATGCTTAAAAAACTGTATTAAGTTTTGTAGTTGTCACCTGCAGGCGTAGCATGGCGCTTTCTATCTCTACGAAGAATAGACATAGCTTTTTCTATACAAAGTGACAGTTCGTTTTTTCATTTTTGACATCGCACCGTAGAAATCCTTCTATAATCTGTCATTTTGTCTTTCATTTCTAACGATCTTTGTCTAGGTCTTTTTGTAGGTAGACTATTTCGGAAGAAAGTTTTCTATCCTCACTGACAAAATCACACTGACAACCGATAAATCCTATGATAAAACAAAGAATCCTGAGTCGAATTATGTAAAAGATTGACTCTTTCTACTTTGCTGCCGTTGTACTGTCTACAGGAAACGTCATTTTTGTCTACTCCGTCGACAAAACGGTGCTCATGCAACACCTGCTGCAGTTACCTCAGAGCCTGCTTGCGTGAATCTGAAGATGTTGTCGATAAACAGCAGCACATCCTGGCCCTCTTTGTCTCGGAAATGCTCAGCCACTGTCAGCCCGGTCAGAGCCACGCGGGCTCGCGCGCCGGGGGGCTCGTTCATTTGACCGTACACAAGAGCCACCTGATCAGGGCGAAGGATAGGTGTAGTTAGGTAGGTGCTCGCTATTGGTGCCGATTCCATTGTTCACAAACTAAACTAAACTTAAGTTCAGTACATCTCTTCCTTTCTATTTCATTAAAAAGGGCAGAAGATAAATTTTAGTTTAGTCCTGTCAAATTAATCAGCGCCTGACGTAAATTAAAATAAGATATAGCAGAGATGTAGAGCTTCCGAAGCGTGCTCCGCCTTCTTGATTATTCCTACATCGCCTTATTTTATAAAAGAAGTGGGTAAGATACTAAATTAATGATAACAAACGATCATCTGTCAACACACACAGTCAGATCTGTTTCCCAGAGAGGCTTAATGGATTTCCATGTTCGTTTGGTCCCTCTTGCTTGCTTGACTTTCATCACTTAATCCCTGGCCTATACCCTACTAATATTATAACATACAGTCTGTCTACCTTGAACCCTCCAAATTCGAATACTTTCATCGATTATTCAGCAATATATTAAGTATGGCAATAATTTCATGACAGTTAAGACGTAGTACTTACCTTAGAAGTCTTGTAATCATCCGTAATAACTCCGCCCACTTTCATCTCATTGTACAAATCGTTGCCTTCCCGCGTTCTTTCTCCGACGCCGGCAAACACCTGATCAAATTACACAATCAAATTATACAGGCATAGGTAGGCTTCTGTACCTACATTTTGTATGAAATATGAAAGGAGGGGCGAAACGCCCGCGCTGCACTGCACCGCTTGCCTCTTTTGTAAGTCCCGTGCCTTAGATTCGCCCTACCGCGTCAAAAGATGGTCGCGGTGCTGTTTCTTTGTTGACACACAATGATGACTCAGTGACTCCTTCTCATTGGTTTTAAAGTCCCATCCTACTCAGCCCACCATCATCCAGAAACCTTCATGGCCATTATACCTCATCAAGGAATTTCTCAGTACTAACCCGCAGCCCAGATGAATACAGATATTTCACTCCGCAAAACCATTTAAATGAAAAGCGACTCTTTCTCCGACACAATAAAGTGCAATTCAGGTCGCAGAGAGCTAATTACCTACAGTTTTATATTCATCTAGAAGTTGCCTCTCTTTCTATCTCGCAACTCATATCTTCTGACTATGTTACGCCCACTGAATTCGACAAGTCGAGCCCGCCGCGTACCTACTTGTAGCTGCTGTTCCGTTTTGATGATACATTATCTGTAGAAGCACTAGAACCCTCAGAAAATGCTCAAAATTGCTTGTTTAGACCGCTGTCATCACAGGCCTATTGTACAAATTTGTCAACTATAAATGAAAAAAGAAAAACATAGGGGCACAGTAAATATCCATCTTATTCAATTTATAAATCTAAAGCCAATAGAGGAAATAGATGTGATGAGGAAGGACGAAACGCATGTGACTAAAAAGTGATGAATATAAATGTTGATGGATGGAGCGGGAGAGGAAGGCCAAAGAAAAGATGAATGGATTGTGTGAGGAATGATATGAAAGAGAAGGGAGTGAATTGATAGCGTTACGGTTGACAGGGGAGAGTGGAAAAAGAAAACGTGCAGCGCCGATCCCAAGTAACATGGGATAAGGGCAGGAAGATGATGAAATAGACGAGAGCTGAACCTCGAATTATGACTTTTTGTATGGAGAAAAAGACTGACCCTATTTCTTTATAGTGCATCTTTATGTTTGCGCACACACTTTTGCAATTTAATCTCTTACAATCTCTTCTTGGTAAATCTCCGTTGAGATTGGCCGCCGTGAATTCTGTCGTGTATTACTTACGGAGAATCCTCCGTGCGCCTTGGCAACGTTGTTAATGAGTTCCATAATCAATACAGTCTTGCCAACTCCTGCGCCACCAAACAGGCCAATCTTGCCGCCTGAATAACGAGATGGATGAGATCATTTATGACATTATCGCACAGGATACTTGGAAATCCTACTAATAATATAAACGCGAAAGTTTGTAAGTATGGATAGGATGGATGGATGGATGGATGGATGGATGTTTGTTACTCTTACACGTAAAAACTACCTACTGAATGGATTTGGATGAAATTTGGCAAACAGATAGTTTATAACCTGGATTAACACATAAGACTTTTTATCCCGATATTACCACGGGATCGAGACTTACGCCCCGCGGTTTCACCCGCGTAATTCTGGATCCAGTGGGAATATCGGGACAAAAAGTATCCTATGTCCTATTCCAGGTCATGGTCTACCCACGTGCCAAATTTTAGCCGTTTTAGCGTGAAAGCGTAACAAATAAACTCACTTTCGCATTTTTTTAAATAATATTAGTTAGGTTAAGGAGAGTTAGGATTACACCTCTTTTAAAAAAAACCTTAACTTTATAATACCTTTCACATACGGCGCGAGAAGATCTACCACCTTAATGCCAGTCGCCAGAATCTCCTGCTCAACCGACATCTCAACGAAGGGAGGTGCGTCCGCGTGGATCGGGGCATATTCATCTGTATTGATTGGACCACGCTCATCTGTTACGAAAGAAAGAAAAAAAATCTGGCAATACGTATCTAGGCTTAAAGAACGCGGCGACGGATGAATTCTCCATACAAACGTAATACCTAAATCATTTGCAATTTGAGCAAATTTCCACCATAATTGTGTTGTTATTCGGATCTATTTCTTTTTCCAAAAAACCTAACTAAAATGAAGTTGTAGCGAATTGAATTATTCACATTTTTACAGCGTAAATGACATGTTTTCATATTGTTTTTTCTTTATTATAAATAACATTACTTTGGAATATTGTTTCAGCAGAAACATAGCCTAAATTATCAAGTTACAAATTATCGAAAAAACATTAAGTTTTCATTCATAATTTTTGGTATTACGGAACACATCCTTTATCATAAATTTTCAATAGCTAGTGCTATCGCGTCAAGCAAATGTCATGTCAATGAAAATGTGTGCGTGGTCGTACAGTTCTGCCTGTCGGAGCGATACACACAGCTACCGTAGCTGTGTGTATCGCTCCGACAGGCACACTAGCGCAACATTTGTAGCACTCGATTCGTAGTTGCGATCGATGCTCCGCCGTAATGTAAAGCACTGTTTTTGGCAAATAAACAAACAAACAATGGAAGAGAGGCAAATTACCAGTATTGCGTGAAGTCGGACAGTGTATAATGATAATGAAACAAATTCCTCACCAATGGGTTCCCCAATGACATTCATAATTCTTCCCAGAGTCGGTTCGCCCACAGGAATAGTGATGGGAGCTCCTGTGTCCACAATGACTTGGCCTCGCACCAGGCCTTCAGTTCCATCCATAGCTATGGTGCGGCAAGCCCTCTCGCCTAAATGCTGGGCTACCTCCAAGATCAGGCGTGGCTCTGCAAGATTTGGTGCAATTTGGTTAGGGCACGCGAATAATCCACTGTCAGAATCAGTTTAGTCGAAGCCCAGGGGGGAGGTAACTGAATACCTAAGTGTTAGGTCTTCATACCTGCTGCCAGGGTTGCGGGAAAGTCCGAAAGGGATACCGGGACCCTTGGCAACAGGCAACTGAAGGAACTCGGATGGGTTTTAGTCAGTCATTTGATGATATCCTAATCTCTCAAAAAAAAAAGGGGGGTGGGGGGAGGTAACTGCACCAGTTTCCACACCTCTGTATCCGCGCCTGTTCTTACTAAATGGGATACTTACTTCTCCCAGGCACCTCCAGAGCGTTCAAGATCAGAGGCAGGTCTTTGTCGAACTGCACATCCACCACGGCGCCAATTACTATGAGAACAGAACGA
Organism: Lithophane socia; assembly: GCA_947522985.1. NCBI lineage: Eukaryota > Metazoa > Arthropoda > Insecta > Lepidoptera > Noctuidae > Lithophane > Lithophane socia. The sequence goes on from OX383280.1 coordinate 5,356,199, forward strand.
ACAGCTTCTGAGTTAACTTTCGCGGCTGTTGATAAGGCACATCGTAGACGGTACAACTATTTTTTTAATATCCCTCGGTAAACTTCGTGTTTCGTCAGCCGTCGGATTTCTATCAGTTGCACTTGGTGCAGACCGGAAGCTCTCTATATACTTTCAAGTCGATTTATCTTCCTTAATTCTCTATTAGCCGTCATCTCAGTAGTCACCGCCTATCTAGCCATATCATCTTTCAGTTTTCACAGTCCATCCATCGTATCTCTGGTCTTCCCCTACTCATAAAGCCATCGACATTCATACCCAAAACTTTCCTCATGACATTTCCCTCATTCCTTCGCATCACGTGCCTATAACATGACAATCGATTTCCGCACAACTTATCAGTCACCGGTGCCACTTTCAGACTTACTCGTATTAACTCATTTCTTATTCTATCCATTCGTGTAACACCACACATACCTCGTAACATTCTCATCTCAGCTGCATGCAATTGCTTTTCATTCATCCCTTTTGTGGCCCAACATTCTGATCCATACAAGACAGCCAAGACAGCAGGTCTAATAATTGTTTTATATATCTTCCCCATAGGTTTAAGGGGAATGCGGGAGCCGCAGATTGTTCCCGTGACCTGACGCCATTTTCTCCATCCCGTGTTAATTTTACTGGATCTAATAAGAGAATTTTTTAGAGACTTTTGTCTATTTCAAATCTCTATCTACGAGGCACAAAGGGCGCTTTTGCCACAACCTGTCACACAGGTATAAAGTGGCAGGGACGATGCTCTAGGCACGAAACTAGCGGCGAGAAGCGATGGCCGTGCGGGGCGGTAGCGACGGTACAAAATTGTGCCATCGCCACCGCTCAGCCATCTCTCGGTCGATCCAGGTGCATTCGGTTAGGCTTCCAGTCTAACCGGATGCACCTGGATATCTGGCCTCCACAACCCAGTTATACTCAGAACACAATGATACCCCTCGGTAGTATGACCGGCTGTCAAATTTCGGAACTTTTGACTACCCGTAATGTTTGACAACCAAACTTGGCTGAGAAACATTTGCGAATGGACCCGAGTTTTGCTAAACTGTTTCACCTTTAAATGGCCAACCTTCAGTAAGGGCCAAAAAAGTAGAATGATTGGCAGCCGGGTGGGCAAGACTAACCAGCGATAATCCGACCCTTAGCACCGGCACCTGTCGTTGGCGGTGGTGCCGACTTTTTCCTCTCAGGTTTTGCAGCTCTCGGTGCAGCTTTTGCTGGCGCAGCTTTTGCTGGCGCAGCTTTTGGCGGGGCCTTCTTTTCTGCATCATAGCTGATCGCTGTAGTAGAAAACTGAGGGAGTAAGGTTAAAAGTTAGTTTTCTTGTGGAACAAAGTCATCATCTTTTCAGCCGGAGGGCGTTCACTGCTGGACATAGGCCTCCTCTAAGCGTCGCCATCATGTGCTTCTCGCATTTAGCGGATACCATTTTTTTTTTGGGGAAAATCTTCATATGACTTCTAACGCTCTGGGCGTAGCAGAAGGGCGTGTCAGACTTTTACTGACTAAAACCTAAAACTAAAACGTGTTCCTTCAGTTGCCTGTTGCCAGGGACCCGGTATCCCTTTCGGACATCTCTTTGAGGAGCGGTGGTACATAACGCGCCGTCGACCCAGGCCTGGTCCCTATCGGACGGCGAGCTACCCATTGCTCGCCGTCGGTAAGCCCGCGCCTACGGTGGCCGGGAATCCGCCTGGGATTCCCGACACCCAGGGCGTCTCCTGCGGCAGGGCGTGAGGGCATGAATTTTGCCTCCCCCTCACGCGTTCCGCCTTCGCGAGCAATACTGTTTCGCAGAAGGTCACCTCCTTCTGCGAAGCGGCTTCATCTAGCGGTGGTCTGGAACCTTCACGAGATCATAGCCTACACAGACTTACACCTAAACAGAATCTTGCTTCACAGTAAAAGAACACAGCGCCTAACACTCAATTAAAAAAAAAAATGTTTATTTAAATTTTATTCAATGACAAATTGGACAGCTGTTGTGGCCTAGTGGTAACAGCCATGACTGACGAATTGTAGGTCTAAGATTCGAACCCTGACAGGCGCTTTAATTTGTGTAAATTATTTCATCATCACTACTCTCAAAATGGTGTAGGAAAACATCGTGAGGAAACCGCAAAAATTCGAAGACATGTGACATCTGCCAACCCGCGTGGTGGCCCACTCCCTCTCACAAAGAGGAGGCCTGTGTCCCAGCAGTGGGAACATTATAGGCTGATTATGTAGACAAACTTACATTTTTACCACCACTTCGTAAAGCAAGGCTGACAACGTTTTTAAACATCGGCTGAGATAACAGCCCGGATTTGTGTTCTTTGCCTCGAATTCCAGGAAATTGACGCCTCAAAACTGACAGGGTTTTACCCCTAGGTTCCTCTTCCTTCGTCTGAGATGATGATTTCTCGAGGATCTTCGGCGTTGGGAGACTAGATAGCTTGGAGTTTACTGCAATTTTTTATTAAACCACTTAATGTCATGTCGTGAGGAAAGTTTTGAGCATTAAATGTGGCTTGGGGAAGATCAAAGAAACGAAACAACCGGCCAAGTGCGAGTCGCACTGGCGCACGAAGGGTTCCGTACCATTATCTATAAAAACGGAAAAAAAATCACGTTTTTGTATGGGAGCCCCAATGATATTATATTAACAGATTATACACTCACAAAACAACCGAAAAAAGTGTTCCGCGCAGCAGCGGCACAAATACCCACGTTTCATTCATTTTACATTTCACAAGCAAAAACGTTACAATTGGAATGTTTTCCAGTCTTCACGATTGCGCGCTTATAACATATCTGTTAATATAATATCATTGGAGAGCCCCCTTAAATATTTATTGTATTCTGTTTTTTTGTATTTGTTGTTATAGCGGCAACAGAAAAACATCATCTGTGAACATTTCAACTGTCTAACTATCACGGTTCATGAGATACATACAGCCTGGTGACAGACGGACGGACGGACGGACGGACAGCGGAGCCTTATATATACCCTTTGGGTACGGAACCCTAAAAATCATCTGCCTAGGTTATATTATGGGGCCGGCTTCCAGTCTAACCGGATGCAGCTGAATACCAGTATTTTATTAGATACCAGTATTTTATCTGACCTCCACAACCCAGTTAAGTACGGGGTAACTCGATACTCTTTGGTAAGACATCTACTTAAGATGGGTACTAACAGGTATTGCCGCAAACCCGGCTGAAGTCGGAAGACACTTTAGTAAATGAGGTAAATGCTTTCATTTTTAAAACAATTTTTTTATCTATAAATTAGAAATTGTTGCTGTCATTTGGTAATGTCAACTGAACGTCACAAAATTCAAAAAATTTAAAGGATTTTTTTATTTACCCTTTGTATTGTTTTCGAAAAAAGTATGTATAGGTACACTCCGGCCGCCAAACAGCTGTCAGCTGAGTACAAAAGAGTTTTACGAATTTTATTAAAGCCCAGACATGCGACATCTACCCACACGCATTGGGCCCACGTGGTGGATTAGGCCCACTCCCTCTCACAGAGAGGAGCCCTGTGTCCCAGCAGTGGGAACATTATAGGCTGATTAGAGACGATTTAGGACTTGTATTGTGGTTATATTTTTTATGTCTAACTAACTGCAACCCGCGGTTTCACCCGTGTAAGTCTCGATCCCGTGGGAGTATCCTATGTCCTATTCCAGGTCATGGTCTACCCATGTGCCAAATTTCATCTAAATCAGTTCAGTCGTTTAAGCCTGAAAGCGTAACAAACGAACAAACTCACTTTCGCATTTATAATATTAGTTAGGATTAGGATAGATTGGCCTTTAGAAGGCGTTAACAATTAAAATGCTATAGTGTCTCGTTAGTCACAGTGGGGTAAGGTGTTCTGTGCTGAAATAGATTTTCTAATCGTGCTGAACGTGCAAAGTCACCCGGCCTTATACCATGACGTGTTAGAGCTATCATTGTTCCATTCTGAAAAAGGGATAGTGCTATTTGTCCCATATAGCTCCATCTTTCTCTGACACTGGAACAATTATGGCTTTAACAAGTCATAGTACTGCCCCAGTAGTAGGTACATCGCGTCGGCTTAGGAAGCTCAAAATACAAGGCGGGGGCGTGTCAGGACTTCGGGAGTACCATAAAAACTTTTTACAAAAAAAACAACCGACTTCCAAAAAGACACTAAAAAGTGAAAAATAACTAAAATTTCGGAAGTAACAGACTTTTTTTTTTTGGTAAAAAGTTTTTATTTTTTACTTTTTAGTTGTTTCTTAGCTGAACGATTCATGCAGAAAATCTAGAAATTCCCTAGAAACAAAACCTGTATGTCTGCCTACCCTCATGGCCTCTTAGTTTGATGATACATTACCTATATTATGCGTCTATGTCCGCTGACAGCGCGTTTATGTAAAATGTAGGGTGAAGGGGTTAATTGTCGGCACAACGCGCGCGTTCCCACAGCGATCATTAGCGGGCTCGTATAACTTTACTTGTGCAATGTGAGGCATGGTTTTATTACCCGACTTCTTCAAAAAGGAGGAGATTCTCAATTCGTCTGTATGTTATTTACATTACAGGTAGAACCACAACTCATCATCTGCCTAACCTATCCCCAACTATGTTGGAGTCGGCTTCCAGTCTTCCCCGGATGCAGCTAAATACCAGTATTTTACATGGAGCGACTGCCCATCTGACCTCCACAACCCAGTAACTGGGTAATACGATATCCCTTGGTAAGATTGGTTGTCAGACTTTCGGGCTTCTGACGACCCGTAACGACTGTCAAAGATATACAAATGACAGCCGGGACCAACGGCTTAACGTGCTTTCCGAGGGAGGAGTCTCGGTATACAGGCTGTAAGGGTAAAGACTCTTGACATTCAAACCATGGGTAATTGACTTGACCGAACACAACAAAATAAAAACGTTATTTTCATTAAAATATTTTAAAAAGTTTCTATCCGACACCGTGCTCTCTAGCGAAACAGCTGACTGACTGAGAGAGGGGTCGCGCTCGCGGCCGGTCAGGTCACATCCCACACACCCCGCCCGTGTTGAGACGCAAGTTCGTTGCCCTAGCGCATAGGGCAACGAACTTGCGTCTCTTGTGGTAAAATGTAGATTGAAAAAATAGAAAAAAAAAGTTGTAATTTTCAATTGATTTTACGTTCTATAAATGAAACCACTGGTTGCAAGGATAACGGTGTTTACCCTAACACCCTGTATAAAGATAGTCACTCATCCACGGACGAGCCCCGGCAAGCGTAGCTTAACCTGATGTATCGACCCGTGCGGCTGTTATTACGTAGCCACGAGCTCCTCAGGTACAACCACAAACACAGGTAGAACCACAACTAAAAAGTGAAAAATAACTGTAATTTTAGAAGACGGTGGCAAAAAAACGAAACTTGAAAACCAAAGACTTCCGAAATTAAAGTTATTTTCACTTTTGAGTTTTCTTTTTTGGAAGTTGGTTGTTTTTTTTTTTTTGTTAAAAGTTTAATTTAATTGATGATAATAGAATACACCGTCTGGCAAACATGGCGTGCTCTATTCCATTTCAGTTTGAAGACCTTTTTCTCCAAAACCTACTTATTTTCTTAGGATCAGGCGATGATCATATCATTGACAGAATAGGCTCGCCCCCTCCTTTCACATTATAGGATTTTTAACATAACTAGCAATTATTATTATATAACCTTCGATCGAGTGGACCTGCAGCATCGCCACCATCATTCCTAGATCTTTGACAGTCGTTAGAAGCCAAAAAATCCGTCATCCAGTCTTACCAAAGGGTATCGTGTAACCCAGTAACTACAGGGTTGTGGAAGTCAGATAGGAAGTCGCTCCATACAAAATACGGGTATTCAGCTGCATCCAATAAACCTATCCCAACATATGTAAAAAAGGCTTTTTTTTTTTGAGGGTGGGAAAGCATCAAATGACTTCTCCCGCTCTGGGCGGAGCGGAAGGGCGTGTCAGACTTTTACTGACTAAAACCCACCCGAGTTCCTTCAGTTGCCTATTGCCAAGGTCCCGGTATCCCTTTCGGACTTTCCCGCAACCCTGGCAGGAAGTAGGAAAAGGCTGCTGGTAGATTGATAGATTTATCGCACACCTTTGCCTATTCTTTGGAGAATTAAAGGCGAAATTTTATTTGAAAAATAATGAAGTGCCGTAGTGCTCGTTTCGAAGCGATACAGTAACATTACAATCGTTCCAATAGTTATTAGTCGGTTATTTGTTGTTAAACCTTCATCGGACAGGGAAAACTATGGAGAGGGCTACTGTATAACCTTTTGACCGCTAATACAAGGTTAGTATTCATAGAAACACCAACATTTTTAACATCTACCCGATTCAACCCTACTAAAAACGCTAATCGGTTATTTTGTTTACTTATTATTGTATTTTTTATGTAATCTTTTGAGAAATAAACCGTAGAAACGAAGAATGTTCAGTTTCTGTGACGGAATTAAACGGATTCTGAAGGGCCATAAGAACGGGTTTTCTACGAGTGCGGCCGTAATTCCATGTAATGTAAGTCTGCCTCTATGCATCTGTGTGCTTTTACAATGTTTGTAAATATGTGAGCACCATGTATCTATCACATACTTAATTAATTTATTTGTCATTGCTCCATTTTTAATTCTTTTTTACCTATTGTGGTACAGTAATTGTATTCTCGGTGCATCGTCTTCACATGTAATTATATAATTGATGTATACCAAATATTGTAAAATATTTTTTTAAAGAGTTACGGTGGAGTTTCTTGCCCATTCTTCTCCATACGAAAACTACCTTTTGGAAGGGGTAACTAGAATCAGTTCTATTTATTTGACGTTCAACAGTGCCTTTAATGTGCCTACTTGAAATAAATTATTTGACTTTGACTTTGTATTAAATAAATAAAGAAAGAAAAAATCAAGAAAATAAGTATATTTATTTGACGGGAGGTAAGGCACACAATATTTACACAAAAACAAAGAACAAAAAATAGTATTGTGTTGTGTGCGCCTCACGGCTGCGCCAAACAGGCCCAGTTCAGCATGAAATGATTCTGTCATCACCACACCATCACAAATTGTTGTTTTTGAGCTGCTTTTTCAGAGCCATCCTAATCTCGTACAAGCTGACATCCAGGGGGCCAAGTCTACTAATTTACAAGCGTGTCAGTGGTCTCCCGGAATGTCCTAGAACCAAAAATTCGAAGACATGTGACATCTACCAACCCGCACTGAGCCCGCGTGGTGGTTTACGGCCCACTCCCTCTCACAGAGAGGAGGCCTGTGTCCCAGCAGTGGGAACATTAGAGGCTGATTATGCAGTGGTCTCACAATGATCAGTTTTGACAGATATGCCATACAAAATCTATCAAAAACCCATCATTGCGAGACCACTGACACGTTTGTAAATTAGTAGACTTGGCCCCCGGGTTCGTTTCGGTCCAGTATCGGGTCAATCTAGCTCTTGGGTCATTTGCCGTTTACGTTCGTAGAACGTTTGCCTCAAAGGGTAAAACGACTTTTGAGAGTAGGTAGCCTAAGTAGGTACGATATGGTAGGAGTGACGATTTTCGCAGTGTCTTGCTGTTAGCAGAGGAACAAAAAAAAAATGGTAGCCGAGGATCAAGTTGAAAGGTCTGAGAAGTCGTCCACCAGCAATAGGCTGATAATGATAAATCGCAACTGCTGTCATTTTTTTAGAAGACTCAAGTTTTTCAGAATCATTGGATAAATAAAGCAGGCCTACAGAATAAACTTTAAAAATAATGTAGTCCTCTCCACAGCCACCTCTGTTCAAGTTACTCGGTCGCTCATAACGCGTACGGTGGCGAAGCCGTAAGCGCCAATTATAACGCCACGCGACGCCATGTTGCTTTCAGAAGGCTCTTTATAGTAGCTTCTCGAGGTATTTATTACTTTTACTACTTATCTATGTTTACCTTTGAATATGGGCTAAGCTTAGATTCATTTTATAATCTGTGGCGGTATCTACATCGCCACATGCGAACTACGCATTAAAAAGACCTGACGTCACACAAAAAACCTGACGTCACATAAGTCCTGCATCCCCGCAAACGATGAGTGAACTTTACACCCTGTTCCTCATTCTCCTAAATTGGTGACCCCGAATATGAACGTCAACGCAGCCTTCGTGCAACTACCCCAGCGTGACGTCATCATCATCACTCCCGCAAGCTTTCGTGAGGCGAGTCACACAGCCAGCAAACACCCACGGCTTCAACGGGTATCCTGACCACCAGCATGTAGCGAACGCGCATTCCTGGTCATCACCCTCAGCCTCATCACCCCGACCCACTGGGAAATTACCTCATCACCCCAACCCACTGGGGAATCACCGCAAGCGGATCCTCCCTTTTCTATGGTGGATGAGTGAACTTTACACCCTGTTCCTCATACCCCTAAAAATCTAAGGGGCTAAGTTATAACAGCCGCACGTCTCGATCGAAGGCTAAGCTAGTCTTGCTGAAGTCAGTTTGTGGTGGCATCTACATCGCCACATGCGTTCTATAAACAACATTCCAACACCAATTGTTGGGCAGTTGCTCGCCAGACATGACACCCGTCTGGTCGGAGGATCCTCCCTTTTCTATAGAGGATGAGAGAACTTTACACCCGGTTTCTCATACCTCTAAATGTTTGTGTATGGCATCTGTGGTGGCTGTTATTACTTATTTACGCTTGCCGAGGTCAGTTCGTGGATGGGTGGCCATCCATTACATATCGAGATCCTTCCGTGGCTCGGAAAGCTCGCTAAGCCGTTGGTCCCCGCTGTGATTTGTAAATCGTTAGAAAACCGAAATTTACAGTTGCATGCACGATATGAATCCTCGTTTCTTCACAATACTAATATTGAACAAAAATGGCGGGATACGACGTGAATTCGAATAACCTATAAGTTTTTTTTTTAATTACGGCGCTTTGGTATTGTAATGCGCGTGACAATGTTATTTTTATTAAATGAGTTGCTTATTGATATTTAGTAAGTATATCACTCGTTTGGATGATATTAAGGTTACCATTGACACTGGTTGTTTTAATATTGGCAATAAATAAGCTAACTGTTTCAGAAACTTCTATAGAGGATTTATAGCATGGGTGTAGATAAACAAATAAATTACACAAACAAATACACAAACGCGACCTCATAAAGAGCTTTCCCAACCACCTGAAAACTTAATGCCACTTCATCAACTATTCAACGTAGATCGTTACACGCGGTGTCATAAGCTAAGCCGGGTTACCGCGGGAAAATAGGGGGCGTTGCCTCCCACCCGACCAATCAGGCGCCGCCTAACCACCCGATAATTACTCATTCAGCCAATAGCAGCCAAGGATGTTGCTGTACAATTAATGTTGGCCCCAATGGAAGAAAGCGCGCGAAATTACTCAAAGTGATGTAGCACTTTCCACAGTGGTGTAATGTTATGTTTTATTTTAGTTAGTCGAACGGTTTGTTTGATTTAGGAATGGTGGTGGAAGTGTCAAAAAAAATAACAATTTATTTTTAATATAGCAAAATAGAGCAAGAACCAGATGCAGCAAATAAATAAATAATAATAAGACATTAGGGATCACATACAGTCACGAAATAAAATATTATTCACCCAGTGAATTATTTTTAAAATAATTGGTGCTTCACCTTACTGTCGGTTTTCAAATTTTCAAAGTTTTTAGGTGCCTAAAACATGCGAATAAAATAAAAAGTAAATTCCACCGCTGGCCTGCAAAAGTCAATAAAGCCCAACTTCATAAAATTGGAACATCCTTTTTTCAGGATACTTGGCAATCGATTTAGCGGAACCCATTCAAAATCCAAACCACTGAAATAAAACTTCAAGAATTTATTCCTACCTACAAAGAACTGCACAAGGAAACCGATACAGCATTGTCCTTCATAAATGTAGCCGTCCCATAGAAACCGCTAAACACTAATTAAACTAAGTATGTGAACCATAATGAAGTAGATAGAAAAAGCCCTCAGAGGTCATTGTGAAAAAGTGCAAATCAACAGTGTGGATAACACAAGTCCAAAAACAATGCAAAACAAACCAACTTCTCCTAAAGAGGCAGTTTGAAAAGAGAAGGACCAAGGACCATTGCAGTGCATCCAATAATCATGGAACCAGGAATGCCTCTGTATTCTCTGGAGTCAGTTGCCTGTCTGCTTCGGAGCTACAATCACTTGCTTGCACCGACGGCGCCCGCTCCAGCACCGGGTGAGTTTAACGCGTTTTTTGATCTCTGTAATATGAAAAACGTGCACATTAAAAGCGTCTGTAATTAAAAGTTAAAAGAAAAACTATTCAAAAATTAAAATAAGCCGGCAGCTAAGAGATGACCAGTCCCTACTGATTACGCCCGCTCACGAACATGAGGCTTGGATCAGCACCATTCAGCTCAACCATTATAAAGGGAACTTAATGATCCAGCACACCTCACCGCTAGCGAGACACCAGTTTTCACGGTAAGATTTATGCAGAATACGTCGGCTGTTCTTTTGCCTGTTAGCTTATTCAGCCTATAATGTTCCAACTGCTGGGACACAGGCCTTCAAGAGTAAGTGGGCTGTGATCAACCACGCGGGCCCAGTGCTGGTTGGTAGATGTCACATTCACTGTGGAGATTAAATAATGTGCTTGCAACGAACGATGTCAACAATTTCAAACATGAATTTTGTCGCAAAATTCCGATCCGATTTTGTGACTTCGCGACATTACCCATCTGTAGATTATGAAACATTTGAAGACAGCCGCCGTCGGTGTTACGCTGAAGCACAACCCGCCGGTAAAGTTTTAATAGTGACTCTGTTGGTTGGAGATCTAAGTAATGCTCAAGGGTAAGTAATAGCCGCACGGGTCGATCCATCAGGTTAATCTACGCTTGCCGGGGTTGGTCTTTACATATCGAGACTCCTCCGTGCCGAAAGCCGTTGGTCCAGGCTGTCATTCGTGGAACTTTGACAGTCGTTACGGTTGTGAGAAGCCCGAAAGTCTGACAACCAGTCTTACCAAGGGGTATCGTATTGCTCAGTTACTGGGTTGTTGAGGTCAGATAGGCAGTCGCTCTATTTAAAATAGGTACTGTTATTCAATCTGCATGCATCCAGTTAGACTGGAAGCCGATCCCAACATAGTTGGGAAAAGGCTAGGCAGATTGATTGTTGCTTGGAAATTGCAATGGTGCATTTTTTGTGCATAATTATGTCTACAAGACAAGCTGTAAGAGTAGGGGAAGACCAAAGAAACGATGGATGGACTGTGTGAAAGATGGCTAGAAAGGGGGTGACTACCTAGATGACGGCTAATAGAGAAGTATGGAAGAAAGGGACATGTTGCGCCGACCCCAAATAAATTGGGATAAGGGCAGGAGAATGATGAATGAATGAATTGTGTCTACAAAGTTGCCGGTAAACTTTTATCATTATTGAAGGAAGGCGGAAGGCGTAGGCGACGAGGGCCACCACCTACGGCCTCGTGGCCATATCATCATCATAATTTTCGACCTCGCTTTGCTCGCTCTAGCATCATGTATTCGTTTAATGTACAGCATTAAACAAATACACCATGAATGATGATAGAAAAATTTCCGTTTAATCAAATTATCATAGGAAAATCTAACCTGTTCAGGTAGTGTGCTAAAATTTCGTGCTCGCTTCGCTTTCTTGTAAATTCTACGTTCTTCGGAGTTCTCAAAGTTTACTGCATAAGTACCTGTGCAGAGGCCCCCCATTTAGTTTGCCGCCCTGGGGCAACAGGCTTCAGGCTTAGTCTGCCATTATTTCGAACCTAAAAATATGACAGTCTCAACTGTTTTTAATTATTTTTTGTTATTCTTGCCCCCCAGAGGGCCTCGTGAAATGTAGGTACCTCGCCCACATTAAATTTAGATCTTGCTCCGCCACTGTGCCCAGGGCGCTCTCGACATTTAATCCGCCTCTGCTTGCATAGGTACCTAGATAGACTGTATGCACTCAAAAAACAATAAAAAACCCTTATAATAAAAAAAGTAAACATTGAAAATATTGAAATAACACCCACTTATTTATTGTTAAATAATAAATTTTTCACTTACAATTTGGTTGTGTCATCAACTCACCAATTTCAAGTCAATTTCTACTTTAAACTGATGAGAATAAAGTGTTATTTCGAATGTGGGTAGATTACCTATCGGTTATGCGATCAAGCAGGTGCTAAGGGTCGTAAGGTCGGAGGGTACCTAATTACTTTTATAAATCAATATTTACTTCTGTGTCAACATTGGATTTTATTGGTTTGTTTTGATCGTCATTTTCGAATTGATTTGTTGGCAAACTATCCGAAGGTATTCCTGACAAAAAAAACTAGGGAAAATAAAAATAGTGAAAAATAAAAAAAGATTTTCACAAATAAAAACAAAAAACAGACGAACGTATTTAAAGAAAAACAACCGACTTCCAAAAAAAACACTAAAATCGTGAAAAATAACATTAATTTCGGAAGTCGGTGTCTTTGCTTTTCAATTTCCGTTTTTTGGCCACTGACTTTACTTTTTTGTGGTTTTTTTGGAATGCAGTTGTTTTTTTTTTGTTTTTTGTTTTTCTCTTTTTAGTTGTGGTGCCTACTCCACACACATTCGAATACCACTACTATGTAACAGTGACGGGAACATAACAAAGACGGGAATAAAACATCATCCATATAGGCTCAGTGGGGAAAATACGTAATATTGAAGCTAACTCAAAAACTACGCAAGCAAAGTTAATACAATTTATATGGGACCACCTTTTGAAGAATCGTCAAAATCAATTTATAAGTGGCGGAGTAATAGCGTAACAAAAAAAAACAAACAAATTGTACAGTCGAATTTTCCTCCTTTTAAAAGTCGGTAAAAAAAATCAAAGTCATTGTACTCATAATTTTGAGCAACTTTTTCAATGGGACCAACATTGAAATCGCGAAAAAAAAATCAGCTGTTCCATACATTTGTGTTAACTTAAATCGACAAAATATTATGGAAAAACTGATTTGTTTTTCGCGATGTCAATGTTGCTCCCATAGAAAAAGTTGTTCAAAATTATGAGTACAATGACCCCTTTTCGGGTTTAGCATAAACAAAAACTAATGTTGTCTAGGTAACCTCCTCTTTTTTTAAATCGGTTAAAAACACACATGTACCCTGACCAATGACTGTGAAAGTACCAGTAGTATAAGTGGAGACCGCGAATCGGCAATCGCAGGAAGGAGCATAATCAGACCAGGCGGGTGGAGCAACGAATTTTCGCAGGGCAGGTAACTGCAGCTCTATATTGGTGCCGATTCTGTTGTTCACAAACTAAACAAAATTTAAGTTCAGTGCATCTTTTTCTTTCTATTTCATTATGAAAAGGACAGAAGATACATTTTAGTTTAGTCCTGTCAAATTAATCAGCGCCTGACGTAATTTTAGTAGGCAAGTTTTTAAATCACGTCTAAACTTTTATGGGCGCTGATTAATTTGACAGGACTAAACTAAAATTTATCTTCTGTCCTTTTCATAATGAAATAGTAAGAAAAAGAAGTTAAATTTAGTTTAGTTTGTGAACAACAGAATCGGCACCAATGTAAAAATGTCACCGGGAAAACTTAGGTGAAGTGATCTGTCATTCCACAGGCTGTTCTATTGTATTACCTAAACTTGAATACCTTAAACAAACTAAGTTCTATATTATTGGAGAATTTGCTACAGACCCTGCGCTGACTCAATTTGGCACTGCCGAGGCCCTAGACAAAGTGAAATTCTATCAGCGATAACGATGATGGAAAAGGCAAAAATGTATAGGACTGACATAAGCTATCGAAAAGCTTTATGTCAATCCTGTTGAAAGTCGTTGTAAAATGAATCGCTTTGGAAGCGATTGCCCTCAGATGTATGAACGTAAACGAAACAAAAGGAGTATGTAAGGACCGTGATAGGTGGAGTTCTATAGTTTCTGCCTACCCCTATGGGAAGAAGTATGTAGCTATATCAATCAGAAAAACAAACAAAAACATTATTTTATATTCAACCACGCCGTACCGTTTGAAAAACTGCGTAATTATTACGCGTTCACCCCTTAATAACAAGGTACGCAAACATTTAGCATCAGCTACACACGATCACGTAATGAGGTTGATATTATGGTGTGATGGCACCAAATGGGGTGGGCAAGGGTAGCGACACTGGCGACTGCAATGGCGATTAGCATAAAATAAATCTCCGCTAAGAAACAAAAGTTTTGTTACTCATGAAATAGCTTAGTAGGGAAATTAATTTCTCTGTTATAGCTGTCACCGTAAATTGTGAGAGTATTATTTCCGTTTTAGATTTTATACTGTCGAAAATGGGTTAGGTTAGGTTGGAACTGTGACAAACCGCATGCGAGACGAGCGAGCTAAGCGAGCGGTGCCGCGGCAGATTGAGTATGAGCGCAAGGTGCGTTACCAAGCTATTTTGATACCAGTTAACTATTTGTCGGTTTCTCATGGATAGATTACACTATTATTGGATAGTTAAAGAATAGGCGAAGATGTATCAATCAATCTACCTGCTTTTTTCGAACTAGGTTGGGGTCGGCTTCCAGTCTAACCGGATGCAGCTGAATACCAGTATTTTACATGGAGTGACGCCCCAAGTGTCTGCATGTTTGACATACAAAAAAAATCCGATTTAAGTAAAGGCACCCCTACACTGCCAATAATAACACTTAATTAGCTAAACACACCCCTCCTCTTGCGAACTGCACGAATTTAACCCCCGATGTTCATTTTGGGGTTAATTCTGATTGCGGTTCATGTTATTAAAATGGAATGATTGTAATAACTACTTTCAGTAAACAATTTTTGCCGGAGAATCCATTTTTAACCGATTTTCCGAGGACAGAGCCGTCATTAGCACAGAGGGCAAGTGACAATCGCATACAAAGCGATTTGTATTTCTACAACGACTTTCAACTATGTTGGGGTCGGCTTCCAGTCTAATCGGATGCAGCTGAATACCAGTATTTTACATGTAACGACTGCCTATCGGACCTCCAGAACCCAGTAACTGGTAATATGATACCCCTTGGTAAGCCTGGTTGTCACACTTTCGGGCTTCTGACGACCCGTAACGACTGTCAAAGATCCACGAATGACAGCCGGGACCAACGCAACGGCCGTGCATTCCGAGGGACGGAGGAGTCTCGGTATGTAAAGATGGTCGCCCATCCACGGACCAATCCCAGCAAGTGTAGCTAACCTCATGGATCGACCCGTGCGGTTATTACTTAGCCAAGAGCTCCTCATATTAGTGTTAGATGTATATTTTAAAATGCATCATCAATATCATATCGTGTGCCAGAAACCCCTTCAGTAATTAGCTTCTATCATTACGACAGCGGCACAGGGGGGCCCACAGGTGTGGTGGTCCCCACGGCCGCAGGTGCTAGTGTGTGTTTAACTAATCCCACGTCATGACCTGTGATGTCATTAATTGTCGCATCGATAGGACTATTACCTAGGTGTGTTTTTTCGTTTTGTTTATTTTATTTTAACATAGTACCTATTTTATTTTGATTCAATACTTTACATTACATTTCTACATAATCTTTATGTATAGGTACCTACTTACATAATTATTATAATAAGTCGTAATCCAAAACATCTGAATTAACTATCAACGTACGTTAGTATTATAATTAATAACAGGAAAGTCTTATTTGAATGCAGAGGGCCTAGACAAGTGACAATCGCTTCGATAGCGTTACGTATTTCTACCTACAACGACTTTCAACAGGATTGACATAAGCTTTTCGATAGCTTATGTCAGTCCTATATCTACATTTTTGCATTTTCCATCATCGTTATCGCTGATAGAATGTCACTTTGTCTAGGGGCTCAGAACTAGGTTGTTTTTAATTTTCGGTAACTAACGATTTATTCAAAAATTAAAAACAACCAAGTTCTGCATTCAAATGAGTAAGACGTTCTTGTTATTAGAATACCAACGTACGCTCCTATAGATGTTTTTGATTACTTTAATTTATAATAATGATGTAAGAAGTATAAAGATTATGTAGAATAGTAATGTAAAGTTTTGAATCAAAATAAAAAGTACTAGGTACCTATGTGCTAAAATGGTTACGCAGAGGTGTACCTATAGTACACATTTGGCCAGTTATGTTCAAGTTCCATGTACTAGGGAGTTCAGCAAGCCGGGCACAAATATCAAGCAATGTTTAACTATAACAAAAAATCTACAAACAATAAAATATTTGATCAAACTATCTGACCAATATAATCGGTGTGAAGGTAACCGTTTAGGGGTCGCGTGGCGTCGATCAAATGCAACACGTCATTATGTACGAGTTAGACAAGGGATGCCGGGGGCCATGCATGCATAATATTATTGAGTCAATAATTTAGTAGAAGGGACGATATTGACAGCAGGATCGGAGGTTAAATGTACTAACGGCAAATATTTTCAACAGGTATACCTACAGCAGTGTATGTATCCTAACTTGCAGGCCCTTGGACAAAGTGACATTCTATCAGCGATAACGATGATGGAACAGGCAAAAATGTATAGGACTGACATAAGCTATCGAAAAGAAAGCTTAAATGTCAATTCTGTTGAAATAAATACGAAAAGCTTTCGAAACGATTGTCACTTGGCCCTCAGGGCTTAGACCTGAGGGCCTAGACAAAGTGACACTCTATCCGCGATAACGATGATGGAAAAGGAAAAAATGTGTAGGACTGACGCTATCGAAAAGCTTATGTCAATCCTATTGAAACTCGTTGTAGAAATACGAAACGCTTTCGAAACGATTGTCACTTGTCTAGGCCCTCTGAGGACCTAGACAAAGTGATATTTTATCAGCGATAACGATGATGGAAAAGGCAAAAATGTATAGGACTGATAATAATTATAAGCTATCGACAAGCTTATGTCAATCCTGTTGAAAGTCGTTGTAGAAATACGAAACGCTATCGAAGCTAAGATGATGGAAAAGGCAAAAACGTGTGGCTGACACAAGCTATCGAAAAGCTTATGTCAATCCTGTTGAAACTCGTTGTAGAAATACGAAACGCTTTCGAAGCGATTGTCACTTGTCTAGGCCGTCTGGTCGCTTACCGAGTCGTAAAAGTACCGCCTTGGGGTTTGCCAAAGAGCAATGGAGCGCAGCATTCGGTGTAAACCGAACTGACAGAATACGAAACATCACGTTGTGGTCCAAAACGGGGATCCTAGACGTAGGCAAAAAGGCTGCCACACTAAAATGGAATAGCGACCGCTGGGCAACAGTCTCCAAACGGTGGGTGCCTGAGGATGGACGGCACCGCCGAGGCCGGCCCAGGAAGAGGTGGCGAGACGATCTAGACGCGTACCACAAGGGTTGGGTCGAGCTGGCCCTGAAAAAATAAATCCTCGCGAGAAAATATCGTCTTGTCGGTTCTGGATATTTCTACCAAGACGCAGTAAACCGAAACGATCCCGCCCTGCTCCCGAACATACTGAGCCAATCAGGAAATGCTCATTGAAATTAGGCGCAAGGTGAGCTTTTGGTAGATACCGGGTATACCGAGCTTGCTGACCAATGAGGAAAGGGCCTTAGTGTGCTCTTTCGTAATCTATGGCCAAGGAACATACACTGTATGTTCCTTGGCCATAGATTAACACTGTATGTCATACAGTGTTAGGCTGTTAGGGTAATTGGCGGGGTCCGCTAGGACCGATGCCTGCCAGGGTTGCGGGTTAGTCCGAAAGGGATACCGGGACCTTGGCAACAGGCAACTGAAGGAACACGGGTGGGTTTTTGTCAGTAAAAGTCTGACACGCCCTTCCGCTCCACCCAGAGCGGGAGAAGTCATTGGATGATTTCCCACCCTCAAAAAAAAAAAAAAAAAAAGGCTCTTAGGGTAAACACCGTTATCCTTGAAACCAGTGGTTTGGTTTCATTTATAGAACGTAAAATCAATGGAGAATCACATTTTTTTTTTTAAAGAAAATTAGTGTTTCGCCCTTTCACCCTAGGGCGCTAGGGCAACGAACTTGCGTCTCAACACGGGTGGGTGGCGCGGGACGTGACCTGACCGGCCGCGAGCGCGACCCCTCCCTCAGTCAGTCAGCTGTTTCGCTAGCGAGCACAGTGTCGGATAGAATTTTTTTTGAATCCTTTAATGAAAATAACCTTTTTTTTATTGATACTCATTTATTTTTATATTAGTCTACTAACTATGGTTTGAGTGACAACGGTGTTTACCTACCCTTACACTCTATATTCACCTACGGCGAGTCTATGGCCCTAAAACCCGTCAACTTAACGTCGTGAAAACATTCTTCTTTACTTATTTCCAGATGTACACAACGTGGTGAATCCACTGCTGGCAGCATTGCCTCCGCAGTTGCACTGCATCCCGCCTTATTGTCATCACCTGCCACCGAGGAACACTACGCGTAAGTACTAACTGCGCTATGCGTAAGTACTAACTGCGCTATGCGTAAGTACTAACTGCGCTATGCGTAAGTACTAACTGCGCTATGCGTAAGTACTAACTGCGCTATGCGTAAGTACTAACTGCGCTATGCGTAAGTACTAACTGCGCTATGCGTAAGTACTAACTGCGCTATGCGTAAGTACTAACTATACTAACTGCGCCCTATGATTTCACCCGCGTAAGTCTCGATCCTGTGGGAATATCGGGATAAAAGTATTCTATTTCCTATTCCAGGTCAAGGTCTACCCCTGTGCCAAATTTCATCCAAATCCGTTCAGCCGTTTTTGCGTGAAAGCGTAACAAAACAAACAAATAAACTCACTTTCGCATTTATAATAATTCGCCCACGTGGTATGTCGATAAAAAGTAGCCTATGTCCTTTCCCTGGATGCCATTTATCTCCTTGACAAATTTTATCGAAATCCGTGCAGTGGTTTAGGCGTGAAAAGGTAACATACAGACAGACAGACTAGACTTTCGAATTTATAATATTAGTATAGTTAGTTACGATTATTTTAATGACTATTTCTACTATCACCTTACTTCTTTGGATGCGAGAAGCACAGTGCCGGGCGATCTGGTGATGGTTCCGAGAGGTCTATGTCTAGTAATGGACTTCTTTCGGCTGAAATGAAGATAATGATGAAAGAGCAATGGTGGACTAAGACTGATGGGGGCCCAGAGAGACAAAACTAAATAACACACGTTATGGTAGCCACACACGTAACGATTTACTTGCGCAAGTCTAGGCTGGAGCAAGTAAATCGTTACGAGTGTTGGAAGATTCTTGCGCAAATTTCTTCCAACACACGTCGGGATAGACTTGCGCAAGCCTTTTGCGCAAATAAATTGTTACGTGTGTGGCTAGCATAACGATTTACTTGCGCAAGCCTGATGGTCTTGCGCACTGATATCCGGTTACGTGTGTGGCTAGCCGGTTTAGTTGCACAAGCCTAAAGCGCAAATATATCGTTAGGTGCATGCCTAGCAATAAAGGTGATGATGGACGTAAATTCAATTAAGTATGGTAATTTTCTGACACCCGTAGATGCTATGTAGCGCACACGAACTTTGTGGTGATCCTATGTAGAAGCCTTTCAAGCCTTCCTAAGTCTAGCAGTGGTAGCATTTGTTCTGGATAGTTCCGGAAATTGTGAAAACGGATTTTTTCCTTTCCGAGGATTGTGCATAATTAGCCAATAATTTTTCCACTGCTGGGATACGGGCCTCCTTTCTGTGAGAGAGACTGAGCCATAACATAATCCGCCATGCGGGCGATTGCCGGGGATTGTAAAACCGGCTGATATCCCTATTACTGGTCTCCAGTGCTCCCGTCACCGACCAGTGAGCTGGAAATCCGTCGCCGCGGTGAGAAGAGACCGATCCCTCCTGAGCTGAAAGATGAGAAGTACTTCGAAAGACGGCGAAGGAACAACCAAGCAGCCAAGAAGTCTAGAGACGCAAGACGTATTAGAGAAGATCAGGTAACAGTAACTTTGTAACCAACTTCTTCAAAAAGGAGGAGGTTTTCAATTCGTCTGTATGTTTTTTTTTTTTTGTGTTTATTACGCGATTACTCCGCCAAATATGAATAGATTTTGATGATTCTTTTTTTGTTTGGTTGGTAGGTCATGCTTCAGAAATGGTCCCATTTAAATTTTATTTACTTTTTGCTTGCGTAGTTTTTGAGTTAGCTTCAATATTACGTATTTTTACCCGACTACGGCGAAGAAAAAAGGAGGGTTATGATTTTGACCGGTATGTATGTATGTATGTTCATCTGTTCCCTCCTATCTTCCAAACCACTTATCACAATTTGACAAATGAGGTATCGTTAGAAGCGTCGTGATTGTCCGCTGGTTATAGGCTATGTGAAGTCACATTAAATTAAAAATGGCGCCCTCTAGAGGACATAAAGTGAGGAACTTAAAAAAAAAAATGGTTTAATCGTACCATGTTGGGTATCAAATGAAAGGGCTTAATGAGCACATTTCAAAAATATATATATTATAACCCCAAAAGAATTAAAAAAAAATCAAGTAATAAAAACTAAAACCCAACTACGACTGAAAAGGTATAAACAAGACACCACAGACAGACAAATTAAAAATCCGGAGTCACACGTAATCTGTTCGATTTATGCCCTAACACGTGTGACTCCGGATTTTTAATTTGTCTGTCTGTGGTGTCTTGTTTATACCTTTTAAGTCGTAGTTGGGTTTTAGTTTTTATTACTTGATTTTTTTTCTACTTAGTTTATGTAGACGATGTTCTATGTGACTCCGTCACTGTTATTTACTTAGCAGGTAGTGGTATTCGAATGTGTGTGGGGTAGGTACCACAACAAAAAAGCGGCAGCGGCCGGCGAGTGCCAGGATCCGTTTAGTTAGGCCCACAAGAGAATGTAATGTTTTACGAATGTGATGATTCTTTTTTGTAGATTATGATTTTTTGCGAGCGCCATGTTGCGAGAAAATATTACTGTTATAATATTATTATTAAACACAATGTTTTGCGTGCGTTACGTTTCGCACTACCGTAAACAGCGATTTTTTACATCAAAAAATATTAATGTGCAATGTTACTTTTGATCTCAGCTTTTGATGTACAGAATGGGTAGTTCACGCCTATGTGATGGTACTTTTTACCCGACTACGGCGAAGAAAAAAGGAGGGTTATGATTTTGACCGGTATGTATGTATGTATGTATGTATGTATGTATGTATGTTCATCTGTTCCCTCCTATCTTCCAAACCACTTATCACAATTTGACAAATGAGGTATCGTTAGAAGTGTCGTGATTGTCCGCTGGTTATAGGCTATGTGAAGTGACATTAAATTAAAAATGGCGCCCTCTAGAGGACATAAAGTGAGGAACTTAAAAAAAAAAATGGTTTAATCGTACCATGTTGGGTATCAAATGAAAGGGCTTAATGAGCACATTTCAAAAATATATATATTATAACCCCAAAAGAATTAAAAAAAAATCAAGTAATAAAAACTAAAACCCAACTACGACTGAAAAGGTATAAACAAGACACCACAGACAGACAAATTAAAAATCCGGAGTCACACGTAATCTGTTCGATTTATGCCCTAACACGTGTGACTCCGGATTTTTAATTTGTCTGTCTGTGGTGTCTTGTTTATACCTTTTAAGTCGTAGTTGGGTTTTAGTTTTTATTACTTGATTTTTTTTCTACTTAGTTTATGTAGACGATGTTCTATGTGACTCCGTCACTGTTATTTACTTAGCAGGTAGTGGTATTCGAATGTGTGTGGGGTAGGTACCACAACAAAAAAGCGGCAGCGGCCGGCGAGTGCCAGGATCCGTTTAGTTAGGCCCACAAGAGAATGTAATGTTTTACGAATGTGATGATTCTTTTTTGTAGATTATGATTTTTTGCGAGCGCCATGTTGCGAGAAAATATTACTGTTATAATATTATTATTAAACACAATGTTTTGCGTGCGTTACGTTTCGCACTACCGTAAACAGCGATTTTTTACATCAAAAAATATTAATGTGCAATGTTACTTTTGATCTCAGCTTTTGATGTACAGAATGGGTAGTTCACGCCTATGTGATGGTACTTTTTACCCGACTACGGCGAAGAAAAAAGGAGGGTTATGATTTTGACCGGTATGTATGTATGTATGTATGTATGTATGTATGTATGTTCATCTGTTCCCTCCTATCTTCCAAACCACTTATCACAATTTGACAAATGAGGTATCGTTAGAAGTGTCGTGATTGTCCGCTGGTTATAGGCTATGTGAAGTGACATTAAATTAAAAATGGCGCCCTCTAGAGGACATAAAGTGAGGCACTTAAAAAAAAAATGGTTTAATCGTACCATGTTGGGTATCAAATGAAAGGGCTTAATGAGCACATTTCAAAAATATATATATTATAACCCCAAAACAATTTAAAAAAAATCAAGTAACAAAAACTAAAACCCAACTACGACTTAAAAGGTATAAACAAGACACCACAGACAGACAAATTAAAAATCCGGAGTCACACGTAATCTGTTCGATTTATGCCCTAACACGTGTGACTCCGGATTTTTAATTTGTCTGTCTGTGGTGTCTTGTTTATACCTTTTAAGTCGTAGTTGGGTTTTAGTTTTTGTTACTTGATTTTTTTACATATTGTATTCGGAGCTGCTATAATATCTCAAACACGTTGCTTATAAGGCTCTATCGAAGATATTTTCCTCCACCAGATAGCCTGGCGAGCGTGTCTCCTGGAACAAGAGAACGCGTCCCTCCGAGCACACGTTGCCGCTCTTCGCCAGGAGGCCCTTGCTCTTCGGTCACTCCTAGCTGCTAGAGATGAACCACCAGCACCTGCACCATCTTCTACCACTCCTGACTAGCTAACTACGAATTAATACCATTTTTATTCTATTGAGTGAGGGAAATCAAATGGCTTCTCCCGCTCTGGGCAGAGCGTGTCTGACTAAAACCCACCCGTGTTCCTTCAGTTGCCTATTGCCAAGGGTCCCGGTATCCCTTTCGGACTTTCCCGCAACCCTGCCAAGACGAAACAATACCTGCCGGTCAATTCTGTAAAAATCTCATCGTGAAACTGACGTGAAGTGAGCTGTCATTCCTTGACAGATCACTTCACCTAACTTTTCACGATGATATTTTCGGCGCTGGGGCTCTGTCTTGCATAGGGTCGCAGCATAATGCTGAGCGATAGCCGTTTTGCGTGGATGTGGCGCATATTTCCCCCAACCTTTTCTTATATTTTTTCTGTGTTCATTTTCTTTTTGCGCCATTTTTACCGCAAATAAAAGTATTGTCTATCTTCTTTCTTTCTTCTCCAGAATAGACCGGTTGCTGTGGGTTACGTGACATAAAAAAGCATTATAAAAAAAAAAGCTTTGTAAATAAATATTTCGAACTAGTGAAATAAGTGCTTAATTTATTAAGTTATAGATAAGTACAAGACCAAATAAAAAACCAAGACAGAGCGCTGTCAACAATGACGTGAGACTGGTTTCATAAAAAAAACACTGGTTTAATAAATGTTTTTTTTTTATTTTTTTTTATAAAAAATAACATGTGTGCACTTAGTGAGGTGTAGTTTGATTGTAAATGTGTGCGTGTGAGCGTGTATGCCAGAGATATAATTTAAACTAGTATACTCTAATCTAAGGTGTATGCAACTATGCACATGCACAGAGCGGAGGTGTAGTTTTGGCATGCTTCACTGTATTGTTCGCAGTGCTCTGTCTTGGTTTTCTAATTGATCTGAGGTTATGAGGTTGTCAGTTACCTTTTTCGTAAAGATTCCGTCCATTTTGTGATTGTATTTTTTAAATAGATACATACTATATGTAATTGAAATTAAGGAACAATTAAGTTATTATTAAGGTAAGGTTAAAAACGATCTCTATACAGATGTGCAATAAGTAATCTAATTTTAGTGTAAATTATATTTAGGTACCTAAGTTAAGTCATTACCTCATTAATATAACCATATTAAAAATATAAGACAAACAACTGTAGGTGCACTATTGTTTTATTTTAGTAGCTAGTTTTTATGAAATTGTTCCCGCTGACATTATTTCGTGCGGACCTAAGGGCCAGTTCACACCGAGACGCGAAGCGATGCGCACTTTTTAACCAACGAAAAAAAAAGGAGGAGGTTCTCAAGTCGACCCGTACATTTTTTTTACGATCCGACGATACAATATCGAATCTATTTACTACACAATAAGGTACACGCGCTGCGCAGCGCCGCGCATCTCAGCGTACTTTGACACGTGTCAACCCTGGCACTGAAATTATACCTTTTCGTGAAGAAAATAAGTTCTATAATTGTTAGAAAGTGCGTGCAGCGTCATGTCGCCTGACCTGACGCACCTAACCATTAGGTAAATTTCGATCTCGACTTTGGAGATGTTCATCGGTAGAACATGTCCAAGATTGGCAATAGCTTGCACCAACTTTAGTCCAGCTATCTAATTGCGTAACTTAACATGCTGTTGAATGTTATGCTTGCCATAAACTTTATTATGATTAGAGAAAATTATGCGTAAGCAGTTATGCGTAAATATAATTAGGTACGATAAACAAAAGTACCTATGCCATGTTATATTACGTCTTATTATTTTATGCAAATCGATAGGGATCCTCTCGCATGTATAGGATTTGCGTTTAATGAGAGGTCAGCTTCTATTGGAAATGTTGGTGTAGCTTGCTATTAAACCGTTTGTACAGTTCGATTCAAACTTAATGGCGGCTCGGAACATGAGGCGAGTCGCTGCGCAGTAACAATTTCATGTAACAGCGGGGGTGAGGGGTGGGGTACTGCGCAGCTAAAAGCTAACTTCCGAGCCGCCATTAAGTTTGAATCGATCTGTATGTACGCTCAGACCAACAAAAAAGGAACGTTTTTTGAAAAAGGACCCTTTTTTTTTTGGTCTGAGTACGTAGGTATTTATGCGTTTAAGCTCTTGTCACATAGGTAAGTAAGCTTTTAGGTAAATAGTGTATATTTTATGTAGGTGAGATGTGTTTTAACTACTGTACTTACTATTCTACATTAATATATTGACATTATTTTTGGAAGTTTTTTTTTTTGCTCCCGTCCACCGCGTCGACCGGCCGACATACTAGGGAAGTATGATACGTTTATTTATTAATTTTGGCGTTTAAGCCTCGTACAGACTGGCGCGATATCGCGGGCGCGACAAGAGTTGCGCTGCCTAAGACAAAACTAAGGGCCGGTTGTTTCAAACGCTTGATTAACGTAACATGTACGTCAAATTTAACGTTCGTTAAATATAAAGCGTTGTGTCAAAGTTACTCCATTATTTCGTGAAACAACGCTTGTTTTTGATTTGACGATAGTTAACGTCATTTTTTACGTTTACCCGTGCGTAAAGTGGACGTGAAACAACCCGCCCTAACTATTAATAATAATTGTAATTGCTTTATCCTATGGATGATGTTCTCTATTCAAAGATAAAGGAGGTTTTTGGGATTTTTTCGGTGAACGTTATAAAAATATTCAGAGGGACACATAGCGCCATCTAACAATAAATTATGTAAAATGTAATGTTACTAGTTATCGCTAGATGGTACATAAAGTAATGCTTGGCAACGTCTAGTTTACGTTATTAATTTAATTTAGAAAACGTGTGCCAATAAATGATAGTACAATCATATTTTAACCCAAAGAGAAATAGGAACCTTTTCTATTATTTTGTGATTATTACATAATTGGCTAGTTTTCACTGACAGCAACTCAGCAATGCAAACAATTCCGTAAATTTCATTGGTTCACGTTATGACGTCATTGGTGTTGGACCAATAAAAATAAATTAAGGAAAATTACTTGCCAATGAAAACGTTCGATCCGTTAATAAATAAGGAGAACATTCTAGGGCGCCCGGTAGTATTTTTTTTGTGTTGGCAAGTTTTGTTCTTCGAGGTGTGCTAGAAAAAAAAGTAAAAATCGTTCTTTCATGAAGTTGCGTCACCCACATGTTCTGTTTGAAGTGAAATAAAGCTAGCAAATAAATTAAATAGTTGATAATATTGTCGCAAAAATGTTGACCGCTACGCGGGTGATCGGCCGTAAGGCTTTGGAGTGCTCCGGCTTAAGTTCAGACCTTTATACACAAAGGAATTTCTCATCAATTATCAGAAACGTGAGTGACCATTTTATTTCTGAAAACGAATGAAAATCGTATGTCACATTGTTGGAAAATGTCAAAAACTTATTAATTTCTCCTTCCCTGTAGCATTTTGTGTTATTTCTTTGTGTTTCTTTTGATTATTCGCGCCGGTACTGCAGACACATGGACCCCACTCGACTACTAAAATGTATAGGTTAACATTTCGTCTTATTATTGTGGATTTCAGACCGCAGCCCCCACAGTGCCCATTTACCAGCAACATGCTGTCCAATACAGGAACAAGTAAGTGATTAATTTTCTTTATTTTTTCTAATATTTCATCATAACCTAAGTTATTGCATATCTCAGTTTGACCTTTGAATACATCATAAATTAAGGAATTTAGTCGACAGGGATTAACCTCCATGCTCTATGAATGTATAAATTGTCACTGGCTTCATTTCTGAACATCTTGGAGACTATATTCATTGACCGTCTTGGTAACAGTCCTAGTTTAAGAAAGGTCCTATAGTCTAATGAACTAGCATTTGATGCACTCGGTTAGGTAATATAAAAAGCATAATTTTCTGGGATAAATTTTCAAGTTCCGGTATACTAAATGTATTATGCTGATTATAAAAAAGGAATCAAGTCTGATACACCGGAGGGCCAGGGAGGCAAATGAAACACCCCCTTCCTTATCCTCTTCAAATTATATTATTATTATGTTTCTTCAAGTTAAATAAGAGCTTGTGGCTAAATAATAACAGCCACATGGGTTGATCCATCAAGTTAAGCTACGTTTGCCAGGGTTGGTCTGTAGATGGGTGACTACATACCAAGACTCCTCCGGGCTTCGGAATGCATGTTGAACCGTTGGTCCCGGCTGTCATTCATGGATCTTTGACAGTCGTTACGGGTCGCTAGAAGCCCGAAAGTCTGACAACTTATCTTACCAAGGAGTATCGTATTATCCAGGAACTGGGTTCTGGAGGACATTGGCAGTCCCTTCATGTAAAATACTGGTATTCAGTTGCATCCTGTTAGACTGGAAGACTGGAAGCCGACCCCAACATAATTGGGAAAAGGCTAGGCAGATGATGTTTCTTAGCGATAGTTGAGATATAGTAAGGGATTATTTCCTTAAGGAGGATCAGCTGATTAACCCGTAGCTACCCTATCTTTTACAAATTATAAATAACTCAAAAAGATGAAATGGCTAGGCAGATGATGAAAATCCTAAACAGAAAAAATCTAGCCTAACTAATATTATAAATGCGAAAGTTTTTTCACGCTAAAAAGGCTAAAATTTGGCACAGGGGTAGACCATGACCTGGAATAGGACATAGGATACTTTTTATCCCAATATCCCCACGGGATCGAGAAGTACGCGGGTGAAACCGCGGGACTAGTTAAAAATAAATGTTTTAATTTGTTTCCAATCAATTCAACTGCATCATGCCACTACTCAATTCCATACATGCCTATGCATTGAGTCCTACAATTAGATGCCAATTTAGAATAAATTCTGATGAACAGAGGTACGTTGGAGATAACATAACATCGCGCGTGTATTCCCCGAAGGGTTAGGCAGAGATGCACCTAGTAAATTGATTCAGGCGTGACTTTGCGGAAATCCATTATAAAATACAATAGACGCAGATATATTTAGTAACCTATTCCGCTTGACTATTCATCAAGATTCATAAAAACCCTGTAACGCTGGACGCAGAGCCTGCGTCCAGCGCTCGGTGTGGTAACACGTCGCGTTCTGGTTTGCAATTGGTCAATCGTCATCCTGAAGATGCCTCGTTGAGAGGTGAAACACGTGTCGATTTCTTACAGGGTTTTTATGAATCTTGAGTCAAGCGGAATAGGTTACTAAATATATCTGCGTCTATTGTATTTTTTAGAGATGCACTTTTAATGTACCCACATTTTGCCAGTTATGTTTAAGTCCCATGTAATAGGGGGCGAGAATATTGCCGCCACGATTGCGCTTTTGCTATTGAACATTGGCGATAGGAGCCAATAATATGGAAAAATATAATTCAGATCAGTAGAGGAACAATAAAAGTAAATTCTTGCATAGCATGATTAAAATATATTCTCCAATGGAGTTATAGGTAGAAGCCCAAAAGTCTTAACAACCAGTCTTACCAAGGATTATTGTGTTACCCAGTAACTGGGTTATGGAGGTTTGGTAGGCAGTCTCTCCATGTAAAATACTGGCAATTAAGCTGCATCCGGTTAGATTAGAAGCCAACCTGAATGTAGTTGGTAAAAAGCTAGGCAGATTATAATTCTTCAAAGAGCTAGGCAGAGTTGGGCAGGTCCCTTGACTCAGATGACTTGACTTGACATGACTCGGGCTGTAATCTACCACGCGGGCCGAGTGCGGGTTGGTAGATGTCACATGTCTTCGAATTTTTGGTTCTAGGACATGCCGGTTTCCTCCCTTTACCGTTTTGAGAGCAGTGGTGATGAAATTATTGATACAAAGTAAAGTGCCTGTCTGGGTTCGAACCCACGAAAAACTCGTAAGTCGGGGCCGTTAGCAACTAGGCCACCACTGCTCTTCATCCATTATCATTAACTAGACAAAATCTTTACTGAGAGATTATTAAATTGAAATAAAGCACCGCCGATCGGTGTCCGCGCCAGTGCGCGGTTCACTTTTGCAGCGGTGCGAGAGTAGTCGCGGTACCAGCTAGTGGCGTGCCACTTGCACGCCGCTTTCCTAGAAACCGTGGTACATTGCCATTAAAAAAAAAGAAGAAGGTTATGCGATAGGATGTAATGACAATATCAAGTTATCAACCTTTTCATATGTACTCAGGTCGGAGGGCGTTCGCGGCGCTGTCATTGGTATCGACTTGGGTACCACCAACTCTTGCGTGGCCGTCATGGAGGGCAAGACACCCAAGGTAAGCTTTTTAAAGTTAACTATACTCCATTTTAAATAAGATTAGACATTTAAACAAACCTTTTGACAGTCCGTTCAACCGATTTTGACTTCTATACCGTAGGCATAAGGATGGCATTAAAAGCCAAAAAGGTTACACAATACCAACTGTCTACTGCAGCTGGCATTTGTCATGCCACCAACGCAATAGAAGTCAAAATCGGTTGAACGGACTGTAAAAAAGGTTTATTTAAATGTCTAATCTTATTTCAAATGCGAGTGTAGTTGTAGTTTTAACTTCAACAAGTTTTGAAGGAACCTGCTTCCAAGAAGGTGTGGCGGCATCTACATCGCCATATGCGAACTACGCATCAAATATCTGACGTCACACAAAAATCCTGCATCGCGCAATTAGAGTTTACCGCGCGATCGACATAAGATCCCGACATCCATCGTTGGGCAGTTGCCCGCCAGACACAACACCCGTCTGGTCAGAGGATCCTTCTTTTTCTATAGAGGATGAGTGAACTTTACACCCTGTCCCTCCCTCATGCCTGTAAAAAGGCAAAGTACAACATACTATACAAAAAAATCTGGTAATTTATCATTCTATTAGCGATATTCTAACATCGATATTCTTCTAGTATATCGAAGTGAAATATGAATGTATTATACACATACATTTTCCGGAATAAATGCTCTAAATGATTGTGAAGACGCATTGGAATCCATTGAGTACTTTCGAAGATCTAAGTAGACACACAGACTGACACGAAAAGGTTACTATAGTCACCGCCTGAGGTATACTTAAGTGGGGTTTACACGGGTGACTAAAGCCGCACGATTATTGCCGCGCGGCGTAAATCGACCGTCTAAATGGCAATTCGGCTAGGTCGCAAGTGTCTTAAGCTAAAGCGGATTCGTGAGGCAATTTGTGAAGCGACTAGCCTCACGGCGAAAATCGACCCGTGTAAACCCACCTTTAGGGCGCGGTACAGCGTACAGCGTTTATATTACGGCGGACTTGAAACATTACTCAATATAGTTATGTATAGTAACCATTTACGAACTATATATTTAATTTCTGGGCAATATAACGAAAATCTATTGGAACGAAATCTTCAACTATTAATTTAGTTACGATCCGGGTCCAACGGTAGAAATGATCGTTACTGGAACGGATCGTAACGGTATTTTAAAGTTCTTTGAATCGTTTCAAGTCCCTGTTAAGACACCAATTATTATGTAAACTAATTACAACCTTCAAGGTAAACACAAGATCTATGCAATGCGACTTAGCAAATATTTTTTATTAAATATTACAAAAGAATAATAAAATATTCATGATTATATTATAAAGTTGACAGTGTTCGATATAAGTAGGTATGTTTATTTATATTATGGCAATCAGTCATCTTAGAACAGTTTATTTTTCAAATCTTTTAGATGAACTTAGGTTTTTGATAGCTTTTTCTAAAAATGCGCTGTCGAATCACACGTAAAGTGTACTAATATTTGTTGTAGTTCAACGAAGCTGAACCGAAGCAATTACTACCCTTATTGGGCTTTGATTCGTAGGAGCTCGTGGCTACGTAATAACAGACTTACGGGTCGATCCATTAGGTTAAGCTACGCTTGCCATGGTTGGTCCGTGGATGGGTGACCATCTTTACATACCGAGACTCCTCCGTGTCTCGGAAAACACGTTAAGCCGTTGGTCCCGGCTGTCATTTGTGGATTTTTGACAGTCGTTACGGGTCGTCAAAAGCCCGAAAGTCTGACAAACCAGTCTTACCAAAGGGTATCGTATTACCTAGTTACTGGATTGTGGAGGTCAGATAGGCAGTCGCTACATGTAAAATACTGGTATTCAGCTGCATCCGGTTAGACTGGAAGCCGACCCCAATATAGTTGGGAAAAGGCTAGGCTGATGATTGGGCTTTGATTCGGTTCGTGCCGATCGGCAAATTCCGTTTGGCATCTACCGTCGCTGAATCATGTTCGGGTCGACTCTGCAAACGACGTTTTTCCAAACTTTAAGAAGCGTGCATTCCGAATTGGCAACGTCGCAAATAGCTGTCAAATATGTCGCTGCTTTGAATAATTTGGCAATATTATTGTAAATATGAAATATCGCTGACTATTTAACTAAATATTGAGCTTCTGCCCGCGGCTTCACCCGAGTGGTATGTCGATAAAAAAAAAAAAACAATCATCCGAACGTAGTACCTCCTCCTTTTTTGAAGTCGGTAAAAAAGTAGCCTATGTCCTTTCCCGGTATGCCGTCTATCTCCTTGCCAAATTGTATCGAAATCCGTGCAGTGGGAGCGTTTAGGCGTGAAAAGATAACATACAGACAGAGTTACTTTCGAATTTATGATGTTAGTATGGATGAAATGCAATAATTAATATCGTAACAACGAATAATTATTTCGTTTTACACGAAAAAAAAAAAACAATTTGGTAACTTTCCAATGCCCTTTTTACACTTAAAACGGTTACAATATCAAAGTATTATAAATTATAATAGCATTTCATTATTAATGTTTTAGAACACTAGTTACCGATATTTCATATTTCCATTCAGTAATATTGTCAATTTAATCAAAACAAGTTAATATGTCATATATTAACTTGTTTATTTAAGCTATTTGCGAGGTTGCCAATTTTTTGAATGAACGCTCTTTTTTAGTTTTTGCCACCCGGATTTGCCGAATAATGCCGATGCCGACCCCAACAGTGAGCCACTGATTGGTTGGCCATACAATCATTAAATCAAGTTTCATTAATAGGCTTTCTGAAACCCCAGCTTAGTATAAGCACCGCCGATCGGTGTCCGCGCCAGTGCGCGGTACACTTTTGCAGCGGTGCGAGAGTAGTCGCGGTACCAGCTAGTGGCGTGCCACTTGCACGCCGCTTTCCTAGAAACCGCGGCACATTTTTGTGTTACGTAATTTTTTATCTCGAATCTCCTATTACGATATTTCGGTTATCACTATGTCAGATAATGCTAGAGTACGTCAGTAAGGCGTCAGTTAAAAGAATATCCTACTTCCTACTAATATTATAAACGCGAAAGTTTGTAAGTATGAATGGATGGATGGATGTTTGTTACTCTTTCACGCAAAAACTACTGAACTGATTTGGATGAAATTTTGGCACACAGATAGTTTATAACCTGGATTAACACATAGGATACTTTTTATCCCGATATTTCCACGGGATCGAGACTTACGCGGGTGAAACCGCGGGGCGCTACTAGTTTAAAATAAAACAAAAATAAAATATATGTGATGTACACGGCTACACATCAGGCCAGTTTCCAGTATAAGCTGACCTCGCATTATACGAAAATTCTATACAATGCGAGATCAGCCTAAACTGGAAATTTATAGCTTGATGCCGTGTGTGTACATGAAGCTCTTGCCGTATCGCCGTTTCTTCTCCACTGCTAAAATAATTTGGGCGAATCATGCCTCGAATTCTCTTTTCTTTTTAGACATTGGTGCCGATTCTCTTGTCACAAATTCTCTAAACTAAACTAAAAATCACTAAAATTTAGTTTATTCCTGTCAAACGACGATTTCCTATTCTGAAAATAGACTAAAGTGACACAACTTAACTATAATTTAGTTTAACAGCACTAAGATGGCACTGAGTTTTAATTTAGTGAAAATGCTATTCTGAATTTGACGTTTTAACCAAAATTTTTGTTCTATATCTAAAATCCTCTAACTAATTCTGACTATTTTTAATCACGATTAAAAATGTGTGGAATAAAATTAGATGTCATGAACTAAAATTCATACCAACACCTCGAATTCAGTTGCAAAACGGTACTGTATCTTTTTTTTATTTTCTTTTGCTTATATCTCGAAAACGGTGTGTCC
This sequence comes from Lithophane socia, assembly GCA_947522985.1. NCBI lineage: Eukaryota > Metazoa > Arthropoda > Insecta > Lepidoptera > Noctuidae > Lithophane > Lithophane socia. Next base: position 5,389,150 of record OX383280.1, read on the forward strand.
TATCGCAACAATAGTGAAAATTTTGACCCCCTCTGCCAACCGCAAACCCGTAATACTCTACATGTTAAACCCGTAATACTCTACATGTTGGTGATTTATTTTTTTTGTTTTCTTCCAAAAAGTGAAAAATTCCTTAGAAAAATACGTCGAGACGGCCACATTGCGCGCCTCTCCGGCTCAAAAAAAAATCACGTGGTAGGCAAACAAGTAGGTACCAAGTGGAGTCGCGATTGTCAAATTCGATTTTAGTTCTGTCAAAATAATTTTTAAATTTAGAGATTTTTGTTGGCAGAATAGCTCTAAGATTCTCATAGTAAAAAGTAAGGAATTTTAGTGATAGTTTAGTTAGTTTAGTTCGGTGTACAAGAGAATCGGCACCATTATCTTTATTAAACTAAAGCCCACTTGCACCAATCAATCATCAATCTGCCCATCCTTTTCCCAACTATGTTGGGGGTCGGCTTCCAATTGAACCGGATGCAGCTGAGTACCAGTATTTTACTTGGAACGACTGCCTATCTGACCTCCACAACCCAGTAACTGGGTAATACGATACCCCTTGGCAAAACTGGTTGACTTTCGGGCTTCGGGATCATCCGTAACGACTGCCAAAGATCGATAAATGACAGCCGGGACCAGCGACTTAACGTGCTTTCCGAGGCACGGAGGAGTCTCGTTATGTAAAGATGGTCCCATCCACGGACCTACCCCGGCAAGCGTAGCTTAACCTGATGGGTCGACCCGTGCGGCTGTTATTACATAGCCACGAGCTCATAAAAAGGCCACGCCACTACCAGCTGCAGATATCTTAATAAACTAAAAGATATTATTTTTCAAAGACTTGAAACACAATATTCCTTTCCATGGCATGACAAATGTGTTTTCCAATAGTTTTCCAGCTTCATTCTATTTATAAGTGACACAGATTAGGGCAAAGATAGTATTTGCTCGGGTTGTGTTCATAGGATTTACATAATCTTGTATTATTGTAGAATGTTGGCAACTTGACATGAGAACTACTCACATGATATACAGCATTATTTTTTGTTTATGCTAAACTCGAAAAGGGGTCGTTGTTCTCATCATTTTGAACAACTTTTTCTATTGGACCAACCTTGAAATCGCGAAAAAAAAATCAGCTGTTCCATACATTTTGTCGATTTAAGTGAACACAAATGTATGGAACAGCTGATTTTTTTTTGACAAAACAAACAATTCTGAGTCGAATTATGTAAAAGAGTGAATTTCGTGAAAAGTGCAGTTGACTCTTTCTACTTTGCTGCCGTCGTACTGTCTACAGGACACGTCATTTTTGTCTACTCTTCCGTCGACATAACGGTGCTCATGCTACGCCTGCAGGGCATAATTATCACTTGCTTTAAAAACGGTGAAGGAAAACATTGTGCTGAAACCGGCATGCCCGAAAGATATTTCTCGACTGCATGTGAAGCCAAGTCAGAGGCCCATGGGTGGCTTAAAAGTCTGACACCAGTTTAGTCTCTATCAACACGAATAGAGAAAGATAAAATTAAAGTTGCTTTTCGTGTCTAACTGTGTGATCGCGTCGTTCTTCTGAACTACGCAACGGTTTTAGATAAGGTTCCACCATAATTTCCGGAAGGTTTATGTGTATACAGGGTGAAATTAAATTCAAGGCATCATCTTAAAGGGTCATTGTACCTGAGTACAACCCGGCCAGGATATCAGGTTTGGTCCCAAAGTAAAAGTTGTTCATGATGCTGACATGACATTATGACCTTTGCAACAGGCAACTGAAGGAACACGGGTGGGTTTTAGTCAGTACAAGTCTGACACGTCCTTCCGCTCCGCCCAGAGCGGGAGATGTCATTTGATGACATCCCACACTAAAAAAAAAAGCTGTTCCTTACATTTATAATTTTTATTGTTCGCATAGCTCAAAATGTAGGGAGCAGCTGGTTTTTTTTTTTAGAGCTTCTTGTATGGAAGCCAAGTATCCGCGATCCCGACGTGCCCTTCACCGGGTTTTTTCGAACTTAAATAATAAAAGTCAAAGTAGGCCAAACAAAAAAATTATATAATATTCCGTTAGAACATGTTATTCTCTTCACTTTTCACTATTGGACCAAATCTGTAGGGCAATTGTCAGCGCTGTTATACGATTTTGTTAAAAAAAACTGTTTTCAGTGAGTTTTAGTTAAAATAATTAATAGTAATCTAATTAAAGTACTTAATAGCTTGTAGTAATAAAACATGAAGAAAAATCGTACTCTTTCCGAATATAGCTTTTTTTTTGTATGGCATATAGCATTGTTTTGTTTGGCACATATTTTTAAACAAGCTTTATATTAGCTTGCTCTGTTCGTATGTGTTTCCGGTTGCTCCAATTGTAATCTATTTTTCAAGCACTTTCTGGCATCCGATCGAGCTGAAACTTGGTATACTTATATAACGACCGAGACATTTTGAAAAAAATATACCATGGAGCTGGTCTGTTGATGGAGCCGGAACGCATAGGAACTCCTCAATCAAACAAGATAGCACCATCGTATTTGGACTCATTGGCTATGTATTAACAAGTGCTTTGACACTAGGGTGTTCAGGGTCTGATGATGAAGCCGGAAACCCTTCCGGCTTCGGCCATGGGAAAATCCTTTTTAGTTCATTTAAAGCTTGTTTTTGGAAAGATTTTTACTTATATTTTATTCACATTATAGCCCTAAAATTTATGCACGGTGAATGATCTGTTTTCAACAATGCCACCCTCCCTACCTACAGGTCGTGGAAAACAGCGAAGGATCCCGCACCACTCCGTCTCATGTTGCCTTCAGCAAGGAGGGCGAACGCCTAGTGGGTATGCCAGCGAAGCGCCAAGCAGTCACCAACAGTGGCAACACCTTCTACGCCACCAAGCGACTTATCGGCAGGCGTTTCGACGACCCTGAAGTGCAGAAGGATATGAAGAATCTTTCGTACAAGGTCGTCAGGGCTTCGAATGGAGATGCTTGGGTTCAGGGTAAGTTAACTTTAAGGGGTGCGCTTAGGTAGCCCGTGAAATTCAAATTTTCTTACGTTTTTTGCAATTTGCAGGTCTATATCAGGGGGCCAAGTCTACTAATTTACAAACGTGTTAATGGTCTCGCAAAAATGAGTATTTGACAGCTACGCCATATAAAATCTGTCAAAAACTTATCATTGCGAGACCTTTGACACATTTGTAAATTAGTAGACTTGGCCCCCTGGTTGTATGTATGTTGATCTAAATATGATTTGCGGCCGTAAAAATATGGATTTACAAAATTATAATCATTAGGATCAGCAATACAACTCCATAAGTTCATATAAGTGCCGAATGTCATGATTTCGTGAAATAGTCATTCAATGAACTTACGAGAGTCGAAGTCCATATCTATTAAGTTTGGCCTTTCCAAGTATGGTAGACCCTAGAGACAGTTAGTATAAGCACCGCCGATCGGTGTCCGCGCCAGTGCGTGGTACACTTTTGCAGCGGTGCGAGAGTAGTCGCGGTACCAGCTAGTGGCGTGCCACTTGCACGCCGCTTTCCTAGAAACCGCGGCACATTATATTTTATTCTTTTCCACAAAAAAAAAAGAGATCATTGTAAAGTAGCTGGTCCAGAGAAGTACTATAGTTCCCGCGCGACTGCTAGTCACCGCCTGAGGTATGTGAGCGGTGAGACGGGGGAGGTAGACAAAAGCCAAGCTAAAGCTAAGCTCATTTTTTGTAACCTGTTTTCATGGAAATAAAGAATTTATTTATATAACTCAGTTTGCCAATTTTGTCAATCGCGCCCTCCCCCTATCATCGCTCACATACCTCAGGCGGTGACTATCTGTCGCGCAAGGACTATTCATTCATACATTTCTGCCGCCACGCAGTGTTCATAGCGACGGAAGAATAGACAAAATGATAGATTGTGATTATTTATGTCATTTTGTCTATTCTTCCGTCGACAAAACCCGTTTCTACGGTGTTAGTTTGCCATCAAATAACATAAACTGCCTGCTCCTACCATGTTGGAGCTGGCTTCTAGTCTAACCGGATCCTGCTGAATACCAGTATTTTACCATGGACTGCCTATCAGACCTCCACGACCCAGTTACTGGGTACGATACTTAGCAAAACTGGTTGTCAGACTTTCGGGCTTTAGATGACCCGTTATGACTGTCAAAAATCTAGGAATGACAGCCGGGACCAACCGCTTGTCGTACTTTCCGAGTCACGGAACCCTTGGTAAGACTGGTTCTCATAATAAAAACTAAATTCTATGATTTTCTCCTACAGGCAGTGATGGCAAAGTGTACTCTCCGTCTCAAATCGGAGCGTTTGTTCTGGTGAAGATGAAGGAGACTGCTGAAGCCTATCTGAACACTTCCGTCAAGAACGCTGTTATCACCGTGCCGGCTTACTTCAATGACTCGCAGAGACAGGCCACTAAGGATGCAGGTGCGTGGTGACATCTTTAATTAATAATAATAAACCATTTATTGCACGCGACACAGGCCCATAGAAAAATACCTTAACCTAAACATACATATTCTAATTGCTTAGCATGATCCTCCGTTATGCCGAAAATACTGCAGCATTAATTTTGAAATAAATATAATTATGTTAAAGTTGAGGATTGATGCTAGGTCCTGTGTTTGACGAAAACACGGTTGCATACTAATTTTCTCAATAGAAAAAAAAAACCAAAGTTGCCTAATATATTTAGTAACCTATTCCGCTTAACTATTCAAGAATCATAAAAAACCCTGTAAGATATCTACGTGTTTCACGTCTCAACGAGGCATACTCAGGATGACGATTGACCAGTTGTAAACCAGAACACGACGTGTTGCCACACTGAGCGCTGGACGCAGTCTCTCTGCGTCCAACGCTAGATGCCTCGTTGAGAGGTGAAACACGTGTTGATTTCTTACAGGGTTTTTATGACTCTTGAAGAATATTTAAGCGGAATAGGCTACTAAATATATCTACGTCTATTGTATTTTATGTATTGCCGGGTTTAGATTGAAACATGGAGGAGGAGGGTAGAGTCGTGGCCAGAAACTGTGAGAACAAAGTTGCAGATGATTGCAACATGTGCCAAATTGCAAAGCCATGTACAAATATCTCATGGCATGCAAGTGAACGAATGCTCACAATGATGGCAAGTCATACTTACGCGACGCATTTCTCACGATTTTAAACTTAATTTGAATCATTTATTGCGCTCATGGTCATACGTTTATTAGTAGAACCATTTGACCTCACTGAGAAACAGTACATTTTTCTAATAATGATTTTATCAAAGCATTTGGGGACTGTATTTTTGTCGGTTAAAGCCGATAGTCGCGTTCAAAAAGTTGAAATATCTAACTTAGTTTTAGTACAAGCACCGCCGATCGGTGTCCGCGCCAGTGCGCGGTACACTTTTGCAGCGGTGCGAGAGTAGTCGCGGTACCAGCTAGTGGCGTGCCACTTGCACGCCGCTTTCCTAGAAACCGTGGCACATTGCCTTGTCTTTCCATTTTTAATGAGTATTCTTTATATAATCACAGAATAGTACAGAAGATTTACTCCGCAAAATGATTTAAATAAAAAGCGACTCTTGGGTCGACATAATAAAGTGCAATTCAGGTCGCACAGCGCTAATTACCTACAGTTATATTCACCTAGAAGTTGCCTCTCTTTCTATCGCGTAACTCTTATATCTTCGGACTACGTTACGCTCACTGAATTGGCCCGACAAGACGAGCCCGCCGCGTACTTGTAGCTACATACCTAAAATGCGGAGTGCGCCTTCGGTACTATTTTGTGATATAATTGATATACAAGGTTTCACTCCTCACACCTCCTAAGGGGTTATTGTTCTCATCATTATGAAAAACAATTTGAATAACCCTGATCACGAAAAACAAACAGCTGCTTCCTTATTTTGTAGAGTTATGCGAACATAACAAAACGGTGAAGGAAAACATCGTGAGGAAACCGGCTTGTCCTAGAATTAAAAATTCAAACACATGTGACATCTACCAACCCGCACTGGGCCCGCGTGGTGGATTACAGCCTACTCCCTCTCACAGAGAGGAGGCCTGTGTCCCAGCAGTGGGAACATTATAGGCTAATTATGCTTATGCCATTAGACCAAACAAAAAACCAAGACAGAGCGCTGCGAACAATACAGTGAAGCATGCCAAAACTACACCTCCGCTCTGTGCTCACGCTCACACGCACACATTTACAATCAAACGAAACCAGCTCACTAAGTGCACACAATGAAATAAAATTGTTTATTCTGTAAATAGGATATGGGAATCACTTTTACACGTCATATTAAAAAGTTGTAAAAATAAGCTAGATGCGGTCGGCGTTTCCTGTCTGACTACTCTGAGAAGAAAGGCCGAAACAAACTCAGGTCACCGTTTAAAGTCCAGACATAATCTTGGTCAGGCCATATTAGGACCATGTAGATTATCGTCTGAAATGGTCTTTGTTTTGACCTGTCCCAGCAGGCGTAGCATGGCGCTTTCTATCTCTACGAAGAATAGACATAGCTTTTTCTATACAAAGTGACAGTTCGTTTCTTCATTTTTGACATCGCACCGTAGAAATCCTTCTATAATCTGTCATTTTGTCTTTCATTTCTAACGATCTTTGTCTAGCTCTTTGTAGGTAGACTATTTCGGAAGAAAGTTTTCTATCCTTACTGTCAAAATCACACTGACAACCGATAAATCCTATGGCAAAACAAAGAATTCTGCAACACATGTTTACGAAACCGGCCTCACGTCACTGACATGTGTCGTTGACAGCGCTCTATTTTGGTTTTTTATTTGGTCTTTGTGCTATGCCAGCTGTTATTTTGTTTTTTTTTCATGATATGGGTACTATCTCACCTCATTTTAGGTATTCAGTCATTTCAATAACACCTTGTTGGTCAAAATAACAATAGTTTAAACACAAACAGGTCAAATCTCTGGTTTGAACGTGCTGAGAGTGATCAACGAACCGACAGCGGCAGCCCTCGCCTACGGCATGGACAAGACTGACGACAAAATGTGAGTATCGATAATTAAAACTCATAACATCACACCTTCATTACCCCTAAGGGTCTGGCAGAGGTACAGCTGTAGTACACCCATATTTCGCCACAGTTGTGTTTAAGTTCCATGTAATAGGGGGCGAAATTAATAGTAGATTGTATCTTATGGGAGCAATATATATTTTTGGCTCGGGCGACGTAATTTAGAGTAACAACTAAATTGAAATTAAATAGTATCTAATAATAAAACAACTAAAAACTTATATTAACATTTGAGACATTTTCGCAATTGAGAAAATTTATTGTTACAGTTTTATTAGGATTAGAGATTTTTATTCAGCTGGCGGCGCGACTACGGGCCGTCGTACCAGCTAGTCTTTATTCAAACAATATTTGCATTCGATTTCTTTGGCGCTGAACACTAAGATGTTCCAAATTTATTCATTTCATTATTAACTTCCTGTTATGATTCTGAACACTTACATGAGAATTTAAATAATATAATGTTAAATATACAAAATTGGATGAAAGACCACAATCTGGAAATTAACTTCTCGAAAACTAAAATCATGCAATTCAGGCCGTACCAAAAAAACCCCATGACTATAAATTTTACGTTTGACGGTATACAATTAGAATGCGTAGATACTTTTACATTGTTAGGTCTAGATTTAGATATACACATGACTTGGAAAGCGCATATACAGAAAATTAAATCAAAACTATGTAGTTTCATTTATGCATTACGTGAGCTCAAAAAAACTACAGATTTAAAAACTGCCCTATCCACTTACTATGCATACGCATACGCATGGCTTAAGTATGGTATAATTCTTTGGGGAAATAGTGTAGATAGCAATGACTTGTTTATTCTACAAAAAAAATGTATTAGGATAATGGTTTATATTGACAATGACGTAAGTTGTAGACCGTATTTTAAGAAACTAGACATTTTAACTTTGACATCAATATATATTCTAGAAATCTGTAAATTCGTGAGACAACATCCAAATTCCTACCTTAAAATTGCAGACCAACCTCGCCGGTATGCACCGCGTTCACGATTTGAAAACATGCTCGTAATACCACAATCAAGGCTAAAATTACACAGCACAAGTCCTCATGTAACATCAATTAAAATATATAACAAAATACCTAACGAAATAAAAATGGAACAAAATGATAAAATATTTAATATACGTCTCAGAAAACTATTGGTCGATAAATGTTATTATACATTGAATGATTTTTTTTAATGATGACATCGACATGGGATGACATTATTACCTTACCTTCAACATTAACTTTTTACATTATAATTTTAAATTTTTAGACATTTATTTTAATTATGATAATTTGACTTTTTGCCTTTATTTGATTTTATTATTGGATTTGAATGTTTAATATAAGTTTGCTCTTTGACATTGTTATTATTATTTTTATTATGAATTGAATTTTGTTATTTATTTACTTCTAATTAATTGAATGTTATTGATATAATTTGTAATGACGTAATCAATATTTGATGTTATTTATTTAAACTGATTTATTTTTAATGAAAACTAAATATTTTTAAATTGACGTACAATTAATTTCTATTTACTTTTTTTTTTTTTAAAGCATGCTACTTTCCTTAGCTATGATAAATTGTTGTGCCCGACAGGGTCCATGTGAACTTTGTAATTATCATTTTAAGATCTTGTACACACATGAGATATGCAATAAAGATTTGAATTTGAATTTGAAATCAAAAAGTGCGCGGCAAAGATAATAGGGAATATGCATGTATTTTTTTTAATATTTTTATTCGATAGTTTACATTGTCAAATAATAGTTTAAAAAAATTCGACGGCAAAAAAGCAATTTAAAGTACTTAAAAACAAGTTTAAAAATATCCAACCGATCCGGGCTATTTAAACGCCCTCCATTTGGCGCGCTTGTGGTGACGTCACAGACCGTGAAAACAAACAAGCAACTGTCAAGTCAACGTCAAACACTCCTTTTTGTAGGAGGGTTTGACATTGACTTGACACTTGTTGATTGACTTGACATTGACATTTTGATTGTTATCCCGGATTGTTACGTCACATCCGCTCTTAGATTTTCAAGTATTTGAATTACCCACAGTTTTTTGGGACGTTTAAAAAAATAATTTCTCGCTCAAAAACAATTTTTATTCAAAAATATTGATGGAGGCATAATTCTGAAGTAATATAGTTTATAAAAAAAAATATTTGACCCATATTTGAATCACATGCATATTTCCCTATTGCGGCGTTAGATAATAACCGACATCTACTCGGACGAAGCTGCGGGCAGTAGCTAGTCACGTAATAATTTAACTATCAAAACAGAACAACTTGACAGATAGAATTAACCTCTCATTTTTCTCCAGCATCGCCGTATACGACTTGGGAGGCGGTACCTTCGATATCTCCGTGCTTGAGATTCAGAAGGGCGTCTTCGAAGTGAAGAGCACCAACGGAGACACGTTGCTCGGTGGCGAAGACTTCGACAATGTCATCGTGAACTTCTTGGTCGATGAGTTTAAACGTGACGTGAGTATAATTTTCTTTCAAATAAAGTATTTTATAAGCTTAATTCACGATAGAGGTAAATACGACACGACTTAGTTGTAGCATCGGCAAAATTCGTAAAACCGATCACCATCCGAACCGAACGTCTTCGAAATCTCCAATCTTTATTACTGCTTTAGGTGAAAATTCTCCCTCAAAAAGATTTGAGATTTTATGTAACCTACCTTGTCATCTTTATTTCTCTAATAAATAGAATGACTTGACAATAGAATCTACATACAACTTACCTAATATTACCGCTGTGAGCGGTTTTATTTAATTAGGACTGTTTAAAATAATAGATTATTCATAAGTGATTATGTTGCCGTGCGATGGCCAATTCGTTCTATTTATTAAAGAAATAAAGATGAAAAATAGGTAGGTACTGAATAAATTAACAGACTTAGTTTTATATTAAATTTTACATCTTTATGCGGTAGAATTTTCACCGCAAAAAGATGCGCTTTGCGTGGCAACACGTCGTGTTCGGGTTCGCGACAAGTCGATCGTCATCTTGAGGATGCCTCGTTGGGAGGTGATACACGTGTCGATTTCTTACAGGGTTATTTATGTCTCTTGAAGAATAGTTAAGCGGAATAGATTACTAAATATATCTACGTCTATTGTATTTTATAATGGATTTTCGCAACGTCTTATAATTCTACATTTCAAAAATGTATGCCACAAATGCTCTAGAGTTTTGAGGATAAATATGACACTTGTAAATAATGGTGGTTTGGTGAAGCATTCATTTATTGCGCTCATGGTCATACGCTTATTAGTAGAACTAATAATCATGAAGACATTACCATTTGACCTCACTGAGAAACAGTACATTTCTCTAGTAATTTTTATTTTTGTCGTTTAAAGCCGACAGTGGCGTTCAAATAGTTGAAATATGCCCAAAATCAAACTTAGTTTTAGTATAAGCACCGCCGATCGGTGTCCGCGCCAGTGCGCGGTACACTTTTGCAGCGGTGCGAGAGTAGTCGCGGTACCAGCTAGTGGTGTGCCACTTGCACGCTGCTTTCCTAGAAACCGTGGCACATTATATTTTCATGCTATAGCATGCATTCATCTCACCTAAAACAAAGAACAACGCGGACATATAGACAAACACGAAAAGCGACATTAATTTATAATATTATGTATAGATATTCATTTCATGTTTTAAAATGTAATAAAATAAACATTATATAGAGTAATGGGTACTTAAACCTATCCAAAATATATCAAATAAAAGTACTGACAGGACCTTACTCCGTCAGTGGCGCCAACTGGTGAGCACAAAATTATAGCCCCCATTCAAAAGTGCCTGTAATTGCTTTATGAGTCCTACAGAATGCGTGCGAGAGTCCCGCGCGAAATCCCAGAGTCGCGTTCTTTTAATTTTTACACGTTTTGGGCACGGGATTTTTTGCATCTTTTATGGTGTATGGTTTACAAATATTATTGCCAGTGTAGAAAAAAAATCGCTGTTGATTAAGTCGATTATTTTTAAGCAAAACATATAATTTTGACGGGGGTGGCGCGCCCGGCGCCTTGGCTAGCCAGTAGGTGTTGAGGCAATCGGCGCGTTAATTGACATAAATGCTTTTGGTTTAAGTTTGATTCTTATGTTAATTATCTACACCCATATGACGTGTAAAAGTGATTCCAATATCCTATTTACAGAATAAACAATTTCATTTCATTTCGTTTCCATGCTATAAATCCTCTATAAAAGTTTCTGAAACAGTTAGCTTATAGCCAACATTAAAACATCCAGTGTCATAGTAACCATAATATCATCCAAACGGGTGTTATAATGTAGTACTGAATTTCTTAATGCAACTCATTTAAAAAAAGAACATTGTTATTCACGAGCGTTTCACTAACAAAGAACCGTAATTTAAAAACAAAACACATTCCAATTAGAAAAATATGAATTCACGTCGTACCGCGCCATTTTTGTCCGATATTGGTATGGCAAAGAAACTTGTAGAAGATTCATATCAAGGATGTACCTAGATAAGATCTTGTATGCAACTGTATATAATTAGGTATTAAAACACTCATGTGAGACTATTATCACACGAGGCGAAGCCGAAACCCACATTCGGGTTTTAATACCCTTTATTATATAACAGTTGCATAAATAACTATTAAACTGTTGTCCTAAACTACATTTCCCATTCACAGCAAGGCTTGGACATCCGTAAAGACGCGATGGCCATGCAGCGTTTGAAGGAAGCCGCTGAGAAGGCCAAGATCGAGCTGTCAGGCTCCCTGCAGACCGACATCAACCTTCCGTACCTGACCATGGACGCTTCTGGACCTAAGCACATGAACCTTAAGGTAAGAACCAATCAATCTGCCTAGCCTTTTCCCAACTATATTGGGTTCAGCTTCCAGTCTAACCGGATGCAGCTGAATACCAGTATTTTACATGGAGCGACTGCCTTTCTGACCTCCACAACCCAGTAACTGGGTAATACGATACCCCTTGGTAAGACTGGTTGTCAGACTTTCGGGCTTCTGACGACCCGTAACGACTGTCAAAGATCCACGAATGACAGCCGGGACCAACGGTTTAACTTGCTTTCCGAGTCACGGAGGGGTCTTGGTATGTAAAGATGGTCACCCATCCACGGAACAATCTCGGTAAGCGTAGCTTAACCTGATCGATCGACCCGTGCGGCTGTTATAACTGAGCCACGAGTCCCTCCAATATTAAAGGAATTCTAAACATGACTTTCTTAAATTAAATAGACCAATATGGCTTAATGCCAGTCTATTTTTAACACTGAGATTTGGCAGCCATTATTGTGACGTCAGATATCACTCTTACTTTTACACTTCCGATTATTTGAAACATTTGAAAGGAGATCATTCATTTTGGGCTAAATTATGAAAGTGCCGGCCAAACAAAAAAAAATGATATAATATTCCGTTAGAACATGTTATTCTCTTCACTTTTCACTATTGGACCAAATCTGTAGGGCCATTGTCTGCGCTGTTATACGATTTAAAAAAAAATGCTGTTTTCAGTGTGTTTTAGTTAAAATAATTATTACTAATCAAAATAATAATAAATTAAAGTAATAGCTTGTAGTAAACAATAAACTCAAACAAGTGCGAGTCGCGCACGAAGGGTTCCGTATCTATAAAAACGGCAATAAAATCAAGTTTGTTGTATCGCCCCCCATAAATATTGGTTTTATTTTAATTTAATTATTTACTTTTAAAGTGAATATGTAACTAAATATTCTGTGAATATTTCAAGCGTCTACCTATTGCCGTTATCAATATCGAGCAAAAACGAGCAAAAAAATCACGTTTGTTGTATGGGAGCCCCCTTAAATATTTCTTTTATTCTGTTTTTTATAGTATTTGTTGTTATAGCGGCAACAGAAATACATCATCTTTGAAAATTTCAACTGTCTTACTGTCACGGTTCATGAGTTATAGCCTGGTGACAGACGGACAGACAGACACCGGAGTCTTAGTAATAGGGTCCCGTTTTACCCTTTAGGTATGGAACCCTCATGAACATGAAGAGAAAAACGTACTCTTTCGGAATATAGCTTTTTTTTAGTTTGGCCACCACTTTCACAAACATTGCCCGAAAATATATGGACGGTGAATGATCTCCTTTGCCTTTGACGTACCACTACGCATACCGATAAAAAGTACAAGTCATTTGAATTTTAGTGCATTCATAGAACACTCATGTTGTCAGGAGTCCAAAAGTCTGACAACCTGTCATACCATAGGGTATCGTGTTACTCAGTAACTGGGTTGTGGAGGTTAGATAGGCAGTCGTTTCATGTAAAATAATCGTATTCAACTGCATCTGATAAGACTAAGTCTGTCTAACCGACCCCAACATAATAGAGAATATGTAATTCAAATAAGGGCCAAGTATTTTTTTTAAATAAAATAGATCACTTCAGAATCTATTTTGCCTCTCAATATTATAATTTACCACTTAAAAAAAATAATTTCTCGCTCAAAAAGCGAGAAATTATTTTAAAAATACTTGAAAAGCGACGCTATTGGTTAGAGCGAATTTGACGTAACAATCTATGACAACAATCAAAATGTCAATGTGTTTTAGAGTGTTTGACATTGACTTGTTTGTTTGTTGTCATAGACTGTGACGTCACCACACCAAGCGCCAAATGGAGGGCGTTTAAATAACCCGGGTCGGTTGGCTATTTTTTCATTTTTTTTTAAGTACTTTTAATTGCTTTTTTGCCGCGATTTTTTTTAAACTATTATTTGGCCACGTAAACTATCGAATAAAAAAAATACATGTATATTCCCTATTGGTAAGGCTAGATGTGTGACATGTCCCTGATGTAATTTGTGTTTCACTTGCCTGAATACAGCATAATATCAGCTAGTAAGTCCATATAAATGGGGCGAGCCTATTGACATTTACCGGGCACAAATCAGACTCCTGCTAGTCGACTAGTAAGCACCTTAACAGCACAAGCCGATGTCAGTCCCTCATGGCTGTCTAGGCGGTCTATCAGACGGGTGCCAGATTGAACTGGGGTTATATTCCCCGGCCGTGTCTATACATAGTCGGGTTATACGCTCACACACATTTATATTGACGTTACCAAAAGAACTGTCTCAGTAGAGTTTATAGATTCAAATAGGCTGTTGTGATACATCCCATATACTATACAAGTACGTGATGGGTGTCTAATTTACTAAAAAAAAACCTTTTCTCAACAGATGACCCGCTCAAAACTGGAATCGTTAGTCGGCGACCTGATCAAGCGTACAGTGACCCCGTGCCAGCGCGCCCTACAGGACGCCGAGGTGCAGCGAGCTGACATCGGCGAAGTTCTGCTTGTGGGCGGCATGACCCGCATGCCCAAGGTAAGGACATCATTATGACCAGCGATCTGAGGGCCTAGACAAGTGACAATCGCTCCGAAAGCGTTTCGTATTTCTACAACGACTTTCAACAGGATTGACATAAGCTTTTCGATAGCTTATGTCAGTCATATACATTTTTGCCAACATCGTTATCACTGATAGAATGTCACTTTGTCTAGGGCCTCTGATCTGATATGAAAAATAATCGTGCACACCTAGTGCATGATTATTTTTTAGTGTTAGTAGTTGCAGTTAGTAGCTGTGGCAAAATCAAAGCGGATCCCGAACGGGATGCGGGTCCAAATACGCTCGGAGCTACAGAGCTGGGGCGAATAAGCGATTTCCCGCGCTTTGACGTCGAGTTGCGGATATCAGCCCGTATTACCTAAGGGTGGAAATATTGGCTACTACGTTAACGGAAAAAAAATTATACTACGCACCTTAACAGCACAAGCCGATGTCAGTCCCTCATGGCTGTCTAGGCGGTCTATCAGACGGGTGCCAGATTGAACTGGGGTTATATTCCCCGGCCGTGTCTGTACATAGTCGGGTTATACGCTCACACACATAATTACTTGTGGAGTATACAGGATGAGTTTGAATTTATTTAAAAAAAAAACTTTCGCTTTGGGCCCAACCAAGAAACTTTAAAAAAAGTAAAAAAAAATATGTAATGAATAAATAATATCATTTTAAGTAAAGTCATCGGTATTCAAAAGTAATGCACCCATTAACCCCCTACTAAAAATCGCTCAACGCGCTAAAGTACGTTACGCCGTGTTATAAACTCTGTGTAACATGCGCTCGTTGCTCGCGTGTTCGTGCTCGTTCCACGTACCGACTGCACGAATGCTCGCTTTGTAACATGTTACATTACACCTCGTAACACTGGTCAGTGCACGGCTTTATAGCCTTTCCTGAGTAAATACGTCTTTAATTTGGTTTTAAATAACTTTATCAAGTTGGACCTACAGAAAAAGCGTGTTTTCCGACTGTTTTTTCTACAGCCACAGCATTGTGTAATATACAATCAAAAGCGATTTATTCAAACTAGGCTGAGAATCAGCACTTTTCGAACGTCAAAATTACATAAGACAGTCCCCCAAAGCGCCCACCCTGCACCACTTCCCAGCGCTTTAGCTGGGAAGAAGTGGCGCAACAAACTCCCCAGCAGCACAGCTGTCTGTTCAGTTAGAAAAATTGATTCTATACAAAAGTATGCAAAATCATTTACATCACGCAACATAAAACATAAATCGAATTATTAGCAAGCACACGCCAATATATTTATTTATTATTTATTAAAACTTTATGCACAAGTAAAAAAAAACTACCGTACAAAGGCGGACTTAATGCCTGAGGCATTTTCTACCAGTCAACCTTAGGGTAATGCAGAGAAAAACATGGCAGGTGCAACATACGGGATAGCTAACTTGAAAAAGGATAAATAGTTAATACATTATATACTTACATACATACATATAAACAGAATAAACTTTGTCAGGAGAAATAACGATAGGTGGAGGAGAAAACAAGCCTAGCAAATCAGCCAATAGTCAATAGTAAAATCAGTCAATAGTATTTAGTCAATATAACAACCAAAAAAAAAAAAGACACCACTTTACAAAGAATATAAACACCGATTTCCTACCCCATAGGTACAAACAACTGTCCAAGAGATCTTCGGCCGCGCCCCCTCGCGCGCCGTCAACCCGGACGAGGCCGTCGCCGTGGGCGCCGCCGTGCAGGGCGGCGTGCTGGCCGGTGACGTCACCGACATCCTGCTGCTCGACGTCACGCCTCTGTCCCTGGGTATCGAGACCCTAGGAGGAGTCTTCACCAAGCTCATCACCAGGAACACCACTATACCGACTAAGAAAAGCCAAGTTTTCTCTACCGGTGAGTTTAGAAGGAATTTCTTTAGGATTATGTGCAGAATATTCATTGATTGAGACAGAAGACATTAAACTTTTAGAGAGCTACGGCTGGTTTATTTATTCGAGCTCACTAATGTGACTAAACAGTAAGTCTGTCCATCGCTGACTTCCAACTGGGCTTGCGTAGTCACTTGTTTCAACCCAGTCCACAGTCACCCAGTCCTTCGCGCCCTCAAGTCAGTAACCTAACCTACCTAAGTTTAAATTGTAACACACATTACACAGCGTTCTGATAATGGTTTGCCGCACCGATCGACGTCATTACGTCAGCGCCGGCTCAGCGCTGGGGCTCTGTCTTGCATAGGGTCGCAGCATAATGCTGAGCGATAGCCGTTTTGCGTGGATGTGACGCATGTTTCCCCCAACCTTTTTATTTTTACTTTGTGGTTATTTTCTTTTTTTGTTTTTTGCGTCATATTTACCGCAAATAAACGTATTTTCTTTCTTTCTTTCTTTCTTTCTTTCTTTCTTACATTATGATGCATAAATCTAGAAAAAACCGGCCAAGTGCGAGTCGGACTCGCGCACGAAGGGTTCCGTACCATTTACCTATAAAAACGGCAATGAAATCAAGTTTGTTGTATCGCCCCCATAAATATTTGTTTTATTTTAATTTGAATATGCAACTAAATATTCTGTGAATATTTCAAGCGTCTACCTATTGCCGTTATCAATATCGAGCAAAAACGAGCAAAAAAATCACGTTTGTTGTACGGGAGCCCCCCTTAAATTTTTATTTTATTCTGTTTTTTAGTATTTGTTGTTATAGCGGCAACAGAAATACATCATCTGTGAAAACTTCAACTGTCTAACTATCACGGTTCATGAGATACAGCCTGGTGACAGACGGACAGACAGACAGCCGAGCCTTAGTAATAGGGTCCCGTTTTCCCTTTGGGTACGGAACCCTAAAAAATATATGAATTAGTTTTTTAATCACACCTTTGTTTCAATGTGTGTGTGTGTATACACAATATAAATAACCAATAACATTCCCGACAGCTGCCGACGGCCAAACCCAAGTCGAGATCAAAGTCCACCAAGGCGAGCGTGAAATGGCGGCCGACAACAAGCTGCTGGGGCAGTTCTCGCTCGTGGGCATCCCGCCCGCGCCGCGCGGCGTGCCGCAGATCGAGGTCACGTTCGACATCGACGCCAACGGCATCGTGCACGTGTCGGCCCGGGACAAGGGCACCGGCAAGGAGCAACAGAGTGAGTAGTCTGATTCATATTTATTTATTTACAAGCCGCTCCGGCTTCGCACGGGTAGCTAAATACCTACCTACCCTACCTACCTACCTACCATACCACTTAGGAGTATGAAACAAATAGCTTACGACCGATTCTCAAATCCTACCGAATATACATATAAAATTTCATTAAAATCGGTCAAGTCGTTTCGAAGGTATATGGCAACTAACACGGTGACACGAGAATTTTATATACCTATTAGTACACATTTCGCATTCAAAAAAGGTACAAAGATGGACTTGGTCACAGATATTATAATACTACGTACAGATACCCAATCCCATACAAAGAAATGACACCACCCTAAGTCTGGCTATTGAGCTTGTTTTTTTTTCGTTCTCCATTTTTTTAACAGATGGCAGCATCAGCGACTCACTAATTGCCATAGACTGTAGTTTTTTTAACGCCATCTAGGAGTCTTGCCTAGATACTACGCAAGACTCCTAGATGTTTTTCTTCCTTTTTTACGTTTTTTCTTCCTAGGTGTTCAATTTTTATATTTCTACGTAAAGTACTAGATTAAATAAACAAAATTGTTCGATTTTCCTTAATGAAACGACATAAACGCAAGTTTAAAGTGACCAGCAGGCCTAACATGACACACGCGACAACTACTCACGCGAGAGTGAGTAATTTTTGTCTATTTCGTCACTTTTCTCGTTTTCTGACAGCGCTGCCATACAAAATACTCGACTCGTTCTGTCAAACTTGATGTTTTCTCTACAAACCCTAACATGACACCCAAGATATCTCGACTTTTGACAATTAAACACGAGATAATCTCCGATTCTTCTGTCATTTACTCGTCGTCGATTTTTACGACGAGATGAGTAGACAAAATTATTAAACAAAAAAAAAAAAAAACTCCATAATAACATGGCAGTTTCTTAAATTGTTCTTATTTTAGTCATAATTTTATTTTGCAATATAATATGTAATATATAATAATGGAAAAAACTTAGTTTTAAACTACTATCTATATTGGAACGAAAGTTCCTTTCAGCAGCCACGAGAGAAACTGTGGCGGAGGGGAGCACTATTAAGTAGATGAGCATCACTTTCAGTAATAACCAGTCACTTTGGCAATTATGGTGATTAGTGAAGTAGAGGGATTATGGCTGTATGGCAGTATCATACCTTCGCAACATAATAGGATGGTGATTAACCACGATTAGTCTTTTGTGGTTATAATAGCGAGATCAACTCCAGCTGCATATTTAACTGAACATCAGTCCTTTTGGCAAGTGTGGTGATTAACAAAATTTGCAATAATACGGGTTTTATGGTGATTGTTACAATATCAACCTTCGCTTTATCAAATGGCGATCATCGGCCCCTTTGTCATTTGTGGTGATTATTTAGTGAGTATACAGGATGAAATTTAATTCATTGGCATTATTATCCACGTAGGTATTAACCGTATCGTAATCTATTCTTTTTCATTTATGACAACAATACTTATCGAAAAAGAAATGATATTTAAACTTATATTGTGCCACTAATTTTCATTTCCGTCATTTTGTATTTTAATTTCGGCATGCCAAAGAAAAATATTTAATTTTAATAAAAAAAGTCGGTTATAAAAGAGGTGGACGTAAAATTAATATAGTTCATACTAATTCCATGCGTAAAATCGAATGAATGAAACCGAACCTTAAGCTGATGTTGCTGTCATAAAAATGATTTGTTTTTAATAATTTGCTACATCGGTATCTCGTCACGAGATAGAGAAGTGTCAAAGTGCATTTTTCGGTTATACTCGTGCATAACGGTCATGTTAGGGATTAGAATGACGTCATAATCGACGACAAATTTCGACAAAACGACAAAAAGAGCGTTCTCGCGCTTGTCATGTTAGCCCTGCTGCAGGCCTAACATGACACACGCGACAACTACTCACGCGAGAGTGAGTAATTTTTGTCTATTTCGTCACTTTTCTCGTTTTCTGACAGCGCTGCCATACAAAATACTCGACTCGTTCTGTCAAACTTGATGTTTTCTCTACAAACCCTAACATGACATCCAAGATATCTCGACTTTTGACAATTAAACACGAGATAATCTCCGATTCTTCTGTCATTTACTCGTCGTCGATTTTTACGACGAGATGAGTAGACAAAATTATTACACCAAAAAAAAAAAACTCCATAATAACATGGCAGTTTCTTAAATTGTTCTTATTTTAGTCATAATTTTATTTTGCATTATAATATGTAATATATAATAATGAAAAAAACTTAGTTTTAAACTACTATCTATATTGGAACGAAAGTTCCTTTCAGCAGCCACGAGAGAAACTGTGGCGGAGGGGAGCACTATTAAGTAGATGAGCATCACTTTCAGTAATAACCAGTCACTTTTGCAATTATGGTGATTAGTGAAGTAGAGGGATTATGGCTGTATGGCAGTATCATACCTTCGCAACATAATAGGATGGTGATTAACCACGATTAGTCTTTTGTGGTTATAATAGCGAAATCAACTCCAGCTGCATATTTAACTGAACATCAGTCCTTTTGGCAAGTGTGGTGATTAACAAAATTTGCAATAACACGGGTTTTATGGTGATTGTTACAATATCAACCTTCGCTTTATCAAATGGCGATCATCGGCCCCTTTGTCATTTGTGGTGATTATTTAGTGAGTATACAGGATGAAATTTAATTCATTGGCATTATTATCCACGTATTAACCGTATCGTAATCTATTCTTTTTCATTTATGACAACAATGCTTATCGAAAAAGAAATAATATTTAAACTTATTGTGCCACTAATTTTCATTTCCGTCATTTTGTATTTTAATTTCGGCATGCCAAAGAAAAATATTTAATTTTAATAAAAAAAGTCGGTTATAAAAGAGGTGGACGTAAAATTAATATAGTACATACTAATTCCATGCGTAAAATCGAATGAATGAAACCGAACCTTAAGCTGATGTTGCTATCATAAAAATGATTTGTTTTTAATAATTTGCTATATCGGTATCTCGTCACGAGATAGAGAAGTGTCAAAGTGCCTTTTTCGGTTATACTCGTGCATAACGGTCATGTTAGGGATTAGAATGACGTCATAATCGACGACAAATTTCGACAAAACGACAAAAAGAGCGTTCTCGCGCTTGTCATGTTAGCCCTGCCTGTCATCACTTGAGTAAAACGCCATCTATTGCAAAGAGCTCTCAACAAAATGATTAGCAGATGGCTACTTTATCATTCTAAGGGTTCGAATTGAAGTAAACGGCTTAATTAAGTTTTTTATTGAAAATCCGAGATTTATGAGTGTAAATACATAAATCAGCATTAAACAAAGATGTTTTGATTTTTACTAATATTACCTCAGCCAAAATTTGTCGTATAACGCTTTTTAGTGATTGTTGATTTCAAAAATTGTTACTTATGCTGCCATCTATGATTTTTTTTCAAGACTAATTATAATTTGTTCGAGTTGAGACCCCATGACTTGGTGAAAGCTTCAGGGTAGACCGCGAAATTTAAATTTTCTTACGTTGTTTGCTATTTACAGGTCAGTATCAGGGTGTATGTTGATTAAAATATGATTAGCGGGACCGTAACAAATATGGATTTACAGAATTAGAAACATTAGAATCGGCACATTTTGTCGGTTAAAGCCGATAGTGGCGTTCAAAAAGTTGAAATATGTCAAACTTAGTTTTAGTATAAGCACCGCCGATCGGTGTCCGCGCCAGTGCGCGGTACACTTTTGCAGCGGTGCGAGAGTAGTCGCGGTACCAGCTAGTGGCGTGCCACTTGCACGCCGCTTTCCTAGAAACCGTGGCACATTACCTTTTTATCACTATCACAAGCAAAAACTACAAATTATAGCTTGGTTAAACTTAAAATAAAATATTGCATACTATACTCCATTGGTTTAGGTAGTTAACTTAAGGTAAAAGAAAAAACATGCAGGGCAGTCTTTGTGGACTGCCGATAGAAATGAAAACTAAGCAACAATGCGTAACCTCAACGTAATTCAAACGGTAGACGGTAGATGGCGCTGAAAAAAACAAATCACTTCAAGCGTGACGATGACGCGAGTTCCTTGATTTTTGTTCACCTAAAAAGTGCTCAACGCGCCTTGAGAAGTTTTCACTTAAAAAACAATCAAGTGTCTAGAGAGCTGTCAAAGGCGTCTGGTTAACCGACTAAATGTAATACCTGTCACTTCAGTTGTCATGCTACGTCACAGTTGTACTCTTCAATTTCGCAACGTTATAATTCGTTGATGTTTAAAGAACCTGTCTTTTTGGACTCTTTACAATAGACAAATTACAAAAAATATTATTATTATTATTATAAACTAGCTGCCGCCCGCGTCTTTGCCCCCATGGTATGTCCGTTTCCAGGTCATGGTCTACCCATGTGCCAAATTTCATCCAAATACATTCAGCCGTTTTAGCGTAAAAGCATAGCAAACTAACTCAACTCAATTAGTTAGTAGAATAAGTAACTTATTCTACTAATGACTTATATCCTCATCTCTCCCCAACAGTTGTGATCCAGTCATCGGGCGGTCTATCTAAAGACGAGATTGAGAACATGGTGAAAGCCGCTGAGCAGTTCGCTGCCACAGACAAACAGAGGCGCGAGCGAGTCGAGGTGTCCAACCAGGCCGAGGGCGTCCTACACGACACTGAGACCAAGATGGACGAGTACAAGAGCCAGCTGCCACAGGAAGAGGTGAGTTGTCTCAATTGTTATCTGCCTAGACTTTCGCACGTGCATAAGGCATTTTTTGAGATTCAATCTCATAGCAGGACAGGCTAAAAAACCAACCGTCTTTCAATCAAAAAAATACCTTTAATTTCGGAAGTCGCTGTCTTTGGTTTTGAATTTTCGTTTTTTGTCACCGACTTCCGAAATTAATGTTATTTATCGCTTTGTAGTGTTTTTTTTTTAAGTCGGTGGTTTTTGTTTTTGGTAAAAGTTTTCATTTTTCACTTTTTCATTGTGGTACGCACGGCTACACATCAAGCTATACAAAACCAGTTTACGCTGATCTCTGACTGTAGGGAAATCCTATACAATGCGAGATCAGCTTAAACTGGTTTTGTATAGCTTGATGTGTAGCCGTGTGTACCTATAACCCTACCCCACACAAATTCGAATACTTTTATATAAACAATAGTGACAGGAACTTAAAATATCTTCCATATAGGCTAAGTGGGAAAATATTGAAGCTGACTAAAAAACTATGCAAGCAAAGTTAATAAAATTTATATGGGACCACCACTGAAGCAAGACCTACCAAACAAAAAAAGAATCATCAAAATCAATTCTAAATTGGCGGAGTATTTGCGTAAAACAAATAGAAAAAAAAAACATACAGTCAAATTGAGAACCTCCTATGTTTTGTAGTCGAAAAAATAAAATTGTACAAGCACCGCCGATCGGTGTCCGCGCCAGTGCGCGGTACACTTTTGCAGCGGTGCGAGAGTAGTCGCGGTACCAGCTAGTGGCGTGCCACTTGCACGCCGCTTTCCTAGAAACCGCGGCACATTATATTTGTCACTACTTTACTTACTACCGCAAAGTTTGTGT
Source organism: Lithophane socia (assembly GCA_947522985.1). NCBI lineage: Eukaryota > Metazoa > Arthropoda > Insecta > Lepidoptera > Noctuidae > Lithophane > Lithophane socia. Next base: position 5,412,375 of record OX383280.1, read on the forward strand.
CCTAAAACGCGAGAGCGAGACAACACGAGGTCTCACACATCCACAGACCGTTACTCACCCATGTAAAAAATTGTGACAACTAATATTAACATTTTTCTTCCACGCACAGTGCGACAAACTCCGTGAAGAGATCGTGAAACTCCGTGAGCTGCTCGCGAAGAAGGAAACAGCTGACCCCGAAGAGATCCGCACCGTCACCAGCACACTGCAGCAGGCCAGTCTCAAGCTGTTCGAGCAAGCCTACAAGAAGGTAAGCATAATCTTCCCACTGCTGAATCACGAGCATTGATCACGAGGGGTGGGCGTTGCGATGACAAACCGTTTTCAAAGACCATTTTCAAGTCATTACCTGGTACTTGTTGAAAGGCCTACACTGTCCTCCTAAAAACACAGTAATTCGAAAATATTGTATAATCCAATTATTTTTAAAGAGTAATGGTGTAGTTTTTGCCAGTTCTTCTCCATAGGAACCTACTATGCTTTGGAATGGGCAACTAGCTTGATCTTTCCGACTGATCGACTCCTTGACAATTCAAAACTGCCTGTAATTGGTGTAAGGCTCCCGCAGACAAGCGCGTCGCGAACATGTGCGAAGGACAATTTCCATATTTTTTCCATTAGAGTCGCGTCTACATATCCATTACCATCTAATTTTTGAAATATCACAAGATTTATTTCACTAACAAAACCATGCACACATTTGAGCCATCTTGCCTTCTCAAAAGCCCGTTGGTCAAGCACGTGTGCTAAATTGAAGTAGTCGCTCTATCAAACAGCTTTATTCTACGAAGCGAGCTGAACGATTTGTGATTACTACATCGTACTCACGATGACCCATCTATAAATGTACCTAACCTTTTCTCGGCTACTTTAAAGTCAGCTTCCAGTCTAAACCTACGGTTTCCTAGACCTACGGTGTCCTAGACGAGTATATTATGACGGCCGTCACGAAAATCTGTCATTTTCATCAGCATTTGTGATTAAGGTGTCATAAAACTTACAACATATTTGGACAGCCATTATTGTGTTACCGTACACCGGTTTCTTAGGACACCAAAGATTAACTGGATCCTGCTTGATACCACTCTAATTACATAACACACTTTCAATCACAATCCGAAGTATTTTAACAGAAATTCCTAACCCATTGCTTCATAGGTTTGAAAAATTCGTCGAAATGTAAAAATCTAAAATTCTCCGACGATCAGCCGTTCCGACACAATTGCGTTATAGTATGACAGAGACCGCTGTACCGCCTTGAGATTGCGTGGTGAGGGGGGGGCGGCGTTGATGAATGAGCGGCAGGACGCCGTGAGCGTTGATGAATGAGCGGCGGGACGCCGTGAGCGTTGACGAATGAGCGGCGGGACGCCGTGAGCGTTGACGAATGAACGGCGGGACGCCGTGAGCGTTGACGAATGAGCGGCGGGACGCCGTGAGCGTTGACGAATGAGCGGCGGGACGCCGTGAGCGTTGATGAATGAGCGGCGGCATGCCGTGAGCGTTGACGAATGAGCGGCGGGACGCTGTGATCGTTGACGAATGAGCGGCCGGCACTGCTCCCCGCCTCGCCGCGCAATCCTAACGCGCGGTACAGCGGTGTCGTAGCACGCTCTGTGGCCTTGCGGCCGAACCAAAGTAAAAATTAAAACAAAAATCTTTCTTTCCCAGATGGCAGCCGAACGCGAAGGCCAGCAGCAGACAACCCAATCAACCGATCAACAGAATCAAGAGAAGAAAGAAGAAAAGAACTAAGTAACTAACACTCAGTTGAGTTGTACTCGACTAAGTGCCACTTAGTTGTGTTGTACTCCCAGTACTCGACTAGCGCGGTATGCTCGCATGTACAGGAATGATAGCGGATCGGTTTTATAATAACGTGCTATATTATTAGGGGACACTTTTTACGTCATTATATATAAATAGTATAATACAAAGTCGCTATACATGTCTGTCAGTGTGTGCGTTTAGTTTTTCTAAACTACACGATGTATTTTGATGCAGTTATCACCATCATTTATACCGGAAGGGTTATGTGTATAATACATTCATATTTAAGTTAGATTTAAAAAAAGCAGGGTTACTTATGAAATTGCTGAATGTGACGTAAATTATCAACCCTAATAATGTAACACCCTGTAGTGTATGTTTCAAGTATTTAGTATAGAGTGACGTATAAAGAAGAACGTCTCTCATTGGCCGAACGCCGGCGTCGCGTCATAAAGCTCACTTCTGATTGGTCGATATCACTCCATACTAATACTTCACGGTATGCTTGAAACGGTTGATTTTTTGGTAGAAACTCCAGTTAATGTTAGTAAGGTTTTGAACGAGATCCTAAGGGTCAAATGATGTCCATTGCTGGATATAGGGCTCCCCCTAAGCATCGTCACAACGGCTGGTCCTGTGCATCTCGCATCCAGCGGATTTATGCGACCTTCACTAGGTCATCGGTCCATCTTGTGGACAAATAGCTTTTATTAGCCTCCGCCAGCGGCTTCGGCCGTGATATCTTTATAAATTATAGCCTATTTATACTCAGTGATAATAGAGCATTCTACTTTTCTTTTTTTGGTGGTGGGAATTCATCCAATGACTTCTCCCGGAACTATTTGATGGAACGCACTCTATGAAGTACAGATTCTTAGATCGCTATTGTATTTTATTGTTGATATCGCGCTTATGCTGCGTGGATGTCGGTTAGTATATACTAAAACTGTATGAATATCCTTTCAGTAGTTTTTGAGTTTATCGCGAACAGGACGACAGACAGACGCGGCGGAGGACTTTAGTTTTATAATATGTAAGGATGCATCTTGTCGTCCCTTTATCCTCGTTCACCAATTTACCAAAATTAGCTGGAATTGTTATGAAATTAAGATGTATGTATGATCGAGTCATCCTTACATTTAATTTGAGCGTAGGCACAATTTTTTTGTCTACTCACATGCTAGTTCATCAAAAACGACTCGGTACACAGTGGCTCAATTTGGTAGCGTTGTAGTGACAATATCTTCAAGTTAAAAAAAAAATTGTCATGAATGTGTATAAGAAAAACTGGTATGGGGCATTTCAGATTGATCCCTGTGATGGCAACGCAAAGCATCTGCCTTGTCCCTGGTATTGCAGATAGATGCGTAGGGACTCAAAGCGTCCGAGTTGGGGCAACCATACAATTTTGAAGAAGTCTTAGGTAACTGAAGCATGGGCACCTGGCGGCATTGACATATTAACATTATGACCAACGATTTTTGAAGTGAAAACTTCTTTAGGCGCGTTGAGCACTTTTTGTGTGAACAGAATTCATGGAACTCGCGTCGTCGTCACCGTCACGCTTGAAGAAATGTTTTTAACGCCATCTATCGCCTACCGTTTGAATTACGTTGAGGTTATGCATTGTTGCTTAGTTTTTCACTTCTATCGGCAGTCCCCGCATGTTTTTAAGTGAAAACTTAAGCATTCAACTTCCGTACAGTGAACGAAACTAACCTTCACGCTCGGGTTGGTGACGCTGAATCGCGTCTATTCGGCTCCAGTCGTAAGTTTTCACTTACATTGTGTGGTCAAAAGTGCAACACCCTCTCTATAGGCGCGTTGGTAGGGGGATAACTTATGGATGCGGTAGTGCTTTACATTTGAATATAGATGGCGCTGATACCAGTTTTAAGTTTTCACTTCTGTCGGCAGTCGCCATGACGGCCTATTTTTTATTTTCTTGATTCATTTTGCCAAGAATGTTATAAAATTGAGTCCTGTGCAATGAGTCGGATTGCCACACATAGATATAATAAAATATATTATTTTATCATACCTTTGTCTAGCAATAACATAATTATCACAGAAAATGCATAATATTGTATCTACAAAAATTCCAGTAGTCCAATATTTCACATTTTCCCATCATTTGTAGACGCCATTTTAAATTTAGACATTAGAATTAAATATTAAATTGTTATTTAGTGTAAAAGGGCTCGTGGTTTCCTAGTAGTGTAAGATGGGACTTGCAGCCGTTATTTTTATTAAATTATAAATAATTTAACTTTATTTTTTTGAATTATTATCTCCCCCGTCCCTTGACATCCCTTATTGAAACTACCTTTACAGAGGCCCTAGACAAAGTGACATTCTATTACCGGTAACGATGATGGAAAAGGCAAAAATGTATAGGACTGACATAAGCTATCGAAAAGCTTATGTCAATCCTGTTGAAAGTCGTTGTAGAAATACGAAACGCTTTCGAAGCGATTGTCACTTGTCTAGGCCCTCTGATCACTATAATACATTATACAGTGAAATCAATACCTTAAGACACATTTATACGGTGAAATTCTTGCCTTTGGCATGCAATAGAACTCTTCTTAGTTAGTGACTAACATGGTTTAAGAGTTTTAAAGCCGCCCAAGGGCCTCTGACTTGGTTTCACATGCCATCGAATAAATATCTCAGGCATGCCGGTTCTCTCACGATGTTTTCCTTCACCGTTTTTAAAACAAGTGATACCTAAATGCAATACGCACATTAATCCTAGTCTTGGGCTCGAAGACCTATGACAAGTTATACGCGCATAGACAATAAAAAACATAGACGAATTGAGAACCTCCTCCTTTTTGAAGAAGTCGGTTAAAAATAAAACATATAGCATCGTCTAAATACTTCTAGATGGTGCAGCTTTTATTTGTTTCAATTGTATTATACGCCACAGTCAATTGAATTGCACCATGTAAATTGGGCGTAATTGCTACGCCAAGGAAAATGACATCAAATTAATATTTGACGTAAAGGATTTTGCGTTTAAAACCTATAAACTCCGCCTATTTTATTATTTATCCTACTGCTTACTTGTAAAAAACGGTACACGCTATTTTCCGTACAAAACGCTACACATTTAACATGATTTTTAATTCAGAAATTGAAGTCTTCACGCATTATTATAATGACCGCAAGTCTCATCATTTTAGGCTAACATCTGTACTACATAATAGAAATGACTGAATTACAGAGTCCGGGCGCACACAGATTTAAAAAAAAAAGTTCGGCTTCGTTTAGCGTCGTTCTCTCTCACTCACCTGTGTGTCTCTTTCTGAAACCCGATGTGTAATATTAACGCTTGGTAAATGTACTATATTTTGCATACGCTACATAATTTTGAAACAGTGTTTCAGCAGAAACGCACTCTCTAAAGTGTATCTATTTATACACGAAATATTTTGATAGGAACGTCTTTAGACCTCCAAGTGTCACTAACGAGACACAATAGAATTTTAATTGTTATCGCCTTATAAAGGCCAATCGACAGTTGAGCCGTGAGGAAGTAAAGAAGCCTTAAAAAGAAAAAAACAATTGAAGAGGCGAGTGCCTCCGCTGCCGGCGCCGGCTCCCAAAAATAATGCCATTAGAAACCAGCAATGACATTACTGCCGGCAGCCGAGATTAAAAACATCGGCTGCCGGCACCGCCGCCGCCGGCTCTCATAATTGACACCGGGCGGCGAGGTGTTTGTAAAACCCTTCCAGTATTCAGAAACCCAACTAAAATATGCTTTTCTGCATATTCTAGTCGTGTTTGGTGTTCGTAGGGGTCACAGTTCTAACCCAACCTTTTTTGCGATCAATAATATTACTAGTTCGGTTCCGGGTAGTACTTGATGACTTTATTACTAGAATATGTAAAAAAATATGCTCTAATACATGTTTTTTTAATTATTATGCCTACCCCGCCTATCTACTCCATATGCCAATTGACAACCAAAGTCAGCGCCGGCAGCCAATTCAGCAACCGGCGCCGGCAGCGGAGGAATTCCTATTTTAAAAATTAAATTGTTTTTTAACATCATGACATACTTATTTTAGTCGTAGCGTATGCAAAACAAAAAAATAACCTGTGAAATATATTATTTTTCAATATCCAGTGTACATTTTGTGGTGTTATCAACACATCAGGTATAATCGAATGCATTTAAGTTTAGTATTACAATGAAAGAAATGTACCCCGACTATGCCCGAAAATAAACGAAAATTCACGATGTTTTTCTGTTATTTATTCGAATATTTATCTCGAGTAACTAGTGGTACAAAGATTTTTTGGCGCTTCAATGACGTTGACAGGGTGGCGCTGTTGGTAAACAATTTGTGTTTTTGTTTAGAGAAATGTATTGAAGAAAAAAGATTACAGCGTTAGTTCCAATTTTGCCCACGCGCCGAAAGATTCTTGTACAACTGTAGCAATGTATATAACTTGGTCTTTCGACAGAGCTGTTATATAGGGCCAGTTTTTGTTCTTAATAATTATTATTTTTTTTTTAATTTCTACATAGTTTATTGATATGTAGGTAGTTCAGCTTTACCAAATACACTGCTAAGAATGATTTATGGCTTTTTATTTCAACGTTAAGTAAATTTTTTTTTTTTTTTTTACATTTTTTTTAAATTACTTTTTAATGTCTATCTAAATCCTTGTTTCCAATATTGATGTTATTTCCATAATAAACTTTATGCAAGTATAAATAAAGTTGATGACTGAGATGATTGACTAGTACCGTTGAGTCATAAAAAAAATTAGTTGTAGCGCAAAGCGAACCTTATGTTAACATTACAGTTGTTTTTCCTAAAACACGTGTTTGGTTACATGTTTGGCAAATAAATTGCGAATGCAGAATGGATACTGCATCATTGGTCTAGTGGTCCCAAGCGCTACTGATGAGCACGAGGTCCTGAGTTTAATTCCCAGGTCGGTCAAAGTTTTTTCTATCTGGAATTTCTCAGTAGCAGCCCGGGTTTTGGATTTGGGCCCGGTTGATGTGAATGTAAATTGCGGAATGTACACACAACTACATACATCACAAGCAACACAACAAGACATACATTACAACCTCGCATTTTACGGAAATCCTATACAATGCCAGATCAGCATAAACTGGAAATGTACAGGGTGTTAGGGTAAACAGCGTTATCCTTGAAACCAGTGGTTTGGTTTCATTTATAGAACGTAAAATCAATGGAAAATTACAACAAAAAAAAAAAGAAACTACTTTTTGCTACAAGAGTATTTCACCATACGCGCTAAGGCAACGAACTTCGTGGGTGCGGGACGTGACCTGACCGGCCGCGAGCGCGACACCTATTGTGTATTATTCATGTGTTGTGTAGGTAGGAGGGGCGGCGACCTCGGGCGAATATCCATGAATTGGCGGACGGTGTCGGATAGAAACTTTAAAAAATCTTTTAATGAAAATAATGTTGTTTTTGTTCTTACTCGGTCATTTATTTTTATATTTAAGTTAACTACCCATGGTTTGAGTGACAACGGTGTTTACCCTTACACCCGGCATATCTTGATATGCACCCGTGTGTACAACTCTGCCCATCTCTTTAGGGAAAAAGTCGGGGCTTTAGGGAAAAGTGGTGATGTTAGACAGTGAACAAGAGAAAAGCAGATATGAGACTTCACTTTTTGTTCATTTGGCATCTTTCACTCGAAGTGATACCTCTGAACACAAAATGACCCAACGATGTTGGATTTTGGCACTCATCTATTTTGGAACTTAGCTTGGCAAGCCATGGTGCCAACATTCACAACATGCTTACGCTTTCGAACGTACACACGGCTACACATCAAGTTATACCTACATTTTCAGTTTATGCTGATTTCGCATTGTATAGGATTTCCGTACCCACAGTGCGAGATCAGCAGAAACTGGAAATGTACAGCTTGTAGTGTAGCCGTGTGTACCTACACAAGTAGAAGTTGTCGCCGGTTCAACATCATAAGTGGGTGATAGACGTGCGTTTGAGTTCGCGACCTTACTCGGCTCGCCATTGGTGACACACGTGAAGCTTGCTCAAAATTTCATTGTCAAATTGGCTCGCGCCTCGTGACGATGACAGACGGCGAGTCAAGGCGGGCTACGAGCAACATTTCAAACCTGTTGGATCGCCGACGAACTTACGACGGTCTATCACCCCTTTGACGGATGGAAAATCTAAAATGACAGAATTGTATAATAAAAATAATTCAACATTTCCATATAGAGTATTTTTATTTAGTAATTAAAATAAACCAGGCAAGATGTTCTTATTCTACTGAATTAAATTAATTATCTTAATCAAAAACAATGCGCTCAGCAGCATGTGTCTGTGACGGACAGTCGGCCGTACGTCCGTGGTAACAAAACCAGTAAAAGATGGCCTCTTACTATAACTCCGAACTACGCTAGGCTTGCGGATAGCGCCGAACGCGGTCGATACGTAAAGTCGAGATGTTTAAAAAAACTCACACTAGAGCCTCTGAAGCTCAGTGTTACAACTGACGTGCGTTCGACTGTTTTGCTTCAAGACGCATATTGCCAAAATCGAAACTAACGCCGCCAAATTTTCTACAAAACAAAATACAAAAATAAGACTATGAATATTTTGGCGCCTAAATGACATTCAAATGGGGGCGCTATTGGTAAACATTTGTGAAATTGTCTTAATAAAACAAGATGGCGGAGTTAGTTCCTTTGCACTGTTATCTCAAGTTCAAAATGAACAACTACTGTGCATGTCATCGCGAATTCATTTTGATGTCGGCATTGGCCTGTCCGTAACTTTAAACGCCGCCGCAACCTAAATTAATGCCTAGACTCATCGATGCGGATAAAGGGGGCGGGCAACAGGTGCACTTAGGGGTCTCTTCGGCTTTTACCGAATTGTGTCTAACGGCCAGTTTCAAAAGTAACAGTCAACTATTCTTTTGCACTGTTGTATTTTCAATCCTTGGCCTGAGGCGCGAGAGTTGTAAATCCAACAGCGCGGAAGAACAGTTGACTGTTACTTTGGCTGTCACTTTTGATAAAGAAACTGGCCGTTAAACTCTAAATTAGATATGAACATAGTTTTAACCAATATTTTTAAGAAATCTATTAGGTACAAGCACATATCTACCTGAGATTATGCAATTCACGGCTTGAGAAATTCGCCCTCCCCAAGTGAGAAACATTTGCCCACTCTTGAGCGAAAATCTAGTTCCGCGCCTGATCAACGCATCCGTATTTATACATCTATGTGTCCCACTTCATGAGACAGAGACTCGCCATTGGGATCATCGAAGCGGTCGTTAGCGGAGACATCGAATAAACATAGAACTCCATACATCGTGATGCCTAAGCACATGAAAGTGATCATCAGGGCAGCTAATATGCCCGCGCTGAAGTACGGCGCGCAGTGGCGGCTCGGGCTGAATTGACTATCACTTCCATTCACTACTGGTTGAACCTGATGGATAAACCAAGATAAGGGCACTATAATCTGGGCTGAGCATGAGGTCTTGGAGATTCCCGGGTCGGGTAAAGTGATCGTTGGGCTTTTTCAAATTCAAATCTTTAATTCAGACCAAGAGATCCATAAAGTGTTAGTATGAACTTAGCCTATGTTAGTACAACATAAATATACATAAATTTTTCATCGGGAAATTCTCAGAAATAGCCCGGAGCCTGGATTTGTGGCCGTTAGTGTTGAAATAATGGATCTTTCAAGGCTCATCATAAGTTTCACTTGCACTTCGCTTACGTACAGAAAAATGATGTTAAAGTGTGGAGTAATCACCCTACAACCTTTGTGCGGAAAATGACGATTATCACAGCCTAATTCGTCAACCACTTGCTAATTACTTTAGGTAAGTTATGGCACGCGCGCGGCCCGTCTGGTAGCCCAATATGACAGTTTACATCAGTCTTCTTGTTTCTCATGTATACAGATTACTCTGTGATCTAGCTAGGAGAGCAGCGATTCGCCGGAAAAATTCGTTGTAGCTTCACCACATAGAACGTGCCGCTACAATGGCGACATTATTAAACACACGGGTAGGGCTAGTGGCCAGTAATCATAAAAAATAAAATATTTCGTAAAAAGAAAAAAAACATTTTTCAAAAAAATTAAATAATAACCGTGCGTTTGCACTGGCGAAACATTCAAGACAAAACATGTTGAAATCTCTAGTTCCTGTCAAAAATTGTATGGAACATTGACAGAAGATAGAGATTTCAACATGTTTTGTCGCAAATGTTTCGCCAGTGCTAACGCACGGTAACAACGTAATCAAAATTGAGATCACTCTGCGTAAAAGATTCATTCATGAAGCTACGTACCAGCTGGCTTACGTTCTATCGGTCCGATCCTTTGACGGCTTATTTCTATTAAATTTCGTGGCATTCCTTCTATTCGCCTACCTATCCGTCACTCTGTCACCCCGGCAAATGACCTCTTTGCTACAGGTCTAGTAGAGGTTGCTCCCAGATGGTAATTTAGAAATAAATACAGTCAAAACAGAACAGAAAGTCTACAAATGACAGCCGGGACCAACGGCTTAACGTGCTTTCCGAGGCATAGAGGGGTCTCGGTATGTAAAGATGTTCATCCATCCACGGACCAACCGGCAAGCGTATGCTTAACATGATGGTTCGTCCCGTGCGGCTGGTATTACGTAGCGAGCTCCTCCTTATCATGGATGTGTCATAACATAAAAGAACTTACGTGGATTTGATTAATGGTGACCGTACTCCCGTCTCTGCTATTTAAAATTTTGATAGGTTCAGGGCAAAAGTATGAGGTATTGTATTGAGATTCTATTTTCAGTATGACGTGCCCAACCTCTTCGTTACCCTCATAAATACAAACTCTATCTAAAGGGACAATAGAAGGAAAATAAGGGATTATCATTATACCTATAGGTACTCCATTTGAAATAAGATTAGACATTTAAATAAACCTTTTTTACAGTCCGTTCAACCGATTGCGGCATGATAAAATGGCAGCGGCAATAGACAGTAGGTATTGTGTAACCTTTTTAACTTTTAGTGCCATCCTAATGCCTACGATATAGACGGCAAAATTGGTTGAACGGACTGTTTAAATGTTTGTTTAAATGTCTAATCTTATTTCAAATGGAGTATAGATGAAAGTTAGGTATTATACAGTGTGTTAGGGTAAACACCGTTATCCTTGCAACCAGTGGTTTGGTTTCATTTATAGAACGTAAAATCAATGGAAAATTAAAACTTTTTTTTTAATCTACATTTTACCACAAAAGACGCAAGTTCGTTTCGAACTTGCGTCTCAACACGGGTGGGGTGCGGGACGTGCCCTGACCGACCGCGAGCGCGATCCTCAGTCAGTCAGCTGTTTCGCTAGCGAGCACGGTGTCGGATAGAAACTTTTTAAAATCTTTTAATGAAAATAACGTTTTATTTTTGTTGTTATTGGTCATTTATTTTTATATTTCAGTCACCCATAGTTTGAGTGACAAGAGTGTTTACCCTTACACCCTGTAGATAATGGTGCCGATTGTCATAATTTGTGTTACTGGTAGGTAATGTCTAGCTTCTACTATTGTAGAAGAATTAGTTCTTGTCGATGTATTACATCTTTTGAAAGTACCGTGCGTCCTTTCGCATCCTGTGACTTGATTGGCACTTTGCTGTCAGTTGCAAGTAACAAGTCCTACAACCCGTACGCATTAACATGGCACCTGGCTCAATGACGTTTGTACCTCCCCTCACTTCCCCGCACGGCGATGGCGGGGCGCCGCGCGGGTTGCGGGGGGAGTATTGCGTTCTGAGCCAGGTGCCATGTTAATGCGCACGGGTTGTACGCGTACTTGCTCGCACGTCTATCTCCCACTTTAGACTTACTTTGCTCTTTTTGGCTTGCCGTCATGTTGTCGTCATCATTGCTTGTCAAGCTTTTTTTTCAAAGTATAGTTCAAAATGACGACTGACATAGCTGCAGTGCTACCAATCGCGTCACGGAACAAGATCTATTCCTCAGACCAAATAGAAAACACAGAGCGCTGTCAACAATGACGTGAGGCCGGTTTCGTAAACATGTCGATGGTGGAAAGGTAAAATGGCTAAAGCGCCAAAACGTGAAATCTCAGGAATGAATTTTAAAGTTTTTTTTTTGTGAAAAAAATTCGTAGAAAATTTTCTAATGGAAATATTTCTGAGTTACTTATATTTTCATGAATCATATTTTTTTTCCTGTAATATGTATTATAAATGGTTTCTATAAAACCTTTATTTTAGGAGATAGGTGTCGCTTTAGCAAAAAAAAAATCGAAATTAAAAAAGTTCCAGTAAGCAAAAATTGCTAATATCCAAAAAACTTGCGTATAACATATAATTAATTACGCTTACTGTCAGAATTACAATTATTTAGCAATCTGAAATTTGCTAATGCACTTAATAATATCATAGAGTAAAAAAAAAAAATTCTAACGAGCTGTTCATTTGAAATAAAGTTGCTAACGTTGAACTAAAACTAGCTGAAGAGCGAATAAATTGATGGATGTGTAATGGGAATGAGGCGTAACTTCTAAAACTCGTCTCTTTCTTTTATTTTCATTTAAAATATTGATTATTGCTAGTGTACAGTTTTTTCAGAGTAGTCAAATAGGAAACGCCGACCTCATCTAGCTTATTTTATTTTTTTAATAATATGACGTGTAAAAGTGATTGCGATATCCTATTTACAGAATAAACAATTTCATTTCATTTCATTTCATTTCATGTCAATAGATTATTTAGATTATGAGGCGTTAGCATCAATCTGTAACCTCAATCAATGTGTACTACCTACTATTAGGTCCGAAATATTAGCGGGAAGACTAATTAATTAATATTTAGCAAAAAATAAAGGAAATTATTTTATTAGCCAACTGGAATCAAGTCAAATAACGTAGGTAATTAGATAGGTTAAGTAGAGTTACTAATTATCTACTAAAATCAAAAAACCATTGTTTATCATGGTTAGTACCACTAAATATTCAATGTAAGTAATTAGTTATAAGTTTTAACAAATAAATCAACATTTAATAGATAATAAATGATCATTTTTAACCCCCGACGGAATAAGAGGGGTGTTATTGGCACTAAGATTCTGAAACTCAAAATAATTCTGTGCTTATTGTGCCATCTTCTTGCCATCTTCTCACACACAACAACATCGTGTTACAATTTAACAAAATCGTCCTTAGAACACATACACATTTGAAGGATGATGCCAGGAAATGTATGGAAGCTGGTACCCGCTACAATAAAGGATACATCATTAGAAAGATATTAATATTGAATAATTCAGTTCAAGAATTTCAATGGCCTTTGTCCGATCGTAGTAATACAGGGTAGAAGTTGTGACGCCGTGTTGTAGCTATAGAAATACGGTCTTAGGAGACTGTCCTTAACATTTAGAGTACTTGCTAGCTGTATTAATAGATATTGGAAAAATGGCACATTCAGCTAAAAAATTGTTAATTCTTACACCTTATTTTTATGATGGCAATCGATGCAGTTTCGAATAAGGATTCAAAGACTCTTTTGGATCAACTGAGGTCAGAGTACTTAGAAATGTCACAAATCACTTTTCCCATAAGTACCTAAGTACCTACATTTCATAGTGATCGATCATCTTACCTCCGATCTTTTACGACGTTTGCTATTATTTTTTTTAAATAAGGCGTTCATCATCTATCTAGTCTTTTCCCAACTACATGAGGATTATCTTTGAATCTAACTGGATACAGTTGAATACCAGTATTTTACATGGAGCGATTTACTATGTGACCTCTACAATACAGGCACTGGGATACTCCTTGATAAGCTGGATGTTCGACTTTGGGGCTTCTGACTACCCGATACGACTGTCAAAGATCTACTGTGTTAAATGTTAGTATGTGCTCAAATACATATAACTTAGATAACTTGTTTATCAGTGTGATAGCTCGGGAAATTCAACTCAAACCTCAAACCTAACAGCTCTTCTACTATTCAAACGAAACAGATAACAATAACAAACCCCCTAGGAGATAGCCGGAGTCAACAAGAAAGACTGAACTATCCTAACCTAACCTGACCGAAGGCGGAGTCCAGAATGCGAATAGCTAAACAGTTGCATAACAGTAAGAAACCAAGTAAAAATTATAGTAAAAAGAGCTATCATGGCTATTGGAGGGGTACCAAAATGGGCATCATCTTTAAAATGGGTATTATCTTTTAAATAACAGAATTTTAATTGCTTTATACTCTTAGTACTCATATACGCGAGCAGCACTTTGCCAACGACAGAGGCAACTGCAGCCGTCTGCCCCGTTGACGTTGCTAGAAATCACTAATATTCTAAGTTACACGCAAGAACAAAGACTTATGATTAGATTTGCAATGCTAACAACATGTATTTACGAAGTACACTTACTTTAAATTAAGCAAGTTTTTAGTTCTAAAATCAAAACCTTCTTATATTAAAGCATGTACTACTGACTAATATACAATTTTACATAATATTTGGAATCTAAAACAACTCTGAACTATCGTTCTATACGAAAATATTTACGAGCACGATTGCTAAAGCGCCAAAGCGCTAAATAAAACAGAAACGACTTTTGCTAAACTGCCACACAAGTAATAATGTAGTTCAGGTAAAACTACTAACAAGGTATTTATACATGAAATAGAGAAACGCAAAAATGCTAAAGCATTGTGAAACATGAATGTACAGTGAGCACAATCACTAAAGCGACATAAACTTCAGAATCATCAAAAAAACGTCGCTTTAAACCATGACTACATGAAACAAGCAACAAAATTTGTACTGCTAAAGCGCCAAAAAAGTGCTCAAATCGACGCGAAAGGTAGACCAATCGACGCAGAAAAAAAAATCCAGTTTAGTGATATATATAACTCAATATCGATCAAAATGGCGCTTTAGCCATTTTACCTTTCCACCATCGATGTGTGCACTTAGTGAGATGTAGTTTGATTGTAAACGTGTGCGTGTATGCACAGAGCGGAGGTGTAGTTTTGCCATGCTTTACTGTTTTGTCCGCAGCGCTCTGTCTTGGTTTTTTATTTTGTCTCAGATCTGTGTGTGTGATGATTTTGTAGTAATCTGACAGCTGTCAATATCATTTTTTTTTTAAGGTTCGAGAACTATTTACCCAAAAATATAACCTACCTAGTACCCATACGTCTTCTTTGAAGATAAACTTCCACTCGAGTTCGAACGTAGAGAATGCAAACCTCGTAGTCAATTCGTGCCGAGTGTACGTCTCCTCAGAGATAGTCGGGGGTTGGTCAAAGGCGGTGCGTCGTGTCTGCGTTGCCATGTTAACTCCTGCGGAAATGACACATGTCTGTTTAGACCAATGATAAATGTATGTGAAGAAAAAGGGAGTGCCTCTGCTGCCAGCGCCGGTACTCAAAAATAACGCTGTTGGGAACCGGCAGTAATACATTACTGCCGGCAGCCGGGATTAAAAACATCGGCTCCCATAATGGACACCGGCGGGGGGTAAAAGTACCTCCGGCGCAAAAGACTAGATTCCAAAGCCGGTAAACAGTAAAAAATGGAAGTATAAAAGTGCCGCAGTTCGCGGCTTTACCTTGGAGTCCACTTGTTATTTTGGTTCGAGCAATAAAATTGACATTTTGTGTATGTACACACAAAAGGCAATGTTACTAATACTGTTAGTAGGAGAACCTATTGATGCAAGAGCGAACGAAGCGATTTGGGGCACCCCGGCTCCGTTAGGTTAGATTCGAAGGGGATGGCGGGGTCTAGTTACCGAGCGAAGCGAGTTATCAAAGACCCCGCCATCCCCTTCGTGATTTTTTTTAACCATTCAGTATTATGAGCTCCACGAAGCGGAGCTCCGTCTATTACGGCGTATTATTGAAGTGAAAACTTCTTTAGATGCGTTGAGCAATTTTTGGGTGAACAAAAATCATGGAACTCGCGTCATCGTCACCGTCACGCTTGAAGAAATGTTTTTAGCGCCATCTACCGTCTACCGTTTGAATTACGTTGAGGCTACGCATTGTTGCTTAGTTTCACTTTTATTGGTAGACCCCAAAGACTCCCCCGCATGTTTTTTTAACCATTTAATAATAGGAGCTCCACGAACCGGAGCACCATCTACTACAGTACGCCGTATTATTGCTTGGAAACAAATTGAGACTCACTAGAGTCTGGCAAACGAAAGTTGAACCTGAAAACACGCGCGAAATTTAAAAAAACAAGACTGTTTATCCCTGTACATAGTGCGATATGACGTGTTGATACTAGAATTTTTATTTCATTTAAATGAAATTAAGTTTCAATTATGAACACGTGTTCTTGCACTATGTGCAGGGATAAACAGTCTTGTTTTTTTAAATTTCGCGCGTGTTTTCAGGTTCAACTTTCGTTTGCCAGACTCTAGCTACGGGCTCTTCCATCCCACAAATTCCGAAAGAAAAAAACTTTGGCGACTTTTTCTCGGCACCCATAGTTTTGCGCATTTTACGGTTTTCAAAATATATAACTACACTAAAAGGTTGCTATTTTTTTGGACTGAATAGATTCTTTAGATAATCCAAAAACAGAAGCTAATATATTAGCGACGGTTTATAAAGTGTAAGAGTATTGTAATGCTTTAGATATTACATGTGTAATAATGATCCCTAGTTGCCTACCCCGCCTATCTAAAGCCAAATTGCCAACCCCATTTTCCGCTCATTTTTGCGCGTCAGCGCCGGCAGCCAATTCAGCAACCGACCCTGGCAGCTTATTCAGCAACTGGCGTGGCGCTGGCAGCCTATTCGGGACACGGCGCCGACAGCTGATGCACTACCGAAGAAAAAAACCTACAATTTCCACTTCGATGTTGGAGGTCACATGATACCCACTACCAAGAGAAACATTCGTGGTTAACTTACTAACCATAGAGCCGGAAAAGAGCTCTAGGCGAAGCGACGTAAATTCCTGATTTCCTTGAAGATACATGTGGCGCACCTTGTATAAATTCAACCTTTTTCACAACTATTGGGTTCGATTTCCCAGTATAGTAGGCTACGACTGGGCCAGGTTTCAACTGATGTACCGCGTCTACGATTTTCATTATAATAGCATCATGTCTTTGCAACGTATGTGCCTTTGACTCGTTGTCTCCGTCTTTGAAATATATGTAAAGATACTTAAAATTATCCTGGAGTTGCAACTTTGAGCGTTGCGACAGAAAAAAAACGTTGTTCTTCTTTGGTGGGAATATTTGTTTGAGCAGTTCATATGGTTCGATGACTGATGGAAAATATTTAATTTTGTCCTTCTTTGCAAGGAGGGAGGCGCGTAAATTTTTGTAAGGAGTGCCGCTTCCGTTTAATTTTGTGCTAATGTCTTCAACGCTAAAAGTTTCTTCAACAAAAATTATGACTCCTGCACTGCGTTTCGCGGAGTCGTGGATTATTTCTGCGAATGCAGCGGACGTCAACTTGGCAAAGGGATTTGGGTCTAACTGAATGTGCATCATAACTTGCTCGTTATCTAACATAAACACTGGAACAGTGTTTGCAGCACCAACATAGCTTGCTTGCATAAGATAAATATACGATAGGAAAACGAATGAATTCATTATTCTTGTTTTTGACAGAACCTCGTAAGACTATTCGACTATTCATTACACTCTGGGACTATGGTAAATTCCAAAAATACCAGGATGATGGGAGGGTGAAAAAGATAAAATCGTAGGTTTAAAGAGTTTGCATGTCTGCTCTGACATGTATCAGAACTAACGACACCATCTGGTTTTTACAATACATTCCAAAAAACCCAACTTGACAACGTGATCGGAGCGCCAAAACATCCTGACTGCGTTTGCGCTGGCGAAACATTCACTTATAGGTATAGGTACATGTTAAAATCTCTGTTTTCTGACAATGTATCGACTCGCGTTCGCATTGCCAGGCAACTTATTGACGCGAAATATGTTTGTCGTTTCACATGACTTGATATAGAGACAAATTGCAACAAAAGAATCTTGCAACATGTTGTCCACTACGTTTCAATGTTTACCGTCTCATATGGAAAACACTAATCACTAAACCTTGCAAAGCGTCACGTGTGTCACCAACGGCGAGCTGAGTAAATTCGCGAAATAGACCGCGTACTTTAAGTTCGCACGTCTATCACCCACTTTAGAATCCTTACATCATCCCGAGTGACGATTATTTTATAGACCAGTCCATATACCTAAGTTTTTTTTTCTAATCTATGTATAGATTCTAATCGTTTGCCACATAGAGCGTCCTAAATGCAAAAAAACCTTTTTTATAAACAAAATGTTCACATAAAATATTAAATTAACCATAGAGAACCATCAATTACTTTTTGTTTTTGGCAATGAAATCTATCTATAGACAATTACATAAATTTGCTAGCGTAACCTTAAAAATGGGAAAATAAAACAGATAAAGGAGGACTTGTTTCGTTCAAAAATTAAACAGTCATACCATCGTATAATTTTTATTGTTACATTTACCGTGTTAAATATTCTTAACGAATTACAGACACTTAAAACCACCATACAGTAAACTAATTTAATTTTTTGTGAGTATTGATTTGAATGCTTTTTCTCAATTTCGGCAGTTTAGAAAACGAATAATGGCAACAATAGCGAATCATAGACAAGGCGTCAAACTTATCATATGATCACTTTTCACATGACCCATGGTCAGTCGTCATCGCCCGAACGCTGTCTTTTTATGACAAATTTGGGCTAAAATACTAACTTTTAGTCCGTTTTGCGTCCAATAGAATAGCCTTAAAAAATGGCGTTTTGCCGTGTGGTGTTCCCGTTGTTAGTTCTAAGTGTAATTAGCTGTTATGCATCAAAAGTCCCAGTGTTTCTATGGGGCGACTCGCTCAAAAGTTCCACTAAATCAAATCCCTTGACGACGTATACCTGCGACGAATTTGCGGCAACCTTAAAGCAGGAGTTGGTAGAAGACCCTGTGACGATCGTTTTCATCGAAGAAACGCTGTCTGTTGAAGATTTTTCACTGAAAAACGAAGGTGGTGAGACGTCCTTCCCTTACTTGCACGACAATCTTCATGAAGCTGTTTACTTGCCTTCAGTGGAGGATGCGGTGCTTACCCTGAACCGCACTGCTGGCGCCTATGCCGTTAACATATTTCCTAAAGATGTCGTCCCTCCTGGAGCCAAATTTGTATTCATCAACCTAAATGACGCCTTGGAAGGAGAATCTAGGTTTGATATGCTGCGTCGCCATAACGATTTCATGAAGGAAACGATCGCGAAGATGTCAAAACAGTTGAACGTCGTTGCTGTGTACACAGGCAACTATCCATCATGGACCATCCCGGTCACCAAGTCACGAGTGCGTCGTGCTGTGGAAGAAGGAGCACGAAACTCCCGCATGTATACTTTGGACGGTCTCCGTATGACATCAGCAAACATTTTGGTCAAGGCTGGGAACAGCTCGAGGTCATTAGCAGAGGTTACAACCCAGAGTTCTGTGATCAATGATACATACGTGAATGCTACAATCACTTTTGACAATACTACTCTCACCCTTAATTTTAACTCGAAGGCTGGCTACTGGTTCTTTGGTAAGTTATATTGTTTTATTACGCATGTTTCAAACCCCTATTAAAGTAGGGATAACCAAAGAAACAATTGATGGACTGTGTAAAAAATTATATGGCTAGAAAGGCGGTGACTACCGAGATGACGTCTAACAGGAAAGTATTTAAGAAAAATACATGTTGTGCCGACCACAAATAAATTGGAATCGCGGCAGCAGAATGTTGATAGTCTCCCACTGAGTAGCTTTTAATAATGGGAAACTAAAACCCAACTACAACTAAAAAGGTATAAACAAGACACCACAGACAGACAAATTAAAACTGAAATACACTGGCTGTCAAAACTAAGTTCACTTTAAAAACTGCAATAACACCCAAGATATATTTTCGAAGTAAAAAGGATTGGAATTACTACATAAAAAAAAACAACCGACTTCACAAAAAAACACTAAAAAAAAGTGAAAAATTACATTAATTTCGGAAGTCGTTGTCTTCCGAAATTAAAGTTATTTTTAACTGACTTCTTCAAAAAGGAGGAGGTTTTCTCAATTTGTCTGTATGTTTTTACTTTTTTTTTTTGTATGTATGTTACGCGATTACTCCGCCAAGTATGAATCGATTTTGATGATTCTTTTTTTGTTTGGTAGGTCATGCTTCAGAGGTGTTCCCATATAAATTTTATTAATTTTGCTTGCATAGTTTTTGAGTTAGCTTCAATAATTACGTATTTTTCCCACTTTGCGTATGTAGACTATATTGTAGTCTTTATTTACATAACAGATAATGGTATACGGTATAAATTAATATAAAAAAATTATAGCCAATAACTGTCTTTTAAGGAATGGCTAAAAAACACTCGAATTGTTACAACTTTTGACTCTTTTTGTTTTCACATTTTTTTCTTGATCAATCAATTTTGATTCAATCCCAAAGGTGTCAAAAAAAAATTGTTAATATGGCGTAAAACTGTAGTTTTAAACGTTTTTTGAGTTTTTTGCCTGTAAGTTAAAAATGTTACATAAGTATAATTTCGAAGAAAGCTGATGAAATTTGTTGTATAAAACGTTTTTTATTTCAAAACTCTAGCTTCTATTTTAGGAGAAATTGCAATTTTAAAAGTGTGGTACTAAGTTATGGAGGCCAGTGTAGTTGCACTGTAGTCATAATTTTTCCTGAAATGTCCTCTATTTTTTTTCTTCGCAGATACTGTCGTCCTGACCATAGGAGAGGTAACTGACGTCTTGTACCCATCGGATGAGGGCGTGTTTGCTATCCTTGGCTTCTCTTACCGTTGTGCGCAACATGTCACTTTCTACAGCGTAAATGAGACCCAGACATACTCCGTCAGCTTTGAGGATCTGAAGGTATTGTGGATAATAACTAAATTTTTTGTTATTTTTCTTAGCAAATTTTCAGTAGCGGTCCGGGGATCGGATTTGTGCCCGATTGATGGAATAGGCTCGCAATTTTTACATGGGACTTAAGGCCGCAAACTACCTCAAATTGCTTAGCATGATCCTCCATTATGCCGAAAATACTGCAGCATTAGTTTTGAAATAAATATAATATGTTAAAGTTGAGGATTGATGCTGGGTCCTATGTTTGGCGAAAACACGATTACATAATATAATAATAATATAATAATATAATAAAAGTTTATTCTGGTAAAAAGGTAAACACTAAATACAAATTTGCTTAAATCTACGAAAAATCAAACAGTGTTATGTGCCTGAACTAGGTCATCCTGTGTTTCAGGCGAGGCAAGGCATAGTATTTCTAAATAATCACATACTTAAATATAAAAATCTAGTCATCTAATAGGTATGTAAAAAGGTGTGTATACACAAAAAATAAATATAAAATCTTAATTCTTACAAAACCTAACTTAGCTAAACTTAATTAGTACAAATACAATTTTTATTTAAGTACAACTAATAATTTCTCTGTATCGTCATAGGACATACTTTGAAGAGCTTCTTTGAGAGTTCTTTTACAATTATTATAATTAAGTGAATAAATTTTGGCTCTCGCATTTAGTCTGTTATAAAGTAATGGTCCTAGGAAGACAAAAAATTTGGCTGCAAAAGCATGTTTTGTACTTTTTCTAGGGCAAACTATGTCTTTCCGTCTCTTTTTAGTAAATTCAGTGCTGTAGGGGAGGGCTGCGTGTTGTTTTAATACAATGCTCATTATGAATAACTGTCGAGCTGTTAGTACTTCACAGGATTCATAGAGTAGGTTAGTGGGAAAAAGGAAAGGGCGGCAAGTAGACACCTTGAGAATTGCTCTTTGGGCTCTCTCGATAGGTAGTAGCAAACTTTTACCTGCTCCACCCCAAGAGGTAATGCAGTAAGTCAAAATTGACTGACAGAGAGCAAAGTAAACTCGCCTAATTAATTTTGGGTCTGCAATATAACGTAGTTTTTTGAAAACGAAAATTAGCTTACGCATTCTATTACTTAAAGCTTCTATGTGCTGTTTAAAAGATAGGGTTTCATCTATTATAATTCCCAGATATTTTATTTTATTAGTTATATTAATATTGGGGCACGTGAGCAAGCAATCTGCAGGGACCATACAACAGTGAGCATACATCGTTGAGGGCAAAACAGATGTTGGTTTGCGCATTGAAAACTTAATATAATTTGTCTTAGCCGCATTTAGTGTTAGTGAGTTATGTTGAAGCCACTTATTTACAATATTGAAACCGTGTTGCGCAAACTTGTAGACTTCATGTTCCGATTCAGCAGAAAAAAGGAGGGCAGTGTCGTCAGCGTACGATATTATAGTGCCGTGCTCTAGGTTTAGTTTACAAAGGTCATTTATGTATATCAAGAATAGAGTAGGTCCTAAAATACTTCCTTGGGGAACACCAAAGGACGTGTTTTTTTCGTCTGCGCTGAGAACATTGCCAATCTTTACGCACTGAGTTCGGTCTTCTAAATAACTTTTGAGAAGTTTCAGTTGAATGCCTCTTATGCCAACTGACTCAAGCTTGCGCAACAGAATAGGAATGGAGACTGTGTCAAAAGCCTTGGCGAGGTCCAGGAAAATTCCTACTGTGTGGTTACCCATGTCAAGTTCCTGGGCTAGAAAGTCAGTCAGATGATGTACGGCATCGGCAGTTGAAACTTTAGGTCTAAATCCATATTGACGCTCCGACAAAATTGATTTATCCTCCAGATATTTAAACAATCTTTTATTTATTATCTTTTCCAAAATTTTTGACATAGAAGGCAGTAAAGAAATAGGTCTATAATTTGTTACTTGCTGTTTACTGCCTGTTTTGTATACAGGGACAATAACTGCTTTTTTGAGGCACTCGGGATAAATACCCAAAGAAAGGCACTTTCGAAAAATATAAGTCAGTGGTGGTACTAAAATATTCTTGAATTGTTTGATGATTTTATTCGATATGTTATCCCAACCAACTGCACAGTCGTCTTTCAAAGTCATGATTATTCGTTCTACCTCATTTTCGTCAGTATCTAGCAGGGTGAAGGATGTTAAGGTGTGGTTACATGCAAAAAGCGTGCTTGTTAGGTAGTGTGATTGTACCCGATTTCTTTCTGCCAGATTTTTTCCGACGTTAATAAAGAAATTATTTGCTAAGTTAGCAGATGTCAGCGGTGTCGAATGCGCTTTTAATAAACCTGAAGATGACTCATTTTCTTTCGAGGTATATGTTATATTTTTAATATGTTTCCAGATCTGTTTACTATTTGTTCCAGCCTTTTCCAGTGCAGATTTATCGTAGTTGCTTTTAACCTTTTTGAGGAGATCATTACAGAAATTACGATACCTTTTGTACGACAGTTGCAATATTGGATTATCTGGATGAGATTTAGCCTTCATGTGCAGTTTATCCCTATGTTTCATACAACGAATTAGACCTGTCGTGATCCAGGGTTTTATGTTACAATTTTTACGGCTCAATCTTGATATGTCTGTATTTTTCTGAATTGCATGTCGTATGTTTTCTATTACATACAACATACAAAACTGCGGATCAGCAGAATTGTAGACTGGATCAAAGTTGATGACGCGTAAATCTTCTTCAAGTTTATTTATGTTTAATTTAGAAATTGTGCGAGTGTTGTGTTTACGTAATTTACAGTTTATGATTAATAGGGCAGCATTGTGATCGGTTATTGTTGAGTTAACAATAAGTGCAAGTGAAGGGAAATTCGATTTAAGCATGATGTGATCCAAGCAGGAGCCACTTTGATAAGTAGGAAAATTGTGTGCGGGGAGCAAGCCATGAAAGGCGCATAGGTTGAGGTAGTCCTGAGCAGATGCATCAGCACTTCCTGGAAGAATATTAATATTAATATCACCAATTACAATCGTGTTTTTGAAGGATGACAGGTTTTGCAAGGTGTCATTCAGAGAGTTAGTAAAATTGCTGATATTTTTAAAGGAGGGAGGCCGATATATTGTTAATATCGCAAATTCTGATCCAATTTTGACTAACAAACTGTTACAGTCGACCATAATAGGTTCCTCAACGGAGACACTCAGATCATTTCTGACATAAACGATCACCCCATCATTTTGATTGTAATTTATACTACTTTTGTACATATTATATCCCGTGATTAATGGTATGTTATATTGCTTGGCAAGCCAACATTCGGTCAAAACAATTATGTCACAATTCATGTTTAACCGCTGTTGAAAAGTGCAAAAACTATCAAAATTCTTAAATATGCTACGAATATTTTGTGTTAGTATGGTTAACGGAGTTTTATAGTCGGAAAGATATTGTTTGCATTGTTCTGCTTCACAAACTTTAGACTCGGATACAGAGAAATTATCTAAGTCATTAATTAGCGTGTCTATCATATGAAATAAAAGAATAGAAAGCGAAAAATTAAAATAAAATAAAGATAAGTAAAAGGTCTAAAAAAATAACTTATAAACGGCGCTCTTAGGCGCCTCCATAATCAATAGAATTTATGTATCTTTTCTCAGCCATTATTTTCGCCGGGCAGTCAGTAGCACCTGTTAAGTGCTTGTCTGGCTTTTTAAAATGCGAACAAGTAGCGCATTTTGGTTCATTTGCCTTCTTCGGACATTCTTTGATCGAGTGCCCTTGATCACCACAGTGGCCGCAGGTGTAAGATGTCTGTCGACATGACTTTGCAGCGTGTCCATACTGCTGACACTTATAGCAGCGTGTAACTAAAGTAAAGTCTCTGACAGGGCACGATGACCAGTTCACAAATACACGTTCCTTTGACATCAGGGCTTTTCGAATGACCGGAGATACTTCTACGATATAATTGCAGGTTTCGGCGTCCTTCTTACCCGACTTATGACTTAGCTTTATAGAGGTCAAAAATGACTCAAGGCTGCAGTCCTGAAGTTTTTCGGCTAAGTTTTGATGGTACATGCACGTAAAGACTTCATTTTCTGTCATGGCTGTCGGCACTCCTATGATGACTACTCTGGGCTTTCTCTTATGAGGCTCGTCAACGGTTAGGCCCGATTTTGTGAGCTGCACCGATTGTCTCAGTTTTTCGATGTCGTCCTTCGTCTCTGTGCTGATAATCACTCCACCATTTTTTGTCTTGCGCAGGCCCCTCACGTGAAGTTGCATTTTTTCGGGGCAAATAATTTTTTGGACCAATGATTTTGTCTCATCACTGGTCTTCAATTTGTCATTGGGATATATAGCTACTGAACTTAAGTTAATTGGCTGGATGTAGTTGTTGGCACCTTTCTTTACCATATCAGAAAAGGATGGTCCTAGGGCAGGTTTCATTGAATCCCCGATTCTCGACTTAAGCTCCTGTAGCTGCTGCGAAAGGTCAAGTTTACTTTCTAAATGTATAATAGCATGGTGGAATTGGACGGCTTTTGCTTTGATGGACTGGTACTGGACGGCCATTTGTGATGTCCCATGGCCAACCTTCCGGCATAGGGCACTGATGCGCAATTTCTGATCCATGTTCAGCTTGCCATCTGCTGCAATAGCGCACACCTCCTTCAGGCTCTGCTCAATATTAATCATCCAGTTTTGGACTTCTGCAGTCGGTATAGCATCCAGATCATTGTTCCTTTGACTCGTCGTTTGAGGGGTTGCAGCGGGTACGCCTGCGGTATACATAAAACTGTATAGAAAAAAAATTCAAAGTTACTACCTCTAAACCGCTGGTATTAAAAAAATACTTCAAATTAGATCATGAAACTTTGCATAATAACTGAACTAATTATAAAGTAGCTCTTATGTTTTTTTTAAATTACCATTATTTTCACCGTAAAAACCAATTACCTAAACTTTTCGAGGCTTGAGAGCCGCCAGCTCCAAACTCCGTCTCGCTCTCACTCAGGCCGCGAGTAGAATGGTGCGAGCGAGCCAAAATCTGAGGTAGCGTACAGCCTTAAACATACTGACGGAATGTTTGTGTATTATAGGTACACCTCTGCCGAACCCGTCGGGGAATGCAGGGGTGATGTTATGTTATAATATAAAGTAATTACCTTTTAAGTCTCTCTTAGGTATCGTAAAAACGCGATCACGAAATTATTTATTTAACACCTGGGAACTCAACCGCCCCAGTTTTGCGACCATATAATTTTGAAAAATTCTTAGGCGACTACTGAAGCCTGCAGGCGTAGCATGGCGCTTTCTATCTCTACGAAGAATAGACATAGCTTTTTCTATACAAAGTGACAGTTCGTTTCTTCATTATTGACATCCACCGTAGAAATCTTTCTACAATCTGTCATTTTGTCTTTCATTTCTAACGATCTTTGTCTAGGTCTTTTTATATGTAGACTATTTCGGAAGAAAATTTTCTATCCTTACTGTCAATATCACACTGACAACCGATAAATCCTATGATAAAACAAAGAATTCTGAGTCGAATTAAGTAAAAGAGTGAATTTCGTAAAAAGTGCAGTTGACTCTTTCTATTTTGCTGCCGTCTCGTACTGTCTACTGTCTACAGGAAACGTCATTTTTGTCTACTCTTCCGTAGACAAAATGGTGCTCATGCTACGCCTGCTGGACGCCTGAGTGGATAAATACATTAATTAAGGGCGTAACCTACCTCAAATTGCTTAGCATGATCCTCCGTTATGCCGAAAACACTGCAGCATTAATTTTAAAATAAATAAATATATGTTAAAGTTGAGGATTGATGCTAGGTCCATGTTTGGCGAAAACACGATTACATAAAATTTTCTCAATAGAAAAAAAATCCAAAGTAACCTCTAAACAGAACTATAAACTGCTGGTATTCAAAAAATACTTCAAATTAGATCATGAACCTTTGCATAATAACTGAACTATCTATAAATCAGGTCTTATGTATTTTTTTTATTTTTTATTACCATTATTTGTACCGTAAAAGCAGTTACCTAAATTTTTCGAGGCTTGAGTCTCTCTCTCACGCAGGTTACGAGTAGTATGGTGCGAGCGAGATACAATCTGTAGTAGGGTACAGCCTAAAGGCTCTTACATACTGGGGCGATTCGTCGCGCGACGCGCCGCCGCCGCATTGTTCGCCGTGAAGTTTTCTCAGAAATTGTTTTGTTAAAATTCGCGTCGCGCGGTGAATCGTGCCAGTATGTAAGAGCCTTTAATTTTAATTAATTAACCTAATTAGCACGTATCATCCACAGATCCAGCCATTCTTTGAGACTAACACAACTCAAGAGTTCGGTGACTCCTTCTACTGCGTCGGATTCTTCTCCGCACCTATCTGGGCAGGACTCATGGTGGTCTTCATTCTCCTGGCCATCACCTTCTACGGAATCATGATGATGCTGGATATAAGAACCATGGACCGTTTCGATGATCCCAAAGGCAAGACCATCACGATTAATGCTGGGGAGTAAGTTTGAGAAAATAATCGATGTTTTAGCGTTTAGTGAGAGAGCCGTCAGCCGTTATTGTATTTTCTGCCTATTTTAGGATACTATTTTTTTTTTACATATATTTTTTGTGAATTTTTTTGAGTAGAATCATTTGAGTATGCGCACTATTTTTCTGAGATTTTTTTTTGTGGGACTGTATTCTTTTTTTATTGTTATTGCATTTTTTCGAAAACTTTTTGTTGTGAAAGGTCGTCTTATCTCTCTTTCTCTCACTAAATAGTAATGTGAACTAACTAAAACATCGTATTGTTATAACAAGTGACGTTTTGCAAACGTCAAAATTTGGTGCCGTAGTAAAAACACGATAGTTCGTCTTCTTGAGCTCAAATTAATTCCAAAACTATTTATTGTTGTTAATAATAGTCGATTTAACTAAGAAATGTTTTCGATATATTTAATACGATTAGAAAAACGGTGCCTCTACGCATAGACAATAGATAAAGACTAAATCGATCAATTCTAAATTCGATTTTTGACATCGAGTTTCATTTGACACTAAATTTAAATTTAAAAACTCGTCTAGTTTTTATTCGATGTTGAAAACGCAACTATATACTCTTACTGCGTATTTGCTTATATATAAATTGCTTATGTATACTAATTATGTAGATAATAATATAATAAGGATGTTTGAAAACCGATAATGTGCCTACGGATACAAAGAAACTAATAAAATGTGGGTGTGAATAGAATATTTAAAAATAGATAAATATACTTGGAGAATGCATATTGAGTTTAAAATAACCCTTCGGGCCGTCAAACAGGCCACAAATGTCAAGCAGGCCGCACGGGTCCAAAGAGTATTAATTACGTAAGTATATAAATGACTTTAAAACTGCCTATATCTATTTAAATTACCAATGTGACCTATATTTTTTTAACTCAATATGCCTTGTCTAAGTCTTACAAAATAGCCTATTTTAGAAACCATGGCCTTAAATGTTCAATAAAACGCAAGTTAACTTCCAGTACATAAACTGCAATGATATTGTTCTGAGCTTGTATTTAACGCATAGGAACATAGAGATAATATAATTATAGTATAGAGTGCGCGCAACAAACTATGAACAGTAGACACGGGTTTGAACAACACGACGTTCCTCACCACACTCACTCAGTTGTCAGTTCGAGATTCATTCATTTGTATGTCACAGTGAAGCGGTACAAAATGTTATTTTGAGGTGTTGGGACATTCAATCATTTTTTATGGGACATTTGAAGTACCTCTTGTATGTCCTACCCAACACTAATCTATAGCTCACTTGTCTACGATGCACTCTAAGCGATTTGTGCAATACGCGCACTCTATATTATAACTCTATGCATAAGAATTATTAGAGTTATAATAACCCTGTATTTGGGGAGTCTTTTGCCAACATCTGATTTTGATTATCAACTTTGGACCTTATCACAAAAAGTAAATTTGAAAAAAAATCTCTAATAATGTTACTTAATTAAATTGCCTGACGTTAATATTGTCTTTAAAAGACTTATGTCGGACGGGCCGCACGAAAACGTTTAATGGGCCGCATAAATATGACCAGCGGGGCGCATTGCCTAAAATAGGCGCAAACCTCAAAATTACTCGTCAAAAAATTCTGGTCTAATCCCACTTTACATATTTGCAATCCATTCCCGATTGCCAATGACATTTCATGCAATATCAATACGTAAAGAATGTTGCCACTGCTGGGACTCAGGCCTCCTCTACGAGGGGCCGCAATCTACCACGCGGGCCCAGTTTGGTAATAATGTATTACGAAAAAGTAATTTCGCAGTAAATCAAGGATGTGAAAGAGTAATAAAGAAAAAAAAGATCCCTCCATGCTAGTGCCAATTCGACTTGTGTTAGTCCATTCCAGAAAGTTGGTAAATATATAGAAATTATAATAAACAAAGTATTTATAAGAGTTGCAACTTCTTTTTAAGTGATGTTCAAGTATTTCAATTTTTGTAGAGAGTTTTCCGTTATATTTGGCGATTTTTTTTTTGATATGGCAATTTTGGAAGCAAACGTTTGATCAAACATTGGTTTGTGGAAAAAAAGTTGGCCAAATATGACGTTAAATTCATTTTGTCAGATTTTTAAACCATGGTTTTCTTAGCTGTAAGCATAATTACATTTTTTCTTTAATTTTCATTTGTAAATAGTTTTGTTTTCGGAATTATTTTATTGTTTTTTCGAAGTATTAAATCGTGAGACCAAAATATTTTTCTTTTATTTTGTTTTTTTTATGTTGAATTTTTGAATGTGCGTTCCTAATGTACTAATAATTATATAGTTGAAATGTTGGATATTGATATAGAGAATAAAGCTTATAATATTATAATTAGCTTTAGTTTTAATCATTTGCTTCGATACTTTGTAAATCTCAGAGTAACAAACCTTCGACGCCGCGGGAGTGTAGTGCACAAGTGTGTGCGCAGACACAGGTGCACTCTCTCCACTCGAGTTCGATGGGACGATCCGACACGACCTGACAGAGATCAGGCGCAGGACATCAAAGGCTTAACGTGCTTACTGAAGTCGGACTTTGTAAGTTGGCGGTGTGAGGGCTTATCACACCGCCAACTTACAAACTCTGGGCTGTCACTAAGAAATTCCTAGTGAAATTCCTAATGTCTAATCCTAATGGAATCGAACCCAGGACGGGTGCGGACTCGTGGTTACACCAGGTTGTAACACCCGTGTGACTAACAGGAATGATTTTCCTGGGGTGCGGACTCGTGGTCATACCGCTAATATTTCTACACCATGTACCTGTCTGTCCATGTAATCTTGCATTGACTTGCATTGATTAATTATTGCGGATGCGGATGCAGATGTCTAAATCGATGCGGAAGCTCCGTGGTTTCGGATATCCGCAACATCTCTGATAAACGTATCAGCAAGTAAACGGTCTTGTAGGTATAGTTTCAAGCTCTAGTAGCTTCTCGTTAATAGCTGGCTGTGGGACAGGTACTTAAAAAGGGATATGGATGGCCAAAACTAAACTTAAATAAAACAACGTTGTATTCTTAAAGTAAGTATTTTTTCTTAAAAACATTGAGTAGGCAATAGACGCAAGTAAAATCTCATAAGGTAATCGTCATTTAGACATGTCTAAGTTTGTTAATAACTCCCCCGAACTCCTAAATCGAGCCATCGTGCATTTCCATGTAAGCTTTAGAAGGCCATAGAGAACATCAAAATAATGATGTCAAAGAAAGTTTTTATGCAGTTTTGAAGCCGACATACCTACTGGCCATCTTTTGGGTGTAATCATTTAAAAAGTACACATAACATCACGCCTGTATTACCCGAAGGGTTATAGGCAGAGGTGTAAATATCTTAGTAGGAGGTACACCCATATTTCGCCAGTTATGTCCGATGTAATTTTTATTTCATTTAGGTAAGTTTTATATTTCCTTTACACAAAACTGCATTGTGTCTCGATTTAGGAGTACGGGAGTGTATTTAAATCAAACTAAGACATACCTACATTTATTATTTTTATAAAAGGCAACAATCAAAGCTCGTTTAAAATTTTTCAGAAATACAACATCACAATTTAATTTATGAATAGATACATAGGTTTTAATACATATTAATTTATTATTGTCAAAAATCAGTGCTAGAAGTAAAAATTGAGCATATTCTATTGTTTTTATCAGACAGTGGCTTAAAAATACATTTTTGTGACAGCATTGACACGCATTGATTAAAACGGGCCGCACGAAGCTTGCCGTTTATTTAACGTTTGACATTTGCTGTCACTTGAAGTTGGAAAATTATCGTATATTGCACAAGATTTATTAAGCTTTTAAAATTAACAGATTCTGAAAAACTGTACCTACACATAAAAACACTGATAAAAAATATACGTCACGTTTTCCTTCGACGATTTTGAGGGTGGCAGCTAGATACACGCAGCCAGTATCGAAATAAAATAACGAATGATTTCATGCGCCTAGATATTTGTAAAAAGAGGTACCTATATGGGTCGGCATGAACGGAAGCAATTAGTCTCTCTCGCTCCAGATAATAACGATATGCCGTCTTACTTCCACGTATCAGCATTGTGACATGCCGTCTACCATTTTACTTCTTGTGACATTACAATCTACAGGTATTAATTAGTGTGCCGTTTTTGAAGATCGAAAGTTTGGTAGGTAACCTATGTATCTCTTTTTACATAAAATTTGCGCCTAAGTCCAGTAGTAGAAGTAAAAGCGGACAGTTTCCCTAACATTTTCAAACCACTGTCTATAACAATTGTCTCCTAATAAGTATACGTCTTAGGATCGTAGCCCTTTCCTGCGACCTTGTCGTCGATCCAGTCTCTCAGTACGGACACATCGACGTACACGCCAGGAGTTCCGTCCTCTCCACATCCTATGCCCCACGCGACGATGCCGCTTTGAACATAACGGTCCTTTTCGTACTGTGAAAGAGGAGAAAATTAATTCGGAATAGTTTCTTAGTACAGCGACACAAAATAATGATCTCCTTAGTTCATTCACTGACAGCCAACCCGCACTGGGGCCGCGTGGTATTTTTCATTTTCAATAATGCCTTTTTCCATAATATCCATTTGCCCATACTAGCACAACAATGCTAGTTACAAGGAAGCCTAAAAATAACCCAAATGATTCACCAATAATAGAGGGGATCTGGCGCTCGGCGGCCGCTGCCGCGGCACTGCAAAAGAGGGAATCTAGCGCGTTGTGTGGTTACAGCCACACATCACTAGCTTAACCTGATGGATCGACCCGTGCGGCTGTTATTAGGAGACTATTCAATCTTCTTCTTTTAGTGTAGTGACTAACCTGGTGTCAGAGTTTTAAAGCCACCCATAGGCCTCTGATTTGGCTTCACATGCCTTTGAGAAATATCTCTCAGGCATGCCGGTTTCCTCACGATATTTTCCTTCACCGTTTTTGAAGCAAGTAATAATTATAGGTACAATACGCACATATATCCGAAAAGTCAGAGGTGCGTGGCTTGGGTTCGAACTCGAGTCCTATGACTTGGCAGTCTGACGGTCACACCAATAAGCTATCACTGCTCTACGAGACTATTAGAGTGTCCAATTGTCCATTATAAAATACAATAGACGTAGATAATTATATTTAGTAACATATTCCGCTTAACTATTCTTCAAGAGTCATAAAAAACCCTGTGAACGTCGTGTTCTGGTTCGCGACTGGTCAATCGTCATCCTGAGGATGCCTCGTTGAGAGGTGAAATACTTGTTGATTTCTTACAGGGTTTGATAAGACTCTTGAAGAATAGTCAAGCGGAATAGGTTACTAAATATATCTACGTCTATTGTATTTTATAATGGATTTCCGAAAAGTCACGCCTGAATCAATTAACCATCAATTGTCTAGGTAATATTTCTAGGAACAGGGCCGGATTTAAGGCTGGGCAACAAGGGCCATGGCCCCGGGCCTCCACAAAATAGGGGCCTCCACAATTTGTTTTTTTTTAGATAAAAAATGTTCACATTCTCAAGGAACCATTGTTAATTATCTTTTCCTGGGTTGATGGTCTTTTACTTTGATACCGAATGCCGAATTAAATCTTTTTTTTTGTCCTCTGGTCCATACAATTTTCGGGGCCCCGGAGCACTTCTTGGTTGCCCCAGGGCCTGCACTGGCATCCGGCCCTGTGTAGGAAATCAAGATGGCCATTTTTTCAACATGCCATAAAAATATCTCTCACCTCAATAGGACAAGACAGCGGTGATCCACCGTCTCCCTTGCAGGTATCCTTGCCAGCCTCACCACCCGCACACATGAACGTGGAGTGCAGTTGGAAGAACCTCCCTAGGCGCGTCTTGCGAAGAGCTACCTGGCATTTGTCGTGCTTCACTACTGGCAACTCGATCTAAAAGTCAAGATTAATTATGTA
This sequence comes from Lithophane socia, assembly GCA_947522985.1. Lineage (NCBI taxonomy): Eukaryota > Metazoa > Arthropoda > Insecta > Lepidoptera > Noctuidae > Lithophane > Lithophane socia. The sequence goes on from OX383280.1 coordinate 5,445,546, forward strand.
TGATACAACATCATCATCATCTGCCTAGCCTTTTCCCAACTATGTTGGGGTCGGCCGGATGCAGCTGAATACCAGTATTTTAAATGGAGCTACTGCCTATCTGACCTCCACAACCCGTAACTGGGTAATACGATACCCCTTGGTAAGACTGGTTGTCAGACTTTCGGGCTTCTGACGGCCCGTAACAACTGTCAAAGATCTACAAATGACAGCCGGGACCAACGGCTTAACGTGCTTTCCGAGGCACGAAGGGGTCTTGCTATGTAAAGATGGTCACCCATCCACGGACCAACCCCGGCAAGTGTAGCCTAACCTGATGGATCGACCGGTGTGGCTGTTATTACTTCGCCATGAGCTTTTCCTTAATTAGGATACAACAAGTGCCTGACAATTTGCTCAAGATTTGAACCTTAATTATTAACTTAATTGAATTTTTATTATTCCTTGTTAGAGCGGCAATAGAAATAGGTACACAATCTATGAACAACTCCTCTACTTTTCATGTTATACAGCCCGCTGACAGACAGACAGACAGACGGACGGACGGTCGGACAGCGGTAGCTTAGTAATAGCCGTTTGGCACACTTCGGGTGCGGAACCCTAATAAGAGGGTGTGTGCTGATGACGACACGATAGAAGTAAAAACTCACTGAGTGAGACAAGTGACAATCGCTCCGAAAGCGTTTCGTATTTTTACAACGACTTTCAACAGGATTGACATAAGCTTTTCGATAGCTTATGTTAGTCCTATACATTTTTGCCTTTTCCATCATCGTTATCGGTGATAGAATGTCACTTTGTCTAGGGCCTCTGAGCCGAGTTTAAGCAATTCAGCGTCACCGACCGACTGGAGCCGAGTATACCCGACTCAGCTTCACCGAGCCGAGAAAAATGTATACTCTTTGGAGCCGAGTGTGATAGTTTAGTTTCGTTCACTGTTTCAAACTCAAACTCAAAGCATTTATTTCAAATAAACCAACTACAGGTACTTTTGAATTGTCAAGGGGTCGGTCAGTCAAAAAGATGAAGCTAGTTGCCCATTCCAAAGCGTAGTAGGTTCCTATGGAGAAGAACGGGCAAGAAACTCCACGGACACTCTTTTAAATCAGAATATTGTTACAATAAGTATACAACGTGCCGCTACAATGGCGACATTAATTTAACACACGGGTAGGGCTAGTGGCCAGTAACCATGAAAATTATAATAAAATAAAATAATTCAAAAATTAAAAAAAAAAAATTTCAAACAAACTAAATAATAAAAACATAACCAAAATTGAGATCACTCTTTGTAAAAGATTCATTCATGTAGGTACCTACCAGCTGGCTTACGTTCCATCGGTCAAGATCGTTTGTCGGCATAATTTCTAGGAAATTGCGCGGCTTTCCTTTTATTCGCCTACATATCGATGGTGGAAAGGTAAAATGGCTAAAGCGCCAAAACGTGAAATCTCAGGAATGAATTTTAAAGTTTTTTTTTTGCGAAAAAAATTCGTAGAAAATTTTCTAATGGAAATATTTCTGAGTTACTTATATTTTCATGAATCATATTTTTTTTCCTGTAATATGTATTATAAATGGTTTCTATAAAACCTTTATTTTAGGAGATAGGTGTCGCTTTAGCAAAAATAAATCGAAATTAAAAAAGTTCCAGTAAGCAAAAATTGCTAATATCCAAAAAACTTGCGTATAACATATAATTAATTACGCTTACTGTCAGAATTACAATTATTTAGCAATCTGAAATTTGCTAATGCACTTAATAATATCATAGAGTAAAAAAAAATAATTCTAACGAGCTGTTCATTTGAAATAAAGTTGCTAACGTTGAACTAAAACTAGCTGAAGAGCGAAGAAATTGATGGATGTATAATAGATAATAAATGATCATTTTTAACCCCCGACGGAATAAGAGGGGTGTTATTGGCACTAAGATTCTGAAACTCAAAATAATTCTGTGCTTATTGTGCCATCTTCTCACACACAACAACATCGTGTTACAATTTAACAAAATAGTCCTTAGAACACATACACATTTGAAGGATGATGCCAGGAAATGTATGGAAGCTGGTACCCGCTACAATAAGAATAAAGGATACATCATTAGAAAGATATTAATATTGAATAATTCAGTTCAAGAATTTCAATGGCCTTTGTCCGATCGTGGTAATACAGGGTAGAAGTTGTGACGCCGTGTTGCAGCTATAGAAATGTGGTCTTAGGAGACTGTCCTTAACATCTAGAGTACTTGCTAGCTGTATTAATAGATATTGGAAAAATTCAGCTAAAAAATTGTTAATTCTTACACCTTATTTTTATGATGGCAATCGATGCAGTTTCGAATAAGGATTCAAAGACTCTTTTGGATCAACTGAGGTCAGAGTATTTAGAAATGTCACAAATCACTTTTCCCATAAGTACCTAAGTACCTACATTTCATAGTGATCGATCATCTTACCCCCGATCTTTTACGACGTTTGCTATTAATTATTTTAAATAAGGCGTTCATCATCTATCTAGTCTTTTCCCAACTACGTAAGGATTATCTTTGAATCTAACTGGATACAGTTGAATACCAGTATTTTACATGGAGCGATTTACTATGTGACCTCTACAATACAGGCACTGGGATACTCCTTGATAAGCTGGATGTTCGACTTTGGGGCTTCTGACTACCCGATACGACTGTCAAAGATCTACTGTGTTAAATGTTAGTATGTGCTCAAATACAAATAACTTAGATAACTTGTTTATCAGCGTGATAGCTCGGGAAATTCAACTCAAACCTCAAACCTAAAAGCTCTTCTACTATTCAAACGAAACAGGTAACAATAACAAACCCCTTAGGAGATAGCCGGAGTCAACAAGAAAGACTGAACTATCCTAACCTAACCTGACCGAAGGCGGAGTCCAGAATGCGAATAGCTAAACAGTTGCATAACAGTAAGAAACAAAGTAAAAATAATAGTAAAAAGAGCTATCATGGCTATTGGAGGGGTACCAAAATGGGCATCATCTTTAAAATGGGCATTATCTTTTAAATAACAGAATTTTAACTGCTTTATACTCTTAGTACTCATATACGCGAGCAGCACTTTGCCAACGACAGAGGCAACTGCAGCCGTCTGCCCCGTTGACGTTGCTAGAAATCACTAATATTCTAAGTTACACGCAAGAACAAAGACTTATGATTAGATTTGCAATGCTAACAAAATGTATTTACGATGTACACTTACTTTAAATTAAGCAAGTTTTTAGTTCTAAAATCAATACCTTCTTACATTAAAGCATGTACTATTGACTAATATACAATTTTACATAATATTTGGAATCTAAAACAACTCTGAACTATCGTTCTATACGAAAATATTTACGAGCACGATTGCTTAAGCGCCAAAGCGCTAAATAAAACAGAAACGACTTTTGCTAAACTTGCCACACAAGTAATAATGTAGTTCAGGTAAAACTACTAATAAGGTATTTATACATGAAATAGAGAAACGCAAAAATGCTAAAGCATTGTGAAACATGAATGTACAGTGAGCACAATCACTAAAGCGACATAAACTTCAGAATCATCAAAAAAACGTCGCTTTAAACCATGACTACATGAAACAAGCAACAAAATTTGTACTGCTAAAGCGCCAAAAAAGTGCTCAAATCGACGCGAAAGGTAGACCAATCGACGCAGAAAAAAAAATCCAGTTCAGTGATATATATAACTCAATATCGACCAAAATGGCGCTTTAGCCATTTTACCTTTCCACCATCGATATGATCCGTGACCCCGGCAAATGAACTCTTCGCAGGTTGCTCCAGGATGGTAATTTAGAAAATTGTAAATAAATCAATAAATAATAACGTTTAATGAAATTAAAATATTTTCCTAAAACGAATACGCGAAATCGTAAACGTGGGTTAAATTAATGTCGTCATGGTAGCGGCACGTTGTATTGGTTACATCATTCATGTTAAAACATGAGTACAATGTAGAAAAAGATGCACGTAAAAAGCGTCCGTAATTAAATTAAAACAAAAAAAAGCAAAACAATTCAAAAATTTAAATAAGCCGTGGCAGCTAAGAGATGTCCAGTCCCTACTGATGGCGCCCGTTCACCAACATGACGCATGGATCAGAACCATTCAGCTCCACCATTTTGAAGGGAACTTAATGATCCGACACAGCAACAACGGTTTAGAAAGAGCGCAGTATGCCTAAACAAGTTTTCACTTCAAAAATAGGTTCTTCATGTCACTGACCTTCTTCAGAATAACTTGGTACCGTCCCTCCTTTCCGAACACGTCTTTACCCCATCCGGTGGCGAAGCACCGAGTGCCGGCCTCCTGCTTAATCTTCGGCTGTGGTAGACAAGCCACGGCCACATTGGGAGTCAATTCGACTGGCGAAGCTAGGAAGAGGACCGCGATATCGTAGAACAGGTTGCCTAGAAAGATAAGAAGAAATTGGTTATCACTGATATCAGTTAGATCTTGGGTACCTCTTAGTAGAGCGTTATCACACTGACGATTTGCCAGCGTGTTTCCAGGGAGGCGATTTGTAAACGTGCACTCTGCGGGTGCGAAGAAAGCTAAACGCGAGTACCTACGCGACGTGTTCGCCGCGTTTTCATAATGTAAGGTGTATTTTTTCATACACGAAATCTCTGGGGTCATTATACTCATCATTATGAGCAAACTTTCACTATGGGATTAAACCTGAAATCGCGAAAAAAGAGGTCAACTGTTTCCTACATTTTGACGAGCTATGCGAACATAAATGTAGGGAACAGCTGATTTTTTTACGCGATTTAAGGTTTGTTCCCATAGTGAAAGTTAACACTTAACCCGACCGGGGAGTCGAACCCAGGACCTCTCAGCAGTCGCGCTTGCGACCGAAGACCGAAACGAGGCGGATTCAGATTAGAAATTTTTTCATTTGTTTTTTCATTTTACTGCTCCTATTGACATTTTTTTTTTACAGCCATGGGAATGCTCTTGGCCTGCATCTCACCTGATGATAAGTGATGATCAGGCCGAAGTTGGAAGTGAGCTTTGCCCGGAATCCTCAACCACAGAAAACTGGCTATCTTACCTCTAAGGCTTGAATTCCTCTTAAGCTGATGTCGGTCGCGTACGCGTAACAAAGTAGTACGCGCCGCGGACATAGTGTCGTAGTATGGCGCTATATAGAACACAATGTATATACAACCTGTAACGGAATAAACGCAAGAGCTCATACACCCCAATTAGAATATTAAATTATAAGACTAAAATAATATCTGTAATTTAATTTAATTAAACGACACCTAGTTTTTTTTTACAAAATAGACTTCCTGACTAAACATGAAACATAGGATAGCTATGAGCGTATTACAAATTTGTTTATGCATTTGAATAGGCTTTATTCCTTTGAGATAAGGCTTAAATTTCCTTAAATAAAATATCTTATTACCTTGGTAAGACGCGGTGGTTCTAATTTCAGTTAAAGAAAAGATTTTTTTCATGAAAAATTAACACATATAAATAATGATGGAAATCGATTCAGAAGCCGATTCTGAGCAAACTACTTTCAGGTCTTGCGCTTATTCTGTTACACGTTGTATATAGGTACGCGCGACCGACGTACGCGACCGACATCAGCGTAGAAGGAATTCATGCCTAACTGCCAAAACACAACAATGCTGTTAACATTATCGTTATGGTGACAGAGTTAGATTACCTACCTTAAAGAGTACGCGTACTTATGGCTCGGTGAGATTACTCGCCCATGTGTCATGCTAAGTACGCAGACTTGTTGAGTAAGTTCGTCAGCGATCCAACAGGTTTGAAATTTTGCTCGTAGCCCGCCTCGGCTCGTCGTCTGTCATCGCCGCGAGCCGCCAATTTGACAATGACACTTCGAGCAAGCTTCACGTCTGTCACCGCCGGCGAGCCGAGTAAGGTCGCGAACTTCCCACTTTAGACGTACCTTTATTAAAGTCCTTGTGCGTTACAACTTCTGCTACGTCCCTGTCTTGGAACGGATAGATCTCCTTAGTGCTCTGTGTATCCCATTCGCCTGCCCTGATCCTTAGAGCTTTGGCACTGGCGACGTAATGCGCAGCAGTGAGCACCACGCTTGGGTGGATCAGGGATCCTCCTCCGACGTAGACGTTGAGTTTCATGCCGTCTGGCTCATTCTCGTTGACTGGCTCGATCCTGGAAAGAAAAGGGGTAAATGTTAGGAGGGGATGAAGACAGAAAAATGGCAGTCGAAGGAGTTTTAAGAAAGTGAATTTAAGCTGAGGTAGTATTTATATACTACCTCAGCTTAAATTCACTTTTTTTTATGGTAATATTTTTTTTAGCATATATACACGCTAAACTATTGCAGGTTAACGTGAACGCCCTTTGTTAGTTAACATACTGTATACTTGATTGTACACCATAAAAATATATAACAAAAAAAACACTATAAGCGATACATAAGTATAATAAATTAGTAATCGTACTATCTTAAATATATATATATATTTTTTTGGTTGGGTTACGTAGTATTATAATATCTGTGGTTGGGTAAGTTATCAAATAACTTCTCCGCTCGCGTGAGGCATGTCAGACTCTTACTGACTAAAACCCACCCGTGTTCCTTCAGTTGCCAGAGGCCACGGTATCCCTTTCGGACTTTCCCGCGACCCGGAAGACAGCTCTAGGCTGACACATTTTTTTTGTGTGTTTCAGACACTTTTTTAGCCTGAGAAAAATTACCCCTTTATATGAAGACCTGCATCCCCCTAATACATGATCAATCAGAATTGGGATCGGTTCGAAACAAATGAACAAATCCATTGCTTCATAAATTCGTAAGTCACGTTGTTGAGCAGATTTTTTTTTCGAACTTATGAGGCAATGGTTTAGATATTTGTTTCAAACCCATTCTAATTCCCAATTGTGCATTACCTACGCAATTAGGGTGTGTAGGTATCTAACTATTTATAACTATTAGGCATACCGGTTTTCTACCAAAGATATAGTTCTAACTAGGAATACCAGATGGCGCTAGTTTCTTTACGAACGCAAATGACCCGGTTCACGGAACAAGATTGGTCTCTATTTCAGTATAGTATATTGTACTCTGTGGTATCTAAGAACTGACTCGACGTAGCCATGGTCTCCTATCTAATTACGTAACTTATTTTCGTAACCAACTGACAGAGAGTATTCTATATTATATCTATCTAATGACGAAACTGGTCAATAGTACAGGACCAACTAAAAACTATCGTACACTTAAAGAAGGTAGAAGGCAAATAGAAAGTTATCGATGATGACTCAGTTTCGTCATTAGATAGATATATAGAATACTCTCTGTTGTTAGTAAGTAGTTGTTTTATTTTGACAGTTCAACAACATTCATTGGGTTATTTACGTTGTTGAGCTGTTTTTTCGAATTCATGGAGCAATGTTTTGCCAGTCACTGCCATCGTATAAACCAAGCACGGTGTCAAAAAACGCTCTCTAGGAAAACACATCTAAAAGTTGAGCGTGAATAGATTACTTATAAGCAAGCGTGAATCCATGATCGACCACATCATCTATAATCATATATATCTTTTATGAAAATTCGCGCCAGTTTGGCGCCATTTCGACTAAAGGTCTTTCATTTCGAAAATGAATATACTTAAAATATATGATTACGTTCATCATTCATTCGTTTATCATTCAGTTGCGACTAAAGAAAATAAAGGCGCTTTGACACTTTTCTCAGTGCTGCCACCGTCATTTGAGAAAACCCTCATTATAGACGTGTTTAATCGAACCTCTAATAGTTTCCATTTTGCGCCCCTAAAAAAAGAATAATCCTACACTCTAATATAATGATTGCGCCTCTTTTTGTGAACATCCAATAATTTTTGGGGTCCTGAAAACTACGATGAACAGTTTTAACCTAATATTTGGTAGCTTAGGTACTGAACCAACAGTGAGAATAAGCCAGAAAGTTTAAGCTCAATTATTTAAAATATTGTGCATAACTAGAAGTGTATTTTTTTATTAGAGGATCATTAATTTAAAATAGTGTCCATCATTAGAAGTTCAATAAGTTTTTAGAGGAACGTTTAAATATTTCCCTTAATTAAATTAAAAGTGGTCAAACGCAAGCCTACCAATCTATCTAAACTCCAGCAAGCGTAGACAGAGTATAGACAAAGGCTTCATTCAGGCTTTATTTAGTAAAGCACGCTTTTGAATAAGGGATAAAATGTAATAATTTATTTAAATACAGTGATAGCAAGCTTTAAATTAATAATGAGAGAAGCACAAAAAATGTCTTAAAACAGAAGACAAAAATTCCAGCCAGCACCAGCTCTTACTGCAGTATTATTTTACTTTAGTGTAGGAAAGAGATGAAGCTCTACAGGACGTATAGCTCCATCTCTTTCCCCCACTGAAGTAAGATCAAAATAATAGGTAGGTACTGCTGTAAGCGGTGGTGGTAGGCCCCCTGAACTAAAGTAGAGCAAAATTGAGAGGGAAAGAGAGAACGGCTATGTGTAAGAAAGAGATATTCAACTTCACTCGTAGTGCATTTTTAGCGCCCTCTATACTTAGTTCACCTATATTTCATCTACTTACAATGATGATATTTCACTGCCATCCACAGGTACGCTGTAATAGAATATCAATAAAGAAAACGCGTTGAAAATCGACGATTTGTTTGGGCGTTACGATGGTACCGACAGACAAAAATGCATTCTATGCGTTCCATGCGCGTAAACCCGCGTGTCATACGCACGCAATACTGGATCAAGGTGAGGTGCCCCGGATATCTGGATTCCCGCGTACTACGCGAGTGAAACGCTTGCAAATGAACAGATGGGTACAATTCAAAAGATTTTTGGAGGCAATTCATTCTGTTACTCGATCAATAATATTCGGGTACGCGCGTGTCGGTACTCTGTATGCGCGTATCAGATTCAGTGCGCACGTAAAGCGCATTTTCAGTCGCTAAAATTGTTTTTGCGCCCGGGTAATTGGCCTCTATGGCCTCTATGGGCCGGCCTTTACGCCTGATATAACTTTACGTCCGAACATAGGCTCTGCGAACTTTCGCGCATGTTCTCTCACTCACACTCGCCTCATATCTTACCATTGGGTTCCTAAAAAATGTTACTACCCTCTGCGCGAAGTTCGGAACTGCCAATTTATATCGGCCGCATTGTATATGTCGCAGCCATCTGGTTAAATTAGCCAGCTTATTATACGGCCTAGGCCTTTAATTAAATCCAATTAAATAGCTGAAGGACAACTGGCCAAGTCATTCAGCGCAACGTTTAACCAGATGGCTGAATGTATGTGTAGTCATTTAGTTACATGGGACTCTTGACGTCACTGGGTGTTCGTTATGACTGTGCTAACACCGTCGGGGAATACAGAATATTATGTTGAGGTATAAATAAAATACTAACTTGAGAATAGCGACCATCCACGGGAACTCTCCGAATTTGGTCTCTCCGTTAACTTCTCCAGTGGTTCGCAGATCAGCACCGTCAGGGTTGGCCCAACCGCATCCCTCTCGCTGGAAGATAACACAAGAGTTATGAGACATTTTATATTTTACAACTGATTTCGGCCCGCGCCTTTTTAATTCCCGCGTGAAATTTCTTGTATATCCTATAACACTCGGCAAGACTGAAGCTTCACAGAATTTCTGAATCGGATCCGAAGATTACCTAATAATATAATGATAGATAGAATCACCCCTTTGACATGCAGGTCACTAAATCGCAACCCTGTATAAGTATAGTGTCTGTACTTATAAATTGTTAGTTAAACTCTAACCAGATGCAGTTGTAACAGATTTTATTGACACTTTTGACAGATGCTCAGACCTGACGTCTCAGTGCTGCCACCGTCATTTCAGAAAACCCAAATATATTTAATCGAACCTCTTAATCATTCCCATTTAGCGCTCCTTAAAATATGATTGCACACTCTAATATTATGATTGCATCTCTTTTTGTGAACTTCTATTATTTCCTATTTCGGGGTCCTAAAAACTGCGGCCAATTTGGTCATAGTTTTAACCGAACCTAACCGATTTGGTCTAACCTAACCAAAGTGAGAAAAAGCCAGAATGTTAAAAAGAGGCTCAATTATTTTAAAAAGTGTGCATCGTTAGATAAAGTCCAACCAGAGGGTCTAGAGTTCTAGACAAATGACAAAAGCGTTTCGTATTTCTACAACGACTTTCAACAGGATTGACATAAGCTTTTCGATAGCTTATGTCAGTCCTATACATTTTTGCCTTTTCCATCATCGTTATCGCTGATGGAATGTCACAGATGCACAGCTGACACAGCTTGTTTTATACATAGAAATACATTTATTATGTTTGATGATTATGGCCGACCTAATGAGGGTTATTATAATTATGTTTTATAATTATACTTTAGATGAAACAGTCATAATTGAAGAACGACCACATAACACCATTTATGTGAGTCACAGTAAATGATTCATCATCATGCAGTGTGCTCCCCATATCACAATTTATTTATGGTCGGCGCAACATGTCCCTTTCTTCCATACTTCTCTATTAGCCGTCATCTCGGTAGTCACCCCCTTTCTAGCCATATCATCTTTCACACAGTCCATCCATCGTTTCTTTGGTCTTCCCCTCCTCTTAAACCAACTGATATTCGTACTCAAACTTTCCTCATTGTCAAATAATGAAATAGCTTAGGTGTACAAAATACTGGTTTGTCCTGCGGTCATATGACCATGCATGTAACCGGTTTTACAAGGCTGTTAGAATAACATTATGATGGTTTACAAATACAAAGACTCGATTGGAGGTTAGGTTACGCTTGTCTCGATCAGTTCGTGGATGGGAGACAAACCTGGAGATTTTTGTACAAATCATAATTTATTATTTGTACGTCTAAGGGCGAATTTCACCAAACTTTTATACCGAGTGTAAGGCTTATCCTGCAAATAAATTTTGAATTTTTGACAGATTTTCCATACAAAAACTGTCAGACGCCATTTTTATTCCACGGATAAAAGATATCTGACTATGGTAAAATCTGCCCTAAGTATTAGACTGGCTTCCTTGGTCTACGAGTATATGTAAGCGGGCACGCCCTTTGTGCCTGGAGGCTTTTTATTTAGATATTTATTTATGTTTACATTTACTTTTTATTTCTGCTTGAGTATAAATAGTTCTCGCTTTTTTATGTTTTTTCTGGTTGGTATTGGCGTGTGCTAGCTGACATATGGCTAATAATTAGATTTATGGTTTGTGTTACGTAATGTAAGTGTGATTTTGTATACCTACTTTAAAAAAAACATTTTTTCTAACTGAACAGACAGCTGTGCTGCTGGGGAGTTTGTTGCGCCACTTCTTCCCAGCTAAAGCACTAGGAAATGGTGAAGGGTGTGCGTTTTGGGGGACTGTCCTATGTAATTTTGACGTTCGAAAAGTGCTGATTCTCAGCCCAGTTTAAACAAATGACTTTTGATTTTATTTTGAGTAGCATATGAGACTGCTCTGGGCTAGCAAATTAGTAATTTTGGGCGTCTAGACTCGTGGCATTCTTATCGTGACGCGCCAAAAGCAATTTATAGGCACTCCCCTTAATACCTGGAATTCAATCTGGTGAAATATGGGTGTATTTTGCTAAATATGGGTGTGTCACAGCATCTAAGATCAGACAGCATGAGGTTTTGACATAAATGCAAACACAGATAGATAGAAAACACATTAAAAAAAAAACAAATAAAAAAGCCAATTAAGTACAAGACTTCGAAGAGCTCATAAAAAGCGCCTAAAACATAACTGAAAAGAAAAGAAACGGACGAACAAACAAATAAAAGAAAGGTAAGGAATAACGCCCAATATTTAAGGGGAAAACTTTAGGGTAGTCCGCGAAATTTAAATTTTCTTACGTTTTTTGCAATTTACCGGTCAGTATTTGTGTTATTCTGTAAAAACATTACCGTGAAAACTTATGTGAAGTGAGCTTGTAGTGAACTGTCACTGCCTTAGCATCAGTAGGTATCGATGACAATGACAGCTCACTCCACGCTCACTTCACATAAGATAACACGGTGGCTGGTTGTATGTTAATTAAAATATGATTCGCGCCCGTAACAAATATGGATTTACAGAATTATGAAGCAATACAACTATCAAGCAATCCTTTTTAATCACTATTTCATGAAATAACGACATTTGAGGATTAATCTAACTAAACTAAATCAACATACAACCTGACACTGACCTGCAAATTACAAAAAAACGTAAGAAAATTTGAATTTCGCGGGCTACATTAGTGCATCCCGAAGAAAAAAAGCAAAGTATTAAATTAAAAGTCACAACCTCTACACAGCTATCCACACGGCAGCCAACCTGTTAAGGAGGAGTTACATACATTAGAAAAACTACATTTGTCACTCTCCATTAGGAGGAGGGACCAGAATAAAGAATGAAGTCAAGGAGAGTTTTTATAGAAGAGATTTCACCACCGTTATCAATCTGCCTGGCCTTTTCCCAACTAGGCGTGATGCTAAATGTATAATCTCATACAATTTTGTATGAAACAAGCCTCCTATATTAACCTATTGTATGACCCTCGACTGTTTGACATACCTAATATTATGTATTACGTAATCATAAAGTATGTCCTCACCACTCGATCAATATATGAATCTGTTGTTAGGCGAATGCAAAATAGTTATTTATGCAACTGTTATATAATAAGGGGTATTAAAACACGAATAGTATCACATGAGTGTTTTAATACCTAATTATTAACAGTTGCATACAAGACTTTATCATACGTCTTTACCCATGATATGAATCTTCTATAAAAGTATCTTTGCAATACTAATATCGAACAAAAAGGGCGCGTGCGGTACCACGTGAATTCGAATTTTTCGAATTCGAATGTGTTTTGTTTTAAAATTACGATTATGATGCTTTGTTAGTGAAACGCTTGTGAATGACAATGTTCTTTTTTTTAAATGAGTTGCATTATGAAATTCAGTACAACATTATAACTATACATATTTTTACGTCCGTCAAGTTGTTTATTAAAAAATATTTGACGTGTATTTTTTCTTTTTTTACGTATAGATATAAGAAAATGTGCCATGACTTATTTTTTATTTATTTTTTCACCAGGTCCTCCAGCCAGGGGCATGGAACTAAACTAATTAAAACTAAGCGACTGCTCGCTAAGGGCACCCCCTGTGGGGTACTAACCTCTTGGCATGCCGTCACGCATTGCTAGATTTTATACTGAATTGTGAGGTAGTGAGCCCCCACTCCCCAACTTTAAGCAAAAAATGCGGTCGTGTCTCAATCAATCTGCCTAGCCTTTTCCCAACTATGTTGGGGTCGGCTTTCAGTCTAACCGGATGCAGCTGAATATAGTATTTTACATGAAAGGACTGCCTATCTATCCTATCTACAACCCCATAACTGGGCAATACGATACCCCTTGGTAAGACTGGTTCTCAGACTTTCGGGTTTCTGACGACCCGTAACGACTGTCAAAGATCCACAAATGACAGCCGGGACCAACGGCTTAACGTGCTTTCCGAGGCACTGGGAGTCTCGGTATGTAAAGAGCGTCACCTATCCACAGACCAACCCCGGCATCGTAGCTTAACCTGATGGATCGACCCGTCTAATGTTTTTTTATTATCTGACTGACGGACTACTTAGTTTTTTTTTCTACCCAGGCATCGTCCCTATTACAAAGCCAATGGCTTCAATTCTATAGGCTATTCAATCATGTACGTTCCGCTCTTTGTTAGTACGCATCATACTAAATGACACTATTAAAAAAATCACAAAAAAAATAAACAATATAAATATTTAGTCACGGCAATTTGATCTTGGAAATAACATTGACACTGATTTAATATAAAACTTATGATAAATACATTGTTTTATTTTATTTGTTGGATAACAACAATAAAACCACTCTATAAGGTCACTCCTGCAATACTAATAGCTAGGTAGGTGCCAAAGGCTTCGAAGATAAGTGTTGCAAACTTTTTACATTATTCTCACTTATTACAAAAATCAGCTATGCTCGTGAAAATGTAGGGAACTGCTGATTTCTTTTCGCGATTTCAGGGTTGGTTCCATAGTGAAAGTAGTTCATAATGACGAGTACAATGGCCCTTTAAGAGGATTTAAATGACTAAAATTTCATCCTGCATAATGGTTTAAAAAAAAATAGCTTTGCAAACTTTATGAGGTGCTTTAGTTAGACCATCGTACGGCCAAGTCTACTAATTTACAAACGTGTCAGTGGTCTCGCAATGATGAGTTTTTGACGGAATTTGTATGGTATATCTGTCAAAAAATGATCATTGTGAGACCACTGACACTTTTGTAAATTAGTAGACTTGGCCTCCTGAATAACTTTTATTATGGAACCAACTTTGAAATCGCGAAAGAAAAATGTGCTGAAATAATGTAATGATGTTTAGATGTTCCATACCTATTAAAGTTTAATACCTACCTACTGTTCTAAACTCTACCTATGGGACAGTTTTTTTCTCGATTTCAATGAATATCCATAAGTAAAAGTGAATCTATCTTCTCTCTCAAACGATAGGTTCTTAACGCGACCCGACCTTGATGCACTCAATTCTAGTCTAAATAACGAATCGTTTCACTGTAAAATCCAGACATCAGTTAGGACGTAAAGTTAAAATGAATCTTGATTAATCTACCAGTAAAGATGAATGCGAGAAAAACATCCACCCTCAGTAAAAGGTAAGCAAAGTCCATTCAGTTATTGTACTTCTGACAGCTGAGACCCAACTGCAACCTGATTGTTATATTGTGACTGAGTTGCCAGTGCAGCAAGCCAATAGAAAAAATAAAAATCACTGTAATCATGACATTTCCTCTATGCAGGGAGGCTGAGGAAACGTCGGCGCATGCTCTTTGAATGCACGGGCGTCACCCAGATTAGAACTGAAACCCTCGAGTCACCCAGATTTTACACGGAGGTTCTGTACAAACCAAGAGATCTAGTTAACTTCTGGAGGGAGGTGGGCTGGTTGGAATAACCACAGACGGCCACCATAACCCACGCACAATGGACTAAGTGCGGACACCAAACCAGACATAGAATATAGATAGAATTATGACATTGACGCAAAATTAGAGGTATAGAAGCTGTGAAATGAGTGTGTGAACACAGTGTGGTAGAAGTCTGACAGACCCATACACCATGTAAAAATATGCGTATGGACTGAGGAACTTAAACGCGGGTACTGCCAATATTTTATAAAGACCGTCAGGATTGAGGAGCCACATAAAATGTGTTGTATTTCTGAAAGTATATAGTTTTTCGACTTTATTTTAATACTACAAATTAAAGCTCATTTACTACTAAATTATACAAAAAAAATAGTTGTAATTGGTTGATTACTTTCCGAGAAACAGAGTCGTGAAATTTTTGGAGTTTTATGAAAAATCATAGAATTGTAGCTGTCTCAAATTCAGCTGTAGAAAACCCATTTGTTTTTGTATAGATTACGTAAAAGTACTACTAAATCCTACTAAATTTTCAAAAAGATCTGTCGTCTAGTTTTCCAGTTCTAAGGTGGCTCCTCAATCCAGACGTCTGAATTGAGGAGCCACCTTATGCTCAGTAACTTTTTAAGGATTTTACTACAAATTCCAGGATCGGGGCTACAAAACTTGATAATTAACTAAATATTGGCAGTACCCGCGTTTATATATGAGGCTTGGCTCCTCAATCCAAACGGACACAAAAAAGGTCCAGAAAATTCGCAGATAATTCACTTAGAGAGAAAAAATAAAAACACATCACACTCGATGCAAACACACAAATTAAAATTGACGTACCATCGCCGGCTCCCAAGCTTCCGTTTTGTTGTTATATACCTATTTCAAAATAATCAACACAATTAACACTACGACAGACATTCTCGAAGTTTTAAGAAAGATTTTAGAACGCAGCAAGTCGGTTTGCGGTTAGCTAACGTCAACATAGTTGTGAACTAGGCAGATGAGATGGTTGGATCACACCTGCCTAGCTTTTTCCCAACTATGTTGCGGTCGGCTTCCAGTCTAACGGGATGCAGCTGAATACCAGTATTTTACATGGAGCGGCTGCCTCCATAACCCAGTTACTGGGTAACACGAGACTGGTTATCATTTTGGGCATCTGACGACCCGTAACGGCTGCCAAAAATCCACGAATGGCAGCCGGGACCAACGTCTTAACGTGCTTTCCAAGGCACAACTAAAAAGTTTTATAAAGGTTTATCATACCTGTGGTTCGTCAGGTTTAGGGATAGGCTTCACGGGCTGGTCTGGGGGCCTCTTGTCAGGTACCAGGCAACAGGTATCGATGTATGACTCGCAGGGACCATCACGGACTCTGAGGAGGTAAGTTTATAGTTAGAACTATCTTTTGCACGCGGCTATGCCTGGGTGGATAGAATAGAATAGAAACTCTCTATTATGTACACCATAAAAAATACAGATATTGGGTATTTGCCTATACCTGAATACTTTCTACATTTATATTAGGCCACCTATGAAATTGGCGTTTTTTTTCTAACTAATAGAGAACCTCGTCACTTCTATGATTTTAAATATTTATCAATTGCTTGGTAATATCGAATAATGACCACCATAGACAACTACCAATAGTAAAAAAACCTTATTACTTATAGTTTTCTTAACATAAAAAATACCTTAAAAATGACTCCTCATTTTGTTAGCAGAAATGACCACATTTTTTTTTAAACTTAGCCCAAACTTATTTTTGTCGCATAATCTAAGTGGCATACATTAGGTATCTTAGTTTTTAAACAGTAGTGCAAAAACTAAGAAAACGTTAGTATGAAAAATGCAACTTCTTTAAAATTCCCCATACAAAACACCAATTTCATAGGTGGGGACCTAATATAAATGTAAAAAGGGGTTCGGGCATTTTTTGGTGACACAATGGGCGCTCTTGTCGCTAAAAGCGATCTTTTACAGACAACCTTTGGATGGATTAAAGTAAGAAGGAGAGACAATACTGCAGGTAGTCAGTGGTGTACCATTTACATATACAATACATACAAACAGACGTTACGTCTGTATATATTTATCTATTTAAATATACAGTATGTTAACTAACAAAGGGCAAATAGCGTCCATACATACAAAAAAATATTAAAACTCAATTTTTTTATTTTTTTATAAACTTGTACCTAACAAGTTTTGAAATATTCACCAAAAATATTAAATTGATACCTAAAAGAAACACTGTACACGCACACTTGTCACACTTGTCTTTCTACGTTGAAATACAAGTGTGCGTGTACAGAGTGTTTCTATTACGTATCAATTTAATAGTTTTTTGATCAATACTGTTATTTCAATTTTTATTTATTTTAGCATGTATGGACTCTATACTATTGCGGGTTAACGGGAACGCCCTTTGTTAATTAACTTATTGTATAATTGTACATACTATAAATATGTAAATTCCTAGAATTTGTATATTATGCAAATACAAGAACTGACTTAGAAGAAAAATACAAGAACTGACTTAGGGCTGATTTTATCAAAGTCAGATATCTTTTATCCGTGGAATAAAATTGCCGTCTAACAGTTTTTGTATGGAAAAACTATCAAAAATTCAAAATTTATTCGCAGGATAATACTTATACTCGGTATAAAAGTTTGGTGAAATTCGCCCTTAGAAGAGTTAGAAAGCCTACAATACATTTGATTACTTACCGAATATCTATGACGCCGATTCCGTCAGTTATCACAGTGTTGTTGGCGACGTTACACAGGTAGTAACTGACGCACTCGCCCTCCTGACCGTCAGGCATCTTGCATGACAAGTCCTCTTCTTCAGTTGCTGTTGACAATAACACTTACATTATTACAACTTACAAGCCGTGCGCCCCATGCATTTTCCATCGGCAAAAATGGCTTATTTCCACAAAAACTTTGACGAACATTTCTTCGTGTTTACGCATTTCTAGGTGTCGTGAAACACCCGGTTGGAACGAAATTCCTTTCGCGTTTGCAGTCTTGGCGATTGAAAAAAGACAAAAGTGTTGTGACGGTCAAATGTTACACTTTTTTTGGTCCAGCTCTCAGAGTACCTATAACGTGCAACAAGGAATTACGTTCCAAAAAAACAGTAACCTTAAAACGTGTAAAATCTGCCAAAATAGCAATATAAAAAGTGCAAAGTAAAATAAAAACAAAAATTAAAAGTTCGCCCAAAAAAAAAAACGAAGGTGTGTACCACACGATAGAAATTAAAACTTACGACTGGAGCCGAGTATACCCGATTCACAGTCGCCGACCGACTAG
Organism: Lithophane socia; assembly: GCA_947522985.1. Lineage (NCBI taxonomy): Eukaryota > Metazoa > Arthropoda > Insecta > Lepidoptera > Noctuidae > Lithophane > Lithophane socia. The sequence goes on from OX383280.1 coordinate 5,463,910, forward strand.
AGCCGAGTATACCCGATTCAGCGTCACCGACCGCCTGGAGCCGAGTATACCCGATTTAGCGTCAACGACCGACTGGAGCCGAGTATACCCGATTCAGTGACACTGATGACCGACTGGAGCCGAGTATACCCGATTCAGTGACATTGATGACCGACTGGAGCCGAGTATACCCGATTCAGTGACACTGATGACCGACTGGAGCCGAGTATACCCGATTCAGTGACACTGATGACCGACTGAAGCCGAGTATACCCGATTTAGCGTCACCGACCGCCTGGAGCCGAGTATACCCGATTCAGCGTCACCGACTGACCGGAGCCGAGTATACCAGATTCACATTCACCGACCGACTGGAGCCGAGTATACCCGATTTAGCGTCACCGACCGCCTGGAGCCGAGTATACCCGATTCAGCGTCACCGACTGACCGGAGCCGAGTATACCAGATTCACATTCACCGACCGACTGGAGCCGAGTATACCCGATTTAGCGTCACCGACTGACTCGAGCCGAGTATACCCGAGTCAGCGTCATCGACCCGAACGTGGCGGTTCAGTTTCGTTCACTGTTTAGAAAGAGCGTAAATTGCGCCTATAGAAGTTTTTACATTTGACCAAAAGAAAACAGGAAACACTCTGGAGAAACACGCGCTGGTTTACAAGACTTCCTACCTGTCTTTGCATGTATTGATGGAGAGTTTGATGGAGAGTTTCTGAACTGTGGGCATTGTTGGCCTTGGTAACGACGGCTACGACCTACGCGCTTAAGCGACATGCGTCTTGCGACTGCGACTGCGGATAAAACAAATGAAACAAGTTGCTTAGAAGTGCTACGGTATTGAGGAAGGTTTAATATGAGCCCAGTAATAAGTGAGTCCATCGCTGACTTCAAACTGGGCACGTGTAGACAGGGACACTATAGTTTCAACGCAGTCCAGTGTTGTCAAAAGTACACTGACATAAAAGCCGACGTTCGCACGAACGTAAAACTATCGCGGCGGGATTTTAGTGCGCATTGGATTTCCAACGCTTTGGTCAGCGCCGTGAGTTGAAAATCCAACTGTGTGTTTTTTCGACGTGCTGGGATGCACTCTGATGGAATCTCAATGCCTCAACATCGAGAGTTGAAAATTGCTTGTGCGATAAAATCCCGTCGCGATATGTTTAAGTCCATGCGAACCCGGCCTCGTTTTGTGAAGTTTTCACTTGAAATGTATTCAAAAAACCAGATGGCGGCGTTAGTTCCGATTTTGGCCACGAGCCAAAATTGCCTTGGAGCCTGCACTAGCACGGCGAGCACGACTTTTAGGAATGCTGACAAAAAAAATTTTTTGTCCGTCTGATATACATATTATTAATGGTCACGTATTTTTTTCTTTTTTTACGTAATCAAAAATTACGGCAAATAGATTGCATTAAAATGTGGCATGTCGTCACTGGCCGGTACATTTTATACTGACTTGTGACGTAGCGAGCCCTCACTCCCCAACTTTAATGCGTTTTATCTAAATCATTTTTTATTAATATGATAAACCAAAAATACGTGTCTAATACTTTTTTATTATGTAACTGACGGACTAAATAGTTTTTTGCTTGTTTCTCAGTCAACATCCCTATTGCGTAACACACAGTAGCAATGGCTTTCATTTTGACAATTCAACAACATTAATAATTGCGTTATTTAAGCTATTGAACAAACAATTTTTTCGAACTTAAATACGAAGCAATGGATTTACAATATTTTTCAAAATCATTCAGTGATTGAAACGGAACTGACAAGTCACCGTTGGTCGCTACAGGCGGGTCGTGGCCGTGTCATGAAGGCGTGTGTCGTTTGGCGCAAATCAAGCAAGTCGAATCACCTGTACTTAGTCGTAATTATAATTATGTAGTAAACACCATTGTCACTCATACCATGGGTATTTGACTTAAATATAAAAATAAATGACGAAGTCACAACAAAAAAAAACATTATTTTCATTAAAAGTTTTTTAAAAGTTTCTATCCGACACCGTCCGCAAATTCATGGATATGTGCCCGACGTCGCCGCCCCTCCTAATTACCTACACCCTACACAACACATGAATAAATACACAATAGGGGTCGCGCTCGCGGCCTGTCAGGGTCTCGTCTCGCGCCTGTGTTGAGACGTAAGTTCGTTGCCCTAGCGCGTATGGTGAAATACTCTTGTGGTAAAGTGTAGATTTTCTTTAAAAAAAAGTTGTAATTTTCCATTGATTTTACGTTCTATTAATGAAACCAAACCACTGGTTTTAAGGATAACGGTGTTTACCCTAACACCCTGTATGTGTGAAGTTAGAAGTTACAATGGACCCGGATGATGGCCTGAGGAAAGATTGAAAGAAAAGTCCATCTCATCTGCAGCTGAAAATAACTGGGCACTTTGTGAATTAAAGTTAGCGATTCTTATAAATATGAACCTTATTGTTATGTCACAATGTTCATATTCGTATGAGCCGTTTACTTTACTTAGCAACGTCAGTGTATCTCGTTCTTAGAGCGTTTGTACACTGCACCTAAATTGCATCCGATCCAAATCCAAGAAATAACGGTCTGAAATGTACTATCGCGGAAAACCATAACTGACCAAGTAACCACCGTAAGGACTATTCTTGCTCGCAGCGCTTGGCCGCTGTAGAACCCGGGCGGTAACAGATGTGGTCATCTTGTGCACGGGATTTTGTTTTGAAAGTGGTGGTTGAAAGTTATGGGTTTCCGCGATGCATGGTACATTAGACAGCACGTCAGTAGTAACAAAACTTGTATGGACTGGCCTCTTGTTTCATTAAACTCCATACTACGCAAGGCCAGCTCAAGACCCTACTTTGTGACGGGTAGCGCACTAGATTCGAATTCTATCTGTTCGAATGCAGAACATTTTAGTGACGTAAGGTTCGAACCGTTATTTCTTGGATTCGGATCTGATACTGCGCAAATACTCGTAAGCCCACTTCTACCATAAGGCCGGCCGCATACGTTCGGTTTCCTGATTCGAACGAACGTCCGGTTTTTTTCGGTTCAGACCGTGTGCGCCTAGTTGAACATTTTGTAAAAAATACAATAGACGCACTACGCAGATATATTTAGTAACCTATTCCGCTTAACTATTCCTCAAGAGTCATAAAAAACCCTGTAAGAAATCGACACGTGTTTCTCAACGAGGCATCCTCAGATGATGATTGACCAGTCGCGTACTTGAACACGACGTGTTGCCATGCAGAGCGCTGGATGCAGAGAGAGTTAACTTAGATTACTAAATATATCTGAGTCTAATGTATTTTAACTTAGGTTACTAAATATATCTGCGTCTAATGTATTTTACAAGGATTTCCGCAAAATCACGCCTGAATCAATCAACTGAACATTTTGTATGTAAAGCAAGCATTCAGGTCGCCGAATCAGGAAACCGTGCGTTTAAGGCCAGCCTTAATCAGAAAAGCGATATCGCATAACGCATTTAAATATCGCTCTGTTTCTGTCAATCATATAAAAATGACAGATACACATAAAAAAAAAGACTGCGACATGACATTTCGATAATAGGGAATATGCATGTATTTTTTTAATATTTTTATTCGATAGTTTACATCGTCAAATAATAGTTAAAAAAAATTCGACGGCAAAAAAGCAATTTAAAGTAGTTAAATTTTTTTTTTTAAATATCCAACCGATCCGGGCTATTTAAACGCCCTCCATTTGGCGCGCTTGGTGTGATGACGTCACAGTTCGTGAAAACAGACAAGCAACTGTCAAGTCAGCGTCAAACACTCCTTTTTCTATGAGCGTTTGACATTGACTTGACACTTGTTGATTGACTTGACATTGACATTTTGATTGTTACCCCGGATTGTTACGTCACATCCGCTCTTAGCCTTTTCAAGTATTTGAATTACCCACAGTTTTTTGGGACTTTTTAAAAATTAATTTCTCGCTCAAAAAGAAATTTTATTCAAAAATATTGATGGAGGCTTAATTCTGAAGTAACATAGTTTATAGAAAAAAATATTTGACCCATATTTGAATCACATGCATATTCCCTATTGTGGCGCTAGTGTCCCAAACCCGTTTGCGTGGTTCATGGGCCCATTCACACTTTTGGAAACTCCTATGATCAGCATGAACGGAAAAAACGAATATAGCCCCAGAACTCAGATATTGAACTTAGACCGTACAAACCTTTCCTGTGTAGGAGAGTATTTTCAGTCTTATTTGAAGTGAAGAATTTGCTGAAGGGACCTGGAGGGTCAAGTAAAAGACTAAGAAAAGTATAGGAGATATTATATAGATGCTATCGCGATCGTCGCGAGCATTTTTTGGCGAACCCAATCCTTACGACGCGTCTATCTATAAGGACACCTGGTAAAAGGGATTGAAGTCGTAAAACGGGTGATAGACGTCCGAGCAAGTACGCGTACTTATGGCTCGGCGAGCTTACTCGCCCGTCTATCATAGCCGCGAGCCGCGAGCCAATCTGACAATTTAACAATGAAATTCTGTGAAAGCTTCACGTGTATCACCGACGGCGAGCCGAGTAAGGTCGCGAACAAAGACCGCGTACTTTAAGTACGCATGTTTATCACTGACTTAACAGGTTAATTACGTATAACACTAAAGTTGGTGATAGACGTGCGTACTTAAAGTACGCGATTTTTTAGTTCGCGACCTTACTCGGCTCGCCATCGGTGACACACGTGAAGCTTGCTCATTTCATTGTTGGATCACCGACGAACTTACTCAGCAGTTTTAAACACCGCGTACTTAGCATGACACACGGAGTAAGCTCGCCGAGTAAGTACGCGTACTTGCTCGCACTTCTATCACCACTTTGACAGTTGTGGCTTTCATTTTGACACTTAAACAACATTCATTGCGTAATTTATGTTGTTGAGCAGACAAATTTTTCGAATGCGTGTTTCCAAAGGATGCAGATCAGACAAGTGAAGATTTTCACTCACAATCTGAATGATTTTGAAGGATATTAATGCATTGCTTCATTTGTTCGAATAATTTGTCTGCTCAACAACGTAGGTAAGGGAATGAATGTTCTTGAACTGTCAAAATGAAAGCCTAGTGTGCTACGCAATTACCCCGCAGATCTGCACCTGTCTGCCGAGTAGTGAATGCTTAAATATACGTCCGGCGCATGCGCATCTTAGCGCATATGAGATATAGAAGTCGAAAGTAAGAAGTTATGTGACTATACAGAGCACGGAGTCCAGACCGAGCACCGTGCAGTATGTAGAAACGGCACTAACAGTGTGCGTTTCATAAAATAGTTCCGACGTCGTAATTTTGGCTCCATTGTTAAATTAAAAAACGGACCTATTAGGTAGCGCCGTAGTGGCGTAGCGTATTCGTATTGGTCCTGTGGCGGCATCTACATCGCCACATGTGAACTACGCATCAAAGACCTGACGTCACACAATAATCCTGCAACGCGCAATTAGAGTTTACCGCGCGATGGACATTACAAGATTCCGACATCAATCGATGGGCAGTTGCCCGCTAGATATAACACCCGTCTGGTCGGAGGATCCTCCCTTTTCTTTATAGGATGAGTGTACACCCATAGTTCCTCATACCCCTTTTTTTTTTTTTTTTTTGGATGTGGGAAATCATCCAATGACTTCTCCCGCTCTGGGCGGAGCGGAAGGGCGTGTCAGACTTTTACTGACTAAAACCCACCCGTGTTCCTTCAGTTGCCTGTTGCCAAGGAAGGTCCCGGTATCCCTTTCGGACTAACCCGCAACCATAGCGCATAGCGGACCCCGCCAATTGTGCTGACATCTCTATGAGGCGCGCGTGGAACACGACGCGCCATCGACCCGGGCCTGGTCCTAATCGGACGGCGAGCTACCCATTGCTCGCCGTCCGCAAGCCCGCGCCTATGGTGGCCGGGAATCCGCCTGGGATTCCCGTCGCCCAGGGCGTCTCCAACGGCGGCGGTTAGGGGCGTGAGGGCGCAAACTTTGCCTCTCCCTCACGCGTTCCGCCTCCTCCTTCGCGAGCATTACTGCTTCCTCATACCCCTAAAGTCCTACAACAGTGGAGCCAACATTAAGGCATACGAACTATTTGATGAAACGCACTCTATTTAGCATTCGAGGGCACAACTTCTGTCATCGCGGCCATCCAAAGCTGTCAGTTCCTTTACGTTATTTGTGTCATAATGCGAGTAAACCAAACGCTTGGTTTATAAGAAAAGTGTTGACAGTGCCGCATCTAGAAGCGGCCACCGAGGCGTCTCCGTGATCCATGCGTTTGACTAATTTAAATATTGAAGTTTTAGAAATTGATTAACTGCGATACTTCTACTAGATAACTGTCCATTTATGTTTACCTGAGTTTGAGTTTGTCTGCACTGGTGGCACGATGGTTGAGGCCTGAGTCTTGTCCTGGATTGGCGATGGGGACGACCCCTGGGTTCCACCCCCAGGTGCAGGCCCAAAGATCTGGCTGAGCACTGAATCCAGGTCCCCATTGCTCTGGCTGTGGGCAACTGCCACCAGCACGAGAATGGGTATTATTTTGTACATCTGGAAGAGAAATTAAACGATATTAAAATCGAAACGTTTGAACTGAAATCCGTGATGATTTTAAAACAAAATAATGAGTTCGTTTTCGAATTGTGGGGTCACTTGAGTGAACATTACTGAATAATACTACTGAAAGAGTCGTAGTTACACAGTGTAACTGTTACAAGAATCTTTTGGCGCTCCACTGACGTTGACAGGGTGGCGGTGTTGGTAAATATTTCTGCAAATTATTTAGTGAAATCTATTGAAATAACAAGATGGCGGCGTTAGTTCAGATTTTGGCCGCGCGCCATAAGATCCTTGTACAATGTACAGGTATACTCACATTTAAATGGAACCTTAAACACGTCTATTCCCTTCATACAGTATTTTTACTTCACGAAGCGACGCGCGCTTTACTTCTGGTAAACAAATTTACAAACACGCTGTGTGCGAAGACGAGTAGTGTCACCGCATAACACACACTTCCGACTTCGGCCGTGTCTCGGACGGTACCAAAACCTCGTTACACAAATTCACAGCGCGTTAGTCCACATGGTTACCACAATTAAAGCGCGCCACGCTTTATGAGGTAAAAATACTATATAATTATATTAAAGTGAATGTAAACTTAAAACAATATTATTTATTTAGATAACATGTTATCGGTGGTCGTTGAGGTCAGGTCACTTAATTTATTGGTTGCAAATGTTTCTTGGTATTAATAAGACATTTATTCTCGCTTCGGTCTCATTCGAATCGAATCAGGTTGTTGACATTCTTGAATAATAATTTAATTGGTGACAAGAGGCCAAGCCCTCTAGAATAATCGCGCATGGGTGTCGTCTGTGCACTTACGCACTGTATCCGGTCCGATTCGGAGAAAAAACGGATCAAGACTAAGAGAAATCAAATATGAAGCGTAAAAAAAATTTTTTTACTTGACATACGATTACCTGTATGCATACAAATAGTCGGCTACTGTTTTCGAGATAGATCCAAAGAAAATAACAGTAAGTAGGTATGTTTAATAGATTATTATACAAGTTTGAGAAGACAATACTCCAATCAATTAAACTATGTAAGTATTTCTAATGACATTCTCTCAGTCTGCTTTCGAAAAATCTATCAAATATATCCAATAGCTTAGTCACTATAGCTAGTCAAAGATTTGCAAAACCCACAGTCGGCCATACCTACTTACTATTTAGTTTGTTCGAAAAACATTTTTTTTTTCTAATTTCAATGTTAGATAGAGAAAGGTAGGTAATTTATTTGTCAAACATGCGTTTACATACAAATCGAGCATGCAAGATCTTAGATATGTGTACATAGGTAAAAAGTCCGTACATGTTTTGCCTGACGAGGCGTACAATTTTTTATAAGTGTAACAAACAAAATTATAATTAATTCAATAGACTAAAGACTGGTTCACTAACATTCATTATGAGAATAATAATACTATAGAAATAATAACAACATAAAGTTCAAACATGTCATTTATATTTTAATAGCACTTGTCTGATAATAGAATTCGAATCTTATTTTTAAATTGATTTGTTGTCAATCTATATATACAGCGTGCCGCTACAATGGCGACATTAATTTAACACACGGGTAGGGTTAGTGGTCAGTAAACATAAAAATTATAGTAAAATAAAATACTTAATTTGAAAACTGACAAATTCAAATTTTTAAACAAACTAAATAACAAAAACATAACCAAAATTGAGATCACACTCTGTGTAAAAGATTCATTCATGAAGCTACCTACCAGCTGGCTTACGTTCTATCCGTACTATGCTTTGTCGGCAATCGGCATAATTTCTAAGAAATTGCGCGGCTTTCCTCTATTCGCTTACCAATGATCCGTGACCCCGGCAAATGACCACTTCGCTACAGTTCTTTAAGCACAGATTGCTCCAGGATGGTAATTTAGAAAATTGTTAATAAATCAATAAATAATAACGTTTAATGAAATTAAAATATTTTCATAAAACGAATACGCGAATTCGTATCCGTGTGTTAAATTAATGTCGCCCTTGTAGCGGCACGTTGTATATGACTGTGGTATTTTGTTGTATATTTTCGGGGCCACACAAAAGTTAGGATTTATTTGATAGAAAATACTCTTATTATGCATTGTATTGCCAGTGTTTTTATTATTATATTGTCGTATCGTCATCTCCACATTGCATAACATAACGACTTGAGACGACATGACTGTTATAATACTACAAGCGTTTTAAAATAGCTAATGATAAATATGACATCATCAAACTTGTTAAAAACCTGTTCCTAATTACTAAAGACAACTAAAGAACTTGTGTTTTGTTTGTACTTATATTTGTAGGAGAATATTGTATTATTTACATACTTCAATATTTAATTTAAACATTCTGAATTGGCAATGTTGTCAAAAATTATATAATGCAATGTCTTCTTGTGAGATCCTTATTTATTTGCTTTTGCAAGATGGATCGCTTGATTCTTAATACCTGCCTACCCTACTTCAAATTGCTTTTAGCATGAAATCTCCGCTATGCTGAAAATACTGCAGTATTAATTTTGATGCTAGGTCCTATGTTTGGCGAAACACGATTTAGTACCTACTTACATAAAATTATCTCTAAGTATAGAAAAAAACCAAAGTTACCTTTAAACCGAACTATAAACTGCTGGTATTAAAAAAATACTTCTTTATTTATTTTATTTTTAGGAAAACTTACAGTAAGTATTAAAGTTTAAACAAAATACGGCCAATTACAAGTTTCCACAAGTAGTATTAAAAATCACATGAAACAGAAAACATGAAAACGTTTGAATTTGAATTTGACATTGCTAATAGACTATATTCAACACAAAAACAGAAAAATGTAATTAAAACATGATAACTGAACTAATTATAAAGCAGATCTTCTATTTTTTTTTATTAACCATTATTTTCACTGTAAAAAGCAATTACCTAAAATGGGGAAAGGGTTAAACGGAAGATTTTCGGGTTTAACCCATTCGGGAAAATGAAAACGTTTGTCCGAATGGGTCAGACGGAAGATTCGAGTTTGTAGTATTCGGAAAAAAAAACCTGATTGTGACTATACCCCATTTGAAATAAGATTAGACATTGAAACAAACCTTTATGCAGTCCGTTCAACCGATTTTGACTTCTATACCGTAAGCATAAGGATGGCATTAAAAGCAAAAAAGGTTACACAATACCAACTGTCTACTGCAGCTGCCATTTGTCATGCTACCAACGCAATAGAAGTCTAAATCGGTTGAGCGGACTGTAAAAAAAGGTTTATTTAAACGTCTAATCTTATTTCAAATGGAGTATAGGCTGGTATTTAGTTATTTAAACAACACAACGGAAAGTTTTTCTTTTTATTGTGACGTTTCGACATCTGGGAGTTTGTTGTTACACGGATGCTGAAGCTACTAACTATGTGCTCGAATGGTAGATCATTATTGTTTAGTTTACCGTTTTCCTGTTAAGTAGGTAAGTACTACAAATTGGATATGAATGAGGTTGTAAATATTTTAGTAAGTTTGTAGCCTTGTTTTGTATGAAATAAATAACTAATAAATTAAATCAATTTAGATAAATGAAATGCTGTTCGTTGGTTTGCGCATCACTTGAGACCGGATTAGGTTAATTACCCGACTACGGCGAAGCAAAAAGGAGGGTTAGAATGTTGACCGGTATGGTATATATGTACTATCAGAGAAAGTGCACCTGTGTGCAGATGATTTTCTTGACTAAAATGTATGTAGTGAAACCTATTTTAAGCCAATTGAGGTGCTTAAATCTGGAAATTACGTTTCCGGGAAGAATGTTGATGACGCAAATCTGTCGGAAGATACAAGACATAAGTAATGTTCAGCCGTATTATATTTTAATTCCGTAATCGAATAAATTTTTTTTTTTTTTTTCGCAAAATGGAGATGATGAATATTTAATATTAAGCCTCGTGCAGTTTGGTGCGACACGTCAGCGCGACTCGATTATAACAAAACAATTTCTAAGAAAACTTCACGAATTAACAATAAAAATATCGTTGCCGCATCGCGCCAGTCTGCTGGAGGCTTTAATTTCAACTCTATACCTCCTGTTGTTCCTCTGAAAAACGATCTTGACATTCACACACACAGACGGACGGATAACGTCGCCCTCTTTTACGTCGCCTGGTTAGAGGAACCCTAAAAACAATAGAAGTTAGAGGAAGTAAGAAATAAGCAGGAAAAAATAAACTCCGTGGCCACGAGCTTCACGCTCAAGCGAAACGCGTCTTGTGACATCGACTGCGGAGAAAATAAATGAAAAATATTGTATTATAAACATGTCACGAGTCACCGCGACCTGACTTGCGGAGTGACTGACGGAAACAGGAGACGCGCGTGCGTCCCTTCGCGTCGCAATTTGCGCCGCTTCTAGGAAACAGAAACTCGGGTATCCGCCCGCGTGAACGCGCGGAATACGCGCGTGTACGGAGACCCGTTGTTACGTCTGGATTTAATTTTGCAATTACTAGACTGAATTGTTATGGGTCTAATGACATAGTAAAATATTGCTTGATCATAATTAATTACAAGTTAACAATAAGTACCTAATTCTCATTAAATCATTTTCCTGTTAGAATTGTAAACGATGCTTGTAATTATTATATAATTGGTTTTAAATTAACGACGTAAATTATCGCTTGAATGTTAAATGTTACGCGATTTGATAGGTTTAGTTGAATAAAGGACGTGAGTCGTGACCCGGGTCTTAGTTAATAGCGATCGTCGTGCGAACGTTCGAACTCTTGTTCGTTGAACCTGAACGCGTGTTCGCACCGATAGAGGGCGCTTGCCGGTTATTTGAACAAAAAGTAACATATGTACGCAACTGAGGAGGAGTCTTGGTATGTAAAGTGTTATGTATGTGTGCAAGGCGCGCGCTGCACGCGCGCCACCTACTGTATCGGCGAGTCCAACTCTCGAATAAAGCACGCCAGTGCGTTACTAGCCAGCCTGCGTTTCACTTGTGTACCTCTGTCCCCGAACCCGCGGCCGCGTACTTAACAGTGGCGACGAGAATTTTACCTTCCACGTGTTGAAAATGTCTAGTTCTGTGCAATTTGGTATTCTACATACGTTCGACCATAACACACAGACATGGAAAACGTACAAAGGGCGTATAACACAATATTTTGTGGCAAATGGCATCAACGAGAAGACTGATGCCGCGGGTGAAAAACGAAAGGCGATTTTGCTCAGCGCACTCACTGAAGGTACCTACAAACTAACCACGGATTTAGTTTTACCTAAAGCCGTTGAAGATGTTCCCTACGAAGACCTTTTATCACTACTGGACAACCATTTTACCCCCAAATGTGTCGGGTTTGGTGAACGTCACACTTTCTACGCGGCGTCTCAACAAGCAGGGGAATCTCATTCTCAATGGGCAGCGAGATTGCGAGGGCTGACAGAGAAATGCGGCTTTCTCAATGTGGAGGAGGCACTTCGCGACAAGTTCATCATGGGGATGCAGCCAGGACGAGAGAAGGAGAAGCTGTACACAAAAGACCTGGCCGACCTCACGCTGGCCAAGGTCGTGGAGATGGCAGAAAACCTCCGATGTTCGCGCGCTGCTGCCGCGGCCAGTACGGGAGCGCTGGCACAGGCGTCTGTAGGAGACCAGCAGCTCTTCAAGATAGCGGATAAAGAAAAAAGTGGTAGTAGTGTAGTGAAGGTGAAATGTAGTGTATGTGGTTATACGAATCATAAATCGGCAGACTGTAGATTTGCAAATTATACTTGCAAAAAGTGTCACGTAAAAGGCCACTTGCGTAAAATGTGTTCAAAAGTGAATTACGTACAGGTGGATTGCGGTGACAAGGGTGAGGATGACGATGATGGTAAGCTGTATTATATCCGTTCATTCAGGGGAGAACCCATGGTAGAAACTGTTTGGATTGATAACGTGCCATTCAAATTCGAAATTGATAGCGGGTCCGCGGTAACAGTTGTTTCGGAGGGGTTTTACAAAAGTAATTTCAAAAAGGTGCCATTATCAAGTACATGTAAACAGCTCATAACGTATAACGGCGGAAAAATTGTGTGCCTAGGTACGTTGCGTCTACCGATACGCTACGCGGATCAAACGAATATTATGTACTTGTATGTGGTCCGTGACGGCGGGCCGCCCATTCTCGGTCGAGATTTTTTATCATTGTTTCGCTTACAGTTAATACCGGTCAATTTTTGTGCAATTTCTGAATTGCAACTGCAATACCCAAGGTTATTTTCTGATGAATTGGGAAAATTCAACAAGTACAAAATAAAACTCTCGTTGAAGGAAGGATCAATACCGGTGTTTTGTAAAGCACGCCCCGTTGCGTTTGCGTTGCGTGCAATGGTCGATAAAGAAATCGACAGATTGATCGGGTTAGGTATTCTTGAATCCGTAGAATATTCCGAATACGCTTCACCGATAGTTCCAGTTCTAAAGCGAAACGGGACAGTCAGACTGTGTGCCGACTATTCAGTTAGTATAAATAAACAGTTACTAGTAGAACAATATCCGTTACCCACGACTAACGAACTATTTTCAAAGATCCATGGGGGTCAACAGTTTAGCAAACTTGATTTATCTATGGCCTATAACCAATTTGTTTTGGACGATGACTCAAAAAACTTAACCTGCATCAATACAAACCGCGGGCTTTATAGATTTACACGTTTAGTGTTTGGGTTAGCCAGCGCGCCGTCAATTTTTCAGCGCGCTATCGAGGGTTTGTTATCCGGTATAGACGGAGTTTTATGCCTGCTAGACGATATTTTAATAACGGGAAAGGATAGGCAGGAGCATTTACAAAAACTAAATCTCGTTTTGAAGCGCTTAGAAGAAGCAGGGTTAACATTACAAAAAGGAAAATGTAGTTTTTTTCAGGACGAAATCAGTTATCTTGGCTATATTATCACTAAAGATGGTCTAAAAAAAGCGCCGGAAAAAATTAAAGCAATGTTGGAAGCCTACAAATGTTAATCAGCTTCAATCGTTTTTGGGACTAATTAACTATTACAGGAATTTCGTACCTAACGCATCCACTATTCTCAGTCCGTTGTACGATCTGTTAAAAAAGGGTTGTGAGTGGATATGGACGGATATTCATGACTCGGCTTTTAGGTCCATAAAAGAGCTCATGACATCGGAACAGGTTCTCGCACATTTTGACCCGAACGCGATGATAATATTAACGGTAGACGCTTCTCCAAGTGGGTTAGGAGCAGTCCTCTCACAAGTAGGTTCAGACGGTGTGGAAAAACCTATTTCATTTGTTTCGCGTACCTTAAACTCTGCTGAAAAGCGTTATGCTCAGATACAAAAGGAAGCAACCGCCATTATTTACGGTGTGCGTCGGTTTCATCAATATTTGTATGGCAGATCAGAACCGTTTATTCTTCGAACGGACCACAAGCCCCTATTGGCAATTTTTGGGCCCCATAAGGGAAATACCAGAAATATCGGCAAATAGGTTACAGCGGTACGCCTTGTTCTTAAGTAGCTATAACTATAAAATAGAGTATGTCCGCAGCGCTGATAACAGCGCGGATTATTTTTCCCGCGCGAGCTTGCCGCGCGCGGTTCACGAGTGTGCGTGCACCGAACAGTGTAAGTGTTGTGATTGCGAGGTATCATACGATCGAGCGACTTATGTTTGTTTTGTTGTAGACGGAAGCATGCCCGTGACATTAGAGAGATTGCGCGAGGAGACAAATAGTGACGTAATTTTAAGGCTAGTTAAAGACTTTATTTTGAATGGTTGGCCACCGAAGATAAATGATATAAGGTTAAAACCGTACTACTTATGTAGATCACAATTGTCCTATGAAAACGGTTGTGTCATGAGAGGCCACAAAGTGGTTATTCCTTCGAGCTTATACAAAATCATTCTTAAAGAATTACATTCTTCCCATTTAGGCGTAGTAAAAACTAAGGCCGAAGCGCGATCAAGATTTTGGTTCCCGGGAATTGACCAGGCTATAGAAACTATGATAGGTTCATGCGATGTGTGTATTCAGTTGCGCCCCTCCCCGCCGCGCGCGCCGCCGGCTCACTGGGAATTTCCACCTCGTCCCTTCTACAGAGTACACATAGACTTCCTAGGTCCGATTAAAGGTTGCGTTTATTTGGTAGCGGTAGATGCACATACCAAATGGGTTGAAGCTTACAACATGAACACGGCTACTTCTTCGACCGCGGTGATTGAGAAACTGTGTGATTTTATGTCAAGGTTTGGAGTTCCGAAAACTATAGTAAGTGATAATGGCACAGCTTTTTGTTCGCGGGAATTTGAATTGTTTTGCGCGGCAAACGGGATTTCGCATATGACGTCACCGGTCTATCACCCACCTAGTAACGGCCAGGCCGAAAGTTTTGTTAAAGTTATTAAAAAGGGAATAAAGTCTTGTATTATGTCTACTCATAGCGCGAAAGAAACATCATTGAAATTACTAAAATATCTTATGGATTATCGTAATTCAGTTCACTCTACTACTGGGTTGTCCCCTGCGCAATTGGTGTTTGGTCATAAGTTGAGGTCGCGATTAGATCTAATGGATCCAAAAGAGTCATCGGCACCCTTGTCACCGACTGGATCTAACGTTGTAAAAAATCAACAGTACATGCAAAGTAAGCAACAGGAAAAAAATAAAACAAAATATTTTGGAAAAAACGATGTTGTATTATACAAAAAGTTTGTTAATAAAGCAAGTTATACATGGTGTAAGGGCATCATACTTAAAAGAATAGGGAAAGTTTTGTATTTAGTTAAAGACAGTAATAGTTCAGAAAGTTACAAAAGGCACATAAATCAGCTGATGCTTTATAAAGGAATAAGTAACAATAATGAGGATGATGTACAAAATTCGAAAGTGAACTTACCTGGGTCGTCTGGTCCTCCTGTACCGCAACCGCCACCGCCGCACTCGCCGTCGTCGTCGCCTACGTCAACACCGCCGCCTTCCCCGTCGCCAGCTGCTCCAGAAACGCACATACTCCAGCCGGAACTTCACTTACCAGATCCCTTGCCGGGTAGTTCGGCCAGAGGGAGGAGAGCAGAATTGTGCGCACGAAGTACTCCTTCGTCGTTGACAGAGGACGAGTCTGAGAAGGCCCCACTACAGGACCATGATGACGAACAACAAGAGGGTACGGACGACGTAGATGTTGAAAGAACAGAGAGACTTTCGAACTCCGAGGACGTTGCTCACAAAGCAGGGACTGAACTCGATACCCAGGCCACACAACACGATGAGTCAATATTTGTTACACCAAAGAGATCGTTACGTAATCGCCCCGTTGTTTGTTTTAAAAAGTACTTCTAGCGTAAGATGTTATGTACTAGAGTATACTATGTTTATGGATACCTATTTAGGATGTTAATTTTGTAATAATTTGTATTCGGTGTTTTGGACTAGAGGGAGGAATTGTTATGTATGTGTGCAAGGCGCGCGCTGCACGCGCGCCACCTACTGTATCGGCGAGTCCAACTCTCGAATAAAGCACGCCAGTGCGTTACTAGCCAGCCTGCGTTTCACTTGTGTACCTCTGTCCCCGAACCCGCGGCCGCGTACTTAACATAAAGATGGTCACCAAGTACGGCAAGTGTATATTAACCTGGTGGATCGACACGTGCGGCTGTTATTACTTAACCACGAGCTCCTCCCTCCAAGCCTAATCGGCTCATGTGCCGCTGTTATTACACCGGGCATCGGCTGAGTGCTGTGTTTCCGCGGACAAAAGTGTTTCACGAAATGTTCACGCACCGCTCAACAACAATCCACGGATAAGCTACGTATGTATAGGTAGGTATATAGGGTCAAACTAAATTAGCTAGCGAAACTACGAAGATGTGATGGGTCAATCTGTCTAGCCTTTTCCCAACTATGTTGGGGTCCGCTTCCAGTCTTACCGGATGCAGCTGAATACCTGTATTTTACATGGAGCGACTGCTTATCTGACCACCACAACCCAGTAACTGGGTAATACGATACCCCTTGGTAAGACTGGTTGTCAGATTTTCGGGCTTCTGACGTACGACTGTCAAAGATTCACGAATGACAGCCGGGACCAACAGCTTAACGTGCTTTCCGAGGTACAGAGTAGTCTCGGAACAGTAGTACAGAGTAGCTTAACCTGATGGATCGACTCGGTGCGGCTGTTATTACTTAGCCACGAGCTCCTCTGATGGGTATCGATATCTTAACATCTATAAAGCGGCAATAGAAACACAAAATCTGTGTACACAACTGTCTACCTATTACGGTTCATGAGATACAGCCCGCTGACAGACAGACAGACGGACAGAAGGATGAATGGACGGACAGCGTAGGCTTAGTAATAAGGTTCCGTTTGGTACCCTTCGGGTAGGTACGGAACCCTAAACAAACTCGCACAATGGTCATCATGTCATCTGTCATGCAAATCACTCGTAGTCACCATTAACGCGTAGATAATTATATTCTGAATAATCAAATGTAATTCCCCTACTAGAGGTTGTTTTTTTACTGTTTGTCTATGTTTGTAAATATACTTATAAGAGTAATAAATTCGGTTTATCGGCTCTGTTTGACCTTAAAAGGTCAAACAAGGTCTTAAGAGCGATTGTCGCGGGCCGAATTTGACTAACCTTTTTGACCGGGTAGGTAGGTACAGACGGTGTAAAAATAAGTAGGTACTTAGATCAACTTAGATGGATTTATACGCAATATTATTTTCCCTTTTTCAAAAGTTTTTATTGGTATATTTTAAAATAATTAGGTATTAATCAATAAGTATTATAAAGTATTTTTTTTATCATTTTAAATTATTGGGCTTACAAAAAAAAAATATATATATAGTCCTCCAGACCGTATTTTCGGCCACGGCGGCCAATCTCAACGGAGACTAGCCTTCGGCGCGGGAGATATTATAGTGCACAAGTGTTTGCGCAGACACAAGTGCACTCTCTCTTCCCTCACTCTCATAGTCCGATGGGACGGTAGTCCGATGGGACGGTAATCCGACACGACCGGAGAGAGATCAGGCGTAGGACCAACGGCTTAACTTGCTTTCCGAGGCACGCACACCGCCAACTTCCAAACTCCGGGCTGTTACTACGAAATTCCTAATGGAAAAATCCAATAACACTTTGCCCGACCCGGGAATCAAACCCAGGATCCCACGCTCTGCAGTCGCGCTTGCGACCACGAGACCAACGGGGCAGTTACAGACAAAAAAATACTAAGTAGGTATACATACCTATTCGGTAAGTTTTTTTTGCTAACAGTTCTTACTCTTTATACTTTTTTCTGTCAGATTAAATGCTTGCATAAAAAACGAGGAAACGTGTTTTAAATATTTTATTTTATTATAAATAGGTACGAGTATGTTTTGAACGCATCCGTGTAGTGGATATTTAATGTCGATTTAGATTCTACGTAAATCTTTTAAGTCTTTACGTGAATCACGATAACTATATCTTCGCCATCATTATAAAAAGAAAATGTGGAGGCTCTAAAGGTAAATCAGAGTTTGAAAACGGATTTTAAATGAATATTTCGCTACCTCCAATTTAGACCCACTAATAATAGACATTTTATGAAGTTAGTTCTTAACGTTTTCTAAAAGTAGTTACACCTCTGCATAACCCTTCGGGGAATACAGGAGCTATGTTAGATTTTTTGTTATTTTTTTTATTGTAAAGTTTTTTTTTTCATTCTGTCATCTACGTACACAAAATATGTGGAACTATTTTTATCTATGAACTTTGATTTACTTTATTTTATGCAAAATAAATATATTATATTTTTGTGGTTTTAATAAGTCTTTAAAAATTTAATATAGTAAAATTATTTTGGATCAGCAAGTCAAAAAACAAACAAAAAAAAAAAGATAGTATGAAGATTTATTAAAACCTAGATCTATTTGTTAATAGTTTTAATAAAATTAATGTTATATTATATTTTTATTATATTTTTTAATATTATTAACCTTTGAGATTTTAATAAATATTTGAAAACATTTAGATAACCAGAGTATTTCAGATCAGCCAGGCAAAAAAACGACAAAGATATGAAAAAAAAAGAAAAAAAATCACAAGTAACTTATTTAAATTAAAAGAAAATATTATTAATTATTTAGATTAAATAAGTATAACACTTACATTAATATAAACCCCGCAGCCCTAGGTCCGACCAACCAGTCCTGCCGATTGCACCAAACAAAATTTTTTTCCAAAAAAAAATCTGAAGTAACAAACAATTAATGTCAGACAAGTAATCAAATCGATTAACGATTATTAACCGATTATTGTCGACAATAATCGTTTAAATTTTTACAGTAATTTTTCGATGTTTTTCGCATTTTTTTTACATTCGCCATTAGTGCTGCTAAGTCGAAGGTTATTTTACAAATTCGATTAGTGCTGGGGATTGTACAGTCGTTGGATTAACCCGAGAAGTTTTAATTTCGAGATCCAAAAATACATTTCCGGAATCTTTAATCGCGCCATTCATCATTTTTTTGTAATGATCAATGATTTATTTCTGTAAGTAGGTTTGTATAAACAGTCACACGTCATATTTTTAAAATAAGATGAGGTCGGCGTTTCCTATCTGACTACTCTGAGAAGAAAGGCCGAAACAAATTCAGAGGTCACAGTCTCTTTTAAAGTCCAGACATAATCTTGGTCAGATCAATGTGTATATTTAAGAATTGGACTTGTGGACTTGGTGGACTGTAGTAGTTTTTTGAACATTTTCTATTTTGTTAAGTACTTACCTGGTACTTGTTGAAAGGCCTACACTGTCCTCCTCATACCTAATAAAACTGTAATTCGAAAATATTGTAACAGCCAATTATTTTTAAAAAGAGTAACCGTGGAGTTTCCTGCCGGCTCTTCTCCATAGGAAACGACCAATTGGAACCGTGCACCTAGCTTCTGACGTTTCATAAGTGCCCATGTTGTAGGCTTATGTGAAATAAAATATTTTAATTTTGAATTTTACGTAAATTTTAAGGTTCCCCGGAGGGTAAGGAGATGCGAGATGGGCGGACGACGTTGTTACCATCGCGGGTAGCATCTGGATGAGGCTGGCACAGACGCAAGGGGATTGACACAAGAAAAGAGAGGATTAAGCTCAGCAGTTTACAAAGTCGAGCTGTGGATGATGAAAATACTTATGAGCCCCATCTCACTAGGACACCAGTGGCGATGTAACCTAATCGCACTGCCAAAAATTTATGGCTGGTTCCTCAACCGCACGGACGCCTTGTGAGATACTCGTATAACAACCATAAAGCTGTGTAGAAGGTTATTGGTTTTACGTTGGCAATCCCTTAAGGGGATGTAAGAGAGGTCATTTACAACCGACTGACCCCTGATAACCGCCATGCCAATGTCAACAATTTTCGAATTATTTGACATTTTAATTTTTATTTCATACAATTTGAATAATAAAATGTCAAATCACATAATCGAAAATGGTTGACATTTGCATACAAGTTAAAAGGGGTCATTTGGTTGCAAATAGCCACTCCTAAATCCCCTTAACGGATTGCCGACGTATATCCAATAACCCTGTATACCAAGGACCAAGGTTACGCCACCTTAGTGTCCTAGTGAGACGTAAGGGTTAAAGTACATCCCCCATAGATCCCGATAGATTTAAGACAATATTGACATCTGCAATACCAGGGGACTTACAAGGTACAGTCGAAAAAATTGAATTCTGACCCACCATAAGCTTATTTTCTTACAGACATTCAAATAGGTCGACATTCGCGTAAACATATATTTCCTTTGTAACGACCTTTAATTTTTATTACACAGGGAATTATCTGTTGCTGTCTCCATCTTTGTTAAGAGCTTTAAAAAATATATTATTTGACACCAATTTCTGAGTGACATTTTGTTCTGAGTTATTGTTAATTCCAAAGAGTTTGGATTTTAAATATGATTATTAATGCTTTATCTAAATTATTATCTATTGCAGTGATGACAAAGGTTAAAATTGCATAGATCTCCTACCCGTATTGACATAGATTCCATAATATTTAAAACGTCCTAAGTGCGGCATGCACTATAGAGGAGGGAAATCTTTGTTATTTTGACGGTTTCAAACGATTTATCGTCAAAGTGGGTCATGATTCTCTTAGCCTGACTGTACGTTACGATGTCTAAGAGGAGACGACCAACGCGAACGTTTGGATTGGTTCCAGGTTTGGTTTATCAAATGTTTTAGTAATCAATCAATCTGCCTAACCTTTTCCCAACTATGTTGGGGTCGGCTTCCAGTCTAACCGGATGCAGCTGAATACCAGTATTTTACATGGAGCGACTGCCTATCTGACCTCAACAACCCAGTAACTGGGTAATACGATACCCCTTGGTAAAACTGGTGCTCAGACTTTCGGGCTTCTGACGACCCGTAACGACTGTCAAAGATCCACGAATGACAGCCGGGACCAACGGCTTAATGTGCTTTCCGAGGAACGGAGGAGTCTCGGATGTAAAGATCATATCCACGGACCAACGTAGCTTAACCTGATGGATCGACCCGTGGCTGATAACTTAGCCACGCAAATGTCAGCCAGACGTCAGATCAAATGTTTTATGTAGTAATAATACTACTTAGTTATTTTCAAGTGCCTATTGAAGGAAAAAATCGTGAGGAAATCGGCGTGTCCTAGAACGAAAAATTGGAAGACATTGTGTCATCCCGCACTGGGCCTGAGTGACAGACTTTTTTGTCGAAATTGGGTTTTGATTTTTACCCGACTACGGCGAAGAAAAAAGGAGGGTTATGATTTTGACCGGTATGTATGTATGTATGTATGTATGTATGTATGTATGTATGTATGTATGTATGTTCATCTGTTCCCTCCTATCTTCCAAACCACTTATCACAATTTGACAAATGAGGTATAGTTAGAAGCGCCGTGATTGTCCGCTGGTTATAGGCTAGCTAGGTGAAGTCACATCAAATTAAAAATGGCGCCCTCTAGAGGACATAAAGTGAGGAACTTAAAAAAAAAAATGGTTTAATCGTACCATGTTGGGTATGCGCACATTTCAAAAATATATATATTAAAACCCCCAAAGAATTTAAAAAAAAATCAAGTAATAAAAACTAAAACCCAACTACGACTTAAAAGGTATAAACAAGACGCCACAGACAGACAAATTAAAAATCCGGAGTTACACGTAATCTGTTCAATTTATGCCCTAACACGTGTGACTCCGGATTTTTAATTTGTCTGTCTGTGGCGTCTTGTTTATACCTTTTAAGTCGTAGTTGGGTTTTAGTTTTTATTACTTGATTTTTTATAACTTTTATTTTACATCTGATGGGTCCTACAATCTTTGATACGTTTCTTGAACGAGTAAATCGTAGTTAGCTAGATCTTCCTCGCCCGCGGTGGGACAGGGGGCTCCGGCTGGGAATCCCCTAGGCCCCTAGACCGCTTAGCATAGATCACAATAGTAAATTAATATGAATGAAAATACCCAACGCTCAATACTAAGTTTTTCCTAACAATAAACCTTTTTTTTGCTTCTTCGAATTCTGTATGCAGCAATTAATTTTTTGTACTAACAATAGGTTTTACCTACCTACGTAGCGTATGAGCAACTGCGATGAATACTAAAACTCCACTATATTCATTTGTTTATTTACTCAATCTATCTACCTAGCCTTTTCCCAACTATGTTGGGGTCGGCTTCCAGTCTAACCGGATGCAGCTGAATACTAGTATTTTATATGGAGCGACTGCCCATCTGACCTCCACGACCCAGTAGCTGGGTAATACGATACTCCTTGGTAAGACTGGTTGTCAGACGATTACGGGTCGACTGTCAAAGATCCACTAATAACAGCCGGGAGCATGGAGGAGTCTCGGTATGTAAAGATGGTTACCCATTAACCCGTGCGGTTGTTATTACTTAGCCACGAGCTCCTCCTCATTTTTTTATTAGCTACACTTTTTAAAAAGTAAGTACGTTTTCAGGGTTCCGTCGCCAAGGGTGCCAATCGGCCTTATTACTAAAGGTCCGCTGTCCGTCCGTCTGTCACAGGCCTGTATCTATTGAAGCATAATACTTGAAATTTTCAGTCACGAGCAAAAATATGTAAATAATATATAACTCAGCAAAATTCAATAACCATTTTTTCGTGGAATATCGATCGCAACTTTGAGATGATACCTATTTCATAATAATTTATGACTGACATTATTTTCTTTATTATTTTTTTTTCCTGTTATTTTTATTTTTATTACTCGTATTTCTTAAATTTTATTGTTGACAATTTGAAAATATTTATGCATCGCTTACACTTTAGCATTCTTGTTTTTTATTCAAAATTGCACACATGTTTCCGAAAACGGCCTCACGTCACTGTTGACAGCGCTCTGTCTTGGTTTTTTATTTGGTCTGAGATCATTAGTATAAGAATGAAAACCTCTTTATTATTTTAATTAATGCGAAATCAAGTAGGTACCTAATAAGAATCATCAAAGGTTATAGAGGTCAACCACATACTAAACTGGTATTTCGCAAAAATAATCAAGTTAATCAAGTAAAAAGAAGCTAAGCAATTATTTTTAGTACCACAGGTTTTTTTTATTGACAATAAATAATGAAAATATGCTGTTCGTTGGTAGCGCATCACTTGAGAACGGCTGGATCGATTTGGCTATTTTTTGTTTTAAAATATTCGTCAATCAATCTGCCTAGGTTTTTCCCAACTATGTTGGGGTCGGCGTCCAGTCTAACCGGATGCAGCTGAATACCAGTATTTTACATGGAGCTACTGCCTATCTGACCTCCACAACCCAGTAACTGGGTAATACGATACCCCTTGGCAAGACTGGTTGTCAGACTTTCGAGTTTCTGACGACCCGGAACGACTGTCAGAGATCCACAAATGACAGCCGAGACCAACGGCTTAACGTGCTTTCCGAGGCTCGGAAGAGTATCGGTATGTAAAGACGGTCACCCATCCACGGACCAACCCCAGCAAGCGTCGCTTAACCTGATGGATCGACCGGTGCGGCTGTTATTACTTAGCCACGACCTCCTCACTCTCGCTCCTCGCTCTCTGTTTTAGAATATTCGTAATAGTCCGAATTAGGTTTTTACGGAAAAAAAAAATTGGAAATGTTTTCCAGAAAATGTGCAAATTCGGGATAAATGAACGCCCTTTTTTCTATGGGATTTTGTACTCTCCAGATCAAGACTAACTCACGATTCAAGGACAAGACAACTTCTGTAGGGTCAGCTAGTCGACAGTAAAAATAAAATCATATAAGTACAGCATGGTTAGTAATCATATAAGTTAAACCTGGACAAATTCAAAAGAGTGCTTATGAAAATATTAATTGATAAATAAACTCGCTAAAGGAATATTTGGACAACAGGTCTATAATGCCTCCTATAGATAATAAGTGTTAGGTCATCTATTTTGACATTACTGTATTTATTTTAACTAATCGACATTGCAATCCATTGACATTATTCTAATACATTTTATTGACATTTAACATTTATGTGCTGCCTTAGATTTAATTGTTGACATTGAAGGAATAGCTTAATAATTGCTTTGACATTTCTGTATGAGCAATTCGTTTTATTGGCATTTAAGGAGAAACATATTACATAATTTAAAAACTAACAAAGACATCCGTCGTGCTCTTGCTACCGCCGGGGTGCCAGCTGTTCTAGAACCCAATGGCTTGGCACGCGACGATGGGAAGAGACCAGACGGAATGACCATAATGCCTTGGAAGGTAGGTAGGCCTTTGGTGTGGGATGCAACGTGTATCGACACCCTTGCGCCATCCCATCTTCCCAGCACGGTGGGCTGTGCTGGAGCTGCTGCTGCAGGTGCAGAAAACCTCAAACGGCGCAAATACTCCAATCTTATCGGGACGTATTTGTTCGAGCCGTTTGGGGTTGAAACCCTAGGGCCATGGGGTCCGAGTGCCCACTTGGTTTTTCAAGACATCGCCAAACGCTTGGTCGACTCTTCACGTGACCAGAGGGCTGGCCTATTTTTTGGGCAAAGAATCAGCATTGCCATACAACGTGGCAATGCTGCCAGCCTTTTGGGCACTTTTCCTGTTGACAGCGATGCGGACGAATTTTTTGATGGCCTTTGATAATTTTCCCTTGTACATAATTATTATTATAGGTAGGTAGTCTTTCTGTATTAATTTAAAATTTTATGACTGACATTATTTTCTTTATTATTATTTTTTCCTGACATTTTTATTTTTATTACTCGTATTTCTTAAATTTTATTGTTGACAATTTGAAAATATTTATGCATCGCTTACACTTTAGCATTCTTGTTTTTTATAATTTAAATCGATAAAAGTATTTGTTGCACGTAGATAATTAATAAAATAAAATCAAATAAAAGTTTAAAATCAGTAAATAATATTAACCTGGTGCATCAAAATATTCAAGGATTTATGAACAAAGATTTAGAAGTAGAACTATTTATGAATTTTAACAATATTGATATTCTTTGTATAACAGAACATTGGCTTAAAAGCACCCAGTTCTTGTTCAATTTTGATAATCACCAGGTTGGTAGTTCGTTCAGCAGAGTAAATGCTATACATGGTGGCTCATTAATTTTAGTAAGTAACCAGCTGAAATTTAAAGACCGTAAGGATATTGTGAGCCTATCTGTCGAACGGACAGTTGAAATAGCCTGTATAGAATTGGAGCAGTTTATTGTATTAAGTGTGTACAGACCCCCTTCAGGATTGTATGACTGTTTTGAAAAGGTAATGGATGAAGTGTTACACAAGATTTGCAACTCCAATAAGTCTATTATCACTTGCGGTGATTTTAATGTTAATTTGTTAGAAAATTCAGGTTCTTGTAGTAAAATAATAAGTTTGTTTCAGTCCTACAATCTTGTAAACCTATTTTTGGAGCCCACTCGAATAACCCCTACTAGTGCCACATGCCTAGATAATATTTATACAGATATTATACCAAGCCACAAAGAAATTATAAATCTACTAGATTCTGATCATTGCGGGCAAAGGGTTACTATCCCTATCAAAAACAACAAAGTGGCTAAAAAGGATATAACATTTAACCCCAAAACTGCAAGTCGCTTGGAGGTTTTTAAAGAAAAACTAATTAATACATTACCAGTTTTGTCACATCATACTGATCCTAGTCATCTATATGATGATTTTTTTAATTTATACTGTAAACAATTTAATTCCACCTTTATTCCCAAGACTATCTCGGTTAATAGTAATGTATCTTTCAGTGATTGGGCTACCATTGGTATTCATAAAAGTAGAACACGGCTTTATGAGCTGTACAGTGAAAGGACCTATGTAAACACTGTTGAATTTAATTTATATGTTAAAAATTATTCAAAATTATTTAAAAAAGTTTGTTGTATGGCCAAGTCACGTTATTTGAGTTCGAAGATTAAAAACAGTAGTAATGTAATTAAAACGACTTGGAATATTATTAATAGTGAAACGGGAAGGTCTAGTAACCGAAATACTGACTACAGCCTGTCTATTAATGACAACATAATAAAATCAGACTCACAAGTCGCCGAGGCCTTTGAGAATTTCTTTTCAGATATTCCCGTTTCTACCACTAAATCCCTAAACTCATCACCTTCTGTTGCTGAGTCTTTGCTTAAGGAAAATGTTAATGTTTGCGAATCGGAATTTCTTTTTGAACATATTACCTGTAGAGACATAATTAAAACCTTTCACACTTTAAATGTAAAAAAGACTGCAGATCTGTGGGGTAATTCTGTAGAAGTTGCTAAGTCTATTATTGACATTGTAGCACCTACTTTAGCTCTTATCTTTAATAATTGTATCGACTGTGGGGAGTTTCCTGACCTTATGAAAAATAGTAAAATAATACCTTTGTTTAAATCAGGTAGTACATCAGACCCCACAAATTATAGACCTATTTCAGTACTACCTACCTTTAGTAAAATATTTGAGAAGCTAATTTTAGAGCAATTGCAAAGATTTTTTAATAGACATAAATTGTTACATAACAAGCAGTTCGGTTTCACAAGGGGTCGTTCAACAACTGATGCCGGTGTTGAACTTTTAGGACATATTTATAATGCATGGGAAGATAAATGCGATGCCTTGGGCATCTTTTGTGATTTGTCTAAGGCATTCGATTGCGTTCTTCATAAAACATTAATCAGGAAACTCCGCCACTACGGAATCCGGAACACCGCTCTGGATCTTCTTACTTCATACTTGAGTAATAGGATTCAGAGCGTTGACGTTAATGGGAAAAGATCTCCCGGATCTGTAGTAACAATGGGAGTCCCACAGGGCTCAATTCTTGGTCCTTTCTTGTTTCTTATTTATATTAATGACTTGCCTTACCTCATAAAGGATAATCATGAGATAGTGTTGTTTGCGGATGACACTTCGCTTTTGTTTAAACTTAAACGTCAGCAGCTGGTTACTGACGATGTAAATAGCGAGATCGCAAAAGTAGTTCACTGGTTTAATGTTAATAATTTACTTCTTAATGAAAAAAAAACCAAATGCATTAAGTTTACGCTACCTCACGTTAGGCAGGTGAAAACCAATGTGTTGATAAAGGGTGAAGAATTGAATCCCGAAGATAAAACAGTATTCTTGGGCTTAACTTTGGATGCTAAGCTTCAGTGGGGCCCACATATAGATAAATTGTCAAAAAAACTAAGCTCCGCAGCATATGCTGTTAGAAAAATTCGTAATTTAACTGACATAGAGACAGCCCGTTTAGTGTACTTTAGTTATTTTCATAGTGTAATGTCGTACGGTATTCTGTTGTGGGGAAATGCCCCTGACATTCAGACTATCTTTGTTTTGCAGAAAAGAGCTGTTCGATCAATTTATAAACTAAGTCCGAGACACTCTCTCAGAGAGAAATTTAAGGAGATAAATGTAATGACTGTGCCTTCACAGTATATTTTTGAAAATCTTTTATACGCACATAAAAATATAAAATTGTTTAAAAAATACAGTGATATCCATAATATAAATACTAGGAACAAACACAAATTTGTTGTACCTACAACAAGGCTCAAGAAAATAGGTGGCTCGTTCAGATGTCAATGTATACGCTTTTACAATAAGCTTCCAAGCCACGTACAAGATCTAAGCCTTAATAAATTCAAAACATTAATTAAACGTAAGTTGTGCCAAAAAGCGTTTTATACCATTAACGATTACATTGAGGACAAAAAGGCTTGGGATTGAGCTGCTCCAATTTGTACATTTATTTTTTTATTTTTGGTTTTAAATTACTTACGAGTTTTGTTATTTTTGGTAACTTTTTATTTTATTATATACCTACACAGTGACATGAATATTTACTTTGTGAAGTATAATATTATTATTATTTTAATTATTGTGAATTTGAGGACTATGTGGATCATATTTTTTATTTATCTGGCAGTTTGAGTACTATAGGCGGCCTACCCAATTGTCCTTTCTTTGGTATTGTTCGTCGAGTCGTTGAGCTCCTTAAGTTCTGAGTTGAGCTACACGATTACTGACAAATGCGTGCACTGACTGGACAGGTCCACTCAAATCTGTATGGTTCTTTCCTCAAAAGACCATTTCAGACACAAATCTACATGGTCCTCAAATGATCTGACCAAGATTCTTTCCGGATTTTTAAATTTATATTTACATTGACATGAATATTTACTTTGTAAAGTATTATATTATTTTTAATTATTGTGAATGTGAAGATTATGTGGATCTTTCTTTTCTTTTTTATTATTTATTTTTTCTTAATTTTAATTAATCATAGTCTGGCAGTTTGAGTAATTTATGAGGCCTAACCAAATGTCTTTTCTTTGGTATTGTTCGTCAAATCGTTGAGCTCCTTAAATTCGGAGTTGAGCTGCACGATTACTGACAAATGCGTGCACTGACTGGACAGGTCCACTCAATCTGTGTGGTTCTTTCCTCAAAAGACCATTTCAGACACCAATCTACATGGTCTTCACATAATCTGACCAAGATTATGTCTGGACTTTAAAAGAGACTGTGACCTCTGAGTTTGTTTCGGCCTTTCTTCTCAGAGTAGTCAGATAGGAAACGCCGACCTCATCTAGTTTTAAAAAATGTGATTGACGTGTAAAAGTGTTTGTACAAACCTACTTACAGAAATAAAATCATTTATCATTTATCATTTAATAATTAAATGTAAACATGATCATCATATTTGTACGCCAAATGGCAAAACATAGAGCGCATATGAGAATGTAACACCTGTTTGTAAGTACCTATGTTAATAAATAAAGAATCTGAATCTGAATCATGTAGCAAAAACCGATCCGAAAGAGGGCGCCTAGATACCGAAATATACAACACTAGTTTTTGTTTATGCTAAACCCGAAAAGGGGTAAAAAAAATCAGCTGTTCCATACATTTTGTCGATTTAAGTGAACACAAATGTATGGAACAGCTGATTTTTATTTTCGCGATTTCAAAGTTGGTCCGGGTTAAGCATAAACAAAAACTAATGTTGTATTAATTACTATTAAAAAAAACTGAAAATATCAAAGTTACTATTTTAAAATTACGTTTTTAGTTACAAAATTAGCCCAATTTCATTAAAAATTAGCAAATTATCTACACAGGTCATAAGTTATGACTTATGTTATAGACACCCGCTAAACGTCAGCCGCCCCTGTCCTATGTAAAAACCTGGTAAAATTCCCCATTGGGAAAAAAAATGCAGCGATTTTTTTTTTTCTTTATTCCAAAAAAAAACACATAATTAGTCTCTCAGTATGATTATTCACAACACCCTCACGGATCGGACAGGGTTTTTGTTACACGTCATAGTACACAGAAAAATTGCGTTTTTAATTACGCATTACGCATTATGCATAGATTTTGGGCCAGCCTTTTGGGTACTTTTCCTGCTGACAGCGATGCGGACTTATTTTTTAATGACGGGTCCGCGGAATCGCGAAAGTTTGTAAGTATGGATGGATGGATGGATGGATGTTTGTTACTCTTTCACGTAAAAACGACTGAATGGATTTGGATGAAATTTGGCAAACAGATAGTTTATAACCTGGATTAACACAAAGGATACTTCTTATCCCTATATTTTCACGGGATCGAACCTTACGCGGGTGAAACCGCGGGGCACAGC
This sequence comes from Lithophane socia, assembly GCA_947522985.1. Classification (NCBI taxonomy): domain Eukaryota; kingdom Metazoa; phylum Arthropoda; class Insecta; order Lepidoptera; family Noctuidae; genus Lithophane; species Lithophane socia. The sequence continues at coordinate 5,493,657 of OX383280.1, forward strand.
TAGTTTTTCATAATGTCTAATTTTGGGGGTAGTTAAAGATAGAAATTCAAAGTCAACATAGTTTATTGTTAAATAAATAATTAAAAGGGTACAATCATTTAGGTTTTACGTTTCCTTACTAATGATGTGTAGTTGACGGTACTTTTTTGCCAAAAAAAAATACCAATCATTTGAGTACAGTCGAAGACACATCAAATCAAAATATTTTATTTCTCTTAAACTTTTATGAAACGTAAGAAGCTAGGTGCAGTAGATTAAATACCTACACATTATTGAAGCTAACGTAAAAACTACCAAAGCAAACTTATTAAAATTTATACGGGACCACCGCGCGTGCTTCCTCTACAAAATGAAAGAATTTTCAAATTCGGCCTACAATTATCAAAAAAAAAAAAAACATACTGACGAACATACAACCCAAGGATAAACAAAAACGAATCGTTTTGTAAAAGGCAAATTTTGCCTGTAATAGCTACTTCCATAAGTCTACTATACAAAGCTATGAGGTCTATCCTTCATGCACCCTGCCAGGGTTCCGGGAAAGTCCGAAAGGGATACCGGGACCTTGGCAACAGGCAACTGAAGGAACACGGGTGGGTTTTAGTCAGTAAAAGTCTGACACGCCCTCCGCTCCGCCCAGGGCGGGAGAAGTCATTTGATGATTTCCCAAGTCAATGGTCCGTAAATTATAAGAAGTCGTCAAAATTAACATAAACCTACAATACAACTATTTCTGAGACCTACAGTTTAACAAAATGGCAGAAAATGTGTTTTTATTTATTTTATAACGATAACCTTTTGAACCGTGGAATCGTGATTAGAGTTTATCGCTGGAACGATTTACTTAAACATTTACAAGGCAATGTTTTTCCTTAATAGTTAGTTGTATTTAAAATTCTATTTGTGTACAAATAGAATTTTAAATACAACTAAGTATGGAATTCACACGTAACACACATAAGTCCAAAGCCCAGGGTTCATTTTTTATCTAAATCAATTGAACACATTTTGTTTAATGGTATACTATGGCAGTATAGCTTACTTACCCTGTAATTTCTAAGTAATATAAAAAACAGAAGACTTTTTTGTGTTTTTTTAACGCGGTAATCTCTGGAACAAACTGTCTGATTTGAAAAAATCTTTTTGCATTTGATAGCCTAATTCTAGAGGAAGGCTATAGGCTATAAACATCACGCTACGGCTAATTAAACCCATAAGTCGTATCACGAGCTGTGACCCGCGTCACAGCTCGTGATACGACTTATGGGTTTGGAGAGAAAGAAAAGGTGTTTTTACTGTGTTAGACTGTATATCTACAAAAAAAGTATTTTTCTTCTAATTATCGGGTTTCTAGGCAAGTTTTTCTATACCTACTTATACAAAGTAGATAATCATATTTTTTTAAGTTTTAACATTTAAAACCAGCCCCGCTTCGACGTTTAGGGCAACCTCGAAAATTATTGCACATTATTTATCTTAGCTTAGCTTCCCTCTCGAAGAGAGGAGGCCTGTGTCCCAGCAGTGGGAACATTATAGGCTGATTATGTACCTATGTATGTAACTTAGATAGGTAGCTTTTATGCGTTGTTTATGATTACATAGCTTAAAATAATAATTAAGTGACCGCCACAAATAAAAAACAAAAAAACAAGTTTCAGGCACAAACATTTTTGACCGTTGCCTCGAATAGACATCCCGAAAAAAATCAAAATGTCACCCACCTTTGCGTCCACGAACAATGTTCAGCACCAAAAGTTGCACTATTAAAACATAATATTTTACAAAACACACTGATGAGTTCTCGGAAGCCGGTTCTTTGTATTTCTCAGCGTATTTTCCTCGTGTGACAAGGTCGTTTAGCGAGCGCTCGCGGCGAACTGGACGCGGATCAGCGCAGATGTATAATATAAGTGGCCGCTACCTATATAGATTTGTCTGTAATGGCTGACCATTGTGACGATTTAATGTCTTTTTTAGGGTTCCAAACCCAAAGGGTAAAACGGGACCCTATTACTAACCGTGCGTTTGCACTCGCGAAACATTTGCGACAAAACATGTTGAAATCTCTATATTCTGTCAATGTTCCATACAATTTTTGACAGGAACTAGAGATTTAAACCATGTTTTGTTGTAATGTTTCGCCAGTGCAAACGCAGGGTAAGACTCTGCAGGCTGTCTGTCCGTCTGTCACCAGGCTGTATCTCATGAACCGTGATAGTTAGACAGTTGAAATCACAGATGATGTATTTCTGTTGCCGCTATAACAACAAACGTGATTTTTTTGCCGTTTTTATATAGATAATGGTACGGAACCCTTCGTGCGCGAGTCCGACTCGAACTTGTTTAATTAATTATTAAAATTGGACTCTAATAAATTCACATTAAGCCTAATTCACATCCTGGAAGGGCTAGCCGAGGTGTAGGTACCTATAGTACCTACACCCTCATTTTGACAGTTATGTTGTCCCTATCTGACCTCCAGAACACAGTTACGGAGTAACACGATATATAATGAACGGCCCATCCACTGAACAACCTCGGCAAGCGTCGCTTAACCTTGAAACTGTTGCACTTAATATTCTTAATCTTTAAGTTTGAAGGCTTTAATACGTTTCCGAGATTTCGTTATTAGTTACTCAGTGAGTCTCTCAAAACGGTGAAGGAAAACATCGTGAGGAAACCGGCATGTCCTAGAACCAAAAATTCGAAGAAATGTGACATTTACCAACCCGCACTGGGCCCGAGTGCGGGTTGGTAGATGTCACATTGAACCAAAAATTCGAAGAAATGTGCGCGGGCCGAGTGCGGGTTGGTAGATGTCATATTTCTTCGAATTTTTGGTTCAATGTGACATCTACCAACCCGCACTCGGCCCGCGTGGTGGATTTTAGATTACCTACAGCCTCTCGAAGGAGGCCTGTGTCCCAGCAGTGGGAACATTATAGGCTGATTATTAATTCAGTGAGTGGAATATTGCTTTGCTTTTATTATGTTTGAAACATTCACCGCGTCACAAACATGACATTATTTATTAAGAATCTCGGGCGCGGTCGCAGCCCAAGATTTTGGGGGGGGTCACCAACGGTGCCGAGGAATATTTTTAGAGAAATATTTACCTAATTCATAAGTACTCCAAAAACTTTGTTTTGTACAGGGTTAAACACCGTTATCCTTGAAACCAGAGGTTTGGTTTCATTTATAGAACGTAAAATCAATGGAAAAAAACTTTTTCCACATGAACATTTCACGCTATACGCAAGGGCAACGAACTTGCGTCTCAACACGGCGGGCGGCGCGGCGGTTGGCGGGGGCGGGCGGGGCGCGCGGGACGTTACATGACCGGCCGCGTGCGCGCGGCCCTTCTTCAGTCAGCTGTTTCGCAGCTCTCTCGAGCGCGTATCCATGAGTATAGGGACAGTGACGGATATTTACTTTTTAAAATCTTTTAATATAAATAAGGTTTTTTTATTGTTGTTAATGGGTCATTTATTTTTATATTTAAGTCAACTACCCATGGTTTGAGTGACAACGGTTGCATACTGTATATGCCCTTCGGCTTAACTAGCCCCGTTAGTGTAGCAGTCGAAGTGCTACTCCTAAGCATGAGGTTAGGGTTTCGATACCCAGTTAGGGCAAAGTGTTACTTTTTCTATCTGGAATTTCACAGTGGCAGCCCGGAGTCTGGATTAGCGTCCGGTTGATGGTGTGGCGGCATTTACTTCGCCACATGCGAGCTACGCATCAAAGACAAAAATCCTGCATCGCGCAATTAGAGTTTACCGCGCGGTCGACATTTAACAAGATCCCGACATCAATCGTTGGATAGTTGCCCGCCAGCCACGACACTCGCTGATAGGATGAGTGAACCTACACCCTGTTCCTCATACCTCTAAAAAAAAACAACCGACTTCCAAAAAAAAACAATTATAAGGGAAAAAATAACTTTAATTTCGGAAGTCAGTGGCAAACATCGATAATTGAAAACCAAAGACACCGACTTCCGAAATTAAAATTATTTTTCCCTGTTTATTGTTTTTTTTTTGGAAGACGGTTGTTTTTTTTGTAAAAAGTTTTTATTTTTCACTTTTTTGTTGTTGTACCTACCCCACAATTTCGAATATCACTACCTGCTACGTAAGTAACAGTGACGGAGTAACTTAAAATATCGTCCACATAAACTAAGTGGGAAAAATACGTAATATCGAAGCTAACTCAAAAACTACGCAAGCAAAGTTAATACAATTTATGATCACTGAAGCGTGTCCTACCTGTGGGACAGGTGCACTTATCAAGAGTTTTATCTGTCAGCCATTTCACAGAAAACTTGGAATAAATGATATTTTTCCCTAAAATTAATATTCAAAGCACATCTTTTCTAACATCCTTCTACAGCTGTGTTTTCACAAGGAAACTAACGTCGGGCAAAACGGCTCTTGCCTGGCCTATCATCGGTTGCCGATTTTTTAACCGACTTCTACAAAAAGGAGGAGGTTCTCAATTCGGCTGTAGGTATGTAGTTTCTTAGATCTGCTCGACGTCCGTATGTCACTGCAGGGATCCAGCAGAATATCAGCGTCAGGTATATTCGCCTGACACATGCTGAGTTGGACTCCCATTTGGTGCAACGTTGAGACGCACACCGCACTTTGTATGTTTCGTTTTTTTTTTTTTTTTAAAGTTTGTCATTGACAATATTGTCATCACCGTGTCTAGTTTTCTTTTAATGTTTCAATTTTTTTTTTTTTTTTGTATATTGGCACCCAGCTGTTTATGTACCTACTGTAATGTACCTAATTAGTTATAATTTAACCGTGTTTTTGTATGTTGTGCTGTCTTTTGTGTGCACCAAATAAACGTTTTATCTATCTATCTATCTATGTTTTCTTTAGTGTGTTTTTTCAGGATTACTCCGCCAATTATGAATCGATTTTGATGATTATAAGAACTAATATTTCACCTGTGATAAACAATAAAATGAATTTGAATTTGATTCTTGTTTTGTTTGGTAGGTCAGGCTTCAGAGGTGGTCCCTTATACATTTTATTAACTTTGCTTGCGTCGTTTTGGAGTTAGCTTCAATAATAAAATATCTCCCCGGTGCCCCTATGAACAGCACGTTCGTTGTTAGGTTATGAATTCTCTGCGCGACCGTCGACTGACACAGGATCTAATTTTCCTCTACAAATTGGTCAATAACACATTAGACTGTGACTAATTAGTTGAGCGTCTTGTCAAATTGTGATAAGTGGTTTGGAAGATAGGAGGGAACAGATGAACATACATACATACATACCGGTCAAAATCATAACCCTCCTTTTTTCTTCGCCGTAGTCGGGTAAAAACTAAAACCCAATTACGACGTAAAAGGTATAAACAAGACACCACAGACAGACAAATAAAAAATCCAGAGTCACACGTGTTAGGGCATAAATCGAACAGATTACGTGTGACTCCGGATTTTTAATTTGTCTGTCTGTGGTGTCTTGTTTATACCTTTTAAGTCGTAGTTGGGTTTTAGTTTTTATTACTTGATTTTTTTTTAAATTCTTTTGGGGTTATAATATATTATATATTTTTGAAATGTGCTCATTAAGCCCTTTCATTTGATAACCAACATGGTACGATTAAACCATTTTTTTTTTTAAGTTCCTCACTTTATGTCCTCTAGAGGGCGCCATTTTTAATTTAATGTGACTTCACAAGCCTATAACCAGCGGACAATCACCACGCTTCTAACAATACCTCATTTGTCAAATTGTGATAAGTGGTTTGGAAGATAGGAGGGAACAGATGAACATACATACATACATATCGGTCAAAATCATAACCCTCCTATCTTCCAAACCACTTATCACAATTTACCAATTTACCCGACTACGGCGAAGAAAAATTCTTCGCCGTAGTCGGGTAAAAATACAATGAATCTACCAAAATTTTTGACAAGTTTGACAGATTACGACTTGAATATCCATGTCTGTGTCCAAATAAAAGTTATTCTTTCTTTATTAACGTTTTCTAATACGAGGATTGGCCTCCAGCACGCGTAATATGTTGCGGGAAAGTCCGAAAGGGATACCGGGACCTTGGCAAGAGGCAACTGAAGGGACACGGGTGGGTTTTAGTCAGTTAAAGTCTAACACACCCTTCCGCTAGACCCAGAGCGGGAGAAGTCATTTAATGATTACATTACAAAAAAAAAAACACGCGTATAATGTCATTTTGTCTATTCTTCCGTCGACAACGTTTCTACAGTGTTTATGCTACGCGTGCTAGAATGTCTCAAAGCGATAGGGATGCAAGAAGTGTAAAAAAGTATCGATATTATCGTATCGATATTTAAAAAAAATATCAATATCGATTTCGATATATCGAAAAAAAAATATCGATAAGTGTATCGGTGGAATTTTCAAAAAAAAAATTTACTTTATGTAGTTCAAGTTTATCATTATTTTTTTTATCATTTAAATACCAAACTAGGAAAAAAAGTACTAATAATTTTTACGGCTCTGAATTCCAGCGGTTTTAGTCAGCGGCGACAACGGTGTTGCTATTGAAAATATATCATTTTTGATACATTTTCGATACTTGATATTTTATATCGATACATCGATATATCGAAATAATAAATATCGCCTGAAAATATCGATATATCGAACAAAATATATCGATATTTCGATAGATCGATATTTTTTCTGCAAGCCTACAACGCGGCCACCGACCAAAATTGGAACTAACGCCATCTTGTTTTGTCAACACAATTTCTGTGACACAATCCAGACACAATTTCACAAAAATGTTGACAAAGTCTCGTCCAAAACGGAGTCGACACAAGCTGCAAAAAAGTAGAAATAAAAAGTACCTATTTGTTTCTTTTAATAAAATCTGACACTGGCGACCTACCACAATCAATTCAAATATTTTGAAGTTTGATATTCGAACGGCTGTAATGTATTTCCGTCAGTAAGAGTTGCGCTGTCCTAGATAAAATTCCATTTATCCGTCAGAACACGAAAATCATGGGCGGGGGGCCCATGATTTAACAAATTTAACAAACTATCTTTGGCTTCTAAACAAAACAGTTTTAAAAAAACATTACAAATATGTATCGGCTACTCCTTCATCCTTATATGCAACAGGTAAGTCTACAGGGTTTTTAACTTACTAAGAAGTTCGCAAATAAAACTCGCCGGTTAGGTTATTTTTATAAATCTGTCACAGAATTTGTCTTTCAAAGATTTCGTGTCTACGTTTTTCATATTTCTTGTGGATTTATTCGTTGAAGTTTCTTAAAGAATGTTGCCGCTAAAAAGATTTGCTGCTCTATCTCAAGTAGGTGATAGACGTGCGTGATAGTACGCGGTCTTTAAGTTCGCGACCCTACTCGGCTCGCCGACGGTGCCACATGTGAAGCTTGCTAAAAAATTCATTGTTACATTGGCTCGCGGCGATGACAGACGAGTAAGCTCGCCGAGCCATTAGTACGCGGACTTGCTCGCACGTCTATCACCACTTTCAAAGTGTATTATGACAAAACAGGTAAAAGTTCTGCAAAATGGGTACGGCGCGGCCTGTGACCACCAGTTTATGCAGACCGCAATGCCGCAGCCCACAAAACGGATGACCATCTCGCGTCGAATAAGCGACGAGGCGAATGAGGGTCAGAAGATAGACATGCAACGTTTGCAGAATTTAAGTTAGTCCCACCCCACTATATTTTTAATTTCGTAGGGCATCTCGCATTTCCCCTTAGGAGGCTGACAAACCAGGTTATCCTGTCGATGCCTTAATAAATGAAGGCCTCCAGAGACATGCAGTGTGGCCATTATTTAAGTAAAAGCTTGCGCTGGTACACGAGGAGCATGATTTTAAAGTGTGCTTGGAGTTTCTTTCCCGTTCTTCTCCATAGGAACCTACTACGCTTTGGAATGGGCAAATATCTTCGCAAGTGACTGTTATTGATTTAATTGAAATAAATGCTTTGAGTTCGAGTTTGCATGTCACCTCGCAAATTCTCTTCCAAAGTGCGCGCGGCCATAAGCAGATAGTGCCATTCACGAAGACGCACCCTACTCTTCGCTTACAGTACAGTAATAGCGTTTACGAAGAAGAGTTGCGCGTGTTCGTGGATGGCACTACCTATATGTATTTACTAGAAACTGTCCAACTGACAGAGGCCCTAGTGTGAGTTTCTTTTTACCCGACTACGGCGAAGAAAAAGGAGGGTTATGATTTTGACCGGTATGTATGTATGTATGTATGTATGTATGTATGTATGTTCATCTGTTCCCTCCTATCTTCCAAACCACTTATCACAATTTGACAAATGAGGTATCGTTAGAAGCGTCGTGATTGTCCGCTGGTTATAGGCTATGTGAAGTCACATTAAATTAAAAATGGCGCCCTCTAGAGGACATAAAGTGAGGAACTTAAAAAAAAATATGGTTTAATCGTACCATGTTGGGTATCAAATGAAAGGGCTTAATGAGCACATTTCAAAAATATATATATTATAACCCCAAAAGAATTAAAAAAAAATCAAGTAATAAAAACTAAAACCCAACTACGACTGAAAAGGTATAAACAAGACACCACAGACAGACAAATTAAAAATCCGGAGTCACACGTTATTTGTTCGATTTATGCCCTAACACGTGTGACTCCGGATTTTTAATTTGTCTGTCTGCGGTGTCTTGTTTATTTTTTATTTTAGTTTTAGTTTTTATTACTTGATTTTTTAACCATCTCGATTTTACGCATCGACCGCGTTCGGCGTTCAGATTGGCCTTTCCCCAGTGAAGACCAGTGAAGGGCCTATCGGAGCGCCGAACGCGATCGATGCGTTGAAATGGTTAAAGTAAACTCACACTAGGGCCTCTAGTGTCAGAAACGCATTCTCTTGGCGCCCGGATTAAAGCGTACGTAGTTTCAATAGAACAAGAGGTATATCTAATATATACTGGTTTGATAAAAGATTTAATTTGGGGGATATTGATAATCGTGCTACAGTCTGGAGAAATTAGCAACTCAGGCAGCAAGTATTTAGCGTTACTCATTGGCTTCCGTGGGCCAGACTTACTAAGGTGTCCAAATATAAAACGGCAATCATGCACGGTTGCCGCGCGCGGCCTGCCGTGCTTTGATTGGACGACTGCCGCGAACGCTTCTGTCTACCTGCCGCGCACAAAGATTTTTACGTAACTAGAGCGCGGCAGAAATGTGTCCTGCAAACGCCGCGTGTTGCTGCCGCGCCGCTCATTGTTTGGACACACCTTTAGGCTGAGTCCTGAGTGACGGCGCACCGTGCAAGCGGAATTAACAGCGGATAAAAAACAAATGTTCGAGATGTTCGAACTTGTCCGGAGTGCGAGCGGGCGCGCGCATTTCACGGCGCATTTGACGTTTCATTATATTTCATTATACATACATGATATATATAAGAGATCGAAAAATCAAATTCATAATCCTCATTAATTACTATTCAGGACGCCCACTAGACATCAGTCTTTTAAATACGCTCCGCAATCTCAGGACTCAGCCATAAAGTATCTGCAAACATCGAGGGTTTTTAGATACTCCTTCGCTTGATCAAAATCTTTTCTCTTTTTAATATTTTTTCATTTGGAAAACCTTATGTATGACACACGCGTGTCACAGTCGCCAAACCGCGTGTATTTCGATGGTTGTGTTCGCGTATACCCGCGCATCCGTGCGTGTTCCTCTAGCGGCTTTTCTCTCTCATCAGCGCGGTTCGCGGGAATCTACACAGCGACCCAGGCCGTCATGGCTGGTCAAAGTACTCGACGGGGCCGACGTCGACGGCGACGCCATTCGAAGAAGTCCATTGGCAGTGATCGGAGCGGGTCGCGTCTTCGAGTGTTCGAGAACTGTCTTGTGGACCACAGCACAGAAGATTGTGTGAATGCTAAGCAACGTTAGTCCAACTTATCTACTATTTATTCTATGAGAATCGCTTGGACATCCATATCCTTACATATTATAAAACAAAGTCCTCCGCCGCGTCTGTCTGTCGTCCTGCTCGCGAAAAACTCGAAACTACTGCACCGATTCTCATACTGTTTTCACTAATGGATAGAAAATGGAAAAAAAAATCGGCTGTTCCATACATTTTGTCGATTTAAGTGAACACAAATGTATGGAACAGCTGATATTTTTTTCGCGATTTCTAGGTTGGTCCCTTAAAAAAAGTTGTTCAAAGTGATGAGTACAATGACCCCTTTTCGGGTTTAGCGTAAACAAAAACTAATGTTGTATAATAACCGCCATCCACGCGGGAGAAGCCACGGGCATCAGCTAGTGAAATACAAAAGGGAGTGCCACTGCTGCCGGCGCCGGCGCCGGCTCCCAAAAATAAACGCCATTGGGACTCGGCACCGGCAGTCTGCTGCGCGTGCGATGACTGCACTAAATACGATTTTGTCCAAACTGAGTTAGCTAAGGGGGATGCGCGAGGGTGGCCCGCGAAATTCAAATTTTCTTACGTTTTTTTGCAATTTGCAGGTCAGTATCAGGTTGTATGTTGATCTAAATATTATTAGCGCTCGTAAAAAATATGGATTTACAGAATTATAAACATTAAAATCAGCAATACAACTCTCTAAGCTCATGTAAGTGTATATTTTATTTTATAATTCTGTAAATCCATATTTGTTACGAGCGCTAATAATATTTAGATCAACATACAACCTGATACTGACCTGCAAATTGCAAAAAACGTAAGAAAATTTGAATTTCGCGGGCTACCCTAGCGCATCAACCTTAAACCTAGATTCGGAATCAGCGCAATGAGCTGTGCAATTGATCTGACTGCGGTTTTAATATCTTAACGGGAACATTTGATTTTCAATAAGGGTAGCCGTAAGTCGACTTTATGATAATTATGTTTTCCTTATCATAACAGCAGTAAAGTAACGGCGAGTTTCTAAAGTGGGAGATAGACGTGCGTACCTACTTAAAGTACGCGGGCTTTAAATTCGCGACCTTACTCGGCTCGCCGGCGATGACACACGTGAAACTTGCTCAAAATTTCATTGTCTAATTGGCTTGTAGCTCGCGGCTCACGGCGGCTTGCGGCGATGACAGACGAGCGAGTAAGCTCGCCGAGCCATAAGTACGCGTACTTGCTCGCACGTCAATCACCCCTTTTAAACTTATTTTTATGATATTTCTGGTAGGAGACGGCGCCGGTATTTGCGAGGAATGTGGGGGCCCATTACACTTACCACGAGCTCCTGATAAAAGGAAACACAAAGATGTAAAAAGAGCACCCTGTCCCGACATACCCGGCGTTGATGCTCGGCGAAATCAACCGAGTACGAACCATTATTTAATTTCGCAACTATGTTTAGTTGATGCACGATATAATTTATTTTTGTTTTAAGGTTGATGCGCTAGGGGGTGGCCCGCGAAATTCAAATTTTCTTGCGTTTTTTGCAATTTGCAGGTCAGTATCAGGTTGTACGTTGAACTAAATATTATTAGGGCTCGTAACAAATATGGATTTACAGAATTATAAACATAAGAATCAGTAATACAACTCTCTAAGTTCATGAAACTGTCATTCAATGCACTTACATGAGCTTGGAGAGTTGTATTGCTGATTTTAATGTTTATAATTCTGTAAATCCATGTGTTACGAGCGCTAATAATATTTAAATCAACATACAACCTGATACTGACCTGCAAATTGCAAAAAACGTAAGAAAATTTGAATTTCGCGGGCTACCCTAGCGCATCCCCCTTAAGTAATTGACATTTTTTATCGGATTCGTTAAGCCCGTGAAATTGTGGGACAAATTTTTAGAGAATCGAATATTATTTAGTTGCTTTAAAACATGGTAGGTTTACGGCCAGATCCTTCATCAAAAGTAACAGTCAACTGTTCTTTTGCACTATTGTATTTTCAATCCTCGGCGCTGAGGCGAGGGTTGTAAATCCAACAGCGCAGATTTCGCTTTACCTAAGTTTAAAGTGGGTGATAGACGCGTGCGTACTTAAAGTACGCGGTTTTTAAGTTCGCTACCTTACTCGGCTCGCCGTCGGTGAAACACGTGAAGCTTGCTCAAAATTTCATTGTCAAATTGGCTCGCGGCTCGCGGCGATGACAGACGGGCGAGTAAGCTCGCCGAGCCATAAGTACGCGTACTTGCTCGCACGTCTATCACCCCTTTAACGTATAAACACCAAATAGACTCACTCAGTAAAAAGCGTCACTTATATGTTTTCTTTTACCAAATGAAAATTATAACTTTCCACAGCCGACCCACAAGTGACCGCACCAGTCCTGAACAGCAGCTGGCGAGATCCAAAACTTGAACCCCCAGGCAGAAAAAGCGAAATTCTTCAAGGGACAACGTCTGAAAATTGAACCAGAGAAACGAAAATGCAAAATTATGGTTAAAATATGTCTTATATTTGAATTTGAGCAAGACTTTTAAAACAGGTTCAATTTGTAGCCACATACGAATTGCGCAAGACATGACAGGGCCTAAAAAAAGCCCCTAAAGCGTTTCGTATTTCTACAACGACTTTCAACAGGATTGACATAATTATGCTTTTCGATAGCATAAGTCAGACCTATACATTTTTGCCGTTCCCATCATCGTTATCGCTGATAGAATGTCACTTTCTCTAGGCCCTCAAGATTGACATAAGCTTTACGATAGCTTATGTCAGTGCTATACATTTTTGCCTTTTCCATCATCGTTATCGCTGATAGAATGTCACTTTCTCTAGGCCCTCAATATTGACATAAGCTTTTCGATAGCTTATGTCAGTGCTATACATTTTTGCCTTTTCCATCGCTGATAGAATGTCACTTTGTCTAGGGCCTCAGCTTCGCTATTCACAACCGTTCGCTTTATGCTTTCGTGCCGAATCAAACATCAATCAATGTTATCAAAATGGTCTTCTGACTGTTCCCAAATCCGAAACCCTAAAAAAATTTTTTTTATCAAATTACCACCATTTTTCTGACAGCTTTTAGCTGGAGCAAGGATTTTATCTCCAGCAGAGTGCATGCAACTGGTTACTCTGCCGCTGGCTGCTTAGTTCTATACTGTAATATTTAAAGAATTTAAATCTATAATAATAATTTAATCTTATTATAATTATCTATATTAGGGTTGGATTGATGTGACCCTGGAAAAGGATTATTGGAAAGATTTCGGGGAGGCCTTGGCTCAGCTGTGGGACAGTGTAGGCTAATATAAAAAAAAACTTATTTAATTGTATTTAAGATTAAATGTAAAATGTAATTTCACCTATTTATTTATTTATTTATAATTCTATATTTAATTTGACCTTACATATACATCAAGACGGCGTCATATGATTAGTTCCGATTTCAACCGAGCGCAGACTGAGTCATTTTCGATTCGACAACCTGTCGTTGATTATGAATAGCTATGCTGGTGTCACACAAATCCTACATCGCGCAAGTAAAGTTTTCCGCGCAATTTTTATTTATACAAATGTAACAGGCAGTGGCCCATGAGACACAACACCCGTCTGTTCAGAGGGAGTATCTTCCCTTAGCTATGCTGGTGTCACACAAATCCTACATCGCGCAAGTAAAGTTTTCCGCGCAATTTTTATTTACACAAATGTAACAGGCAGTGGCCCATGAGACACAACACCCGTCTGTTCAGAGGGATGATCCTCCCTTAGCTATACTGATGTCACACAAATCCTACATCGCGCAAGTAAAGTTTTCCGCGCAATTTTCATTTATACAACAGTCTTACAAATTCTAACAGGCAGTGGCCCATGAGACACAACACCCGTCTGTTCAGAGGATCTTCTCTTTTCAATGGAGGAACTGTCCTTCCTGCTTTCTGTTCGTGTCACTTGCACGATAGTATTTCAGATTTTGTTGGCCCAAAACTTCACTATTTCCAAGGCGTCCTCAGTGACAGATGTCACTTTTGTTTTGGCACACAAAGAGGATATGAGTCGGAGTATAGTTTGCGACATAGCTCCACACCCACACCCTGATGCCGCTCCATCGAAGTACCACTTTATCAGGTTGGATTTCCGACCATCCCATTCATTATCCAAAAAAAATGTTATCTTGTGAAAACCCCATGGGGCCAACGCGCATTGAAACGAAGCTCACACCGTGTGTCGGACAGTCGGATGGGTTAAGATCTTCACTATGCCGAAAGGCGTCAATTGCTGGATATAAACGACGCGAGGGGTCTTGTGCTGCATCCAGCGGATTCCCGTTAGCCCATCAGTGGTAACGGCGCCGACTAAATTCAGGTCGTAACTTCGACTCCAGGCTCTTCACTTTGAAATGATTTCATCACCACTATGCTCTCAAAACGGTGAAGGAAAACATCGTGAGGAAACCGGCATGTCCTAGAACCAAAAATTCGAAGACATGCGACATCTACCAACCCGCACTGGGCCCACTCTCTCCCAGCAGTCTGGGCCTGTGTCACAGCAGTGGGAACATTATATGCTGATTATGCTATGGGGCAAATTAGGATGGTCGTCTGATTTCAGCTGAAACTAGAACAAAAGTTGAAAGTTTTAAAGCGTTAAATTGAGTTAGAAACAGCATTATTTAAAAAAATTATAAAATAATGTTCGTGTCGCCTTTGGCTCTACCACGCTTTAACTTTGGCTAAAATTGGCTATACAGCTTGAATGAGATTGTCCTTTCATAAGTCCCTAGTGTCAGTCACTGGCATTGCGTAACACACTTTTAATTACAATCCGAGAAGGACATGGCTAATTCATTGCTTCATACGTTTGAAAAATTCGTATGCTCAACAACGTAAATGACGCAATGAAGGTGGGTGAACTCTCAAAATGAATATGCGATAATTATCAATTTATGTGACTTCTGGTTTCTGTACTTGGTTGGGTGGTGGAATTACCAAACTTACAAAAATTAATTAATAAACATACCAGCCTCAAGCTTCCTTCCCAATCAATCTGCCTTTTCTCCATTATAGGGTTAGTCTCCAGTCGGGTTATTCCGTTTATCCATCCCAAAAAATCCACCCTAAGCTGGATACTCGAAAACGTATGTCTGAGAATCCACCCTAGGCCTAGTTAAACGGAGTTTATAGGCTTAGGGTGGATTCTCGGACATACGTTTCCGAGTATCCACCTTAGGGTGGGTTTTTTGTTAGCGTTTGTTGGGGTGGATAAACGGAATAAGCCC
Organism: Lithophane socia; assembly: GCA_947522985.1. Lineage (NCBI taxonomy): Eukaryota > Metazoa > Arthropoda > Insecta > Lepidoptera > Noctuidae > Lithophane > Lithophane socia. The sequence continues at coordinate 5,508,850 of OX383280.1, forward strand.
TCCAGTCTAGACGGATGCAGCTGAATACCTACCAGTTTTTTTTTTCATGGAGCAAACTCTACTTGTTCTAAAACCCAGCTATTGGGTAATGCGATACCCCTTGGTATGACTGGTTGTCAGACTTTAGAGTTTTCTCCCTACCAATAACGACTTTCAAAGATCTACCAATGACAGGCCGGGACCGGGTAGATGGTAGGTAGCTGCTTAGCTTGCTTTTCGAGACACGGAGGGGTCTCGATTTGTAATGGTTGGTAACCCATCCACAAACCGACCGCCGCAAGCTTTGCTTAACCTTCCATCGACCCGTGCGGCTGTTATTATTTAGCCACAAGCCCCCTTCTTAAACTTCTGTCCCACGAACCGATTTGTACTGCAGTCGGTGAAGCTACCAAATTGACGCAATACGTCAACTGAGTGTGAATTGAGTATTAGGACAATTTTTCCTTGACTTTACTAGCGAGCACGCACCAAAGGCCAGCGTACGGGTCACAGATTACTAATAATTATGTAGCAAGCTAGAAGCGCCTCGCGCCGCCTTTACGCGAAGACGCTAACGTCAAATTACTAGGAGTAATCTGACAGGTGCTAACTGTCACTTTTTTAAATAATAACATCTAAAGAATGTATTTCAGAATTCATACCTATACCTACATTTATTTTCCACTTATTATGATCAAACTTATACTATTACAATACCTATTATTATGAGCATTTTATTTTTCAATGTGACAGTAGCGCCTGTCAGTTTATTCCAGTGAACGAATGATTCAAGTCTAAATACGACATTCATTGCGTATATTTCAGTGAAAAGTCGGCTTTTTAAGCTTACTTGCAACAACCTGCCTAGCCTTTTCCCAACTCTTTTAGAGTTGGCTTCCAGTCTAACCGGACGCAACTGAATTTAACATGGAGTGACTGCCTATCTGACCTCCACAACCCAATACAATACCCCTTAGTAGACTGTCAAAGATCTACGAATGACAGCCTAGATGCTGACGGCTTAGCGTGCTTGCCGAGGCACGGAGGGGTCACGATATGAAATAGATGCATGGTCAACCATCCACAAACCGACCGCGGCAAGCGTTGCTTATCTTTCGATGTTTTCATCATCTACCTAGCCTTTTCTTATCTATATTGGGGACGGCTTCCAGACAGCAGCAGCAGAATACCAGTATTTTACATGCAACGACTGCCTATCGGACCTCCACAACCCAATTACTGGGTAATACGATACCCCTTTTTATAACTGGTTGTTAGACTTTCGGGCTACTGACGACCCGTAACAACTGTCAAAGACTTAAAAATGGCAGCCAGGAGTCAACGGCTTAACGTGCTTTCCGAGGCGAGGCATGGAGGGGTCTTGGTGTGTAAAGATGGTCACCCATCCACGGACCAACCGCCGGAAGCGTAGCTTAACCTGATCGATCGTCTCGTGCTGCTGTTATTACTTAGCCACGAGGGATGCGCTGCGGCCCGATGTGGCAGTAACATTTAATTCGCTTTCCTTTACATTGTCTTTCCAATTTTCCACGGAGATCTACAACGCCGTATGGAAACTACGCATCACACTGACTGACGTCACGCAAAATTCTGTATCGCGCAAGTGAAGTTTGCCGCGCGACCAGCATAAAGCGTCGGGCAGTAGCCGACCAGACACGATACCTGTCTGGTTCTGTAAATGGGATGAAGAACTGCACACCCTAACTCTCTATTGACACAATTTATCTTGCTTCATAAATCATAAATCAAAGCTGGCTCAAGTTCAAATATAATAAAACTTAGATTAGGATTATAATATTATGTATTGAAATTGGGTACATAGTAAATTTTTTATGTGATTTTTGAAGGAAATCTTTGGATTAAGAATAAAAAATTATAACATCTACAATGTTTTACTTTTTAACATTCATACATCATAATACATTCACAACAGAACATGTTGAAATCTCTAGTTCCTGGCAAAAAAATTATGGAACATTGACAGAAAATAGAGATTTCAATTTTCTTGTGAATGTTTCGCCAGTGCCAACGCACAGTAACTGTTTATTTTTTTACTTTTTTACACAATATTTAGATTGATGGCGATGAGGATTTCAACCGTTGTTTCAAAATTCACATGGATCTAAATTCGGGTTATTCCGATCATCCACCCCAAAAAATCCGCCCTAAGTTGGATACTCGGAAACGTATGTCCGAGAATCCAACCTAAACCTATAAATTCCGTTTATCCAACTGTCGCTGAGAAATGCATTACGCATCCCCGCTCGTGGGGGACGAGTCTGGGGTATGTGGGACTCCTGTCGCTAACGACAGTATACCCACTAAAACTCAGCGGTGTTCCCACATCGCCGTAATGGGAGGGCCATGGGAAACCGGCTCAGCCTTTACATCCACAACCCTCCCGGCGCATGCCCGCCTAGCTGGCGGGCCCCGCACGCCCCCCAGGTTGGGGAGCTACGGGAATGGCCGGGAACACCTGGCCATTCCCGTCCGACACTGGTGGAGACCTGTGCAATACAGGCAAGGGTGCCCCCGCACCCATTGCCTGCTGGCCTCCACCTGGGAGGAGTCGGAGATGACTATCGTACTGACGTCTTCTTCGACCCCTCCTCCGCCTTCGGAGCGGCGCCGCGTCAGGATCGTCCTCCCGCGCGCGCTCCGCCGCCTCCTTCTGGGACATGACGTGTTCACAGAAGGAGGCGACCGCCGCCCAGGACCTCTCATCCCTCAGCATGGCGTTAACCAAGCCGGGGAGCGAGAGGTCTGGTCCGATCACCGCGATGAGACTGCGGCGCGGCTCGGACCACGACGGGCACACCTCGAGGGTGTGCTGCGCCGCGTCCTCCGCCGCACCACAGTCGAGGCACGACGGCGTCATCTCCCTTCCGATTCGGTGCAGGTACGATCCGAAACAACCGTGTCCGGACAGCACCTGCACCAGACGGAAGGAGAGGAACCCATGCGACCGTTCGAGCCAGTCTCGCAGGACTGGCCCAATCGCGTCGAGGGTTCGGCGGCCGAAGGCTGCGGTGGCGAGGTCCCCCGTCCAATGGACGACTATGGCGTCTCTCGCCTCCCGCCGGACGGCCTCCCGCTCTTCCGGGGCTGAGCGTTGTCCTCTCGCCCTCCGCCCCGCCGTCCATTCATATACTCTGGCGAGCACCCACGCCTCGAGTTCCCAAGGAGGGGTGCCGGCCAGAGCACATGCTGCCCCAAAACTCACCGTGCGGTAAGCCCGCGCCGCTCGCTGGGCTATGGCCCTCTGGGGTGCCCGCAGGGCGGCGGCGTTCTCCCTCCTTTGGAGGGAGTCCTCCCAGATAGGAGCCCCGTAGAGGGCCATACTCTTCAAGATGCCGGCGTAAAGTTGCCGGCATCGCGCGCTGGGCCCCCCCAAGTTGGGAAGCAGCCAGGAGAGCGCGCCCGCGGTTTTTAGCAGGCGCGACGACAGCCCGCTAAAATGCGGACCGAAGCGCCACCTGCTGTCGAGTACAAGGCCCAGATATTTCATCTGGGCCTTCACCTCAATTCTGAGGCCCTCCACGAAGATATGGGCGTCAGGTGGTGGGGGGCGCTGCCGAGGGCCGTGGAAGAACACGGCCTCGGTCTTGTGCAGCGCCACCGTTAAACCTAGGCGGCGGATCCTCCCCGCGACCAAGGATCCGCCCGCCGAAGCCAAGATGGCCGCCTCCCTGAAATTCCCCCCCCGGGCGGTGAGGAGAGTGTCATCCGCATAGCAGATGACACTCGTGCCTCGGAGGAGAGTTCCCCGCAGGAGCCAATCATAGCCGATGTTCCAGAGGAGAGGTCCTATAACTGACCCCTGTGGAACTCCGGCTTCAACGGCGTACCGCCGGACTTGGCCAGTCCTATTTACCAGGAGGATCGCCCGATCCTCCAGGTAGTTGGCCAGCAGCCTGCATATGTATCGAGGCACTCCGTGAAATCGGAGCGCCTCTAGGATGGTGGAGTGGGGAACGGAGTTGAAGGCGTTGGCTATGTCGAATGACACCGCCAACAGTCCGTCCCCCGCTTCCATCGCCTCCTTCACCTGGCCCCTGAGGCAGGCCAGTGCGTCCACCGTCGAACGCTCAGCCCGAAAACCGAACTGAGCGTCCGACAAGTCCGGCCCGATAGTGCGCAGATGGCACTTTAGGCGGGCAGCGATTATCCCCTCGAACATTTTGCCGACCTCATCGAGCAGAACGATGGGCCGGTATGCCGAGGGGGAGTCTGCTGGGCGGCCCTCCTTGCGAAGGAGGCACAGCTGCCCCTCCTTCCATGGTTTCGGAAACCTTCCAGACGCAAGGCATGCGCTGAAAAGGTCCCGAAACCTCTCCTCCATTTGAGTGGCAGCGATTGCCACCACTCTTGCCGGAACACCGTCGGGGCCCGGAGCTGTCTTCTTGGCGCGGATATGGAGAATCGCCGCGCCAAGTTCCGACTCCGTGACAGGCGGGGCCTCCTCTTCTTCCTCAGCTGGCGGAGCTGTCTGCGGTGGATCCATCACTGGTGGGGTGAAGTTGTCCCTGCACGGGAACAGGGACTGAACCACCCCATCAAGAAATGACGGCTCCAGGGTCTCGGCCACCGGGGGACCAAACGGGCGCAGTTTGTTGCGCGCCGCCTTATATGGTCTCCCGTAGGGGTCGTTGTCGAGACCCTCCAGCATCTCAGCTCTCCCCGAGTCTCTGGCGGCGGCAATGGCTCGATCGAGGACCATTTTCGCCTCCACGTATACCTCATAGAGGTGGTCCCCGACGGCCTGGTCCCTACGACGCCGCCGCCGACTCCGCGCGTAGGCCCTCCTTGCCTCCACGCAAGCTGCTCGGAGCCCCGCCAGCTCCGCCGACCACCAGTACACGGCGCGTCTGGGTAGTGGTCGGCGAGACCGAGGCATGCTGGAGTTGCATACCGCGGTTAGAGACTCCCTCAGGTGCCCCTCCACGGTGTCCACATCCAGGCCAGCGGAAGGTGGCGAAAGCCAGTCCTGGACGAACGCCGCCTCTCGCGCCGCTTCCCGGTCCAGGCGGGCGAGAGCCCACCGTGGGAACGGTGAACGCACCGAGTGGGGCCGCGTCTCTCCGGGGCCACTGGTGGAGATGTCGAACCGCACGTAGCGATGGTCCGACATGGTCTCCACCAGGTCCACTCGCCAGTTCAACACTCGCGCAGCTAACGCAGGGGTAGCGAAAGTGACGTCCACTACTGAGCCACCCTGCCGCCGCACGCATGTCTGAACGCTTCCTCTGTTCAAGAGGGAGAGTCCAGACGAGGCTGCCCACATCTCTACTGCCCGCCCGCGTGCGTCAGTGGCCGGGTTGCCCCAGGTCACCGACTTGGAATTCAGGTCTCCCAGTACGGAGACCTGACGCGGCGCCGCCCTGCCGACCACGGCGGCCAGGACTCCGAGATAGTTCTCGAAGTCCTGAAGAGGGCGGTTTGGGGAGAAATAGACGCCCACAAGGGCTAAGTCTCCCCACGCGGCGGCCACGTATCCCGGTCCCCTCTCTAATAGCGAGAGGGGAGGGGAGTCTGTGGAAGACCGCGCCGCTAGAGCCACCAAGTCGTCCTCGTCACCCAGCCAGCTGCCGGGGATTGAGTAGGGCTCGGCGACCACCGCTACGTTCACCAACCACTCGGCCATGACCTGCACTACCAGGTCCTGGGCAGCTCTGCAGTGGTTGGTGTTCGCCTGGAGGATGCGGTAGTTGGAAATTATTATTCCGACATCGCACCCCCCTCCTCAGCTACCGCCGCTGGAGCTACAGCGGCGACGGCGACGACGGCTTCAGCAACAGGGCGAACCTGCGCCGGCACCACGCCCTTCCTCACGGGGGGCTTGCAGCTCCTGCCCGTCATCCTGTGGTCCGCGGGGCGGCCACCGGCGGCACACGCCGCGCAGTGTGGCGCGGTGGCGGTGCAAGCGGCCCACCCGTGTCCTTCCCGCCCGCATTGGTAGCACGTATCTCCCCAGTCGGACTTGGAGGGACACGTGGCCCGGGTGTGGCCGACAGCGAAGCACTTGAAGCACCGGACAGGCTGGTCCTCAAGTGGCCGGACCACTGCCCAGCCGAACCCCACTTGCATCCGTCCCTTGGTCGCAGCAAGGACGGCCCCAGCCGCGGTGACTGGGCACTCGACGCGGATGATACCCATGCCGCGGCGGCCGGGCCTGATGGCTCCACCTTTCAACGCGCCAGCGTCGCAACCTCCAGCCGCCGCGACGGCCGCCACCACCTCCTCTTTGGTGACTGAATCGTCCAGATCGGCCACCTCCAAGGCTGCGGTCTTAACAGGCCTGGCGACCCTTGCCACATCCGCGATGACCTCTTGCAACTTTGTTGCGAAGAGGTCCGCATTTGTGCCTCGCTGCTCCCCCGAGAACTCGAAAATTCGAGCCCCGGTTAGGGTTCGGCGGCACGTGATGTTGCTGATCCCCAGCTGGGAGGGATCAGCATTGGTACGAGCCCGTCTTAGAATGGACTCGTACGTCTCGCCCCGCTCCGCGGCCTCCGGGGTGATGGTCACCACGACGGCCGCAGTTTTGGGAGGAACCAGCTTCCTCCCCGCCTTCTTGCCGACTGCGGGACCAGTCGCAGCAGGCTTGGGGGCCGACTTTTTGCCCTTTTTCCCTTTTCTCCTCCTAACCACTTCCGTCCACGACTGGTTGGATGGGGTGGTGGAGGGAAGAAGGGCGTCTTCCTCCTGCGAGTTCTGGGGGGCTGCTGGAGTGGCTGACGACCCAGACGCTACCTCCGCGGTTGTGGTGGGCGTATGAGGAGCCGCCTTGGTCCTCTTGCCCTTGCCTTTGCCCTTGGAGGGCTGCGATACCGGGCCTGCTAGAGGCGCAGGTTCTGGCTCCCTCGGCGATGGACTCTTGTCCGCCGCTAGCGGTGGGCGGAGCCGCCTTTCCGGCAAGAGCCGGTCCTCAATGCCTGCGAAGCAGGCTCGGATGAAGGCCCTCTCCTCCAAGATCACCCCGCGGATTGTTGCCTCAAGACTGGCAGGGGAGGAGGAGCCTCCTACCACCGGACAGACTGGGGCAGATTGGGCAGGCCTGGCCGTAGCATCAGCCAGCTTCTGGTGTAGCTGGCTGACCTCCACCTGCAGGCGATCCACCTTCGCCTGCAGCTGCCGCGTCTCGTCCGTGGCCGTCCGCTTCACCAGCTCCGTTATAATGCCGTACATGCTGGCGGCCCGGCATTTGAGGGCCTTCTGGAAGGTCCCCTTCAAATTGGACGACTTAGAGGCGACCTCCAGAACCTCCTGCCGATCCTCCTGCGCCATGCGCTCCAGTTCTGCCAGGGAGTGGTCGGCATACAGTACACTGGATGCACCATAGCCAGCCCTCGACCTGGCAACTTGCGCCTGCTGCTCCTTGGCGGCGACCCTCTCCTCCAGGTCCAACTGGAGTTGCGCCCTTTTTGCCAGATTTAACTGGCGCTCGGCGTCCACCAAGCCCACATTGTGGGAAGAAGGCGCAGCGGAAGTCGAAGCCTTTTTAGGCTTCGACCTCTTCTTAGCCTTGCCTCCGGTCGACTCCGAGGAGACTTTGGACCTCTTCCGCTTGAAGAGGTTATTTTCAGCCGCCGACGTGTCCATATCGGAGTCGTCGGAGTCCGACAACTCATATGGCCTCCTAAATAAGCTGGCCGCAGATGATGCGCGGTCAGCTTCCGACGCCAAAGCGCCGTCGGCGTGGCCCTGAGAAGGGCCGTTGGATTGGCCCTGAGAAGGGCCGTTGGATTGGCCCTGAGAAGGTCCGTTGGATTGGCCCTGAGAAGGGCCGTTTGAATCGCCCTGGGAGGAGCGATTCGAGATAAAACGCCCCGAAGGGTCACGACTTGGCTTGTTCGTCATATTCGCGGACGACCGCATGAAATGTCTACGAATCACAGCGCACTTTAGCCGCCGGTCTGCCACTCCGTTACGGTGGTCAGACACGGCGTTGCCCGGGGGAAACTACGTGGAAGTATGCACTGTGGGGGATCCCCCTATCCAACTAGGCCTAGGGTGGGTTCTCGGACATACGTTTCCGAGTATCGAATTGAATTTGATTTTTTTTTTGGGGTGTATAAACGGAGAAACTCAATTCACTTAGCCAATCCCATATTATTATCGAGTAAAAACATTACCCTCCTTCTGGGGCAGTCGGGTAAATAGACGGTCCACTGCATTGGATTGCCCTCAAGCCATTGAAGAATTACTTTTTTTCAATAGCCGGACGCGCGTGTTTTTGATTGAGATGTTGTCGTTCGAATCGTGACTGAACTGACCGGGTTATTCCGTTCATCCACCACAAAAAAATCCACCCTGCGGTGGATACTCTGAAACGTATGTCCGAGAATCCACCCTAAGGGTCGGTTCACACCGAGACGAGACGCGAAGCGCAGTTTTTTTATGATCCGATACAATATCGAATTTATTTACTACATAATAAGGTACAGGATTTTCATTTTTCCATTTGCAAAACTCATTGTAGGCTTTGATGTAAACCAGCTGTGATTTGTGTTGGGTAGCAAGTTTCCTACTATATCGGCCGCCCTTTCTTTCATAAACTCAGGTGTTAACACATCTTCATCACTTGAATGCATTTCAATCGATCGATGTATTTTATTAATACATACAGTACCTAACACTAAACTTTGTGTTCGTACAACTTACAATATTCACAAGCATAAATTAAAAAATTAAAAACGCCCGGTACAAATATTTCTGCATTTCTCTTTCCTACTTCATCATCAGACCCTGTTCACCATCTATCTGTAACCTATTTTTTGAGACCTTTCTAATGAGTCCAAACACGATACCTCTGCTGTAAGTTGGTGAGGGATTTGGGTACTCTGCAAATTCCAGGTGATGCTGCAGCATCAGTTCAAGGTTACTATGTTCTTTTCATATCATTGAAGTAACAGAATTCTAAATTTCGAATCGATTAGACCTGTGGATGATGCTCACATCCATTCATCAACTTGAAAAGAGCTGATAATCTTCAAACGGCTGAACCGATTTTCTTGAATCATAGCTAAGAACACTCTCGATCAAGTCCTTTCAAACAAAACAAAAAAAAAAATTGGTTCAGCCGTTTGGCAGCTACGATGGAACAGACAGACATACAGATAAACACGTTAAACTTATAACACCCCTCTTAGCGCCAATTTATTAATGACAACAAAGAAAACAAAGCAGTTTGTATTCTAATGCTAAACTTCTTGTCGAAAATGTCGACCGATCAAATCTCATACTGGTGCGATACGCCGCGCGACGCGACGCCGCTGCATTGTTCGCCGTGAAGTTTTCTCAGAAATTATTTTGTTAACATTCGCGTCGCGCGGCGAATCGCGCCAGTATGTAAGAGCCTTTATTTGCACAGTTTGTATGTCGAGTATGTATTCTTTGCACACGTAGTTTGCACATAATATTTTTTCGCAAGGAGGTTTTATAGCATTGAGATGTAGGTCGAATATAGATTTGTGTTCTAAATTCAAACACAAAAAAAACTTATTAAAAGTGCTTTTTATTGTGTCAGTGGATAATAAAATAAACTTTTGAGAGCAAGAAGGGAAAAAAAAAAAAAAAAAAAACTTTTGAGAGAGGAAAAAAGCTATAAAAATAAAATAATTCATTTTTAAGTGCAAACACATCTAAACTTTTAAGGTAAGTGTGTTTTGATACATAGTTACTCATAACTTTATAAGTATTTCGTACGTCATGTGGACCCGAACACAAAAACCTCCGCCGGCTCGGTAGCGGATCCAATTGGACCCCAGAATTACCACATACGACACCCTGTCTCGATTATTGAAATATTATGCTACCCATCAAATCTTATGAATGTGCGTTAATTAAGAGAGTTGGATAAAAACTCATTAATTAATTCACCTATATAAAATTCAAGACTGTAAATACCATTTTGATGGCAGTGGTGGTCGAGGCTAAAAAACATAAAAATTTGTGATTTTGAACATCCAAACCCCACCACAGGGGCAGTGAATAATACATCATTTAATTATTTGACGAATTCATCCATTGTTCAAGTTAAATAAATAGTGGTAATGAAGTTTTGTGTTATCCAAAGACGAAGTTTCGCGCCAATCGTGCATGTTTTCATTTTTACTTTTCACGAATATCACTCATACACATGTAGATACGATTTAAAATGTGACAAATATTATTCAAAATATTATATACAACTAGAAAATGTCCAAATCTTAACATAATATACGAACACGGGCCCAATAACACGTATTATTCATTACCACTACTGAATTTGTTTTCAAAATCGCCGTCCATTAAATAAACCGTCCAATAAAAACAAAAACTAGCAAGCTCATACAACTAACAAAACATATTGACGTTATGTAAAATTAATTTCTCACCATTATCAAACAAAATTTTGTTACGCCTACCTAAAAAGTATACTGGGCATTCTGTAGCAAACTATCAGAAAAGTTAAAAAAATAAAATCCACATTAAAACAATTTTGTCCAATATATTAAAATAATTTAGAACAGCGAGCGCATTCCATTTTTAAATTCAATTATAGAATCATTTCGGCGCGAAATTCAAAAGATGAGGTACCTAGCCCGGCCATAAGATCCTGTCTATTGAGTTAATAGAATGTATAGGTTTCAATATAATGTCCGAAAAACGATTAAAATAACATTAGAAAAGTATAAATTATTAATGTATCCAGTGCTTAATGTATTTATTGTATAAAACAATTTTATTTCAATTTCCAAGTATCGATTTCTTATATTTGACATTATTAATTAATCGAGAACGAAATTTAAAAAATAATCGTTTGGCATAATCGTTTTCGGACATCATTACAATAAAAAAAAGTATAATGGACGGCGATTTTGAAAACAAATTCAGTAGTGGTAATGAATAATAGAGAGTTTTACATAAAATAAAACTTACCTATTATTTTTTCATCAATATCCGGAATCCATCTTGAGTCAAGCACCTGCTTTTCAGCCTGTTGTCAGCGTTTCCTTTGCCTCTCCGCTGGTGACGCCCTCTATACTTACCGTTGGTACTAAGTATTTTAAGCGCGCATCGGGTGATGGCCCGATTTACCGCCATTATGGAACTCATGATGCACCAGGTAGACCTTACCTGGATTCCGGATATTGATGAAAAAATAATAGGTAAGTTTTATTTTATGTAAAACTCTCTATTATTTGTTTAGTATCAATATCCGGAATCCATCTTGAGTGATGTGTTTGTTATCACCTGGTGCGCTTAACCCAAAGACGCTATAATGTGTAAATATATGGATGTAAGAAAAAGATGGGTTAATAAAATTAATAATGTATAATTATGTAAATGTATCACAAATAACAAGTAAGACATATTGCATGCAGCCGCCGTAAATAACAAAATGAATAACTCACGAAAAATAATGGTAATCTTTCAATTAACAGGATCAAAATAATTAGATAAAGATACAGAATGATTGGGAATATTCGAATCATTTTGCAATTCCCTTTGATAATAATTTTGAAAGGTATGAATCATTTTCCAGTTACCAGTTGCAAGAATTTGATCAATCGGAAAATTTTCTACAAAATTGAGAGAAGCTACTGCAGATCTTACTGATCCTGGAGTTGCATCAATACCGCTAGCTTTTAAGAGAGACCTCACCCATCCACCAATGACAGTTCTAGACGCAGGTTTTATATCCCCTTTTGCTGTAATAAACAATTGTTTTATATTTCCTCTACGATTTAGAGTAATATGTATCAAATGTCTTAGCCAAAAAATCGAATTTAATTTTTTATCAGGATGTTCCCTAAGCCTCCATCCAGACTGTCTATGGTTATGGTTGTCTGTTTTAGAACCAAATGCTGGCCACAATACAATAGAAGTATCATCATCAACTAAACTAGTGCTATCAATTCGCAACAATGTAAGATCGTGAACCCTGCGGCCTGATGCTAGCAGTAAGAGAGTAGCCACATGTCTTGATACATGAAATATATTATTTTTATCAAAACTGTAAGTACTCATGTATTGCAATAAAACTTTAGGGTTCCAAATAGGTGGTTTAGCGGATTTCTCTCGTGCGACAGCAATAGCTTTTAATATATGTTTTATAAAGAAATTTGACGACAAATCAATATTTGATGTTAAGTGTGTGAAAGTTGAAATAACAGATTTGTGTACCAAAATAGTTCTATAAGCAAAACCTATATCACAGTGTAAATGTGCTAAATATCGAGCTACTTGATCCGCATTAGGGTATTTGTAATTAATTGAATGCGACTCACACCATCGCTTCCATCTACGCCACGCTGGTCTGTAGGTATTGATTGTGGAGCCTCTCCAGCTCGACATAAGGAGTTTTTGTTCTTGATCCGTCCAGTCCGTTAAAATATCTGACCACCCGAAATCAGCCATGCCTCCAAGTGTAGGTCTTGCACCTGCGGCGGATGCGTCCCTGTTCTGGTGTCTATCAGAGTGCGGGCTAGATCTGGAATCAGAAAAGGGGGACGACGCGCTCGCCGTTGAACATCTGCTTGCCAAAATACCTTGTTCCACTTCGGGGCAATCAATATGTAGTCTCCGCTGGCTTGGTTCAGGTGTCTGAGAACCCTGGGAATCAGATTTGGTGGCGGAAACAACCAAGCTAGGTTGTAGTGCCACTGATGACAAAAAGCGTTGTGGTGTTGTGCTTCCCGATCTTTCACGTCCAATGATGCGTACCTTGGTACTATGTGAGCTGCTCTCGATGCGAAGAGGTCTATCTCCGGCGTGCCCCACATTCGAAAGATTTGCCTCGTTGCTGTCCTCGTGAGGTGCCACTCTGGGCAAGCCTTCTGCCGAGAAAGAGCATCCACCTCCGAATTGAATCTGCCCGGAAAATAATGTGCTATCAGATGAATGTTCTGCTTGTCTAGAACAGCAAGAAGTTTTCGGGTTTGTTGGAGTAGTTTCTTGGATTTTGTGCCGCCCTCCTTGTTTATATACGAGACGACTGTCCGATTGTCGGTTTGCAGCAGTATCTGTGCATTTTGAAGTTGCTGTTGGTTCTGATGTATAGCCGCGTAAACAGCGAACATCTCTTTTTTGTTGGCATGCCATGTCCTTTGTGAATTTGTCCAGGTTCCCACCATATTTGTATCGCTGAGTTGTGCACCCCATCCGATATCTGATGCGTCTGTAGTCAATAGGTGTGTCACCGAACTCAAGTGGATCGGCATCGACTTTCCTATAGCTTGACACCACCACTCCATCTCTGACCGAACTTGTTGAGGTATAGGTATCAGCCGGTACGGGTGTTTCACCGACAGCTGTCGACTGAAGTATTGCAGAGTGCGACAGTGAAGGCGACCTCTCGGAGTCACGAAAGTTGCAAAGAGTCTCCCCATTAGAGTTTGGTACTGTTTGAGGGACCACTTGCTTGTCTGGAGCTGTTGGAGAAGTGCATTGCGTAGCGATAAGCACTTCGGCTCCGACAGGGACTTTGCGTTGCGTTTTGTGTCCCATGTTATGCCGAGAAACTCGAGGCATTGCGTCGGAGCCAGAACAGACTTTTCGAAGTTGATTGTCCAGCCCAGTAAATGCAGAATCTTTATCGTGAATGCGATGTCGTCTTCCAAATGCGATTTTGACTGGTTTGCTAGAAGGAAATCGTCTAAGTATACGACGCACCTGATGTTGTGACTCCTCAGGAATTCCGCCACCCAATTGGTTATCGAGGCAAACGTTCTGGGTGCCGATGAAAGGCCGAACGGCAAACAAGTCATTTGAAGTAACTGATGCTGATGTAAATCTTGATGATAATTTAATCTCAGGAACCTGCGATGCTGCTGTGCGATGGCTACGTGAAAGTATGCTTGGCTCAGATCTAATTTGGCCATCCAATCTAGTTGTTGCAAAAAATTTGGAACACGGAAGTGACTGAATAGTTGAAATGGTTTGGCTACTACGAACTGATTCAGTTGCTTCAGATTGAAGATAGGACGGAAGGTCTGATCTGACTTCGGTACCAGAAAGAACGTGGAAAGGTAGCTGGGCGTCCGTTCTGCCTCTTCTAGTACACCTGACTCTAACAAGGTTTGAATCTGCATGGTCATATTCGGAGATGTTTTGGTTCTGTAACATTTCAGAACCGTGGGACTCGGAAATATTAGCGGCGGTTTCAGTATGAAAGGTATGCGTGCACCGTTTAACAGCCGGCATATTTTGTCTGGCGCACCTAGATTGCTCCATGCATACTGAAATTGCTTCAGACAACCGCCTTGAAATGTCCGACAGTCATTCGCGACGCTTGTTTTTAGTGAAAGCCTGCGATTGCGTTTTCTTTCCCCTAGGTTTGGCTCGATGGTTACTTGCTCGGTTTTTGTTTTGTTGTGAAGCGTGTGAACCATGTTTTTGTCGTTTATTGAAGTTGTCTCGACGAAAAAATCTATCATCAGCTTGCTTACTAGTCGACGGTTTTTGATTTTGATAAAAATTTTCTTTAGAATAAGTTTGAGGTACTGATTTTGTTGATACAGTTAATTTATCCACCCCCCCAATTTTTTGGAGGTAGGTTTGAACTGCCTCGTCTTTAAAAAGTGATTCTGTACTAGGAGGAATTTTATGTAATACATCGCGATGAAAACCCTCAGAAATCTGGCGCAACAAAGCCTCACGACGTATGTTTATTAAATCGGCTCTGCGACCGCACACTATTTGTAACAAGTCGTCGGTAACCTTACTATACGCAGATTCTTTCGAAAATAATGTCTCCACTTTTTCGAATAACGTGTTGGGTGTCAACGTTTCTCTAGACTCATTTGACCAGTCCACCAATGATTGTAATGTTCTATGCAATTCATATTTTTGAGAAAGTAAAGCATTCGTTAATCCAGCAAAAGATCGTTCTAATAAATATGAACGTGAATCTTCTTTTAACATATCAGATTCAAAACGCTTTAATTCGTCGTTAACATTTAACTCGACAAAACCGGGGGTAGCTGAATATTTCTTTTGTGCATCCGAAAACCGAACGGCATACCAATCATCACAATTAAAACGCTGTAGTTCCGTTAATTTTTTAAGAAACCCTTCATTCGCCTTAGGGTAAATCGGATCTTTTACCGTTGTACTGACTTCTGACAAAATCTGAAGTTTGTTATTTTCAGGTCGTCGTAGGTTTAACTCGTTTGTGGTAATGGACGTATTGTTTTTGGCACTAGAATTCGTATTTTCAACGTCGGAATTTTTCGATAAAAGGTTCGTTAAATAGGTCACTTGTTGTGATAAAAACTCAAATTGTGCATAACTCACGGTTTGAGAGTCCATTCTCGCTCTGCGTTTCTCTGGGCTGGGTCCACTACTTGTAGAAGAATCACTATCACTATCTTTTGTACTTGGTGTTGGAGAACGAACCCGTTTACGAGATAATGAGCCGTCATTAATACTTTCCGACTCTAAATTATTATTAGTATTTTCCATAATAACAACGGAGAGGTAAAAAATTTCACGAATTTAAAACTGAAATAGTTTTACCAAACTTTTAAATGAATTAAGACTTAATAGGTAATATTATTTCGCGAAGTTTAAATAACGCTAACAACTTAACGGCGCGAAAAACGACGCTATAATGGCGGTAAATCGGGCCATCACCCGATGCGCGCTTAAAATACTTAGTACCAACGGTAAGTATAGAGGGCGTCACCAGCGGAGAGGCAAAGGAAACGCTGACAACAGGCTGAAAAGCAGGTGCTTGACTCAAGATGGATTCCGGATATTGATACTAAACAAATAATACGTGTTATTGGGCCCGTGTTCGTATATTATGTTAAGATTTGGACATTTTCTAGTTGTATATAATATTTTGAATAATATTTGTCACATTTTAAATCGTATCTACATGTGTATGAGTGATATTCGTGAAAAGTAAAAATGAAAACATGCACGATTGGCGCGAAACTTCGTCTTTGGATAACACAAAACTTCATTACCACTATTTATTTAACTTGAACAATGGATGAATTCGTCAAATAATTAAATGATGTATTATTCACTGCCCCTGTGGTGGGGTTTGGATGTTCAAAATCACAAATTTTTATGTTTTTTAGCCTCGACCACCACTGCCATCAAAATGGCGATTATGGTATTTACAGTCTTGAATTTTATATAGGTGAATTAATTAATGAGTTTTTATCCAACTCTCTTAATTAACGCACATTCATAAGATTTGATGGGTAGCATAATATTTCAATAATCGAGACAGGGTGTCGTATGTGGTAATTCTGGGGTCCAATTGGATCCGCTACCGAGCCGGCGGAGGTTTTTGTGTTCGGGTCCACATGACGTACGAAATACTTATAAAGTTATGAGTAACTATGTATCAAAACACACTTACCTTAAAAGTTTAGATGTGTTTGCACTTAAAAATGAATTTCCCAACGAAATTTAAGAAACTGACCAAGTCTTTGTCGGACCACGCACAAAAGGGTTCCGTAGTTGGGATGAACATATACGCATGCACATTGCACAGCATTAATTCTTCGACTGCAAAAATAAGTTTGTATTTCTAGAAAAAACTACGAAAAACAAAGTTAATTCTGCAGTTGTAACCGAAAATAACCCGTAACTCATTGTTGAAATACGGGTTATTTTCGGTTACAATGGGTTATTCACTTCAAAAAGCAGTCACTTAGAAGCATCTTATCATTTTAATTATAAGATCCAACAATGCTACATGCTTGCTTATGAGTCATACATCTTTACATAAGTACATCTTTTTTTCATCCCTCGATTGCATGTATGGGGAATGACACCCCTAATAAAATTATGTTTATGGTAATTTTATTATACGATTTTTGGCGGTGTAAAGAATACACCTTCTTCCAAACTTTCAACGGTAGGTATAGTATAAATAGGTGTCCGAGTAAAATGCCTGTATGACATCCGAACCAATGGACAAACGGACGTGACGAAATAATTAAGAGGTCCTTTTTTTACGGATTTTGGCTATCAAGTTTACAATCGACAGCGACTGATGTCTATGATAATTTATTTACAATATAATTATAATTTCATCTTATTGGGTATCGACACTATCACCCGAAAACCACACGACACACATGACAAAAACTTGTCGCAGCCGCCATCTTGGATTTAAATTTTGACCTCACTATTGACTTTAGCATTATCGCAAACTATGAAAACAAAAGATAAGAGGAAAAATTTAAAAAAAATTGAACCCACCATCTTGGATTTTCATTTTGACTAAATTCCCACTTTCCCTCTCTTTCTCTCTTGCTATCAAATAAGAAGAAGACCGTCGCAGGTATGAACGCTTTTTCGAAAACTTTTTTTTTCAATTTTCTGGTTTGGCCCCCCAAAAGTGACTATTTGCTAAATCCATTTATTTACGTTACATTTCCATGTTTGGGTCACCAAAATGTATATGTGTACCAAATTTCAACCTAATCGGTCCAGTAGATTCGAAGCAAATTGCAGCAATGCAGAACAGACACAAGACTCGTGTGACACAAGTGATCCTATATGGGTTCAGTTTTTCATTCGGTCGTACGGAACCCTAAAACGTTACACCACTATCCACAGTGTACCTAAAATGCCCTAATTTGGCCTACCTAGCCTTACTTTACCTAAACAGGTTATTTAAATTTCATTAGTAAACTATTCTAGCTAGAAGATGTTGTCAATCGTACAATTATTTACGCGTGGCAACACTATTTTTTGGTTATGGCTAGAAAGTTGGGAAATGTCAGTGAACATCAGAATTTTTGAAATGGTGGATGGTGACTTTTTCGCTGCTCTTCAAAATTACATTGTGTTAGTATTTTAAGCTATTTTTACGGGTTTTATGGACCATATTAAATAAAAATAGTACTCTGTCTTTTTATCTATGTTTGGCACTTGTAAAGCGAGTTTAAGTTGGTAAAATCAAGAAGAACAATCGTGTGTCGCTTTTTATGAAATCTCGACAAAACTTTGCCTGGGGGTAGGGTTGTCACTTTTAAGTTTGAAACCAAAATAGTGAAATCCCAAATCTTAGAATTTTTTATATATAAGTTGTTTTATTTTCTATGGTGACAGCCCTGAAAGATTCGTCTTATAGGTACATAATGCTCAAAAAGTCTGCCTAACATTGCCTACCTTCTAAAAAAAAAAGAAAAATGTTTTAGACTTTATAAAATGGTTGAGTATGAATACATATCCAATACTCTATGGGTACGAAATCTGTTTATTTGGGAATATTCATTTAATTGCGATATTGTTGCCTAGGCAAAGTAGAGGAAATGCCATTAACTTTGCCTGGCTTTTACAAAGCTTATTTCTCAAAAAATATGAGGAGTAGGCTATAATGAGTTGTTTTACTAGGAGCACAAAGTTCTGATTTCAATTTTCTCTTTACAAGTCGTAAATAAATTTCTTACTCAAGTCAAAATAATTTAAAAAAACCTCGAAATCCGTGCAAAGTTAGGGCATTTTACGGTATGTATATGTACTTATTACTAAAATTAATTTTCAAAATAAAATAATTAATGAAAAATATACCAAAGAGTTTTTATTCAGTTTCTACAATTTTTAATCAAGTTTGATTTTAACGAATATCGATTAGGCTGAGTGCAACATTTGAATCGAAATCGAAAAATTGGGTGACGGTAAGCACTAAGAAGTGTTACGTCGCACCACAATTTTTGTTAATTTTTGTTCATCGTGGTCGTGTTTTTTATCTAGTTTAAGTATGAATAATGGTAAAAGTAAGAATGCAGAAAGAATGATAATATCTTTATTTGGTCCTTTTGCATATTTTCAGCAAGAGAGAAGATTGTTTATGTACATATTTTCAGGGAATCTGAGTTGCCTACCTTTTGAATAGGTGTATTTATACCTATTTTAAACAACTTACGCAGTCGACTGACGCGGTTTAACCGACCTCGACATATAATTTATGATATTTGCCACAAACTTATTGTATAAAATAGATGCGGTAACATACTTTTTTTAATAAATTCAAATGCTGAAAGTTCATGTAAATTCCTGATTTTTATGACGGAATTCGCAACATCCTGTCGAGTTAGCTGATGTGTCACGTGTCAAAGTCTTGTCGAGCAGAGAGGTTAATTCAAACGAACAATATTTTGAGTAAAATTATAATTAAACAGCAGAATTCAGGCAAAGACTAAAAGGTGTATCTTTTACACGAAATCTCTTAGGGTGTCATTGTACTCATCATTATCAACAACTTTCACCACGTATGGGGACCAACGATTAAATCGCGAAAAACAAAAATCAGCTTTTCCCTACATTAGAGTTATGCGAACTTAGATACAGGGAACAGTCATTAACATATATATTACTGCGTACTATTTATATCAATGGGAACAGTTGATTTTTTTTCGCACAACATGAACAAACATACATTATGTAACATCCTCATTTTATTACATGTAATCAACAAAAATCATTTGTAAAGACATCTGGTAACAATCTTTTTTTTTTTCAATCATTCGATTTCCGATCGCCGGTATCAATCTTCCAACCAACTGAATGACGGAAATATTCAAAAACATAATAGTTTTTTTTTCTACCAACAGTTTTCCACAACTATGCCAAGAGGACGCATACCATCTGTTCATAAAGAAGAACAAATGTCATTATTTACAAAATATATCGCTGACCTGCAGGAAATAGACATTAAATATAACAACCCCATATTTATGGAAATGTCTCGGGAGCTTAATGGTAAAATGTCTGCAAAAGCTCTGCACATGTCATTCTTGCGGCATCGCCGTACTTTATTTACAGAAACCTCCTCCAATAATGTTGTCGATACAAACCCTTCATCAGACAACACAACGGCTGACACCGTTGAATTCTTCAAAGGCTCTCTTGAGGACTTGGCCAATAATTCTTTAACATTCTCGTTTGATATTGATGTACATGAATGGCAAAAAATTAAACCAATTCGGTCCATTACGAAACGTAATGATTCAAACCGCTACGAGACTAACTTAACTTTTCCTAGATTCAAATGGTGGACTATGCTAAAAGACAATATTTTGTTGCATTCGAAATTACCATGTACATGGGTGCTGAAGATAAAAACAGTTTCGGTAAACGAACAAATTGTAGTTACAGGCCAATGTACCCAGTGCAAGGCACAGATTAATATTAGTATTTTTAAAACGACTGACAGTTTTCATACAGCCTCCTGCATTGTATCGAACTTTTATCCTGAATACAAACACAATGTCTTAAAAAAGTCCAAGCTAAGCTCATACAAACGTCAAAATTTAGCGAAGATATTAAAACATAGACCGGCTATCGCAGTGCACAAAGATTTAGCTTCTAAGTTTATATCCAATGAACCGGATAATTTAACAACTTCACCATCGCCGCCGGTATCCACCATTAGAGCCCTACGGAAAATTAAGTCAGATGAAAGGATTGGCAAACAATTTCACACTCATGTGGTGTTATCCTTGTGGACTATGTGTCATGATGCCAGATTTGAAAGGTTCTTCCGCCAAATAAGTTTATATCCAGATTTCACTGTCCAATTTTGGAGCCAACAACAAGTTGATTTCTACAAAATGTACTGTGAAACAAAAAATAGGTTAACGGTAACTGTTGATGCTACAGGCTCAATTTTTAAAGCAGTCAAACTTCCAAATGGTATGACAGTCACAAGAAGACTGTTTTTGTACCAAGGATTAATCACGGGCGATAAAAATTTGCGTGCTGTCCCAATATTTCAGATGATAACTGATTCTCATAGTCACGAATCTCTTTCTAATTGGTTAAAGGTTTGGAATTTGAGTGTTGATGGGATTAAACCTCAAGAAATCATAACTGATGATTGTGCAGCATTCATATCAGCAATAGTCACAACATTTACTAAATTTAATTCCACTAAAGCCTACATTGAACATTTATTTAATATTTTGAGTGGAATTGAAGAAGAAATACCACCTGTTTTTGTAAGACTCGATACGAGCCATTTCATAAAAACTTTACATAATTTACCATGTCTACAAGGAATTGACATCGAAATTAAATTATTCTACATTCGGTGCATACTATATTTAAAGACATGCGTAGATTTTCAAAATTTGAAGTATACTATAAGCGATATATTGGACATATGCTACAGTAAAAAGATATCTTCTACAAAAAAAAAGCTTGACAGCATTTTGAAAAATGAAGACCTTCCTTCTCCACCAGATGATAAAGAAAATACTAAGAGTATAGATCTTGCAATTGATGAGCATGAACTTATTAATAACGATTTCTTTTGTTGGTTTGACGAAGAAGTACTTATAAAAAAAAATAGAATCGAAGCTCATGATAGAGAAGATAATCCATTCTATTTTCCGACGATTGTGGCAACACTGCGTAGATTATTATTTAAACTTCCACTATGGTCAAATATATTAGTCTCGCATTTTAAATCCGACAACATGACTCCATCTTCAGCCGGTGCGGAAAGCTTTTTCAAAATAGTAAAGCACAAGATCTTCAAAACTAAAATACAGAAATACAGAATTGATGAATTCATTCAAATTTTCGCAAAACATATAGAAGGTGACCTTAAGTCGTCAAAAGTTGACTTTGCGAATGAAGTTACCAATAAAGTTGTGAAGAAAACAAGTTTTATGAGAAGAAAAAGTAAATACTCTGAGGAAAAACAAATCACAAAAAAGGCCAAGTATCAAGTTCAAGTACTTACTGAGGACTCCGTATCTTCAGACAAACCTTCTCTTGCTGAGAATTGGAAAGGAGAGGGTGAAGAAGACCATTCAGCTAATATACTAAAACGTATGCAAAACGATAACTTATGTTCTACTGTTGAAATTGAGAATAGACAATAAATTACAAATTCAAAATACCGGTGGACTGGATTTTCTTTTTTTTTCTTTTTTGTTATGGATATATGTTGTTGGGGCTTCCACGTTACTGCAGTGCATTCGCCGAAGCACATACTGATGGTTTTAATACCATCCTGAGAAAAAGGATTGCGTCCATGACGCGCAGAGTGCGTGGGAGCGGCAACGACATTCTGAAGGTCATTAGTGATAAGCCGTGTTGCACCATTATGGCGCATTGGGTGCATGTACACACGGCTACACATCAAGCTATACATTTCCAGTATAAGCTGACCTCGCATCGTATGGAAACCCTAATACAATGCGAGATCATTATAAACTGGAAATGTATAGCTTGATGTGTAGCCGTGTGTATATGTGCATGTACCCGGGCGTCAGGTGAGTGCAGCAGGTATATGAACTAATTTCTGTTTTTGTTTTTATTATAATTGTTACTAAAACTATGTTTAGTTTTTAAGTAGTGTGTATTACTAACATCATATGGATTAAAGGCTTTTTATTTTATTTTATTTTTATATATTCAAAATCAATTTAATATGTCTCTGTATCCCAGAGAGTACCTTAAGGGGGATGCGCTAGGGTGGCCCGCGAAATTCAAATGCAAATTGCAAAAAACGTAAGAAAATTTGAATTTCGCGGGCTACCCTAGCGCATCAACCTTAAATGTTTGGCAGGTGCATTATCAAGTGACAATCCATACACTATAATGTCGTCATTATTGTTGATTGCCAAAGCAATGTTGCCAGTTTTCTTGAAACAGTTATAGTGAACCATTTTTACAGTGCCTTATTTACAAAACGATGCTATAAAAGCGAAATAAAACACCATCCATTCTCGTCTATACTTTTATTGGTAAGAGCAGCTAAAGTGCCACAAGGATCCTTGGGCGCCGCTTGTCTTTGACGGACGGGTTGTTGGTGAACATTTGTAAAATTGTATTGAAAAATAAAACAAGATGGCGACTTTAGTTCCGATATTGGCCACGCGCCAAAAGATCCTTGTGTGGTTGTACATTAAGCTACGGTTTCCTAGTTGAGCGGTACCGTCATATACCGGCCGTTATAGAAAAGTGGTTCTGTCATATTCCCGGCCGTCATGAAAAGCTGTAATTTTTAACGTTTTTTTGCAATTTGCAGGTCAGTATCGGGTTGAATCACGATCAAAATATGATTCGCGACCATAAAAAATATGTATTCACAGAATTATAATCATTAGAATTATTAAATACTTAAATCTTTCTAAGCTAGATTTGTTCTCAAATGTCAAGATTTCATGAAAACGTCATTCAATGGAAGAAATCTAAATTAGAGAGTATTAATAATTTAAATGATTATAAATTCTGTAAATGCATATTTGATAGGGTCGCGAATCATATTTGGATCAACCTGCAAATCGCAAAAAACTAAGAAAATTTTAATTTCGCGCGCTACAAAACTACAAAATATGCTCTGTATTTGGTCAGCCGTTAAGCCTGCTCCACATTTGCCGAGACAGGGCGAGACGAGAGCGGTAGCTCTACATTCTTGCCTGGCACAGATATAGTAGTATTGGACTCTCGTAACAAGATGGATGCGTTATGCGCTGCTGCAGCCTATTATAATTATTTATTGATACGTGAAAAAAAAAGTTAACGAAACGACGTTGGAATAAGCGAAGATGGTGGATGGCTGCCATACAACGTAACAGATTATTATGAGATGCGCTCGCTACGGTGTGACAGGCGGCCGACCCTTTAGGCTGCCATCGCACGGACTGCATCGCCAGCAACCGCGCGTCGTGTAGTGTCGACTTCACTGTCCATCGCTAACCGCACAGTGTGCAGATAGTCAAGGAGCATAAAGGCTCTTACATACTGGCGCGATTCGCCGCGCGACGCGACGCCGCAGCATTGTCCGCCGTGAAGTTTTCTCAGAAATTGTTAAAATTCGCGTCGCACGATGAATCGCGCCAGTATGTAAGAGCCTTAACTGCATGCGGTTAGCGATGGACATCGTGCGTCGACACTACACGACTGTAGCCGACCACGTGCAGTTGAAGTCACGACTGTATGCAGTTAGTATTGACTTCACACGACTGCAGCCGACCGCGTAAAGTTGATATCATGACTGAACGAAGTCGATATTCAACTGTATGCAGTTGATTATATCGACTGTATGCAGTTGAATTATATCGACTGCGCGCGGTTGCTGCTATGCAGTCCGTCTCAAGGCAACCAGGGTCATATAATATGTTCCGTGCGGCCGACTGACCGCACAGAACATAATTTAACTGCCTGACTGCACCTAGCTTCTGACGTTTCATAATTATGTGTCTTTATAGATTTGTGAAATAAAATATTTTGATTTGATTTGATTTGACACAGACAGCGAGACCGAGCGAGAATGTGGAGGAATGGTTTCACATAAACACAAAACTACTCGAGAGTCCTTTGATGTACCGACTCGGAATGGAGCTAATACGAATTTACGAGACAACAAGAATATATAGACGAATATTTCCTCTACACTGGTGCTCTAAACTAGACTAAAAATCACCAAAATTTTGTTTATTCCTGTCAAACGACGATTTCCCATTCTGAAATAAGACTAAACTGACACAACTTAACTATATTTTAGTTTGACAGCACTAAGATGGCACTGAGATAGTAATTTAGTGAAAATATCAATTTTGCTATTCTGAAGTTGATATCTAAAATTTTGATTGTCTAAATAAATCCGACTATTTTAATCGCGACTAAAAAGGTGTGGAATAAAATTAGTTGTCATGAACTAAAATTCACACCAACATCTCAACTTCGGGTGTAAAAACAGGTACTGTATCTTTTTTTCTTTTCTTTTACTTATATCTCGAAAATGGTGTGTACTATCGCAAAAATAATGAAAATTTCGACCCCCTTTAAAACGCATAATCCCCTAAAACTCCACATGTAGGTAATAATTTTTCATATTCCATACAAAAAGTGAAAAATTCCGTATTATAAAAGACGGCGACATGCGCAACTCCGGCTCTAAAAATTCACGGGATGTGGTAAACAAGTACCACGTGGAGTCGCGATTGTCAAATTTTAGTTGTGTCAAAATAATTTTTAAATTTTGAGAATTTTGTTTGCAGAATACCTTTAAGATTCTCATAGCCAAAAGCAAGGAATTTTAGTAATAGTTTAGAGTTAGTTTAGTTCGGTGTACCTACAAGAGAAGTCTCGTGAATTTTGCAGAGAATGTGGAGCAGGCTTTAGTAAGTGACCGTTTACCGCTTTCTTAAGAAACTAAGGCTTTAGTCAGAACGCAGACATCTGTCGGAGCATCGCTTGAGACAGTCTGGATCGTTGCGACAGTGCGCACGACACGACGCCTGACAACGTGTGAGAGTGCGCACATTCGTACGCGAAAGGCGCTCGTCGAACATCACGCTGTGGGTGGAAAAGAAATTATTAGTTTTGGAAGATGCAGGTAAAAGTGCTAATTGTTTCCTGTCAAGTTATGAGGTATGCGCTTACGTAGCCCGCGAAATTCAAATTTTCTTACGTTTTTTGCAATTTGCAGGTCAGTATAAGGTTTTATCTTGATCTAAATATGATTTGCGGTCGTAACAGATATGGATTTACAGAATTATAAACATTAGAATCAGCAATACAACACTCTTAAGTTCATGTAAGTGCATTGAATGACTATTTCATGAAATCATGACATTTGGCACTTATATGAACATAAGGACTTTTATTGCTGATGATTATAAATTCTGTAAATCCATATTTGTTACGGCCGCAAATCATATTTAGATTAACATACAACCTGACACTGACCTGCAAATTACAAAAAACGTAAGAAAATTTTAATTTCGCGGGCTGCCTACCTTAGCACATCCCCCTTATGCGCCCGTTACAGTAGCGTCGGGCCGCGCCCTGTAAGGGCCAGTTTGAACACATCCATCATACAAGTAAGTTAGCACTTTATGACATGGTTGCCACAATCGGCGTGAGCGAATTCCATCCCTCGTAACGCGGGGTTCGCTTCAATTTGGCCAGAACTTTCATCACCAACAGACAGACGTGCTGTGCTGGACATAGGCTCGCCCATGCACCTCCACATCCACCGGTTCTGTGGTTCTCGCATCCAGTGGTATTCACACGGTCATCGGACCACCTTGTGGGAACCCTTACAACGGTACGTCTTCCGGTACGCGGTTGCCACTCTAGAGAACCTTTCTGCCTAATCATAGGCTATCTATTAAAATTGTTTATTCTGTAAATAGGATATTGGAAATTCTGATGATAGGATAATAGGATATTGGATATTTGGAATAGGATATTCTGCAAGCAATGTGCCTAGCCACTGTCACTTAAGGGCCTACCGTACCTCAAATTGCTTAGCATGCTCCTCCGTTATGCCGCAAATACTGCAGCATTAATTTTGAAATAAATATAATGTTAAAGTTGAGGATTGATGCTATGTCCTCTGTTTGGCGAAAACACGATTACATAACATTTTCTCAATAGAAAAAAAAAATGCAAAATTACCCCTAAACCGAACTAAACCGCTGTTATTAAAAAAATACTTCAAATTAGATCATGAAACTGCTTAATAACTGAACTAACTATAAAGCAGGTCTTACGTTTTTATTTTTTTAAATTACCGTTATTTTCACCTTAAAAAGCAATTACTCGTCGTGTTAATCGCCTTACGATTAACACACGGCACCGCGCACCGCCGCGGACTCTACCTGCTCGACCGCGCGGTCGGGCGGTGTTTTTGTGCTAGGCATCAACGGATTTAATAGAGGCCAGTGCGACATAAGATCGCCTACAGTGGCAGTGCGCGGTGCCGTGTGTTAATAGCCTAAAGTATTCGAGGTTTGAGAGCCGCCAGCACCCCACTCCGTCTCGCTCTCACTCAGGCCGCGAGTAGTATGGTGCGAGTGAGATAAAGTTTGAGGTAGGGTAGGGCCTGTTTGGCAATTCTTCTGGCTATATCGGTAGCCTTCGTTCTCCAGCGGGTCTGTTGCATTATTATTGTTACCTGTCTATAAAAGGCACGGAGGTGCACGTAGCAGCGTCACAATGCAGCACGGGTGGTGCAACCGCCGCCATTATCGAGCTGTCTTCACCAACGACATACGGAATATGGTCAATGTACACGCTATCGAACAAGCACATACGCTTCATGTATTCTTCGGAATGGGTGAACATCGTTGGGGGAGTACCTGAAAAAGAAAAAGATAGAAAGAAAGAAGAAAGAAAATACATTTATTTGCGGCAAACATGACGCCAAGAAAGGACAAATATACGAAAATAACAAGTTGCGGGAAAATATGCGTCACATGAAAGAAAACGAAAGAGAGAAAGAGAACGATTTGAAAAGATAAGATAATATTTATTTTGTGAAACATGAGTATACAGGATGATGATGATGATGTCTTATAATTAACTAGCTTCCGGCCACGGCTTCGCCCGCGTGGTATGTCGATAAAAAGTAGCCTATGTCCTTTCTCAGGCTCTAGACTATCTGTGTACCAAATTTCATTTAAATCGGTTCGGTAGTTTTGGCGTGAAAGCGCGACAAACAGACAGATAGAGATACTTTCGCATTTATAAGTAAGGAAGTAAGGATTGGAGGTGGCTACATGTTTTGCTACTTATGGTGTACAAAATTAGTTGCAACAAACAAGCAACAAAAAAAAATACAATGTCAAATTAAATGAATGAAATCCGGAGTCACACGAAATCTGTGCGATTTGACTCCGGATTTTTAATTTCTCTGTCTGAGGTGTCTTGTTTATACCTTTTTAGTCGTAGTTGCGTTTTAGTTTTTATTACTTTAATTTTTTAGATGAAGAAATAAATACAATGCTTTTAACTTACCTACGGTATAGTATCTAGTATTACACATATGTTCCTGTATTAGATCGGATCGGTTATGGAACCATCCGATGAGCCACTGCAGGTCTTCAAACTTGGTGATTTCATCATTGATTACTTTCCGTGTTAAACGAAGGTATTCAACATCGGCTTCTATTACTGATTCGTCCTTATCTTCACCATAACTGCAACATAAAAGCTCTCGTCAAGCTGAGGCGAATCCCGCGCAGTGTTGAATTTTCTTTTACATCAAAACTAGCTGCGCCCGCGGTTTCACCCGCGTAAGTCTTGATCCCGTGGAAGCGGACAAGCCCAGAGGAGTCTGGCAACATTTAACAACAACATAAATAACATACAACATTAACAACAACAACATAACATAACATAACAAGAACGTAACTAAAATATTAGTAAGGAAGTAAGGATAAGGATCAGCCAAAATGTTCCCACTGCTGGGACACAGGCCTCCACTCGGTGAGAGGGAGTGGGCTGTAATCTACCACGCGGGCCCATTGCGGGTTGGTAGATGTCACATATCTTCGAATTTTTGGTTCTAGGACAGGCCATCTTCATGCCTCCGGGCTGCTACTAAGAAATTCCATATGGAAAATCCAAAAATACTTCGCCCGACCGAACCAAGTATAGGTACCTATACTTGGTTCAATTCCCAGGTCGGGCGAAGTATTTTTGGATTTTCCATATGGAATTTCTGAACATAAATAACATACAACATTAACAACAACAACATAACATAACAAGAACGTAACGTTTTGGCTGCGGCTAGCATATGCATAACTAGCTGCGCCCCGCGTTTTCACCCGCATAAGTCTCGATCCCGTGGGAATATCGGGATAAAAAGTATCCTATGTGTTAATCCAGGTTATAAACTATCTGTTTGCCAAATTTCATCCAAATCCATTCAGTAGTTTTTACGTGAATGAGTAACAAACATCCATCCATCCATACTTACAAACTTTCGCGTTTATAATAATTTTATAAACGCGAAAGTTTCCTTACTTCCTTACTAATAATATTAGTAGATAAGGATCAGCCAAAATGTTCCCACTGCTGGGACACAGGCCTAAACTCGGTGAGAGGGAGTGGGCTGTAATCTACCACGCGGGCCCATTGCGGGTTGGTAGATGTCACATATCTTCGAATTTTTGGTTCTAGGACAGGCCATCTCCATGCCTCCGGGCTGCTACTAAGAAATTCCATATGGAAAATCCAAAAATACTTCGCCCGACCGAACCAAGTATAGGTACCTATACTTGGTTCGGTCGGGCGAAGTATTTTTGGATTTTCCATATGGAATTTCTGAACATAAATAACATACAACATTAACAACAACAACATAACATAACAACAACGTAACATTTTGACTGGGGCTAGCATATGCATAACTAGCTGCGCCCCGCGGTTTCACCTGCGTAAGTCTCGATCCCGTGGGAATATCGGTATAAAAAGTATCCTATGTGTTAATCCAGGTTATAAACTATCTGTTTGCCAAATTTCATCCAAATCCATTCAGTAGTTTTTACGTGAATGAGTAACAAACATCCATCCATCCATACTTACAAACTTTCGCGTTTATAATAATTTTATAAACGCGAAAGTTTCCTTACTTCCTTACTAATAATATTAGTAGATAAGGATCAGCCAAAATGTTCCCACTGCTGGGACACAGGCCTAAACTCGGTGAGAGGGAGTGGGCTGTAATCTACCACGCGGGCCCATTGCGGGTTGGTAGATGTCACATATCTTCGAATTTTTGGTTCTAGGACAGGCCATCTCCATGCCTCCGGGCTGCTACTAAGAAATTCCATATGGAAAATCCAAAAATACTTCGCCCGACCGAACCAAGTATAGGTACCTATACTTGGTTCGGTCGGGCGAAGTATTTTTGGATTTTCCATATGGAATTTCTGAACATAAATAACATACAACATTAACAACAACAACATAACATAACAAGAACGTAACGTTTTGGCTGCGGCTAGCATATGCATAACTAGCTGCGCCCCGCGTTTTCACCCGCATAAGTCTCGATCCCGTGGGAATATCGGGATAAAAAGTATCCTATGTGTTAATCCAGGTTATAAACTATCTGTTTGCCAAATTTCATCCAAATCCATTCAGTAGTTTTTACGTGAATGAGTAACAAACATCCATCCATCCATACTTACAAACTTTCGCGTTTATAATAATTTTATAAACGCGAAAGTTTCCTTACTTCCTTACTAATAATATTAGTAGATAAGGATCAGCCAAAATGTTCCCACTGCTGGGACACAGGCCTCCACTCGGTGAGAGGGAGTGGGCTGTAATCTACCACGCGGGCCCATTGCGGGTTGGTAGATGTCACATATCTTCGAATTTTTGGTTCTAGGACAGGCCATCTCCATGCCTCCGGGCTGCTACTAAGAAATTCCATATGGAAAATCCAAAAACACTTCGCCCGACCTGGGAATTGAACCAAGTATAGGTACCTACTTTCGGTACTGCATCTTGAGGACAGCTTCAGACATATGGATTCTGAAGATGACTCCAGGTCTTAAATGAGCTTGATACAGGTCCTTAGGCATCTCGATATATCCTGACTCCCAATCCTGGAAGTAACGCATTTTGATATTTTATTATTCAATAAGCAGGGTAAAAACAGAGCATGGAGTCTCAGCGCTGGCACCGTCAAGAGTCGGCAGTACAAAAAAATAAACGAAAGAAAGAAAGAAAGAAAAGAATAGACGTAGATATATTTAGTAACCTATTCCGCTTAACTATTCTTCAAGAGTCATAAAAACCCTGTAAGAAATCGACACATGTTTCACCTCTCAACGAGGCGTCCTACGGATGACGATCGACCAATTGCAAACCAGAACACGACGTGTTGCCACACCGAGCGCTGGACGCGCAGCGCCTGCGCTCCGCGTCAAACGCCTCGTTGAGAGGTGAAAAAACACGTGTCGATCGTCGTGTCTTCGAAAGTCTTCTACACCCAGGATTGGCTCCAGACGAAGACTCCTTAAAGTGGACTGTGTGAAAGATGATATGGCTCGAAAAGGGGTGACTACTGAGATGACGACTTATAGACAAGTATGAAAGAATAAGACATGTTGCGGCGACCCCAAATAAATTGGGATAAAGGTAGGAAAATAATTATGATGAGTCCGTTCTAAAGTCCACCATGACCTGGCTGCACCCAGGATTGGCGCCATCCCCTTCAAACCTAACCTGTCTGAGTCTGGGTGCCCCAAGTCCCGACGCATCTCAACTTAGTAAAAAGGTAATACTTAGAATCCAAGAGCGGGCGAAGTGAGCTCGGGTTTTAGGGCATCCCGACTCTGACAGGTTAGGTTCGAAGAGGATGAAGGGAGCTCTAGTGAGCTTGCAAAGCGAGACAACGAGCCCCCGTCATCGCCTTCGTGTTAGGTTCCTTTGCAGACAAATAAGAGGCCCGCGAAGTCGGCTCCGCCGTATCATCATCTGCCTAGCCTTTTCCCAACTATGTTGGGGTCGGCTTCCAGTCCGCCGTATATTTAACAAATACCATATATTTTGTTGACCTTGACCTTCGAGACGTTAGATATTGACCTTGAATTTTTTTCTCCTGTGAACTGGGTAGGTGGGAGATGACTTGCCCTCTTCCTATCTCCCTTCCACCTTGCCTCTACATTTTATTTATCAAAATTTTTTGTGAGATTTATGTCGTATTAAAAAATCTATGTATGTCCGGCAGAGAAGGAATGGGGGTGTGACCTTGACCCCCTCTCCCCCCTCTCACCACCCCTACTCCGGCACGTTTCTAAACTTTAACCATTATTTATTTATTTATTATTTAAATGATAATGAAAAGGTATACTTTACCTTTTGACCAGGATCGTAGATGTCAAAATTAGAGTCTTTCCCGGACCTGCCCCTATCTTCTTTACCGCGCCGGGCTATTGGGACCTCTGACGTGGTCCCATTCTTCGACTGCAAATGATAAATGATAAACGAATGAATGAATCAATCAATTAGTAGGCACACCAAGACACGCTTCTGCTTCGCACGGGTGCAAAAGCACCATGTCAAATTATTGAGATTTCGGTGCTAAATCCAAGACAAAAAGCTGTGTTTTATGATGTTCACCCAACAATAACAATCAATGCAAATTATAACCATTGAACGAGTTGCCATGCCAATTTGCCTTCGATACTTCGTATAAGTAACTCATTTGTAAATGGACGGCGCCGTCAATGCCGAAATTATAACCTTGAACGAGATGCCAATTTGCCTTCGACAGTTTATATTATATTCGATATACTTTGACGTTCGAAAAGTGCTGATTCTCAGCCTAGTTTGAATAAATGACGGCGCCGCCGTTAATATGATCACGAATCATACAATCTGCCCGCGACAGATACACAATTGATCAAACCTTGTGTAAGATTATAAAATTATCTTGATCAAACCGAGGTTCAGACAACTTTTTCGTATTTTAAGTATACAGAAAGACGTTATAGTATAAAATCGCTTGTAGATTATTGAATCTTTGGTCAAGACGGCCCTCGAAAAGGTAGGTTAGGTAGGGTAGGTAGGGTAGGTAGGGTAGGTAGGGTAGGTAGGATAGGTAGGGTAGGTAGGATAGGTAGGGTAGGTTGGTAGGTAAGTAGGTAGGGTAGATAGATAGGTAGGGTAGGGTAGGAGGTATATTGTTTGGTGCACCGTAGATAAGTACTTAGTTAGTGCTACACGTGCTAAGCCGGGGCGCGCAGTTAGTTTTATATTAAATAGATAGAAAACAAATGCATTCCTTACGTCATCTTCAGGCTGGCTGGTGGTAGATCGTTGGCGATTACGTCTCTTGCCGCCGCGACCGCGACGTCTCTGAAATTAAATATTGTACGGTGGTCATCTTTGTATCAGGATGGTGCACTATATCTCCCGCGCCGAAGGCTAGTCTCCGTTGAGATGGTCAGCCGCTCGGGTCGATCAGGTTTAGCTACGCTTACCGCGGTTGGTCCGTGGATGGGTGACCATCTTTAATACCAAGACTCCTCCGTGCCTCGGAAAGCACGTTAAGCCGTTGGTCCCGGGTGTCATTTGTAGACCTTTGACAGTTGTTACAGGTCGTCAGAAGCCCGAAAGTCTGTCAACCAGTCTTACCAAGGGGTATCGTGTTACTAACTGGGTTGTGGAGGTCAGATAGGCAGTCGCTCCATAATATAAAATACTGGTATTCAGCTGCATCCGGTTAAACTGGAAACCGACCAAAAGGCTAGGCAGATGATGATGGATCATCTTTGTATTTTGACATGGGTTAGGTCATGTAAGAACTGTGACCAACCATGCGGCTGCATCGAAAGGGTGGCAGTTACTAGATTTTGAAACCCCGATCATGGGTTAGGTTACATCCTAACTAATCTCTCTCTCTTCCTAGCTATGTATCACACATGGTAGTGGGTCCAGCCTTCCTGAGGGCCTAGACAAAGTGACATTCTATCAACGATCACGATGATGGAAAAGGCAAAAAGTATAGGACTGACATAAGCTTATCGAAAAGCTTATGTCAATCCTGTTGAAAGTCGTTGTGGAAATACGAAACGCTTTGGAAGCGATTGTCACTTGTCTAGGCCCTCTGGTCTTTCTCTTCCACTTCGCTCTATCCTTGACATCGTCTTCGGATATCTGACACTCTTTCATGTCCTTTTGCACTACAGCCTTCCATCTTGTTTTGTCTGCCTCTGGGTCTTGGACTGGGTAATGGTAAGTTGTAGCGCCAGTTCCCTACGTATTCTGGCGGTCTCCTTACACCCATAACTAATTTACATAACATACATAATCAGCCTATAATGTTCCCACTGCTGGGACACACGCCACCTCTCTGTAAGAGGGAGGGGGCCTTAATCCACCACGCGGGCCCAGTCGTCACATGTCTGTGTCACCGCTAGAAAGTATGACACAAAATTCGGACATGACAGACATGTGACATCTATCAACCCGCACTGGATAACTCAGGTGAAGTGAGCTTGAAGTTCGCTGTCATTCCACACATCCACTGATAATTGACAGCTCATATCGCCTAGTAAGTTTTCACAGTGTTATTTTAACAGAATAGCACTGCAGCAGGCGTAGCATGGCGCTTTCTATGTCTACGATGAATAGACATAGCTTTTTCTATACAAAGTTACAGTTCGTTTCTTCATTTTTGACATCCACCGTAGAAATCTTTCTACAATCTGTCATTTTGTCTTTCATTTCTAACGATCTTTGTCGAGGTCTTTTTGTAGGTAGACTATTTCGGAAGAAAGTTTTCTATCCTTACTGTCAAAATCACACTGACAACCGATAAATCCTATGAGAAAACCGACAAAACAAATAATTCTGAGTCGAATTATGTAAAAGAGTGAATTTCGTAAAAACTGCAGTTGACTCTTTCTACTTTGCTGCCGTCGTACTGTCTACAGGAAACGTCATTTTTGTCTACTCTTCCGTCGACAAAACGGTGCTCATGCTACGCCTGCTGGAGTGTAAAGGAAAAAAACAAATAAAACAGTCAAATTCACCACAAAATTTTATTGAACCATAACCTCACTCCTCCAGATCTTTAGGCTCCGTAATAGAATCCACAAAGACTATAGAGTTGCACTCTGCTGCATCGCACTGAAGCATGGGAGGCACTTCTACGGGCGTCA
The DNA here is from genome assembly GCA_947522985.1 of Lithophane socia. Taxonomy (NCBI): domain Eukaryota; kingdom Metazoa; phylum Arthropoda; class Insecta; order Lepidoptera; family Noctuidae; genus Lithophane; species Lithophane socia. The sequence goes on from OX383280.1 coordinate 5,543,241, forward strand.
CGGAATACTCATCACCAATGACGTAAGGGTTCCCATCGATCCATAGAGCGTCAAACAAGCAGTAGATATGCACTTTTATCGTCATATAGCTAATGAATTTGTAGATCCGTCCTCCACATTCTCCTAAATGTTCCTTTATGCTCTTATCTGTCTTGTACATCAGTAGGAGATTGTGGAACTTCGTAATCTCATCCATTACGACCTTTTTGATCAGGTTAGTGTAGATAATATCGGCTTCAATATGCCTTTCGGGGTCCTCATACATTCTTTGCTTAATCCGCAGTATAGCATCTGACATTCTTACTCTGAATATGACTCCTGGGTTCATTTGATCAGGTAAGATTCCAGGTTTTCTCGTCGATGTCGAGAACTCCAGGATCCTGTCTTTCACGGGCTCTGGGTACGTGTAGTGATGCGGCCGTTCCCGAAGTTGTGGGCCGAGCAGTGTGTTAAATTTTCTGACGTTCTGCGGCAAAAAATAGTCTTGTCAGTTCAGGCGTCAAATTATGTGGTTTTTTTTCTTTTTTTGCACATTAACACACTTTTAATTTGGGTTTTATCATATATCACTGAACACTGTTTGTGACGAACAATTTTTGGATGAAAATGGCAAAAAAGGAAACTTTAGAATCTTTTCTGAAAGCACCCGCGTATCCCGAAGTGAAACGTTTAAAAAACCAGAATGCTCGCGATATCTTGGGCTAGAATGGAAAAAGATAAGATTGGAATCATAATTAAAATCTATAGTGGCATAAAAAATAACCTCACATTGGTTACGGAGCGCAAACATTTGCTCGAAGTTTAGGTCGTAAATTGACTGGCCGGTCCAAAATTTTCACCGTGATAATTTAAGTGAAGTCAGGTGTCATTTCAATTCCACGATATGCTAGGGAATGACATTAACGACAGTTCATTTTAAGCTCACTTCATTTATAGTTCACGGTGAGAATTTTGGATGGATGGGTTCCTATTCCCAGCAAAAGCCAGCAGATTAAAAAACAATTTGAGTCTTACTAAAAAAACTTAGCCACATCTTCAACGTGTGTCTATGTAATGTCAATCTTACGTCAAACTCCATAAATAAATGTCATATTTAGGCTAAACAACTGATAAACACGATTTTGTTGTATTATGGTTTATGTTTAAGCCTCTGTCTACGGCTAAGCAGACACCGCACTGCGAATTTTATTCGCGCGGTTTATACTTAGTGAGTGTACAGCATTGCAACGAGCGCGACTTTTAAATCGCCAGTGAAAATTCTACGCGATTTTTTATCACAGTGAACTTTTAGCAACGCATAAAAATAAAGGCTTTAAAAATACTTAGGGCTCATCGAGTCAACAACTGACAAGCGCAGACGCAACTCGCGTCTTGCGCCCGTTTTGCCTCAGTTTATGGCCAGAGGGCCTAGACAAGTGACAATCGCTTCGAAAGCGTTTCGTATTTCTACAACGACTTTCAACAGAATTGCCTATTGCTATATATATATATATTGCAGAATTGCTATATATTTTTGCCTTTTCCATCATCGTTATCGCTGATAGAATGTCACTTTGTCTAGGGCCTCTGAGCTTTGTTAAGCTTAATAATTGAGTCTTTTCCTGCTTTTTTCTATTGCTATTTGCTATCTCTCCTCTCCTGTATTATATTTATGTTTCTAAGCACAATCTTTAAAAATCAGCTCGTTTTTTCAACGCGCTAATATGTGGAACTAGCATTATTTGCTGAGAAAAACGGTTCAGATTCGTTTAAAACGCTAACTGTGAATTTTGCCGTGTAGACATAGACATAGAGATTACAGCTCGAGGAGGAGCTCGTGGCTAAGTAATAACAGCCGCACGGGTCGATCCATGAGGTTAAGCTACGCTTGCCGGGGTTGGTCCGTGGATGGGTCTTTGCATACCGGGACTCCTCCGTGCTTCGGAAAGCACGTTAAGCCGTTGGTCCCGGCTGTCATTCATGGATCTTTGACAGTCGTTACGGGTCGTCAGAAGCCCGAAAGTCTGACAACCAGTCTTACCAATTACCGTATTACCCAGTTACTGAGTTGTGGAGGTCAGATAGGCAGTCGCTCCATGTAAAAGACTGGTATTCAGCTGCATCCGGTTAAACTGGAAGCCGACCCCAACATAGTTGGGAAAAGGCTTACAAAAACGAGATTAGAATGTGTACTAACCCGAGCTCGTCTCTTGATCCGGTTGTGTTCTGGCGACGAATCCTGACTATTGTCGTTTATGAACTGGTCAAACTTGCTGAAGTCGAACGGCATCCAGTCGACACCAGAGTCCCCCTCGAGTTCTGCAGGCTCATCCTGGAATTAGATAAATAATTAAATAACCTGCCTGCTTAGTAATTAAAGGACCTGCAATCCAATTGCATTTTTGAATTGTTGTTTTTTAACTTTTAATTACGGACGCTTTTAACGTGCACCTGTTTCTTTATTTCTTTCTTTCTTTCTTTTGTTTTATAAAACGTTGCCCCACACTAAAAATTTCTTCCTGTATCGTGGGTGCGTTTACAAACATAGAAACTCACATACACTAACACCCAGACCCGGAACAACTACTTGCAGATCATACAAATATTTGTTCCGTGCGGGGATCGAACCCGCGACACGTTGCGCAGCAGTCCATCGCTCAGCCACTGCGCCAACCGTGTCGTCAACACATTGTACTCACATGTATAATTTCAACATGAATGATGTAACCAATATAACGTAACGATATTCTGATTTAAAAGAGTGTCTGTGGAGTTTCTTGCCTGTTTTTCTCCATAGACGCTTTGAATGGGCAACTAACTTCATCTTTCTGACTGACCGACCCCTTGACAATTCAAAAGGGCCTGTAATTGGTTTATTTGAAAATTTTGAAATAAATGCTTTGAGTTGTATCACTGTACCGATAATCGTTACGGTTTATGTAAGTAATCGTGTTTTCACCAAACATAGGACCTAGCATCAATCCTCAACTTTGACATATATTTATTTCAAAATTAATGCTGCAGTATTTTTGGCACAACGGAGGATCATGCTCAAGCAATTTGAAGTAGGGTAGTGCAGGGCCTTCATTAAAACAATCGACACGCGTCACGCGTCCGGCGGCGGCGCACGATTCGCCCCACAGTGTGGCTTTCAAAGTCAAAGTCAAAGTCAAATAATTTATTTCAAATAGGCACATATATGGCACTTTTGAACGTCAAACAAAGAAATAGAATTGATTCTAGTTGCCCCTTCCAAAAGGTAGTTTTCGTATGGAGAAGAATGGGCAAGAAACTCCACCGTTACTCTTTTAAAAATGTTTTACAATATTTTGTATACATTAATTATATAATTATATGTGAAGACGATGCACCTATAATAATATTACTGTACCACAAAAGGTAAAAAGAATTATAAATGGAGCAATAATGAATAAATTAATTACCAGATACATGGTGCTCACATATTTACAAAGATTGTAAAAGTATACGATATTACAATAGTCCTAACATTGTTACAAGTAGTACATACAAATAATAAATAAAAAACTAAATTAGCTATCAGTTTGATTTTGTCCAGACACTAAATCGTCCTATGGAGCAAGACCAGCATGTTTCCAAGCATTCTTATCTTGGATATTAATCCTCTAATTTGTAATAAGCTTGTTTACAAAGTGTACTTTTTATATGAGTTTTAAATATTTTAAATGCTAAAGAATAGCTTACCTTCGCATGTGGTGCTTTCTTTGTCATAAGGTTGACAGGCTGATCGTAAATGTCACTCTGTCTCTGTAAAACCAAGGTTATAATAAAAATCTCTCGTCTCAAAAAAAATATGATTACCTAAGTATAAAAAGTGTATCTTTTCATACACGAAATCTCTTAAGGGATCATTGTTCTCATCATTATGAACAACTTCTACTTTGGAACCAAACCTGAAATCGCAAAAACACATCAGCTGTTCCTTGCATTTATGTTCGCATAGCTCGTCAAAATGTATAGAACAGCTGATTTTTTTCGCGATTTCTGCTTTTGTCCCATAATAAAAGTTGTTCATAATAGAATAGAATAGAATGTTTCTTTATTAGAGTATCATGACTCAAAAATGGTTAGTAAGACTTACAACTATGTTAGTAAGAACTGACAATTTGCAAAACAAAAACAAACAAATAGGATCACCGTTGTGGCAACCCATGTGAGATGGCACAACAGTGACCCACGAAAACACAGTCTAGGCGACTCGAAATCATGCTTAGGATACTGTTGGAGCTGCTCCACACCCTGCGTACCATGGACCTTTTGCGCATGGTTGCGTAGAAACAATCTACATGCGCATCCGCGAACATCCCCGAAGCACTACAGAAGCGGGGCAGCCCCACCAGCATCCTGAACGCGTTATTGAACTTTTAGGGGTATGAGGAACAGGGTGTAAAGTTCACTCATCCACCATAGAAAAGGGAGGATCCTCCTACCAGACGGGTGTTGTGTCTGGCGGGCAACTGCCCAATGATTGATATTGGGTTTTTGTATATATGTTCACTACACGGTAAAATCTAATTGCGCGATGCAGGATTTATGTGACGTCAGGATTTTTGTGTGACGTCAGGTCTTCGATGCGTAGTTCGCATGTGGCGATGTAGATACCGCCACAAACTGAACGCGGAGAGCGTTGTACGATCTTTGCGTATATCTAGCCCACAGGCTGCTCGTTTAAAAAGACGTACAGTAAGCTCGAAAGAGCGTTATCTTTACCGGTAGTGAGCATCGTGCAAACCTGCGAGCCAGCATGTTCGCTCTAACCGACAACGCTCTCCGCTCCCGCTCAATGTCGTCATCGTCTTTGAGATTGGGGGTTAATATATGACCTAGATACTTAAACTTATGGACCCTTTTTAAAGGCGTGCCATAGAGTAAAACAGGTGGTACCTTATTAGGGCTCCTACCCCCAGCCTCAAAGACCATGATCTCCGACTACTTGACGTTATATGCCAGGCCAGGTAACCTAGCATACGCCTCAAACTGGGCAACCAGCCATTTTTTTACCATAATGATGAGTAAAAAATATTTATAAACTAGTCTGGACCCACCCTTAGACGAAGTCAGCGGACAAAATTCACAGAACGTAATTTTGACTATGAAAGTTGGCGTTTCGTAGGTATATGAACCTTTCATCTTTATAAAATAATGTCCATATTCCTATGACTAAAAATGTGAATAAGAGTTCTATACCAATAAGAACCTTATTCTTTTACCAAGAATGTTGAAAGTCGTTTGAAACACTTTATTTAGCAATAGTCTGGTATATTATGAATTTTGTCAGAAAATACAGGAAGATTGCACTTACATTTGGGTAATCAAACGTCAGACTGGGATGCGGATCTGAGTTCACCAATAAAAAGAAGCAGGTGATCTGAAAGAAAACTTTAATTGGTAGTAATTTAATTCACGCATTTGCGTACTGTAAAGGCGAACGCAGACGGGGACGGGATGGCAAAGGATTTTGCCGTCAGTCAGCGCACGCTAGCCGCTTAGATACCGCGGCATTCCAGCGCCGGCGTCCTCGGCATGCGTTGCCTACCGCAGTACGCCGCGGCATCCCGCTGCGGGAGCCCGTGGCGCGTCTTTCAATGCCGCGCAACGAAATCCCTTTCGATGCCATGGCATCATTTTAAAGCATAGCAATTTATGTCGTATTTCTATATCGATACGTTTGAATGTCCATTGGTAAAAATTTAAATCCCTTGCCATGATGTCCTGGTCTGCGTAGGCCTTAAATCGCTGTATTCATGCAGTCTGGGGGCTCTCTACTCTAATGCCGTGATCCGACGGTGCGCCATATTGCGGACGGATACAGACGAGCCCGTACGACGCACCGTGGGAAGGTGTACGAGCACCATCCCGTTTTCGCAGTGGAATAATGATGGCATTAATATTTCATAATACTACCCCAGGTTAGCCCCGACATCGTAGTACTGGCGATGATTGCGGGAACGCTGGACTGTCGATACATACATTTTTGCTATGGCCGCGTGTCCAACGCAGACAGTGGCGGATTAAATGTCGAGAGCGCCTTAAGCAAGCAACTCATTGACGCCCTTCAGCGGCCATATTAAAAAAAAAAAATTGTCTCTGTCTCTATATCTACATACCAAGTTTCATCACAATTATAAATAATCTTTTACATTGTGTAAGCAGGTGCTTATTTACATAAACAATTAATTTAATATTAATTATCTTTTTTTTTTCTTAAAAATCTTCCGCGCGCGCCCCTTTAATCCTGGCGCCCCTAGGCACGTGCCTCGTTTGCCTTAGGGTTAATACGCCACTGAACGCAGACCATCACCGGGAGGTCACGTTCGGTTCGAATAATCGTGTGATACTCCCTGGCCGCGCCACAGTGGAAAATTAAAAAGACATGTTTCTAGATAATTTGTACGCTAAATGTACTATACGGTACGTGTAATGAAAATAATTGTACCTCAACGAATAATGAAATATAATGAAGTTTATGTGGCGCGGCTGGGGAGTATACTCCCTGGCCGCGCCACCATGGTTCTCGTAAACTACTAGGCGCACCCGAATATAGTAAACGCTAAATAAATGTACGCAATACGTACTCCTCCGTACGCTATGGAGAGATTCGGAAATTTAATTACATTAGAAATGATAGCCTTGTGTATGTGGCGCGGCCAGGGAGTATGCTCCCTGGCCGCGCCACAAAGAGTTATAAGGCGTACCTAGGCATGGTATGCACTAAATAAATGTACGCAATACGTACTCCTCCGTACGCTATAGAGAGATTCGAAAATTTAATTACTTTAGAAATGATAGCCTTGCGTATGTGGCGCGGCTGGGGAGTATACTCCCTGGCCGCGCCACAAAGAATTATTAGGCGTATCTGGGCATGTTATGCACTAAATAAATGTACGCAATATGTACTACCCAAAAGTGTAACAATATTACGGAAAAACGTAATATCTTAAGAGAAAACAGACAGCAAACTCAGCAGACTTGCTGATCTTTGTACTTACTAGATGTGGCCTACAAATTTAGAAGTACAGGGTATTATCTCAGTGAGATGGTTGCATAGAAGTGCTAGAAATATGCAACACAATACGAATGTAAATGCTTTACAAGAATAATTGACATTCAAGAAGAAGATAAGAAGTTGGTAGGTACTTTTTATTAGGTACAGTCAGCAACGAAAGTCGTTATCACTGCTACTTTTACATGACATCTAAAATTACACAAAAGAAAGTGTTCCAAGGTGGTCGCAGTTGCTTGTTTTAATAATTTTTGGACAGAATTTCATAAAACTCTATACGATAGCTTTATGTTAAAAAATATTTCTGTTTCGCTCGCCATTACTGTTATTATGTATGACACAGAGCCACAAGCGACAAAATTTAGAACTAAAATCTACAATCTGATGTTTAACCTACCCACTATTTTTTGAAAGTTAAAACGTTAAAGTAAGTACCTAATATAACCACTATTTTTAACGCAGTAGAATGTTGAAAAATGGAAATATTTCTGTAGACTTCCAATATGTTTAAAAATAGCTTCTTGTTTCTATTAGTAATCCGATTGATTAACTGTCAATAGGTCTAGTTTATTTACTATCCGCCTTACTAATAAACGTTGTATAGCGCCTGTATAGTTACACAACGCTTTGTTTTCTTCTTTCAAAAGTAATTTGACTTTTGAAAGAAGAAGACAAAGCATTGTGTAACTATACAGGAGCTATACAACGTTTATTAGTAAGGTGGTATATGTATAAGTAATATGTCGCAGATGGATTGTCAAATCCGCTCCTATTTTACATGGTTGTACGTTGTTTTATATACACTTTCATAGAATTTCGTTTGACATAAAATGTTTCTTATATTTTCATTTCATATAATAATAAATACGCAGAATATTTACTTTGAATAAAAAATCAATGTTTTTTGCTACAAAGAAAATTTAATGTTTATTTATTCATTTCATAGAATGACAAATCAAATATTCTTTATCCTCATATTGTTTAGTTTATACATCGATCACTAAGTTCTTTATTAGTGATCGATGAGTTTATATAAAACATATTACCTAGAAAAACATGACATCGAGTGTCACTTTCTATTTTATAATTGGTAACACTATATACCGTAGTATAGTTTTAGGTAAGCGGTTCGTAACTGTCGGAGTGCCCTAATTTTGTTACTGCGATCAATTTCGAAGTAACGCTCGCCGGCTGCTGCCGCGGCCCCGCTCTCTTCGCTCGCTCGGCTCGCGCGTAGTTGGTCACAGTTCAAACCTAACCTAACCTAATTGGTCGAAGTGCCTTAATAGTTATATTACTAGATTATTATAAAATTATGATTTAATAATAATTATTAAATTAAACACGGTTGGTGAGTGTGGAGTCGGATTTACAGCGATTCGTTTGTGTCACTAAAACCTAATTTTAGCAAATGTTCTAAGACTAACAATTTTATTATAAATGAACATTCGGAATAATACACCTTATATAATAAAATACTTAGGACATATGACTTTAGTTCATGCAAATTCAGGAGATTAAATTATTTTATTACTCGATATTATGACAGAATAGTTTTAGAAGTAAAGATAATTATGTAAAACTAAATTCCGAATTTTTGAACATTATGTTTACTGAGGTTTATACCAAACGTGTTATGGATAATGATTTTCGGACCAACAATATTCGTTAAAAAATAATTCTACTGTTTGAAAAATTTGTTAAATAAAAAAATGTGATTATAAAATTCATTAAATTGTGTTTCATTTGTGTGTGTCGTTAAAACAATAATATTCAAAACAAAAATACAAGGACCAAATGTTACGGGAAACATTTTCTGCGAAATAAAATCTACAGTCTGACGTTTCACGTCAGATTGTAGATGTTTAGTTCTAAATTTTGTCGCTTGTGGCTCTGTGTCATACATAACAACAGTAATGGCGTGCGAAACAGAAATATGTTTTAACATAAAGCTATCGTATAGAGTTTTATGAAATTCTGTCCAAAAATTATTAAAACAAGCAACTGCGACCACCTTGGAACACTTTCTTTTGTGTAATTTTAGATGTCATGTAAAAGTAGCAGTAATAACGACTTTCGTTGCTGACTGTACCTAATAAAAAGTACCTACCAACTTCTTATCTTCTTCTTGAATGTCAATTATTCTTGTAAAGCATTTACATTCGTATTGTGTTGCATATTTCTAGCACTTCTATGCAACCATCTCACTGAGATAATACCCTGTACTTCTAAATTTGTAGGCCACATCTAGTAAGTACAAAGATCAGCAAGTCTGCTGAGTTTGCTGTCTGTTTTCTCTTAAGATATTACGTTTTTCCGTAATATTGTTACACTTTTGGGTAGTACATATTGCGTACATTTATTTAGTGCATAACATGCCCAGATACGCCTAATAACTCTTTGTGGCGCGGCCAGGGAGTATACTCCCCAGCCGCGCCACATACGCAAGGCTATCATTTCTAAAGTAATTAAATTTTCGAATCTCTCTATAGCGTACGGAGGAGTACGTATTGCGTACATTTATTTAGTGCATACCATGCCTAGGTACGCCTTATAACTCTTTGTGGCGCGGCCAGGGAGCATACTCCCTGGCCGCGCCACATACACAAGGCTATCATTTCTAATGTAATTAAATTTCCGAATCTCTCTATAGCGTACGGAGGAGTACGTATTGCGTACATTTATTTAGCGTTTACTATATTCGGGTGCGCCTAGTAGTTTACGAGAACCATGGTGGCGCGGCCAGGGAGTATACTCCCCAGCCGCGCCACATAAACTTCATTATATTTCATTATTCGTTGAGGTACAATTATTTTCATTACACGTACCGTATAGTACATTTAGCGTACAAATTATCTAGAAACATGTCTTTTTAATTTTCCACTGTGGCGCGGCCAGGGAGTATCACACGAATAATCTCGTTTTACATTGACGTCCCGTTATCGTTATGTTGACGACAACTAATACTGTTTGTGTTAGTATTAATAATAGGATTCCGCACCCAAAGGACGCCGACGGAACCCTAAAAACTAAACCAACATTCTTACCAGAAAAAGCTGAAGGTAACCCAGCATTTTTGAACGAAAAACCTGTCGATTCGGCCGATGCAGAGCAACTGAAAACTCTTGTAGGTGAAGAAATGAACACACGACACAGAATGAATGGTACACGATATACTTTTTGTACAAAAAGTTAGTCCAAATTGATCGTTAGTGCAATTATTATAAAAGATTTATCGTCGTGTGTTAATTGACTGTTATTACCTACCTTGTGCTTTTATTAACAGGGAAGCATAATAATAACAGACGCACGGTTCGATCGAAGTTTAAGGCCCTACCCTACCTCAGATTGCTTAGCGTGATCATCCGTTATGCCGAAAATACTGCAGTATTAATTTTGAAATAAATATTATGTCAAAGTTGAGGATTGATGTTTGGCGAAAACACGAAAACAAACACGAAAACACATAAAATGTTCTCTATAGAAAAAAAAAACAAAAGTTACCACTAAACAGAAACCGCTGGTATTAAAAAAATACTTCAAATTAGATCATGAAACTTTCAATAATAACAGAAGTATCTATAAAGCAGGTCTTATGTATATATTTTTTTAATTACCATTATTTTCAAAGTAAAAAGCAATTACCTAAACTTTTCGAGGCTTGAGAGGCGCTAGCGCCCCAGCCCGTCTCGCTATCACTCAGGCCGCGAGTAGTATGGTGCGAGCGAGATAAAATTTGAGGTAGGGTACAGCCTTAAACTGCGCGCGCCGCGGCCGGTTCGTGGATGGGTGACCATCCGTTACATATCGAGACCCCTGCGTGTCTCGGAAAGCACGTTAACCGGTGGTACCGGCTGTCATTCGTAGATGTTTTTCTTTTACTGTCGTTACGGTAGTCAGCCCATAAACGTCTGACAACCAGTCTTACCAAGGGGTATCGTGTTACCCAGTAACTTGATTGTGGAGGTCAGATGCAATCGCTCCATGTAAAATACTGGTATTCAGCTGCATACGGTTAAACTGGAAGCCAACCGCAAAAATGAGCCTACATTTTTTTTTAAATACAAGAAATAGTTCGATAGATTGCATAAAAACCTATGGAGGTCCTTAAATAGCATGGCAAATCTATCAATACAGTATGTTACCTAAAAATAATACTACTAAAAAAATAAAAAACGGCTTTTCCATACATTTTAACGAACTATGCGAACATAGGTAAATGTAGGGAACAACTGATTTTTCAATCATGAAATTATGGTTGCAAAGTGTAAAACCAGTATAAGGAATTCCCCAAATATAACTAAAATACCAATGTAATAACTTGATATCGCAATTATTTTTAGGATCATTATCAGAATCCTGCAGCTGAATACCAGTATTTTACATGGAGCGACTACCTATCTGACCTCAACCCAGTTACTTGGTTATACGATACCCTTTGGTAAGACTGGTTGTCAGACTTTCGGGCTGCTGACGGCCCGTAGGTTACGACTGTCAATGATCCACAAATGACAGACGGTACCACCGGCTAAATGTGCTTTCTGAGGCACGGAGTCCATCAAAAGTCCTTTGTACATAGACCGAGATATCATAACAGCCTGGCATCAGTATTATAAAACGGCCACATTAGCAATTCCTCTAAAAGCAATTCATTTCCTGAATTTCCAGCTGTCATTAACATGACAGAGGAATTGCAAAATTCCTCTAATTTGACAAAAAAACAATTTATAATTTGTGGCCCATTTTACGAATCTCCATAAAAAGCTGTCAAACAGATGAATTATTTCCTTATCTGAATTGCACGCAGATAATATATTATGAATTGTCATTTTCCTATTATGACTCTGCTAAAGGGGCCGTTTTAAGCCCCCAGCTTTTAAAACCTCAATAAGCTGCCAGACAACTCACAGAAATGGAAAATAATGTAGGACTAATACCTCCAATGGCTACAATACACCCAAGTGAACTTAAAAGGCCCCACAGAAGATGTCAAATAAGAAAGCCATAGGCCCTGATAGTAACCAGTAGAAGCTTGGAAATGCTTACCGGGACCAAGGAATCGTATTGCTCACCAATCTCTTCGACTGCGTGCTGTTCTCTTCTAAAATTCCAGAGGCATGGAGATTGAGCACCATAGTTCCAATAGATAAGGGAATAGATAAGGGAAATGGTAGCAAGCACGAGGGTGACAACTACTGCGGAATCAAGCATCTAAGCCTCAATATGAAGCTCTACGAGAGATGATTGACGACTGTCAAGAAACATCACAATGGCTTCGTACCTGGCCTATCGACCGAGTCAGCACAAGACCCAGAGGCAGACCCAAAACAAGGTGTAGTGTAGGACATGAAAGAGTGTCAGGTATCCGAAGACGATGTCAAGGATAGAGCGAAGTGGAAGAGAAGGACCAGGAGACTGACCCCACCACCATGTGGGATACATAGCCAGGAAGAGAGAGAGGTAATAAAACAAAAATATATTGTTTCAATTTTTATTGAAAATAAAAGGTTATGATGACCCTACAAAGGTAAACATTACCTGGTTATACCTTAAAAAAAAATATTCATACATACTTTTTTGCTATTAGTCTATACCTACTTATTTTTTAAATTATAGAAGTATCATTCATTATCATTACACAGGGTTCAATCGTACGAACATGTATACCGAAGTGCGCACACTTACGGTACCCCGTTACTAAAACAATTAATAAGAAATCTACGGTAATTTATTTCTAAGTGATAAGTGAGTGAAGAATTATAATATTGTTAGGAATCAGAAGTGAAATAAGTTAAAAAAATAAAAATAAACAGTCTTTAATCCATTTAAATTACAATTTACAAAAATTATAGAAATATAAAAAGAAGCACTGTAAATATTAATCAAATAAAAATCACACAAGCCCAAAAGAATAATCAGTACATGAATTTAAACATAACCCAAAAATAACCGAGCACACGATAATGGTCAGGTAGCACGGCCGTTCCGATCGCCGTCCAAGCAAAAAAGGACCGTTGCCGCACCGCGTAGCTCCTTTTATAACCTTCCATCGGTTGACAGCTGCTCGCCTGACAACTTCAAGATGTCGCCTCGCCTTCCGTGACCAACACGGCCTCTCCTGATGCTCTGACGACCTCGTCAGGTCCAGAAGATGGTCCCGCCTGATCCGTAGCAGTGCCTCCCAATAAGACGCTCGAATCTTCGTTGTCTCCTGTAATTAGACAGTCGCATTACATAAAAGACAAAAATAGATGTAGAAGCGAAAACATCTCGGATACATAAAGGGTAATGCGCATTACACGATATCATCACATATCAAAATCTTAGAGAAGATTATCAAACCATTTAACCTTCTTCACACTGCAAACAGAGGCACCTAGTTAGCGTGTCTCACAGTGGCTGTCGGCATAGGCACCTAGTTAGCATACCGCCCAGACTTCTACAAACACTGTAGGCATAGGCTCTCAGTTTGCATACCTCCCGGTGGCTGTTGACATAGGCACGTTGTTAGCATATCACCCAGACTTCAAAACAATACTTGCCTTCAAAGAATGCAGCACACGTTTCAGGAGTCCACTCACCCCTCCAGGGTACCATGAACTGTGCAGCAGCATATGTGGTTTTTCCATAGGCACCGGCCAGAAGTTGCAGCTCATAGCGGCCATGGTCCAGAACTCCAACTACGCGGTAAGGCCCGCGCATACCAGGATCAAGTTTCCCCGTGGACTGGGAATACTTGATAACGAAGACTAGGTCGTCTTTGCTGTAGGCAAGTGGAGGTTGTCGGTCTTCATTAACACGCTTATCTTGATCGGCTTGATTTTTGCACAATCGTTCGGCCGTCCTTTGTCTCTTGATCTCCCGTAGCGACTCACGGTTTTCACCAGACGATTCGATGGCAACATCTCGGATTAGCGTGCGACTGACTGGGGTTGCTCCTTCGGCACCGATAAGCAGGTTGAGCGGGGACTGCTGGGTGGTCTTTTGCTTCGTCATGTTGAGTATCAGCTGTAGCTTCCACAACTGTTCAGACCATTCCCCTTTCCGATGGTTCACCTCGATCCTCAACATGTTAAGGACGGTGCGAACGTAACGCTCCACCTGACCATTAGCGTGGTGCATCTCGGGCGTAATATAATGAATCTGACAACTTAAATCATTCATTAGCGACACAAAACCAGATGATTGAAACATCCTACCTCTATCACATACAACTGTCTTAGGTGTTCCAAACAGAGACATAACATTTTGCATAACACGTTTTAACTCATTTAAGTCCTGAGTACAAATAGGGTGTAATAAACAATATTTCGTAAAAGAATCTACGACAACTAAAACGTGTTTATTACCGTTAGATACTACCAATGGACCTAGGGCATCTACATGTAAGGTGTCAAAAGGAACATTTGGTTTTGTCCAAGAGTTAATTGGCTGTAGTGGAGCTCGTGGAACTCTCTTGTGAGCTATACATATGAGGCAGTGAGATATATACTTAGAAATAAAAGCTCTGAGACCAGGAAACCAAAAGTGTTTCAAGATAAGATCGGCAGTTTTATCAGCGTTAATATGGCTATGTTCATCATGGAATATTCGGAGGAGACTCAAACGATGTCCTTTTGGTATGTAACAAAGTAACTTCGACTCTTCACCCACAGGTGTGAAGCGATAGTACAGAAGATTATTGCGTTTAACATAGCGTGAAGTGTCCAAGTTTCCTTCATCTAAAGACCTGATCAAAGCTTGTGTCTCCTCGTCTCCTGTTTGTGCGATTTGAGCCCAATTACGCGGTTTCTCAATGTTATTTACCGTAGGTACGGGGTTACGACTAAGATAGTCTGCGTGAGGTATCATTACCCCTTTCCTGTATTGAATGATAAAATTAAAGTCCTGTAGGTAAATCCACCACCTCGCTACCCTCGGGAGTAGATCTTTCTTATTTTGGGTGGCTTTTAAGGCATTGCAGTCCGTCACTACAGTAAATGGCATTCCTATTAGGTAATGCCTAAAATGCTTAAGAGCTTTTACTACAGCGAGTGTTTCCAGTTCATAAGAATGGTAACGTTGTTCACTACCTTTCGTAACCTGGCTATAGTAAGCAACCACACGCTTATTACCATCTTTATGAACCTGTAGAAAAACTGCACCATAACCTGCACTACTTGCATCAGTGTGAACCTCAGCAGGAAGCTTTGGGTCAAAAATGGCTAATATTGGCTCACTCGTAAGACACTTAATAAGCTCTTGGCGAACGCTTTCCTGCTGTGGTCCCCAGACAAAATCAACACCCTTACGCGTCAAACGAGCAATACAAGCCGTCTTTATCGAGTAACTAGCTATGTACTTCCTGAAGTACCCAGCAAGGCCTAAAAATTGTCTTGCTTGTCTAACGTTCTGGGGAACGGGTGCATTCACGAGCGCCTGGACCTTATTTGTTGACGGCCGCACTCCACCATCTGATATAATTCTACCTAAATACTCAATTTCTTGACATAGAAACGAACACTTGCGCAAATTTACTGAGAAACCGGCCGTCGTCAAAACAGCTAGAACTTCATCTAATATCTGTAAACCTTGATCAATTGAACGGGACAATAACATACAGTCGTCGACGTATACTAGTACTTTGCCTGCCTCAATGAATTCGCGCAATGTATTTGCAATAATACGTTGATATACTATGGGTGCGTTGGCTAAACCATATGGCATCTTCATATATTCAAAATGCCCTTCGGGCGTCACGAAACCAGTTAAGGGTATTGATTGCTCATCTAATTTAATTTGTAAAAATCCAGTAGCCATATCAAGAACCGTGAAGAATTTTGACTTCCCTAGTCGATCAATGTGATCATCAATTAAAGGTAAAGGATATCTATCCTTAACAGTGATTTTATTAAGTGCCCGGAAGTCCACACACATACGATCCGATCCGTCCTTCTTTTTTACTAGAAGAATCGGGCTCGAATATGGGGACTCCGAATCACGTATTATGTCTTTACTAAGAAGATCCTGAATAATCTCTCTAACTTTAAGCTTTTCATTGTAAGACATTTTGTAAGGACGATAATAAATAGGTACCTCACTGTTCAATTTGATGTGCATACAACCTGTGGTAACTGTAGACGTAGCCGTACCAGAAATCATAAATGCCCAATATTTATCGAGTATTCTTTTAAGTTTTTCAAAATCTTCTCCAGTTAATGCAGTTTTAAAACCATCGGGATGCACGTCAGATTTAACCGAGGATACTCCCGTTATCGCTTTATCATGAGTTAAACGTTGAGATTCTCTGGTCCTTGTGTAGGTTACCCCTTCCCTATTCAATACATCAGTACCAATAATAATTGGTGCATTCATACATTCACCAGGCACAACAAGCAAATCTACTTCGAGAGTTATTTCCTCAAGCTCTATTACAAGTGTGACATAAGAATTGACACAAATAATGGAATCACTTATTCCTTTCAATTGTTTATTAATTGGTTTCCTCGAACAAGAAAAATGATTGACCACTGATGACGAAATCAAAGAGACTTCTAACGCCCCACTATCAATCAGAATATCTACAGGTATACCCTGAACCATTCCAACTACAATGTCACTGGACTTATTTTTAACAGGGGCAGAACAGAAATTGACATTACTTTTATTGGGCTTAATATCTGCACGCTGCTTAGCAAAACAAACACTTATATCGTGACCCGTCTTCTTGCAGTACGCACATACTGCCTTATTTAAGGTGGAATTCGATTCAGATTTATTTGGTTCAGTCGCATCGTTTGATTTCGACTTTTTTGAACAACCCGCTTGTTTATGCCCTATCTGACCACAAGTGAAACATTTGGGACCTTGACCCTTAAATGAGCGCTTAGAGTTGTTCTTATGTGGACTCTTGTTATCTTTAGAACGCAAACTGTCATTATTCTGCTTAGAAACGGGCTTTACAAAGGTAGATAGGTAACCAACGAGGTTGTCAGGCGTCAGATTTGCATTAGTAGCAGTTGCTTTGATTTGAGGGTCTTTAATCCCCCTAATAACAATCGCCGCTATCAACTCGTCTGATAGGCCTTTTACAATCCGTAGACGTAATAAACATCTACGTGCATATTCAGCGTAGGTTGGGTAACGGTCTGAATCAGAGCTCATTACTTCGTACAAAATACCTGCCACATCAACTTTCTTGACACAAAGTGATTTAAAATCTTTTTTGAAATTGCTCCATGAACGGTCACTTGTAACCCATTCACTAAGCCAAGTCTTAGCATCTCCCTTCAGACAGCTCCCAACGCGGGAAAGGCACTCATTTTCTGACCACTTGTTCAAAATCTGAGCCCTATCAACCTCGTCAAACCACTGATCAACGTCATGCACATTTGGGTCAAAATTAGAAATGTAAAAATGATGGGTGCTTACTGACTTTAACGACTGTATTGCCTCCACTATTTTCTCCGTGGTTGCAGTCGAAATATCAGTAGCAGTACCTGTTGTTTCCGGCGTAACTATCACCCGTGAACGATCTTCTAAAGCCTTCAACCGCGAGACAATCGTCTCAAGCGATCGTCGGCAAAGCGGTGACGTAGGGCTTCGCAACCCCATGCGGCTCCCACGACGATCTCGTTCGCGCCTGGAACGGCGATCGCAATCTCGAGACTTGCTGCGTGACCTTCTGTTCCGCTTATGGCGGTTGCGAGACCGTTTAGAACGCGAATCACTATTTGAACATGAACGACTCGATCTATCCATTGCTATTACCCGCTTTAATCTAAAATTGAAAGCCTGAAAACTAGTTTTAACTTGTGGGCGCAAATGAATCTTTATCCCACTTCTGATGTTAGGAATCAGAAGTGAAATAAGTTAAAAAAATAAAAATAAACAGTCTTTAATCCATTTAAATTACAATTTACAAAAATTATAGAAATATAAAAAGAAGCACTGTAAATATTAATCAAATAAAAATCACACAAGCCCAAAAGAATTATCAGTACATGAATTTAAACATAACCCAAAAATAACCGAGCACACGATAATGGTCAGGTAGCACGTCCGTTCCGATCGCCGTCCAAGCAAAAAAGGACCGTTGCCGCACCGCGTAGCTCCTTTTATAACCTTCCATCGGTTGACAGCTGCTCGCCTGACAACTTCAAGATGTCGCCTCGCCTTCCGTGACCAACAATATGTATATTAGATGTTTATTAAACTAAATTTCTTTTGAAGAGAGAAAGATCCTCTTCGAATAAGAATAATAAGTAATTAAATAATTGAAAAAGTTGATTGTTGCTATTACTGACATAGCAACGGCTATGAAACAATTAACGATTTTTTAAACTTATAAAATTTTATTTAATATTTTAAACAAAAAACAAACAAAGCTTTTACCCTTGATTGAATAAATTAATTCGATTTTACTTCAACTACGGAAATTGTGGTGACAGGTTTTCGCCAATTTGCCAATAAATCAGCTAGCGTTAGGTTTCTTTCTCCTGTGTAGTATGTAGGGGTAGAGGATAACGTGTTAGTTTTGTCAGCTTTACGCCTTGAGCCTTCCTCGTTGATGGAGCAGTCACCGTTTTTCAGACAGACTGGAACATCGCATCTGTCACCTGCATAATCGTCTACGCACTGCCAGAGTGGCTCATTCTCTTTATGGTACCGTTATTCGAACAATAACCATGACACACGTCGACTTCACATCTTTTTCCTGAATAACCGGCATTACATCTGAAATGATGATAATGTGAAATACGGCAACTAAAATAAACAAGGTAGCCAATAAAATAAATAGAATATGTTTTACCTGCATCTAGGAACACCCTCTTCATTAAAACAGTCACCTTGCAAGCAATAGTTCTCACAAACTGACACATCGCATCGCTCACCGATGTACCGATGTGCATTTGCAAAGAGATTGTCCATTAACTTTAATACCATGAACACAAAACTCTACATGTTCTCTAGCAATTTTCAATGAGTCGTCGGTTATATAGTTAATTGGTACTAGACTTGTTAGCACTTTACATTCCTGAGAACCCTGATTTTTTTCGCTGATTTTATATTTGGCGGCTATACCGACAGGGCTTTCAGTATGAACCTTAAGAAAGCTGTTGTAATCTTCAGGTTTAATTGGCTTTGAAAATGTCCAAACCTTTGTTCTGCAGGATGAGCACCAGTTTATCATATAGAGGAATTCGTTTGAAATGGATAATCTATTTGAATGAGTTACAAACGTTTTATCACCAAGATCAATGTAATATTTAACTATTGTGTTTTGGTTGTGTCCACTTAAATCTGCAATATAAACATAGCTATCAAAACTAGTTCTAGGCATAATCCAGTATATTTTCTGGGTTTGTTGGTCAATAGCCAAGCTGTGTAGGTCCCAATTGTATGAAGCATTGACAACAACCTCTCTCTCGGAGCCATTAAATTGAGCTCTCTCTATTGTAGACGTCCTAAGGTTTGTGTTGATCCAGTAAACGTACCTGTAAATTAAAAACCACAATTATTATTTATCCAGAGTAGAAAAGATTTTGTGAAAATATAATTTTCACCCCATTTGCTGGTAAAGTGGCTCTTATTAAACCGCTTTTAGGTTCGTAATGCTCGCCTGCGGCTCGCGCGAATAATACCGCCTCAAGTGTTATGTTCTATACCGCACACTAGTATCACAATGTACTATTATCAAACTATTATTGGTAACCTACCCTCTGCAGCTATCCACGGCAATGTCAGTGGGGATCCCGTCGGCCATCTTGATTAAAAGATTTCCGTTAACATTGTTCTCAGATCCAGGTTTAAATGAAATCCAATTAATGCTTCTTTACTTCGTGTCAGTGAAGAAGAGCATTTCAGTGATCGGGTCGAAGGCCAGTCCCCGAATGTCCCTTCCACTCCTCTCGATGTAGCATTCGTATTCCACGGAAGTTATGTTATACCCACATATAGCGTCGTTGTCGCTCTGTTTGTTGACGTACAGCAGCATGTTGTGAACCTCATCGTAAACTATTGCTGTGAGGTTTTGAGAATCAAAATGTACGGTGTCCGTTTTGGTTTTGTTAGTGTAAAATTCTAGTCGATCTCCTGCAGATAAAACGAAGTCTGTAACAAAAGATTTTTGCATAATCAGCTGATAAATAAATACGGCTAGACGCGCACTGATGTGGCCACAGCCACGACCAGCACCCTCAATCAGAATTGGCTTCGGTTCGAAACAAATATCGAATCTAATCCATTGCTTCATAAGTTCGTAAGTTACGTTGGAGCCATAGATATAGATATAAGAAAGAATTTTTATATTTCTATGGTTGGAGCAGATTTGTTTCCGATTCCAATTCTGACCGATCGTGCATTACGAAATTAGGGTGCCGGCTGGCCATAAGCAGCCAATAAAAACTTCAAAACAGTGAAGAAAATTGAGAAGATAATTACATATATCCCTTATTACAAAACTGTTCAATTAGGCGCAATAACATAACATGTATTCATTAACATTACTATTAGGAGGAAAATACACAACACAAAGTAAAAATATAAATCTGTTACGTTAGGTAGGCATACGTTAGGTACACAGGCACAAACCAGTTCAAACACATGCTCGTCAGCGTTGACGTCATCTGGGGCCCTACCATCAACTTTTAAAATACTTGCCAAGTACATGACAGGTCAACTTAGCAGGCTAACCTGACAGGTTTTCTATTTGTACCATGAGCATTTCCGTCTGACCTGCAATGTATCAACTTCAGACCTGCTACGTGACCGTTGACCGGTACGCCATATTATAAACAAACGTTCGGAAATACTTTTTCGCAATGTTACCGGTTTTACGGTTTTAAAGAACTAGATTAAATTAATTTAATAACAGTTTATAATGATCAAGGGAATTCTTAAAAAAACTATGTTTCGTAACAAAATATCTTATTTAACACGAATACGACATTGGAGACCCTTTAAGATACTTATGAAAATAATCTTGAAAGTTACCAAAGTTATTGCTATTTTCGAACGACTATCCTAGCCATTAAGTATAAAAAATATAGTTTTTGATTGCTTGTCAGTTTGACTCTAGTGATGTTACTCAGTCACTAACGATCAGGCACTCGATTGTTCCGATTATGTAATTCAAGTACTCAATTCAAGTTGAATCTAAGGTAGTTACTAGGGAGGTTTCCAACAGCTTCGCACGTTTGAAACGCACACAAAAAAACAGAGAAAAGAATCTTAGCCCGATCCAAAATACAGCAACCGTTCCATATTGGTATATTGGGGTTTAAGTCAGTGACATTCGGGTAAGATCGGCTTTGTTTGACTTTGTAAAAAGCGCTTTCTCCACATTCCACTCTCAATCTGATAATCAATGATGATACGATGATGATTTTAATGACAAATTACAAGTTATCAACAGAAATCATTGACCCACAGTACATATACTTTCACTCATCTTATTAAAACTCTTTGACTCTACACAACATAGTATTTTGGTACCTTGAGAGAAAATGTAATCGAGTTTTTATTTAATACAATGCAGTATCCAGTTAAACAAAGTTTAGCCGCATCACTATCTGACACTGTCAGAAAGACAAATCAAGTCAAGGGATTCATATTTTTTCAGTTTCTTTCGAATTGCATCAATTTCATATATTTCTTTTGTGCCTGTGTATTATTGAAGGAATATAATTAGTATGGAATCTTCAAGATGGTACAGCATTTACTCCAGATGGATGTTGTGTTATTTGTTCTGTGAGATTCCAACGCAATGTGCGAAGACATAGTCCGAAGCTACATAACAGATGTGCGGTGGACGCTCTTGTATCAAATGCACGTCGTATAAAGATGAGAGGTGGAGCCTGGTGGAGCAACCAGCATCTTTACTAGATGAAATAATATCTACTTCTAAGTCGTCGGACGTTGAAATTGATACTTAATACGTAATAAAAATGCTTTGTTTACATAATGTGATTTTTGCTTTCAATAACCGTTTAAAACACCCTACGTTTACGTTTTACTAAACTCCAATACCGATGAAGTGTAGGTAGACCTACTCACTAAACATTTTTTTAAGTTATGATCGTATTTCTCAGTAACCTCGTTAGACGAAGTATAATCATTACTACCACTGTAATCTAGAGATCATTATCAGAGTACATATTCACAAATGAACATGTACTTACGTATTTTATTTTAAATTAAAGAAAACAGTTCACTAAAAGTAAGTTTTACACGCCTGCTTAATATGACAGCAGGGCAGTTCAGTAGTCGAGTGTTTACATGTCAAAAAGGACTTGATTGTACAGCTTAACGCAGGTCAGACCAGTGAACTGTTGTCACGTGACCACTGACCGGCTTTAGTCACGTGATCGCTGGCTTGCCTGTTATTTGACATGTTCACGGTACAAAATAGCCCGACAGTTCACTTTCCGTCGAAAATTGACCTGCTATAAGAGTTCATGGTAAGCCCCCAGGTAGTGACACTCATCGCAGCTAAAAACGCGGTGTGGCCACGAGACACGCGCCGCCTTTTTTTTCCCCCATCTGCATCTGCAGGCGTAGCATGGCGCTTTCTATCTCGACGAAGAATAGACATAGCTTTTTCAATACAAAGTGACAGTTCGTTTCTTCATTTTTGACATCCACCGTAGAAATCTTTCTACAATCTGTCATTTTGTCTTTCATTTCTAACGATCTTTGCGTAGGATCTTTGTCTAGGTCTTTTTAAATGTAGACTATTTCGGAAGAAAGTTTTCTATCCTTACTGTCAAAATCACACTGATAACCGATAAATCATATAATAAAGAATTCTGAGTCGAATTATGTAAAAGAGTGAATTTCGTAAAAAGTGCAGTTGACTCTTTCTATTTTGCTGCCGTCTCGTACTGTCTACTGTCTACAGGAAACGTCATTTTTGTCTACTTTTCCGTCGACAAAACGGTGCTCATGCTACGCCTGCTGGTCACATGGTATGGAGTACCCAGGTGGAATTAATTCTGCGTCATGAATAGATTCATTGCCTGTCTCCTATGGTAAATAGGTTTGCGCTTGAAGACAAAACTCCAATATTATAATCCTCTAATTTAGTCCGGAGACCCCTTACATTTTGGTATAATATCTCCACCGATTTACTCTGGGGGTTTGGCTATATTGGTTTGCCTCCGAAACCACACCTATTAGCAAAACTCAATACTTATTTACTGCCCAACTTGCAGGCTGATACAATAGTTCTTAGTTGCTTTCTGGGATAAATATATAATGCTAATGAAGGAAGCAACGTACAATACAAATAAATGAATATGAATAACGACGATAGGTGGACTAAAACCGTCACAGCATGGAGAGGGCCCACCGGTTACAGGCGCAGAGGTAGACCAAAGGCACGATGGCAAGACGAATTAGAGGCAGTCGCCGTTCAAAATTGGATTTTCACCGCATCAAATAGAGACGAATGGAAGGCTCTGGAGGAGGCCTTGACCCATAGAGGGGTTCATGCAACTTAATTTAATTTGTTATTTTATTATTTTATTCCTTTTTAAATACATATTTGTTACATTTTTAAATATTTTTTATAAAATAAAAAACATGAAAACAAAACATTTAAAAATATAAAAAATAGTAGCCCATCGGCATCAGGATCAGGGTCCAAGCTGCCGGTGGTCAGGGCTCTAGAGAAAGAAACCTCCTCACTATGCGTGCCGTGTCCAGGAGTACTGCTTTCTGAATCAAGCCCTTGACCCAGCCGTGCAATGAGAGCCTCCTGAGATGTTGGTCGAGGCTCTTCGCTATTAGGCCATTGACCGTAACGATTATCGGTACAATGATTGCAGAGTCCACGTCCCACATGTCGACAACCTCGTGTGCTAAATCAAGATACTTGATTTTTTTATCTTTCTCAGCTTTCACGAGATTCTCGTCATGAGGGACAGAGATATCAACAATCATTGCACGGCGCTCTCGTCGATCTATCACCACAATATCAGGCTTATTGGCTACAATAGTCCTGTCAGTGATGATAGATCGATCCCAGTACAATGTGGCGTCACCATTTTCGAGAACTGGGTCGGGCACATACCTGTAGTATGGTACTTCATACTCCACAAGGTTGTATTGCAAGGCAAGTTGCTGGTGGATAATCCTAGCTACTAGATTGTGTCTGTGCAAGTACTCGCCATTAGCAAGACGAGAACAACCGGAAACAATATGTCGGATCGATTCACCGGGACAGTGGCATGCCCGACAGATGTCAACCGTACCGTCTTTGACAATGTATTTCCGGTAATTATTCGTCATGATGACTTCGTCCATAATCGCACAGACAAAACCTTCGGTTTCCCCGAAGAGGTCACCGAAACGTAGCCAGGATACAGAAGCCAGAAAGTCTACTTCAGGCCCATGGAGGGCCCGGAAAAAGTGTCCGTGTAGCTCTTTGCCTTGCCATACTTCCTTACGATCGTTAGTATCAAGTACTGTAGGTTTGCGCCAGTTCTCTTTCGCCAAGGAGAGCGGAGTAAGGCCCTTGTCGACTGCAACCACATCTCGGTGCATCCCCACGTCAGTTTGAAAGAAATATTCCCTGAGACTGCAAATCTGGCGGTTGTGGAGGGTTTTGGCATTTAAGAAACCACGACCCCCACACTTCCGCGGGATGTACAGTCTCATCACTGATGACCGTGGGTGATGCATCCGATTTGCCGTCAGCAGTGTACGGACCTTCCTATCCAGGGCGTCAAGTTCCGTCTGAGTCCATTTGAGTATGCCGAAAGAATACATCAAAACCGGCATGACCCAGCCGTTGAAGGCTCGCACCTTGTTTCCGCCTGATAAAAGACTATTTAACACTTTATTCAGGCGGCCAAAGAAGCGCTCCCTCAACGATTGTTTCATGTCGGCAACATTGATGCCTAATGCTTCCGACATACCCAAATACTTGTAGGTTTCGGTTGAGGAGAGGGATCTAAGGTGTATGGAATCCGAGAGTTGGGTTCCCGCGGATTCCATAATCCCCCCTCGCTTTACATGCATGACTGCACATTTGTCCACACCAAATTCCATCCTGATGGCGCTACTGAATGTTTCTGTTACCTTCAGTAGCTCCATCAGTCGCAAATTGTTGGGGGCGAAGAGTTTTAGGTCATCCATGTAAAGGAGGTGAGATATCACCTGACCAGCTCTTCTCAACCGATAGCCTAGACCTGAATCCTCCAGCAGTGTGCTTAGAGGATTCAAGGCTAAGCAAAACCAAAGCGGACTCAAACTATCGCCCTGAAATATTCCCCGCTCAATCCTGATCGGTTCATCGATCCCCCGTTTCTGTTGACATCCTGGATAGAGAAGGGCTGTTCTCCATTGCCCCATACATGCCATCAAGAAGGTGCGTACAGTTGCGTCTATCTTGTACAACTCCAGCACCCTAATGAGCCATGTATGTGGCACCGAATCATAGGCCTTCTTATAATCTATCCAACATGTCGACAAATCCTTCCGGGATCTACGAACCTGTTGGCTTATGGCCATGTCTATAAGGAGCAGCTCCTTAGTACCGCGGGACCCATTCTTACATCCATTCTGAGACACAGACATAATTGAGTTGCTATAAATATGTTGTGCAATTTTTGCTCTAAGAATGGATGTAAGAACTTTATAGACCGTCGGTAAACATGTAATTGGTCTATAGTTTTTAGGTTCCGCTGTACTACCCGATTTATGGAGCAGGTGGGTAACTCCTGTCGTAAAGAACAGTGGTAGCGACCCAGTCTCTAGAGATGTCTGGAATTGCGAAGCTAAGCAGGCGTGTGATCTTTGTAGCCATTTAATCCAGAAATTGTGCAGTCCGTCCGGTCCTGGGGATTTCCAGTTAGGCAACGGACGGACCGCACGGGCCACATCCAGAGGACTGATAGTAATGGCCTCCATGTCTGGTATTGAATCACACGCCCGCTCAACAACACGCATCCAATCACCTTCAGTGTGACTGACGGGCACCGACCAGATGCTTCGCCAAAAAGCACTCATGGTCTCATTATCCGGCGGATGCGCGTCAGTCACACCTTGGGTGGGGATGGGCCGCCCCCATGCTCTGTATACCCACCTTTCATCGCTCTGGAACATGCGGTTCTGAGTGTACCGATCCACTCTTCGCTTATACCGACGGATACGGTTTGCCCATGCATAAACTTTCTGCTTCAGGAAGTCGATGCGCTCTGTGACACAGGACACATATTCTCGAGGACTAATACTAGTTCCCGAGAACGCCCGCCTCACAAAGCGCATCAC
Organism: Lithophane socia; assembly: GCA_947522985.1. NCBI lineage: Eukaryota > Metazoa > Arthropoda > Insecta > Lepidoptera > Noctuidae > Lithophane > Lithophane socia. Next base: position 5,569,516 of record OX383280.1, read on the forward strand.
CCTTGGGCGTGTGTTGCCCTCCCTGAAGCAGATGAGCTTCCCGATGAGTACCCTGGCCTCATTAATACTAATTTATTTATTATTTAATTATTTAGAAACCAAAAATTATTTATTGTTAACTGTCATTTTAGTGGAATTATTTATTGATTATTATAATACGAATCCTAATAAGTAAATTATATCTATTACTATTACTAACTAGCTGCGCCCCGTGGTTTCACCCGCGTAAGTCTTGATCCCGTGGGATTATCGGGATAAAAAGTATCCTATGTCCTATTCCAGATCATGGTCTACCCCTGTGCCAAATTCCATCCAAATCCTTTCCGTTCACGCGTGATGGCGTGACCAAGGGAAATAGGGATTCATTTTTATAAATATAGATATTAATATCTTTATGGAAGCATTTTACTTGCTAATTAACTTATTATTATTAAAATTATGTAAAAAAAGAGAGGTATGTTTGCATGAAATAAAGAGGCTTTTTATTTTATTTTTTATAATGAAGGAAGCATAGTCTCTTTCCGTCTTATGTTTAATTTTCTCTATTTTAATTGCTATTGCCTCTCGATATATCTTCTTTACGTGTTTTTCTAAATTTTCCACAGTTATTTCATTCTCTCAGTTCCCTGAATTTCACTTGAACCAGAGCTTCCTTCTTTTCTCACATCGTTATACTTAAATCTGTTTTTTTATTATTTACTAACATCCATTTTTCTATTTTTTTTGAATCTCCATTTTCCTTTTCTATAACAATAACTGACTTATTTAAACTCTCAGTAGTTTCTTGTTTTTTCCCGGTAATTACTTTGTTGGCAGATTTCGTGGCGACCAATGATATATCATTGGTGGCGACACATTCCTTCGTTTGTACAAAATTACTAAATTAATGACCTCCTTTTAACTTTCCTTGACTACGTTTGCAAATGACACTGGCGGTATTTTATATCCTCGTTCAGTCTCACTTTTCTTCTTGATATTTATGGCACTAGCACTGGCTTCCAATTGTTCATTCTTTTCTAATAGTACTTTAATTCTAGTTTCTAAAATATCCACTATAATTGCTTTTTCTTGGACCGTCAGTACCTATGCTTTTTAGATCTTTTAATTCGGTATCTATATTAGCAAGTTAGTAATTTATTCTGGATTAGTATGAATTCCTTCCTTTGCTCATCCAGACGAGTTTTAATCTCTAAACTCAAACTCAAAGCATTTATTTTAAATAAACCAAATACAGGCATTTTTGAATTGTCAAGGGGTCGGTCAGTCAGAAAGATGAAGCTAGTTGCCCATTCCAAAGCGTAGTAGGTTCCTATGGAGAAGAACGGGCAAGAAACGACACGGACAGTCTTTTAAATCAGAGTATTGTTAAACTCCTGCAGTTCATCAAGCACTTGGTTCCGGTTATCCAATAACTTCCTTTGGATTACGAGAACCGCTGCCGCCGCGCTCAGTATTTTTCGTCCATCGTTGTGTTTTCTCGAACCGGTATTACAGAATTACCTTTCTTTAGGATAGTGCATGTGCATTCTGGATATATCCATCTGTTGTTATCCTGCGTGAATGCCCCGAACTGTAACAGGGTGTAAAGTTCACTCATCCACCATAGAAAAAGGAGGATCCTCCTACCAGACGGGTGTTGTGTCTGGCGGGCAACTGCCCAATGATTGATATTGGATTCTTGTATATATTAAGTCAAACTGGATTCTTAATTGATTGACTCGAAAACTTTAATTGCGCGATGCAGGATTTATGTGACGTCAGGATTTTTGTGTGACGTCAGGTCTTTGATGCGTAATTCGCATGTGGCGATGTAGATACCGCCACAAAGGCAAGACACTTCAGATGATACAGTTTTTTACATTTGTCTCGTGAACATTGCATATGTAACAAACCTATGATCAAATCATCACATCCATCACATTTCTTACCCATTTAGGAAAATAATTAGTAAGAAAATATTTTAAGTAATTATCTCGCAAACAACACGTCCGTGCCCAAGCTCGCTCGGTGCGTATATTAATTAATGATGCATTGTCCCACTGTTAATCAGCTGTTAATGCACTCAACTCCGTGTGGGACTCAGTCCACTTCTCAGTCAGGGGGAGCGGGCTATAATCTACCACGCGACCCCAGTGTGAGGTGGCGAATGTCACATTTCTTCGATTTTTTGTTCTGTACTGAACAGGCCAGTTTCCTTACGGTGAAGGAATATCGTTGGTAATAAGAAAAAATACGCTGCTAGTTTATATACTCACCCTAGGAGTGCGCCAACCCCAGGAACAGCGCCACCAACGCCAGCACACACTGCGTTCTACACATTTTGTGGTTCAGAAATTCAAAGTTGTTTGAACAGAGGACGAAGGTCCACTGGCCTACTGCTGAACGCTCTTTTTATATTTAAAGCAAAAGTTGGGCGATGTTACCCTAAAAACCGTCGTTTTCTATTGTGATTTATTCGTAGATAGCACGGATTTAAATTTTGAAAAAAACATATTACATAATTCATACTTCGATCTTTAGATTCCGGCTATGCGATACACGATTACTTGCACTTCACTGCATCCAATTAAATCGCAAAGACAAGTCTAATTTCGGTCTAATTTCTTATTTTATTTGAGTTTTATTAGGCTTTGAATAATAAAACTTATACCATAATAAAGGTCGTAAAAAATGTGTTAAATATGCGCTGACATAATGTGAAATATTAAAATATTTATACCACTAATTTCAAAACTAAGTGGTTTCATTGGTTTCACGCGTCCTTTAGTCCCGAGCGGAACGTGTTGGAGGTCGGACGTGTGCCAATTTTTGCGAGCCCGCCACCCCCGCCGGTTGACTTCTTGCCTCTATTACGTTATTTTTCATTTCAAATATCACAGCGACTGTACTATTTATGCAGTATATACATTGCTTCTTAACTACTACCTAAGTGTGTCACTAAGTGACTGGACAAGCAATGTAACAATCACAAAACGATACTTTACTACATTATTTTTGTTTTCAAATATCATAGCGACCGTACTATGTTTGCAGTAAATACATTGCTTCTTAACTACTACCTAAGTGTTTCGATAAGGGACTGGAAAAGCAATGTAAAACTCACAAAACGATACTTTACGTAAGCGTTAGCTCGCTTAGTACGCCGGGCGGCGCGCGACAAGTTAGTGATGTGGTGAGACATTCTAACGTAGGCTATCGACAATAATGTCGATTGTCGTATGAATTTACATTTATTCTGCAATTTGTCAACCGCGCTGAGATATGGATATCGATAACTGTTACTCGTTGTTACGGTGTTTTTTTTTTACATTTGCTTATTTATATTAAATAATATTATTGGAGTTTACTCATTAAGAATCGATTTTCCTAAAAGGCCCCTGGTATGGAAATTTTATGTGGAGTGAAATTTATAGAAGTGTAACACTTGTTTTATTCATAAATAACACGGATATGTTTTTTTTTTTAAACATAGTAGGTACATATTTCACACTTCGTTCTAGTTATTTCAGCCGTTAGTATATAATAATTACCTATAGATCTAGTTTTTTTAGAGTTTATATGCATTTTATTTCAGTTTTATTAATAAATGACTTTTGAATTTTGAATTATATTTTACTTAATTTGGTTTTAATGATGTCAAAATACGCCCCAAAAATACTTCTCTTTTTTGCAGTCGGTTTTCATCATAGATAATAATATCCAGTTTTCATCGATATTTTTATCGATCAAATATTTATAAATATCAACCCCTCTTCCCTAGAGTTACACACATGCTCAAAAGGGGCGGGCATTAGAAGGTAAAGAACCCCGACTGAACATACACAAGTGTTCAGTCGCTGTACCTATACTTTTTAATGCCCGCCCCTTTTGAGCATGTGTGCATTACGTAGCATCAAATGTTTTTGTGAGCGCGGAAAACGCATCTAGTGTGCCGTATCTATGTTTTAAGTGTGAGTATGTACGGCGCATGGTAAATGCACGCTGTTTTGATGGGATAAGGTTTATTATTGATTGTATGGTACGTTCTGATTTATGAGTACGTTGTGTGTGTTGTGCAGTGTTTTCGTCATTTGTTACGATGGCTTGTCGATTGCGGGGGCTGAGGTACTGCTTTGATACCTAAGAAGCTTGAAAAAAGCCGGCCTTAAGAGGGCTATTACAAAATCGAAGTTCACAGTTGTGCTATTCTGTAACAATCCCACCGTGAAAACTTAGGTGAAGTGAGCTTGAAGTGAACTGTCACTGCCTTAGCATCAGTAGGTATCGATGACAATGACAGCTCACTCCAAGCTCACTTCACCTAAGTTTTCACGGTGAGATGGTTACAGAATAGCAAGGCAGTAACCATCTTATCATGAAAACTTAGGTGAAGTGAGCTTGAAGTGAACTGTCACTGCCTTAGCATCAGTAGGTATCGATGACAATGACAGCTCACTCCAAGCTCACTTCACCTAAGTTTTCACGGTGAGATGGTTACAGAATAGCAAGGCAGTAACCATCTTATCATGAAAACTTAGGTGAAGTGAGCTTGAAGTGAACTGTCACTGCCTTAGCATCAGTAGGTATCGATGACAATGACAGCTCACTCCAAGCTCACTTCACCTAAGTTTTCACGGTGAGATGGTTACAGAATAGCAATGCAGTAACCATCTTATCATGAAAACTTAGGTGAAGTGGGCTTGAAGTGAACTGTCACTGCCTTAGCATCAGTAGGTATCGATGACAATGACAGCTCACTCCACGTTCTGAATAGCAATGCAGATTTAGGTAGGTACCTAAATATGACGGCGTTAAATGTGTTTACAGAATAAACAGTTTACAGTTTATTATTTACAGTTTAAATGTGTTTACAGAATAGACCCGCAGATTATCAATGCAGATTTACGTACCTAAATATGACGGCGCGCGGCAGCGGATGCGCTCGTGTGCGTCTAGTGACGTACGCTACGCGAGGCACAAACCTACTTGATTCTTTCCACTTTACTTTCGAAATAAATTAAATTACTGTTATTTATAGTTCGTCAAATATTATTTGTATGGATGAATGTTATTACCTAGAACGGCTTATCTATTGAGTTACGATGGGGTCATATACGTGAATTTTAATTTATATTTTATACCACTAAAGCGACAAACTAGCATGCAACTGCTACTGGTAACATGTAACTGCAGTTACCGCGGGCTAAAGACGCTTGCAATGCCAGGAGCATCACTTGCGCGTTGTCAGTACCTACTTCTCGAATTTATTTCTTTACTTATATGTAATTTATTCAGCAGGTAAGTAGATATTTCAGTACTTATTATTATACAATTTGGAAAGTAGTATAAAATGCACACGATATGTTAAAAAAGGTAGGTTAGTAGGTAGATAAATAAAATATGCACATTTGACAAGACTTTTTAGGGGTTATGGGGAACAGGGTGTAAAGTTCGCTCATCCCCCTTATAAAAGGGAGGATCCTCCTACCAGACGGGTGTTGTGTCAGGCGCGCAACTGCCCAATGATTGATATTGGGTTTTTGTATACAGGGTGTTAGGGTAAACACCGTTATCCTTGCAACCAGTGGTTTGGTTTCATTTATAGAACGTGAAATCAATGGAAAATTATAACTTTTTTTTTCTTTTTTTTTATCTACATTTTACCACAAGAGACGCAAGTTCCTTGTCCTGTGCACTAGGGTAACGAACTTGCGTCTCAACACGGGCGGGGGGTGCGGGATGTGACCTGACCGGCCGCGAGCGCCCCCTCCCTCAGTCAGTCACCTGTTTCGCTAGAGAGCACGGTGTCGGATAGAAACTTTTTAAAATCTTGTAATGAAAATGACGTTTTTTTTTTTGTTGTGTTCGGTCATTTATTTTTATATTTAAGTCAACTACCCATGGTTTGAATGACAAGACTGTTTACCCTTACAGCCTGTATATGTCCACTGCACGGTAAACTCTAATTGCGCGATGCAGGATTTATGTGACGTCAGGATTTTTGTGTGACGTCAGGTGTTTGATGCGTAGATCGCATGTGGCGATGTAGATACCGCCACAACTTCATCACTATTTATACTGATTCAATCCTTAAATGTGTATCGTTCATGATAACTTATTATTTTCTATTAGAATACAACAAGTAAATAAAAAAAAGACTGAATAAAAAGAGTATAATTGTAAAAATCAATCAAAAATAAATCAAAGTAATATTTTACGTAATGGCAAAGACCGTGCTTTCCTCAAATCTATACTAGGTAATATTATAAAGCTGAAGTGTTTGTTTATTTGTTTCGCGAAAAAAAATTCAGCTGTTCCATACATTTTGTCGATTTAAGTGAACACAAATGTATGGAACAGCTGCTTTTTTTTTCGCGATTTCTAGGTTGGTCCCATAGAAAAAGTTGTTCAAAATGATGAGTATAATGACCCCTTTTCGGGTTTAGCATAAACAAAAAATAATGTTGTATAAAAGGCAAGGGTGACTGATTGACTGATCTATCAACCCACAGCTCAAACCACTGAACGGATTGGGCTGAAACTTTTAAAAAGATCATCTTCAATTATCATTAGTCACTTTGGACCAGTACCTATCGCTACCGAGAGCGACAGCGACATCGCATCTGAACAGGCCTTTAGATGGGTTAGCGATTTCAGACTATAAGTAATTAATGTCATATTTTTATTTATATTGTGAACTATACCCATACCTAGTTGATACCTATGCATGTATGATTCACTGAATCGTATCTTGCTTTTAAACTAATAAAAACGTCTCACACAGATAGAAACTGTTTACTTTTAAAATCGGTTTTTCCCGAGAACTTCCCGATACGCGACGGGTTAAACCTATCACCGTATCACTTTTAGGGTTCCGTAGTCAACAAAGAACCCTTATAGTTTCGCCATGTCCGCCTGTCTGCGGCTTAGCTCAGAGACTCTTAGTACTAGACTCGCGACAATCTAAGAAGTCCGTTTTGACAGCAATAAAAATGCTTTGTGAAGCGATGAAAAAAAAATTGTTTTGTTTTGTACTGATTCTCGAGACATATCGATAGAACATACTTAGAGAGTTTGTAATCGAAGACTTATCTACATTGCTTAAAACTGATTCTCAAGGCATAACGTTTTATTACATGTACACACGGCTACACATCAAGCTATACATATCCAGTTTATGCTGATCTCGCATTGTATAGGATTTCCGTACAATGCGAGGTCAGCTTATACTGGAAATGTATAGCTTGATGTGTAGCCGTGTGTACCTAAGAGAACGAAACGTCAAAACGGACTTCTTAGATTGTCGCGAGTGTAATAAAGAAAGCTGTCATTTGGCATGAGCATAAAAGTGAATCACACCCACAAAGTGGTAAAATGCGGTTTTCCTCATCAATCTCATGGTGTGGGGTGTCGTTGGAAAGGTTGTGCCAAAATATTCAGCTTTCCATTTTTGGATTTAAGGATCCGTTTGCGAAATATTAAGCTTTAAAGTGCTCATTTTTAGATTATATGTGAAATTCACAGCAGTAGTTTATACAGGGAGAGTATAATTGTTTATTATTTCGGCAATCCAGTGAGGAAGGACAGGCCATTTACAATCAAATGACCTCTTTTGACGCCTAGGTATGCATATGTCAAAAATTTTCGAGTCGTTTAACATTTTAAATTTTAAAATGTCAAATTACTCGAAAATGGCTGACGATGACATCGGGGTCATCAGGTAATTTGGTTACAAAGGACCTCTCCTACATCCCCTTATCGGATTGCCGACATGCTCCATGCTATCAACATTGCACAGAAACAAAATAAAAGCATGGCACAAAGAAATTACTGCAAAGAAAATGGTGGAAAATGGCGGAAATTCGCAAATTTTGCAAATTTATATTCTTATATTTAATCACTTGAATTAATCATACAAATAGAAGCCATGTCATGCCAAACCGAAGAGTGGACAAAGTCTGAAGCACAACTATGAAGCGTCAGTGCTATGTCGCAACTGATAAAAACAGATTATCCTCATTCATAAAGCTGTGGTGATTTGATTAGGTCTTTACCTATGAAATTGCCGTTCTGCAGTACTGGCCATTTCAAATCAAAATAATTTTTGTTTGGCTAAGAATTCTAATTTCAAATGAATTTTATTTTAAAAACATGGAATTCTTTTTTCAAAAGAAGTCATTTGTTTAATGATTAGTGTTACATTTTCATCATGGATACGTTAAAAATTCGAGTAATTATGGAATATGAGTACCGTCGTGGCAGCAACGCGGCACAAGCGGCACGCAACATCATCGACGTTTACGGAGCTAACACTACAAACCAACGCACCACCTGTTATTGGTTTGCTCGCTTCCGTTCTGGAAATTTCGACCTGAAAAATGAACCTCGCGGTCGTCCGAAGACTTTGGTCGACAATGACGAATTAAAGGCGATTGTGGAAGCTGATGATACACAATCTACGGCTGAATTTGCAGAATGGGGGGCTAGATAACTAGGGGAAAAGGGAGAGACAAGAAACGAGAACAAGGTGGTCAGCGCCCTTTACTCTCTGTGCTGACATATGGGTAACCACTTTAGAAGCGATCGATGTGCAGAGACATGATCATATTTACGCAGATTGAACACGAATCGAATGCAATTATTGAGAAGACGGTCAAGTTTGTCGAGAAGATCTGCATTCAGGTCATAGTAGCACACATCGCCATAATCGATGATAGGGAAAATTAAGGACTGCACAAGCATTGTCTTCGTACTCGATGGCAATAAGTTTTTCAAGCGGTACAGAGCTCGCAGCATTCCAGTAACCTTCTGGCTGACCCTAGCCACTTGAGTACGCCAGTTCATGTTACTATCGATGTGCAAGCCTAGGTCCTTCACGTCATTGCTTTATGGAACGATCATACCATTGAAATGGATTGGTGGCACGGTTGTACTATCCAACTTAATAATATTTCGAGAACGATGATCGCCTGACACTTTTTAGGGTTTACTGCTACCCCAAACCTATCAGACCAGGTTTTAATGGCTATCAAGTCCCTGTTTAATTTTTCTATTACGTCAGGGACTTCATCAACCTTCCCCTCACAGTACAACTGCAAGTGATCCGCATACAGATGATACGCACACTGAAGCTCGGAAGTTATAAGATTATTGAAAATAGAAAACAGAAGAGGAGAAAGTATACCGCCTTGAAGAACGCCAGTTTCCAAACCACACCAGCACGAAGAAGAATCCCCAGCGCGCACGGACTGCTGACGTTCCTAAAGGTAAGAGGAGAACCATCCCAGTGCTTCGGGAGAAACCATAACATGGGACAGAATGGCTAACAGGATGTCGTGACTGACGGTATTAAAGGCATTCGAAAAGTCAACCAACACTAGAGCAGTAACTTTGGTATCTTCAAGTCCTGCCCTTATATCGCCAGTCACTTTAAGGAGGGCGGAAACAGTGCTGTGTCCAGGCCTGAACCCAGATTGTAAAGGGCTAATGAGCGAGTTACGATGAACAAAATTGGAGAATTGTTTGTGGACACAGGCCTCGAGCATTTTAGATAGGAAGGGAAGTATAGAAATTGGACGGAAGTCGGTAGGAAGAGAGGGATTAGAAACCTTAGGTAGTGGACGGACATAGGCTTTGCGCCACAGGGAAGGGAATACTCCGGTGTACAGGGAAAAATTAATGATGTGGGTAATCGCAGGCAGGAGATATCAAGAATAGTTATGATCATACCACGAGTGATATTGTCACATCCCACCGCTTTAGATTTGATGGAGAGAATGATATTTTTGATCTCTCCCGATTCTACTGGAATGAAACTGAAAGGATTAATATGAGGACGCGTTAGACCAGAGATTAGAGACAGTTTGCTGCTTGGCTAGACGATCCATGGTAGGAACAGTGGAGAAGTGACGGTTGAGTTCGTCTAAGTCAATTGAGTTAGGAAGGTCTAAATGTCGCGATTTGCCGATACCAAGAGTTCCAAGAAATTTCCAAGTATCGGCAGAAGAGGGAAGAATTTATAGTATCCAGAATGTGGCGGCGTTTAGCATTGCGTATCATCTGATTGCATCTATTTCTTGCGGCCTTTAACATTGTCCAGTTCTCATCACTACGATCCCTTTTAAATTTACGGAACGCGCGGTCCCTACGTCTCATTGCCATCTGTATCCCTCTTGACATCCATGGTGCAGGTGGGCGTTTTATCTTTACTTTTTTGACGGGAGCATGGAATAATAGTAGTATTATAAAAGTAAAAGAAGGTTGACTACCTCTGATAATAATTTATAATGATAATTTAGCCTTTCTTGTCTTTAGAAACTAAAATATATGAGACGGTAGTTTAAAAGTGAAGCACAATTATTTAATTAAAATAATTAACTTACCATTTATCGCCATATTCACCTAATTAACTATTACAGAACAAAAACTGCACAAAAAGACTCCTAATTGATGTAAATTTAGTTTTTTTTACACCAAATACGACTGTACCGTACCACCCGTATCGCGTATTTCTTGTTTGTCTAAGATTTTAACGTCAGAATGATCAATTTCTTTAAACAGTGCTGAAAACGCCAATCGGCGTTTTATATTATCCTTATGAGGTGCGGAGGACGCGCATCGGCGTTTGCGACGAAAACCGCCCCGCACCTGGCTAGTAAAGGTAATTTTTACTGCCGCAGCGAATGGGTTAACGAATAATAATCGACCAACTTAAATTTGCAGTTGAAAAACATGTTCTCCCATACATATCATATAGGAGAACATGTTTTAGTGTGTTTGAGTGACAACGGTGTTTACCCTTGCATACTGTATTGTTAGAATACCCGTGATGAACATAATTATATAAATTATAAAAAGCCTAGAGACAACAGGTAATTCGTATAAAATATGCTGGTAGAAGACAAAAAAATGGCACCGACGATAAAAGGTCACCAAGTTATCTGGACGATGAAATAACAAAATACTGGGACCTCTTAACATCCCAGTCTCTTATCTTTTCTAGACTTTTTGAAAACACAGAGTTTTGCTATAAATATCACAAGAGCGTTCAGCAGTAGACCAGTGGACCTTCGTCCTCTGTTCAAACAACTTTGAATTTCTGAAGCATAAAATGTGTAGAACGCAGTGTGTGCTGGCGTTGGTGGCGCTGTTCCTGGGGTTGGCGCACTCCTGGGGTGAGTATATAAACTAGCAGCGTATTTTTTCTTATTACCAACGATATTCCTTCAGTGTAAGGAAACTGAGGCCTTAGACAAAGTGACATTCTATCAGTGATAACGATGATGGAAAAGGCAAAAATGTATAGGACTGACATAAGCTATCGAAAAGCTTATGTCAATCCTGTTGAAAGTCGTTGTAAAAATACGAAACGCTTTCGGAGCGATGGTCACTTGTCTAGGCCGTCTGGCATGTTTGGAACAGAACCAAAAATCGAAGACATGTGACATCCGCCACCTAACACTGGGGCCGAGAAGTGCTCTGAGTCCCACACGGAGTTGAGTACATTATAGGCTGATTAAGAAAATATTATAGGCTCTTTCCCTTGCTATGGGACAATTCATCATCAAGGCATGTTATTTATTATACAGTGACTTGTAAGTTGCAATGAGGCGTATCTCTTAAGGATAATTTAGCACTCTATAAGGTCGAGGCGCAAGATTCAACAATTCGTCCCTTTTTCTCAATTTATATAACGCAGGTCGTGACACACTCGCATAACATAAGGACGCACTTTCTTCACTATTTTGAAGTTTTTAATGGCCGCATACGGCCAGCCGTCTCCCTGGGACAAACTGTCCAGTTAGGTAGGTCCAACTTCGAGAAAGAAGTCAGTCGTCGAATCCGATTCGGCTGGGGGGGGCGTTCGAGAAGCTGCCTGCTATCTTCTCGTCTCATATACCACAGTGTCTCAAGACAAAAGTGTGTTGCCAGTGATGACCTATGACACTGAAACGTGGTCGCTCACAATGGGCCACATTAGAAGGCTGAAAGTCACTCAAAGGGCAATAGAGAGGGCTATGCTCGGAGTTTCCTTTGTGATCGAATCAGAAATGAAGAAATCCGTAGGAAAACCAAGGTGGCCGACATAGCCCGAAGTATTGCCAAACTTAAGTGGCAGTGGGCAGGGCACATTGCTCGCAGAACAGATGGCCGATGGCCGACCGATGGGGCCGAAAGGTTCTGGAGTGGCGACGTAGCGTTGGAAGGCCTCCCACAAGGTGGACCGATGACCTGTTGAAGGCCGCGGGAATGCGCTGGATGCGAGAAGCACAGAACCGGTCGAAGTGGCGGTGCTCGGGGGAGGTCTATGTCCAGCAGTGGACGTCTTCGGCTGAAATGATGATGACGAATGATGATACGGCCAGCTGGCACCCTAATTGCGTAATGCACGATCGGTCAGAATTGAATTCGGTTTGAAACAAATGTCTAATCTATTTCTTCATAGGTTCGATTACAAATCTGCTCCAACCATAGAAATATAAAAATTATTTCCTAGATCTATGGCTCCAACGATATTTGTTTCGAACCGATTCCAATTCTGATTGAGGGTGCTGGTCGTGGTCGTGGCTGTGGCCACATCAGTGCGCGTCTAGCCGTATTTATGTATCAGCTGATTATGTAAAAAATCTTTTGTTACAGACATCGCTTTATCTGCAGGAGATCGACTAGAATTTTACACTAACAAAACCAAAACGGACACCGTACATTTTGATTCACAAAACCTCACAGCGATAGTTTACGATGAGGTTCACAACATGCTGCTGTACGTCAACAAACAGAGCGACAACGACGCTATATGTGGGTATAACATAACTTCCGTGGAATACGAATGCTACATCGAGAGGAGTGGAAGGGACATTCAGGGACTGGCCTTCGACCCGATCACTGAAATGCTCTTCTTCACTGACACGAAGGAAAGAAGCATTAATTGGATTTCATTTAAACCTGGATCTGAGAACAATGTAAACGGAAATCTTTTAATCAAGATGGCCGACGGGATCCCCACTGACATAGCCGTGGATAGCTGCAGAGGGTACGTTACCAATAATAGTTTGATAAATTATATTTTCACACAATCTTTTCTACTCTGGATAAACATTAATTGTGGTTTTTAATTTACAGGTATATTTACTGGATCAACACAAACCTTAGGACGTCTACAATAGAGAGAGCTCGATTTAATGGCTCCGAGAGAGAGGTTGTTGTCAATGCTTCATACAATTGGGACCTACACAGCTTGGCTATTGACCAACATACCCAGAAAATATACTGGATTATGCCTAAAACTAGTTTAGATAGCTATATTTATATTGCAGATTTGAGTGGAAAAAACCAAGAATCATTAGTTAGATATTACATTACGCTTGGTGATAAAACGTTTGTAAATCAGTCAAATAGATTATCCATTTCAAACGAATTCCTCTTTCTGGTATGCTGGTGCTCATCCTGCGGTCCGAGAAAAGTTTGGAAATATTCAAAGCCTACAATAAAAACTGATGATTACAACAGCATTCTTCAGGTTCATACTGAAAGCCCTGTCGGTATAGCCGCTAAATATAAAATCAGCGAAGGAGTTCAGCCTTGCAAAGCGCTAGCAAGTCTAGTACCAAATCACTTTAATACCGACGGCTCATTGAAAATTGCTAGAGAACATGTAGAGTTTTGTGTTCATGGTATTAAAGTTAATGGACAATCTCTTTGCAAATGCACACCTGGGTACATCGGTGAGCGATGCGATGTCTCAGTTTGTGAGAACTATTGCTTCCAAGGTGACTGTTTTAATGAAGAGGGTGTTCCTACATGCAGGTAAAACATATTCTACTCCTTCTATTGGATAACTTAGTTATTTAAGTTACCTACCTTATTTAACATTTCCATCATTTCAGATGTAACTCCGGTTATTCAGGAGACAGATGTGAAGTCGATGTGTGTCATGGATATTGTTCAAACAACGGTAGCTGTTCGTTTAACGAGGAGAATGAGCCGGTATGTCAGTGCGTAGACGATTATGCAGGTGATAGATGCGAGGTATCAGACTGTGTGAACTATTGTCTTCAAGGTGAATGTAGTTACAATGACGAGGGACTTCCTGAATGCAGGTAAAACCCATTCTTACTTTTTCTATTGGCTATGAATACCTTGTTTATTACCCACATTTTCATCATTTCAGATGTAATGCCGGTTATTCAGGAAAAAGATGTGAAGTCGACGTGTGTCATAGATATTGTTCGATTAACGGTACCTGTTCCATAAATAAAGAGAATGAGCCAGTATGTCAGTGCGTGGACGGTTATGCAGGTGACAGATGCGATGTTCCAGTCTGTCTGAAAAACGGCGACTGCTCCATCAACGAGGAAGGCTCAAGGCGTAAAGCTGACAAAACTAACACGTTATCCTCTACCCCTACATACTACACAGGAGAAAGAAACCTAACGCTAGCTGATTTATTGGCAAATTGGCGAAAACCTGTCGCCACAATTTCCGTAGTTGTTGAAGTAAAAACTAATTAATTTATTCAGTTAAGGGTAAAGCTGTGTTTGTTTTTTGTACCGACCACTACCACTTTTCGTACCGACCAATTTATTTGTAAAAACTTCGGTTTTTTGTAGGAAATATTACCTGAAACTGCAAATATCGCGGTTGTTGAAGGTACGTAGTATTATAATATCTGTGTTGAAGGTAAAACTTTTAAGCATTGAAGAAAGTGAGCGCAGTTTAAAATCTTAAATAAAATAAATATACTTTTATTAAAAAATGTATAAGTTTTAAAAATCGTTAAGGGCGCACCCTACCTCAGATTTTATCCCCCTCGCACCATACTACTGACCTGAGTGAGAACGAGACGGAGTAGGGCGATAGCGGCTCTAAAGCGTCGAAAAGTTTAAGTAATTGCTTTTAACGTTGAAAATAATGGTAATTAAAAAAAATGGCACACAAGACCTGCTTTATAGTTAGTTCAGTTATCATGCAAACTTTCATGATCTAATTTGAAGTATTTTTCTAATACCAGCGGTTTATAATTCTGTGCAGAGGTAACTTTGGATTTTTTTTCTATCGAGAAAATTTTATGTAATCGTGTTTTCGCCTCACATAAGACCAGTATCAATCCTCAACTTTAACATATAAAATCCGCCTAGCCTTTTCCCAACTATGTTGGGGTCGGCTTCCAGTCTAACCGGATGCAGCTGAATACCAGTATTTTACATGGAGCGACTGCCTATCTGACCTCCACAACCCAGTAACTGGGTAATACGATACCCCTTGGTTAGACAACTTTAACATATATTTATTTCAAAATTAATGCTGCAGTATTTTCGGCATAACAGAGGATCATGCTAAGCAATCTGTGTTGTTACGAGCGCTAATAATATTTAGATCAACATACAACCTGATACTGACCTGCAAATTGCAAAAAACGTAAGAAAATTTGAATTTCGCGGGCTACCCTAGAGCCCCCTTAATAGCTTCAGCCGTTGCTGTGTTGGTAATAGCAACAGTCGACTTTTTCAATTAATTAATTAATTACTTATTATTGATAATCGAAGATGATCTTTTTTATAAGAAATTTAGTTATGTAAAATACATAAAATTTATAGTTTATATTCAATACACCTAGAAATAAATTACGATCGATTTCTTATTAATTGTTTTAATGTCAGTAACAGTTGCGTTTACCTAAATGTGCGCACTTCGGTATACTACATATTCGTACTGATTGAACCCTGCCACAGATATTATAATACTACGTACAGATACCCAATCCCATACAAAGAAATGAGACCACCCTAAGTCTGGCTATTTTTCGTTCTCCATTTTTTTAACAGATGGCAGCATCAGCGACTCACTAATTGCCAGAGACTGTAGTTTTTTTAACGCATCTAGGAGTCTTGTTAGTTATTTTCATTAAAAGATTTTAAAAAGTTTCTATCCGTCACCGTGCTCTCTAGCGAAACAGTTGACTGACTGAGGGAGGGGTCGCGCTTGCGGCCGGTGAGGTCACATCCCGCACCCCTCGCCCGTGTTGAGACGCAAGTTCGTTGCCCATGGGGCAACGAACTTGCGTCTCTTGTGGTAAAATGTAGATTAAAAAAAAAGAAAAAAAAAGTTGTAATTTTCCATTGATTTTACGTTTTATAAATGAAACCAAACCACTGGTTGCAAGGATAACGGTGTTTACCCTAACACCCTGTATACTATACTAACATAGTTCTTAAGTCTTTCTACTAACAATATTATGGGCCAAAATTTCTGAAATAAAAGATTTATTTTTAATTTTTTATAACCTTTTATTATATGTACGAGAACGAAACGTCAAAACGGACTTCTCGAGTGTAGGTTGGTGTATGTTATGTAGATAGGTAGGTCAGTAGGTAGGATAGGTAGGTAGATAGGTATATATGTAGGTAGGCAGGTAAGTAAGGTAGGTAGGTATTGTAGGTAGTTTATTTAGGTAGCCATGTAGGTATTGTAGGTAAAGAAGGTAGGTATGTAGGTAGGTAAGGTAGAAAGGGTAGGTAGGTAGGTAGATGTAGGTAGAGAAGGTAGGCAGATACGTAGGGTAGATAGGTAGGTATGTAGGTAAGTTCTTAGTGCTACCCGTGCGAAGCCGGGGCGGGCAGCATCTTGTTTTATAATATGTAAGGATAACGATGATTTATGATGATGATAGGTTTGTATTTCATTGGTTTTCTAAAGAGAATGATTAAAACTAAAATTAATTCAGATATAACATTATAATTTATATATTTTTTATTAACCTAATTTTAACTTAATAGTCACAATACATTTTGTACATAATATCGTATAATGGGTGTAAAAAGACACTTAACGAAGACACCCTCGGTTGACTGGTAGAGAATGCCTCAGGCATTAAGTCCGCCTTTGTACCTTTTTTAGTGCGGAAAGTTTAAATAAATAAATAAATAAATAAATAAATAAACGAAGCCGAAAATCACTTGTTCTTCCGTCAGTGTGATCATTTTTTTGTTCTAGACCATACCTGGGAACCTTCTGGTTACGGAGATATTGAAAGTTAAAACTTGTCCAGATGTTTTTTAAAGAAAGCAAGTTTTAATTTTTATAACTTAATTTTAAATACTTAACCGTTGCATGCACCCGTGCGTTTTGCGTGCGTTACGTTGCACACTACCGTAAACAGCGATTTTTCACACCAAAAATAGTCGTTTCCCAGCATCGAGATATAAGTACTAACGTACGTTAGTACTTATATCTCGATGTTTCCCAGCAATTATTTTTGTGCAATGTTATTTAATTTGATGTACAGAATGCGTAGTTGATGGCTATATGATGGGTCTTTTTACACCCTGAATTATTGCGTTGACATTAAAAGTAGACTATATTGGAGCGCCGAAAAGTGACATTGAAAAATAAATTTTATAACGAGCGCCATTAAGTGCAAAGTTGCGGAAACTCAGACGATGGCATCAAATGGCTTCTGGAGCGTCCTTGTTTGCACTTTACGACACTAATAATAAGGTTTATTATTCAATGTCATCAAGAAATCTGCTGTGCCATCCTTTTTGGTCTGCGCAAATACATAGCCACAAAAATAAATTATATAACCATAGACAATCACGTGACGTGATAAGCACTATCTACCAGATAAATTGAAAAATTTAACAAAACCCGTCTTATCACTAAACGAGTTGGTTCTAACTTCGGTTCAATTTGAAACCTTCCAGACAGTTTTAACCGTCTCTGCGGTCTAGTGGTTAGACCACCTGTCTCAGACCCAGAGGTCCGGGGTTCGATTCCCAATGGGGGCAAAATTTTCTGCTCGGTTTGGTTGGGCTTGTTCTAAGTCCGCCTGGCTAGCTACCGCCCTCTTATCTAAGTCTGTCGCCATAGTAACAATGTTAACAGCATTGTTGTGTTTCGGCAGTTAGAGGTAAGATAGCCAGTTCCTCTGTGGTCGAGGAGTCCGGGTGAAGCTCGCTTCCACCTTCGGCCTGATCATCACTCACCATCAAGTGAGATGCAGGCAAAGATCGTTGTAGTGGTTAAAAAAAAGACGGTTGTTGTATTTCGAACCTTATTCCGACTGACACAAAGTTCTAAATACAAGATTAAAAACTCTGTGGATTAAAATTCCTTTTTAAAACGTAGAACTTTAAAATAGTCGGAATAACGGTTCGAAATACATAAATACTTGATGATTGTAACACATAAATCTTGACTTAAAATAAGGCCGAATTTGTTTTGAAATTATCTGCTAGATAAGTTAACCGGAACTTACCAGGAGTTTGTAAAGCAGGCTATTAATAATAAATAAGTACATTTTCATTGTGGTACAATAATACATTTATAATCAGCTCTATGATTGCGTATTTTAAGGGTGCATTTCCAATGAAGAGGAGACGAGCGGAGATTTGCAGGAATCGTCCAATCATAGACGAGACGCAAGACGCGATGAGGATTTCAACCATTGTGATTGGTCGATTCCTGCAGGTCACCGCCCAGCTCCGCTCGTCTCCGCTTAGCTCCGCTCGTCTCCATTTCACTGGAAGCGCACCTTGAGACCATCCTATCTCCGGCCAATTAATAGGATTCGCCTCATGTTCAGCAGTGACCGTGAAAGGGCAATGTATCCGACATTGGGCAATTGTTTAATATCGGACACGACACGTTCCACTGCTTTATTATTATACTAGCTGCGCCCCGCGGTTTCACCCGCGTAAGTCTCGATCCCGTGGGAACATCGGGATAAAAAGTTTCCTATGTCCTATTCCAGGTCATGGTCTACCCATGTGCCAAATTTCATCCAAATGCGTTCAGCGTTATTTACCTTATTACACACACAAATCCGTGTTTATCAGTTGTTTTGCCTAAACACCTTTTAAACATGATATTTCTGTATGGAGTTTGACATAAAACTGACATTAAACATGCGTTGAACAAGTGTCTAAGTTTTTGTGGTAAGGCCCTTAAAGCCTACTTCAGAGCGGCAAGGTTATTTGACGCGAACTGTACCTACTTCATAAACCCTCAAACGCGCTCCGATGAGGCCCGACGTGGGCCGGCCGGTGAAAATGCCATCTACCGGTGAAATCGTAAATTAGCGCCATCTACGAGGAACTAATTTGACAGGTGACAGGTTGCCTTAGCGCCATCTACGCGGAAATAATTTGGCAGCTTGCTTCGCCAGTGATAGCATTTCCCATTGCTATCAAAGGGTAAGCCATGTGTCAAATTAGTTCAGACGCGCGCCGGCCGATGAAAATCGTAAATTAGCGCCATCTATACGGAACTAATTTGACAGGTTGCTTCTCCATTGATGTGTCAAATTAGTTCCAACGCGCGCCGGCCGGTAAAAATCGTACACTAGCGCCATCTATATGGAACTAATTTGACAGGTTGCTTCTCCATTGATGTGTCAAATTAGTTCCTATGCGCGCCGGCCGGTGAAAATCGTACACTAGCGCCATCTATATGGAACTAATTTGACAGGTTGCTTCTCCATTGATGTGTCAAATTAGTTCCAACGCGCGCCGGCCGGTAAAAATCGTACACTAGCGCCATCTATATGGAACTAATTTGACAGGTTGCTTCTCCATTGATGTGTCAAATTAGTTCCTATGCGCGCCGGCCGGTGAAAATCGTACACTAGCGCCATCTATATGGAACTAATTTGACAGGTTGCTTCTCCATTGATGTGTCAAATTAGTTCCTATGCGCGCCGGCCGGTGAAAATCGTACACTAGCGCCATCTATATGGAACTAATTTGACAGGTTGCTTCTCCATTGATGTGTCAAATTAGTTCCGACGCGCGCCGGCCGATAAAAATCGTACATTAGCGCCATCTATATGGAACTAATTTGACAGGTTGCTTCTCCATTGATGTGTCAAATTAGTTCCGATGCGCGCCGGCCGGTGAACATCGTACATTAGCACCATCTTTAAGGAACTAATTTGACAGGTTGCTTCTCCATTGATGTGTCAAATTAATTCCTATGCGCGCCGGCCGGTGAACATCGTACACTAGCGCCATCTATACGGAACTAATTTGACAGGTTGCTTCCCATTGCTATAATTTCTTCACCGCACCATCTTTAGCATAGTATTCTCCAAGAGCGTCTTGTTTGCTGGTACCCAGGTACTCTCCTATGACGAGGTTGATCTTCTGCCTGCCAGGCCTTTGAGGGGGGGTGATGATGTCATGCTGTCGGAGGAGGTGCTTCTTCCAGTAACATCGACGAGTGAAGCAGGCGTGACATACGTCACATTCAAACCTGAAAAAAGTACGAAATGTCTATTCGGATTCACATCCGCTCTCACCAATAGCGTCGCTTTTCAAGTACTTGAATTTCTCAGTTTTTTGGCACTTTTTAAAGCTCAAAAAGAAACATTATTCAAAAATATTGATCGAGGCATAATTTTGCAGTTTCTAAACTTTCTCGTTTATAATATTACTACCTGTTGCCCTTGACTTCGTCTGCGATTCAGACTGAATAGAAGAAGAATAGACAAAATGACAGATAAACAATCACAAACTGTCATTTTATCTACTCTTCCGTCGACAAAACCCGTTTCAATGGCGGACATGGTACGCGTGCAGGTCATGGTCTACCTATGTGCCAAATTTCATCCAAATCCCTTCAGCCGTTTTTGCGTGAAAGAAACAAACTCAATTTCACATTTATAATATTAAAAGTTAGGATATTAGTAGGATCTGCCAGGGTTGCGGGAAAGTCCGAAAGGGATAGCGGGACATTGGCAACAGGCAACTGAAAGAACACGGGTGGGTTTTAGTCAGTGAAAGTCTGACACGCCCTTCCGCTCCGCCCAGAGCGGGAGAAGTAATTTGACGATTTACCAACTTAAAAAAAAAAAAAGGATAATAGTAGGATTCTTATTCTATGGTATATTCCCTAAAAAGTACCTCTTGATCTCAAGATGCGAATCCAGGTGCCTATTCAGCTTAGTTCTGTCAAAAAACGTCCGTTGACATATATTGCAGTCGTGGGGCTTCTCGTTCATGTGTAGTCTTCGGATGTGGCTGGTCAGATTCGAAGAAGTATAGTATGAGGCTGTACAGTACTCGCATTGGTACATTTTTAAACCTGGAACAGAAAAAAAGGTAATTTTTAGGGTTCAGACCCAAAGGGTAAAACGGGACCCTATTACTAAGGCTCCGCTGTCCGTCACCAGGCTGTATCTCATGAACCGTGATAGTTAGACAGTTGAAATTTTCATAGATAATGTATTTCTGTTGCCGCTCTATAACAACAAATACTAAAAAAATAGAATAAAATAAATATTTAAGGGGACTTCCATATAACAAACGTAATTGTTTTGCCATTTTTATAGATAATGGTACGGAACCCTTCGTGCGCAAGTCCGACTCCCACCAGGCCGGCTTTTTTTTTTCACCCAGTCAAGATCCCTATTTCATTTCATTTCTACGAATGACAGATGCAATGGATGGTAAAAACCCTTACTTACCAGTATGTATGCGTATATGTTTGACGAGGTCATATTTATGCCACGTCTTGTAGTCACATTGGTCGCACGCGTACTTCGGGGGCTGGTGTGATTTAACGTGTGTGTAGTGCGACGCGCGGTGTATGAACATCTTACCGCAGATCTGAAAAGTAGAAAAATAATCGTTACTAATACCATAAATGCGAAAGTAACTCTGTCTGTCTGTCGCGCTTTCACGCCAAAACTACTGAACCGATTTAAATTAAAGGAGGATCGGCAAGAATGTATGGAAGCTGGTCTCAGCACGAATAACAACCACACATATTATGCCATTATATAGGTATTTTAATATAATACAATAACTACTATGGCGGCTCATTCGAAATCGCTGTGTGAAAAAAGTTGTGGCCATGTTTCGCAGGACTTACCTGGACGCTAGATAATGGAACCTTTGAATAGTTAATCACTTATGGTGATCATAGTTTGAATGTTTGCAAATGTATATGCATTCCGATGATAATATGGAACCACTGAGCTGGTCTGCTTATGGATCTGGACGCTTCGATAACGAAACTCTTGAATAGCCACTAGTAAACCCATCGAGTTTGGGCTTATTAGATGTGTCTGAGCAAGTTAAACCATTTTACATGATGACGAGGACCTGATGGCTGACCTGGACGCTAGATAACGGAACTCTTGAATAGCTACTAGTAAACCCATCGAGTTTGGGCTCGTTAGATGTGTATCAACGAGTCCGAGACGGGGGAAGCCGCGGGCGAAAGCTAAACACATAAACCTTCCGGAATAAATTCTCTAAACGATGGTGAAAAACTCATCAAAATCTGTTGCGTGGTTTAGGAGAACAACGCGGACATACAGACAAACACGAAAGGCGACTTCAATCCTTATTCATACACTTCAAGACATATTATAAAACAAAATCCTCCGCCGTGTCTATCTGTCGTCCTGTTCGCGATAAACTCAAAAACGACTGCGCCGATTTTCATGCTGTTTTCACCAATGGATAGAGTGGTTCTCGAGGAAGGTTTTAGTATATAATAACCGACGTACACGCGGGCGAAGCCGCGAGCATCAGCTATTTTATAATATGTATACAGGGTGTTAGTGTAAACACCGTTATCCTTGAAATCAGTGGCTTGGTTCCATTTATAGAACGTCAAATCAATGGAAAAAAACAACTTTTTTTTTTAAAAGAAAATCTAACTCTTTCCACAAGAATATATCACCCTATTCGCAAGGGCAACGAACTTTCGTCTCAACACGGCGGGCGGCGGTTGGAGGGGACGGGCGGGGCGCGCGGGACGTTACATGACCGGCCGAAAGCGCGCGGCCCCTCTTCAGTCAGCTGTTTCGCAGCTCTCTCGAGCGCTTATCCATGAGTATCGGGACAGTGACGGATATTCAGTGCAAAATATTTTAATGAAAATAAGGTTTTTTTTTTTGTTATTACTGGGTCATTTATTTTTATATTTAAGTCAACTACCCATGGTTTGAGTGACAACGGTGTTTACCCTTGCATACTGTAGATACCACTAACAAGTACTAACCTCACAAACCCAAGTCTCGCTATCCTTGTGCATCTTCCTCTTATGATCATCGCTCTCCTCTTTGGTATCAAACTTCATGTCGCAAGGCTCACAGCATAGGCGCTTGAATTTGAATTTCTTAAGTCTTCGGGGCGCTTGTATTGTGGCTGCGGTCTTTCTTGGTCGGCCTCTTAATGGTGGTGGACTGCAAAACCCATAACAATAATCAGTGTATAATGTTCCCGCTGCTGGGACACAGGTTGCCTCTCTGTGAGAGGGAGTGGGCTGTAATCAACCACGAGGGACCACAGCGGGTTGGTAGATGTCACAATATAGTCTTCATCATCATCTTTGTATGTTTTATAGTTGAACATTATAATTATTAATAACGAAAAATGCTTTTGCTATTTTCCTTTTTTGAGTACATAAGTTACTTAATTAAAACCAAATAAATAGCCATCTTATACTTATTATTCTAAAATAAGCACGAGTACTTCTTCCAACGCACGCATTAAACTAAGTTTCATATACCATTATTTCGCGGACATTTGTGTGGGTTACACATTTACCTAGTTCTTAAGATATTTTGTCACACTTAAATGTAATGTGTAACTGTTATATGTCCCAATAAAGCAAAATAAAATAAAAATAAAATGGTGCCGATTCTGTTGTTCACAAACTTTAAGTTCAGTGCATCTTTTTCTTTCTATTCATTAAGAAAAGGACAGAAGATACATTTTAGTTTAGTCCTGTCAAATTAATCAAAATGTCCATTCACCTGCACGCACTGGGCCCAAACAATATAAGAAACAACAATGTACATTTGAAACGAAAAGAAGAAGATTCAGAGCTGCCATAAAGTTTGACGCTTACCGTACCTGTCTTTCACCTTAGCGTGACCACTCCTCCGTGCTCCATTTTCCTCCACCACCGTCTCTATTAATTCCTCCTTAAAATCTCCAAATTCATCATCATTCTCATCTTTGCACTCAATTATCTCTTCGTACTCATATTCACTAAGTTCCGGTTCCTCAGTCTTGATAGTGGGAGTAACGACAAGCTTACGGAATGTCTTGTCTGCAACCAGGCAGGACGTTTTGAATTTGTGCGCTACGGAGAGATTGTTGAGACATAATTCGCATATTTGTGATGGTAAACCAACTTCTTGTTTTATCTGAAAGTAATATCTTAGATATGACAGCAGTTTGTTTGTTTGTTTGTTGTCGTTTTGGGTGTATTTTTTTGAAAATTGCGCATGTCTTAACGAAAATGGTAGGCTATTTAGCAAGGTCAGTAGGTAACAGGGCTGACTGCCCAGAACCATCCAGGCCGTGTTTTGTCATCTATAGGGTTTTATATGTACTCTGCAATAATAAAATAATGCGAAAGAAAACACTTACGGTAACTCCAGTACAAAATTGTATCTCTTTTATAATATTCTCTTTTTCGGCGTCGAATATAAAACTCATATTCAAGCTCTGAGCCATACAAACCCTACAGGAATCCATTAGATTAGTTACATCAACTGAATACTTGAAATTAGGATCAACATGACTTGTTGCATCCACTTCCATCGTTTTACGCTAAATTACATGGATTTATTGCTTTAAAATAGATGTTATGGATATATAAACTAATAAATAAACTATCACACAATTCCTCACGTAAAACCATTCGGATTATTTGAATTAGGATTTTATTTTGAAGAAAATAATTCGATTGAAAAAGGAAAGCAAAATTTTAGCTAACACATGGTTTGACGTTTAGGATTTTCGCCACTGCACTGATCTTTTACTGTGATCTGTCTCTATTGCACATATCCTAAAAGCCTGTCTAATAGGAAATCTATCTCCATTTTATGCTTTAAAATTCAACTATTATAATCGGGAATGAAATACCTAATCTAGAAAAAACATTGAATTTTTTTCTTGCGTTTTGATTCCACTTTTCCTGCATGGCTGTAACAACAAAAATAATATAGAATCAATTTCTTCAAAATTACAGATATAATCACAAAGATTATTCCGAAAAGTTTTAGGCAATTTATCAAAACAGCAATGTAGGAACACACTAGCTCAACTCTAAGATTAATTATTCATCTTCCATTACTTCAAATATCTTGTACATTTTGATAACTAAACGTAAAACTTTGCGTATTTGCTTCGTTCTGAAACCCCATAATCTTTGAAAAAACGAATTTCTAAGTCTAAATAACTATGGATTTTTCATTCGGCAAAAACAAACATAATATTCAAATATTATTTCGTTTCAATACTTTATTCACCTGTATAAAAATAAGCAACGAAGGAAAGTGAGTCTTAACAAATGAGTACCGGCATAGTAATAAACAAGTTTCTAAACTGTATCGGGAAATGGCCGCGCTGCGAACGTCAATCGTGGTGACATCGGCTAGTCGGTCGGTCGTTATATCGTTGAATTATTAATCTTTTGATTACTTATCAGTGATTAATTGTGTTCCTATACCTGTGTGCCGCACGCCGACGTATATCGGTAAGTATTACTTCATTGATTTTGTTTGTTTGAACATGAAAGTTGTTGAAGCTATCGTTTAGCGCGTTATCTATATTTTAATGCTGATTTATACGAATTGATCGCTTAATCCGATTGTAAGACGATGGTCGTACTCATCACTGATTGCGGCGTGATGATAGTACACAGTAGGTCATTTAGAATTCGAATAATTTGATGTTGAACTTCCGTCATACTATTGGAAACTAGGTAGATCAGTTTTCCATCTTTTATTGCATCTTTCTTCAAATTGTCATTAAATTAGCGGAGCGAGATAGTTCTTTATCTATTTCCGACCATCATTCCGGAGTTTTACGGTTGTCTTACGTACTTTTTCGCAATTATCTTGAAGAATGTAAAGTAGGTTACACTCATTAGGAGGTCAACATATTAAATTTTTTCAAAAATGTTATTTTGGTTGACATTTATTGCAAAAAATATTTCCTATTCGAAAAACATGCCTCAGATTTGAATTTGGTCGGAGCCTCAGATAAACTGGTTTATTATTTAACCTTCTCGCACAAAGAATGTACAAATATTATCATTATTTTTGCGAGGTTACTTGATCTTTATGTAATTTCTCTAATGATCCATGATAAAAAGTTATCTACATCCATCTCCACAACCGATTCTTACGTTTTGTAATTTTTTTTAGAAAACGGTTTTATAATTCATCTATAGTAACATACTCAACACATGTAAGGATTTAGCAGGCGGCATTGTGTAGTTTCTGCCTACCCCCATAAGAAGCAAGGAGTGATTGTATGTATGTTAATGAGATGGACATCCTATTGCATATAAAATAATAGTTAATGTATGATTGTTAAAATTTTCCCAGGAATTAGATGTTTTTAATGTAAATTCCACATAAAAATTATAAAGGAAATAAGTTAATATAATATTTTTTCAAAGGTTATTCATGATTTTATTAAATTTATTTATAAAAACTATGAAATTTAAATCTCATTGTTGTTATTCATAAAGTCCAGAATAACTTGTGCTGCTTTGGTAAAAATATTAGCCATTCTGCAGAGGCTATAGATAAGTATCACCTCCAGTTGTGGCATTTTAAGGAAATTATCTTCTAAAAGGCCATAGATAGATAATCAACAAACTAGGTACACACGACTACACATCAAGCTATACATTTCCAGTATAAGCTGACCTCGGGTGCGCCAAAGTTCACCTAAATTTTCAACTCCGATAATTGGAAATCCGAAAATGTTCTTCCTAAAAATCATAATTCCTAACTACTCTGTCTCTAATGTTCATAATTCCGAAGCATTCAACTACATAATGTCAGTAGCAATAAACGTCTATTATACTTTTATTTGTTTTAGTATTTATATAAACATCTATTGTACTTTTATTTGTAGGAAATGTATAGCTTTTAAATATAGAAAAAAAATCGCTCAAAATCACTCAAATGTACTTGGGCCCACTAAAGACCCCAGTGGTACTCCTCGAAAATATCATAGAGTTGATACGTTACAAAAAAAAATCTGTTGGTACGTGTTAATAAACCGCCTGTTAGTTAGATTTAAGCCATTTTAAGACTACAAAAAGCGCTGAAATATGCCATGGCTTTCATTAACATCTTGCTTAAACTATTAAACGACCTTCCAAGGTCTAGATATCAGTATTGTTATCATTTACGCATTTCCTAGTGTCGTAGAGGACACAATGTCTTTCACACGACTTTGCGAGCTCACCCTGGGGCAGAAGTGTCAGGGGGTTATCAGTATTGTGGCCCGTGATCGAGAGGAGGTGATGCGCGGATGTAAAATGTTGCTAGCTGATTTTCTTGTTTATTTTTACTGAATTGTCTTTTATATGAATGAGTTTTTGGGTGATTGTCGCGTGATAGCTATTGTATCACGAGTATAATACTTATTTACTAACTACTTTTTTGAAGACTTAATACTAGAAATTGTAGCAGTGAAGATCTTTTTTGAAATAGTGGTGTATGACCGTAAACGAAGCAAAAGAAGTATGTAAGGATCGCGTGAGCGTAGCAGGATAGCCCGCGAAAGTCAAATTATCTTACGTTTTTTGAAATTTGCAGGTCAGTGTCAGGTTGTTTATTGATTGAATATGAGTCGCGACAGTATAAGGCTTTACAGAATTCTTTCTTAAATTTTTTGGACATCATCTCTCCAGCTTTTTTCCAACTATATTGGGGTCGTCTTCCATTCTAACCGGATACAGCTGGATACAAGCCGGTCATTCCGTAAAAAAAATCACTTTGAAAACTTGAAGTGAGCTGTCATTCCTGGACCTGATGACACCTCAATTCAAGCTCACTTCATCTAATTGTCACGGGGACATTTTTACAAAATATATCGACAGTATTTTAGATGTAGCGACTGTCTATATGACCTCCACAACCCAGTAACTGTTTTTGGACATCGTGCGAACCATCTTTATTTTTCTTCACCCCCGCTCTTTAAAGATGTTTTCAGGAAATTATGTAAATGCCACGTGTTTGTTTCAAGCATTCACAAATATTTTAAGTGGATACTCGCGTTAATGTATGTAACTTTTATTCTATACTGATGTCAAGGTCTCCGTTCTTTGTACCTAATGCCGTGTTCCACACCAAATATTTAACTTACGTTTGGTTGATTTCATTCACTTTGACGTAACTTCATGGACCTATACTCGTCGATTCTTCTTCTCCTTTCGCTCTTTTCTTGTCTCTCTGTTAATTCATCAACTCGTCCTACATGCCTACGGCCCATTTAGGACGTTCTTTTGATTTTCTGCAAGTCGTCTTAGATAGGCCGTAGGCAATAGGCATGTAGGACGAGTTGACGAATTACTCGTTTGACCGAGACTTTCTGAACTACACATCGGATTTATATGCGGTTTTCACCATCATTCAAAGCATTAATTCCGTACACAATACAGTAATATTTAAGTTAGATATAGTACAGAAAGATCGATATTTTGGCATGTCGCCATTGCACCAAAGGAGGGGCGGGTCGAACGAGATCTTCTTAACTACACATCGTTGACAGTCGTTACAGGCCCGAAAGTCTGGCAACCAGTCTTACCGTATTACCCAGTAACTGGGTTGTGGAGGTCAGATAGGCAGTCGCTCCATGTAAAATACTGGTATTCAGCTGGATCCGGTAAAACTAAAAGCCGACCCCAACATATTTGGGAAAAGGCTAGGCAGATTGTTTTTATCAATATTGTGACTTACGTTGGTATCTTATGTAAGAGTTTCTACCAATAGGAACTACGTAACAAATTGACCTCTAAATCTCTTTGCTTGAGAATAATATGGCGCTGGAATAACATAGCGTCTTCATCAGGTCAAACAGAAGCGTAAACATAATCTATTTCGGTCTGGATAGCTGAGTTATCCGAGTGCCTAGACAAGTGACAATCGGTTCGAAAGCGTTTCGTATTTCTACAACGACTTTCAACAGGATTGACATAAGCTTTTCGATAGCAAGTCAGTCATATGTATACATTTTTGCCTTTTCCATCATCGTTATCGCTGATAGAATGTCACTTTGTCTAGAGTCTCTGTTTTGATTACTGTAGCAGGTTAGATAGGCAGTCGCTCCATGTAAAATACTGGTATTCAGCTGCATCCGGTTAGACTGGAAGCCGACCTCAACATAGTTGGGAAAAGGCTGGGCAGACTGATTGTGCTGGGGAGTTTGTTGCGCTACTTCTTCCCAGCTAAAGCACTAGGAAGTGAAGGGCGGGCGTTTTGAGTAATTCGTCAACTCGTCCTACATGCCTACGGCCCATTTAGGACGTTCTTTTGATTTCCTGCAAGTCTTCTTAGATGGGCCGTAGGCATCTAGGCATGTAGCACGAGTTGATGAATTACCCGGCGTTTTGGGGGACTGTCTTATGTAATGTTGACGTTCAAAATGTGCTGATTCTCAGCCTAGTTTGAATACGCTAAAGTATATTTCCGTTTTACTGTCAAAGCCCAGACTCCACACCCTTGATCTAATTCTGTCTCGAAAGCCTTCGATTGTGCCTCTCGCTTGGTGACGTTATTTAAGCCGTCGTTAAGCTGATATCAGACGTTTTACTCGAGTGAATTTTTATTTTTATTTCATTCGACGTACCATAGAAATGATTGTTCATATGAGCATTTAATTAAATTTCTCGATCATTCGGAGCAGGATAAGATGCCGACTACAAAAATCCAACGTATTTGGATTGGTTCATTAATGAATTAATTTTTGACTTTGCATTAATTTTGACGTTTTATTTCAAGTGAAAGTCTTTGCCCGTGTCGTAGTATTATAATATCTGTGCCCGTGTCCAGCTGTTTAGCGTGAATGTTACGCATTATCCCGAACTTTTCCTGTTTTGTATTTTTTTTTGCGTCATTTGTTACCGTAAATAAACGTATTTTCTTTCTTTTTTTTTGGGGTTCAGTACCGAACGGTAGCAAAATACTAAGGCTCCGCTGTCCGTCCGTGCGTCCGTCTGCATCTTTTGAACCCTAATAGGTAGACACTTCTAGGAACCTATCGTGATCAAGTCCGTGTCGCACTTGGCCGCTTTTTATGCGTTTGTGTTATTTAACCGACTTCTAAAACGAGGAGGTTATCAATTCGGTTGTTTATCTTTTTATCATCGGTGGAAAAAAAACAAAATTCAAAACCAAAGACCGACTTCCGAAATTAAAGTTATTTTTCGCTTTGTAGTGTTTTTTTTGAAGACCGTTGTTTCATCTTTTTTTTTGTTAATAAAGTTTTTTTCTTGCGCCATGTCTTACCGCAAATATACGTATTTTTTTCTTTTCAAAAACTGAAGCGTCTAATATCAGCTTTATGTCAACTAGTATCGGATTTTATAGACCATTATTGAGATTTATGTCTTGTCTATGATTGAGAATGATATGTTGATCGATCAGAATCAGAAGCATGACTTATGAGTACCTATGAGCATAACGCTTGACTCGTGGCAAAAGGCAATATTTGCTTTACGTCAACAATGGTAGTGGAGTTTCTTGCCCGTTCTTCTCCATAGGTACCTACTATGCTTTGGAATGGGCAACTAGCTTCATAGTTCTGACTGACCGACTCCTTGAGAATTCAAAAGTGTCTGTAAAAGGTTTAATTGAAATAAATGGTTTGAGTTTGAAGGTACGATGGGTATATATGCGATAGTACGATGTTTGGTACTTCTATCTTGTTTTGCGCACAAGAGGTGTTAATCACTGTTAATAAGCTAAGAAACACCATAATAGTTGGTACTGTACATATTCACCAACGAAACAGAATTTTTATTACATCATTTGGTTATTTTTATAACTTAACCAGCTGCGCCCCGCCGTTTCACCCGCATAAGTCTCGATCCCGTAGGAATATCGAGATAAAAGGTATCCTATGTCCTTCTCTAGGTCATAGTCTACCCATATGCCAAATTTCATCCAAATCCGTTCAGCCGTTTTAGCGTGAAAGCCTAACAAACAAAAAAACTCACTTTCGCATTATTATTAGTTAGGATTTTAAAATATTCGTATGGTTTGGTAACTAGTGAAAACCACTCTTGCGCACAATTAGGGACAGCAATAGTAATTAATTCTGTAATTACAGGATATTACAATATCACTACTATTAACGGGTACTTTCGAAATCAACACACATAGTTCTGCTTTGTTTCGACAAGTAATTGGTACCTACTTATGATGGACATAAATATGTAGTTGAAAATTAAAGTAATAAAAACTAAAACCCAACTACGACTAAAAATGTATAAACAAGACACCACAGACAGACAAATTAAAAATCCGGAGTCACGTGTTAGGGACTAAATCGAACGGATACGATTAGATTATTTTATACCTTTTTAGTCGTAGTTGGGGTTTAGTTTTTTTTATTTTTTATTCTTTTTGCGTTATAATATATGTATATATTTTTGAAATGTGCTCATTAAGCCCTTTCATTTGATACCCAACATGATTAAACAATTTTTTTGACTTTCTGACTTTAAGTTGGTTGTTTTTTTTTTGTATTTTAGTAGCTTCTAGGCGTAACTACAAGGATGGCATGACTTGGTTTCATTGCAATCTTCAAACAACTGCTCAAATCTCAGACATAGTGGCGTGAGCTCAAATGGTACCTACTGAAAGTAATACATATAAACTCTTGCAGAAGCTAGTTCCACGGGTTCCACCATCATCTGTCTAGCCCCTACCCTATTCTGAACTATGTTGGGGTCGGCTTCCAGTCTAACCGGATGCAGCTGCATTCCAGTATTTTACGTGGAGCGACTGCCTGTCTGACCTCCACAACCCAGTTAGTGGATAACACGATACCCCTTGGTAAGACTGGTTGTCAGACTTTCGGGCTTCTGACTACCCGTAACAACTGTCAGAGATTTACAAATGACAGCCGGGAGCTACGGTTAAACGTGCTTTCCGAGACACGGAGGGGTATCGGTATGCAATAGATGGTCACCCATCGTCAAACCGACAGCGGCCAGCAGCAGGCGTCGTTTAACCTTCGATCGACATTGATTTATTAAATAGTATTCAAAACTAAGCCATATTCGCAATCGTATCACCATTTCCGCCAAATGAAACTACTGCATCGATACCCAAGGTCATTAGACATACGCCAATTGCATCCATAGCACAAATTATAAAATATATTCAACATTTACGCATTCATGAATTAATAACTCGTGCACCACAATAGGATTCCCTGTATCATTGACATTAAGACGCTAGGCACGTACTATGTGACACAAATCGCGTATACTGAGACCATGTCGTGATGCAGTCTTCCTAAACCCTGAGAACTCCGGCTCGCGTACGGCACAACATGTATGAGAACAGCTCCTTTTGAAAGCGTTTCGTATTTCTACAACGACTTTCAACAGAGGCCCTAGACAAAGTAACATTCTATCAGCGATAACGATGATGGAAAAGACAAAGTATAGGACTGACATAAGCTATCGTAAAGCTTATGTCAATCCTGAGGGCCTAGACAAGTGACAATCGCGTCGAAAGCGTTTCGTATTTCTACAACGACTTTCAACAGGATTGACATAAGCTTTTCGATAGCATAAGTCAGTCCTATACATTTTTGCCTATTCCATCATCGATATCGCTGATAGAGTCTGGCAAACGAAAGTTGAACCTGAAAACACGCGCGAAATTTAAAAAAACAAGACTGTTTATCCCTGTACATAGTGCGATATCGACGATGAAGTGACATGAACTCCTAACTGACATTTTGGCGATTTTAGTTTTTTTACGTAGATAGACTTTAAATAATCGTTTACGTGAGCTGGCAATAACAGATAACTGATTATCTTATTTTTTAACGAACTATTGATAATTGACAATAACTATTAAGCAGTAAATACTGCTTGTGTTTAAAAAAAATGAAACGTTTTTTTCGTTTCCTGTAAAATTATGTTTTGGTAGATAGAGGTTCATGTCACTTCATCGTCGATATGACGTGTTGATACTAGAATTTTTATTTTATTTAAATGAAATTAAGTTTCAATTATGAACACGTGTTCTTGCACTATGTGCAGGGATAAACAGTCTTGTTTTTTTTTAATTTCGCGCGTGTTTTCAGGTTCTACTTTCGTTTGCCAGACTCTAGAATGTCACTTTGTCTAGGGCCTCTGTTGAAAGTCGTTGTAGAAATACCAAACGCTTTCGAAGCGATTGTCACTTGTCTAGGCCCTCAGACTACCCAGGATGCATCGGAAAAGCCAACCGCACATCAGTGGTATCAATTTTATATTGACAGCGTCTTTGTCGTAGCAATAAGGGTCATTTACGTAGTGCACGTGCTACCACTGTTGTGGTTAAATCTACAAGGAGGTTAAGACGAGGTCGTCGACCGTTGCCCTGATAAAAACCATAAAACGAAAACAATTAAGAAACTAGTTTCCCATTGATAATGAAGATTACCTGTACACGTCTTAGAAGGGAAACTTCTTAAAGAAATAAAGAACTAGAGAGATTTAATGTAAAAGACGAAGAAGTTTTTCTTTTTCTCTTCTCTGCGATCAGTCCCAGGACTATGAGCAGATTTGTTGTTGGAATTGGTCGTGCAGAGTGATTTCTCCAGCAAGATTTCCCTCTTTATATTTTATGGCAGCATGTCCTAGTTGGCAAGGTCCATCACAGCTAACCTTTTCAGCCGCCTTTTATGGTCTGGCTTTGTAAGCGCTTTCGCCAAAGGATTTGGATGGTCCTGTAGGCGTGCTCTGTAGCGTCCTGCCCAGATTTTCGCCTCCTGATGCACTGTGTTTTGGTTAAGGTAGAGACAAGAGTTTAATGAGATTTTTTTTATATATTTCTTCTCTCTCGTGCCCAAAAGTGCGTCCTTGAAATTTCACTCTAGCCGCCTAAGAAGTTTCTCTTAAAAAAGTTGCTATATTCTGCATCAGCAAGACCCTAATGCCAAAAAGATGATATTGAAAAAGAAAAACATCTATTTATCACCTAACATCCGAACTTGTTTCAACTTGACCTCAGCGCTGAAATGTCAAACGTGTTGCGATGCCGTTCTGCAATGTCAGTGTCATGGTCTCGGTCAGGTGACGAACTAACTCTGATCCCGGATCAGAACTTACATAACCTGATAAGTATGGAAGAGTTTGAACTCCGTAGTTACTTTCACCTTGATACAGCATTTTTTTTAATTGGTTAGTTAGTTTTTTGGACTGAAAAAGAATCAAAACAGTTCCTTTTTCTTTTATAAGCATTAATCTCATTCTCATCACACGCAATGTAACGTTTGTTTTGCCGAAAATTATCAGTGGCATGATTATAGATCACCTTAAATATTGTGTCCCAACCTCGCGATAACGGTTCATGCACCCGTCATAGTCGCCCCACGAGGGAACGGAACGCACCACGCTAAATTATGTATGCGCGAGCGCACGCCACTTACCTATCGCTTTTCGTCATATCAGTCGCGCGCTTGAAGCCGCACAGAGCGGACGCGTCGTTCCAAATTCGAAAATATATCGCGAGTGATAATCGCGCGTGGATAATTAATATTATTTTTTGTTGAATATTATCTGGATTTGACATCGCACGCCTGCGATATTTGGAAGTGAGTGTTTTATTTTATTTTATTCATTATTTCTGTTTGAATTAGTTGTAGTTTACATTGAATATGTAAATTGGTCGTAAGGTGACGTTGAGCGAAAGTGAGTGCGGAACAAAAAAAAAAACTTGTAGTTGGTAAGCGTGGTTCATAGTAAATCATAGTTACCATAAAATAAAACAATCTGAACTTGTGAAACTTACCTGTTTACACCACGAAGTATTTTTATTTTTTGTAACATTTACCATAATTTGCGGAATAAATGAATAATTCTACACAAAGCCAAGTCATGCTTACGAAATTGTCGTCGCAAATAGAATAGAAAAAAAACGTTCTTTGCTTGTTCAAGAGAAAACGTATTTATCCAAGTAGCGTTAAAAATTGAAAAATTATGAACTTTCTTATTATATGTTATACCGAGTCGTTTGGCAAATAGTTTAAGAACCGGTCGCGACTCGCGGCAGTATCGCTGCTAAGAAGCCTATGTGGTCACTACTCAAATATTGGACAACAGTGTTCAAAGTTCACCCTATCCTTACAACAAATAGATGTGCCGTTCAAGCGTCGCGACGAGGCGGGCGACGCGTCGCCAGCCTCGGTTTTTAATACTAATAAATGTGTTTAGAATCAAACTACTCAATCTTTAGTAGATGGTGGTCATAAAATTTGCCTCTGCAGAAAATTTTGGTAATAAAAATTGCAGTAAAATCTTGATAAATTGACTTTTTTTTTTTAAGTGTTGTCAATGATTTATTATTATTATTATGACTTAGAATTTTAGATTTATTTTATTTTATTTCATTATTTACATATAGATTCTATTTTTAAATACTTATTATTTGGCTAGGACATATAAAAAACTAGCTGCGCCCCGTGGTTTCACCCGCATAAGCCTCGATCCCGTGAGAATTTCGGGATAAAAAGCATGTTATGTCCTAATCCAGGTCATGGTCTACGGACATGCCAAATTTCATCCAAGTCTGTTCAACCGTTTTTGCGTGAAAGCGTAACAAACGAACTCACTTTCGCATGTATAATATTAATTATAAATTACTAGCTGTGCCCCGCGGTTTCACCCGCGTAAGTCTCGATCCCGTGGGAATATCGGGATAAAAAGTATCCTATGTGTTAATGCAGGTTATAAACCGTCATCTGTTTGCCAAATTACATCCAAATCCATTCAGCCGTTTTTGCGTGATTGAGTAACAAACATCCAAACACACAAACTTTCACATTTATAATATTAAGTAGTAGGATAAAAAATATTTAAATAGTTAGGATAGTGGCCCACTGCACCGGTATCGGGAACAGGATTTACCTATTTTATTATTACTACTAGCTCATGCCCGCGGCTTTACCCGCGTGGATGTCGGTTATCATATACTAAAACCTTCCTCGAGAACCACTCTTTCCATTGGTGACAACAGCATGAAAATCGGTGCAGTAGTTTTTGAGTTTATCGCGAACAGACAGACAGACAGACGCGGCGGAGGCGGCGAGTTGTGACTATTTTGCTCTCGATATCTATCAATCTGCCTAGCCTTTTCCCAACTATATTGGGGTCCGCTTCCAGTCTAACCGGATGCAGCTGAATACCAGTGTTTTACATGGAGCGACTGCCTATCTAACCTCCACAACCCAGTAACTGGGTAATACGATACCCCTTGGTAAGACTGGTTGTAAGATTTTAGGGGCTCTGACGACCCGTAACGACTGTCAAAGATCCACGAATGACCCGAGCCACGGAGGAGTCTCGATATTAAAGATGGTCACCCATCCACGGACCACCCCCGGCAAGCGTAGCTTAACCTGACGGATCGACCCGTGCGGCAGTTATTATTTAGCCACGAGCTCCTCTCTCTTTTTGCTCTCTATATGTCTTTGTTATAAGTACCTTTTTAGCCATATTCGTGTTTCGGTTCTAATGTACTATGGATACTCTCAATGTATATGTGCTTGCAATAGTGTGAATGCGTGGTTTACAGCTTATTTCGATGGGTTTTGTTCCCAAATCTGTTTTAACCGTGAAACGTCGTTCAATGTCTTGTAGAATAGAATAAACGTTTATTGTCTCCAGCAGGCGTAGCATGGCGCTTTCTATCTCTACGAAGAATAGACATAGCTTTTTCTATACAAAGTGACAGTTCGTTTCTTCATTTTTGACATCCACCGTAGAGATCTTTCTACAATCTGTCATTTTGTCTTTCATTTCTAACGATCTTTGTCCAGGTCTTTTTATATGTAGACTATTTCGGAAGAAAGTTTTCTATCCTTACTGTCAAAATAAAACTGACAACCGATAAATCCTATGATAAAACAAAGAATTCTGAGTCGAATTATGTAAAAGAGTGAATTTCGTAAAAAGTGCAGTTGACTCTTTCTATTTTGCTGCCGTCTCGTTCTGTCTACTGTCTATAGGAAACGTCATTTTTGTCTACTCTTCCGTCGACAAAACGGTGCTCATGCTACGCCTGCAGCACGCGTAGCATGCCCACCGTAGAAACGGATTTTGTCGACGGAAGAATAGACAAAATGACAGATTATGATTTATTTAACTGTCATTTTGTCTATTCTTCCGTCGACATTCTTTTTTGTACTGGGCCATACTTAGAACCCTTCTGGTTACGGAGATATTGTGTAAGGTTAAAGTTGCAACTGGTTTTTATGTTTTTTTTTTTACGAAAACAAGTTATAAAATAATGTTATCTTAATATTAAATACTCCCACGATCGCCGTACCGTTGCATGCACCCATAAACACAATGCTGTGCCGTGCGCTACGTTGCGCACTACTGTTAACAGCGAATTTTCAGACCGAGAATAGAAGTCGTTTTCCAGCAGTTTTTTGCTCAAAGTTACTTACTTTGATATCATACAAAATAAGAAACCAAGACGGAGCGCTGTCAAAAATGACATTGCTGGTTGGGTAATTCGTCAACTGCGTCAACATGCCTACGGCCCATCTAAGACGACTTGCAGAAAATCAAAAGAACATCCTAAAGGGGCCGTAGGTATGTAGGACGAGTTGACGAATTACTCGGCCGGGGGTTTCGTTAAAGTTGATGAGCTAGGGTAGCCTGCGAAATTCAAATTTTCTTACGTTTTTTGCAATTTGCAGGTCAGTATCAGGTTGTATGTTGATCGACATATTATTTGCGCTCGTAACAAATATGGATTTACAGCATTATAAACATTATAATCAGCATTACAACTCTCTAAGTTCATGAAAGTGCTAAATGTCTTGAAATAGTCATTCAATGCACTTACATGAGCTTAGAGAGTTGTATTGCGTGAGGTGTAGTTTGATTGTAGTTTAATTGTAAATGGTCGTAAATGTGTGCGTGTGAGTGAGCGTGTATGCACAGAGCGGAGGTGTACTTTTAGCATGCTTCACTGTATTGGCATCAGCAGCGCTGTCTTGGTTTTTATTTGGTGTGAGACTGATGTACAGTGTACAACGGTGACGGCTTCGTGAAGGGTCTTGTTACACCCAGAGGGCCTAGACAAGTGACAATCGCTTCGAAAGCGTTTCGTATTTCTACAACGACTTTCAACAGGATTGAAATAAGCTTTTCGATTGCTTATGTCAGTCCTATACATATTTGCCTTTTCCATCATCGTTATCGCTGATAGAATGTCACTTTGTCTAGGGCCTCTGTATTTTTCGAGTCTCTTACTACAGTTAGGTTGTCCTAAGCCCGTAAAGTGGATTGGATCCGCAAGATTAGCCCGCGAAATTAAAATTTTCTTCAAATTATTACAATTTGTAGGTCACAAATGCTTATGATACCGTATCATTTAGTAAAAAGCTGTTATTTTGACATTATAACAAAAACATTTTAGAGTTTTTTTTTTAAATACCTATACTTTCGTATGCATTTAGTAAAAATCTGTTATTAACTGTTAGTCTGTTGTTTTCTGTTGTGTTATTTTTCTTTAATTTTTTTTCTCTTTTTATTTTGACATTACAAAGAAACACTTCAATTTTATTTATTTGTATAGATTAAAGATAACATTTTAAACTAGTGTTGTTAACGCTTATGTTACGCGCTTATGTTTTGCGGTAAATATAGTTTGTGGTGAGAAAATGTCAGTTCATAATCTCGGGGTTTTTTTTTGCATCTTAATTAGACCGCAATGGTATTTCCACTCCATCGAGGGGTGAAAGGCGTTTCAAATATGCTGAAGGTCAAATTCATGTACACACGGCTACACATCAAGCTATATAATTTCCGTCCA
Source organism: Lithophane socia (assembly GCA_947522985.1). NCBI lineage: Eukaryota > Metazoa > Arthropoda > Insecta > Lepidoptera > Noctuidae > Lithophane > Lithophane socia. Next base: position 5,608,313 of record OX383280.1, read on the forward strand.
TAGTTTCTGATCTAATCCGGAACGAGGTGATTCGGTAGAGAATCAAAGTTGTCGACATAGCTCACAGAATAAGCAAGCTGAAGTGGCAATGCATAATCAGCCTATAATGTTCTCACAGGTGGAACACAGGCCTCCTCTCTGTGAGAGGGTGTGGGCCGTGATCCACCACGCGGGCCCAGTGCGGGTTGGTAGATGTCACATGTCTTCGAATTTTTTGGTTCTAGGACATGCCGGTTTCCTCACAATGTTTTCCTTCACGTTTTGAGAGCAATGGCGATTAAATAATTTACACACAGTAAAGCGCCTGTCAGGGTTCGAACCTATGACCTACAACTCGTAAGTCGTGGCCGTTACCACTGGGCCACCACTGCTCCTTTATAGTGGCAATGGGCCGGGCATATTAGGCGTAACACCGATGATCGTTGGGGTAGATGTGTTCTTGAGTGGAGACCGCGAATCGGCAAACGTAAGGTAGGACGCCCTCAGGCTACGTGGAGCGACGATCTTCGCAGGGTAGTTAGTAGGTAGGAATCGAATTCTGTCCTCCCATACCTATTAACACTAATTCGAAAACATTGTAAAAGCCAATTATTTTTAAAAGAGTAACCGTGGAGTTTCTTGCCGGCTCTTCTCCATAGCAAACGACCAATTGGAACCGTGCACCTAGCTTCTGACGTTTCATAAGTGCTCATTTAGGTTTATCTATATTTATATAAATGAATCCCTATTTTCCGACCGGGGTCGAGACTTACGCGGGTAAAACCACGGGGCGCAGCTAGTGTGAAATAATAAAAAATTATTTGATTTTGAAGGAGCTGGGGCCCAAGTCTACTAATTTAGTAGACTACTAGACAGTGGTCTCGCAATGATGAGTTTTTGACAAATTTTGTATGGCATATCTGTCAAAAACTGATCATCGTGAGACCACTGCCACTGACACGTTTGTAAATTAGTAGAATTTGCCCCTTGGATGAGAGTCCCCGAGCATCGAGCTGAATGGAGTACAATTGGAGAGGCCTATGTCCAGCAGTGGAAAGCTGTCGGCTGATGATAATGTTTCTGAAGGACCGTAACGAATATTCTTACAAAAGTGCCTATGTACGTGTCTTCGTCTTGACTCAACGTGGCTTTATTGAGTCTCTCAGCATAAACGGATGTTTAAATGAATGTGTAAATCACATACAAATCATTCTGTAAATAGTTCACAATGCGTGAATTTCACACATGTCAATTGTATATAGGGTCGCCTACGCAGTGACCCAGTTTTACATATATCTGTAAGGTTTGTCGCGTATCTTACTTATTTATGTAATCCTTGATTGTTTCCGGTTATTTGTGCTCTGCTTAGACTTTTCTTTTTATGTTGGGGTCGGCTTCCAGTCTAACTGGATGCAGCTGAATACCAATATTTTACATGGAGCGACTGCCTATCTGACCTCCACAACCCAGTTACTGGGTAACACGATATCCTTTGGTTAGACTGGTTGTCAGACTTTTCGAGCTGGTATGAGTGCTGTGTATAATGTAAGGAATGGTGCATAAAACATTGTATAAGTATCTTGGAACTGGGGGCCTACCACCGCCCCGCTTACGGCAGCATTATTTTAATCTTACTTCGTGGGAGAAAGAGATGGAGTTATACGTCCCGCAGGCGTAGCATGGCGCTTTCTATCTCTACGAAGAATAGACATAGCTTTTTCTATACAAAGTGACAGTTCGTTTCTTCATTTTTGTCATCGCACCGTAGAAATCCTTCTACAATCTGTCATTTTGTCTTTCATTTCTAACGATCTTTGTCTAGGTCTTTTTGTAGGTGGACTATTTCGGAAGAAATTTTTCTATCCTTACTGTCAAATTCACACTGACAACCGATAAATCCTATGACAAAACAAAGAATTCTGAGTCACTCGAATTTTGTAAAAAGTGCAGTTGACTTTTTCTACTTTGCTGTCGTCGTACTGTCTACAGGGAACGTCATTTTTGTCTACTCTTCCGTCGACAAAACGGTGCACATGCTACGCCTGCTGTAGAGCTTCATCTCTTTCCTACACTGAAATAATACTGCTGTAAGCGGTGGTGGTAGGACCCCTGAACTCTGTTAAGCAAAGCTGCCTGTATCATAATTGGCGTTTATATTGGCTCTGAGAATGAGTGGGCCATAATCCACTACAACTCAAATCAACACAGTATACCGCAGTCCAATTCTGGCGATAGGCATCTCCCAAGCTGCGCCACAATACCGTGTCCGCCACCTTCCATCCAGTCTGTCCCAACCACCTTTTTAAGGTTATCGGTCCATCTAGCTGGGTTGCCGATAGTCTCCACACCAGGACACGTCTGCTCCACCGGGCCTCGGTCCTTCGACAAACATGGCCAGCCCACTGCCACTTCAGCTTACTTTGCAAACTATGTCGATAACTCCGGTTCTTTTCCTGATAATTGAATATCTGATCTTGAACCTTCAAAGGTGAGAACTGCGGCGCGGGCGAGGCGACGCGCGACGGTGTGGCGCGGGCGTTGCGCTGCTTCTTTCATATTTCGCCTGAGCCGCGCCCGCGCCCCGCGGCCTGTGTATGTTCCGCGCCTTGTCGCTCCTATACATTTTGTATGAAATATGAAGAAGCGGCGCAACGCCCGTGTCACTCGCTTCTTGTGTATGTCCCGCGCCTCACAGGGAGGAGGCCAGCAGAGAACGCTATATTTTATGCTTATGCTATCTATTGAGGAATAGATAAAATGCTATGCAGGTTTCATCGCTTTTAATCAGACGATAGTCTGAAATAAACAGAGAAATGTGTGTGATTTAATTTCAGTTGGTGTTGTTGATTAGATTATGAAATTGTCCAGTCTGTACTGTATATTTAGTCATCATTATCATTATACCATTACGCCTGTTTTTCCCGAAGGGTTAAATTAGGCAGAAGTGTACCTATACGGGGTCAAATACAATTAACTAGCGAAACTTCGCAGACGTGTTGGGTATCGATAATTCGATATATTAACACGATAAAAGAGTCGGTGGCAAAAAACGAAAATTGAAAACCAAAGACACCACCTTCCGAAATAAAAGTTATGTTTCCCTTTTTATTTAGGTAGTGTTTTTTTTTTGGAAGTCGGATGTTTTTTTTTTGTGAATTTATTTTTTATTTTTCACTTTTTATTTACAACTTACCCGACACAAATTCGAATACCACTACCTGCGATGTATACAGGGTGTTAGTGTAAACACCGTTATACTTGAAACCAGTGGTTAGGTTTCATTTATAGAACGTAAAATCAATGGAAAAATACAACTTTTTTTTTTTAAAGAAAATCTACATTTTTCAACAAGATTATTTCACCCTACACGCAAGGGCAACGACCGGCGGTTGGCGGGGGCGGGCGGGGCGCGCGGGACGTTATATGACCGGCCGTCAGCTGTTTCGCAGCTCTCTCGAACGCGTGTCTATGAGTATCGGGACAGTGACGGATATTTACTTTTTAAAATCTTTTAATGAAAAATTTTTTTTTTTTTTTTACTGGTTCATTTATTTTTATATTTAAGTCAACTAACTACCCATGGTTTGAGTGACAACGGTGTTTACCCTTGCATACTGTATAACAGTGTCGGAGTAACTTAAAACATCGTCCAGATATACTAAGTGCGAAAAATACGTAATACTAAAGCTAACTCAAAAACTACGCAAGCAAAGTTAATAAAATTTATATGGGACCACCTCTGAAGCATGACCTACCAAACAGAAAAACAATCATCAAAATCAATTCAAAATCGGCGGAGTATTCGCTTAAAAAAAACCATCCAGATGAATTGAGAACCTCCTCCTTTTTGAAGAAGTCGGTTAAAAACGGAACGCATTTCTTTATTTGGGTACATAACCCTAAAGACATTAATTTTTAAATAGATACCTGTTAAATAAAGACAAAAGCCTTAGCTTAGTTATCTAATATAAATCTCGACTCTGATACCTAACTTCCGGTATATTAACCGGAACAACAAGTGACAATGTCGTCAGGAAATATCATTATGTCATAGAGGAAATATTTTTTTTTTTAAATATTTTATTAATTACAACTCCAACAGCATATATACAGGGTTATTGGTAAAACATCAACAACCTCTTAAGGAGTCATTGTACTCATCATTATGAATTATGAACAACTTTTACTATGGGAACAAATATGAAATCGCGATAAAAAAACAGCTGTTCCGTACATTTTGACTAGTTATGCGAACATAAATGTACGGAACAGCTGTTTTATTTTCGCGATTTCGTATTTGTACGAGTTATAAATTAGTACGAGGTAACATTTTTTTTCGTGTGGATTGACTAATTTGGTGACAGAGTTTTTATGCCACCCATGGGCCTTTGACTTGGCTTCACATGCCGTTGAGAAAATTATTTCTCAGACATATACGGATTCCTCACGATGTTTTCCTTCACCGTTTTGAGAGCAGTGCTGCAGTGGATGAAATATATAAATAATATCCATACTAATATTATAAATTCGAAAGTAACTCTGTCTGTCTGTCTGTATGCTACCTTTTCACGCCTAAACCACTGAACGGATTTCGATAAAATTTGGCAAGGAGATAGATGGCATCCCAGGGAAGGACATAGGCTACTTTTTATCGACATACCACGCGAGTGAAGCCGCGGGCGGAAGCTAGTAACAAATAATTAACACAAAGTAAACCGCCTGTCAGGGTTCGAACCCACGACCTTACAACTCGTAGGTCGGGGCCGTTACCACTGGGCCACCACCTGCTCTCTCGCTAGTTAGATATGACATAGTGCGATTGTTGTTTTAAAAGTAGATAGCCTTAGTTCCTTCCTAGGTCTTTTGTTTTGAGAGATTTATTAGTCTAGCAAGTTTGGATCAAGGATATTGGTGCCGATTCTGTTGTTCACAAACTAAACTAAATTTAAGGCGATGTTACCCTAAAAACCGTCGTTTTCTATTGTGATTTATTCGTAGATAGCACGGATTTAAATTTTGAAAAAAACATATTACATAATTCATACTTCGATCTTTAGATTCCGGCTATGCGATACACGATTACTTGCACTTTACTGCATCCAATTAAATCGCAAAGACAAGTCTAATTTCTTATTTTATTTGAGTTTTATTAGGCTTTGAATAATAAAACTTATACCATAATAAAGGTCGTAAAAAATGTGTTAAATTTGCGCTGACATAATGTGAAATATTAAAATATTTATACCACTAATTTCAAAACTAAGTGGTTTCATTGGTTTCACGCGTCCTTTAGTCCCGAGCGGAACGTGTTGGAGGTCGGACGTGTGCCAATTTTTGCGAGCCCGCCACCCCCGCCGGTTGAGTTCTTGCCTCTATTACGTTATTTTTCATTTCAAATATCACAGCGACTGCACTATTTATGCAGTATATACATTGCTTCTTAACTACTTCCTAAGTGTGTCACTAAGTGACTGGACAAGCAATGTAACAATCACAAAACAATACTTTACTACATTAATTTCGTTTTCAAATATCACAGCGACTGTATTATTTTTGCAGAAAATACATTGCTTCTTAACTACTACCTAAATGTTTCGCTAAGGGACTGAACCAGCAATGTAAAACTCACAAAACGATACTTTACGTAAGCGTGAGCTCGCATAGTACAGGACGCCCTGCGGCGGCGCACAGTGGTCTGAAAATGGAGCTCCGTACTCATAGAAACTTTAAGCCACGAAATTAAAAAAAAATTGTAATGTCTCTGGTACCATCCATATTTTAATATCACGTAAAGGAGGGTACTTTACGTGATATTAAAATATGGATGGTATTAGTAGATTCACGCGTGAGAAAAAAAGTTTTGTGTTTTTTTGTATGGGAGAAAACACTTAAAGTAGATTTTTTGAATAGAATAGAATGGAACTGAAGAGCTGGTACTCACACGAGCTATTGCACCGTACACGGCGATCAGGATGACAGCCAATTCATGCGCAGTCAGTTGCCGATTTGCGCGTAGCAAATTTTTGAAATTTTGAATTTTCTGTATGTGATTTTTCAAATCTTTGATGTGATTAAATGAAGTTGCCGATCGATTTACTTATACTATCGTTAGTTTATAGCCTGCTAATTACTATTTAGATGAGAATAATTAAAAACGATATTGATTAAATACTTTATTGTAGTAGTTTTTTGAGCTTGATTTTCAGACCACTGTGCGGCGCGCCGCTTGGGGTAAGGTAGTGATGTCCTGGTGAGACTTTCTAACGTAGGCTATCGATAATAATGTCGATTGTCGTATGAATTTATATGACTATGAAAGTTTATTCTGCAATTTGTCCACCGCGCTGAGATATGGATATCGGTAGGTAATCGTTACTTGTTATTACGGTTTTTTTTTTACATTTGATTAATATAAAATAATATTATTGGAGTTTAGTTTACTCAAGAATCGATTTTCATATGGCCCCCGGTATGGAAATTTTGTGTGGAGTGAAATTTATAGAAATGTAACACTTCTAAATAACACGGATAATTTTTTTTGAAAAAACATAGTAGGTACGTACACTTCTATCTAGTTATTTCAGCCGTTACTATTATAATAGTTATAGATCTAGTTTTTTTAGAGTTTATACTTATGCATTTTATTTCAGTTTTATTAATAAATGACTTTTGAATTTTATTTTACTTAAATTTGGTTTTAATGATGGCAAAATACGCCCCAAAAATATTTCACTTTTTTGCAGTCGGTTTTCATCATAGGTATCCAGTTTTCATCGATATTTTTATCGATCAAATATTTATAAATATATCAACCCCTCTTCCCTAGAGTTACACACATGCTCAAAACGGGCGGGCATTAGAAAGTATAGATACAGTGACTGAACACACACAAGTGTTCAGTCGCTGTACCTATACTTTCTAATGCCCGCCCCTTTTGAGCATGTGTGCATTACGTAGCATCAAATGTTTTTGTGGGCGCGGAAAATGCATCTAGTGTGCCGTATCTATGTTTAAGTGTGAGTATGTACGGCGCATGGTAAATGCACGCTGTGTTTTGTGAGATTAGGTTTATTATTGATTGTGTAGTACGTTCTGATTTATGTGTTGCGATCTGACTCAGGAGCGGTGCGCGTGTGTTAGACGCGCACATCGCCAGCGTTTTCGTAATATGTTACGATGGTTATGCATTTGGCGGGGACTGAGGTACTGCTTTGATACCTTCGGAGCGTGAAAAAAGCTCGCCTTAAGTTCAGTGCATCTTTTTCTTTAGTTTAGTCCTGTCAAATCTATCACTACTCTATACAAGTTGAGACGTGATTAAAAACTTGCCTACTAAAATTACGTCAATGTACGTCAGGCGCTGATAAATTTGACAGGACTAAACTAAAATTTATCTTCTGTCCTTTCTAATTTTGAGCATTTTCTGAGGGTTCTAGTGCTTCTACAGATAATGTATCATAAAAACGGAAAACATAGGGGCACAGTAAATATTCTTCTTATTCAATTTATATAATATCTTTCAAATTGGTCCAATATTGGAGGAGGAAATAGACGAGAGCCGAACCTCCAATTATGACTTTTTGTATGGAGAAAAAGGCCCACCCTATTTCCTCTTACGATTTCAATTCTGACGGCCGCGGCAGTCCCCACTTGGAACATTTATTGTTTATTGTTAATTAAAACGGTAACACCAATTACATTAATTAACATAGAATTTAAACAGTAGTTAACAGAAATATCTCAAATACTAACTTATAATAGAGGACAACCTAGCATACTTACTCTCGCAAAACATCAGACATACACGCATAATTCTGCTCCATTCATCCGCAAACAGATCACACTCAGGATTTATCTCTCGTCAGGGCCTAAAAGGTACTAAGTACACACGGCTACACATCAATTTCCAGTTTATGCTGATCTCGCTTTGTATAGGATTTCCGTACAATGCGAGGTCAGCTTATACTGGAACCGCCTTACTAATAAACGTTGTATAGCGCCTGTATAGTTACACTACGCTTTGTCTTCTTCTTTCAAAAGTCAAATAATACTTTTGAAAGAAGAAGACAAAGCGTTGTGTAACTATACAGGCGCTATCTATACAACGTTTTTTAGTAAGGCCGCTAATGTATAGCTTGATGTGTAGCCGTGTGTACAATAATCACAAGATATCATGTATGTCTACAATAGTCACTTAGCAAAGTAATTAAGGAAATAATGCTGTATAGAATGTCACGCTTCATGCTTTCATAAAAGTCTACTCAAGGTTAGCAACTTAATGTAAAATTTGGCCAAGTGCGAGTCGAAGTGGCACACGAAGGGTTCCGTACCACTACCACCATAATACATATAAAAAAATGAAAAAAAAATCGCTGAAAAACGTTTTTTGTATGTAAATAATCTGCTTTTCAGTTCGCATAGCTCGTCGGAATATAGGGAACAGCAGATTTTTTCACGATTTCAGGGTAGGTCTCCCATAGTGAAAGTTGTTCATAATGATGAAATGAAATGAAATTGTTTATTCTGTAAATAGGATATCGCAATCACTTTTACACGTCATATTATTAAAAAAATAAAATAAGCTAGATGAGGTCGGCGTTTCCTATCTGACTACTCTGAGAAGAAAGGCCGAAACAAACTCAGAGGTCGCAGTCTCTTTTAAGGTCCAGACATAATCTTGGTCAAGCCATAAGAGGACCATGTAGATTAATGTCTGAAATGGTCTTTTGAGGAAAGAACCACACAGATTTGAGTGGACCTGTCCAGTCAGTGCAAGCATTTGTCAGTAACCGAGGAGCTCAACTCAGAGTGAGAGTGATGAGTTCAATGACCCCTAAAGAGGATGCCCATGAATTAAATTTCACCCTGTAGATGTGTATAATATCAGGAGGAGCTCGTGGCTAAGTAATAACAGCCGCACGGGTCGATCCATCAGGTTAAGCTACGCTTGCCAGGGTTGGGCCGTGGATGGGTGACCATCTTTACATATTGAGACTCCTCCGTGCCTCGGAAAGCACGTTAAGCCGTTGGTCCCGGCTGTCATTTGTGGATCTTTGACAGTCGTTACGGGTCGTCAGAAGCTCGAAAGTCTGACAACCAGTCTTACCAAGGGGTATCGTATGACCCAGTTACTGGGTTGTGGAGGTCAGATAGGCAGTCGCTCCATGTAAAATACTGGTATTCAGCTGCATCCGGTTAGACTGGAAGCCGACCCCAACATAGTTGGGAAAAGGCTCGGCAGATGATGATGATGAGATGTGTATAATATACAGGGTCAAAATAAATTAGCTAGCGAAACGCGCGGGCGAAGTTGCGGACCAGAGGGGCAACTAAAATTTTATGACACTATTATAACATCGTCTGTCTCGATACCATCACTCAAATAACATAATAGACTTATCTTTTAGCAAAGATGGCAATCTTTTGTCGCTTAGCAAACTCAAATTGCTTAGCATAATCCTCCGTTATGCCGAAAATACTGCAGCATTAATTTTGAAATAAATACATAAAGTTGAGGATTGATGCTAGGTCCTATGTTTGACGAAAACACGATTACCTACATAAAATTTTCTCTATAGAAAAAAAATCCAAAGCTACCTCTAAACCGAACTATAAACCGCTGGTATTCAAAAATACTTTAAATTAGATCATGAAACTTTATTAATTGAACTAACTATAAAGCAGGGGCCTGTTTATCAAAAGTTACAAGTCTACACGTTCACAAGTTACCTAGAATGTTAATTTTCGTTAAATTCATAGCTCATCTCCATATTCATAATCAGCCTTAATGTTCCCACTGCTGGGACACGGGCATCAGGTCATCTCTATCTTTTGACCACATTTAAAAAAAGAAAATCGAATTTAAATATTTATTGCGGTACTTGTAAACTTGTAAGTAAGACGGGACAGAGAGTCGCCGGACACTCTCAGGATTTCTTATGATTTTCTACAAGTTGTAACTTACAAATAATTTTTTGCTAAACATCATCTGCCTAGCCTTTTCCCAACTATGTTGGGGTCGGCTTCCAGTCTAACCGGATGCAGCTGAGTACCAGTATTTTACATGGAGCGACTGCCTATCTGACCTCCACAACCCAGTAACTGGGTAATACGATACCCCTTGGTTAGACTGGTTGTCAGACTTTCGTGCTTCTGACGACTCGTAACGACTGTCAAAGATCCACAAATGACAGCCGGGACCAACGACTTAACGTGCTTTCCGAGGCACGGAGGAGGCTCGATATATGAAAATGGTCACCCATCCACGGACCAACCCCGGCAAGCGTAGCTTAAGTAAGTGTAAGTTTTGATAAACAGGGCACAGGTCTTGTTTTTTTTAATTACCATTATTTTCTAGGTCATGGGTCTACCCATGTGTCAAATCCCCCGTTCAGCCGTTTTAGCGTGAAAGCAAACTCACATTCGCATTTGTAATTAGTTTGTAATAATTTGTATATTGGGACTTGGTACCTTAAAATAAATAAATATTGGTTAGGATTAATGTTGCAGTATTTTCGACATAACGGAGGATCATGCTAAGCAATTTGAGGTTGTATAGTTGTATAGGCACCGCATTATGTAAGTCCGGAGAGGGGTACCGTCAATCGTTTACTGAGTGTGTAGCGTATGTTAGTCGTTCGTAACCTTTTGACATGGTGTTTGACGTCGCCCGCCACGATACTCCACGTGGACCGGTAATTGAATACAATATACGTATTAGGCATGTCACTCGCTTTAGATTTGTCGTGAACAAAAAAAAAGTTAGGCTGTATTTTTTATTTATTTTTTTAGTGTCAATTTTGTATGTATTTTTCTTCTTAGTTTCTTCTTACTTTTTATTTATGTTGAACAAGCTGCTGCCCGCGGCTTCGCCCAAGTAGACCCTTATTCTTTTTCTAAAATAAAAGTAGCCTGAGTTACATGAGCAATCTGCCTGTGAAAGTCCCGTCAAAATCGGTCCAGCCGTTTCGGAGATTAACTGGAACAAACAAAAAGACAGCCAGACAAAATTTAAAAAAATGTTATTTTGTTATAAGTTCCGTATATACTTTCATATGCATTTAGTAAAAAGCTGTTATTTTGTCATTACTTACTTTCTATCATCATTTTGATACACAAAGGTCAAAAGTATTTGATGACGTATTTCTATGACACACCATTGAGATTTTTTGGCACGTTCAATACTATCAGTATTCAGTAGTTAATGTCAATAAATAAATCATAATTGGATGTCACAAGAGGCCGTGTTGGGATTCGAGTTTAGTAGTTACAATAAATGTTGTAACTAAACCTGAGAACTAAACTTGGGACAGGTTTTTTCTTTACTTATGTAAATGAAGAATTAATAGTTTACTTATGTAATCAAAATTATGTTTAATTTAGAAGCTAAGAATTTAGAAAAAAAACAGCTGTTCCGTACATTTATCTTCGCATAACTCGTCAAAATGTAACCCTGTATATTAGTCGTCTTCTACTTGAAAGCACTAGAGCTGTTTAAATTTAATCTTAAGAGCCCTCTACACTTCGCAATTTTGTGCACATTTTTAAGAGTGTCAAACGTTCAAAGTGGGTTGAGATACCCTTGAGGGGTACCCAGACTCCTCCGTGCTTCGGAAAGCACGTTAAGCCGTTATTACCGGCTGTCATTCGTGGATCTTTGACAGTCGTTGCGGGTTGTCAGACGCCCGAAAGTTTGACAACCAGTCTTATCAAGGGGTATCGTATTACCCAGTTACTGGGTTGTGGAGGTCAGATAGGCAGTCGCTCCATGTAAAATACTGGTATTCAGCTGCATCCAGTTAGACTGGAAGCCGATCCCAACATAGTTGGGAAAAGGCTAGGCAGGTTGAGATATAGTATCATTATCACAAAGATAGCCCATGACTGCATAGCAAAAACCGCGGAATTTATGACAGAATAGCGTTATTTATACACTTGATGAGCCTTATCGAATGCTTGCAGTCTTTCCTAGAACACAATGCTTCAATGTCACTTTGCTATACCTTCAGTAAGCATTATTGTCTTATTCCTGGGACTAGACGGAACCTTTGTAAAAAGCAAATTACCTTTACCAAGATTTTCATTCAGATATTACTTTTGTAGTTGAAAGATTAATCCAAGGAAGTACTATAGTTTGACCTGTACCGCTGTTCCGCGTCTTAGGTATGTGCGCGGCGAGACGGGGGGTATTACAGTCCGCTCATTCGTCAATGCACACGGCGCGCGGCGTCTCGCCCGCCGCTCATTGGTCAACGCTGCACTGCCCCCCGGCTCGTCGCGCATTCCTAAGACGCGGAACAGCGGTATAGGTCAAACTATATTACCTACCATAGCCGCTTTACACCTTCATCTCATGGAGGTAGGCAGAAACTACAGAATGTCACCTGCTACGATCCTTACATACTCCTTTTGCTTCGTTTACGTTCATACATCTGCTCATACACGCACGCCGGTGGCGAGTACTACGCACCTGACCTTTCTGAAGAACATCACCAGTAAGGTCACTATACAGGGTGTCCCTGGAAGTATGGATCAAATGGAATAGGGCGTGGGCAAGGTCATTTCCAAAGTATTATGTTCTTTTAGGGCGTCCCCTCCCGGCGTTTCCACGCACATCTCCCTTGTAAGACACCTTTTGTCAGTCGCCTTTCACTCATCCTCTCATTATGACCAACCATCTTAGCATACTCTTTTGAATTTTTGATACTACATCTTCTTTTAACCCGCACCGTTACCTTATCGCATCAGTCCTCAGAAAATAATGTAATATGAAAGTATAAAAAATCTAAGAATGAGTTCGCAATTACGCACTTTCTTTATCTTTTGATTGGGTCGTGTTTGGCTACATATTTTGAAGTCGAAAGGCGGCGATAACCGGTTCCCATCATATAGGCCTGTACCACAGATTAGTACAGATGATTCACTCCGCAAAATGGTTTAATAAAAAAGCGACTCTTGCTACGACACAAAAAAGTGCAAATCAGGTCGCATAGCGTTAATTACCTACAGTTATATTCACCTAGAAGTTGCCTCTCTTTCTATCGCGTTACTCTTATATATTCTGACTACGTTACGCTCACCGAATTGGCTCGATAAGACGAGCCCGCCGCGTACTTGTAGCTTTATACCTACCTAAAGTGCGGAGTGCGCCTTCTGTACTATTCTGTGCCTGTACGCAAAGCTAATAGGCACGCGATTTATTTTTTGCTGCGCACGTTTATCAAGAACGGCCTGTGATACAGTCAATAACCTACCTAACCAAGAGTGTCCAGAACCTCTCGAGGACCTCGTTTAGGAAGTAGGTCGAGTAGAATGAGTAGATCTTGATAAGGCACGAAATATTGATCAGAATTATTAGAACTCCAATTCACGGTGTTACTTGGTTGCCTACAGGACCTAAACCACCTCTATTATTTTAATATTAGTTCAGTGTGAGAAAGAGATGGAACTATACAGAGATGTATAGCTCCAGTAATACTGCTCTAAGAGGTCGTGGTCCGTGGCTGGCCCCTTTTTTTTTTTTAGTTTTTGCAATCATCCAATGACTTCTTTCGCTCTGGGCGGAGTGGAAGGGCGTGTCAGAATTTTACTGAGTAAAACCCACCCGAGTTCCTTCAGTTGCCTGTTGCCTAGGTCCCGGTATCCCTTTCGGACTTTCCCGCAACCCTGACAGGCATCGGTCCTAGCGGACCCTGCTAATTGTGCTGACATCTCTTTGAGGCGCGCGTGGAACACGACGCGCCATCGACCCGGGCCTGGTCCTTATCGGACGGCGAGCTACCCATTGCTCGCCGTCCGCAACCCCGCGCCCATGGTGGCCGGGAATCCGCCTGGGATTCCCGACGCCCAGGGTGTCTCCAGCGGCGGCGGTTAGGGGCGTGAGGGCGCAGGCCTTGCCTCTCCCTCACGCGTTCCGCCTCCTCCTTGTGGTTGGCCCCCTGAGACCAGCATTCATAGCATGACAACCATAGAAACGAGTTTTCTACTACGGGTTTTGTCGACGGAAGAATAGACACAATGACAGATTGTGATTGTTTATCTGTCATTTTGTCTATTCTTCCGTCGACATAACCGGTTTCTACGGTGGTCATGCTACGTGTGCTGGTAGAGCAGTGTGACCCAGGGTAACGGCACCAACTTATGTGTTGTAAGGTCACGGGCACCGCCTTACTTTTCTATTTTTTTTTCTAAAAATTAACATTAAAACCTGGGTCTATCTTTAATATTTTTCATGGTATTCAATTTTTTATTTTTTTAGTAGCTTTTGTGGCCTTGCTTTACATTTTTTTCTATGATATAACCGATGTTATTGGCTCGATTTCATGATATAACCGATGTTATTGGCTCGATTTCGATTTTTTTTATTATTTCTAAAAGCTTATGAGTTATATAACCTTACCTTTTAGTAATCACTGCTAATGCTGATATTTAATTGACTTTCCTAATTTTTTCATTTTTCGATAATTTTTCATGAATATTCAGAAAAATACGGGCAGTCACATGCCCATGGCGATATTGTATAGTAAAAGTTGTTCATAATGATGAGTACAATGACCCCTTAAGAGGAAGCCCATGAATTCAATTTCACCCTGTAATTTTCATGAAGGTTATTTTAAAACCTTAACTACTAATATTAGGTTCATAAGTTTTAATGAACTAACACTCTATGGAAAAAAAAAACTGAAATAAAAAGTTTTAATTTTTTTATTTTAATTCTTAGTCAAAGTCAAAGTCAAATAATTTATTTCAAGTAGGCACATACAAGGCACTTTTGAACGTCAAAAAAAAAAACAAAGAAATAGAACTGATTCTAGTTGCCCCATCCAAAAGGTAGTTTTCGTATGGAGAAGAATGGGCAAGAAACTCCACTTACAGTACGGTGCGTGAGTTTGAACGAAGTTGTTCCCGCGAACCTGCGACAAATCGTTAACGTGTAACTCGCCTTACCGGTCTACATTCTTTGCATCAATTAACATAAAAATATTAGTTTTAAAGAAATTCCATTCAGACATAACAATGACAGAGTTTTTAACTGTTACTTCACGATTAAAGAAAGAAAGAAAGAAAGAAAAATAGGTTTATTTGTCACAGAAACACGTGCATACAAAAAGATAACATTAACCTGCTTAAACTACTTACTTAATTAAACTACTTAAACCTACATTAACTTAATTATAAATCATAAAAATAAAAATTAAAATTAAAATTACGATTAGTGTTTATTTTTAACCGACTTCTTCAAAAAAAGAGGAGGTTCTAATTTTTTTTTGTGTTTGTTTCGCTATTACTCCGCCAGTTATGAATCGATTTTGATGATTCTTTTTTTGTTTGGTAGGTTATGCTTCAGAGGTGGTCCCATGTAAATTGTATTAACTTTGCTTGTGTAGTTTTTGAGTTAGCTTCAATATTACGTATTTTTTCCTGACTTCGTATAACTAGACGATGTTTTTACTTACTCCGTCACTGTTATTCACATAGCAGGTAGTGGTCCACACCACAACTAAAAATTGAAAAATGAAAACTTTTTACAAAAAAAAATACAACCGACTTCCAAAAAAAATAGTGAAAAATAACTTTAATTTCGGAAATAACTTCAATTTTCGTTTTTTGCCACTGTTTCCGAAATTATAGTTATTTTTCACTTTTTTTTACTACATTTTTCCTTTTTTTTTTTTGGAAGTTTATTTGTTTGAATGTAGAATATTACACATGCACAATACTTCTCTTCCTCTGATAAAAGTACATTTGTAATAGTATCCACAATAATGCACATGCACAGCACACCTTTCCTCTTTTAAAAATGCATTTTTTTTTTTAACATAAATTATGATTCTTCAAATAGAGATCTGGCATGGTATTGGCTGGCCATTATTGACTGTTTCAACAAAATCTAATTAAAATTCTGATCATTTTAATTATAAATTATCATAAAGTCAATAAAAATTTCTTCAATCAATTTACAAAGAAAATCCGGAGTTACACGCAATCTGCCCGATTTATCTATACGACGTGTGACTCCGGATTTTTGTCTATCTGTGCTGCGATGTCTTGTTTGTACCGTTTTAATGGGCGTTTTTGTCGTTTTAGTTTTTATAACATTTCTTTTTCCTTATTTTGTCCTAAGCGTCCTTGAGTGCGCATTGAATGAAAGATTACAACGCGTTCGTATTTTATCAGCCTACACGACGTTAATAGAAGCAAATTATATTTGTCACATAATATTATTTATAGTAAGTACACAACTTCACAACTATAAATGGATTTATCTTAGATCTCACTGAAGCTGGTGCTTGCCACTTTTTGATGTCTCCATAAAAAAACAACAAAGCACTAAGGACGAATTTCACTAAACATTTATACCGAGTATAAGTCTTATCCTCTGCGATTTATTTTTGAATGTTTTGATAGTTTTTCCATACAAAAACTGTCAGACAACAATTTTATTCCACGGATAAAAGATATCTGACTTTAATAAAATCAACCCTAAGTTATTAATTTTTACAAGCATTGGATTTTCAACGATCGACTTCGTTGAAAATCCAGTGCGTGGCAAGAAACGTCGCGTTAAAAAGAGCGCCCGTACGTACGTAGGCTAAGTGACAGAAAAATTGATTTTCAAGAGAGAATTCTGCCATTTATCATTGTAACTAAAACGACGATAAAAACGACCAAAACCGTCCGGGTTTAGAATGTTTATAAATAAAATATTATTTAAAACAAAAATTGTTGTAAAGTGACGCAAGCGTAGGTCTGCTGACGCGTCAAGTTCAATGTCGCGTGACGTAACGTGGTCCGACCCTCGCGCGATGATTTTTATTGACTCAGTCAAGTGTTGAGTGACGCTGTGTAATATTTATTTCTGATAGCAGCCTTTATCATATATGCCACTTCAAGGGGGTTCAGGGCGCGGACGGCGAGCAATGGGTAACTCGCCGTCCGACAAGGACCAGGCCCGGGTCGACGGCGCGTCGTGTTCCACGCGCGCCTCAAAGAGATGTCAGCACAATAGGCGGGGTCCGCTAAGACCGATGCCTGCAGGGTTGCGGGAAAGTCCGAAAGGTATACCGGGACCTTGGCAACAGGCAACTGAAGGAACTCGGGTGGGTTTTAGTCAGTAAAAGTCTGACACGCTGTCCGCTTCGCCCAGAGCGGGAGAAGTCATTTAATGATTTCCCACCCTCAAAAACAAAAGGGGGTTCTGCAGGCGTAGCATGGCGCTTTCTATCTCTACGGCAAAAAACCGTTTTCCGGGTTGTCCAGAGGGGCAATTCCCGTATTTTGTAAGCATGTTCGCATTCGCACCTCATTCGCAATCTGTCAAAAATACAATCAATTTATCAACATTTTTGACAAGTTTGACAGATTGCAACTAGAATGTGAACATTTTTAAGTACAAGAAAGGTCTTTATGGTCTAGCATCATTTGCCTCAGACCAAATAAAAAACCAAGACATAGCGCTGCGAAAAATACAGTGAAGTATGCTGTATGCCAATACTACACCTCCGCTCTGTGCATACACGCTCACACGCAGATCAGCATAAACTGGAAATGTATACCTTGATGTGTAGCCGTGTGTACCTAAATAGTTAGTATTAATTATTGCTTCTTCGACAGCATATAAATGCCGTCTATCTCTTTAGCAGAGATCCACTGAGTAGTCGTTTTGGGTCACAGATCGGCCCAATAGCAAGCGTGACTTGTGCCGTTTTCTGTTTACTGTGCCACTGTTTTTCGTTGATCAATTCTAGGTCGAACGTGATGATATTTTACACATTTAAGAATCGTACGATGCTCACGCGATTATATCAAGAATGTGTCATGAATCATGATTTTCATTAATAATCATAATCTGTTTGTTTATCTTTTTATTAGGACAATGAGTACATAAATAATATCGTACAGGTCTATTAGTTACAAGGCTTCTGTAATTGCAGGAATGTATGTTGAAATTATTTGTTTTCTCACGGCAATTCTTTGCAGGGATTTACTTTTATCCTCCGTTGATGCAAAAATAATAGATTGTTTTTTTTTGTGAACAAAAATTAAGGTGGCTAAGGGCCTTATCACACTGACTGACGACTTGCCAGTGGCAGCGTGGTTCTAGCGAAGCGTTCTGTGAACGTGCTCTCCGCGGATGCGAGGCCTGCTACCCGCTCTCGTCTCGCTCTGTCTTGTATTATACCTACACATCAATCACTCTCGTTACAAACGCGGCGAACACGTGGCGTTCGTGTGTAGCTAGAACGCAGAGAGCGCGTTGTACTTACAATCGCTTCGCTGATAACTTGCTCGCAAATCGTGTGTGTGCTTAGCCAGCGGTTTTTTTTTTGTTAATACATAATTACCCGACTACGGCGAAGAATGTATGTATGTATGTATGTTCATCTGTTCCCTCCTATCTTCCAAACCACTTATCACAATTTGACAAATGAGGTATCGTTAGAAGCGTCGTGATTGTCCGCTGGTTATAGGCTATGTGAAGTTACATTAAATTAAAAATGGCGCCCTCTAAAAAATGATTTAATCGTACCATGTTGGGTATCAAATGAAAGGGCTTAATGAGCACATTTCAAATATATATATATATATATATATATGTGTATATATATATATATATTATAATCCCAAAAGAATTTAAAAAAAAATCAAGTAATAAAAACTAAAACCCAACTACGACTTAAAAGGTATAAACAAGACACCACAGACAGACAAATTAAAAATCCGGAGTCACACGTGTTAGGGCATAAATCGAACAGATTACGTGTGACTCCGGATTTTAATTTGTCTATCTGTGGTGTCTTGTTTATACCTTTTAAGTCGTAGTTGGGTTTTAGTTTTTATTACTTGATTTTTTTTTACAGTATTTTTAATTTAGTATGTATATAAAAGAAGTTTACCCAATGTATACATATATTTTATTATAAAAAAAAATCAGTTAAAATATATATTTGAGATTTTATCGACCATATTTCCTTTTAATTTACAAAAAATACTGAGTTGTAATATTATTGACAGGAAAACGATGCATTTACTTGTCCTTTGACCATTTTTCCTCGAATATTTTTGGTAATTTTACCAGTCTCATCTCAAAAACTCAAGTCGTTATACCGAACGGACCAAAGTCCTCGTTTATCGTCCACTGAGTCACTGTACACTAATATAGGGCAGCTTCGTTCAAGATCAAGGTATCTTATCTACGCAGTGACGCAAAGATACGCCGCCGCCGTGAAGGTTGTTCAGACACTATTTTTATGCATATATTGATCTATAAATCGATTATGAGAGATATCGGAATTGTAAATGGCGTAGATTGAAATGCACTGGTTTGGAAGAGTGAAGAAAAAAGTGAAATTTCATTTCAGAGATATCGCAATTGTAAATGGCGTTTGGATTGAAATGCACTGATTTGGAAGAGTGAAGAAAAAAGTGTTTAAAGCGTTTCTCGAAAGTGACTCGTGGCTAAGTAATAACAGCCAAACGCACACGGGTCGATCGATTATGTAAAGCTACGCTTGCCGCGGTGGGTCTGTCGATGGGTGACCATCTTTACATACCGACCCCTAAAAAAGCTCCCTTTGTATTCGCGCGGTTTGTGTCTAGTGTACTGCATTGCAACGAGCGCGAATTTTAAATCGTCGGTGCGTTTTGACTAGCTAAATAAGATACCATGTGTTACAGAATTGCGATAAAAAACATCGCGCGATTTTTTATCGCAGTGCGGGCTATGCCTAAGCACAGTATAATAAAGAAACAGTATTAGGTCTCGGAAGTGACCTTAAAATAATTACCTACGGCCGCTCGGAAGATAAATCATCCGCGTCCGAGCGTATCGCCGCGCACTTGAAACTGTTGCGTACTGGATACACTGAGATTTCGAAGCGCGTTGTTTCGGCCGTATTCTATGAAGACATAATACTGTTAATTGATTATACTGTGGCGTAAGTGTGACTGTAGAATAAACTCGCAGCTCTTGCACTAAACTAAATGTACCTAAGTAGATTGTATAACCCGTTTAAGGTCCTGACAGACGAGTCTCTTAGATACACAACCGCACCTATCTAGTTGTGCTAAATAAATGCTTCCGAAATACTATACTTATGTAACATTTAGCCGATAAGATATTAGGAAGTATTGATAAAAAACTAAGTATTCCTAAATATAGACAAGATAAAATATTTATACGGAACTTTTACTGCTTTCGATATCGGATTTTGCAAAATTTCATCCAAATCTATTCAGCCGTTAATCCCTGCTGTCATTCATAGATCTTTAACAGTCGTTGCCCGAAAGTCTGACAGTCAGTCTTACCAAGGGGTATCGTATTACCCAGTAACTGGCTTGTGAAAGTCAGACAGCTGCATCCGGGATCATGAATCCATTTCACATATAAAATACAAAATATTTGTAAGAACTACTACTACAAATAATAGCTCCATAGTTTTTAACCGACTTCTAATAGGAGGAGGTTTTCAATTCGTCTGGTTTTTTTTTTTGTATGGTTTTTACGTGGTTACTCCACCAATTTTGAATTGATTTTGATGATTCTTTTTTTGTTTGGTAGGTCATGCTTCAGAGGTGGTCCCATACAAATTTTATTAACTTTGCTTGCGTAGTTTTTGATTTAGCTTCAGTATTACGTATTTTTCCCACTTAGTATATCTCGACGATGTTTTAAGTTACTCCGTCACTGTTATTTACATAGCAGGTAGTGGTATTTGAATTTGTGTGGGGTAAGTAGGTACCACAACCAAAAAGTGAAAAATAAAACCTTTTTACAAAAAGAAAAAAACAAACGACTGCCAAAAAAAACACTAAGTACGGAAAAGGTTTTCCTAACAACTAAATAACAGCGTCTTTAAGAGCAATGTCCTCAACCACGCGGTATCGTAAACCGGCGAAGAAAACCCGCCAGCCGAGGCCGACAATTACGTATCTTTGCCTACTCCGCCTCAGCTGACTCCAGTTGATGACGTAGTCGCCAGCAAGATCGGATCAGGCGATCGCACCACGCGGCTCGACCAATAAGAACTTGTTTGAGAACCAGCCGACCAATTGTTGATGCGCGGACGCTGGCCGCACCGCGTTCTAAATTCGAAATTTTTGAAGGTTTTTCTGTTTCGACGAGATGTACTTTTTTTTTTGTTTCGATGAATATAACGGCCTTGTTCTGTATTTTTTTTTGTGGTATAACTGAAAATATTATGTCAGGATTCTTCCTCAATTCATTTGATAAATAAAAAATAATGAGTTTTGAGTTCTTCTTATACTTAAGTAGGGGTGCATCCGATACCGATATATGTCAACGATAGTTTGATTTTTCCGATATATCGACGATATTTATTTGCTGATATACAGATAAATTTAAAAATTCGCGCTATTGATAAACCTAATGCGTTCAAGTAATTTGATCAAACAGGCTGGTTCAAAGGTTCACACAGTACTATCAAATTGGAACGAATGTGTGGCAAAATTTGATCAAAATGAGTACCTAATTTGTCAAATGGCATAAAGAAATATGAATTTTCGTATTTCTATTTGATAAAATTGTTTGAACCAGCCTGTTTGATCATATTACTTAAACCTATATCATCTATGGCCCGCCTATGTAAACGCGTATAAAAGATTTCCGAAAAAGTACTTAGTAAGTTAGTTTAGTGTGTTTTCAACTGAGCTCAGTCGCATCCGAGAGACTATTTTCTACAGCAGCAAGCGTAGCATGAGCACCGTTTTGTCGACGGAAGAGTAGACAAAAATGAAGTTTCCTGTAGACAGTAGACAGTACGAGACGGCAGCAAAATAGAAAGACTCAACTGCACTTTTTACGAAATTCACTCTTTTACATAATTCGACTCAGAATTCTTTGTTTTATCATAGGATTTATCGGTTGTCAGTGTGATTTTGACAGTACCGATAGAAAACTTTCTTCCGAAATAGTCTACATATAAAAAGACCTAGACAAAGATCTTTAGAAATGAAAGACAAAATGACAGATTGTAGAAAGATTTCTACGGTGGATGTCAAAAATGAAGAAACGAACTGTCACTTTGTATAGAAAAAGCTATGTCTATTCTTCGTAGAGATAGAAAGCGCCATGCTACGCCTGCAGGCCTCATTCAAACGTATTTGCGAAATCGCCTTTCTCCGCATATTTTGAAAATGTCGAGTTAAAAAAAAACTTGTTTGTTCATGTTAATTTTAATAATCAAGAATATTTTGATAACATTTGTGATTGTAAGCGTAGCGCTGCAGGCGTAGCATGAGCACCGTTTTGTCGACGGAAGAGTAGACAAAAATGACGTTTCCTGTAGACAGTACGACACGGCAGCAAATAGAAAGAGTCAACTGCACTTTTTACGAAATTCACTCTTTTACATAATTCGACTCAGAATTCTTTGTTTTATCATAGGATTTATCGGTTGTCAGTGTGATTTTGACAGTAAGGATAGAAAACTTTCTTCCGAAATAGTCTACCTACAAAAAGACCTTGACAAAGATCGTTAGAAATGAAAGACAAAATTACAGATTGTAGAAGGATTTCTACAGTGCGATGTCAAAAATGAAGAAACGAACGGTCAATTTGTATAGAAAAAGCTATGTCTATTCTTCGTAGAGATAGAAAACGCCATGCTACGGCTGCAGGTGTAATTGTACGGTGGTACGGAACCCTTCATGTGTTAGTCTGACTCGCACCTGGCAGCTTTGTTATTTTTATAAACCATAAACTAAACTTCAATTTTCTCTTGTCCACAGCTAAAACTATCATCCCTATGACGTGGGCCGCAACGATACAGTAACAGTTTAACACACAGACATACAAACATGTCGTCCAAAGCTATATACGAGGCGACCGGCAAGGACCTCATTAATAGGTAAGCTTTTTTAAATATTTTTTTAATGTAATTGGATGGCAGTAGGCTTGCGTAGTATAAATTTGTTCGATATATCGATATTTTTATGCGATATTTCTTGTTTCGATATATCGATATAAAATATCAAGTAACGAAAATGTATCAAATACGATATATTTCCAATAGCAACATCGTTGTCGCCATTGACTAAAACCGCTGGAATTCAGAGCCGTAAAGACATTTTTTTCCTAATTTGGTATTCTATGTTCTATGTTACGGGTTTGGTTTCCGCACTTGGTGGACCATTGTGCGTGGGCCATGGCGGCCGTTGGGGGTTATTCCATCCAGCCCACCTCCCTCCAGAAGTTCACTATGTCTCCTGGTTTGTATAGAACCTCTGTGTAAGATCTGGGTGACCCGAGGGTTACAGTTCTAATCTGGGCGACGCCCGTGCATTCAAAGAGCATTTTGGTATTTATAATAATTTGGTATTTATAATAATATCTTCTGTACCGTCAAGGGGGCTACGGTAGCCCCCTGCCAAAAACTGGCAAATGTAAAACAAATGCTATTGAACTTCGCAAACATTAAAAAATAGAAAAACATATATATCGATTTTTTTTTTGTTGATATAATTGGATATCGATATTGATTTGTATTTTTTTTAAATATCGATACTTTTTGGCACTTCTTGCATCCCTAGATGGCAATGCCCCATCTGATGGTAAGTAGACGTTACCATCGGAACTACTCGTGTACGAGTCCGACTCGCCCTTGGCCGGTTTTTATCATTTCACTATGTTTATACAAATACATGAATTGTGATGTAATTATGACTAAATTATCTAAATTATTATGATATCAGTCAATTATTTTTAAACATGTAAAAACGATAAGGAATGTTATTTTTAACCGTGTTCAAAAATGGAGGAGGTTGTGTTACACTATTTACGTTTTGCTTAGGGGCCGCCTCCACGAGCGAGAGAATTGCGGCGATGTATGTTATTTCCACTTCAACAAAAATAAACTTTATGACATTATAAATAAAGTTGATTTTAGACTGACAAGTACCGTTGACTAAGTCATTAAAAATATGAAGTTGTAGCGCAAACCGAACGTTATGTGTAGGCTTTACATTTGTTTTTCCTAAAACACGTGTTTGTTTACATGTTTGGCAAATAAATGACCAACATAAACCATTTTAAATCGCAACTCAAAAAAATATTGATTGGAAAGGCTTACTACTCTATCAATGAGTTTTTAGAGGATAGAATAGACTAGTATAAATATATTTACTTTAAATTGACATGCTTATATTGTATACATTGACATAGTTATTATTGTAGCCAATGACATTTGATATAAAATTTATTATGACATTTTCTATTCTATTGTAATTTAAATGATTTGACTTTAATTTGTAAAATTTTTAAAATGAATTTATTAATATTTCTAATTTTAATTTAAAATAATATTTAATTGTATAAGATTTGCATGCCCACTTGACGGCAAAACATGGAGAACTTACTTTATGACAACACCTATGTACATAACCCATGTTTGCAAAGGAATAAATGATTTGATTTGATTTGAAATTCCGAACGCAGAATAGCCCTAGCATTACAAAATTTGTATTTTCCTCGTATATCATTTTCGTCCATCACTGGATACAGGCTTCCTCCAAGATATGCCTCTAGGACTAGTCTTGAGTAGCCAAGCAGCGGGTTGCGTCCAATTTAAATGTTGCCATAAATGCTCCATATTTCACTCTCAATAAAAATCTAGAGAAAAATTATGAAAACCGCCAAGTGCGAGTCGGACTCGCGCAAGAAGGGTTCCGTACCATTATCTTTAACAACGGCAAAAAAATCACGTTTCTTGTATGGGAGCCCCCTTAAATATTTAATTTATTCTGTTTTTTAGTATTTTTTGTTATAGCGGCAACAGAAATACATCATCTGTGAAAATTTCAACTGTCTATCACGGTTCATGAGATACAGCCTGGTGACAGACGGACGGACGAGTAGCCGAGCCTTAGTAATAGTGTCCCGTTATACCCTTTGGGCATGCAACCCTAAAAATCATCTTGTTAATTGCCATATTTTAACTGTTTTCAGGCACATAGCAGCCGGTACTGCGTTGGTGCCGTGTCGCTTCGCAACCTTTGAACAGGGCACCATTTGGGAGGACGAGCTCGGGAAGAACCCATGGCTCTCAAAAGAGGTAAGAACTCAATCTGCCTGGCCTTTTTCCCAACTATATTGGGGTCGGCTTCCAGTCTAACCGGATGCAGCTGAATACCAGTATTTTACATGGAGCGACTGCCTATCTGACCTCCACAACTCAGTAACTGGGTAATACGATACCCCTTGGTAAGAGTGGTTGTCAGACTTTCGGGCTTCTGACGACTCGTAACAACTGCCAAAGATCACAAATGACAGCCGGGACCAACGGCTTAACGTGCTTTCCGAGGCACGGAGGAGTCTCGATATGTAAAGATGGTCACCCATCCACAGACCAACCCCGGCAAGCGTAGCTTAACCTGACGGATCGACCCGTGCGGTTGTTATTACTTAGCCACGAGCTCCTCCAAAGAGGTAAGGACTATTCAGATTAAATTATCTTTAAGGCCCCTACCCTCTCAAAACGGTGAAGGAAAACATCGTGAGGAAACCGGCATGTCCTAGCACCAAAAATTCGAAGACATGTGACATCTACCAACCCGCACTGGGCCCGCGTGGTGGATTACGGCCCACTCCCTCTTACAGAGAGGAGGCCTGTGTCCCAGCAATGGGAACATTATAGGCTGATTATGCTGTGCCCTTCCCTACCTCATATTGCTTAGCATGATCCTCCGTTATGCCGAAAATACTGCAGCATTAATTTTGAAATAAATATATTTGAAAGTTCAGAATTTATGATAGGTCCTGATGTTTGGCGAAAAAACGATTACATAAAAGGTTCTCTATAGAAAAAAAAACCAAAGTTACCTCTAAACCGAACAATAAACTGCTGGTATTAAAAAAAACTGTATAATAACTGAACCAACTATAAAGCAGATCTTATGTTTTTTAATTATTTTTAATTATCATTATTTTCACCTTAAAAAGCAATTACCTAAACTATTTGAGGCTTGAGAGCCACCAGCACCCCACTCCGTCTCGCTCTCACTCAGGCCGCGAGTAGTATGGTGCGAGCGAGATAAAATCTGAGCTAGGGTACGGCCTTAACTCTAAGTCCAAATTTCCCCACGATATTTTTTCTTTTAACGGTGTTAGTAATGTTCAAGGTAAACGCAGAAAGTACAATATGAATGAAAAAGTAATTGGTGAAAACAGCATGAAAATCGGTACAGTAGTTTTTGAATTTATCGCGAACAGACAGACAGACGCGGCGGAGGACTTGGTTTTATAATATGTAGTGCTATAAATATGTATGGTACTTATGTATTACTTAATTTTTTATAATTTCTCTTCGACAGCAACTGGTAGTGAAGCCAGACCAGTTGATCAAACGTCGCGGCAAGCTAGGACTGGTGGGAGTGAACAAGTCGGCCGCGGATGTGAGGAAATGGCTCGGAGAACATATCGGCAAGGAGCAGCAGGTCGGGGCAGCTACCGGCAAGCTCAGGCATTTCATTGTCGAGCCCTTTGTGAAGCATGATGCTGTAAGTATACTGTTTTTGACACGACTGCCCGAAAAGGAGTGTAGTGTTTTCAGGGTGTAAGGGTACCTGCCAGGGTTGCGGGGAAGTCCGAAAGGGATACCGGGACCTTAGCAATAGGCAACTGAAGGAACACGGGTGGGTTTTAGTCAGTAAAAGTCTGTCACGCTCTCCCGCTCCGCCCACAGCTGGAGAAGTCATTTGAAGATTTAACACATTAAAAAAAAAAAGTTTGTAAGGGTAAACACCGTTGTCGATCAAACCGTTGGTAGTTGACTTAAAAATATAAAAACAAATGACAAAGTCACAACAAAAAAAAAAACATTATTGTCCATAAAGATTTAAAAAAGTTTCTATCCGACACCGTCCGCAAATTCATGGATATGCGCCCGAGGTAGGCGCCCTTTAACCTACCTACCCAACACATGAATATGTACACAATAGGGGTCGCGCTAGAAGCCGGTCAGGCCACGTCACGCGCCCCCCGCCCGTGTTGAGATTGAGACGTAAGTTTGTTGCCCTAGCGCGTATGGTAAAATATAGATTTAAAAAAAAGTTCCTTTGATTTTACGTTGCTATAAATGAAACCAAACCACTGGTTTCAAGGATAACGGTGTTTACCCTAGCACCCTGTATGTATGTGAAATTCTTTAATCCACCATAACTTTTAAATGCCATAAATGATTTTGCGGAGTGAACTATCTGTATTAATCTGTACAAGCATTGCGTCAATGGCATGCTTATAATGAGAGCATGCAATAATACGCCCAATCTGTATGGTTCTAAGGAGTATTTTTCCTTGTAGGAACTTAGGCAGTATACAAAAAAATCTCAAATCAATCTGCCTAGCCTTTTCCCAACTATGTTGGGGTCGGCTTCCAGTCCAAACGGATACAGCTGAATATCAGTATTTTACATAGAGCGACTGTCTATCTGACCTCTACAACCCAGTAACTGGGCAATACCATATACTCCTTGGTAAGACTGGTTGTCAGACTTTCGGGCTTCTGACGACCCGTAACGACAGTCAAAGATCCACGAATGACAGCCGGGACCGACGGCTTAACGTGCTCTCCGAAGCACGGAGGAGTCTCGGTATGTAAAGATGGAAGATGAAGAAGCGTAGCTTAACCGGATGGATCGACCCGCGCGGCTGTTATTACTCAGCCACGAGCTTCTAAAAAATTCTCAAATATCATTATTTTTCTCCACAGAGCGAAGAGATGTACCTAAACATAATGTCGGGCAGACGCTCCGACACGATCCTGTTCCATCACCAGGGGGGTGTGGATGTAGGAGATGTGGACGCCCTCGCGCTCCGCCTTGAGGTTCCAGTAGACACTTTCCCAACTGGTGAAGATATTGAGCGGTTACTGCTCAAAAACATCAAATCAGCTGCGATGAAAAGGTAACAATTATCAAAAAAACAAATCAGCTGTTCCATACATTTGTGTTCACTTGAATCGACAAAATGTATGGAAAAGCTGATTTTTTTTTCGCGATTTCAAAGTTGGTTCCATAGAAAAAGTTGTTTTTCTTTTCGGGTTTAGCATAAACACAAAATAGTGTTGTATAAGGTGACAGTTATTGAAAAAACAAATTATTTAAAAACCAATAACCTGAAATATGGTGTAACTTTTGTTTGTTCCCCGCCTGTTATACCAAAATTCTACAGATTTTATTGCTTGTTTTTCTCTTTTAAGTTATGCGTTTTTGCAGGCGGGTTTTTTGTTTTCTAAATAATTTGTTTTATTTCAAGCTTTTTAGTTTTATTAATTTATATATTTGGAATTAACTCATTACTAGCTTTTATTTGATACCAATATTGTAATTTATTTAAAAAAAGAAAACTTCCCCTCCCTTTTTTTTGTTTCCCAATGAAATTTAAAAAAAATATATAGCCTATGTCACTCCCACAATTAAGACGAACCTAACGACACCTCGTATGTTAAAATCCATCAAGCCGTTTAGGCTACAGAGCGTGCCAAAGAAATAGACATACATACATACAAACATACATACATACTCTCGAAAAACATTACCCTCCTTCTGGGGCAGTCGGGTAAAAACAGTCGTTCCTTACATTTTGACGAGCTATGCGAACCAGTAAAGTGTAATTAGGTTTTCCTTCTGGAATTTGCATGGAAGTAGCAGCCCGGAGTCTGGATTTGTACCCAGTTCATGGCAACAAGCTCGCCCTCTTTTATATGGGACTTACACATAACTGGCTAACCGTGGGTACACGGCTACTCATCAAGCTATACAGGATGTAAGGGTAAACACTCTTGTCATTCAAACCATGGGTAGTTGACTTAAAAATATAAAAATAAATGACCGAACACAACAGAAAAAAAACTTTATTTTCATTAAAAGATTTTAAAAAGTTTCTATCTGACACCGTGCTTGCTAGTGAAACAGCTGACTGACTAAGGGACGGATCGCGCTCGCTGCCGGTCAGGTCACATCCCGTACCCCCCGCCCGTGTTGAGACGCAAGTTCGTTGCCCTATGCGCTAGAGCAACGAACTTGCGTCTCTTGTGGTAAAATTTAGATCTAAAAATATATGAAAAAATGTTGTAATTTTCCATTGATTTTACGTTCTATAAATGAAACCAAACCACTGGTTGCAAGGATAACGGTGTTTACCCTAACACCCTGTACATTTCCAGTATAAGCTTATCTTGCATTGTATAGGATTTCCGTACAATGAGAGGTCAGCTTAAAATATAAAATACAATAGACGAAGATATATTCAGTTACCTACTCCGCTTAACTATAATTCAAGAGTCATAAAAAACCCTGTAAGAAATCGACACGTGTTTGACCTCTCAACGAGGCAGTCTCAGGATGACGATTGACCAGTCGCGAACCAGAACACGACGTGTTGCCACACCGAGCACTGAACGCAGAGCCAGCCAGCAGCTGGGTGTTATTAAATATTAGATATATTTATTAATATTAGATATATTTATTAATATTAGATGTATTGGGTACCTATGAAATTGGCGTTTTATTCTCACTAATAGAGAACCTCGTCACTTCTATGATTTAAAATATTCATCAATTGCTTGGTATTATATCGAATAATGAACCTCATAGACAACTACCAATAGTAAAAAAAAACCTTATTACTTATAGTTTTCTTAACATAAAAAATACCTTAAAAATGACTCCTCATTTTGTTAGCAGAAATAATCACTTTTTATTTTTTAACTTAGCCAAAACTTATTTTTGTCGCTTAATCTAAGTGGCATATAATGTTATCTTAGTTTTTAAACAGTAGTGCATAAAAGTTTTAAAACGGTAGTGTTCATGGTTGTTATAACATAACATCCCAATTAACCATAATCAGCCTATAATGTTCCCGCTGCTGGGACACAGGCCTCCTCTCTATGAGAGGGAGTGGGCCGTAATCCACCACGCGGGCCCAGTGCGGGTTGGTAGATGTCACATGGTTGTTATATAAATTAAGAAAACGTTAGTACGAAAAATGCAACTTCTTTAAAATTTCCCATACAAAACACCAATTTCATAGGTGGGGACCTAATATTTAGTAACACCCAGCTGCTGGCCTGCATCAATTAACTAACCTTTTTTAAATAATCTTCCATCTTTCACAGATTGCTCACCACCTTTATCCTGGCCCTCTACCGAGTCTACGTAGACCTCTACTTCACCTACATGGAAATAAACCCCATAGTCGTGACCAACGAGAGAATCTACCTCCTGGACTTGGCCGCCAAGCTCGACCAGACCGCGGACTTCATCTGCGCCAAGAACTGGGGGGAGGTGAACTTCCCGCCGCCCTTCGGAAGGGATGCCTACCCTGAGGAGGCGCATATTGCTGATTTGGATGCCAAAAGTGGGGCTAGTTTGAAGGTACGTCTATTTTTACCTGACTACGACAAAGGTAAGGAAGGGTTATGATTTTAACAGGCTATGTATGTATCTTCATCTGGTCCCTCTTAACTCTTAAACTACTTGTTTGGAGTCGCACGTATTGTGTGCGACTTATATATTACTAGCTGACCCGACAGACGTTGTCCTGTCAATTTTCTAATTTTCCGCGCAATTTTCTTAATTTTTTCTTTAATTAGAACCTTCTCCTGACAATAACAAACACAACAGAAAAAGAATTAGCGAAATCGGTCTAGCCGTTCACGCGTGATGGCGTGACCAAGGGAAATAGGAATTCATTTTTATATATATATATAGATTTACTAGCTGCCCTTCCCGGCTTCCCACGGGTAGCACTAACTACCTACCCCACTTAGGGGTATGAAAAATAGATTACGACCGATTCTCAGACCTACCGAATATACAGTATGCAAGGGTAAACACCGTTGTCACTCAAACCATGGGTAGTTGACTTAAATATAAAATTAAATGACCCAGTAACAACAAAAAGAAACCTTATTTTCATTAAAAGATTTTAAAAAGTAAATATCCGTCACTGTCCCGATACTCATGGATACGCGTTTGAGAGAGCTGCGAAACAGCTGACGGCCGGTCATGTAAGGTCCCGCGCGCCCCGCCCCCGGCCTGAGGCGGTCGTTGCCCTTGCGTGTAGGGAGAAATATTGATGTGGAAAAAAGTTGATTTTCTTAAAAAAAAAAAAAGCTTGTATTTTTCCATTGATTTTACGTTCTATAAATGAAACCAAACCACTGGTTTCAAGGACAACTGTGTTTACCCTAACACCCTGTATACATATAAAATTTCCGGGACATAGGCCCGAAAAAAATATTTTGTCGTAAGGCGTCTCCACTATGTCTCTGTTCTTTTTCGAACTTTAGACATTTTAGCTCATCTTTTTCCGATCAGTTCATTACTTTTTTCACACAAATTGTCTTTCTTTCCACAGCTAACAGTTCTAAACAAGTCTGGTCGCATCTGGACGATGGTCGCAGGCGGCGGCGCCTCAGTAGTGTACACGGACACAATCTGCGAACTGGGCGGTGCGGCCGAGCTCGCCAACTACGGCGAGTACTCCGGCGCGCCCACCGAGATGCAGACCGCAGACTACGCCAAGACAATCTTCAGTCTCATGTGCAGAGAGAAACATCCCAACGGGAAGGTATGAAGATATAAACACACATACAATATGTTATATAACGAAGGGAGTTCCCGTTAACCTGCAGTAGTATAACGTCTATAGATGCAAAAAAAAAAATGAATATAATAAAAAAAAGGTTTTTTTTTAATTTTTGTATAGTAAAATATTCACAAAAAATATTAAATTGATACGGGAAAGAAACACTCTGTACACGCACACTTGCCTTTCTACATTGAAATACAAGTTTGCGTATTACATTGAAATACAAGTTTGCGTTATGAGAGGAGCTCGTGGCTAAGTAATAACAGCCGCTCGGGTCGATCCATCAGGTTAAGCTACGCTTGCCGGGGTTGGTCCGTGGATGGGTGACCATTTTTACATATCGAGACTCCTCCGTGCCTCGGAAAGCACGTTAAGCCGTTGGTCCCGGCTGTCATTTGTGGATCTTTGACAGTCGTTACGAGTCATCAGAAGCACGAAAGTCTGACAACCAGTCTAACCAATGGGTATCGTATTACCCAATTACTGGGTTGTGGAGGTCAGATAGGCAGTCGCTCCATGTAGAATACTGGTATTCAGCTGCATCCGGTTAGACTGGAAGCCGACCCCAACATAGTTGGGAAAAGGCTAGGCAGATTTTGATATATTATTTATACGTTATTTTTTTATTGGTTTTATTTTTTTTGCATGTATGGACGCTATACTATTGCGGGTTAGCGGGAACGCCCTTTATTAGTTAACATACTGTCTATATCGACACATCGGCAACATTTTAAAAACCTTGTTCGATTCGTGAGGGTGCTATTGAGCATCGTGCTAAGACTAAGAGCCTATTCGTATGATCGATAAAAAAAAACGAGCGAGCCTTACAGTACCAAGAACCGTGGAAGTACTAAAAAAAAATTCAGCTGTTCCATACATTTTGTCGATTTAAGTGAACACAAATGTATATGGAACAGCTGCTTTTTTGTTTCGCGATTTCTAGGTTGGTCCCATAGAAAAAGTTGTTCAAAATGATGAGTACAATGACCCCTTTTCGGGTTTAGCGTAAACAAAAAATAATGTTGTATACTGTATGTTAACTAACATAGGGCGTTCCCGTTAACTTGAAATAGTATAGCGTGTATATATGCTAAAAAAAATGTTACCATTAAAAAAAATAAAGTTTTTTTTGTTTTTGTATAGTAAAATATTCACAAAATATATTAAATTGTTACGGAAAATAAACTCTCTGTACACGCCCACTTGTCACACTTGTTTTTCTAAGTTGAAATACAAGTTTGCGTGTACAGAGTGTTTCTTTTACGTTTTAATTTAATCTTTCTGTGAACATTTCAATAGAAAAATTAAAAAAACATAATTTTATTTGAGTGGTAATTTTTTTTTAGCATATATACACGCTATACTATTGCAGGTTAACGGGAACGCCCTATGTTAGTTAAGATACTGTATATTGGTGCTTGTGACCGTACATTGTCGTGATATGATGTTATCTAATTAATAATTTCAAATCCGCAGGTTCTGATCATCGGCGGCGGTATCGCGAACTTCACGAACGTAGCCGACACCTTCCGAGGCATCATCACGGCCATGGAGACGTACAAAGACGCGCTCATTCAGTACAACATCACCATCTTCGTGAGGAGAGGAGGCCCCAACTACCAGGAGGGACTTAGGTGAGTCACCTGAAGAAGACAGAAAGAAGAAGACGTATACAGGCTGCAGGCGTAGCATGAGCACCGTTTTGTCGGCGGAAGAGTAGACAAAAATGACGTTTCCTGTAGACAGTAGAGAGTACGAGACGGCAGCAAAGAAGAAAGAGTCAACTGCACTGTTTACGAAATTCACTCTTTTACATAATTCGACTCAGAATTCTTTGTTTTGTCATAGGATTTATCGGTTGTCAGTGTGATTTTGACAGTACCGATAGAAAACTTTCTTCCGAAATAGTCTACATATAAAAAGACCTAGACAAAGATCGTTAGAAATGAAAGACAAAATGACAGATTGTAGAAAGATTTCTACGGTGGATGTCAAAAATGAAGAAACGAACTGTCACTTTGTATAGAAAAAGCTATGTCTATTCTTCGTAGAGATAGAAAGCGCCATGCTACGCCTGCTGCAAGGGTAAACACTCTTGTCATTCAAACCATGGGTAGTTGACTTAAATATAAAAAAAATGACCGAACACAACAAAAAAATAACGTTATTTTCATTAAAAGATTTTAAAAAGTTTCTGTCTGACACCGTGCTCGCAAGCGAAACAGCTGACTGACTGAGGGCGGGGTCGCGCTCGCGGCCGGTCAGGTCACGTCCCGCGACCCCCACCCGTGTTGAGACGCAAGTTCGTTGCTCTAGCGCATAGGCGAAAGGGTGAAATACTCGAGAGTTAAAATTTAATTTAAAAAAAAAAGAAAAAAAAAAGTCGTAATTTTGCATTGATTTTAAGTTCTATAAATGACACCAAACCACTGGTTTCAAGGATAACTGTGTTTACCCTAAAAAAATCAGAAGTTCCATACATTTGTGTTCACTTAAACCGACAAATTCTATGGAACAGCTGATTTTTTTTCGCGATTTCAAGTTTGATCCCATATAATAAGTTGTTCAAAATGATGAGTACAATGACCCCTTTTCGGGTTTAGCATAAACAAAAAATAATTTTGTATTTGCGGCAAACATGACGCTAAGACAATACTAATACACGAAAAATAACAAATTGGGGAAAAAAAAATATATATATATATAATAAAACCACTATCTGCCCAAATAACACAATTTTGATGGGTCGGATTCCAGTCTAACCGAATGCAGCTGAATACCAGTATGATACGTGGAGCGACTGTCTATCTGATCTACACAACTGGGACACGAACTTTCACATACATCCATCAATGCCCCTTTTGCAGGCCGCAGCAGTAATGTGCTATTCCACCATCCTCCCTTATCTTACCTGCTCCTGCGCCTGGCTTTTGCCTGCGGCTTCGCCCGCGTGGAGTTCGGAAATTATCCCACGGGAACGTACTAGCAGCATAAAAAAATATCCTTTGTCCTAATCCAGGTCATAGTCTACCCACACACGTGAAAAATTTCATCCAAATCCGTTCAGCCGTTTAAGCGTGAAAGCGTAACAAACTCACTTTATAGTATTACTAGCTGATTAGATGATACTTGCAGCTTCGCCCGCGTGTACGTCGGTTATTATATACTAAAACCTTCCTCGAGAACCACTCTATCCATTAGTGAAAACAGCATGAACATCGGTGCAGTAGTTTTTGACTTTATCGCGAACAGACAGACAGGCGCGGCGGAGGACTTTGTTTTATAATATTTAGTGATACTAGCTGTGCCCCGCGGTTTCACCCGCGTATGTCTTGATCCCGTGGGAATATCGGGATAAACAGTATCCTATGTCCTAATCCAGGTCATGGTCTACCCATGTGCCAAACTTCATCCAAATCTGTTCAGCCGTTTTAGCGTGAAAGGGTAACAAACAAACTGACTTTCGCATCACTACATATTATAAATAATTTAGTATATAATAACCGACATTCACGCGGGCGAAGCCGCTGGCATCAGTTAGTTTATAATATTAACTTAGGATAGGATCTAACTAATAGTATAAACGCGAAAGTTTGTAAGTATGGATGGATGGATGGATGTTTGGTTGTTACTCTTTTACGTAAAAACTACTAGATGGATTTGTATGAAATTTGGCAAACAGATAGCTTATAACCTGGATTAACACCTAGGATACTTTTTATCCCGATATTCCCACGGGATCAAGACTTACGCGGGTGAAACCGCGGGGCGCAGCAAGTAGTTAATATTAAGATTTAGTAGTCACTGCATTTTTTTTTTCTAACCTATAATTTATACATTTTTTTCTATTCTCCCCTTTCCAGACAAATGCGTGAAGTAGGCCACCGCCTGCGCATCCCGCTGTACGTGTTCGGCCCCGAGAGCAACATGACGGCCATCGTGGGCCTGGCGCTGGGCCAGTCGGCCATCCCCAAGGAGCATCAGCTGGACTACGCGCCCAAACAACTGCCTAAACCTCAAGCTTGTGTAAGGCACTTTAAAAATAAAATATTATGTTCAGCCACAGAATAGTACTCCGCAAGGCTCGGAACCGTGTACCGGTTTATTTCGGTTTTCCTCCGAACTTTTCTAAAGAACGCGAGCTCTCAAACTCAAACTTCAAACATTTATTTCAAATAAACCAATTACTGGCACTTTTGAATTGTCAAAAAGTCGGTCAGTCATAAAGATGAAGCTAGTTGCCCATTCCAAAGCGTAGTAGGTTCCTATGGAGAAGAACGGGCAAGAAACTCCACGGACACTCTTTTAAATCAGAATTGTTACAATATATTGTTTACATCATTCATGTTGGAATCATACATGTGAGTACAATGTAGAAAAACGTTTAGAGAACTTTATTTTAACCTAAATTAATCGGTTTATTCGACGAGCGGCATTTCGGTAAAAGCGTTGCAACTTGTGACTGCTTGTGAGGATGCCGCGCTGAATAAAAACTGAAGTATTAACCGGTTTTCAATGCCTTAAACCGGTAAATCTAAAAAAAACCTTTGTATAATACTCGTCCAAATACCGGATTAAAAAAAACGGTATATGCGAACGAAGCCGAATGTAAAGATTTTTGCGTCAAGTAAGCAATCTTCAAAAAAGTTGCCTAAATCTAAATCTAACCAACATTTTTCTTCTCTTCCGCAGCCGAAACCCAAGATCGACCTTCCAGAGCTGACCCACAAACTGCTGGACCTGGTGTGCTCTCAGGCGCCCACCAGGCAAGACCTGGGACAGAGCGTGACCACTGTCATGTCGCTGTTCAGTGACAGGACCAAGGCTATCATTTGGGGCATGCAGAATAGGGCCATACAGGTAATGTGAAAGATAATATTGACTTTAGTCGTATAGCAATAGAGTTCAATTTAGTCAATTCTTGGATAGAGTGTGACTACCGTCATGTCGCTGTTCAGTGACAGGACCAAGGCTATCATTTGGGGCATGCAGAATAGGGCCATACAGGTAATGTGAAAGATAATATTGACTTTAGTCGTATAGCAATAGAGTTCAATTTAGTCAATTCTTGGATAGAGTGTGACTACCGTCATGTCGCTGTTCAGTGACAGGACCAAGGCTATCATTTGGGGCATGCAGAATAGGGCCATACAGGTAATGTGAAAGATAATATTGACTTTAGTCGTATAGCAATAGAGTTCAATTTAGTCAATTCTTGGATAGAGTGTGACTACCGTCATGTCGCTGTTCAGTGACAGGACCAAGGCTATCATTTGGGGCATGCAGAATAGGGCCATACAGGTAATGTGAAAGATAATATTGACTTTAGTCGTATAGCAATAGAACTCAATTTAGTCAATTCTTGGATAGAGTGTGACTACCGTCATGTCGCTGTTCAGTGACAGGACCAAGGCTATCATTTGGGGCATGCAGAATAGGGCCATACAGGTAATGTGAAAGATAATATTGACTTTAGTCGTATAGCAATAGAGTTCAATTTAGTCAATTCTTGGATAGAGTGTGACTACCGTCATGTCGCTGTTCAGTGACAGGACCAAGGCTATCATTTGGGGCATGCAGAATAGGGCCATACAGGTAATGTGAAAGATAATATTGACTTTAGTCGTATAGCAATAGAGTTCAATTTAGTCAATTCTTGGATAGAGTGTGACTACCGTCATGTCGCTGTTCAGTGACAGGACCAAGGCTATCATTTGGGGCATGCAGAATAGGGCCATACAGGTAATGTGAAAGATAATATTGACTTTAGTCGTATAGCAATAGAGTTCAATTTAGTCAATTCTTGGATAGAGTGTGACTACCGTCATGTCGCTGTTCAGTGACAGGACCAAGGCTATCATTTGGGGCATGCAGAATAGGGCTATACAGGTAATGTGAAAGATAATATTGACTTTATTCGTATAGGAATAGATAATAAAAAATATTTGACCCATATTTGAATCACATGCATATTCCCTATTACAAATAGGACTAAGGCTATCCTTTAGGGCATACAGAATAGAGCTGTATAGCCCTATTTCTGTTCCTGTTCTATATTCTTAGTGAATTACTAATAGGACTAAGGCTATCCTTTAGGGCATACAGAATAGAGCTGTATAGCCCTATTTCTGTTCCTGTTCTATATTCTTAGTGAATTACTAATAGGACTAAGGCTA
Source organism: Lithophane socia (assembly GCA_947522985.1). Taxonomy (NCBI): domain Eukaryota; kingdom Metazoa; phylum Arthropoda; class Insecta; order Lepidoptera; family Noctuidae; genus Lithophane; species Lithophane socia. The sequence continues at coordinate 5,646,077 of OX383280.1, forward strand.
TCCTTTAGGGCATACAGAATAGAGCTGTATAGCCCTATTTCTGTTCCTGTTCTATATTCTTAGTGAATTACTAATAGGACTAAGGCTATCCTTTAGGGCATACAGAATAGAGCTGTATAGCCCTATTTCTGTTCCTGTTCTATATTCTTAGTGAATTACTAATAGGACTAAGGCTATCCTTTAGGGCATAGGGCTTAGTGAATTACCTATACAGGTAAAAATTAAAATACTATTTACTCAGAATATAAAACAAACCAGAAGCCGAACGCGGTATAAATGATACCAGATGGACATGGCAAAACTATAAGGGTTCCTTGTTGACTACGGTACCCTAAAAATGCTCAAAATGATTATTTGTAATTTTTTCGACAATTTTTTTTTAAACTTCCCTGAGCTTTTAATAAATAAAATAAAATAATCTTTATTTCGGATAAGACACATCCATATGGGTTTTTGTACTTATCAAATAATAAGCAAAACTAACGTCACTGTACACCCGCAGGGCATGTTGGACTTCGACTACATCTGCCGTCGCGCGGAGCCGTCAGTCGTCGCCATCGTGTACCCCTTCACCGCTGACCACAAGCAGAAGTACTACTTCGGGAACAAGGAGGTCTTTATACCAGGTAAGATATTTTTAGTTTGAATAGAGTAAGCAAAAATAACCAATCTGCCTAGCCTTTTCCCAACTATGTTGGGCTCAGCTTCTAGTCTAACCGGATGCAGCTGAATACCAGTATTTTACATGGAGCGACTGCCTATCTGATCTCCTCAACCCAGTTACTGGGTAACACGATACCCCTTGGTTAGACTGGCTGTCAGAGTTTCGGGCTTCTGATGACCCGTAACTGTCAAAGATCTACAAATGACAGCCGGGACCAACGGCTTAACGTGCTTTCCGAGGTACGGAGGAGTCTCGATATGTAAAGATGGTCACCGACCAACCCCGGCAAGCATAGCTTAACCTGATGGATCGACCCGTGCTGCTGTTATTACTTAGCCGCGAGCTCCTTTTTAGTGACTGTAAATGATTAAAAATTGCTGGTATTAAAAGTTTTTGAAACAGTTAGCTTATTGCCAACATTAAAACAACCAGTGTCATAGTAACCATAATATCATCCAAACGAGTGTTATAATGTTGTACTAAATTTCATAATGCTCACGCACAAACTCATTTAATAAAAAGAACATTGTCATGCAGGCGCGTTTCGCTACCGAAGCGCCGTAATTAAATAAAAAACTTATAGGTTATTCGAATTCAAAAATAATATATAAAAAACAAAAATGGCGGGATAGGAAAGGACTTTCCTATCCCGCCATTTTTGTTCGATATAATAGTTTCAAAACCTTTTATAGAGGACTCATAACATGGGTGTAGATAAAGTCTTATATGCAACTGTACATAAGGTATTAACACACTCATGTGATACTATTATCACACTCGTGTTTTAATACCCCTTATTATACAACAGTCCCATAAATAACAAAAAAAAATGCTGATTTTAAAACTTTTTAATCTTTCATTCCAGTGTACTCCGACATGGACGTGTCTATGCGTAAACATCAAGAGGCGACTGTTCTTGTCAACTTCGCGTCACTCCGGTCAGCGTATGACAGTACCATGCAGGTGTGTGTACCATTATTTTACTACTACTAGGAGTGTTCAATAAGAGACGCCCTGGGCGTCGGGAATCCCAGGCGGATTCCCGACCAGCACAGGCGCGCTTGTGGGCGGCGAGCAATGGGTAGCTCGCCGTCCGATCAGGACCAGGCCCGGGTCGATGGCGCGTCGTGTTCCACGCGCGCCTCAGTGAGATGTCAGCACAATTGGCGGGGTCCGCTAGGACCGATGCCTGCCAGGGTTGCGGGTTAGTCCGAAAGGGATACCGGGACCTTGGCAACAGGCAACTGAAGGAACTCGGGTGGGTTTTAGTCAGTAAAAGTCTGACACGCCCTTCCGCTCCACCCAGAGCGGGAGAAGTAATTGGATGATTTCCCACCCTCAAAAAAAAAGGGGCGTTCAATTATAAGTGATAATGAGTATGACGCACTTATCTAAGCACTTATATGATAATAAAGGTTATTTTATTTTTCGACGTAGTCACCTTTCAGGTTTATACACTTTGTATAACTTTTTTCTAAACCGAAAATTAAAAAAAAATCTTCTTCATCCCTTTAAAAAATCGTGTACGGCGGGGACTACTGCGTCATTATATTTAAATTTGTGACCCCTGAGATGTTCCTTTAACCGCGGAAATAGGTAAAAATTACTTGGAGAAAAGTATGTAGGAGTTAATATGGAAGATGTTCCATCAATCCGAAGCCAGCTTCTTGAATACAAGCCATCGCACCTCTGTTATTAATCAAAACAGCGAAATATTTGACATCTATTTGCGACGTTGCCCACTTTCAGAATAAACACTCTTAACCTACCAGCAGGCGTAGCATGGCGCTTTCTATCTCTACGAAGAATAGACATAGCTTTTTCTATACAAAGTGACAGTTCGTTTCTTCATTTTTGACATCCACCGTAGAAATCCTTCTACAATCTGTCATTTTGTCTTTCATTTCTAACGATCTTTGTCTACGTCTTTTTAAATGTAGACTATTTCGGAAGAAAGTTTTCTATCCTTACTGTCAAAATCACACTGACAACCGATAAATCCTATGACAAAACAAAGAATTCTGAGTCGAATTATGTAAAAGAGTGAATTTCGTAAAAAGTGCAGTTGACTCTTTCTACTTTGCTGCCGTCTCGTTCTGTCTACTGTCTAACGTCATTTTTGTCTACTCTTCCGTCGACAAAACGGTGCTCATGCTACGCCTGCTGGCGTAATATCAATAGACTATACCGTCTCTGTCTACCTTTCCCCGGAATACAATCGTGATATTTTCTTACGTATTTAAAAAAAAAAAAATATACAATAGACGCTGATATATTTAGTAACCTATTCCGCTTGACTATTCTTTAAGAGTCATAAAAACCCTCGATTTCTTACAGGGTTTTTATGACTCTTGAAGAATAGTCAAGCGGAATAGGTTACTAAATATATCAGCGTCTATTGTATTTTATAATGGATTTCCGCGAAGTCACGCCTGAATCAATTAACTATCGTATTTTTTTTATTCTGTTACAGGCGATGCAGCATCCTCAGATCAACACAGTGGTCATCATAGCTGAAGGTATCCCTGAGAACATGACGAGGAAGATCATCAAACTGGCGGACACACGGGGCGTAAGTAGTATTCAAACTTTTTACGTCCTATCTATTTATTTATTTATTTGGTACACCAACAGCAGTACATACAAAAACAATAGGGAATATGCATGTGATTCAAATATGGGTCAAATATTTTTTTTTATAAACTATTTTACTTCAGAATTATGCCTCCATCAATATTTTTGAATATAATTTCTTTTTGAGCGAGAAATTAATTTTTTTAAAGGCCCAAAAAACTGTGGGTAATTCAAATACTTGAAAAGGCTAAGAGCGGATGTGACGTAACGATCCGGGATAACAATCAAAATGTCAATGTCAAGTCAATCAACAAGTGTCAAGTCAATGTCAAACGCTCATAGAAAAAGGAGTGTTTAACGTTGACTTGACAGTTGCTTGTCTGTTTTCACATACTGTGACGTCACCACACCAAGCGCGCCAAATGGAGGTCGTTTAAATAGCCCGGATCGGTTGGATATTTTTAAACATTTTTTTAACTACTTTAAATTGCTTTTTTGCCATCGAATTTTGTTTTTACTATTATTTGACGATGTAAATTATCGAATAAAAATATTTAAAAAATACATGCATATTCCCTATTAAATGGGAACAGTAAGATAAAAATATACTAGTATGAATGCCTATTATAGGTATACACAGCATTTTGCCACAAGATAACATAGTAATCAATCTGCCTAGCCTTTTCCCAACTATGTTGGGGTCGGCGTCCAGTCTAACCGGATGCAGCTGAATACCAGTATTTTACATGGAGCGACTGCCTATCTGACCTCCACAACCCAGTAACTGGGTCATACGATACTTGGTAAGACTGGTTGTCAGACCTTCGAGCTTCTGACAACCCGTAACGACTGTCAAAGATCAACGAATGACAGCCGGGACCAACGGCTTAACGTGCTTTCCGAGGCATGGAAAAGTCTCGATATGTAAAGATGGTCACCCATCCACAGACCAATCCCGGCAAGCGTAGCTTAACCTGATGGATCGACCCGAGCGCCTGTTATTACTTAGCCACGAGCTCCACAAGATAACATAGTAATAAAATAAAAATAAAACTTGAAAGAAACACAAAATACAATAAGTAATCAAAATACAAAATTAATACATTACTTATGTACTAAAAAAATTATACAAAATTTGCCAGAAAAGGTAGAAGAGAGAGTGAGAGATACCTTATATTATTTATAGGTTATTAGGTTATCGTTGTTGATTCCATTTCTGACAACCAGTCTTACCAAGGAGTATCGTGTTACCCAGTAAATGGGTTGTGGAGATCAGATAGGCAGTCGCTCCATGTAAAACAGTGGTATTCAGCTGCGTCTGGTTAGACTGAAAGCCGAACCCATCATGGTTGGGAAAAGGCTAGGCATAGCAGTGAAACCGCAGTAGTTCAATTGTACTGTCTCGCGTCGTGTTCCGCTACGCGTATCCGATTCGCGTAGCGGAACATAGAACGACAGCGGGTACCAACGGCTTAACGTGCTTTCCGAGGCACGGAGGAGTCTCGGTATGTAAAGATGGTCACCCATACACGGACCAACCCCGGCAAGCGTAGCTTAACCTGATGGATCGACCCGTGCGGCTGTTAATACTTGGCCACGAGCTCCTCTTTTTAATATTGCTAATGTATGTATTCTCCGTATTTTCCTTGCAGGTAAACGTGATTGGTCCGGCCACAGTGGGTGGTATCAAACCTGGCTGCTTCAAGATCGGCAACACTGCCGGCATGATTGATAACATTATTGACAGCAAATTGTACAGGGCGGGCAGGTATGTACATATTATTTACTTTATTTAGGGTATTTTTACACTGAGTATGTGTCTGGGTGACATTCCACCAGGGGGCCAAGTCTACTAATTTACAAACGTATCAGTGGTCTCGCAATGTTGAGTTTTTGACAGATTTTGTATTGCATATCTGTCAAAAACTGATCATTGTGAGACCATTGACACGTTTGTAAATTAGTAGACTTGCCCCCCAGTGTGCGGTGCGTTTCTCTCGGTGGACTCACGCGTGTGAACATAAACAAAATGTGTGCGCACTCTGTTGGAAAGTTCGCGCACAAACGTGAACTTTGTGTAGCGCACAAACGTTTTCAGAATCGGTTTTTTAGTGTTTTTTTTTTTTGGTAAATTTTTTTTTTGATGTTTTTCTTTAATTCTATGTTTCTTTCTCCCTCCCGCACAGCGTGGCCTACGTGTCCCGCTCGGGCGGCATGAGCAACGAGCTCAACAACATCATCTCGAAGGACGCGGACGGCGTGTGCGAGGGCGTCGCCATCGGGGGGGACCGGTACCCCGGGACCACCTTCATTGATCATTTGTTGAGGTAAATATGCAGCCTAACTATCCATACTAATGAGGAGCTCGTGGCTAAGTAATAACAGCCGCATGGATCGATCCATCAGGTTAAGCTACGCTTGCCGAGGCTGGTCCATGGATGGGTGACCATCTTTACATACCGAGACTCCTCCGTGGCTCAGAAAGCACGTTAAGCCGTTGGTCCCGGCTGTCATTCGTGGATCTTTGACAGTCGTTACGGGTCGTCAGAAGCCCGAAAGTCTGACAACCAGTCTTACCAAGGGGTATCGTATTACCCAGTTACTGGGTTGTGGAGGTCAGATAGGCAGTCGCTCCATGTAAAATACTGGTATTCAGCTGCATCCGGTTAGACTGGAAGCCGACCCCAACATAGTTGGGAAAAGGCTCGGCAGATGATGAACTATCCATAATATTAAAAGTATCTCTGTCTGCCTGCCTGTATGTTACCTTTTCACGCCTAAACCACTGAGCGGATTAAGTCAAAATTTGGCAAGGATAGATGAGATCCTGGGGAAGGACATAGGGTACTTTTTATCGTCATACCACGCGGGCGAAGCCGGGGGCGGAAGCTAGTAATACTATAAATGCGAAAGCAAATTTTTTTGTTACGCTTTCACATTCAAACTGATGAACGGATTTGGATGAAATTTGGCACATGGGTAGACCATGACCTGGGTTAGGACATAGCATCCTTTTTATATCGATATTCCCACGGGATCGAGACTTATGCGGATGGAACGGCGGGGCGCAGCTAGTTAAGTTATAAAAATAACCATATATGTTAATGATGTAATAAAAATTCTGTTTCGTTGGTGAATATTTACAGTACCAACTATTATGGTGTTGCTTAGTTGCGCAAAACAAGTTCGAAGTACCAAACATCGTACCACCTGCGCCCTGCGGTTTCACCCGCGTAAGTCTCGGTCCCGTAGGAATATCGGGATAAAAAGTATCCTATGTCCTATTCCAGGTCATGGTCTACCCATGTGCCAAATTTCATCTATATCCATTCAGCTGTTTTTTACGCTTTCACGGAAAAACGGCACGGATTAGGAAGAAATTTTATAAAAAAAACAAAAAAAATAGCTTCAGTTAATCGTTTAATTTATTCCACCTTGTAAAACCAATATATTTATTTCGTAGATACGAAGCCGACCCCAACGTAAAAATGCTGGTCCTCCTCGGCGAAGTGGGCGGAGTTGAGGAATACCACGTGTGCAGAGCGATACGCGACGGGAAGATCAAGAAACCCATCGTCGCCTGGTGCATCGGAACTTGTTCCGGTAAGTCCACTGTTGGACATACTGTTTACTAACGAAAGGCGTTGAGTTAATCTGAAATTAGTGAGGCGTCCATACATGTAAAAAAAAATATGTATGTTAACTAACAAAGAGCGTTTTTTTATATTGAAATAGTGAATTATTCACACAACTATTAAATTGATACGTAAAATAAACACTCTGTACATGCACACTTGTATTTCAACGTAAAAAGACAAGTGTGCGTGTACAGAGTGTTTCTTTTCCGTATCAATTTAATATTTTTTGTGAATACTTTACTATTTTTTTTTATTGAAATATTTTTTCATCATGTAAGAGGCTATACTATTGCAGGGACCGCCCTTCGTTAGATAACATACTGAATTTTTTATATTTTTTTAATAAAATATTCACAAAAATTATTAACTGATATTGCTTTGATTCGACAACTGCCGCGCACTAACATTTTTACCTAACTTATCTTATCGCAATATTTGGACACCTCAATTTTAAAAATAAAATAAAATCTTTTTAATTCAGACATATTTGGTCCATAAAATTGTTAGTGGTACAAAACTTAAAAAAAACTATGTTAGTTACATTAAAAAAAAAAACTAATTTAGGTATTTGCCGCCCTCTGGGGCCCCTGGCACACGCACTTGTGCTTGAGCCCAGTGCCCCAGAAGGGGGCTGTCCAGCTTGTGGCTGAGCACGCTCAGGGTGATGTTGGCGCTCCCACGCGTGCGGAACATCAATGAAGCGATTCGGCGCCGCAGCACAGTGTGCGTGCGCGTGCGCAAACATCGCAGACGCACTACAGTAGCGTGGGAGCCCCACCAGCGCCTGAGAGCAGAGCCCCTGAACGCGTTATTATATTGTATTCGGAGAGCGTTGATGGCCCGCTGCGTGTATTTGACCCACAGATTGCAGGTGTAGAGAGTTTGACAGAATGCTTTAAATAGCGTGATCTTTACCTCTAAACTACACCTCGCAAATCTGCGTGCCAACATGTTACAGCGGACCGCCATCGCCCTCCTCTCCCTCCCAATATCGCCGTCATCTTTTAAATCCTCGGTGACCACATGGCCGAGGTATTTAAACTCACTCACTCGAAGAGCGACAGCGTTAAGCAGCACAGGTGCCACATCCACCAGTTTACGACCCCTGGCTTGAAATACCAGGAACTCGCTTTTAACTGTTAAAAAAACAAAATGATTCATATAGCGCTAGAAGAAACTACGATTTTTTTTTTTAATTAATTCTATTTTACCACAGATATGTTCACGTCCGAAGTCCAGTTCGGCCACGCGGGCTCTCTGGCCGGCTCGGCCATGGAGAAGGCCGTCGCTAAGAACGCCGCGCTGGCCGCGTACGGGGCCGAGGTACCGGACTCCTTCGACACGCTCGGGAAGGCCGTCAATAAGGTGAGTTAAACTCAAACCATTTATTTCAATTAAACCATTTACAGGCACTTTTGAATTGGCAAGGAGTTAGTCAGGAATATGAAGCTAGTTGCCCATTCCAAAGCGTAGTAGGTACAGTCACGGACTTTAATTGATGAGCCACCTGGTACTGTTTGCATTGCCGTCCGTAGCCGTGTAATGCAAATCGGGTTTATTCGGTTCCCGACACGCAAAGTCATATGTCTTCGTATTAGAAGAAGAAAATTATATTTCATATCTTTACCGGTTGGCTTACCTGAGAGCAGAACTACAAACTTGACAGCAGTGACTACTCAAAGTCAACCAATTGCAGGTCTAGCAACGATAAACAATTGTTGCTAGGTTACTGCTGCATAGTAACGTTAGCGTACGGAGAAATTCTCTGACATCGATATTTCAACTGTCACTGTCTTCAGTTAAATTTTCAGAATTATTGAGTTAATGAGCTATGATTCAAAGGAGGTCAGTATCAAATAGATTGGATAAACTTAATGCAACATTGTATTTATTTTTATCATTAAGAACTTATTAGTCAACCTCTATGGATAAGACTATTTCCGATTAAAAGTAATTTATTTGTCATCTTGATATTTCAACTGTCACTGTCTTCAGTTATGTTTTCATAATTATCGAGTTAATGAGCTATGATTCAAAGGAGGTCGGCATCAAATAGATTGGATAAACTTAACGCAACATTGTATTTATTTTTATAATTGAGAACTTATTAGTCAACCTCTTATGGATATTTCCGATTAAAAGTAATTTATTTGTCATCGAGCGTGCGATTTGAGTTCGTCTTTAATCGTGTAATCTCGTGAATGTATGAAACAGTAAAATTGAAAAGTTTGAAGGTGGCTCATCAATTAAAGTCCGTGACTGTACCTATGGAGAAGAACGGGCAAGAAACTCCACGGACAATCTTTTAAATAAAAAAATTGATACAAAAAAAAATTGGTTACATCGTACAGTGAGTTACACTTCATCTATCCATCCATACTTATATTATAAATTCTAAAGTAACTCTTGTCTGTCTGTTACCTTTTCACGCCAAAACCACTGAACGGATTTGGACTTTTTATCGACATACCACGCGGATAAAGCCACGTGCGGAAGCGAGTACATATTATAAATGCTTAAGTTCCGCTAGTTAGCTTTCCAATAACTTCAAGCCCCGCTGACACACTGGTGTTTCACTACTTAAAGTAAACCGTTAATTTATAAACAAATAGATGCAGCAATCTCATATCTTATCAAAAACTAGGGTGTCGACATTTTAATGGATGGTCACCCATCCACGTACCAACCGCGGCAAGCGTAGCTTAACCTGATCGATCGACCCGTGTAGCTGTTATTACTTAGTCATGGGCACACGTATACATTGATAAAACATATCGGTTATTAAATATTTTTATCCAACAGGTGTACTCGAAACTGGTGAAAGCAGGCAAGATCCTCGTGAAGGAGGAGGTGGATCCTCCGAAAGTACCCATGGACTACGACTGGGCGAGGGTAAGATACCTCCTACTTTCTATACCTACCTACATTTTCTGAAAAGTCCATTCTATATAATCTGTGTTATGTGTAAGTAAAAATATCGTCAACTTTCACAGGATAGGTTTCGTACCACCGCATAATATTTATGAAAAAATGCCGAAAAAAATATGTTTCTTGTATGAGACCTTTAATTATTAACTATGTTTTATTTTTATTATTTTTTGCTATACCGGCAATAGAAATATAGTAGATGTGACAATTATGAGTGATCCTTGTACAATCTAGTATATATTAGGCATGCAACATTATTATAACACCATCATCTGCCGAGCCTTTTCCCAACTATGTTGGGGTCGGCTTCCAGTCTAACCGGTTGCAGCTGAATACCAGTATTTTACATGGAGCGACTGCCTATCTGACCTCCACAACCCAGTAACTGGGTAATACGATACCCCTTGGCAAAACTGGTTGTCAGACTTTTTCACTTTTTAGTTGTGGTACCTACCCCTCACAAATTCGAATACCACTACCTGCTATGTAAATAACAGTGACGGAGTAACATAGAACATCGTCCAGGTATACTAAGTGGGAAAAATACGTAATGTACAGTCGAAAAAATGGAATTTTGACCCACCATAAGCTTATTTTCTTACAGACATTCAAATACAATTAGGTCGACATTCGCGTAAACATACATTTCCTTGGTAACGAACTTGTCATCTGCCATCTTTGTTATTTTGACGGTTTCAAACGATTTACCGTCAAAGTGGGTCATGATTCACTTAGCCTGACTGTACTAATGTACGGTGACTACACACCCAGCATATAACACTCAGTTTCCGAAATGCTAATCAACACAAAATACGGTGATGGATTGTTTTATGAATTTGACAGTTTCTCAGTAAATTTTTATGTTAACTAACCTGTTTGAAGCCTGATTCTAGTACTTTAGGCTTTCTGAAACTGGCGTAAGTCGGCAATACAATCTCAAACATATTTTAAAATTCCTCTCAATCTTCCAGAAACTCGGCATCATCAGGAAACCAGCCGCCTTCATCAGCACAATCTGCGACGAGAGAGGAAACGAGCTGTCGTACTGCGGAGTACCCATCAGTCAAGTGCTGGAGAGGCAGCTGGGAGTCGGTGGCACCATCAGCTTGTTATGGTAAGCAAGCACCATCATCTGCCTAGCGTTTACCCAACTATGTTGGGTTCGGCATCTAACCGGATGCAGCTGTATACCAGTACTTTACACGGAGAGACTGCCTATCCGACCTCTACAACCCAGTTACTGGGTAATACGATACCCCTTGGTAAGACTGGTTGTCAGACTTTCGGGCTTTTGACTACCCGTAACAACTGTCAGAGATCTAGAAAAAGAAGGACCAGGCGGGTGTCGTGGCTACTGCCCGACTATTGATGTCGGGACGTTGTATATATACTCGTTTCGCGGTAAACTCTGTTTGCGCTATACAAGATTCAGCGTGACGTCAGTGTGATGCCTAGCTCACATGTGACGTAGATGCTGCCACATACCCATTACGACTGTCATTTGCCTTAAGCCTTTGGGCTTAAGGTGCATTCCGAGCCATGTAGGAATCTCTGTATGAAATGGATGGTCACCCATCCACCAACTGACAGTGGTAACTATCGCACTGGTATTTTTTTTTTTTTTTTTTTTCGAATCCCAAACAAAAATGTTCCCTTAATTTTTCTTTAGTAAATTAATTAGAGCAGAGGTGGCCCAGTGGTAACGGCCGTGACTTACGAGTTGTAGGTCGTAGGTTCGAACACAGACAGGCGCTTTACTTTATGTAAATTATTTCATCACCACTGCTCTCAAAACGGTGAAGGAAAACATCGTGAGGAAACCGGCATGTCTTAGAACCAAAAATTCGAAGACATGTGACATCTACATACCCGCACTGGGCCCGCGTGGTGGATTACAGCCCACACCCTCTCACAGAGAGTCTGTGTCCCAGCAGTGGGAACATTATAGGCTGATTATGCTTATGCCAAATGAATTAATAATCTTTCTTCCTTACAGGTTCCAACGTGAACTCCCAGAATGGGCGTCGAAATTCTTCGAGCTGGTGCTAATAGTGACCGCAGACCACGGGCCGGCCGTGTCCGGCGCTCACAACACTATGGTCACGGCGAGAGCCGGCAAGGATCTCATATCTTCTGTAGTCAGCGGATTACTGACCATTGTAAGTGTTAAATAAATTAATGAGACCATATCAAAGAATCGACGGGCAAATGTTTTACAACTTTTGTCCATAATTAAAAAATAATATGACAACGTCGCATTTTCTTAGCTTTAAATATGAAAATGATTTGCAATGAATGCTTTGAATGAAAATGATTTATTCATACCTATCAATGAAACTTAGATACACCACATCGAGAGTTTAATGTAACAATATCTTTAAAAAAAAAAAAATATGCCAGTTGATTATTTGACATGGTCTCATTATTACACTAGAGTTATGGACATTAAAAAAAAACAAAACGTTTTGGAATATGCTCAGTGATTTTTTTCGACATTTTCAACAACCATCGAAATTTTTCAGCCAATTTACTCATAACCTTAATCCTGACTAATATTATAAACTTCAAAGTGAGTTTGTTTGTTTGTTACCCTTTCACACTAAAACGGCTGAACCGATTTGGATGAAATTTCGCACATGTGTAGACCATGACCTAGAAAAGGACATTGGCTACTTTTTATCCTGTATCGCAGACGAAGTCGCGGGCAACAGCTAGTGAATTATACATAGATAGATAGATAAAACGTTTATTCATACATCGAAACCTTCCTCATGAATCATTCCGTCCATTGGTTTAAACCGTATGAAAATCCGTTCGGTAGTTTTTGAGTTTATCGCGTTGAAACAGACAGACGTGGCTTCTTTTTTTGATAATATTTTTTTTTAATCTCGTAGACTAATTTGACAGTAGCAAATGTCAAACTGCATACTAAAAAAAAACATGCGGGGCAATCTTTGGGGACTGCCGATGGAAGTGAAAACTAAGCAACAATGCGTAACCTCAACGTAATTCAAACGGTAGACGGTAGATGGCGCTAAAAACATTTCTTCAAGCGTGACGGTGACGATGACGCGAGTTCCATGATTTTTGTTCACCCAAAAATGCTCAACGCGCCTAAAGAAGTTTTCGCTTCAACAAACAACAATCACTTGAAATGTCAAATTAGTTTACGAGATAAAAACAGACTAGTGATGTTGTATGCTGAAAATCGGCGTCAGGTGGTACACTGTGTGTTGCCATCTGACAATATGCTGAGCTGAGGCCCTTTTGGCATTGTAATGACTGTTTTCTGTTTTTTTTAGTTTTAAGGTGTATTTTTGTGTGACAATGCCAATAAACGCATTTTTCTTTCTTCTTCTTCTTTCTTCTTTCTTCTTCATTTTTCTTTATGTGTCCCTCAGGGCGACCGCTTCGGCGGCGCGCTGGACCGCGCGGCGCTGGACTTCTGCGCCGCGTACGACAAGGGGCAGCACCCGCAGGAGTTCGTCAACGACAAGCGCGCGCGGGGCGAGCTCATCATGGGCATCGGGCACAGGTGAGTTTAAAGCAGCTGGAGATTCCGTATGCTTGAGGAGATCGTGGCTAAGTAATAACAGCCGCACAGGTCGATCCATCAGGTTAAGCTACGCTTGCCGGGGTTGGTCCGTGGATGGGTGACCATCTTTACACACCGAGACTCCTCCGTGCCTCGGAAAGCACGTTAAGCCGTTGGTCCCGGCTGTCATTTGTGGATCTTTGACAGTCGTTACGGGTCGTCAGAAGCCCGAAAGTCTGACTACCAGTCTTACCAAGGGGTATCGTATTACCCAGTTACTGATAGATAGATAGATAAAACGTTTATTTGGTACACACAAAAGACAGCACAACATACAAAAGCACGGTTGGTTAGTACTGGTACTCAGCTGCATCCGGTTAGACTGGAAGCCGACCCCAACATTGTTGGGAAAAGGCTAGGCAGATGATGTTACAATACTTTAAATCCTTTTTCTCTCCCACAGAGTAAAATCAATCAACAACCCCGACTCCCGAGTGCGTGAGCTGAAGGCCTACGTGACGTCACGCTGGCCCGCGTGGCCGGTGACGCGCTACGCGCTGGACGTGGAAGCCATCACGACGCGCAAGAAGCCCAACCTTATCCTCAACGTGGACGGCATCGTCGCCGCCGCCATGGTCGACATGTTCCGGCACTGTCAGCTGTTCACGCAGTGAGTATACTTTTAGACTGAGTCCTGAGTGACGGCACACCGCCGTTGTTTGTTGCTATGGCACTACCGTTGCCATAGCTACGAACCCAAAGACATGACATTGTAATAACGTCCTGTCAGAATATTAATCAACGATTCATTCGTGTTTTTGAGTGCATTTTACCAATATCAAGTGAAAGTTGGTGCTTTCGAATGATACTCATTGTTATAGTGTATGGATAACATAGTTATTAATGAGGATTATGAATTTGATTTTTCGATCTCTTACGTATACGTTCATACAAAGTTATCGCGGCATGTATAATGAGAAACGTCAAATGCGCCGTGAAATGCGCGCGCCCGCTCGCACTCCGGACAAGTTCGAACATCTCGAACATTTGTTTTATCCGCCGTTCATTCCGCCTGCGCGGTGCGCCGTCACTGAGGTACAAGGAACAGGGTGTATAGTTCACCCATCCTCTGTAGTAAAGGGAGGATCCCCTGACTAGACGGGTGTCGTGTCTGGCGGGCAACTGCCCGAATTGATGTCGGGAAGTTATATATATGTCGGTCGCGCGATAAACTCTGTTTGCGCGATGCAGGAGTTGTGTGACCTCAGAGGAGCAATTCCCATGTCCCTCGACAAACTTCGTGTTTCGTCTGTCGTCGGATTTGACTTAGTGCAGAGCGGACGCTCTCAATCGACTTGGAAGTATATAGAGATGTTAATGCTCCTTTAATGTTATTTATTAGGTCCCCACCTATGAAATTGGTGTTTTGTATGGGAAATTTTAAAGAAGTTGCATTTTTCATACTAACGTTTTCTTAATTTATATAACAGCCATGAACTGTTTTAAAACTTTTATGCACTACTGTTTAAAAACTAATATAACGTATGCCACTTAGATTAAGCGACAAAAATAACATATGGCTATGTTAAAAAAAAAATAGTGGTCGTTTCTGCTAACAAAATGAGGAGTCATTTTAAGGTATTTTTTATGTTTAGAAAACTATAGGTAATAAGGTTTTTTTACTATTGGTTGTTGTCTAGGAAAAATTTGAAGACATGTGACATCTACCAACCCGCACTGGGCCCGCGTGGTGGATTACGGCCCACTCCCTCTCACAGAGAGGAGGTCTGTGTCCCAGCAGTGGGAACATTATAGGCTGATTATGTTATGTTATGTTATGTTGTCTATGATGGTCATTATTCGATATAATACCAAGCAATTTATGAATATTAAATTATAGAAGTGACGAGGTTCTCTCTTTGTGAGAATAAAACGCCAATTTCATAGGTGGGGACCCAATATTATACCTGGTGTGTATGTTAAACCACATTTTTTCTCTACAGGGAAGAGGGTAACAACTACATCGCAATGGGCTCAATCAACGCTCTGTTCGTGTTGGGCCGCACCATCGGTCTGGTGGGCCACTACCTCGACCAGAAGCGTATGAAGCAGCCTTTATACCGTCACCCTTGGGATGATATCACCTACATGTCACCTCTCAACTAAATGGCGATTAACGGCCGTGGATTGGATAGAAAAATTGACAAAAAATAGGTTAAAAATACATTATAATCTACAAAATCTAATTTTATCCAGTCTAAGCTGACCACATTCGGCGAGCGCTTTTAATATAATCTCCAATTGCGTAACACACTTTCAGGAAGGAATTTGAAGGAAATTCCTAACCCATTGCTCCATATAATTTAAAAAACGCACTTTTTTTTTAATGTCCAATCCATGGCGTTAAGAGCTTTTAAAATATAAATATTATAAATAAATAATGTAGTGGGATAATAAGTAAAAATGTTAATACAAAGCCGACGCCTCCATTCCATCCTTGGATGAAGCCAGAATGGGGAGAAATAGCCATTTTTAAATGGTACGTTTAAAAATCCCACAAGAGGAAATTTCCGGAATTCAAAAATTCTGGATATTATTTATTTATTGAGACGGAAGACCACACAGTCTCATTTTTCGTCACAGAACAACGAATCCGGAATTCCGGACTGAGTTTTTGGCCATCCGGAATTTCCGGATGTGGATTTTTGGCCAACCGGAATTTCCGGATGTGGATTGTTGGCCAATCGGAATTTCCGTATGGTAAATTTTCTTTCTCAGTGGTCCGATTTGGGTCAGTTTCCAGAATTCTGGATACATCCAGGATTCTGATGATCAATTTTAACGTGGCCAATGTCGGTATTAACCACCATAAGGTGAGTCCCCCCAATCTGGCTACACCCATGTATCTATCATTTATTTATTTTTATGTCCAGGGTTTCTAAGAGTACTTCAGACGCTAACCACATAGGAAATGTAAACCTACGAGGAATAAAATCCTCATAATAATAAAAATTGGGTAGTTGTTAAAAGAAAAACGAAATTTTGTATCGTTTTTTCACAAAAAATGGCTCTCAAGTACTCGAATCTTTAAATTAAGTACTTTAGATCTGTGTTAAGTTGATAATACAAATGTTTTACAGTACAATAAAGTTTATTTGACGAATACAGCACTTTGATACTACATAGCAGGTAATTTTTAAAACCGTATGCGGAAAAAATACCGCTTGTCAGATATAAAAGGACGTCTTCATAATAATATGCTCTATGATGGTATAAAGTAGTTAAAATGCTTTCTAAAACTGGTTTGTAGTTAAAAGTGCTATGATTATTATACTTTAGGCATGACGTAGACAATTATCGACTGTGTATAAAAAAATATTACATTAAAAAAAAGAATTTCTTGGTCATGGACGATAATTGTGTACGCCACCCTAGTCAGTTTCTGTGACAATGTGTGAGTGAGACAAACTTATGCTACAATTAGACTGCAACGAATAAATAATATATATTTTTAGCAAAATATACTAATACGATTTCTAAATAATAAAGGGATACCGCCGATGAATAATGGCCGATCCGAACTTCGCGCACAAGGCTGCGCAAGAACATTTTTTAGGAACCAAATAGTGAAATGAGGCGAGTGTGAGTGTGAGAACATGCGAGTAAGTTCGGAGAGCCTACATTCAGACCGGCCATGATTCACCGACAGTTTTGTACCTAGGGCAAAGTTCTTTCCAAAGTGCGAATGAATATTATAATGGATACAGGGTGTTTGAGAACTATTTGACTGCTAACGTTTTTGAAAAAATTCACTAAAATGCTTTTTTTCTTAGCAAGTTGGATATTTCTGAAATAAACATGGTGCAAATGACTCGTTCTAACCTGTATATGCCTTTTAATGAAATTATATCGCAATATTTTAACATTCTGTATACTAAACTCGCTTTCAAGTCCAATGGTCAAATGTATCGTGCTTCAAAAATAAAATATAATATTTTTAATGAAAAAAATAATCTCGTGAGTATATACATTTATAAATAATATATTAATAGCAAATGGCGGTTGTAAGTACATGTAGTAAGTGTTGAATTTTTAAGAAAAATATAAAGAAAAAAATTACTTACGAACAAAAAATATTTTTGCACATAATACTTATGGTTGTGTAATATTTATTTATTTTCCGAAATCTAAACACCCTTGATTCCATCTACAGACAAAATTATGCCTTTCAACTTGGTTGAATCGACCAAATTGAATCGTGTATACATAAAAGTGAACCATTTTTCGGCCCAGACTTTGTCTGGATTTGTTGATGGCAATAGGCACGCCCCCTATTACATGGGACTTAAACATAACTGGCAAAATGTCGATGTACAGTAAAACAAGCTATTTGTTATACAGGCAGATAACTTGCAACTACTTTAAACAATTTTGTGAGTGTTTTCAGTAGTCAACGATCAGCTCAAAGAGTTAAATTACACACACAATCAAAACGAATTTTGGCAGTGTAGCGGAAAATAAAGTAAAGAGCAGTGGTGGCCCGGTGGTAACGGCCGTGACTTACGAGTTGTAGGTCGCAGGTTCGAACCCCGACAGGCGCTTTACTTTGTGTAAATAATTTCATCACCACTGCTCTCAAAACGGTCTTAGAACCAAAAATTCGAAGACGTGACATCTACCAACCCGCACTGGGCCCGCGTGGTGGATTACGGCCCACTCCCTCTCATAGAGAGGAGGCCTGTGTCCCAGCTGTGGGAACATTATAGGCTGATTATGTTATGTTATTATGTTAGCGGAAAATATAGTTTGCCTGTGTATCAAATAGCTTGTTTGACCGTACCTTCTTACTCTGTCCAACCCTTCGGGAACTGCAGGTGTGATGTTATGTTTTTGTGTGACTTGAATTTCTGCACCTTTCAACAAATTTGTTCGAACCGTGTGTGTTGCCATTATTTTTATTATAAAATACATAAATATTACACATCTCTATCTCTTAGACTATGCACTGGACCACTTTTAATAAATGTTATTCGTGTTATTCGTCTGTTAGACAACAAATATTATATTAACAAAATGCTCTAAGCATATGTGGCGAAATGTGGGTGTATACCCCTAACCTTACGCGAAACATCATCTGCCTTCTTCCAAACTACACCCCTTTGCAAAAAAAAACGGGCGGTTTTGATTTTTGTACATTATTGGTAATCATTTAGTTGTTAAGAGGTTTTAATACCCAAACTATGTTACTGGCACACTAAAGAGTCTGGGTAAGAAAAAAAATTAATTCCAAATTCGAAACTTTAAAAACAATAATAATCCCGTTTTCCGTTTGTGACTTTTACTAACATTTTGCAGGTTTGCGGTTAGAAGGTTATCCTGGCAACTAAAACTAACTTCTCGTTATTTTTAGTAGAATAATTTATGTTTGTCGCATAATTGTGACTTAAAATGATATCTTTGTGTCGATTGTAATGGCAGAAAAAGCAATAAGAGCTAGTAAAATTGTAGCGCTGCTGGAAGAGGGGTGTAGCCAAAAAACTATATTCTTATATATACACATTACTAGTCATTTATGCTAATGACATAGTAAAAATATTAATATTATCCATACAAAAGCCAATGACTGTTAGGGTGCCCGTTTTTTTTGCAAAGGGGTGTATATTGGGGACGGCTTCCAGTCTAACCGGATGCAGCAGTATTTTACACGGAGCGACTGCCTATCTGACCTCCACAACCCAGTTACTGGGTAACACGATACTCCTTGGTAAGACTGGTTTCGCGAATTTATGAGTGATTTTGTGTCAAAATGCTTCATTATCTTGTTAATATTAAAATACAGCACTGTTGTATTAGAAGTTGTCACAAATGTCTAGGAATGATGTTGTCCATGTTAGGGTTAGTGGTCGCTTATAACAAAATATTCAGGGTCTAATTAAAATAGCTAGGGAAACGCTGCAGACATGATGGGTGATCGATATCTAAACATAATAAAACGATAAAAAAAAATTGATTTTGTTTATTGAGGTCACGGACTTCAAGTATGAGTTTAGATTTTTTTTTCGTTTTATCCTGTTATTGATACCATCACGTCTGCAGAGTTTCGCTAGATAATCTTATTCGACCCTGTATTATGCAGTCAAAATAAGAATGAATTTATGAATATTTTCCATATTACTTTGATAAAGTGCAACCCATATTTTTAGTAGGTAATCTTTAAAAATATTACCTTCCTTTTGGGCTTCGACGCAGTAGGGTAAAAGGGTTAATTTATTATTATAATTATACATTTATTTTAATTTTGAGGTAAATAAATGTATATTTTATCATTCTTATTTTGATCGCGTAATACATTTATACTGGCAAATTCAATTCTTTCGCCTATGATAGAAAAAATATATTATTATGGGAGTTAAAATGTCATAATTGTCTAAATAAAATTAAGTTTCTTTCGATATGTTGACGTATTATTCTGTTGTGAATCGATATTTGTTACGTCATTTTGTAAACCTATCCAAACGATTGACGTAAAAATGTAAAAAAATAAATGTGTAACTGTTTTTGACGATAATATTCTTATGTACAGTTAACCGCAGGTAAACAGTAGCATTTTGACCTTAAAGACGTCTTTATCTCGAAGGAGGAAGGTGTTTTGAAAATTCAAGTGTTGCTACCCAACGGTTGACGATACATAATGTTTATTAATCTCAAAAAAATACAGTAAAAAAAAATTGTATCCACTCTATGAAAGTTATTTGTGTTAAATCTAATTTATTGGTATATCTGTGAAAATGGTTGGTATTTGTAAATATTTGAAATTTTGTCAACTAATTTGTCATTATATTTTTTTATTTACTGTACTTTTGTTGATTTTATTTTGAATTCCTTTCCTTGATCCATGCTTGTTCCTTAATACTTATTAATGGTGAATTCCGCATCCCAATCTATCAAGCAGTTTATATATATATAGTCCTCCAGACCGTATTTCGGCCACGGCGGCCGATCTCAACGGAGACTAGCCTTCGGCGCGGGAGATATTGTAGTGCACAAGTGTGTGCGCAGACACAGGCGCACTCTCTCTTCCATGACTCTGATAGTCCGATGGGACGGCGATCCGACACGACCGGAGAGAGATCAGGCGCAGGACCAACGGCTTAACGTGCGCACCGAGGCACGGGGGTATCACACCGCCAACTTCCAAACTAAGGGCTGTTATTAAGAAATTTCTAATGGAAAAACCCAATAACACTGCCCGACCCGGGAATCGAACCCAGGACTCCACGCTCAGCAGTCGCGCTTGCGATCACGAGACCAACGGGGCAAGTACGTATACGTATTGACTAAACGATTAATAAAACCAGCCGATTATTGTCCCACTGCTGGGCAACGGCCTCTGATAAGGCACAAGCATTGATCACCACTCTTGCTGAAGAAAGAAAAAGAAAGAAAAATGCGTTTATTGGCATTGTCACACAAAAATACACCTTAAAACTAAAAAAAACAGAAAACAGTCATTACAATGCCAAAAAGGCCTCAGCTCAGCATATTGTCAGATGGCAACACACAGTGTACCACCTGACGCTGACAGACAGACAGGTTGGCGATTTCAATTATTTCATCACCACTGCTCTCAAAAAAAGAGAAATATCGTGAGGTCATCATGTCCTAGATAGAACCAAGAAGACGAAGATGTGAAAGCTACCAACCCGCACTGGGCCGCGTGGTTGCCGGCCCACTCCTTCTGACAGAGAGGCCTGTGTCCCAGCGGTGGTGGGCACATTGTAGGCTAATTATGCATGGATTACGCAAACCAGATTTATAGTTGTTTAGTTATCATTAATGTTGGGTCGTTGTCGAATTTTTTACGGATGAAACGCAACCGTTTTCTCGACGACGAAAACGGTTGCAGAAAACAGTCGTCTGGTTTGATGACGTTCTAAAGGACGGAAATTATCCAACAACGGGTTTGGCCGTCACATCACGAACGACAGCATTGACAACTGGACCTGGTACAACAATACATACATTATCGACTGTATTTCATTGACAAAAAGTTCACTTTTGATTGTAAGAACTCTTTTGCAAATGACCGAACGCGGAACGGAGATAGTTGAATCATTGCGTTCTCGACTGTATTTTCTTAGGAGTAAAATGCAAAATCGCACCAAGTAATTCGAAGATTGGTTTGTGCAATGAAGACTGTTTGAACCCAGGACGTAAAACGGTTGCATCGTCGCAGAACACACGGTATTTGAAAACGGTTTGTCGTCAACCCCTAATTATCATTGACACAAGCGTCTTTTCACGATACTGCAAGTATCGTCTAATCAAGAAAGACGAAACTAATAAAATTGCTAAATTGGCTAAATAATAAAATAAAACAATAAAAATTGATTAACTTTTTATTTTTATTAAATTTCCTAAACAGTTATGTTTTGTTATGATGGCGGCAACGCAATAACAAAACGAATACATTTATTTAGACAAATACATAATTTTAACTAAATTCATTGCATTCAGGGCGTAAGATACTTTGACAAAACATGGGCTACTCAGAGAAAATGAAATACAAAGAAAATCCTAGGGTTCGCGCTGTTTCGAAACAAGTTTTTATTTATTGACAAATATATTCAATATTTTGTAATATATTGGCAAACAGGCCGACAGACATGATGGAAAGTATGTTATACCGCTGAAAAATCGAGCAATTAAAGATGGTTTAATTAAAAATTATGACCACAGAAGACGAAAAATCTTACAACTGAGCGATTCAGTCACCGACCGGCTATAGCCGAATATATCCGATTCTGCGTCACTGAGCCGGCCGGGACGGTTCAGTTTCATTCACTCTTCAG
This sequence comes from Lithophane socia, assembly GCA_947522985.1. Lineage (NCBI taxonomy): Eukaryota > Metazoa > Arthropoda > Insecta > Lepidoptera > Noctuidae > Lithophane > Lithophane socia. Next base: position 5,668,268 of record OX383280.1, read on the forward strand.
GAAGACACACGCTCTGGTGATTTATAATACACATCAGAACATTTTATTTAGGAACAGCGCGTCTTTGCATTGATGATAATAATTAAATACAAAAAAAACAAAATATATCTTTGTGTCGATGAGGTTAAAAACATGAAAAAAAATCTAACAAATATTCGTCAAAAAGATTTTTCTTATAATTATGTTCGGCCTCTCAGTAGATGGTTTAAATTATACCTATTTAATCATAGGCCCATGATTCCGGCAGTGAAAGTACAATTATTTTCATAGTGACAATCTCAAGGACACAATTTTTCAATATAATCATTTCAGAGTCTAGATATTATTAAAATATGTTAACAGATCTAACTAATTCATTTTAATTACCAATATATGGTTAACCAATTACAAGAAATAACAATATTTTCGTGATTACAAAACAAGTAAAATATTTATTAAATGTTATTAATTATTTCAAGTTACTTAGGTAGTTGAAACTTTTTATAAATAACATTTTCATTAAAAAAACAACGATCAGCAACGTATTTCGCCCTTTCTCACCAATTAAGAATATTTGCTCGTTTAATTCTACATATTAACCTAAAAATTCAATTACTTGTATAATATTAAAAACATAATTCGACGTCGAAACATAAAAATAGGTAAACAAATCGCAAAAAGTAAATAAAAAAATATCATTTTTATCGTCAAATTGTTATACTTGCTACTTACACAATGATTAACTTTAAAAACATGCTAAATTACTCTATTTCAGAAAGATATGACATGACAACTATCATACTTGCATTGTAAACTAGACTGAACTATACTTTTTGGATAAACAGTTCATAATCACTTGAAATACTGTCTCAGATTGTGCTGTATTGAAAATGAGAAGTTGCAACCTTGTAAGGTCTTGATTTCATTACATAAAAAATAAGTTAGTTAATATATTTTTAATAAAATTATATATTCAGATTAACAAGCAAATACTCCAAATCGGCAATAAACACACAGAACCAATTGTGACAACGACCTAAAATAACAATATAATTCTAAAAATAATGAGTTTTCAAACTAAACCATAGAAAATACTAACAATTTCTGAAAAAAAAAAACTCCACTACATAATAATAATAAAAAAAACTTTTCTTAATAAATACTAGAACTAGCCTATGAGTCTGATAACAAAAACTTAGCATATTTAATTATTTAATCATATAAATAATAGTACAATGACAATTTGGTACAAGACATCCAATTGATTTGGATAAATTATAAAAAATAATGATCGATCTTCATAATTATAATACAATTTCTTTAGGGTGGGTCAGAGTAGGTACTTTTGTATAAAATGATCAATTTATGCGAAAATATATTCATAAAAAAGTATACTATACCCTCAGAGGACCTACAAACATATCAAGTGAAAACTAAGCAAACGTAAACGTGCGTAATCTCAACGTAATTCAAACGGTAGACGGTAGATGGCGCTAAAAAAAACAAATCACTTCAAGCGTGACGATGACGCGAGTTCCTTGATTTTTGTTGACCCAAAAAGTGCTCAACGCGCCTAAAGAGTTTTCATTTTAAAAAGAAAAACTTTACATACGTCTCTTTCTTACATATGAAACATCCTAAAAGTTAGAAAGAGTACCCTAAAGTTTTCCCTCTCTTGCTTTTTTCAGTTGTAGACACTTATAGTCGCCAGTACGATAAGAAAATTGTATTTTTAAGAGTAAACGAGACAAAAATATTATCTCTATCTTCTTTGCGTATGTGAACTTATTCTGTACCGGAGCCCAAGAAAACAGGTGTCACGGTACGTTTTCTTTGCAAAGTATAACCCGTCTTCATTAGATAGTACTAGTTTACAAGTGACTTTCAAAGATTATCGATAACTCAAAGGTGTACGCTGACAGCTAATATAAACCACACCCCTTTGCAAAAAAAAACGGGCACCTTAACAGTCATTTGCTTTTGTATGGATAATATTAATATTTTTACTATGTCATTAGCATAATGACTAGTAATTTGTTATAATCAATAAGAACATAGTTTTTAGCTACACCCCTCTTCCAGCAGCGCTACAATTTTACTAGCTCTTATTGATTTTTCTGCCATTACAATCGACACAAAGATATCACTTTTAAGTCACAATAAGCCTGGATTATGCGACAAACATAAATTATTCTACTAAAAATAACGAGAAGTTAGTTTTAGTTGCCAGGATAACCTTCTAACCGCAAACCTGCAAAATGTTAGTAAAAGTCACAAACGGAAAACGATTGATTATTATTGTTTTTAAACAAAAGTTTCGAATTTGGAATTAACTTTTTTTCTTACCCAGACTCTTTATTAAGTGCCAGTAACATAGTTTGGCTATTAAAATTAAATGATTACCAATAATATACAAAAATTACAACTAAATGATTACCAATAATATACAAAAATAAAAAACCGCCCGTTTTTTTTGCAAAGGGGTGTATATTTACGACGCGACGTCAGTCCGTGAGCTGGTCACCAAAGTCACCTAAGATGATTTTTATGTTAGTAATTACTCTGAAAATAGTAGTAACTATGTATAATCTCTTAACAAAAAATGCTATAAATTTGACCATTTCATACAAAAGTAGTATTGTATACAATGACATTTATATCCATAATATTATTGGCTTTTCCAGATGCACGCCATTTCCGTTAATTTCCTCTTTAGAATTGCTATAGTTGTCGCGTTCTAACGTGGCAGTAGCGGTCATTGACACTCACTGCTGCGCAACGTGTCGCGGGTTCGATCCCCGCACGGAACAAATATTTGTATGATCTGCAAGTAGTTGTTCCGGGTCTGGGTGTTAGTGTATGTGAGTTTCTATGTTTGTAAAACGCACCCACGATACAAGAAGAAATTCTTAGTGTGGGGCAACGTTTTTATTTAAAAAAAAAAAAAAAAAACTACATATTTTTGCATTTTTTATTTTTAGAAACTGAAATAAAGTCCGTGAACATCCTGAATCAATATCTATGGTGATCTTCATCATACTCCAATAAAGAAAACCCATAATATAGTATATTGTTTGTGTTCCTACGGAGAGACATTGGTTAAAGGGCAATGACCGCTATTGCCGTGCTAAAGTGGCAAAACTATAGTTTTCGCACCTAGTAACAATTTATGAATATGAATACGTCACTGTATACATTTAATCATCGATATATCAAAGGAAATGAGTATAATTTGTTTATATTATTCATAAATATACAAATTTTATTAACATGTAGCAATCTGGATTCCCGCACAGAGTCCGCGTGGTAGATTACAGCCCAATCCCTCCCGAAGAGAGGAGGCCTGTGTCCCAGCAGTGGGAACATTATAGGCTGATTATGCTAAGCTGGACCTCATGCTCTGCAGTATCGTTTGGGACCCCTAGATCAACGAGGCGGTATACGTACTGGTAATACAACCTTATTTTTCTAATTTTCCCAGCGATGGGATACTCTAACCCCCCAATACCAGCGAATAATATTGATCTTTAAAATATATTCATGAATAATACAAACAAACAGTAATTTAATGAATGTTTCTCTTTACACGACATGAAGCGATATTAATCTAACCAAATAAAAATAATAATTAATTAATAACTTTCATAAATTGCCGAGTGCATGTTAGCGGGCAGCAAAATACTTCAAAATTTATGATAATAATTTTGATCAACAACAAGATGTTATCAAAAACAGAATTTAATATTCATTTAAGGTCCCTACCTCATATTGTTTAGCATGATCCTCCATTATGCCGAAAATACTGCAGCATTAATTTTGAAATAAATAGATATGTTAAAGTTGAGGATTGATGAAATTTTCTCTAAAGAAAAAACCCAAAGTTACCCCTAAACCGAACATTTTAAAACTAAATTATTTTTAAATAAAAGAGTAACCGTGGAGTTTCTTGACGGTTCTTCAATAGGAAACGACCAATTGGAACCGTGCACCTAGCCTCTGACGTTTTATAAGTGCCCATGTAGGGTTATGTGAAATAAAATATTTTGATTTTGAATAAAAATTAGCTTCTGACCGTTTTCAATAAGTATTTCACATGAAGAAATTTGGATTGGAATTAAGTAAATATAGGAAATTTTAGTCGTTTTAATCCTCTTATAGGGTCATTGTACTCATATGGACAACTTTCACTACTGGACCAACCCTTGAATCGCAAAAAAAACAGCTGTTCCCAACATGTATGTTTGCATAGCTCGTCAAAATGTAGGGAACAGCTGATTTTTTTTCGCGATTTCAGCGTTGGTTCCATACTGAAAGTTGATCATATGAATATGATGTAATTATGAGTACAATGACCCCTTAAGAGAATTTAAACGACTAAAATTTAACCCTGTATAGGTCAGAATTATATTGCCATCCGCTAACACAAACTTAGCACAATAATAATTTATCTACTGCAGAGGAACAAGGTAGTTTATAAATATATTATTTTTTATATATTCGCGATATATCTACAACTTATACATACTTAAAATTACGCTAAACGACGGTTTTTCATGGATTTGACAGCTATTCATTTATCATATACAAATATATATTACTTTTTCTTGTATAATATTATTTATTTTTCGCTCTACAGAGGAAATACCTATACAATCGTTTTTAGTTTTTCAACTACTAGGATTAACACTGGCGCTTCTAGATGATCAAAATCTGATACATTGCCTGCTTTGCAAAGATTAGACATTTAAATAAACCTTTTTTACAGTCCGTTCAACCGATTTTGACTTCTATTGCGTTGGTGACATGATAAATGGCAGCTGCAGTAGACAGTTGGTATTGTGTAACCTTTTTTGCTTTTAATGCCATCCTTAAGCATACGGAATAGAAGTCAAAATCGGTTGAACGGACTGTAAAAAGGTTTGTTTAAATGTCTTATCATATTTCAAATGGAGTATAGATTATTTATATATTTGTTATATGTATGTGTTACGTGTAAATGTAATTCCGATATCCTATTTAGGGCTAATTTTATCAAAGTCAGATATATTTTATCTGTGGAATAAAATTGTCGTTAGACAGTTTTTCCATACAAAAACTGTTCCATACAAAAAATTCAACATTTATTTGCAGGATAAGACTTATACTCGGTATAAAAGTTTGGTGAAATTCGCCCTTACAGAATTAACGATTTCATTGAACGATTTGGGAGAAAAAATGCGTTACATCCCCGTAAAACGGCCATCGCTTAGCATAATGCTGCGATCTAGCATCATTCAGTCAGTTCAGACAGTTTCATTTAATTTCAGTATCTGAAAAACGTAATTCTATTTTTAAATAAATTTCAAATAAACAGATCTATCCGTTATTTCATCCTAGTCTTAGAAGCGCCAGAACTAATTAGAGCTCGATATTTGAGGATATATTCGATATATTGTTAGATTATCAAATTGATAGTCCGTTGAGGAATTTAGGTTATAATGGTGCCCGTTACTATTGCAATACAGGATTATATTAAACTTAGAACAAGCGTGAACGTGTTCCCTTATTTTGACAAGTTCGGGGCTGTCATTTGTAGATCTTTGACAGTCGTTACGGGTAGTCAGAAGCCCGAAAGTCTGACAACCAGTCTTACCAAGTCACGTCGTGTTACCCAGTAACTGGGTTGTGGAGTGTGTAAAATACTGGTATCCTACTGAGCCGGTTAGACTGGAATCCGACCCCAACATAGTTGGAAAAAGGTTAGGCAGTATGATTTGGAAATTGCACGGGAGAAAAATATGGCTTATACTCCCTTTAAGGCCACAGTAGTCGGTTAAACAATGGCCATCTTAAAAACGGCTATTGAATATTTTATTTCATGCTTGTTTTAGTTTTAAAACATCCTGTATAAGCATTTTAGTTTATTTTACTTATCAAGTGTCTTCATTTTGAAGACCTTTAGAAAATAGCGAGTGATAAAAAATATATATTATATGTATTATCTAATATACTTCTCTACTATATATTTATATCTAAATCTATAATAATAATATATTAATAAAAAATGATTATATATTACAACTATAATAATATAGTACTCTAAATTACAATTTGAGTTATTTTTTTTATAATACTCGTTTAATTATTTTTTAATCTATGGAAATGTGTATCCTGTTTTATCTGTCTTCCGGTTATACAGGCTGTTGTTTTAAATTTTGTTTGTATGTGTGCTTATAACTAGAAAACTGCAAAACCGTTGTGGGTTAAACTATGTTTTTATCGTGTAAATACTATTCTACTTTAGAAACTAAAAGAGATTATGCGTCGGTCTATGAAAGGACTCTGAAACAACAGCCCGCTTCGACACAAGCTTCAGTCATCGCTATACTATAACTAAATAAAATAAAATAATTACACTGATGTGACTGGCTATAGTTCTTCGAAATATTTTGTAAGATTTCAGCTTTTTCAGACCATTTATCAAAATAAATTACCACTGTACCGCGCCTGAGGTATGTGCGCGGCCCCCGTCGGCAGTGCAGGTCGCTGATTCGTCAACGCGCCCGGCGTCCCACCTCTCATTCGTCAACGCTCACGGCATCCCGCCGCTACTTCGTCAACACGCCGCACTTTCCTAAGGCTATAGTGGAACTCTGCAAGACTAACAACACTACTGGCGGTCGATCCCCATAAAATAGAACTTCAATGTTTTTCATTTTTAGATATCGATATCCAACACATCTTCGATGTTTCACTAGCTAATTATTTTGCCCTGTAGTTACGGTTCCACTCGCATTGCTTGCCGCGGTCGGTCTGTGGATGGGTGACCAACCATTACATACGGAGACCCCTCCGTGGCTTGGTAAGTCTTACTAAGAGGTATTGTGTTACCCAGAAATTGGGTTGCGAGGCAGTCGCTCCATGTAATATACTGGTGTTCAGCTGAATCCGGTTAAACAGGAAGCTGACCCCAACATAGTTGGTACACACGGCTACACATCAAGCTATACATTTCCAGCGTAAGCTGACCTCGCATGTAAGGAAATTCTATACAATGCGAGATCAGCATAAACTGGAAATGTATAGCTTGATGTGTAGCCGTGTGTACAAGTCTAGGCAGATTGATTGAGTAGCACAAACTTACTAAATAACTATAGTCAGTCAACATATTTATCATACGCACAATATAGTCGATTTTTATTTAAATCAACAATTCACGAAGAAACGTAGTCGAGTTATCATAGCATTGTTTATATTTAATCGTGAATAAGTTTACATATTTGGATATTTAAATAAAAATTGACTATAGTAATCATTTATTCTGTTTTTATAGGTAATATGTTTTGAGATTAGTAAATCCGTCTTTTTTTTTTTTAATAACAATTCAGAGTGTATGACAAAGGTTTTTTTTCATCTAAGTATTAAGTATTGTTTGGTCATAGCTTAACTTTTTTAATTATTTAGGACTTGACCCGTGTTTTAGTAACAATATTTAGGGAAATTTAAATTAGCCAAATAAACGAATACATATTTTGAAAGTAAAAATAACAATATCATATCAGATATTATAGAAATCTCCTGTCGTCTACGGCCGAATCTATAACCGTTGCTTAGCATGTACTTTGGCATAGCGTTGTTCCTGTCTCTATCGCACAATTGTCAATCTTAAAGTGCAAGATAGAGACGGAAACATGTCTAAGTCAAAGAAAGTGCTAAATAAAGTTATCTCGGCCTAAGTATGGGATGATGATTTCATATAAGCGGCGTATTATACGCCAGAAGTTGTTCCACGAATACGGACGCGTTCGCGAGAGCTTCGTTTCTATACGAAATATTATTTCCCTTTCTGCATTCCATTCAAGGTTCTCACAACTGGATGAAACACACTAAAAAATTAGGCAAAAAAATAAGAAAAACCGGGCAGCAGTATCATAAAAATCACTTGTCACTTGAACACGGGTGCATCAGTTCTGTCCGCCATGTTGGCATCACGTGGTGACGTCATCGTCCGTGCGCTCGGGGCGCCGCGCCGCCACGATGGTGAGGTCGGGGCGCGTGCGCATGAGCGCCGACGGCGACGCGGCCGGCGCGGGCGCCTCGCCGCCGCGCAGAGAGTCGAGAGACGCCACGCGGATCGACGGCCATTTTCCAGCTGTAAATAAAATATTTTTAGGTAAAAAAAAGGTACTTAGACATCTCTTTTTCATCCGGATTCTATCCAACAACTTCGTACGTCATCATCTGCCTAGCCTTTTCCCCCAAGGTTCTAACCATATTTTTGGATCTTGCGAAAGCATTTGACACCGTTCCCATTTCCACCCTTGTACTCAAGCATAGAAGTTTAGGTGTCAGAGGATCCCTACTTCATCTTTTGAAGAGATATGTTACTGATCGCTCCTAATTAGTCTCTTTAAAGAATTACAAGAGTGATGAACGGCGTTCAATACGGCGTACCCCAAGGTAGCATTTTGGGACCCACACTCTTTCTTGTGTTTATTAATGACCTTTGCAATCTCTATGTATCTCTCTCTAAGTTTCCTAAACACTGGCACTGTAAACTACACTGGCAGTGCTTAGTAAACATTTGTAAAATGATAACGAGTTATAAATTAATCAAGTTTAAACAATAAATAAATAAAGTTTTATTTATTCTTCAGTTTACAAAGGCACAGATATTATAATACTACGTACAGATACCCAATCCCATACAAAGAAATGACACCACCCTAAGTCTGACTATTGAGCTGGCTATTTTTCGTTCTCCATTTTTTTAACAGATGGCAGCATCAGCGACTCACTAATTGCCAGAGGCTGTAGTTTTTTTAACGCCATCTAGGAGTCTTGCTAAGATACTACGCAAAACTCCTAGATGTGTTTCTTCCTTTTTTACGTTTTTTCTTCCTAGGTGTTCAATTTTTATATTTCTACGTAAAGTACTAGATTTAAAAAAATATTGTTTGATTTTCCTTAATGAAACGACATAAACGCAAGTTTAAAGTGACCCTGTCATCACTTGAGTAAAACGCCATCTATTGCAAAGAGCTCTCAACAAAATGATTAGCAGATGGCTACTTTATCATTCTAAGGGCGAATTTCACCAAAGTTTTATACCGAGTGTATGTCTTGTCCTGCGAATAAATTTTAAATTTTTGACAGTTTTTCCATACAAAAACTGTCAGACGACATTTTTATTCCACGGATAAAAGATATCTGACTTTGGTAAAATCTGCCCTAAGGGTTCGAATTGAAGTAAACGGCTTAATTTAAGTTTTTTGTTGAAAATCCGAGATTTATGAGTGTAAATACATAAATCAGCATTAAACAAAGATGTTTTGATTTTTACTAATATTACCTCAGCCAAAATTTGTCGTATAACGCTTTTTAGTGATTGTTAATTTCATAAATTGTTACTTATGCTGCCATCTATGATTTTTTTTTCAAGACTAATTATAATTTGTTCGAGTTGAGACCCCATGACAAAGGGTAGTAGTTAGTATTTGGAACCTCCTTTTAAGCAAACAATGCAGTGTTATGAGACTCCACTCTTCAATAGTACAGCATAATTACCTAATCTAGTAACAAAACGGTACATAAAATAACAAATAAAAACCGGCCAAGTGCGATTCGGACTCGCGCACGAAGGGTTCCGTACCATTATCTATAAAAACGGCAAAAAAATCATGTCTGTTGTATGGGAGACCCCTTAAATATTTATTTTATTCTGTTTTTTAGTATTTGTTGTTATAGCGGGAACAGAAATACATCATCTGTGAAAATTTCAACTGTCTAACTATCACGTTTCATGAGATACAGCCTGGTGACAGACGGACGGCCAGCAGAGTCTTAGTAATAGGATCCCGTTTTACCCTTTGGGTACGGAACCCTAAAAATTTATGTGAGCACGTGAGTAAAGAGAGAGTACGTGAGAGTGTATGTGAGAGCGTAGTTACAATTGTTTAATACTCACTGGTAGTGGCAGGCGCGGCGGGCGGCTTACTGTTGTCATGCGCGGTGGCTATGACGGTGGCCGGTATGGGCTCCTCGTCCGTCACCGTGCCTATTAGAATCTTCTTAATTGGCTGTAAATAAGAGCACAATAGTAAGTATATTATGCAATTAGTAAATAAAGGACGGATTTAAAGCGAGGGCCAAAGATGAATCACGAGCAAGTGAAGGATTTTAAGAATCCTGAGCGACGCGAGTGATTCATGGCCCTCGATATAATTCACTGTTTTTAGTGGTTTTTAGAGGGGGAATGGTATAAACATAAATTATACACTACTACTAGATTATAATATAAAAATGTATAAAAACACAAACTAAAGGTATGTACAATACAGATTTGAGTAGTAACGCCGCCGCCGGGAGGGGACGCCCTATAAGGATCAATCTACCCCTGCCTTTTCATCTACAAAAACATTACCCTCCTTCTGGGGCAGTCGGGTAAAAGTCATCAACGTTCGTAATTCCATTACAAACTTTAGTCAAATGCCTTAGCCCACCGCATATGTAACTTAGCACAGCATCTAAAGCTCCTCTTAAGTCCATCAATAAACTTGCAACAGACATACCTTATCTACAGTAGTAGTAACAGGTCCCGGCTTGCGCGCAGACTTAGCGGCGCCCGCGCTGTACGTGCGCGAGCGCATCTTCAGTGAGGGATCCATCTCTATAGGGATCGGCTCGAACTCTGGAACAAAATTATGGTTATAACTGGTTGTTTGAAAGAAAGTAAATAAATTTATTTGACCCAGGTCCCGAGTTTAATAGGGTCAAATTAGATTAGCTAGCCAAACTTCACACACCAGATGGGTATCGATACCCAATCAGCCTAGCCTTTTCCCAACTATGTTGGGGTCGGCTTCCAGTCTAACTAGATGCAGCTGAATACCAGTATTTTGCATGGAGCGACTGACTATCTGTCCTCGACAACCCAGTAACTGGGTAATACGATACCCCTTAGTAAGACTGGTTGTCAGACTTTCGGGCTTCTGACGATCCGTAACGACTGTCGAAGATCCACAAATGACAGCCGGGATCAACGGCTTAACGTGTGAGGCACGGAGGGGTCTCGGTATGTAAAGAAGGTCCCCCATCCACGGATGGGGCGTAGCTTAACCTGATGGATCAACCCGTGCGGTTATTACTTAGCCACGAGCTTCTAAATTCTACCAGTAATATATGCAATTTAATACCTTTTTCCGGAATTCCAAAATCTGCCAAATGAGCAGCCAGGTTATTGATGCTGACGCCCAGAGACTGTGCAGCCGCGTCCAAAGACATCTCCCCCCGCTGGAGCCGGTCCAGCACCTCCGAGGGTCCCTTGGCTTGCCAGAAGTCTCTTACTGCCCTGGGGGTCAAAAGGGTGGGTGAGCAACCATTAACAGTTCTGAAATCGTAATAGGTAGTAGAAGTCGGTTTGGATTGGACTCTCTATTAGAGAATAGTTAAGCGGAATAGATTACTAAATACAGGGTGTCAGGGTAAACACTATTCTGTCGGGGTCCGCTAGGACCGATGCCTGCCAGGGTTGCGGGTTAGTCCGAAAGGGATACCGGGACCTTGGCAACAGGCAACTGAAGGAACACGGGTGGGTTATAGTCAGTAAAAGTCTGACACGCCCTTCCGCTCCGCCCAGAGCGGGAGAAGTCATAGGAAGATTTCCCACCCACAAAAAAAAATCTGTTGTTACTCAAACCATGGGTAGTTGACTTAAATATAAAAATAAATGACCGAACACAACAAAAAAAAAACGTTATTTTCATTTAAAGATTTTAAATTTCTATCCGACACCGTGCTCGCTAGCGAAACAGCTGACTGAATGAAGGAGGGTTCGCGCTCACGGTCGGTCAGGTCACGTCCCGCGCCCCCCACCTGAGTTGAAACGCAAGTTCGTTGCCCTAGCGCAAGAAAGGGTGAAATACTATGGTGGCAAAATGAAATTTAACAAAAAAAGTTGTAATTTTCCATTCATTTTACGTTCTATAAATGACACCAAACCACTGGTTTCAAGGATAACGGTGTTTACCCTAACACGCTGTATATCTGCATCTATTTAATGGATTTCCGCAAAGTCACGCCTGAATCAATTAACTGACAGTGACAGCTGTCACTGCTTGCGGTAGCGTCGGAGGTCGGGTTGTCTCCTTCCCTCAAATATGGCGAGGGGGGTAATTTTTGCGTTATGCTCGTGAACGGGTGCTGCTTGTGGTGACTGGTCGTCTTGCTGATCTCGGTTTTGTTAATGTTATTAGTAATTCATTTTTATTTATTTACTTCGATGGTCCTAGTTTATCATTTATAACTTCCAGTTGCAGCTATAAATAGCTATATGTAAGCGGGCACGCCCTTTGTGCCTGGAGGCTTTTATTTAGTTAATTTATGTTTGTTTATATTTACTACTTATTTCTGCTTGAGTACATATAGTTCTCGTTTTTTTTTATTTATATTATTCTTTTTTTTTTTTTTTTGTTTGGTATATTGGCGTGTGCTAGCTGACATATGGCTAATTAGATTTATGTATTATGTTGCGTAATGTAAATGATTTTGCAAACTTTTGTATAGAATCAAATTTTTCTAACTGAACAGACAGCTGTGCTGCTGGGGAGTTTGTTGCGCCACTTCTTCTTCCCAGCTAAAGCACTAGGAAGTGGCGAAGGGTGGGCGTTTTGGGGGGACTGTCTTATGTAATTTTGACGTTCGAAAAGTGCTGATTCTCAGCCTAGTTTGAATAAATGACTTTTGATTTGATTTGATTTGAGCTCTTGAACGCGGTTTAGATGGTGCTGATGGCGTTCAGAGGCCTTAGTAAGTAGTGAAGGGCCAATCGGAGCGCCGAACGCGGTCGATGCGTAAAGGGAAGATAGTTAAAAGAAACTCGCACTAAGGCCTCAGTCTCATTAGTTAAATTCGCCATTAGTGGTAGATTAAATTTTAAAACAAGATGGCGCTAGCGTTTATTAGCTGATCCCTGAGAAGAAACCAGATCATTGATCATGTTACCTAGAAACTGGGTAGTAGACTGTGGAGGTCAAATAAACAATCGCTCCTTGAAAAATACTGGCAAAGCTGCATCTGGTTAAAATACAATAGACTGGACGTCCAGCTCTGCGTCTACGTCGTGTTCTGGTTTGCGACTGGTCAATCGTCATCCCGAGGATGCCTCGTTGAAAGGTTGAAACGCGTGTCGATTTTTTATGACTCTTAAAGAATATTTTAGCGGAATAGTTTACTAAATATATCTACGTCTATTGTATTTTATAATGGATTTCCGCAAAGTCACGCTTGAATCAATTAACTATGCATCTGATTAGACTGGAAGCCAGTTTTCTAGTCAGTTGTTGAATACTGAAAGTTTCTCTCACCGGTACGGCCGGTTGATGCATCCGTACACGTCTCGATATCGTCCGTACAGCGTGCCATAGCTGACGCCCAGGATCTCAGCTGCTTGCTTCATCTCCAGCTCCTTGAGACGAACTGCCTCCATCACCTGTGTGACAATTAAAGAAAAATTTTTTTTTTGTAAAATATTCACAAAAAATATTATAGAATATAGAATAGAATAGAATATATTTCATCAGTATAAAATTGGTAAAAAACTAACATAAAATCTCAAAATCTAAAAATTAAATTTATACGGAAAAGAAACACTCTGTACACGCACACTTCTCACAATTAACTTTCTACGTTGATAAACAAGTGTGCGTGTACAGAGTGTTTCTTTTACATATCAATTTAATTTTTAGATTTTGAGATTATAGTTTTGTAAATATTTCACTCCTATTATTTAATATTTTTTTTCCGTGGTAATATTTTTTTTAGCATGAATGGACGCTATACTTTTGCGGGTTCACGGGAACGCCCTTTGTTAGTTAACATACTGTACACTAGTATACATATCATAGTATATACAGGGTGTTAGGGTAAACACCGTTATCCTTGCAACCAGTGGTTTGGTTTCATTTATAGAACGTAAAATCAATGGAAAATTACAACTTTTTTTTTCTTTTTTTTAAATCTACCTTTTACCACAAGAGACGCAAGTTCGTTGCCCTATGCGCTAGGGCAACGAACTTGCGTCTAAACACGGGCGGGGGGTACGGGATGTGACCTGGCCGGCCGCGAGCGCAACCCCTCCCTCATTAAGTCAGCTGTTTTGCTAGAGAGCACCGTGTCGGATAGAAACTTTTTAAAATCTTTTAATGAAAATGACATTTATTTTTGTTGTGTTCGGTCATTTATTTTTATATTTAAGTCAACTACCCATAATTTGAATGACAAGACTGTTTACCCTTACAGCCTGTATACCAGTTTTAAGTTTTCACTACTGTCGGCAGTCCCCATACTGACTGCCAATTTTTTTTTAATAAGGATTCTCAGAATACAACCTAACATAATTAATCGTGGATGTATATTTACCCGTCGAACATAGTTTTCCTCCCAAAACTGCGGCCGTCTCCCGTGCTGTAGGTAGTCACTCAGTTTCACTACGTCCGTGAACCGCGGGTCAGTGGGGCCTGACTTGGGACCTGTTGTCGCTGGGAAAAGGTAAACATCGTTTTATTAGTATTTTTATCTACCACCCATGCTATAAATCCTCTCTAAAAGTTTCTGAAACAGTTAGCTTATTGCCAACATTAAAAAAACCAGTGTCATCGTAACCATAATATCATCCAAACGGGTTGTTATAATGTTGTACTGAATTTCATAATGCAACTCATTTAAAAAAATTAACATTGTCATTCACGAGCGTTTCACTAACAAAGCACCATAATTTAAAAACAAAACCTACATTCGAATTCGAGAAATTCGAATTCACGTCGTACCGCGCCATTTTTGTTCGATATTGGTTGTGCAAAGAAACTTTTATAGAAGACTAGCTGCGCCCCGCGGTTTCACCCGCGTAAGTCTCGATCCCGTGGGAATATCGGGATAAAAAGTATCCTATGTGTTAATCCAGGTTATAAGCTATCTGTTTGCCAAATTTCATCCAAATCCATTCAGCCGTTTTTGCCTGATTGAGTAACAAACATCCAAACACACAAACACACAAACTTTCACATTTATAATATTATAGTAGGATTCATATCATGGGTGTAGATAAAGTCTTGTATGCAACTGTAAATAATTAGGTATTAAAACACTCATGTGATACTATAAACCCACATTCGTGTTTTAATATCCCTTATTATATAACAGTTGCATAAATAACTATAGGAGTATGAGGAACAGGGTCTAAAGTTCACTCATCCTCTATAGAAAAGGGAGGATCCTCCGACCAGGCGGGTGTTGTGTCTGGCGGGCAACTGCCCAACGATTGATGTTACCATTGATGTTATGTTGTAAAATGTTCCATCTACAATATTCAAGGTACTTTCCCTCCATGTGGCATATCCGTGGGACGCCCTGTATATGTACATCGCACACACCACAGTATTACTAGCGAGTCGCCCCTGCTTTGCTCGGGTGCAACCGTGCAAGGTCAAAACATCAAGATTTTTTAATTTACTAATATCCATACCATTATTATAAATTCGATTCTGTCTGTCTGTATCTTAGTTTTTACGCCTAAACCACTGAACGGATTTCGACAAAATTCTGCAAGGAGATAGATGACACCCTGGGGAGGAACTTGGGTTACTTTTATCGACATACCGCGCAGGCGAAGCCGCGTGTGGAAGCTAGTGATATACAGGATAAAGAGCGTTTGTCCACTTATCCGTATCCGGTTCGTATTCGATTCGTTTTCTTTTCTGATCCGGTTTAGCCATTCTAGTAATCGTACGAACCGTATACGCATGAGTGGACAAACGTTCATAAAATTACTAGGGTGTCTAAACCTCGCCCGGAGGTCACGGTGGAGCATACGGTGGAGGTCTGCCCCGCTTGGGCGGAGCCCCGCCGTGTCTTCTTAGCGGCGATTGGCGGCGGTGACCTATCACGTCCGGCTCTGGTCCAGGCCATGGTACGGAGCGAGAGGGCATGGGAAGCAGTCACCTCCTTCTGCGAAGCAGTAATGCTCGCGAAGGAGGAGGCGGAACGCGTGAGGGAGAAGCAAAGTTTGCGCCCTCACGTCCCTAACCGCCGCCGCTGGAGACGCCCTGGGCGTCGGGAATCCCAGGCGGGTTCCCGGCCACCATAGGCGCGGGCTTGCGGGCGGCGAGCAATGGGTAGCTCGCCGTCCGATTAGGACCAGGCCCGGGTCGATGGCGCGTCGTGTTCCACGCGCGCCTCAAAGAGATGTGAGCACAATTGGCGGGGTCCGCTAGGACCGATGCCTGCCAGGGTTGCGGGTTAGTCCGAAAGGGATACCGGGACCTTGGCAAGAGGCAACTGAAGGAACACGGGTGGGTTTTAGTCAGTAAAAGTCTGACACGCCCTTCCGCTCCGCCCAGAGCGGGAGAAGTCATTGGATTATTTCCCACAATAAAAAAAAAAAAAAAAAAATGGTGTCTAAACAGGATCAGAAACGAACGAGAATCTGAATCTGAAAATTCTGATTTCTTAATTAAGAAGTTGTATTGGTGATTTTAATGATTATAATTCTGTAAAGCCATATTTGTTACGGTCGCGCATCATACACACATCAAGACCGTCTAGGGATATTTTGTATAAAGTTCATAAACTCAAAAAATAGCGGCCGGTTTTAAAATCTTTTGATGAAAGCTCATTTTGTAGGCCTTTTTGAATGATTCCAAATTCAAATTTGAGAAGATAAATTACAAACAATAGATTTGCGCGGCATAACTTTATCGAAGTTCGAAGGTTTCAATTTACCTACCATAGTTATAGCTAATTTTTGGTGTCAAATTAGAGTTTTAAAACAAGTTAGCAGTTAATTTAGAATTTATGACACTGTATGCATCATGCAGCGGCGCCATTTAACTAGAGAGGAAATGTTAAGGGCAGTAGGCATGCTCCAAGCTGGGGCTACTCAACGGAGTTTTGTTGAGGAGATTGGCACAAAACAAAACGTGATTTCAAGGTTATGGTCACATTATCGTGCTACTGGTGAAGTGGCTGAAAGACACCCAGGCTGGAAGCGCATAACCACCCAACGACAAGACCGATTTTTGGAAGTTGCCGCGAGAAGACAACCAATTGTTACGGTCATGCAATTGGTAAAAAGGCTCCAGTCAGAGCACCAGTTGCTTGTGAGTGACCAAACTGTGAGGAGAAGACTGCATGAAGCTAACCTTCATGCTCGTAGACCGCTTCGTACTCCAGCACTACGCCGAGGAAATCGCGGACGGAGATTATAGTGGGCTCGTGAAAATTCGGTCTGGGAAGATAACCAGTAGTCCGTAGTGCTGTTTACGGATGAGTCCCGATTCGGTTTCCATCTCGATTCGAGAAGAATACGCGTATGGCGAGTTCCTGTCGTGAGAGCCGTCTGCAACACCCTCAGGAAGTCCATTCATACCACGGCGGGACGATTATGGTTTGGGCCGGAATTCGTGTTGGTGAAACAACAGACCTCGTTTGGATCAGAAACACCATGACCGCTGAAAAATACCGTAACCAGATGCTAGTACCAATAGTGTACCCCCATCGACTACAAATGGCCCAAGAATTCACGCTCATGCACGACAACGCCCGTCCGCACATAGCGCGAGTGGTGAACAGCTAGCTGCAGGAGCACGACGTGTTAGTCTTAGACTGGCCCGCGCAATCACCAAACCTAAACCCCATAGAGCACGCGTGGAGCATGCTCCAAAGAAGGGCTTTGAAGAATTTACCTTCAAACATTGCGACTGAAGAGCAACTTTTTTGGCATCTTAGCAGAACCTGGGACAATATCCCGCAGCAAGACTTTGTTAACTTGATTCAAAGCATAAAAACCGTTACAGGACCGCTGTTAACGTCATGGGTGGTTTTAGTGACTACTGATTTTTCGCATAATTGCAAAAAACTAAATAATTTCGCTTCATTTTTAATTTTTTCTTGAAAACACATTCATCGTTAGTTTTACCATTATTTCACTTTTCGTCTTTATTTGAATAACATTTTATTTACGCATAAAATATATTTTTGTTTTATCCTGAAGTCTACTCTGATAAATGGGCTTTGTAAAAATATAAACATTTTGTATGTTATCTATAACAAATTTTGAGTGAATTGAGAAAATCTGAAATATCCCTAGACGGTGTTGATGTGTGTATTTTAATCAACATACAACCCTACACTGACCTACAAATTGCTAAAAACGTAAGAAAATTTAAATTTCGCATCCCCCTTATCTATTTGAGTAATTCCTAACTGCATTCACAGATTTAGAACTGCATTCAGATACTACAAAATATACTTACGCCTCAGAGAGATCTGCGACAGCTGTGCCTTAGCGAGCTCGACCCGCAACTCTGCCGCAGACACGGACGACGTCGCCGCAGATGACGACGACGACGCCGCCGCAGACTGCCGCGTCGGGACGCTCTCATTTGATTCCTCGTCTGGATGTAACAAAAATAAAGTTTACAGTTTACACATTATAAAACTGATTTACATCCGTCACGTCGCGCTTTCGGGTCTGGTTGAAAACCAGCGTCAGGCACTAGTTGTCTGGCATTTTTGCTGAACTGGGCCTTTTTAGCGCAGCCGTGAGGCACACTCCCTTTATAATCCTACACTTTTACACTTTTTATTTGTTCTTTATTTTATTTTGTCATCTGCTGTCTATTATGTTGCCTTTTAGTCTGTGCTGAATAAATTTTTTTTTTTTTTTTTTCAAAGTTAATGCAACCTAAGTTACAACGGCGGACTTAATGCTTACACAAATCTATACATAATTATAAATTAAAGTCGCTTGTCGTGTTTGTCTGCGTTGTTCAGATCAGATTTTGATGAGGTTTTCACCATCGTTTAGAGAATTTATTCAAGAAGGCTTATGTGCATTTCTTGTTCTTCAATTACAATAAACAAATTAAAAAAACATTGCCTCCAACTCACCCGCACTATTATCTCCATCCACCCTTAACTTCGTATGTAGGAACGACCCAATATCGGCAGGAGCGTCAGCCCACTCATCATCAGAAGGATCCCTGGATGTAGACCGGGAGCCTGACCGCATGCCCCAGCCAACGACACGCTCTGCCGTGATGTCCTGGGGTTCATACACTCGCTATAGAAGAGCATGGAATGTAGTTCAGTAGTGGTAGGGGTGTGATTGGACCGGATATTTGGTTTATTTGGCCGGATATTTAGTTTGGTTGGCCGGATATTTTGGTTGGTTGTCTTGACCGGATATTTGATTTATTTTAGTCTGATATTGACTGTTTACAATAGCTGACTATTGAGTTATTGGTCATGCCAATATTCCTATCTGAATATGTAAAAATATACCTTATTACCACATAACCGTTTTTAACAGTTGTTTAGCTTAAACACCTTTTAAACATGACCTTTCTCTATGGAGTTTGACATAAAACTGACATTAAACACGCGTTGAACAAGTGTCTAAGTTTTTGTGGTAAGGCCCAATTTGTTTATCGTTCATAAATTATCGTGGTGGTAATGTGGCCCATGTTAGCACACTTTTAGAGGATTTTATAGTCATATTTCTTGAAAGAAAACACTATTTCAATAACAATTGTTTCAACATTAATATTTAATTAGTTTCATTCAATCAATTTCATTACTTATAATCTCAATAAGTTTATTCGACACCAAGGTTTTTGGTTGTATAAAATATTCGGCCAAACACTAATATTTGGCAGGAAAAATATTCGTCTCATCCCTACATATAATATAAAGAATTACTTACTAAGTTCCCATGTTCCCAATCTTGAATGCTTTCTCTGTAATAGGAAAAAAAGAGATAGTTTAATAAAAAAAGGCGGATAATTATTTTCTTAGACCTCAATTTAGTATTTTCCATAATTCCTTAATGCTCTACAAGGTCAAATTAAATTAACTGGCGAAACTTCACACGTCATCAATCAGTCAGCCTAGCCTTTTTCCAACTATGATGGGGTCGGCTTCCAGTCTAACCGGATGCAGCTGAGTACCAGTATTTTACATAGAGCGACTGCCTATCTGATGTCCACTACCCAGTAACTGGGTAATACGATACCCCTTGGTAAGACTGGTTATCAGACTTTCGGGCTTCTGACTACCCGTAACGACTGTCAAAGATCCACGAATGACAGCCGGGACCAACGGCTTAACGTGCTTTCCGAGGCACGGAGGAGTCTCGATATGTAAAGATGGTCACCCATCCACAGACCAACCCCGGCAAGCGCAGCTTAACCTGATGGATCGACCCGTGCGGCTGTTATTACTTAGCCACGAGATGGGGTCTCAACTCGAACAAATTATAATTAGTCTTGAAAAAAAATCATAGATGGCAGCATAAGTAACAATTTATGAAATTAACAATCACTAAAAAGCGTTATACGACAAATTTTGGCTGAGGTAATATTAGTAAAAATCAAAACATCTTTGTTTAATGCTGATTTATGTATTTACACTCATAAATCTCGGATTTTCAACAAAAAACTTAAATTAAGCCGTTTACTTTAATTCGAACCCTTAGAATGATAAAGTAGCAATCTATAAATCATTTTGTTGAGAGCTCTTTGCAATAGATGGCGTTTTACTCAAGTGATGACAGGGTCACTTTAAACTTGCGTTTGTGTCGTTTCATTAAGGAAAATCAAACAATATTTTTTTTTTTAATCTAGTACTTTACGTAGAAATATAAAAATTGAACACCTAGGAAGAAAAAACGTAAAAAAGGAAGAAAAACATCTAGGAGTCTTGCGTAGTATCTAGGCAAGACTCCTAGATGGCGTTAAAAAAACTACAGTCTCTGGCAATTAGTGAGTCGCTGATGCTGCCATCTGTTAAAAAAATGGAGAACGAAAAATAGCCAGCTGCATAGCCAGACTTAGGGTGGTGTCATTTCTTTGTATGGGATTGGGTATCTGTACGTAGTATTATAATATCTGTGGCCACGAGCTCCTCGATATCGAATTATTTATATAAAATAATTACACATCGAAGGTTAAGTACGCAAGAGTAGGCTATTGTTACAATCAAGTTACTTACGCTTTAATAATACTAGGCATGGGATTTAATGTCTCATCGTCAGTGTGTTCCGTTCCGCTGGTCAGCCGCTGTCGCTTCGGACTTGGGCTGTCTCTGAAACAACATAACAACTTATTCTTCCAAGATTATGTATCTGACCAAGATTATGTCTGGATCTGACCAAAATAATGTCTGGATCTGACCAAGATTAAGTCTGGATCTGACCAAGATTAAGTCTGGATCTGACCAAGATTATGTCTGGATCTGACCAAGATTATGTTTGGATGTGACCAGGATGATGTCTAGATCTGACCAAGATTATGTCTGGATCTGACCGAGATTATGTCTGGATCTGACCAAGATTATGTTTGGATGTGACCAGGATGATGTCTAGATCTGACCAAGATTATGTCTGGATCTGACCAAGATTATGTTTGGATCTGATCCAGATTATGTCAGGATCTGACCGAGATTATGTCTGGATCTGACCAAGATTATGTCTGCATCTGACCAAGATCATGTCTGCACTTTAAAATAGACTGTGACCTCTGAGTTTGATTCGGACTTTCCTCAGAGTAGTCGGACAGCAACTACCGAACTCATCTAGTTTAAAAAAACATAATTGATGTGTGAAACTGTTAGTACAAACCTACATACAGAAATAAAATCATTTAAGTATCATTTTATTATTGAGTAATTATCATATTTGAAAATGCCAATGCTGAATTAAATTCATTCATTCATTCACTCACTGATAGACAACGCCTAAAGCACTGGGTCTGAAAGCATGAAACTTTGCACAACAGTTCCATAAATGGTCATATTTAACAACCATCAAACAACTGTCTCCATGGGAACATCATCGTAATCGCAAAAAAATAATCAGCCGTAGAGTTGGTATTGAAGTTTTGTGTGGAACAGTTGATTTTTTTTTAACCTGGTCCAAGCTACAGCAGGTCAGAGGAACCTCGTAATGTTATGTAACTATAACATATACTTACGAATCTGAATTTTCTCTCTTGACAGGACTTGATTTGTCTTTAACCGGAAGCTTTATTAGAGGTGGAGGGCCGCCTGTGGACAAATAATAAAATTAGTTATAATATATACCTTAGGCGGAATCGTACAATAGTTTGACCGATACCGCTGTACCGCGCCTTAGGTATGTGCGCGGCGAGACGGGGGGCAGTGCAGGCCGCTCATTCGTCAACGCTCACGGCGTTTCACATTTTGTTTTTTCACAGTTCAACAACATTCATTGCGGTATTTATTTTGTTGTGCAGGTTTTTTTTTGTACTTATGAAGCAATGAATTAGCAGTTTGTTTCAAACCGATTCAGATTATGATTGATTGCGTACTGATTACATTACTGTGGTACGACTGAGACAGTCTTATTATAAACAGGGCACTATTTCTAACTAAGAATTTTCTTCTGGAAGTAGTCGACATACCGTTAACATTAAACTTCTCTCCATGCTTCACTTCTCCATCACTAAAGTCATCTTTCTTCACGTGTCTCGGTTCAGGTTCAACGTCCGTGTGCTTCGGCGAGTGCTTCGGTGCCGGCTTCGCTTCGGTGTGCTTCTCTAACGGCTTCGGGTCAGTCGGGGTTGCTGTTGCTGTTGTTACTATTCCTGAGACTAGAATTAAACATGACTCATTATGGTTATATTTCTCAATTATGTCTAAATTCCATGTATTAGGGGGCCAGTCTTAAAACTGCACGGAGCTTGGTACTAAGAAATTCCTATACGAAAAACGTTGGACTTGCGAAAAATTGACGAAATGACGCAGCCAACATGAAATTTTTCTTTGTGTATTTCAATTCAATATGGTATAATCAATGTTCCCACTGCTGGGACACAGACCTCTTCTCTGTGAGAGGGAGTGGGCCGTAATCCACCACGCGGGCCCAGTGCGTGTTGGTAGAAGTCACATGCCGATTTCCTAACAATGTTTTCCTTCACCGTTTTGAGAACAGTGATAATGAAATGCAGTGCAGTGATTCTATGATTTTGTTTCGTATATTTTGTGATCTTCCTGTGTGATAAATACATTTTCCTTCTTTCTTTAAATAAAATGCATGCATGCGTGTTTCGGGCCCATGACCTACCACAAGTACAAGTATAAAAGTATGGATGATGACGGATGATGGATGTTGACATACCTGCTTCAGAATCAGGCGGTTCATCCTTATTGTTCCACCGTATATCTGTGAGCCCCTTGATTCGAAGCTCTTCAGCCGTCTTCAGTAGACTCGCCAACTGAGACTGTAAACAAATAATATTTTTATTTATTAAAACTTTACGTTCAAGTAAAAAAAAAAATTTGCAAAGGCGGTATTAATGCCTGAGGCATTTTCTACAGAGATGCAGAGACAAACATGGCAGGTGCAACATAATTGATACATATCATTAATATCATTTTTTTTTTACACAAGATATTTACCTTATTTATAATCTAAAATAATAATATGTACATGTATAAAAAAGAGGAGAAGGACCCCATTGGGGAAATAAAAAATTAAGTGAGAAAAAATAATAACAAATCCTAGTAACATAAACATAAGGTATATACTCACATGATGCACATTCATCTCCCCAGTATACATATAGTCTAGCAACGCCTTCAGATGCCGAGGTTCCGCGCCATCTATCACCAGGACGGGTTCGCCCTGCGCCTCGTGCGCCCCCAGCAGCGCGCCGAGGAGCTCTGAACATGCTGCTAGCACCACCCTGAAGATATATATGAAGATTTCTTTTAACAGAACTACTTGAGATATATTTTTTATTTTTTTATTTTATATATTTGGTTCACCAACGAATGTTTACACTAATAATATACATAAAAACTATTTTATAAACAAGTAACAATGTAACACTCACTTAAAGGTAAACACCACAAGCGCAATATTGAGCTTAGTTGGTAATCTAAATTTACAATATAACTATAACTTCTTTATGATACATATTGTACATAACATAGTAACTATAATTAAACATCAAGAAAATCATTACAGAAAAAGTAAACTAACTAAGTAAACAACTGAACTGGTAAAAATAAACCTAAACTGGTTAACATATATCGGACAGAGATTTCACAAACAGAGATTTTAGCTTTGCTAGATTATCATGGTGCACATCAATTAAGTCGCTACAACTGTTTATGATTTGACAAAATCTGGCATATGGAGAGTTGGAGCCCAAAACTGTTCGGCGAAAGGGAGGACAGAGTGGAGTGATGGAGTTGCGTGGGATTCTTGAGGGCGCACGGAACTTACAAAGGGCTAGCAGCCTAGGGCACTGAATTTTATTTTTAAGAATTTTGCTCATAAATAAAGCGTCGTTAAATCTCCTCCGTTTATCTAAACTGCACATGGTAAAATGTTTTAATCTCTCTCTGTAAGAGGGCTTTCTTTTGGCTATGCCACTCGAGTACGCTAAGTGCCAAAGGAAGCGCTTTTGAACACGCTCAATACGCAAATTATGTACAGCATAGTGTGGTCGCCAAACCACACTACAGTACTCCAATCTACTCCTAACTAAACTGTTATATAATATATATGGACCATAACCTGGAATAGGACATAGGATACTTTTAATCCCGATATTCCCACGGGATGGAGACTTACGCGGGTGAAACCGCGGGGCGCAACTAGTACGAAATAGTTAAGTGATTCAGGCGTGACTTTGCGGAAATCCATTATAAATAAAATACAATATACTTACGTAGATATATTTAGTAACCCATTCCGCTTAACTATTCTTCAAGAGTCATAAAAAAACCCTGACGATTTCTAAAATCGACACGTGTTTTACCTCTCAACGAGGCATCATCAGGATGACGATTGACGCAGAGAACCCAGCGTCCAGCGCGCGGTGTGGCAACACGTCGTGTTCTGGTTTGCGACTGGTCAATCGTCATCCTGAGGATGCCTCGTTGAGAGGTGAAACACGTGTCGATTTCTTACACGGTTTTTATGACTCTTGAAGGATAGTTAAGCGTAATATGTTACTAAATATATCTACGTCTATTGTATTTTTTTTTGTACCAAATCATTCACTCCCGTAATACATCACAGTTCGCGGGGTACTCGCTCACGTATTGATTTTCGTTAAGTCTATGACAGGGTGACCTAGTTGCGGTGTTTATTAATATCATGTTAATTTTATAATTAATTTTATCCTCCTGTGATTTGAGGAGCTCGTGGGTACGTAATAACGCACGGGTCGATCCATCAGGTTAAGCTAGGCTTGCCAGGGTAGGTCCGTGAATGGGTGACCATCTTTACAGACTCCTCCGTGCCTCGGAAAGCACGTTAAGCCATTGGTCCCAGCTGTCATTTGTGGATCATTGACAGTCGTTACGGGTCGTCAGAAGCCCGAAAGAATGACAAGCAATCTTACAAAGGGGTATCGTATTACACAGTTACTGGATTGTGGAGGTCAGATAGGCAGTCGCTCCGTGTAAAATGGTAAATGGTATTCAGCTGCATCCGGTTAGGCAGGAACATAGTTCCGACCCCAACATAGTTGGGAAAAGACTAGGCAGATGACGATCCTCCTGTGATATGACTGTGATTTTAGTGTGCTGTTTCATTCGATTTTGTAGAGAATAGTCTCGCTCGAAATTGCTTAGCATGATCCTCCGTTAAGTCTAAAAAACTGCAGCATTCATTTTGAAATGCATTGTTAAACTTGAGGATTGATGCTAGGTAGTTGTTGTTCGACGAAAACACGATTACATAAAATTTTCTCTATACAAAAAAAAACAAAGTTACCTCTAAACCGAACTATAAACTGCTGCTATTCAAAAAATACTTCAAATTAAATCATGAAACTTTGATAAAGTAGGTCTTACTTTTTTTTTTTATTACCATTATTTTCACAGTACAAAGCAATTACCTAAACTTTTCGAGCCTTGGCGCCGCCAGCACCCCACTCCGTCTCGCTCTCACTCAGAGCGATATAAAAAGTGAATTTGAGCTGAGGTAGTATAGGCCCTTAACTATTATAACAGATTGGCTTACCTATGTGCTCTTAACGACACCCCTCGTATGTTCTGTGGCTCGACGGTGTCTTTCCCAGCAACCTGGGTGGCGAAGCTTGGCGAGCAGTACAGCGTCACATCACAGAATCGCTCTGAAACATGAAAAGTAGGTTGTATACTCAAACTCACAGCATTTATTTCAATTTCAGGCACTTTTGAACTGTCAAAGAGTCGGTCAGTCAAAAAGATGAAGCTAGTTGCCCATTCCAAAGCGTAGTAGGTTCCTACTGAAAAGAACGGGCAAGAAGCTCCACGGACACTCTTTTTAATCAAAATATTGTTTGTGGCCGGTTACTGGCAAATAATTCGGAGACGTGACATCTACCAACGGTCTGGAGTGGATTATGGTCCACTCCCTCTCACAGAGAGGAGGTCTGTGTCCCAGCAGTGGGAACATTATATGCTGATTATGCTAAGTTTAAATCCTCGGTCACGAAATTGAATAACATCATTAAATTGACGTAAAGTTCAAATGGTCAAGGCATACAAGTATATAATATTTGTACAGGTACTATCTACGTACTTAACCTTTAACTATGCACTTGAGGAGATACGAATTAACGAGTTACGTGAGCATCTATACATAATATAAATTAAAGTCGCTTTTCGTGTTTGTCTGTATGTCCGCGTTGTTCTTCTAAGCCACGCAACAGATTTTGATGAGGTTTTCACCATCGTTTAGAGAATTTATTCCGGAAGGTTTATGTGTATAATACGTTACTATTAAAGTAACATATAACTAAGAAATCTCGATGTTTTGTCAAGTCGTAAAAACCGTGCGAACCTAGTGCAATTATAAGCGATAATGCATTATGAAAAGAGTTCATAATAGAAAGAAACTTATAAATTATATACACCATCTGGCTAGCCTTTTGCAGTAGGTATGGGTCGTTACATGATTTTCGCGAAACGTAACGTAACTAGTGACTTCGAACTCGTCACCTGTTTTGTAAACTAGTGATTTTTGTAACTAGTTATTTTTCAAATTCTATTCGGTGATTCAACAGGGTGATTACCTATAACGAAGTATTACTGTTATTTGCGAAACGAAAATATTAATGGTTACATTATGCAGCGACCCGACTAGGGGGATAATAGCGTAATGCACTTACAGTACCAATGGCTTTCATTTTGACAGATCAACAATATTCCGTTATTGAGAAGACAAATTGTTCGAACATATGAAGCAATGGATGAGCAATGTCTTTCAAAATCATTCAGATTCTGATTGATCGTGTGTTACGAAGTAAGGAGCGACTGCTTATCTGACCTCCACAACCTAGTTACTAGGTAAAGTTTGGCCGAGACCGCTGTACCGCGCCTTAGGAATGGCAGGACGCCGTGAGCGTTGATGAATGAGCGGCCTGCACTGCCGCCCTCTCGCCGCTCACACACCTCAGGCGCGGTACAGCGGTCGGTTAAAAACTATAACACGATACTCCTAAACCCCTTTTTTCAATAGAAAACCATCGTGATTTAACGACACTTAAGGACGCAAGGAGAGATAGGATAGGAACAACGAATATCCGGTTACTACTCAGTATCCGACCGAATACTGGAACCGGATATGTATTTATTTTTTCAGTGTTATTCGTTATTCGCTAATATTAAAACGGTTCGGGAATAGATGAGTACCGTATTAAGATCAAGCAGCCGGAAAAACTTGTTTCTTGTATGGAGACCCCTTTGAAATACACAGTCGGTGAAAATTTGCCATGCCAACTGTCTACCTATTACTGTTCATGAGATACAGACCGCTGACAGACGTCTGACGGACGGAGAGCGGAGGCTTCGTAATAGGGTTTCGTTTGGCACTCTTCAGGTACGGAAACTTAAAAACTAGTGTCACTTAAGTCACAGAAGATCTCACTAAAGATCTAAACACTTGAATGGAATTAATGGATGACAGCGAGTCTCATGCGATTGCTGCAATATTGGTTTGTTTATGCCACTTAAAAGATACCATAGTATCAGGCTTGTATCTCCTATGGAGTAGTCAGAGGACTCAGTAGATGCGCTTGCGACCACTCGACTCAACTAATGAGACAGTCACGAGGTTTAAAATATAATTTACCTTTAAACAAAAATATTTAAAAAAACCGACCAAGTGCGATTCGGACTCGCGCACGAAGGGTTCCGTACCACTATCTATAAAAACGGCAAAAAAATAATGTTTGTTGTATGGGGGCTCCCATACAACAAACACACGTTTTTTCGCCGTTTAAATATTTATTTTTATTCTGTTTTAGAGTATTTGTCGTTATTAAAAAATTTAAACTGTTTAACTATCACGGTTCATGAGATACAGCCTGGTGACAGACTGGCAGACAGCGGAGTCTTAGTAATCCCGTTTTACCCTTTGAGTATGGTACCCTAAAACTTAATTTATAGTTAAACTAATTATACCTAACTGATGCAGATTTTCCTCTTGGCATTAAGTAATACATAGTTACGAGATAACCATTTTAAGGATATATGCGTTAATTTTGGCATGTTTATCTTAAATTCTATGTCCTTTTATTAAGTGGGCGGGTATAGGCGGACGATGGCAGCCAGAAACCGACCAATCAGCGCCACGAAATATCCACCTTTCGAATTATAAAAAATACCTAGATTTTGAAGGTGAAACGGCGCACGAGTCTCGAGAACCGGCTGCATAATTTTTATTTTTGTTGTCGCTATTTTTAAAACTGAAACCGGTTTTTGGCGTGGAAGGTTATTTTTGGAGGCGATTATATTTGGATTCTTATATTTTATCTATTGTGATCTTGCGTACCGTTCGGATGGCAACAGTATTGTGTGTATTTTTTATTTGATCGACAGTATGCTGAGCTTTGTTTTAGAAAATGGGGTGTAATCCTTAGACTATTACTGCCTTGTTGGTCTAGTGGTCGCAAGCTCTTCTACTGAGCATTCGGTCCTGGGTTCGATCGGTCGGGTCGGCCAAAGAGTTATTGGATTTCCTTTATTCATATAGATATTATTATATCCTACGTTACAAACTTACAATACGAGTACACCTTACAGTGACAAGTGACATTCAATAACTGTAACCGGATGCAGCTGATTACCAGTATTTTACATAGTGCGACTGCCTATCTGACCTCCACAACCCAGTAACTGGGTAAAACGACAAGCGACATTGAGAGCATATAACATAAAATCGCGTTTATTGTAGAATCTGAGATCGGTCTATCGAAACAAAAATCAATAATTAAATATTCAAATATAACTAGTTCTCAAACAACGTCTTTTACTGGCTTCAACTTCTTAACTGTGATTTCCGGCATTGACGTAAGGCCAATAAAAATATAGCTTATTTGTCTAATAACTTAAACATAACTTTTGTATAAAATTCTAGAACACCAACATTTTAGTCACAAAATCTTCCTTATAGTTTATAGTTCTTTCTAAAAATAGAAAATCAATTTTGAACAACATAATCATAATAAATTAACATAGTTTCGTAAATTGCTTCCACGGAAATATGTTTAAATGACACATCTTGTCTTTAAAAGTAAGTAGCCAATCATGTATTTGTTTTCAACCTGTATTGTCCCACTATTTTCCTCGATGTCGTTATTTAGGTATATTCTTGAAACTACATTACATACTGAGATCCGTTCGTGCCTCGGAAAGCACGTTAAAGGTCTCAGCACACATATGGGATCGGAAAGGGATCGTAACCGTAACGCCTTTCGCCTCGCTGTCAACCAGGCGTCAACCTACCGTATGCACGTAACGAAAGCGTATCAGCAGCGCCTGTACGTCAACTCGGCTACGGCTAGGCGACACCGCGCTTACGCCTCGCCGCCCCCTGGCTGACCTGGTTGGCACGAATGAAATACTCCTTGCGAATGGCGGCGTCTTTAGCAGGCAAGTCGCGGGAGGGGAAAGGGGAAAGGGTGGACGAAGAGATGTGAGCTCGGGTACGGAGAGACGTAAGCGCGGGGACGGAGAAACGTAAGCGCGGGGACGATGAGCCGTAAGCGCGGGAATTCAAGTTCGGAGCCTGTTCCGAGGCGAGGCGATTACGTTATTATTCCGATTAGTGTGCGTTGCAGTAGGGAGTTTAATACAAACCATTCTGAACGGCTCGAGGCGATACGGTGACGATCCCTTTCCGATCCCATATGTGTGCTGAGACCCTAAGCCGTTGGTCCCGGCTGTCATTCGTACAGGCAGTCAGAAGCCCGAAATTCTGACAATAAGTCTTGCCAAGGGGTATCGCGTTACCCAGTAACTGGGTTGTGTAGGTAAGATAGGCAGTCGCTTCATGTAAAATACTGGTATCAGCTGCATCTAGTTACACTGGAAGCCACCCCAACATAGTTGGGAAAAGGCTAAACAGATCTGATGATAACAGTCATTAGATCTTACATCGACCGCTAGACTAACGAGCCAGTCTGTTAGTTTTTCAAGTTACTTAATGAAAAAAGGTGCTGGCAGCACCCCACAATGCTAGTTCAGCCATTCACTTGTCTAGACTATTATAAAACATCTTAGTTTTTTTTAAATTTTTCGTTACAGTTCAATCTTTTCAAATTGCTACAAAAACGCGGCCAAGACCCGGGAATTCCAAATTTCATGCCGTTTTTAGTTTAATCATAAAGCAAGAGATTAGAGATGTGCCATGGCCGGATAGTTCGGTCGAATATTCCATCGAATTATGATTAATATTATGTAAGTAGGTACAGACGCTTGCAATAATTGATTGCCGAATTAATAATGATTGTTATTTTTTATTGATTGATTGGTAATTTAGTATTTTAATGCGTAGAGGAATCTAATCAAAAGAGGCTACGA
Organism: Lithophane socia; assembly: GCA_947522985.1. NCBI lineage: Eukaryota > Metazoa > Arthropoda > Insecta > Lepidoptera > Noctuidae > Lithophane > Lithophane socia. The sequence goes on from OX383280.1 coordinate 5,699,105, forward strand.
ACATATTGGTTGATTATTGATTATTCTTAATCAAATATTAAAAAAAATACAGTGGATAGTCATAGTTCGAAGGGCTAGTGGCCAGGGATTTGAAACGTTATAAAAAAACGTTAAAATACCGTTACGGATCGTAACTAAATTAATAGTTGAAGATTTCGTTATTAGTTCGTAAATGGTTACTGCAACTATACATAACACTATTACGTAACGTTATCAATTCATACTCCCATCTTGAGGAATATTTCAAGTCCCTGCTCGTAATGGCTAAGTAATAACGGCCGCACGGGTCGATCGAAGGTTTCCGCGGTCGTTTCGAAGATGGATGATCAGCCATTACATATCGAGACCTCTCCGATCCATCAGGTTAAGCTACGCTTGCCGGGGTTGTTTGGTGGATGGGTGACCATCTTTACATACCGAGACTCCTCCGTGCCTCGGAAAGCACGTTAAGCCGTTGTTAGTCCCGGCTGTCATTCGTGGATCTTTGACAGTCGCTACGGGTAGTCAGAAGCCCAATAGTCTGACAATCAGTCTTACCAAGGGCTATCGTATTACCCAGTTACTGGGTTGTGGACGTCAGATAGGCAGTCGCTCCATGTAAAATACTGGTATCGAAAAAAACACGTTTCTTGTAAAACGTGTTTATTTCGGCGATTGTTGCTCGATACGGTACGGACTACAGAACCCTTCGTGTGTCGGACTCGCACTTGGCCGGATTTTTCATAAAACTTTTATTAAATTATTTCGTAAATTAGTACAAAACGAAAAACTCGAGACGAGATTGCAAATAAAATTAATACAACAGCAATAAATAACATAGCGTCGTCTCTTTCTAACGTCTAACGTCTAATGTAACGTCGCGGATTGACAAATTAAGCGCAAATATGTTTTTATTATTTACTAACTGTTGCTCGCGACTTCGTCTGTGATCCAGGTTGAAAAGTAGCCTATGTCCTTCTCCGGGTCATGGTCTACCCATGTGCCAAATTTTATCCAAATCCGTTGAGCCGTTTTAGCGTGAAAGCGTAAAAAACAAAAAAAACTCACTTTCGCATATATAATAAGTACTAGCGTCCGCCCGCGGCTTTGCCCGCGTGGTATGTCGATAAAAAGTACCCTATGTCCTTTCTAAGACTCTAGACTATCTGTGTACAAAATTTCATTTACCAAGGTTTAGTAGTTTTGACGTAAAAGCGCGACAGACAGACAGAGAGAGTTACTTTCGCATGTAAAATATTTGTACACGCCATGAGAAGCCCGCGCGATTAGTTAGGACTGCGCCTCGCGGTTTCACTCGCGTAAGTCGGAAACCCGTGGGAATATCGGGATAAAAAGTATGCTATGTACTATTCCAGGTCATGGTCTACCCATGTGCCAAATTTCATCTAAATCCGTTCAGCCGTTTTAGCGTGAAAGCGTAATAAACAAACTCACTGTCGCATTTATAATATTATATTAGTTAGCATTAGGATAGACTGATTACGCCTTATGTAACGAGACGTCCAAAAAGTGATGATTCCCAGTCTCATTACCACTTCAGCATCAGCTTCTCTGTCTAGCCTTGTCCCAACTATGTTGGAGTCGGCTTCCAGTCTAACCGGATGCAGCTGAATACCTGTATTTTACATGAAGCGAATGCGTATCTGACCTCTACAACCCAGTTACTGGGTAACACTTACCCGTAGGCAAGACTGGTTGTCAGACTTTTGGGCTTCTGACTAACCGTAACCAGTGACTGTCAAAGATATACAAATGACAGCCGGGACCAACCGCGAAATTCAAATTTTCTTACGTTTTTTGCAATTTGGTCAGTGTCAGATTGTATGTTGATTGAAATATGATTCGCAATCCTCAAATGTAATGATTTCATGAGTCATTCAATAGGATTACTTGAACTTAGAGAGATGTATAGAATCAGCAGATTCTAATGTTTATAATTCTGTAAATCCATATTTGTTACGGTCGATAATCATATTTTAATCAACATACAACCTGATACTGACCTGTAAATTGCAAAAAACGTAAAAAAATTTGAATTACGCGAGCAACCTTAGCGCATCCCCGTTAAGGGCGCACCCTACCTCAGGTTTTATCCCGCTCGCACCATACTACTCGCGACCTGAGCGAGAACGATTCGGAGTGGGGCGCTAGCGGCTCTAAAGCGTCGAAAAGTTTAGGTAATTGCTTTTTACGGTGAAAATAATGGCAATAAAAAAAAATAAAAAACATAAGACCTGCTTTATAGATAGTTCAGTCATTATGCAAAGGTTCATGATCTAATTTGAATTATTTTTTTAATACCAGCGGCTTATAGTTCTGTTTAGAGGTAACTTTGGTTTTTTTTTCTATCGAGAACATTTTATGTAATCGTGTTTTCGCCAAACATAGGACCTAGCATTGACGTGGACGTGTCGATTTCTTACAGGGTTTTTATGACTTTTGAAGAATAGTCAAGCGGAATAGGTTACTAAATATATCAGCGTCTATTGTATTTTATAATGGATTTCCGCAAAGTCCTGAATCAATTAACTGTAGGACCTAGCATCAATCCTCAACTTTAACATATTTTTATTTCAAAATTAATGCTGCAGTATTTTCGGCATGACGGAGGATCATGCTAAGCAATTTGAGGTAGGGTGCGCCCTTAAATACTGTAGAAGTATTTGACCTCGGGCAATAACATCACCAGTGAAGTAGGCATAGAACGTCACATTTTTAATTGTCGTGACGAACCAAGTAATACTTTAAATTATGCTTTTTGTTGCTAAGTTATTATCTTTTGAAGGTCTCAACTTAATTTAATATTGGTGTTGTGGAGTTAACTTTGTAACTCATTGAAATACCGCCTGTTATAATGAAGATTTTGTTGCGTCACTCCTTCCCAGCTAAAGCACTGGGAAGTGGCGTTTTGGGGAACTGTCATGAGGCCGTATACGAAATTAAATTTTAATTAAAAAAAAAAAAATTGTTTATTTATTTTATTATTTATGTACACACAGTAAAATACAAAAAAGATACGACATAATTAAAATATGAGTACAAAGGTACTGCTTATTTCTTAAGAAATTTCTTCCAGCAGACCTGCGAAAGGAGAAATGAGAAAGAAATGTAGACAATAGTGTGTGAGAACAAGAAGAGAAAAAACATGAATATGCGAAGTCTTAACTAAAAATAACAAATATACCTACACATACAACGTGTAACAGAATAAGCGCAAGACCTGAAAGTAGTTTGCTCAGAATCGGCTTCTGAATCGATTTCCATCATTATTTATATGTGTTAATTTTTCATGAAAAAAATCTTTTCTTTAACTGAAATTAGAACCACCGCGTCTTACCAAGGTAATAAGATATTTTATTTAAGCCTTATCTCAAAGGAATAAAGCCTATTCAAATGCATAAACAAATTTGTAATACGCTCATAGCTATCCTATGTTTCATGTTTAGTCAGGAAGTCTATTTTGTAAAAAAAAACTAGGTGTCGTTTAATTAAATTAAATTACAGATATTATTTTAGTCTTATAATTTAATATTCTAATTGGGGTGTATGAGCTCTTATTCCGTTACAGGTTGTATAAGCAAGAAAATTAACATATATTTAAATAAATACATAAAGCTTAAATATATAAACATAAATACACTATAGGTACCTATAGGTTGTTTGTTTATTAATTAGAGAAAAAAACAAAATCGTTCATTAATTACCTCATTTTTTTTTTGTTGATTTATTATTGAACAAAAGAAAATATAAACAGAAACATCACAAAATCTCAATAGGTTAGAGCGGATGTTGAAATTGAAATAATCTTTTATGTTGTTTTTTTTTTTCATTAAAAAAACTTATAGAAATACTTACAGTATTTTTAACTGTAAAATCACGTAAATCAGCGAAGTCGGCAACTGCTAAAATACTATATTATCCAACACTGAGATATATTTTTTACTACCTAGCTGTTCTGTTGCCCGCGAAATTAAAAAATGTAGCTTACGTGTCATGATCTACCCATGTGTCATTTCATCCAAGTCCATTCAGCCGTTTTAGCGTGAAAGCGTAACAAACAAATAAACTCACTTTCGCATTTATAATATTATTAGGATTACAGGTACCTATAGGTACAAGACGTCACAACATTATACCTGCCCATTTGTATGCTAATGTTGCCATGTCAAAAAACGTGCATAATTAGGGTTGCTAGCGTGGAAACGTACTGTAACGTATTTTCGAGTTTTTTACATATAGCATTTTCGTCCAATCGAATTTAAATTTTTTGCTGTAGTAAAAAAAAATATCAGGCTTGAGCTTAGCTTTTTTTTTTGATGTAGTTTTACTTCCGTGTAGGTAGGTTAAAGTCGATATTGTTTTAGAGTAGAAACCTTTTATTATTTTTTACTTTAGAAAATTTTACGAAAATTGTTCTCCCGGTGCCGTCGCGTCGCGCCTGTCAGCGGGACCCTTTAAACGACGTACATGATTTTCTTTCATTTTGGCGGTTTGTAGTTATTTTTTTATTTCGAGTAGAAAAACCAGGCTCTAGGTGACACTTTTCTAAGAAAAATAGACTTGTAACAATAATCAATTACCTAGGTACTATGTTGACTTCGGCTTCCAGTCTAACCGGATGCAGCTGAATACCAGTATTTTACATGGAGCGACTGCCTATCTGACATCCACTACCCAGTTACTGGGATTACCCAATAACTGGGTTTTCTGACAACCAGTCTTACTACCATAAGACTAGTTGTCAGACTTTCGGGCTTCTGACTACCAGTAACTACTGTCAAAGATCCACGAATGACAGAGAGCTTTCCGAGGCACAGAGGGGTTGTGTAATGGATGGTCTCCCATCCACGAAACAACCGCGGCAAGCGTAGCTGAACGTTCAATCGATCGGTGCGGCTATTATTATATTTAGTCACAAGACCTTAGTAAGATTCTATTTATTATACCACGACTTGTAAGATGCTATAATACCTGTTGAAAAAAACCTATAAATAATAAATCATCATCTGCCTAGCCTTTTCCCAACAATGTTGGGGTCGGCTTCCAGTCTAACCGGATGCAGCTGAATACCAGTATTTTACATGGAGTGACTGCCTATCTGACCTCCACAACCCAGTTACTGGGTAACACGATACCCCTTGGTAAGACTGGTTGGACTATAAATAATAAATACCCACACAAAAAATAATTTACAAAAACTATTTTTAAAAGTCTAAAACTATTTTTATAAATTAATTAAATATTAATTTTATTCAAATCGAATTCGAAGGCAAGTCGGACAACCTTAATTTTCAAATTGAGCTATTGTAAGACTACAAACTACAACTTGTCCAATAACATTTAAAATAGGAACCATTTTTATTTATTTTCGTCTAACCGGATTTCGAAATACATTTTTGAAAACAGAATGGTATAAAATTATCATACGTTGGGGCTTTTTGTAAAGATCTTTTTTATTTTTGGAAAAACACACGTGACGTGGTTTGATTTATAAATGGAATATGTTGTGTAATCTAATAACTTTTTGACTATGTTCCGAGTTTTTTATAAGCTGCTTAATTAACATCAGCATAATCAGTAGGAGGAGCTCGTGGCTAAGTAATTGCAGCCGCACGGGTCGATCCATAAGGTTAAGCTACGCTTGCCGGGGTTGGTCCGTGGATGGGTGACCATCTTTACATATCGAGACTCCTCCGTGCCCAGTTACTGTGTTGCTGGAGGTCAGATAGGCAGTCGCTCCATGTAAAATACTGGTATTCAGCTGCATCCATCGAGATATAAGTACTAACGTACTAGAGAAGCTACGTCAAATAACTGAATTGTCCTATTCTTCGTATTGAATCTTTAGTTCGCTGCAGCGCTAAAATAATAACAATTCGTCTAAACCGTACCTAATTTACCACAGTGCTAGATTTGCTGCGGAAGTGTATTTATTCTCGGCAAAAAGGTCTTAAGCGCCATTTAAATCACGGCACTTACGCGTTTTCTTCGACAAACTGCGGCGCGATCGCCGCAGTTGAACGAGACAAAGTAGGAATTTACGGTGTCTTCTCTAGTACGTTAGTACTTATATCTCGATGGCTGCATCCGATTAGACTGGAAGCCGACCCCAACATAGTTGGGAAAAGGCTAGGCAGATGATAATCAATCAGCCTGGGGATATCCAGTGCTGCATATAGGCTTCTCCAAACGGACGCCATTTAGGTGGATCCCCAGGTAATCTACAGCACATATCAGTAAGGGGTGTGGTACAGACAGACCATCAAACTAAACTAAGTAGTTTTCCCTTCAATACCTAATTACCTACTCGAGTGAAATGTATGGTAGGGCTGATCATTTTTTCACGATAGTTGGAGAAGAGAAAGTTGTTCATTTTGAGCCAAAACTACACCTCCGCTCTGTGTATACACGCCCACACGCACACATTTACAATCAACGCGGCCAAGACCCGGGAATTCCAAATTTCATGCCGTTTTTAGTTTAATCATAAAGCAAGAGATTAGAGATGTGCCATGGCCGGATAGTTCGGTCGAATATTCCATCGAATTATGATTAATATTATGTAAGTAGGTACAGACGCTTGCAATAATTGATTGCCGAATTAATAATGATTGTTATTTTTTATTGATTGATTGGTAATTTAATATTTTAATGCGTAGAGGAATCTAATCAAAAGAGGCTACGAACATATTGGTTGATTATTGATTATTCTTAATCAAATATTTTTTTAAATACAGTGGATAGTCATAGTTCGAAGGGCTCGTGGCCAGGGATTTGAAACGTTATAAAATAACGTTATAATACCGTTACGGATCGTAACTAAATTAATAGTTGAAGATTTCGTTATTAGTTCGTAAATGGTTACTGCAACTATACATAAAACTATTACGTAACGTTATCAATTCATACTCCCATCTTGAGGAATATTTCAAGTCCCTGCTCGTAATGGCTAAGTAATAACGGCCGCACGGGTCGATCGAAGGTTTCCGCGGTCGTTTCGAAGATGGATGATCAGCCATTACATATCGAGACCTCTCCGTGCCTCAAAAAACACGTTAAGCCGTTGGTCCCGGCTGTCATTCGTAGATCTTTGACAGTCAGTGTAGCAAACAAATGCTGAGCATTCAGCGGTCATAATATTCTAAAGTATCTAAACTCATGTAAAGTAAGTACGAGCTCGTGGCTACGTAATAACAGCCGCATGGGTCGATCCATCAGGTTAAGCTACGCTTGCCGGGGTTGTTTGGTGGATGGGTGACCATCTTTACATACCGAGACTCCTCCGTGCCTAGGAAAGCACGTTAAGCCGTTGTTAGTCCCGGCTGTCATTCGTGGATCTTTGACAGTCGCTACGGGTAGTCAGAAGCCCAATAGTCTGACAATCAGTCTTACCAAGGGCTATTGTGTTACCCAGTAACTGGTTTGTGGAGGTCAGATAGGTAGTCGCTCCATGTAAAATACTGGTATCGAAAAAAACACGTTTCTTGTAAAGCGTGTTTATTTCGGCGATTGTTGCTCGATACGGTACGGACTACAGAACCCTTCGTGTGTCGGACTCGCACTTGGCCGGATTTTTCATAAAACTTTTATTAAATTATTTCGTAAATTAGTACAAAACGAAAAACTCGAGATGAGATTGCAAATAAAATTAATACAACAGCAATAAATAACATAGCGTCTCTTTATAACGTCTAACGTCTAATGTAACGTCGCGGATTGAAAAATTAAGCGCAAATATGTTTTTATTATTTACTAGCTGTTGCCCGCGACTTCGTCTGTGATCCAGGTTGAAAAGTAGCCTATGTCCTTCTTCGGATCATGGTCTCCCCATGTGCCAAATGTTATCCAAATCCGTTGAGCCGTTTTAGCGTAAAAGCGTAAAAAACAAAAAAAACTCACTTTCGCATATATAATAAGTACTAGCTTCCGCCCGCGGGTTTGCCCGCGTGGTATGTCGATAAAAAGTACCCTATGTCCTTTCTAAGACTCTAGACTATCTGTGTACAAAATTTCATTTACCAAGGTTCAGTAGTTTTGGCGTGAAAGCGCGACAGACAGACAGAGAGAGTTACTTTCGCATGTAAAATATTTGTACACGCCATGAGAACCCCGCGCGATTAGTTAGGACTGCGCCTCGCGGTTTCACTCGCGTAAGTCGGAAACCCGTGGGAATATCGGGATAAAAAGTATCCTATGTACTATTCCAGGTCATGGTCTACCCATGTGCCAAATTTCATCTAAATCCGTTCAGCCGTTTTAGCGTGAAAGCGTAATAAACAAACTCACTGTCGCATTTATAATATTATTAGTTAGCATTAGGATAGACTGATTACGCCTAATGTAACGAGACGTCCAAAAAGTGATGATTCCCAGTCTCATTACCACTTCAGCATCAGCTTCTCTGTCTAGCCTTGTCCCAACTATGTTGGAGTCGGCTTCCAGTCTAACCGGATGCAGCTGAATACCTGTATTTTACATGAAGCGAATGCGTATCTGACCTCTACAACCCAGTTACTGGGTAACACTTACCCGTAGGCAAGACTGGTTGTCAGACTTTTGGGCTTCTGACTAACCGTAACCAGTGACTGTCAAAGATATACAAATGACAGCCGGGACCAACCGCGAAATTCAAATTTTCTTACGTTTTTTGCAATTTGGTCAGTGTCAGATTGTATGTTGATTGAAATATGATTCGCAATCCTCAAATGTAATGATTTCATGAGTCATTCAATAGGATTACTTGAACTTAGAGAGATGTATAGAATCAGCAGATTCTAATGTTTATAATTCTGTAAATCCATATTTGTTACGGTCGATAATCATATTTTAATCAACATACAACCTGATACTGACCTGTAAATTGCAAAAAACGTAAGAAAATTTGAATTTCGCGGACTACCTTGGCGCATCCCCGTTAAGGGCGCACCCTACATCAGGTTTTATCCCGCTCGCACCATACTACTCGCGACCTGAGCGAGAACGATTCGGAGTGGGGCGCTAGCGGCTCTAAAGCGTCGAAAAGTTTAGGTAATTGCTTTTTACGGTGAAAATAATGGCAATAAAAAAAAATAAAAAACATAAGACCTGCTTTATAGATAGTTCAGTCATTATGCAAAGGTTCATGATCTAATTTGAATTATTTTTTTAATACCAGCGGCTTATAGTTCTGTTTAGAGGTAACTTTGGTTTTTTTTTCTATCGAGAACATTTTATGTAATCGTGTTTTCGCCAAACATAGGACCTAGCATTGACGTGGACGTGTCGATTTCTTACAGGGTTTTTATGACTTTTGAAGAATAGTCAAGCGGAATAGGTTACTAAATATATCAGCGTCTATTGTATTTTATAATGGATTTCCGCAAAGTCCTGAATCAATTAACTGTAGGACCTAGCATCAATCCTCAACTTTAACATATTTTTATTTCAAAATTAATGCTGCAGTATTTTCGGCATGACGGAGGATCATGCTAAGCAATTTGAGGTAGGGTGCGCCCTTAAATACTGTAGAAGTATTTGACCTCGGGCAATAACATCACCAGTGAAGTAGGCATAGAACGTCACATTTTTAATTGTCGTGACGAACCAAGTAATACTTTAAATTATGCTTTTTGTTGCTAAGTTATTATCTTTTGAAGGTCTCAACTTAATTTAATATTGGTGTTGTGGAGTTAACTTTGTAACTCATTGAAATACCGCCTGTTATAATGAAGATTTTGTTGCGTCACTCCTTCCCAGCTAAAGCACTGGGAAGTGGCGTTTTGGGGAACTGTCATGAGGCCGTATACGAAATTAAATTTTAATTAAAAAAAAAAAAATTGTTTATTTATTTTATTATTTATGTACACACAGTAAAATACAAAAAAGATACGACATAATTAAAATATGAGTACAAAGGTACTGCTTATTTCTTAAGAAATTTCTTCCAGCAGACCTGCCAAAGGAGAAATGAGAAAGAAATGTAGACAATAGTGTGTGAGAACAAGAAGAGAAAAAACATGAATATGCGAAGTCTTAACTAAAAATAACAAATATACCTACACATATAAGCAAGAAAATTAACATATACTTAAATAAATACATAAAGCTTAAATATATAAACATTAATACACTATAGGTACCTATAGGTTGTTTGTTTAATTAATTAGAGAAAAAAACAAAATCGTTCATTAATTACCTCATTTTTTTTTTGTTGATTTATTATTGAACAAAAGAAAATATAAACAGAAACATCACAAAATCTCAATAGGTTAGTGCGGATGTTGAAATTGAAATAATCTTTTATGTTGTTTTTTTTTTCATTAAAAAAACTTATAGAAATACTTACAGTATTTTTAACTGTAAAATCACGTAAATCAGCGAAGTCGGCAACTGCTAAAATACTATATGTATTATCCAACACTGAGATATATTTTTTACTAGCAGTTCTGTTGCCCGCGAAATTAAAAAATGTAGCTTACGTGTCATGATCTACCCATGTGTCATTTCATCCAAGTCCATTCAGCCGTTTTAGCGTGAAAGCGTAACAAACAAATAAACTCACTTTCGCATTTATAATATTATTAGGATTACAGGTACCTATAGGTACATACAAGACGTCACAACATTATACCTACCCATTTGTATGCTAATGTTACCATGTCAAAAAACGTGCATAATTAGGGTTGCTAGCGTGGAAACGTACTGTAACGTATTTTCGAGTTTTTTACATGTAGCATTTTCGTCCAATCGAATTTAATTTTTTTGCTGTAGTAAAAAAAAATATCAGGCTTGAGCTTAGCTTTTTTTTTTGATGTAGTTTTACTTCCGTGTAGGTAGGTTAAAGTCGATATTGTTTTAGAGTAGAAACCTTTTATTATTTTTTACTTTACAAAACTTTACGAAAATTGTTCTCCCGGTGCCGTCGCGTCGCGCCTGTCAGCGGGAGCCTTTAAACGACGTACATGATTTTTCTTTCATTTTGGCGGTTTGTAGTTATTTATTTTTTTCGAGTAGAAAAACCAGGCTCTAGGTGACACTTTTCTAAGAAAAATAGACTTGTAACAATAATCAATTAATTAGGTACTATGTTGACTTCGGCTTCCAGTCTAACCGGATGCAGCTGAATACCAGTATTTTACATGGAGCGACTGCCTATCTGACCTCCACTACCCAGTTACTGGGATTACCCAATAAATGTGTTTTCTGACAACCAGTCTTACTACCATAAGACTAGTTGTCAGACTTTCGGGCTTCTGACTGCCAGTAACTACTGTCAAAGATCCACGAATGACAGAGAGCTTTCCGAGGCACAGAGGGGTTATGTAATGGATGGTCTCCCATCCACGAAACAACCGCGGCAAGCGTAGCTGAACGTTCAATCGATCGGTGCGGCTATTATTATATTTAGTCACAAGACCTTAGTAAGATTCTATTTATTATGCCACGACTTGTAAAATGCTATAATACCTGTTAAAAAACCTATAAATAATAAATCATCATCTGCCTAGCCTTTTCCCGACAATGTTGGGGTCGGCTTCCAGTCTAACCGGATGCAGCTGAATACCAGTATTTTACATGGAGTGACTGCCTATCTGACCTCCACAACCCAGTTACTGGGTAACACGATACCCCTTGGTAAGACTGGTTGGACTATAAATAATAAATACCCACACAAAAAATAATTTACAAAAACTATTTTTAAAAGTCTAAAACTATTTTTATAAATTAATTAAATATTAATTTTATTCAAATCGAATTCGAAGGCAAGTCGGACAACCTTAATTTTCAAATTGAGCTATTGTAAGACTACAAAATACAACTTGTCCAATAACATTTAAAATAGGAACCAGTTTTATTTATTTTCGTCTAACCGGATTTCGAAATACATTTTTGAAAACAGAATGGTATAAAATTATCATACGTTGGGGCTTTTTGTAAAGATCTTTTTTATTTTTGGAAAAACACACGTGACGTGGTTTGATTTATAAATGGAATATGTTGTGTAATCTAATAACTTTTTGACTATGTTCCGAGTTTTTTATAAGCTGCTTAATTAACATCAGCATAATCAGTAGGAGGAGCTCGTGGCTAAGTAATAACAGCCGCACGGGTCGATCCATAAGGTTAAGCTACGCTTGCCGGGGTTGGTCCGTGGATGGGTGACCATCTTTACATATCGAGACTCCTCCGTGCCTCGGAAAGCACGTTAAGCCGTTGGTCCCGGCTGTCATTTGTGGATCTTTGACAGTCGTTATGGGTCGTTGTCAGAAGCCCGAAAGTCTGACAACCAGTCTTGCCAAGGGGTATCGTATTACCCACCTAGTTACTGGGTTGTGGAGGTCAGATAGGCAGTCGCTCCATGTAAAATACTGGTATTCAGCTGCATCCGATTAGACTGGAAGCCGACCCCAACATAGTTGGGAAAAGGCTAGGCAGATGATAATCAATCAGCCTGGGGATATCCAGTGCTGCATATAGGCTTCTCCAAACGGACGCCATTTAGGTGGATCCCCAGGTAATCTACAGCACATATCAGTAAGGGGTGTGGTACAGACAGACCATCAAACTAAACTAAGTAGTTTCCCCTTCAATACCTAATTACCTACTCGAGTGAAATGTATGGTAGGGCTGATCATTTTTTCACGATAGTTGGAGAAGAGAAAGTTATTCATTTTGAGCCAAAACTACACCTCCGCTCTGTGTATACACGCCCACACGCACACATTCACAATCAAACTACACCTCACTAAGTACACATATGTTTACGGAACCGGCGGCCTCACGTCACTGATGACAGCGCTCTGTCTAGGTTTTTAGGGTTCCGTACCCAAAGGGTAAAACAGGACTTACGGGACCCTATTTCTAAGGCTCCGCTGTCACCAGGCTATATCTCATGAAGCGTGATAATTAGAAAGTTGAAATTTTCACAGATGATGTATTTCTGTTGCCGCTATAACTAAAAAAACAGAATAAAATAAATATTTAAGGGGGCACTTGGCCAGTTTTTTATTTGGTTCGAGATGACGGCGAATAGAAAAGTATGGAAATATAAAAAGATGCTCCGACCCCAAATAAATCAAATACCAAAGAGGAAGAGAAATAACGATGAATGAGTTGAATGTTTAATATTGTCAATTTTTTTTATTTATTATAAGATTTACACCGTATTTTACCAATTTTTTTTATTGGCAGTTCCAAAAATATGCTTAAGGGGGATGCGCTAGGGTGGTCCGCGAAATTCAAATTTTCTTACGTTTTTTGCAATTTGCAGGTCAGTATCAGGTTGTATGTTGATTTAAATATTATTAGCGCTCGTAACAAATATGTATTTACAGAATTATAAACATTAAAGTCACTTACATGAGCTTAGAGTTGTATTGCTGATCCTAATGTGTATAATACTGTAAATCCATATTTGTTACGAGCGCTAATAATATTTAGATCAACATACAACCTGATACTGACCTGCAAATGGCAAAAAACGTAAGAAAATTTGAATTTCGCGGGCCTTAATCTTTTCGTTCCGCGATAGTACATGCAAAAAAAAACACAGTACCAACCTTTTTCAAGCAGCTGGGCGAACATGTTCTGCACATTAGTATGGTGATGCTTCCACCTCAGACAGTACTGTTGAGGCATCATCTTCATTGAGAATCGTCGACAAAATAAATAAGTTTAAACACTTTGGTATAGAGAAGGCAGGTCATTAGAGAATTCTAGTTTGGTAGAAAAATTTGGTCGATAGTTAATTTTTTTTATAATTAGACTATGCTTAGTTATATAATTTCAGAATTAGGTACATTGTTTTTTGTTTAATTCGTTTGGAATGTAGTCCTTCGGTGGTAGGGGTTACCTGTAACAAGAGAAGGGGGAAATCAGTATTTATTTATTTATTCAAGGGGCCGGGGAGCATTGGTCGCAACTACAAATGTTGCGCTAGTGTGCCTGTCGGAGCGATACACACAGCTACCGTGAACTGTACGACCACGCACACATTGACATTCACATGACATTTGCTTGACGCGATAGCACTACTAGCTAGGGAATGCAATCTCGTACGAGATTTCCGCCTAGCGAGATCTCGCGAGACTCAAAACCCAGTCTCGCGAGAATCTCGCAATTACGGGATCTCGCGAGATTGGGAGAATCGCAATTAAAACATATGCAAATGCTTGTTTTAAGAACTAGTAATTGACATGATATGTAATTAAATAGAAACTGCGTTGCTTAGTTATAAAAATAATGTAAGTTTTATTTTAAAAATCAACAGAGTACTTATTATTTTGTCTCTAACTCTAATAACACTTGTTTATGTCTATAATTATTATACCTACTGTAGCTAATCAGTTCAAATTCTTACAATATTGGTAACAAAACAACAATTATCTATATTTAGTCTTTTGTAAATTATTACTTTAGTTTCAATAATTAAGAGTAATAGGAACATTACTTATGGTAAATAAATACAACAAAACAAAAACTTAACTTCACAAGTTCTTAAATAAATGTTGCGAGATCGTATTAATCAAATAAATGAAGTTTAAAGTAGAAGTCAGATGATGATGATGTGAGTTATCAAGGTACGGAAAGGCAAGTTAGTTTGTCTAAAAATGGCTTCTCAAAAAACACATCATGTCGAGAGTATCATCTGACAGACGACTTCTGATTTTGCATGCCAAATACCCTGCTGCTGAAAAAGCTCGTTCTGCCTCAACACTTGTGGGAACCACAGTTGAGAGGCAGTTATGTACGAAGTTTAAAAGTTCCCCTCTTACTCCACCAGCTTCGTACAAATTCATTTCTTTTTTTATTAAAATGTCTAAAGTATTTGTTGTAGAATTTGTTGAGCGAGCAGTGGGCTGTTTCAGTGCTTTCAGCGATTTTTGCAGCTTTTCATGAAGTGTGATATTTTTTTCATGAAGTGTGATTCATTTCGCGCGCAGCCGCGCTATGAAATACACGTCGTCACGCTGCATTTGTCGATCTCGTACGAAATTTGACGAGATACAATCTCGTAAAATATGGCCGGGATCTCGCGAGATCGAGATCTCGGCGAGACGAGATTGCATTCCCTACTACTAGCTATTACAATTGTGATTTTGGATATGTTCCGTAATACCTAAAATGATGAATGAAAACTTAAGGTTTTCGATCGACAATTTGTAACTTGATAATATAAGCTGTTTCTGCTGAAAATATATTGCAAATATTGTTGTTTATAATACAGACAAAACAATATGAAAACATGTCATTTACGCTGTAAAAATGTGCGAAATTCAATTCGCTTTAACTTCATTTTAGGTAAGTTTTCTGGGGAAAAAAAAATAGGAATCTTGATAAATGCTGTCTGAATCCGAATATCAACGGAAATATGCTCAAATTGCAAATGATTTAGGTATTACGTTTGTATGGAAAATTCATCGGTCGCCGCATTCTTAATACATTAAGCACACAGATGTACAGAGGCGGACTTAATGCCCTATGCATTTTTTACCAGTGAACCTTTGGGTGATTCAGAGACAAACATAATGATTTTGGTAAGACTAGTTGTCAGACTTTCAGGCTTCTGACGACCCGTATCTACTGTCAAAGATCCACGAATGACAGCCGGAACCAACAGTTTAACGTGCTTTCCGAGGCAAGGAGGAGTTTCGGTACATAAAGATGGTCACCCTGTCGGGTGACAGGGTCTACGAACCAACCCCGGCAAACGTAGCTTAACCTAATGGATCGACCCGTGCGGCTGTTATTACTTAGCTACTAGCTATTTTTTAGATTTTTACTATCCATAGTTAAATCAAATCAAATCAAAAATATTTATTTGCTAGAATATGGTATATTTACAGTAGGTTTGTTTCAGCATATCCTGCCACAACATGGCGTGCAAATGTATTTACAATCAGCGATGTCAATTAGTCTAACTTACCAATTACCGATTCTATTGATCTGTCTTCTAAATAGTCCTTAATTGCATAATAACTTTTAAATAGTAGTGTTTTGAAAAGTATTTTTTTAAACATTGTCACCGGTAGGGCTTGAAAACTATTAGGTAAATGATTGTAAATAATAATCAAAATTATTGTAAATAAAAATCGACATGCAGTATACATTTTTTTTAAATAATTTTAGTTTTATTTGTGGCAGCCGAAGTCTATCTTTATGCCGTGTTCGGCTATTCAAATAGATGGATCATTTAAGCTGTCAGTTGTCACGTCAAACCAAACCGACCGGTTACTGCGGCGTTCAGTAAACATTCGACATACGAGTACTGCAGTATTTTTCCATCATAAATAGTTCAAAAATTATTCATTTATTTGTTTTTGACGATTGTTGCCAATACGTTGTGGAAAGTTTTGATGACAAGACAAGTAGTTTGTGTAGAGGCTTTATAGGGTTCCGTATCCGAAGGGTGGAACCCTATTATAATTATTTGATTTAGTTTTAAAAGTTTTCATTACATTTCAATTACGATAAAAATACCCCACACAAATTAGAATACCACTACCTGCTATGTAAATAACAGTGACGGAGTAACATAAAACATCTTCGATATAAACTAAACTAGCTGCGCCCCGCGGTTTCACCCGCGTAAGTCTCGATCCCGTGGGAATATCGGGATAAAAAGTATCCTATGTGTTAATCCAGGTTATAAGCTATCTGTTTGCCAAATTTCATCCAAATCCATTCAGCCGTTTTTGCCTGATTGAGTAACAAACATCCAAACACACAAACACACAAACTTTCACATTTATAATATTAGTAGGATGGGAAAAATACGTAATATTTAAGCTAAGTCAAACACTACGCAAGGAAAGATAATAAAATTTATATGGGACCTCTGAAGCATGACCTACCAAAGCTCAAAATCATTAATCATTAATCATCAAAATCGATTCATAATTGGCGGAGTAATCGCGTAACGTAAAGCACAAAACACAAAAAAAAAACCTACAGGCGAATTGAGAACCTCCTCCTTTTTAAAGAAGTCGGTTAAAAATTAAAGGGTGTTCCCATATAAGAAAGGTGTTTTTTTTCGGCGTTTTTTGCTAAATATTGTACGGTGGTACGGAACGTTTCACGTGCGAGTCGCACTTTGCCGGTTTTTTCTGAAGCATCACGTTATTCGGTAGAGCAGTTTCGGAGAATATGCTAAGCAAGGGGGTGTCTTTAGAGACGGCATCTCTGAAGTCACCCCCTTGCTTAGCATATTCTTACTACCCTTGCCTAGCTTAAATATGTTGAGATGTGCGAAGAAGACAAAATGTTGCGCTGACACAGAATACATTGGGATAGGGACGTACGGTCGGCTTCCAGTCAAACTGGATGCAGCCGAATACCAGTATTTTACATGGAGCGCCTTCCAATCTGACCACCACAATCCAGTAACTGAGTTATACGATACCCTTTGGTGGTGATCTAAATATTATTAGCACTCGTAACAAATATGGATTTACAGAATTATACACATTAGAATCAGCAATACAACTCTAAGCTTATGTAAGTGTATTGAATGACTATTTCATGAAATCATGACATTTGGCACTTTTATGAACTTAGAGAGTTGTATTGCTGATACTAATGTTTATAATTCTGTAAACACATATTTGTTACGGCCGCAAATCATATTTAGATCAACATACAACCTGACACTGACCTGCAAATTGCAAAAAACGTAAGAAAATTTGAATTTCGCGGGCCACCCTAGCGCATCCACCTTAACCTAATGGATCAACCCGTGCGGCTGTTATTAGCTATTTATTACTTAACCATGATTATTAAAATTAACATGGTTTCGTACTATTTACTTTACACATTTTGACTATTTCAATTTTCAATTAAATATATAAAATATAACCTTTACACAAGCTTTAAAACGCAACCTTGATAAAATAACGTCTGTTCAAATTTATTACTTCACACATTGGGTTTTTTGCTTACCTACCTTACCAAAGATAGCAAAAAATCAACAGAATTTAAGGGCGCACCCTACCTCAAATTGCTTAGCATGATCCTGCGTTATGCCGAAAATACTGCAGCATTTATTTTGAAATAAATATATGTTAAAGTTGATGATTGATGCTAGCTACTTAGCTAGGTCCTATGTTTGGCGAAAACACGCTTACATCAAGTTACCTCTAAACAGAACTATAAACCGCTGGTATTCAAAAAACTTCAAATTAGATCATGAATAATAACTGAACTATCTATATAGCAGGTCTTATGTTTATTTTTTATTACTATTATTTTCACCGTAAAAAGCAATTACCTAAACTTTTCGAGGCTTGAGAGCCGTTAGCGCCCCAGTCCGTCTCGTTCTCACTCAGATCGCGAGTAGTATGGTGCGAGCGAGATAAAATCTGAGGTAGGATACAGCTTAAAGAATACAATAGACATAGATATGACTGTAACCTATTCCGCTTAACTATTCTTCAAGAGTCATAAAAAGCCCTGTAAGAAACCGACACGTGTTTCACCTCTCAACAAGGCATCCTCAGGATGACGATTGACCAGTCGCGAACCCGAAGAGGACGTGTTGCCACACCGAGCGCTGGACGCAGAGTGAGCCTAGAGTCATGAACCATATCGCCCCGGCAATGCCTAGAGCCATGAACCATATCGCCCCGGCAATGTCTAGAGCCATGAACCATATCGCCCCGCATATGCGGCAAATTATTGCCTCTGATGACACCATAGAGGCCACCCACTACTCAGTGGTTCGACCACCTGTCTCCGACCCAGAGATCCAGGGTTCGAGATTCCCAATGGGGGCATAATTTTCTGCTCGGTTTGGTTGGTGGTAGGGCTTGTTCTAAGTCCGCCTGGCTAGCTACGGCCATCTTATCTAAGTCTGTCGCCATAGCAACAATGTTAAAAGCATTGTTGTGTTTCGGCAGTTAGAGGTAAGATAGCCAGTTCCTCTGTGGTCGAGAAGTCCGGGTGTAGCTCGTTTCCACTTTCGGCACTTGCCATCAGGGGCCTAAGTCTACTTATTTACAAACGTGTCAGTGGTCTCACAATGATCAGTTTTTGACAGATATGCCATACAAAATCTGTCAGACAACTCATCATTGTGAGACCACTGACACGTTTGTAAATTAGTTGACTTGGCTTCCAGGTGGGATGCAGACCAAGAACTTCGTTCATCTTCCTGCCCTTGTCCCATGTTACTTGGGGTCGGCGCAACACGTTTTCTTCTTCCACTCTCCCCTGTCAACCGTCACGCTATCATTCACTCCCTTCTCTTTCATATTTTTTTTTTGGTTGGTATATTGGCGTGTGCTAGCTGACATATGGCTAATAGGTAATTAGATTTATGTTTTGCGTTGCGTAATGTCAATGATTTTGCATACTATTGTATAGAATCCATTTTTTCTAACTGAACAGACAGCTGTGCTGCTGGGGAGTTTGTTGCGCCACTTCTTCTTCCCAGCTAAAGCACTAGGAAGTGGTGAAGGGTGGGCGTTTTGGGGGACTATCTTATATAATTTTGACGTTCGAAAAGTGCTGATTCTCAGCCTAGTTTGAATAAATGAGTTTTAATTTTTGATATTATTCCTCACACAATCCATCCTTTTCTTTGGCCTTGATGATGGATGGAGCGGGAGAGGTCCCGCTCCATCCATCAACATTCATCCATCCAAGAACTTCCTCGTTGAGGATTTAAAAAAAAGTTACAATTTTTTTGTTTTTTTTTTTCATTCATAGGTAGATCGGTACACTTCTGCAGTTCTGCCTAACCCTACGGGGATTACAAGCGTGATATTTTGATTGCGTTATATTATTTACCTATTAAATGCTGGTATAACGACCAATTTGTTATTTTGTCCTGTTCACTACAAACTAATTCATTTTGTGTACTTACACGATAAGGGCTCGACCCTCTGAACCCTGTTATCATAGTTTCGAAAAAAAAACCGGCCAATTGCGAGTCAAACTTGCACACTGAAGGTTCAGTAGGTACCAAAAGATTGGGCACTTGAGCAGGAAGAAAAGGCGTTAAAAATTGCTTTTCTTTTTCAAGGGATTTAAATTCCCTTTACGTTTTTTAAGGCCCTACCGTACCTCAAATTGCTTAGCATCATCCTCCGTTATGCCGAAAATAATCCAGCATTAATTTTGAAATAAATGTTAAAGTTGAGGTCAAATTAGATCATGAAATCGAATTTGAAGTATTTTTTAATACAAGCGGCTGCAGTATTTTCGGCATAACGGGGGATCATGCTAGGTAATTTGAGGTTGGGTAGGCCCTTAAAAAGATGTAGCCCTGTGAGCTGTGCTGTGTATGACTGCTGTGAGTCCTGTGATAGTTATACGTTATATCCCTTAGCCCTTAGGTCGCGGAACCCTAAAAACGATTACGTAGCCCACTGATACCTTATCAACTAGTTTTCGAAAACAGTTTTAAAAATATTCCGATAACTCGTACCTAATGAGAGATAAGAGCGAACTATGATAGATAAAGCAACTAGTTTTCAACTATTTGACAACATTTTTGAAGTGGAATAGAATTTTTTATTTAGGAAAGAATGTTCTAGGGTTTTTGCACGGGTCGATCCATCAGGTTAAGCTACGTTTGCCGGGGTTGGCCCGTGGATGGGTCCCATCCACCATCTTTATCGAGACTCCCCCGTGCTTCGGAAAGCACGTTAAGCCGTTGGTCCCGACTGTCAGTCGTAGATCTTGGACAGTCGTTACGGGTCGTCAGAAGCCCGAAAGTCTGACAACCAGTTTTGCCAAGGGGTATCGTATGACCCAGTTACTGGGTTGTGGAGGTCAGAAAGACGAGACATTCACTGCTGGATATAGGCCTCCCCCCGATTTTCAAAGATCCACGTATGACAGCCGGGACCAACTGCTTAAACGTACTACGGAAGGGTCTCGATATGTCACCCATGTATGTATGTATGTTCACCGATCCAGGGACCGACCGCGGCAGGGGTAGCTTAACCTTCGATCGACCCGTGCGGCTGTTATTATTTAGCCACGATCCCCTCACCAACAAGGAAGTCTCCCAGTCAATCAACCACGAAAACAGGGGCACGAAAACATAATTTTGTTCACAAAATATCTAAAAATCAAACTAAAATCCAGGTCTGATGTAAATAATAGTCGAATTGCATCATAATTTCCGATCTACTGCGCACAATGAATGGCGAAAGACGGCCAATACTACTTTCAAATCAAATGTGCCATACACAATCATTAAGGGATTGTGGCTTGAGGATAGGCAGGGTGCTCCAGTCGGCTTAGCAGGGGGCTAATCTCTAAGAAAAAACAACCGACTTCCAAAAAACAAAGTATAAAGTTACCTTTAATTTTGGAAGTAGGCGGCAAAAAACGAAAATTGAAAAGCAAAGACACCGACTTCCGAAATTAAAGTTATTTTTCACTCTTATTGTGTTTTTTTTTTTGAAGTCGGTTGTTTTTTTTTTGTAAAAAGTTTTTATTTTTCACTTTTTAGTTGTGGTACCTACTTAACCCACACAAATTCGAATACCACCATGTAAATAATAGTGACGGAGTCACTTAAAACATCGCCTAGATAATAATAAGAGGGGAAAATACGTAATATTGAAGCTAACTCAAAAACTACGCAAGAAAGGTTAATATGGGACCACCTCTGAAGCATGACCTACCAAACAATTCATATTTGGCGGAATACATACACACAAAAAAAAAAGAACATACAGACGAATTGAGAACCTCCCCCTGTTTGGAGAAGTCGGTTAAAAAGATGTAATAAGACATCACAGACAGACAAATCAAAAATCCGGAGTCACACTCACACGTTGTAGGGCTATAAATCGAACAGATTACGATCCTCCATTTTGAAGTCTCAAGAGTGAAAGTGAGTGTGAGTTGAAGTCAGTTTAAAGTGTCTGGGGCATGGAATTTCTTGACCATTTTTCTACATAGGAACCTACTACGCTTTGGAATGGGCAACTAGCTTCATCGTTCTGACTGCCTCCTTGATTTAAAAGTGCCTGTAGTTGGTTTATTTGAAGTAAATGCTTTGAGTTTGAGTTTTGAAGGTGTTTTACGTAATTTGGGTGCTGATTGGATCACACAATCCATCTACTTTTTCTCTCCTCTTCATCAACATATTTGTAAAAATGCCCTATTAAGTCTCGACCTGAGACGCATTAGGTCTGATATGGAATTTACAATACAATACAAATCCGACCTTATACGTCTCAGGTCGAGAACTACATTTTCAGTTGCAGTTTCTCAGTTCCCAATGAATGAACCAGATCACAAGGAACAAAAAAATGTGGTATCAATTAAAAATCCTAATACAACAACAATAAGGCCCATTTTCCTGTGAAACATTGAATGCTCATTCTCCCAAGCTAGACTGTACGTTCTACATGGAAGTTAGAAGTTTTTTTATGGCATTTCAAAGAAATAATGAAAGTGCAACAGCCGACAACTCGTAGGAAAATTGTAGTAAACACGTTCTACGTCTTGCGCTTGCGACACTTCTCAGAAATGTACGCTACGAATGCAGAGAAAAAACGCGGTTCAATGCGGAAAGTATGCAGTTGTTAGCCTAATTTAACTTCAGAGTAATGATGGCTAGAAAAACTGGGTGGGATTTTCACCTCGTTTTTGAAACAATGTCACTGAGATACTATCGAACTCAGGAGCTCGTGGCTAAGTAATAACCACGCCGTACGGGTCGATTTATCAGGTTAAGCTACCCTTCCGGGGTTGGCCCGTGGATGGGTGCCCATATTTACATACCGAGACTCCTCCGTGCCGCGGAAAGCACGTTAAGCCATTGGTCCCGGCTTTCATTTGGTGGATCTTTGACAGTCGTTACGGGTCGTCAGAAGCCCGAAAGTCCGACAACCAGTCTTACCAAGGGGTATCGTATTACCCATTCCCAATTACTAGGTTGTGGAGGTCAGACAGGCAGTCGCTCCATGTAAATTACTGGTATTCAGCTGCATCCAGTTAGACTGGAAGCCGACCCCAACATAGTTGGGAAAAGGCGAGGCAGATGATAATGCTTAATTGGAAGAAATGGTACTCTCTCAGTTTCTCTAACGAATTGTGTCTGTCTATTTGTTTATGTGATTAACTGCGTCAATAACATAATCATTAACATGAATAGAATGATTAGATATAAGTCGAATAACTTTTTCAATACGAGATGATAACACAATCTTATGTTACACGAAAATATTGTTTTGAACATTGAACAAGACAAAAAAAAAGTGGTGAACTGATAGGTACGCAGTTTCGAAATAAACAAATGCGAAGAAAATATATAAGAGTTACGCGATAGAAAGAGAGGGAAATTCTAGGTGTTCTGTGGGTAATTAGCGCTGTGCGACCTGAATTGCACTTTATTGTGTGGTAGCAAGAGTCGCTTTTTATTTAAATGATTTTGTGGAGTGAACTATCTGTATTCATCTGAGGTCTAACTTAAATCTTACAAGTACCGTAAGACAAATCCAGCATAAGCCGAGGGCCTAGACAAGTGACAATCGCTTCCAAAACGTTTCGTTTTTCTACAACGACTTTCAACAGGATTGACAATGACAAAAGCTTTTCGATAGCTTATGTCACTCCTGTACATTTTTGCCTTTTCCATCATCGTTATCGCTGATAGAATTTCACTTTGTCTAGGGCCTCAGGTCTCTTAAGGGCGCACCCTTCCTCAGATTTTATCCCGCTCGCACCATACTACACGCGACCTGAGTGAGAACGAGACGGAGTGGGGCGCTAGCGGCTTTAAAGCGTCGAAAAGTTTAGGTAATTGCTTGTTACGGTGAAAATAATGGTAATATAAAAAAAATAAAAATATATAAGACCTGCTTTATAGATAGTTCAGTTATTATGCAAAGGTTCATGATCTAATTTGAAGTATTTTTTGAATACCAGCGGTTTATAGTTCTGTTTAGAGGTAACTTTGGTTTTTTTTTCTATAGAGAACATTTTATGTAATCGTGTTTTCGCCAAACATAGGACCTAGCGTCAAACCTCAACTTTAACATATATTTATTTCAAAATGAATGCTGCAGTATTTTCTGCATAACGGAGGATCATGCTAAGCAATTTGAGGTAGGGTGCGGCCTTAATATATTGAAACAGCATACTAAGCTAGGCCAAGGTTAGTTTAACTGATTTTTGACTGCGCCAGGCGCTTGGCGTAGCAACACGTCGTGTTCGGTTTTGCTACTGGTTGCGAGTACTATGCACCTGACCATTCTGAAGAACATCACCAATAAAAAATAAATAGCCTATTATTTCTTGCCTTGAATTTAAAAAAAAGTAGTATAAAAAAACATGCATGCAATCATAATCCAACATTCCATTTCGAATCTATTATTACATATTGATTGATATTAGAATTATTTACTTATTTGCTATGTTAAAAATTTGTATTTTTATAATTATTTTGGCACAAGAACCCCTCTTTCTCTTAGAAGGTGAGAACATCACCAATAAGGTCACTTTAATACGTCCTTCGAGGGCGTTCCCTCCCTGATTTTCCACCTTTTGTTAGTCGCCTGTCATTCATCCTCTCGACATGACCTAACCATAGATGCATACTCTTACAATTTTATTTTAGTTATTAGCAAGTCATTCACGTCTTTTTATCTAAGTACATACATACCTACTTCAATAAATAAAAAATTAAAACAAAACATGTATTATCAAATTTATCAAGCTCGTTTTTTTAACAACAAACTTTTTGATGATGATGTCCTATCATTTTGACCGTGAAAATGTTATTGATAGTATCTTATTTTTGTTTTATTTGAAAGAACAGTGGGGTAGGTTATATGCTGTTATCTGTTAAATTCATAACATATTAAGATACGAGGTATTTTAAAAATAACTTACCTATGTTTGGTTTGTACGTACTCTGGCTTTTTTATCAAACCCTAAGGTCATATCTGGTCATCAGGTGGTTATAATTTGAGCAAGCCCTGCTGCAGGCGTAGCATGGCGCTTTCTATCTCTACGACGAATAGACATAGCTTTTTCTATACAAAGTGACAGTTCGTTTCTTCATTTTTGACATCCACCGTAGAAATCTTTCTACAATCTGTTATTTTGTCTTTCATTTCTGACGATCTTAGTCTAGGTCTTTTTATATGTAGACTATTTCGGAAGAAAGTTTTCTATCCTTACTGTCAAAATCACACTGACAACCGATAATCCTATGATAAAACAAAGAATTCTGAGTCGAATTATGTAAAAGAGTGAATTTCGTAAAAAGTGCAGTTGACTCTTTCTACTTTGCTGCCATCTCGTACTCTCTACTGTCTACAGGAAACGTTATTTTTGTCTACTCTTCCGTCGACAAAACGGTGCTCATGCTACGCCTGCTGATTTTGTCCGTTTCGGAGATTAGCTAGAACGAAATTACAGTTTTTTTTATATTGTTTTTTTACCTTATACATATACTTTCATATACATTTAATATTACCAACAGACGCTTCGATTTAATTTATTTGTATGTATGTATGTGACTAGGCCATCAGCCTCCACCAACTTAGTTAAATCCCTAATCATGCGCATCAGTTTAACAGTATTCAATCTCATTCTAAGTAACGGGTGTAAAAAGACACTTTACGAAGCCGTCATTTGTTCTTCCCGTCTTAAGGGTTCCGTACCTAAAGGGTAAAACGGGACCCTTACTAAGACTCCGCTGTCCGTCCGTCTGTCACCAGGCTGTATCTCATGAATCGTGGTAGCTAGAAAGTTGACATTTTCACAGATGATGTATTCCTGTTGCCGCTATAACAACAAATACTAAAAAAATTAAATTAAAAATTTAAAAAACCCCCGACAAAAACAAAGCGTCTAAAAAGTAAAAAAATAATATCATAAAAGTTGTAGGTAATATTTTGATCCAAGCGTCGTCGTGTCGGGGGACGGCTAATGCAAACGCCAGCACACACTAGGCATAATGAAAGTATGCTGTTGTAGAAAGGATAGCTGCTGTTAACTTCCTATTTTCATTAGCCGTCCCCCGACACGACGACGCTTGGATCAAAATATTACCTACAACTTTTATGATATTATTTTTTTACTTTTTAGACGCTTTGTTTTTGTCGGGGGTTTTTTAAATTTTTAATTTAATTTTTATTTCCAGCTTTTTAAATTTTATATTATATTACTAGTAGAAACGCTACGATCAAGACGCAGCTCGCCGAAATCTGCGTAGCTGTACGTTTTTTGCCACAGTGAAGCTTGTTACCTACTAATTCACTCTCATTTATCTTTCCTACTCCATCATCAGACTTTGATCACCATCTATCTGTAACCTATTTGTTGAGACCTTTCCAATGAGTCCAAACGCGATACCTCTGCTGTAAGTTCGTGAGGGAGTTGGGTATCCTGCAAATTCCAGGTGATGCTGCAGCATCAGCTCAAGGTTACTACATATATTCTTTTCATATAATTGAAATAAGAGAATTCTAAATTTCCAATCGATTAGACCTGTGGAAGATGCTCACATCCATTCATCAACTAGAAAAGAGCTCATAATTTTCAAACGGCTGAACCGATTTTCTTGAATCATAGCTAAGAACACTCTCGATTAAGTCACCTTTCAAACAAAACCAAAAAAATCAAAATCGGTTCAGCCGTTTGGCAGCTACCATGGCGCAGACAGACACACAGATACACAGATACACAGATACCCCTCTTTTTCCGTCGGGGGTTAAAAACAGAATAAAATAAATATTTAAGGGGGCTCCCATACAACAGACATGATTTTTTTTTAAATACAATAGACGCTGATATATTTAGTAACCTATTCCGCTTGACTATTCTTCAAGAGTCATAAAAAACCCTCTCTCCCTCTCTCTGCGTCCAGCGCTCGGTGTGGTAACAAGTCGCGTTCTGGTTTGCAATTGGTCAATCGTCATCCTGAAGATGGCTCGTTGAGAGATGAAACACGTGTCGATTTCTTACAGGGTTTATATGACTCTTGAAGAATAGTCAAGCGGAATAGGTTACTAAATATATCAGCGTCTATTGTATTTTATAATGGATTTCCGCAAAGTCACGCCTGAATCAATTAACTATGATTCTTTTTGCCGTTTTTGTAGATAATGGTACGGAACCCTTCGTGCGCGAGTCCGACTCGTACTTGGCCAATTTTTTTTGTTCTGGACCATACCTGGGAACCTTCTGGTTACGGAGATATTGAGGGTCAAATTTCCGACCATTTCAGACGTTTTTTAGAGAAAGCAAGTTTTAAATGTCATAATAACTTAATTTTAAATACAAACCCTGAACCTTTACATGCACCCATAAACACAATGTTTTGCGTGCGTTACGTTGCGCACTGCCGTAAACAGCGTTTTTTATCAAAAATAAAAGTCGTTTCCCAGCAGTTATTTTTGTGAAATGTTACTTAATTTGATTTCAGAATGCGTAGTTTTCGGCAATGTGATGGGACTTTTTACACCCTGTTTATTATGTATGTCTTGAGGAGCTCGTGGCTAAGTAATAACAGCCGCACCGGGTCGATCCATCAGGTTAAGCTACGCTTGCCGGGGTTGGTCGGTAGATGGGTGACCATCTTAACATACCGAAACTCCTCCGTGGCTCGGAAAGCACGTTAAGCCGTTGATCCGGCTGTCATTGACAGTCGTTACGGCTCGTCAGAAGCCAACCAGTCTTACCAAGGGGTATCGTATTACCCAGTTACTGGGTTGTGGAGGTCAGATAGGCAGTCGCTCAGTGTAAAATACTGGTATTCAGCTGCATCCGGTTAGACTGGAAGCCAACCGCAACATAGCTGAGAAAAGGCTAGGCAGATTGATATTATGTGTCTTATTTTAACGCCGTATCGTCCATCAGTTGGCATACAATGGCCGAGCGTCGGTTTTGCATGAATACACAAGCATTTGAGTGATTGATGTTTTACTACGTTTTGAAATTTTTACTTTTCCACATTCCAGTTGATTTGCGATTGTCTGTTTATGTGTGTATTACAATTTCTTGTGAATACTCGAGGCAGGCAGACATGTTGTAAGCAAAAATGTGCATATAGGGGGCTCGTGGCTAAGTAATAACTAATAACAGCCGCACGGGTCGATCGGTCAGGTTAAGCTAGGCTTGCCGGGGTTGGTCCGTGGAAAGCACGTCAAGCCGTTGGGGTCCCGGCTGTCATTCTTGGATCTTTGACAGTAGCCGTAAAGAGGAAATATAGTCGGTCTCGTCTCCATACAAATGCTCTCGCCTGTTTTGTCTATGGTTTATGCCTTATTATTATATTATACCTTAGAGCAATATTTTTTTACAGTAAAATAAATATCAACTTGTTCTATGCATCTATGTTTTCCGTTTTGATGATACATTATCTGTAGAAGCACCCTCAGAAAATGCTCAAAATTGCCTGTTTAGACCACTGTCATCAGAGGCCTATTGTACAAACTTGACAACTATTAATGAAAAAAAAAAATGAAAAACATAGGGGCACAGTAAATATCCTTCGTAATCAATTTATAAAATATCTTTCAAATTGGTCAAATATTGAAGGAGCCGAACCTCTAATAATGACTTTTTGTATGGAGAAACGACCCTATTTCCTCGTCAACTGTTTTACTCAACTCCATACAACATAGCTCTTATAGCGCAGCTCATAGTAGAAGTTATCCAATAAAAAATGAAAATGTATGTAATATTTATAACAAGTTTTAGATACTAAGTTGTATCCCGTGGCTTTCCTAGTGCGCTCCCTAAGCTGGTTTAGAAACCGCTAGTCGGCTACCACAGTGGAGAAATGTCAGAAATACAACTTATAATTGCCCTATTTTTCAAACGACGCAAAGTGCTTCTATAGATCAGTGTTACTCAAAGTGTGGTCCGGAGCCCCTGGGCTCCAGAAAGACTCTGTGGGGGCTCCGAGAAATTACTGGTCACAATGAACCAGTACATTCGCGGAGCCCCCACAGAGGCTTTGAGGAGCCCAGTTTCCTAAACTTGGACGCTGTGAAACAAGTTTTGCAACATCTGAAAAAACGGCGAACGGTTTTGATTATTCTAAGGTTCCGTCAAAAATTTCGTTTTACAAAAGGGTTCCGTCGCCAAAAAAGTTTGAGTACCGCTGCTATAGATCAAGAGCTAGAGAGTAAGATAACATCACGGCTATTTAGTGTTTCTATAGTACACCTAGCATTTCGCAAGTTATTTATAATTCCCACGTAATTAGGGGGTTTTTTTTTTCTCCAGAATAAGGAACAGTAGCCACAAGTGTTTTTTTTTTCTATTCTCAGCTTTGTCCTACAAGTGTTTGATTGTGGTTTGATTCAGGCGTCTGAGGTCGGCCGTCGTCGCCCGAGCAAACTTCGGCCGATCAGAGGCCCTAGACAAAGTGACATAGGCCCTCAGAGGCCCTAGACAAAGTGACATAGGCCCTAGATAAAGTGATATCAGCGATAACGATGATGGAAAAGGCAAAAATGTATAGGACTGACATAAGCTTTCGAAAAGCTTATGACAATTCTGTTGAAAGTTGTTGTAGAAATAGGAAACGCTTTCGAAGCGATTGTCACTTGTCTAGGCCCTCTGGTGTATTTCGACCGTAAGACTTTTAAAGCCTCCCTGCACTATCTGCATCTGTCAAACAGTTCCATTCTAAGTCACCGAAACCCACCATTTGTTCCATAGACATTACAGAGTTGACTTTCTGTCCCACCTTCCCACTAGCTACCTCACTCGCTCACTCTTTTTTGTTCGATCACCTCTACGTTGCATTTACAATTCAATGGTGAGGCAAAAAGCGGTTGCACTCGACTGGCTGTGTGCGAAGTCATAAAGCCTATTTAGAAATGGCGGTGGGTTAGGTAGAATTCAATACCATGAGTAGGAATGTGAAAAATTATCGTATACTTGAGTTTAGATCTGGGGGCCTAATACGGCCACATTAGCAATTCCTCTAAAAGCAATTCATTTCCTGAATTTCCAGCTGTCATTAGGAATTCCTCTAATTTGACACAAAAGCAATTCATAATGTGTGGAGCATTTAACGAATTTCTATGGAAAACTGTCAAACAGATGAATTATTTCGTAATATGAATCGCACGCAGATCATATTATGAATAGTCAGTTTGTGACATTTTACGATGATTCATAATATTTTCCTAATACGATTCTGCCAAAGTGACTGTTTTAAGCCCCCTGCTTAGCCTTTTCCCAACCATGTTGGGGTCGGCTTCCAGTCTAACCGGATGCAGCTGAATACCAGTAATTTACATGGAGCGACTGCCTATCTTATCGTATCCGAAATTGGCAATTTCGGATACGTCGAAGTCAAATAATTGATTTTTAATTAGTTCAAAGTTATATTTAGAGAATATTAATTAGTGAGTGACCTTATTGGATATGTTTTTAAGAAAGGTGCATATTAGCTAAGGCATCGACATTCACACTTTAAAATGCACTCAAACCGAGACAACTGAAAATTCTATTTTCTTTAACAAAATTAAACTCAAAGTTTTACCGTGCCCTTTACGTTATCAATTTGGCCACTAAATTATTCCATCAACTCATTCCCAAGTTATCAAACTAAAGTTGCGCATACGCATACGACCCACCGACGGATGTGACGTCATTCATTCAAATTATTTTATCAGCTCTTATTTCAAAATCGAAAGAAGTCGTCCGCCATATTGTTTGGCTGGCGAAGTGTCATGTCAACCGTCTTCGCATCTCGAAAGTGCGAATAGGAGTGTGATTTATGTAAAACGATAATGGAGGCTGTAGAGATTTACTTGCATTTTATTTACTTAATTAAACAAATACGGGTGTGGAAGACCGCAATATATTTACTTTGATTTTTGATTGAAGAGAAAGCAAAAAACCTTTTAATGAATTTGAGCGAAAGACTGCCTAAAGAGGCATTTTGCAAATTTTTTGCATGTTGCTCCCATACTATGAATTTCTTCTGAGGTATCGTGACTATATTTACCGAAGAATCTCAAGGCGGATCCACATCTGCGCACGTGCACGAACAGAACGGTTCGCGTGCATCTTTGGAACATAGTATGGAGACCTTTGGACATGTTCGCGAGCTGCCAGCGACCAGGGGGCCAAGTCTACTAATTTACAAACGTGTCAGTGGTCTCGCAATGATGAGTTTTTGACAGATTTTGTATTGGCATATCTGTCAAAAACTGATCATTGTAAGACTACTGACACGTTTGTACATTAGTAGACTTGGCCCCCTGTTCGCGTGCAAGTTAAAAGTTCCCTCGCGCGCACGAATAGTGCGGTTCTCATGCATCTTAGGAACATAGTATGGACACCTTCAGTTCAGGGTTCGGGTGCGTTGCGCCCTTGTGGATCCTTGCACATGAACCGTTCGCAACATGCGCGAGCGCATGTATATCGTCGCGACCATAGCCATTCGAGGCGCATAGCGTGCACGGTTCGTGCGGTGCGCTGCTGTGGACGCGCCTTCATATGCACAAACAACTAGACCCGGAAACAAGTATCAAACATTTCTACCAAGTGGAACATGGAATCATGGAACCCGTGTATTGAGATTAAGAACAAATTAAATAAAAACCCTGTCAGAATAAACCTAGCTACTGTCATTATTTCGCAATATTACTTTAAAACTTCATAGATCTTGTCGACAACTTTCATTTAGGTGGTCACCTCTGACTAGCGGGATGTATCATAAGCGGAGCGGATGAGCGGAGCAGTACAGTATAGGTAGTGCAGCTTTTAGTGGTAGTGAGGTAAATTCCCGCAAATATTCTACTAGCGAGAACTTTGCTGTTTTCTCGAGAATATTCTGTATCAGATTTTACGAGAATTTAAAAATTTGATGTCTCTATTGAAGTAGACGTTTTAGGGGTGAACAGGGTGTAAAGTTCACTCATCCTCTATAGAAAAGGGAGGATCCTCCGACCAGACGGGTGTTGTGTCTGGCGAGCAACTGCCCAACGATTGATGTCGGAAAACTTACTTTCTTTAAAAAACGTCTGAAAAAGTTGAAACCTTCATATCTCCGTAACCAGAAGGTTCCCAGGTATGTTCCAGAACAAAAAAATAATTACAATGACGGGAATAAAAAGTAACTTTCGGCTTCGTTAAGTGTCTTTTTACAACCGTTATGGCCAAATCCCATGGTTCTTCCTGCTACCAAATACTAGTACATATCCCCCTGCCATGGCCACGGAAACACCAGCACGTGCCCCCATAAAAAAATATAATGTCAAATATTGAACGGTGGTACGGAACTCCTCGTGTGCGAGTCCAAATTACACTTGGCCGCATTTCTTTTTGCCAATAATCTATTTTCTAATACCTTTTTTGGCCATAATCTTTTTTCAAATACCTCTTTTCTTGAATGTACTCAACCGCACCGCTGTCTCCTATGAGTGTAACAGCTTCCTTACAAAACTTTTACATTGTAGAGTAACTTTCAAAGCTCGCGTCCCGTTACCATGACTTGTGGAACGATATAGCGTTTTAAAATTAATAATTATTATACGTTAATGGTATTTTAGATGGGTTTAAGAGCTAATTAAGGGCTTTCAAAATGGTGTTGTTTAGGAAATTGCCTTTTCTTGTGATAGGAACAATGATTTTAGCAATAAGATCGAAAAAAAAAATTATTTAATTTTTATATTTTTTTTCTGCAAGTTGCAAAAACTTGACTAATATCATTTATTTATTTATAAAGGCTAATACATAAACATCATTAACCCACAGTCTTTGAGATAATGAATCATTGAGTGAAGTCGAATTGTCGGGTATTCTCGACAGCAGTGATGGCACTGTGGAGACGACATCGACTTACGAGCCGTGGGCCGTTGTTTCAAACCTAGACAGGACTTAACTTTGTGTAAATGATTCATCACTTACTACGAAAAAGAACATCCTGCTCTCAAATCGATGAAAAATACATTGGGAGGCAACCGGCATGTCTTGGACCCAAAGAGGCGAATACTTGTGACATCCACCAACCCGCAGTGAGCCTAAAGGCTCGTACAGACGGGCGCGAGATCGCGGGCGCGATAGTCAGCGCGAACCTAGTCGCGATATCGTGCCAGTCTGCACAATTCTTATAGCAAGCCTTATAAGCATAAAATTCGACAGATTTTAAAATTGAATTACTTATATTATTTTATTTCTCATAATGATACAGGGTGTAGAAAGACCCATCACAGCCGTCAACTACGCATTCTGTACATCAAATTAAATAACATTGCACAAAAATAATTGCTGGGAAACGACTTTTATTTTTGGTGTGATAAATCACTGTTAACAGTATTGCGCAACGTAACGCACGCAAAACATTGTGTTTATGGGTGCATGCAACGGTTCAGGGTTCGTGAGGGTATTTAAAATTAAGTCTCTCCGTAACCAGAAGGTTCCCAGGTATGGTCCAGAACAAAAAAAAAATTACAATGACGGGAATAACAAGTGACTTTCGGCTAATCTTTAACACCCGTTATTTACTTAGTTTTTATAACATCTATGTCTATGGGTGACACTAATTTGCTAGTCGCAAAAAATGCTCTAGAAAAGTTGTATTTTCGATTAAAAAATCGTTCTAAATTCCGTTGTCTTTACGTCGCGCGTTCATGTTAGGGCCTCTGTACTCAGCATGTGACAAATGACAGCACACATATTTTTCAATCATCGTACACACACATACACAAATATTCCTATACAAACACACCCATCGCCTCTTGCTGCCCATAAAATGATTGACAGATTACATTTTCAAATTCATAACGTTGATCTACCATTCAACAAATAAATTGGTCGTGTCATTGACGAAAAGACAACACTAAGGATCTGTGATTACGTCATCGCATGTTTTTATTTTTGGAGTTGTAAGTAGATGAGATGTCTAAGAAACTAACGTTAATTTAAAGATCTCTGATTTGTTTTGGTAGATCCTTGGTTGATGAGATTATTGAGTGTGCAAGTCACCCGCTGCCATTTTATCCGTGTATTAACATAACAGTCAAAGTCAAATAATTTATTTCAACTACATACGTGCACATAAAAAAAATAGAATGACTGATTCTAGTTGCCCCTTCCAAAAGGTAGTTTTCGTATGGAGAAGAATGGGCAAGAAACTCCACCGTTACTCATGTAAAAATGTTTTACAATATTTTGTCAACCTTACATATTATAAAACAAAATCCTCTCGCGTCTGTCTGTCGTCCTGGGGGCCAATAAGTCTACTAATTTACAAACGTGTCAGTGGTCTCACAATGATCAGTTTTTGACAGATATGCAATACAAAATCTGTCAAAAACTAATCATTGTGAGATCACTGACACGTTTGTTAATTAGTAGACTTGGCCCCGTGTTCGCGATAAAATCAAAAACTACTGCACCGATTTTCGTGCTGTTTTCAACAATGGATAGAGCGGTTCTCGAGGAAGGTTTAAGTATATAATAACCGACATCCACGCGGGCGAAGCCGCGGGCATCAGCTAGTAAATTATTAAATTACATATGAAGACGATGCATCTAGAATAAGATTACTGTACGACAATAGGAAAAAGAATTAAAAATGGAGCAATGACAAATAAATAAAGTATGTGGTAAATACATGGTGTGCATAGTACTGAGTGACCGAGCTCTACTGGTGAAAATAGAGATTGCTCATTGTATAGGATAGTACCTGAGGATAGTACATAAAATATACTAATTCCATGCTGCTATGTCATTATTCTAAGGTAGCCATCTTGTTTTTATCTTTGGGCGAGCAAGCTCTGCTCGTATG
This sequence comes from Lithophane socia, assembly GCA_947522985.1. NCBI lineage: Eukaryota > Metazoa > Arthropoda > Insecta > Lepidoptera > Noctuidae > Lithophane > Lithophane socia. Next base: position 5,733,816 of record OX383280.1, read on the forward strand.
AAAATAGAGAAAACGAATTTTCCCAGATATGAGACCTAACTAGATCGATTTTTCGCCCCCGCAAAACCTCTATTTGCAATTTGCAACTTTCATCAAAATCGTTACAGTCGTTTCAGAGAACGCCGCACAATGTTTGGACACACCTTAAGAGATATCTGCCTTCTAGTGGGAAAATTACAGGCCGATACATTTTTATCTCAGCTGCCATTTTGAATTAAGCAACAGCGTGTCGAAACTCGAACGCAAAGCTTTAATGATGGACGCGGATATCCAAAACGCTGCGTCATTTCCACTTTCTTGTTTTTTTGTCTACGCAAACAGTGGACAACGGTACCGAGCATACTGCCAAGTCATAGCCTTTTTAGCATTTTGTAAGTACTCTAAACGTGTTAATAGGACTTTATTTAATAACAATAACGCAACATCACGCCCGTAATTCCCGAAGGGTTAAGCAGGTGTACCTATAGGACACCCACATTGCGCCAGTTATGTTTGAGTCCCATGTAATAGGGGGCGAGCCTATTGCCATCAATAATCAATAATCAACATCAATTGCAATCAATATCCGGGCTATCCTGAAGGCCTCCAGTCAGGGCATAACACTTACAAACTAAGTGACTGCACGCTAAGGGTACCCCCTATGGGGTTCAGACCTCGGCTTAGGGCGTCACTGGGGCAGCACCCAGGCTAGATGAAATTTAGATTATTTTGGCACGTATTTAAAGTTGGGTCCGAGTGCTCACGGGTTGACACTTCCTGTGACCTAAGGGCTGGCTTATACCTTTGCCAGAGGCTAAGCATTGCCATACAACGTGGCAATGCCGCCAGTCTCTGTGTAATGTACCCAACATTAGCAGTCGACAGCGTTCCCGTAGAATTTTTAAACGTTGAGCGAGTACTCTTTGATTGCTAGTCGCTGCGGCAAACGAGTACCCCCTGGCGGTGTGATGTGAATAGTCAGCGATCCACTATTTATTATTTATCTATCTCTTTTACTTACACGGGACCTACAATCTTTGGTACGTTTCTCGAGCGAGAAAAAGAAAATCGTTGATAGCTAGTCGCCTCCTCGTCGGCGCGCGGCGCGGCTGTGAGACAGCTGCCTCAGCCGAGTCATTGCTACCTTTCTTAAAAGATATCAAGTAGGTGAGATAAAAAAAAGTCAATGAGAAAGATTTCCATCGTTCGTTTCGCGTTTCAAAAGTGCTAAATCATCGCCCAAAGGTCGTTTCGTGCTGTCCAAAGTCCAAAGAGTTCTTTGCACTTTGGAGCTTTATAACCTTTATTAAATGAAAACCTAGATGATTGAGATTGTTTAGGACACCCCAATTAACCATAATCAGCCTATAATGTTCCCACTGCTACACGGGACACGGGACACAGGCCTCCTCTCTTCGAGAGGGAGTGGGCTGTAATTTACCACGCGGGCTCAGTGCGGGTTGGTAGAAGTCATATGTATTCGATTTTTTTGTTGTAAGACATACCGGTTACCTCACGATGTTTTCTTTCATCGTTTTGAGAACAGTGGTGATGAAATTATTTACACAAAGTGCCTGTCTGGGTTCGAACCCACGACCACAACTCGTGAGTTAGGGTCGTTACCACTCGGCCACCACTGCTCACCGTATTCATATTGGTATTTGCCGGGATTTGAACCCACATAATTGTGCATGAGAGGCGATACGGCGCCTTAACCACAGAGCATTAACGACATTTTACTAATTTCATATCCAGTTACTTCGTAACTCCTTGGAAAATCCCTTGTGTACGCCATGCATAATGAAAGGGCTTCTTCACTGGAATTAGACTTTACTAGGAACTCTGTAACATTGCATGTTAGGTTTAACTATAGGCTTAGTTCATGTGAAATATTAATGTACGTTCGATCGGAGGCGTATGCAGGAACCTGCTTTATTTGCATTTAAAAGAAGAAAAAATATTTCGTACATGCATCCCCACTTCAATGGTAAAACTTGCACTACAAAAATCACCCTTAGTGCTAAGCTCTATGAATGTCAAATTTATACTACTGATGAGCCTGTACATCGCATTTTATTAGTAGGTAGGTACTTTAAAAAAAATCTGCTTGGCCTTTTCCCAACTATGTTGGAACCGGCTTCAAGTCTAACCGGATGCAACTGGATACCAGTATTTTACATGGAACGACCTCCACAACCCGTAACTGGGTAATACGATACCCCTTGGTAAAATTGGTTGTGAGATTCGGGATTCTGACGACCCGTAACGACTGTCAAAGATCCACGAATGACAGCCGGGACCAACGGCTTAACGTGCTTTCCGAGGCACGGAGGAGTCATGGTATGTAAAGGTGGTCACCCATCCACGGACCAACCCCGGCAAGTGTAGCTTAACCTGATGGATCGACTTTGCTGTTATTACTTAGCTACGAGCTTCTCTGTAGTTTTAATTTGATGACTAAACTTTCGTTTCTTTTTTCCTAAACAAACCATAGTATGTATTTGTTTATAGAGTGGTGGCCCAGCGATAACGGCCGCGATTCGTAGTCGGTCGTAGGTTCGAACCCTGACAGGCGCTTTAATTTACTACAGAAAAGCGTTGAACATTTTTGAATTCTGCCAAAATACAATACTATTGAGGTCACGAAATGACATCACCGACCTTGACTGAAGCCCAATGAAGCATCACGAGGGAGTGCCAGCTATTGTGGCGCTTAGAAAACAAGTCCATGGCTAATCAAGGTTTCTGATTGTTGCTAAATACTTGAAAATCTTTACAAATTCGAGACTTTTTGTTCCTTTACAGGTTGGAGCAATCAGTGGGCGCTGTTCCCCTGATGAACATCTAGGTTGCTTCTAGGCAGGCGTGTTTCTGGCTAAACTCGGAAATGGCCGATGGAGTAAAGTTTTATACCGAGGCCACACATCATCTGCCTAGCCTTTTCTCAACTATGTTGGGGTCGGCTTCCAGTCTAAACGGATGCAGCTGAATACCAGTATTTTACATGGAGCGACTGCCTATCTGACCTCCACAACCCAGTAACTGGGTAATATGATACCCCTTGGTAAGACTAGTTGTCAGACTTTCGGGCTTCTGATGACCCGTAATGACTGTTAAAGATCCAAAAATGACAGCCGAGACCAACGGCTTAAAGTGCTTTCCGAGGCATGGAGGAGTTTTGATATGTAAAGATGGTCACCCATTCACGTACCAACCCCGGCAAGCGTAGCTTATCCTGATGGATCGAACCGTGCGGCTGTTACTTAGCCACGAGCTCCTGCCGGGCCACACGTTAGACATAATTTGAACCAAGATGTAGCCTTGTAGTATTAGCTAGCTAGATTAGCTTATAACATACAGATTTTTGCTTAACATTGGATTTGGTTCCAAGCTTGAACCAACGGCCGAGGCCCATGTGGGCGCCAGCTTTAAGCGAATGGCGACCAAGTGTAGTCCTGAGAAACCGGAGCGGAGTAATTGCGTAACACACATAAAATGACAATCAATAGCAATGCCTTTCATTTTGATAGTCCAGTCACGTTCGTTGCGCTATTTACGTTGTTGAGCAGACGAATTTTTCTAAGCTATGAAGCAATAGATTACTAATTTCCTTCAAACCCTCGCATTGTGATTGCAATTAGGATTCAGGGCCGTCTAAAATGGCGCCAAGTCGCGGGAAACAACTGGATGAGGTCCGCACGGAACCAGGAAGCGGAAGAAAGGGATATACCCACCAGTGGTTGATTCTGGACTGAATCGATGATGAATATGATGATGAAGCATGTAACAAAGATAAAAGATAATTGTAATGTATCTCGGTGGTAAGCGGTAATCATTAAATAAAAAATAAAAGTTACAAAATTCAAACCCAACTACGACAAAAAGTCATCTACTTTTTTTCGTAGTTGGTTAATAAATAGCCTATATCCAGCGGTCGTTCAAGACGCTTCCAACGATACCTCATTTGTCAAATTGTGATGAGTAGTTTAAAAGATATGAGGGAACAGATGAACATACATACATACCGATCAAAATCATAACCCTCCTTTATGCTTCGCCGTAGTCGGGTTATAAATAATTAAATAACAACCCGCACTAGGTCCGCTTGGTAGATACGGCACACTATCTCACAGACAGAAACACTCGTGTCCCAGTAGTGGGAACATTATAGGCTGATTTACTAAGCGTGGACCATCGTCCACCGTTATATCGCTTACCATCAAGTGAGATAGGTTCGTAGTTCTGCAGGCGTAGCATGGCGCTTTCTATCTCTACGAAGAATAGACATAGCTTTTTCTATACAAAGTGACAGTTCGTTTCTTCATTTTTGACATCCACCGTAGAAATCCTTCTACAATCTGACATTTTGTCTTTCATTTCTAACGATCTTTGTCAGTCTTTTTGTAGGTAGACTATTTCGGAAGAAAGTTTTCCATCCTTACTGTCAAAATCACACTGACAAGACTACCGACATTTGTCTAAGGTAGTGAAGACAATTTGATTTTGGAAAAAAAAATGCTATGACAAAACAAAGAAATCTGAGTCGAATTATGTAAAAGAGTGATTTTCGTAAAAAGTGCAGTTGACTCTTTCTACTTTGCTGCCGTCGTACTGTCTACACGAAACCTCATTTTTGTCTACTCTTCCGTCGACAAAACGGTGCTCATGCTACGCCTGCTGGTGAGATAGGTTCGTAGTTCTGGCAGCCAGTTGTATCCATATGAACATGGACGCAGCAAAAGGTAAATATCAGATCAGAATCGGAGCACGTTTCTAAAAAGTTAACACTAAAGTTTCCGCAAACCCGAACGAGGAAAAAGGTATTCTTAGGCTTTAAACGCGTTTTGAAACCAAATTGTCGAACATAACAAATCGAATTTCACGTTTTTTCTGAGAAATTCGACACTGTAAATAAATACTTACCGATTTCTATAGGCATTGGTTCATGGCAATGTTTTTACAATATTTTCTGACCAAAAAGATACAAAAAATAATAGGTAAGTAAAACGACAATCGTACAAAGCAACTGTGTTTATTACCCGAGGAGGACCCGGCGCCGGGGAGGGGACGCCCTAGAAGGACATAATATAGTGACCGTATTGGTGATCTTCTTTAGAAAGGTCAGGTGCGAAGTACTTGCAACGGGCGTGCGTGTATGACCAGATGAATGAACGTAGACGAAGCAAAAGAGGATCCTCCAACCAGACAGTGTTGTGTCTGGCGGGCAACTGAACTTGATGTCGGAATCCTACTAATATTATAAACGCGAAAGTTTGTAAGTATGGATGGATGGATGAATGGATGGATGGATGTTTGTTACTCTTTCACGTAAAAACGACTGAATGGATTTGGATAAAATTTGGCAAACAGATAGTTTATAACCTGGATTAACACATAGGATACTTTTTATCCTGATATGCCCACGGGATCGACACTTACGCAGGTGAAACCGCGGGGCGCAGCTAGTCTTGTATATACGAGTATGCCCATCGCGCGGTAAACTCTAATCGCGCGATGCAGGATTTATTTTTGATGCGTAGTTCGCATGTGGCGATGTAGATGCCACAGGAGTGTGTAAGGGTCGTAGCAGGTGGCGTTCTGTAGTTTCTGCCTACCCCCTTGGCGTGAGTTTCATCCATCCATCCTCACAAACTTTCGCGTTTATAAATATAGTAGGATTTGTGTTGAAAATTTATTTTGCCGCATGATAAGAAACCAATGTAGGACATCTACGAGATCCAGCGATTTAACAAAATTGCTGGATTTTAAACACATTCTTCCAAATTTTGTCATAGATATTTAGGTACTCGTTATTCAGCGCTTTCAAGTTTTATTTTACTGCACGCAGTCCCTTCAATGGTCAGTCTATTTGTTGTCTAAGTGATTTCCAAGGCTCCGGAGCCCCGGAAGGGTCTCGGTATGAAAAATTCATCAAAATTCGATCATCATCATCTGCCTAGCCTTTTCCCAACCATGTTGGGGTCGGCTTCCAATCTAACCGGATGCAGCTAAATTCATCAAAATTCGATGACAAACAAAAATTGCCGAAAGCCAAAACCAAATCAACAGTCGTACCTCCACTACGTAAAAGCGAAGTCTGTGTTACAAAACGTCCAGTTTTGTTTTATTTATTTATTTAAGAAGCACTTTCACCAATCTATTTCATTCGTAGGCAACTCGTTTTAAATTCTGTGCACGTTTAGAAATGTAATCGGTGGTTTTACCAGTCTATGGCAAAAAGACTAAACTTTTTAAGCTGAAAGTGGAGCTCAGACCGTACCTCTAAACTAGTAGAAATAAAAGCAAAACAATGTGACGTTATTTCTTGATTTCCCGACTACTCGCACTCAGTGGTTCTCCTCCACATTTGTATGCGCACGGACAAAGTGTCTAACTGAAACTCAATTTTCCACTTACAGGCACTTTTAAATTGTCAAGTGTTCGGTCGGTCAGAAAGATGAAGCCCATTCCATAGCGTAGTAAGTTGATATGGAGAAAAACGGGCAAGAAACTCCACGGACTCTCTTCACTAATCAAAATATTGGTTATATCAACTCTCTGCCAGCGTCTGTATTCCCGTTCACATAACCGTGTGTGTAAACAGGCATCTTCTGGTACGCTCGTTCCATCGATTACCATCACGCGAGATCGAGGTCAACAGCAGGGCCATCCTGCAATCCATCTATACTAGTATTATAAATCTCTCTTTGTTTATCTGTCCTGTTTCCTGCTTATATATCTGTGTGTTTGTCTGTTACCTTTTGATTTCCACTGCTGAAAAATGAGATCCTCACAATAAGCCCTCATTGATATGTCATACGGTAGTTTGCAAAACTTTTATTTTTTAGGTTGCCCCGAAAAGTGACCCCATATTCAAAATTCAGTCCGTGTTTGGGTCACAGAGACCCAAATGTGTCCCAAATGTTAACTTAATCGGTTCATTAGATACGGAGTAAATTGGCTGTGGCAGACGGGCAGACTGATAGACAGACACACGAGTGATCCTATAACGGTTCCGTTTTTTCCTTTAGAGGTGCGGAACCCTAAAAATAACGATCCATTAACAGATATAGGAACCGGATTACACCAAGTACAGTAATTCAAAAATCTGCATACATTAAACACAAAAATTGCATAATAATTTGTCACTATGAACAAAAGAATTGTGGGCGCGCAACCTTGGGCGGCCGGCTAATAACTGTAGGTAAAAAATACCTAAGAACTCAAAACAGTCACGTTTTAAAGGCACGCGCAGCTAAAAATAGCCCGTATAACATGTTCCGTTAAACTAATTCGAAATTTAAAAATAACTTCATAAGTAATTCAACTTAATATGGTAATGGACGGATTCTTTCTTTATTCGTCGAATTAATTAATGAGGTTATGTTAAGTAAAGTGTTATTTTTAATGCTTTGTTGTTGTCTCAACTGTTGGGGAAAGACCTCTTCTTCTATTGAGAAGGAGAATCAAAATGATCAACAAGCTTGCTCCTTGCGTGACTCCATGAAAACTTTGGTGAAGTGAGCTGTCAATAGTGTCAATCCCAAACGTCAGGTAGAATGACAGCTATCTTTACCTAAGTTTTCATGGTAAGATTTTTACAGAATAATAGACAAGCAGGATTTTACTTGATAAAAATAATGCATTCGTATGTTCCAGATTTTGAACTATGAGTACTACGCATTTTGTTCCATAATAATTTCATCAGGATTCTTCTCCATTACTTGTCATCTCAGTAGTTCCTTCTACCTGCCAGAGCTGCGGAAAAGTCCGAAAGGGATACCGAGGCCCTGGCAATAGGCAACTGAAGGAACACGGGTGGGTTTTAGTCAGTAAAAGTCTGAAATGAAATGAAATTGTTTATTCTGTAAATAGAATATTGGAATCACTTTTACACGTCATATTAAAAAGTTGTAAAAATAAGCTAGATGAGTTCGGCGTTTCCTATCTGACTACTCTAAGAAAGGCCGAAACAACGCCTCCCGCTCCACATAGAGCGGGAGAAGTCATTTGATGATTTCCCACACTCAAAAAAAAAAAAGTGTTTTTTCCATGGTTTCTTTGATCTTTTTTGATGATTTGATTTTTGATCTTTGTTGATTTCCCTAATCTAATTAAGCCATCCTATTCATACACGGCCGATATAACTTGGCAGGTCTGAACATAGGCACTACGAATTTTCGCGCATGTTCTCACACTCACACTCGCCTCGTGCCATCATTTGGTTGCAAAAAAATGTTACTACGCACTCGCAGCCCTCTGCGCGAAGTTCGGAACTGCCAAGTTACGAGTATATCGGCCGTATTGTTCTCAAAGTCAAATCATTTATTTCAATTAAACAAATTATCCACACGGTGCGTGCCTGAGGATGGACGGCGCCGCCGAGGCCGAGGAAGAGATGGAGGGACGATCTAGACGCGTACCACAGGGGTTGGATGTTGGATCGAGGTGGCCCTAGAAAAGGATGTTTGGAAGGATTTGGGGGAGGCCTTTGCTCAGCAATGGGACAGTATAGGCTAACATAAAAAAAAAACAAATAACAGGCACTTTTGAATTGTCCAGGAGTCGGTCAGTCAAATCATGAAGCTAGTCGCCCATTCCAAAGCATATTCACATTAATACCTACTGAAAACTTTCCTCACAACATTTTCCTCATTCCTGCAATGATTTATGGTGTCATCATCGTCATTATTTCAGCCAAAAGACGTCCGCTGCTGAACAAATGCCTGCCCCAAGCACCGGCACTTTTTACCCGTTCTGTGCTGCTCGCATCCAGCGGATTCCTGTGGCCTTCACCTGGTCATCGGTCCACTCCACCTTGTGAGGGGCCTTCCAACGCTACGTCGTCCGGTACGCGGTCGCCACTCCAGGGGGCCAAGTCTACTAATTTACAAATGTGTCAGTGGTCTCACAATGATCAGTTTTTGACAGATATGCCATACAAAATCTGTCAAAAACTCATCATTGTGAGACCACTGACATGTTTGTAAATTAGTAGACTTGGCCCCCAGAACCTTTCGGCCGGGGCCAACGGCCCCATCGGCCATCTGTTCTTTGGTGTAGTGATGTAGTGTGGACAAAGTTTTAGATCTCAAGGTATACTATAAAAACCGTAATACCATAAAAATATTTAATTAAATCCACAATTTTCCACTACACCGACCGAGATGCATACAATTAGGTCTTTTCCCTTTTCTCTTAATTATAAATATTTATGAACGAATACAATAATTTATTCAAACGAAATAAACACAAAATCCACTTTCCTATCGAGGTATGCTGGAAGAGATTCTTTAGAAATAAGCCTTTGTACGTAATTTTCATTTATTTTTCTGTTTATATGTCGCGGTAATATGACCGTGATATAGTTATATCCCTAGGGATATAGCTGTATACCGTAATATACTGTCGGAGTGCCCTAATATTTGCCGGCCGGCCGTTGCCGCGGCATACCACTTGGTAAAACTGGTTGTCAGATTTTTCGGCTTCTGACTACCCGTAACGACTTCGCAAGTTCCTAATATTATGACCAAAAGAATCGTTGACGTTTACGGTGGCAAAGATTACCTAAGAACGGTAGTAAAAAACGTAATTCTAACTAGAATATCTTGCCAATACAGCGATGGTTGCACTCGTCGAGTTCCCTCCAATATGGCTGAGGAAAACGTCGTAAGGAAAATATTCTAGAACCAAAAATTCGAAGACATGTGTCATCCACCAACCCGCACTGAGCCCGGGCCTGGAGGCCTGTGTCCTAGCAGTTGGGACATTATAGGCTGATTTTGCTTGCGTGTAAAGCGATGCTGATGCGGTCGTCATGCTCATGAACGGGTGACATCATTCATATCGAAATAAATACAAAAAAACTAGAAACTTCAAAACCTGGTTGGTAATCTTTTAAGGTTACTTTGAATTCATTCAACTGCTAAACCAGTATTGTTTTTCTGGCAAAGAGGTAACTCGGTGATTTTTTTAAACCAATATAAATCTGAAAGGAGTATTTAATAAGCAAATAAGTCACAAAAAACAATAAGATACCAATGGATCTCAATAATGAGTTCAAAGTCAAATGGCGCCCAGAATGGGACTAATTAAATTACATTGAATTCTCTTATTTCGTTAACTAAGTAGAAAGGACATACATTTCATTAATAGTGACACATTTAGAAGCAATTTCATTTCACTAGGTCATAGTCATAGTACAAGATGCTGAACAATGCCACTAGCCGTCAAAAGCTGATCGTTAATCATCACAAACCATCTATCTTCTTATGTTCTAAGACAGAAGAAATACACGTGGGATAATATTGTGATTCTTAAATACTTATTGGAGTCACTGGTTTTATTAGTCCATAATTTTAGTCTGTAGGCCACACAGCGATCTGCCATTATTGCTACAAACACCAATAGTAGCAGACGAATTAGTTATCGCAGGAGATCCTGCACGCGTAGCATGACAAGATGACAACCATAGAAACGGGTTTTCTACGGGTATTGTCGACTGAAGTATAGACAAAATGACAGATTGAGATGTGCGAAGGTGAGTTTGTTTGTTTGTTTGTTACGCTTTCCCGCTGAACGGCTGAACGGATTTGGATGAAATTTGGCACATGGATAGACAATGACCTGGAATAGGACAAAGGATACTTTTATCCCGGTAGTACGTTCCCGTGGGATAATTTCCGACCACCACGCGTGCGAAGCCGCGAGCAAAAGCTAGTATAAAATATGTCATTCGTTCGATTCGTCCTATTCCTATATTTTGCAACTTTTCATTGCAGTTTTCATTCGTTTCATATTATTTGAAAAACATCCGTCGACATTGTTTGGCGTCGATGTCTCGAAATATAACTCGAACGATTTTGTTTTTAGATTCGCTAACTGGAAATGGAAACGCTAAAAATTCTGACAGTTTTCAGGCTTTTGTCTTTAGCTATTAAATTATTTGAAATGTTGAGCATTGGATGTTGTAGCATCCTACTCATCATCTGCCTAGCCTTTTCCCAACAATGTTGGGGTCGGCTTCCAGTCTAACTGGATGCAGCTGAATACCAGTATTTTACATGGAGCGACTGCCTATCTGACCTCCACAACCCATTTAATGGGTAACACGATACCCCTTGGTAAGACTGGTTGTCAGACTTTCGGGGTTCTGTCTTTTGTAGCATCCTACTATTTACAAATTTAAGTTGATTATAAATCACTATAGTCCGCGCGCTACTGCTAGTCACAAAGCGCTCATTCCAAAGCGTAGTAGGTACGTATGGAGAACTGGAGAAGAACGGGTAAGAAACGCCATGGATATGACGCATCAGCACCATACAGGTCAACCATTTTGAAGGCAACTAAATTATCCAACACACGCTGACGCGCCTCCATCAGCGAGACATTTCAGTCACATGACATACTCTAAGCCGCTAGGGCACATTCAAGTCAAATAATGATTCTGATAGTACTTAGCTAGCTATTAGGATTTATGTCTTAAGCCGAGAAAGTCTCAAGCTTAGATGCAGTCGCCTTGAAACAAACCTTGGACCGCCGCTCACAAAAATATAATTTACGTTTGAATTATTAGACTAAAACTTACAAAAAATTGTGCGATTTGGAACCAAATTAGGCAAACAAATTGAACAATTGTCAAATCGCTTCATATCTATACTAATATTTTAGATCTTATAGGTAAAATTTGAGTTTTTAGGTAGGTATAATCTTCGAAACTACTGATCGGATCCCGAAAATTCTTTCACTATTGGGAAGCTACAGTATTGCCGAGTTTCATAGTATATATTTTATACTTAAACGAGAAATTTCACGCGGACGAAGGCGCGGGCAGATGCTAGTTTGTGCCAAAGGAAAGCTCAACGGAGTGTTCCACTGTAGATTCTAGAGCCTAGACAAGTGGCAATTGTTTTCGAAGCGTTTAGTATTTCATAAAATTGTTTGTAATTCTATGAATAAAAAAAACCTTCCGTAGCTAGCGTATTCCATGGAAATACATAGAAAAGGGCCCAGACAAGTGGCAATCGCTTCGAAAGCGTTTCGTATTTCTACAACGACTTTCAACAGGATTGACATAAGCTTTTCGATATCTTATGTCAGTTCTATACATTTTTGCCTTTTCCATCATCGTTATCGCTGATAGAATGTCACTTTGTCTAGGGCCTCTGTAGTGTCGCGGCACACGTCGCCTGCTGCTACCTGTAGTTGGCTACAGACTTGTACACACGGCTACACATCAAGCTATACATTTCCAGTATAAGCTGACCTCGCAATGTACGGAAATCCTATACAATGCGAGATCAGCATAAACTGAAAATGTATAGCTTGATGTGTAGCCGTGTGTACCTATACTCGCTAGTTTACTACAAAAACCTACTCTACGAACATGTAAATTGGATAAGTGGTACTCGCTCGTATAAGCGCCAGACAGGGAGACGTTGATGTTTTACAATATAAGATGGAAGGAGTATGAAACTCAAAGCATTTATTTCAATTAAACCATTTACAGGCACTTTTGAATTCGTCAAGGGGTCGGTCAGTCAGGAATATGAAGCTAGTTGCCCATTCCAAAGCGTAGTAGCTTCCTATGGAGAAGAACGGGCAAGAAACTCCACGGAGTGTCCGTGGAGTCTCTTCTTTCTTCTTTTAAAACGACTTTAAAAAGGAGGACAACTATCGACGACTACAATTATTAATCGATTTTGATAATTATTTTGTTGTTTGGTATGACATGTTTCAGAGGTGGTCCAATATAAATTTTATTAACTTTGCTTCCGTAGTTATTGAGATAAACAATAATACGTTTTCCCACATAGCGTATATGGATATTTTCAGTTCCCGTCACTGTTATTTACATAGTAGGTAGTGGTATTCGAATTTGTGTGGGGCAGCAGGTATCACAACAAAAAAGTGAAGAAAAAAACACTAAAAAGTGAAAAATAACTTTATTTGAAGTTGGCAGGATCAATCGCTAATTTGCTGGATTCGCTTTTTTCCTCTACCTGTCGTTATTTCTCCTGACTACGTTTATTTTGTTTATATGTATGTATCTATGTATGTATTCATTATTTTTTTAGTTATGTATGATATCAATTATGTTGCACCTGCCATGTCTGTCTCTGCATCACCCTAAGGTTGACTGGTAGAAAATGCCTCGGGCATTAAGTCGGCCTTTGTACAGTATTTTTTACTTGTGCATAAAGTTTTAATAAAATATAATAAATAATTTCGGAAGTCGGTGGCAAAAAACGAAAATTCAAAAACACAGACCAACACTTATATTTTCACTTTTTTGTGTTTTTTTTTAGAAGTCGGTTGTCCTTTTTTTGTAAAAGTTTTATAAATCAAAATATTCGTAACATCATTCATGTTGAATTCATACATTGTGAGAACAACGTACCTAGACAGTTCTCTCCGTTTGTAGCCACAGAATCCATAAGTTTATCAATGCAACGTAGTAGTGTAGGTGCATATTATCTGTCAGTCACTCGTCATGTGTGCAAGGTACATAGTGTTATACATAAAAGTATGTACGTTGTATATGTATAGAGTATACACACAGTGATATGAGTGCAGAACACAGATAAACGCCGTGACATTGTCAAACTTATTTGAGTTGCATTTCTTAAGGTAGGTAATATAATGTATGATAAGAATAAATTCAACCAGTTTCAGATCTGGAAATACATAAGGGAACCTCTAAAAAAATTGTTGACCTACTAATTATGGACACTTAAAAAAAAGATTGACCTCTAAATGCGCTTCTAATGATGCACACTTTTTTTAAAATAATTGACCCTCTATTCAACTTTCTGGGCTTTTCTTATAGTTGGTCGCAGTAATTAAGCTAAGGGTACCCCGACCAACCGGGTTACATTAGGTTGGAACTGTGAACAGACACACGTGAGCCGGATTGGACGTAACTAAGGTGCTACACCCCGACCAAATGGATTAAAATGGGTTAGGTTAGCTTAGAACTGTGACCAACTGCTAGATCCAAGTTGGTCGCAGTTACTTGGCAATTTAGTAAATCATTTGAAGTTCACAAAAAGAGGCGCTATCATTATATTAGAGTGTCCAATGATATTTTTAGGAAAGCAAAATGGCAATTATTTGATGTTCGTTTTAAATACATGCCATTTAGACCAGCAGCCCAATAGCGTAACACACGATCAATTATAATCTGAATAATTTTGAAGAATATAATTGATAAATAAGCCATTGCTTCATGATGTTCGAAAAAATTGTCTGTTCAACAATGTAAATAACGCAATTAATGGTGTTGAACTGTCAAAATGAGACAAATTGTGACTAAAAAGAAAGCATCTAATAAACGTTTTTTTTTTATAGCTCAGAACACTCTCGATCAATTCACCTTTCAAACAAACCCAAAAAAATCGAAATCTGTTCAACCGTTTGGCAGGTACGATGGCGCAGACAGACATACAGATAAACACGTTAAACTTATTACACCCCTCTCTTTCCATCGGGGGTTAAAAATAATTATGTTGACAGTTATTCTTCAATAGACACTTTAATCAGGTAATTTGTGTATAATTATGTATTGTAATTAACAAAACTGCTTACAATACAACGACTAATTGGAAATACATAGATAGCTGACATTAGCTAATCACCGTCATTACATGCTGAAGTCGAGTGAAAATAAATAACTGCATTTTAATGGGGGCTATCGCGTATCAATTCACCGCTAGAGGCGCTAGTGTAGCGTGAGGTCTCCGAAATGTCAAATGTCACTGAACGTTCACTGTTAACTAGCACTTGGAGAAAGAATAATAAATATTTGTCTGCTTCATTTCATGCTTGCCAATTTTAGGAACATTATACTTAATGTAAATATTAATTTGATGTTTTAAAATGTAATAAAATAAACATTCAAAAAAGTAATGGGTACTCAAACATATCCAAAACATATCAAATAAACGTACTGACAGGAGCTTATTCGTCAGTGGCGCCAACTGGTGAGCACAAAAACGATAGCATCCATTGCAAAGTTGAGTTCTATTCGTGTTTGTTGTATTTTTCCTGTAAGGGCGTAGATGGAAGATATGCTCTGAAGACTGCAAATAAATATGGGATAAGGGCGATATCGGAAATGGCGGGAACAGCTGGACTCCTTCACATTAGTCTTTAATAGTCCACACAGAGAGACGTGGGAGGTGAGTAGGGAGATCTTTGCCCTGCATTATGAGCTGAAATTACAGACAGGACATTGTAAATCATGGCTTGCTCGTTCCATCATAGACCTCATCGAGGTCAAGAGATGATCATAACTCAATAAAAAAAGTAATAATAGGCAGGAGGATGAAAATTCGGCAAGAATTATGGCAATGACGGTTTTCACAAGGTGGCAGCACTGGACGTCAGGTCCGGGCACCTGTCAAAAGTGTCAAAGCGCCTATCACTTCTTTAGTCGTAACTGAATAATGAACGAATGATGAACGTCATCATATATTTTATATTCATTGTCGAAATGGAAGACCTCTTGTCAAAGTGGCGCCAACTGCTGTCGTTTCATCGC
Source organism: Lithophane socia (assembly GCA_947522985.1). Taxonomy (NCBI): domain Eukaryota; kingdom Metazoa; phylum Arthropoda; class Insecta; order Lepidoptera; family Noctuidae; genus Lithophane; species Lithophane socia. The sequence goes on from OX383280.1 coordinate 5,749,336, forward strand.
GAGCTAAAAAAGAGCCGTGGTTAAAATTTTAGCCAGCCAGCAAGGGTGGTAGCTAGGTTGACGGCCATGGAGTGCCCTAACAACTGTACCTGTCATTGGAAGAGGCTTTTCTCTTGTCTGTTTCTGTTTGTAGGTAAATAGAATACACATAATTATATTCTCGATGTACACAACGACTACAGATCAAGCTAAACATTTCCAGGATAAGCTGATCTCGCATTGTATAGGATTTCCGTACAATGCGAGGTCAGCTTATACTGGAAATGTATAGCTTGATCTGTAGTTGTGTGTACAGAGGGCCTAGACAAGTGACAATCGCTTCCAAATTTTCAACAGGATTGACATAAGCTTTTCTATTGCATAATTATGTCAGTCCTATACATTTTTGCATTTTCCATCATCGTTATCGCTGATAAAATATCACTTTGTCTAGGGCCTCTGGCACCTAAGTAACTCAAAACTTTCCACGCAGGCGGAGTCGCTGACACAGCAATGAAAATGCATTCCAAGATTATAAAATCCGAAAGTCTCTCTGCATGTTTGTAACTGGTGAAGTTCTCATGGTTAAACTGATTAACCGATAGACATTTGGTATAAAAAAATTAAGACTTGATGAAGAACAGGCTTATAGCATACTTTAGGTTGCAGCTGGTTTGGGAAAATCAGAAATCCACGCAGATGAAGTGAAGCGCTTTACAAAATGTCCTCATTCTAGTTTCCATACATTCAAGCGCTTGGCAACAGAAACATCGTACTAAATTAAAACAAGTCCATCTTAAATTCTCAATAAGAACCATAAACGACAAGTACCAAAGCCGTGCATATTTCTAATGCCACCATCTCTGTCTAACTACCCGAAAATCGCATCTCCCTATCTCTGTCTTACCGACATTGTTCTCAGAATGCAGTTTTGTTTACACAAGACAGTTTAAAGGTCAGGTTACATGCACAGCCCTGTTTTTTGACTTCCATAAGAGGTCGGATGTTTTTAATTAAGAATTTGATGGCAACAATTCTCGTGAAATGCGATGGCGGTTTAGAGACTAGTTAATTGTTAATAAACCGCTCTTATTTTGCGCTCGGAAGGGCCTCAATTTTATCCTTGATAGAATTGATACATAATATTTATGCCCGCTTTATGCGGCCTAGCCTTTTTCCAACTATATTAGGATCGGCTTCCAGTCTAACCGGATGCAGTTGAATACCAGTATTTTACATGGAGCGACTGTCTATCTGACCTCCACAACCCAGTAACTGGGTAATACGATACCCCTTGGTAAGACTAGTTGTCACACTTTCGAGCTTCTGACGACCCGTAACGACAGTCAAAGATCCTCGAATGACAGCCGGGACCCAACGGCTTAACGTGCTTTCGGAAAGTCACCGAGGAGTCTCGATATGTTAAGGTGGTCACCCATCCACAGACCAACCCCGGCAAGCGTAGCTTAACCTGATAGATCGACCCGTGCGGCTGTTATTACTTAGCCACGAGCTCCTCTATACAAAATATTGTAAAACATTTTTAAAAGAGTAACGGTGTAGTTTCTTGCCCATTCTTCTGCGTACGAAAACTATCTTTTGGAAGGGGCAACTAGAATCAGTTCTATTTCTTTGTCGTTGACGTTCAAAAGTGCCTTTTAAGTGCCTAATTGAAATAAATTATTTGACTTTGACTTTTGATTTAGGTACGATTTTTTTTCGAGTATGACGCAATGGGTTAAGAAGACCTATCCTTCAAAATGATTCAAATTGTGATTAATCGTGTGTTGCGCAAATTAGGAAGCTGGTAATCTAATCTAATCTAACTAATATTATAAACGCGAAAGTTTGTAAGTATAGATGGATGGATGGATGGATGGATGGATGTTTGTTACTCTTTCACGCAAAAACTACTTAACCGATTTGGATGAAATTTGGCACACAGATAGTTTATAACCTGGATTAACACATAGGATATTTTTTATCCCGATATTCCTACGGGATCAAGACTTAACGCGGATGAAACCGCGGGGCGCAGCTAGTTAATTTAATAACAGCCGATCGAAGTATTCGAAGTCGTGTTTTTAAACGAATTTCGTAGAATTACAATAAGGAAAAGGGTTTACCTATATTTGGTATCAACAGTTGAGGTTGGGTTGGTAGGTAGGTTTGTCTCGGCAGTGTTTTGTTTCATTACAGTTTTGGTATTGGAAGTCATTTTGAAAGTTGATTTAAAACTGCGATGCAGATTCATTTATTTATTTAAGTTATAAATAAAAATCAAAAGTCATTTACTCAAACTAGGCTGAGAATCAGCACTTTTCGAACGTCAAAAATTACATAAGACAGTCTCCCAAAACGCCCACCCTTCAGCACTTCCTATTGTTTTAGCTGGGAAGAAGTGGCGCAACAAACTTCCCAGCAGCACAGCTGTCTGTTCAGTTAGAAAAAGAATGATTCTATACAAAAGTATGCAAAATCATTTACATTACGCAACATAAAACATAAATCGAATTATTAGCCATAATGTCAGCTAGCACACGCTAATATACCAACCAAAAAAAATTAAAAATAGAACTTGAACTAATATGTACTCAAGCAGAAATAAAAAGTAAAATAAAAAGTATACGTATACAACATCTACATATATTGATCTATACATCTATAAGTAAGTACTATAATTATAAACTAAAGTCGCTTTTCTTGTTTGTCTGTATGTCCCCTTGTACTTCTAAACCACGCAACAGATTTTGACGAGGTTTTCACCATCGTTTTGAGATTTAAATAAATACAATAAAACACGAGAAATTAACAAAATTGACAAAATAAACAATGTAAAATTAGTGCAATCAATAGAAAAGTACAACTTTTTATCACCTCACAGAATCTTAAACAGTCACGCACGACAGATCTATCACGGCAAACAAGGGTTGAAGACACAAGAGCATTGAATGGGTTACTTGATTGGTTTTCTGGATCGATCTTCATGTTGGGGCCACACTAACGATCAAAGTCAATGCTCATCATTGCCATAACCAACGCGGTAATTATAGCGATAAATTGAGTTTCTCGTTTGTATAGTCCCAGCATCAGAAGAAGATCGCTCGTTTCAACGTACGTAGACAGTTTGACACCTTACGTGAAGTGAGCTGTCATTCCACCTGATGCTAGGAATTTATACTATTGACAGGTCACTTCACCTAAGATTATCATGGTGAGATTTTTGCAGAACAGCAGTAGAGGCGTAAGTATAGGTAATCGGGGTCAAGATCACACGAGTGCAATGTCATTTTGGCAAGACTTGCGACAATTTTCCTCAGAAATGCTATCTTGAATACGTTTTTGTCGACACATATCATTGATGTATCAAAATTGACTCCGACACTACTGTACAGGGGGCCAAGTTTACTAATTTACAAATGTGTCAATGGTCTCGCAATTATGAGTTTTTGACATATTTTGTATGGCATATCTGTCAAAAACTGTATGGCATATCTGTCATTACGAGACCATTGACACGTTTTTAAATAAGCAGACTTGGCCCCCAGGTCAAACGCAGTGGTGGCCCAGTGGTAACGGCCCCGACTAACGAATTGAAGGTCGTAGATTCGAACCCAAACAGCCACTTTACTTTGTGTAATTTATTTCATCACCACTGCTCTCAAAACGGTGCAGGAAAACATCGTGAGGAAACCGGCATGTCCCAGACCCAGAAAATCGAAGACGTAATGTGACATCTTCCAACCCGCACTGGGCCCGCGTGGTGGATTATGGCCCACACCCTCTCACAGAGAGGAGGTCTGTGTCCCAGCAGTGGGAACGTGATAGGCTGATTATGCTACATTCCCTCCATTCCTGCCCTTATCCCAGTGGATTTTGGTCGGCGATGCTGTATAAACAGACCGCGCATTTTACGGAAATCATATACAATGAGAGATCAGCATAAACTGGAAATGTATAGCTTGATGTGTAGCCGTATGTACATTTGTACATGTCTATTAGCTGTCATCTCAGTATTCATTGATCACTTTTCTAGCCATCTCATCGTTCCCATAGTGGTCGAATACATCGCCTCTTTGGTATTCCTCCATTGTAACAGTAAAAATTCATTACGACATGTCCCTAACACGTATGTCAAGCAAAATAGTGCAGTCACGGTTACCGTGTGTTGCCATCGACAAAAATTTCATATTTCAGCGCTGGAAGTTTATTCGGAACTTAATAAATAATTAAAATCTTGTAAATTATGTTTGGTATAATAATTATTGGTGAAACACGCGTAACTTTAACGTGACGTAGATCCATATTATGACCGTCCGAAACTGAACGGGTCAGGTTTTCTGACGCACGTGTGTACACCAACTACACATCAAGCTATACATTTCCAGTTTATGCTGATCTCGCATTTTATACGATTTCCGTACAATGCGAGGTCAGCTTATACTGGAAATGTTCTAATAGGTATTTTTGACCCAAAATTCTGCTAGAACGCGAACGCGAACTCGGCGCTTTGACAGGCGCGGTCCGAGGGGTCCTGGCCCAGGACCCCTCGGACCGCGCCTGTCAAGTCCTGGGGGTCATGACCCCCCCCAAAATCATTGAAGCTGTCGAGAGACTGAATGATTCACGTTATTTACTAACTAAAAACTGTAGGTACTTGAGCCACAGTGACCCCGATGGGCATATAAAAAAATAAGTTTTTAGAGTACTTATCAATTAGGTAACCATTTCCCTAAAAATATTCCTCGGCACCAATGGTGACCCCCCCCCCCCAAAATCTTGGGCTGCGACCGCGTCTGGGCATTGATGCAGTCATAAGATCCTCAAGTACACAGGTGACAGGACTCGCAGCGCAAGATGGAAGGTGTGCCATAGTCTGCAGAGAGACGCCGCATACGCACTTGAGAGCCGACCCGTCCCTGTACCCTCATCTGTAGAGATTGTCTTTGCTCCGGGCGACTTGGGTTCGAAGTCTGTATTAGAAATATAATTCCATTTGAAAAATGTTATAAAATATAAGTAGTTATTAAGTAATTAGATGGCAATGCTGCAGCTTTTGGGCACTTATCCCACTGACAGCGATGGGGAAGAAGTTTTAGATGCTCTATGGTCTTCCTTTATATTTTACTAGCTTCCACCCGCGCCTTCGCCCGCGTGGTATGTCAATAAAAAGTAGCCTATGTCCTTTCTCAGGCTCTAGACTATCTGTGTACCAAATTTCATTTAAATCGGTTCAGTAGTTTTGGTGTTGAAGCGCGACAGACAGAGTTACTTTCGCATTTATAATATTATTAGTAAGGATTTTTTCCCTTTGTACATAATGTAAGTGTTAGATTGTATAAATTAAATATTAGTTTGTTAAAAATAAATAAAAGTTATTAGACCATGTAAAAGTTTCTAAATATATATAATTGTTTCATAAATCTTTTATCCTCATTGGCTTATTTCCGGGCTTGAATTTGACTCATCCCCTGATTCAAATGTTCAAAGATGTCATAATAAAAGTGTTTACTTAGAAGATTTCTGGATTAAGTTAGCCCAGCTTCTTAGAAATTATGTTAGGTTTGGCTTCCAGTCTAACAAGATGCAGCTGAATACCAGTACTGTACTGGAGCGACTGCCTATCTGACCTCCTAAACCCAGAGTTACTGGGTATCACAATAGCCCTATAACAAGATAGCCAGTTACTGGGTATCACAATACCCTTCGGCAGGACTAGTTACAGTTCGAAAATTTTTGGAAAAAGATTTGGATTTTAGAAATTTTGTTATTATGCTACACAGCATCACGCCTTGTTTCCTTGAAGATTTGGGCAGAGGTGTACATATAGAACACCCACTTTTTACCAGTTATGTTCAAGTCCCATGTAATAGGGGGCGAGCCTATTGCCATCAACCGGGTACAAATCCACACTCCGGGCTGCTACTGAGAAATTCCAGATGGAAAAATCCAATAACACTTTGCCCTGGGATTTGAAACCAGGATCTCATGAATATTGTTATAATTAATAGTTTCTAATAATGTATTGGATCCTTTGTTTTTTTAATAAAATAAATAACTTATACAGTATGTAAACTAACAAAGGGCGTTCCCGTTAACCAGCAATAGTATAGCGTGTATACATGCTAAAAAAAATATTACCAATCAAAAGAATTTTTTTTTTTTTTTTTGTGTCGTGAAATCTTCACAAAACGATTAAATTTAAACGTAAAAGAAACACTGTACACGCACACTTGTATTTCAATGTAGAAAAACAAGTGTGACAAGTGGGCGTGTACAGAAAGTTTATTTTCCGTAACAATTTAATATTTTTTGTGAATATTTAATTAAACAAAAATATATTATATTTTTTTCAAATCAAACATCTTCCTTCTTAAAATATTATAACTTTGTAATTACTTTTAATAAAAAAATGTAATGAAAGAGTATTTTTTTAATTTAGAAAATACACAAGAAACAAGGTACAAGATATAATATAAATTCATTTTGTGAACATGGGGTAAAATTAATAATAGAGATGTCTGTCCCGCCAGAAGGCATACAAAATAGCTTAGGTAATTGAATGTCACATTATAAATATAAAAACAAAAAATAAAATAGTCAATAGGTAGGTAAGTAATTGATGTCACAATTTCTAAGTAACATATTTAAAGTACTAAGCTTGTAATTTACATAATATTTAAAGTGTGTAGTTACTTACTTATGCAAGATTTTTTTAAACTTACATGCCGATGTCACAAGGAATTAAATTGTATAATGTAGGCTTATCAAAATACTCTTTTGTCAAATGATTGTTTAAATTTTTATGTAATCTTCAGAAAGTAGTTAATGTATAACTTTGTAATGAAATTGGGTAAGAAATTATGTAAGTTTATCATTTATTATTTTAGTGAAATGTCTTCATATTGACCTATAGCTTTATCTTCAATTTAACAATTCATAAAAAAAATTATGAATTAAATTTTTAATTTGTGAATGTTTGATTTGTGTTAGCATTTGTTGACATTACAAATACTCTAGGAAGTAGATAGTTAATTGGCTATTGATGAACTCAATTAAAATATATAATTTAATTAGATGCTATGAAAAATAATGTACAGTATCTAACATACCATGGTCCATGGGGTTAGCGAGTAAAATTTCCTAGGTACCTACTCAACTAATTATACACCTATCTATTAAGTTATTTTTTCTTGCTTAATTAACATTTATTTTGGTAAATATACTTACATAAAATTTTGTAGCAAGCTCTCATAGTATTTTAATGTCAGAATTAACATAAGTAGAAAATAAGGTTGATATTTTTTCTAAAATGTTATCAAAACTGTGTCATTCAAAGTTTTTATTAGCATTTTTAACTTGTTCTCTGACCTTTAGCATTCCAATTTCAAAATTAACTACATAAACAGAAGAAAAATAAAATTGATTAGTTTACAGTTTTTAATGAAACATTTTGGTGAAAATAAACTAGCTGGTTTTTTTTAATTTTGATTCTATTTTCAAATAAATATATTTGCTTTACTAGAGTAGTATCTTCACTTGTTTCGTGGTATTGTTTACAGCTGTAGTGGCAGTACTAAGGTTATGTTAGACTTAGATACACAGGAACTCCTTGGTGCAACAGTGTCAACTGTATGTAGGTATATAACTATCGTTGGTGAACTTTCAATGGTGTCTGTAGCCCTACGAGGTCATTCTAGAAAGGTTCCTTGTACTTACACTAGTGGCCGTTCAGGTGAGCAAGGTGCGCCTAGGTCCGTGACCACAGCTGCAGCATCCAACGCACAATAACACCAGCCGTGCACTTTCACAATCGGAATGCACTAGACACAACTATCAACCAACTATGCACTAAAAACTTGCACTACACAAACATTTTTCATAGGATCGTATCACAGAAGTCAACGCTCGCAGTGTCCGTGTTCCTCACCACTAACCCATATTCGGACACTATATTACTGTGTAATCAACGGAATTATTACCAATTTACGGCACCGCACTCGACGTCCGTTCGCCGCCGAGAAAATACTTGTAAAATATTTTTCGAAAGCGCATAGACGCGCCGCGGACCTTTCGAAAATGTATAAAATACGATAGCGCGCTAAATAGGAAAATCGATAAGGCCGTTGGAACGCCGCCGAACCGAAACTAGAATAATAATTTATCAAAAAATGTAATAAAAACGACATTATTTTCTTGTGACGGTTCCGAGCTGTCAGAATTTTCTATGTACAATACGATCTATTTCAACGGCGCTCTCGTCTCCACGGCCCAAGGGCTCCCGGCAAGTCGTTTCAATTCGGCTGGGTAAGCGTTGAGTGCGCACGAAAATCGACCTTATCGTCATCGCCACTTACGACTTTCCTACATTGCCGCTAATCGCGAAAAATACGAAACGGACTCGAATTTGTTTGTAAAACTTACGACGAGTAGTAATCAGTGGATTGGAAAATTCCAAATAATAAACGGCGAGCGGGCGCGCGGTATCCGTAGAAAGAAACGCGAGACACTGTGTTTTCGAAACAACATTGGCTCGACGTCATTTTTGGCGTATTTTGAGTTGGATCATGAACGGAAAACTCGAAAGCGTTCGGTTGAGTAAAAGAGACGGAATATCTATTGATACAAACAAAACTAATCTTTATGGCGTGGGATGTTCATACATTATAGTTTCAAATTGGTGTAATATAATGTGAAAGTGAGTGAAGCCGTACTATTTTGAAGTTTTTTTTCTATACGTATAGATAGGCTAGAGTAGAACGGCTGTTTTTCTATGTAAATTTGCGCCAGTGTGGGTGACTTCCCGTATGTGTAGTTGGCATACGGTTGAAAAGTGTCTGTGTGTGTTTTTGTATTACACTTATATAAAAATATTGTATAGCCAGTGACTGGGCTCACACGGAATCAATAATCTAAAAATTCATTTTTATATTTTTGAACAGTCATGTTGGGCCGATAAAGTACGTAGGGACTTTGTAGGTGCTTGCTTTAGCTGTTTTGTAAAGATTTCAGTGCTATAGCGCTCTACGAATATTATGTGCATACATAATGGTTTCAAAACGGTTATGTAGATACATATTTATTCCTCGTTAAGTATTTCGTTTCGTAGGTATGCATTGAATAATTGTTGAATATTCAATAGCTATTATTCTCTATGTACATTCTTACAAATGGATAATAATTGTATAAGTACATTATGGTTATAAAATTAGGTTTATTTTTAAGTTTTCTGTTGTAACTGGATTTGTGGTTCCGGGTTCGATTTCCGGGTTATGACAAAATGGGGGTAAAATGTTTTTTGTAATTTTTAAGGTTCTATTTGTTCGGTTTTTGAATGACGTTATGTCGTCATCATCCTTGCCCACTGCTGGGCATGCATATGCATCCCAACAATTTTTCCCAAAAATCCGAGGCACGGATCAGTCTCGGTATGTAATGGATGGTCACCTATCCACGGACCGACCCCGATAAGAGTCGCTTAACCTTGAAGATCGACCCGTGACACGAATCACCACCATATTATTATGAAGTACTTAAGTACCTACCTTAATATTCACTAATCACCAAACTTAGCAAAGTTACTGGTGATTGAGGTTATTAATAGGTACCTATTAAATTCCCCAAAACAGTTATTACGTCACATAGAGTTACACTAGCTTTAAAATTTAACATAGTGACCTAATAACAGATTGTGACTAAATGCGCAGAAAATAGTCATTAATTACCTACTGACTGACTGTTATAAACACAACCACGGAATAGATACTCACACAGAGACTACACTTAGCGCTTTAGTAACACTGCCGCTGGCTTGGCTATGCATGTGTGCGTTACGTGTGAACACAAAAAATTGAAGTGAGAGTATACTTTATCAATTGGTTTTTTTTTTTCTAATTTCATCAGCTCTTTGTAAAGGAGTTTGTTCAAGGAGTTAAAGTAGACCGCGCGTCTTAGGTAACACTTTGACCACTTATATTTGGATAGTACGGAAACTACGTAGTAAACGTTCCAAAAGAACACGCTCACTCCATATTTTATACTGTGCTTTGTCATTGAGCTGGCCTATAGTATAGAGTGAAGTTGCCAGCTTATGCCTGGTTTTGTTATCACTAACGTGGGTGCGGCCTAATATACTACCACCACACTTGGATAGTTATCTAAGTTTAGAGCAAATAAAATGTATTTTCTTTCTTCTTTACCCTGCCATTCTGGCCGCATACAAGCAGAGTTGCTGTTTTCCGGATTCGGGTTTGAGAGGTGCCGGTGTAATTACACGCACATAAGTCACATTTTATTTTATTACATATGATCAGGCAAATTATGACATATTTGTGTAGAAATCTTTAAGCCAGACTCGAATATTTGAACGAAATTTTTGGGTGACCATGAAAATTTACGCTGTGCTGTAGGTCCCCCTTAGCACAGCATTATGCCGAGTGGAATCCTTCTTGTCGCAGTCACAACGAGCAGCTGCTGACTATTTCTTTCTGTGCTCGTGATTACCTATACATTTATTTTGTTTTGTTTTTATTTTTATTTATTACTTATTCGTTTGTTTTTTATTCGGTTCCGGTTCCGTAGTCAACAAGGAACCCTTATAATTTTTGTACGTGTTTCTTTGACAAATAAACCTATTGGTCTTTATTTCAATTTTAGCCTTGTCTCTAGGGTGGCAACGCATCTGCGATTTTTTAGCTTGAGTCTCTGTCGTTTATCTACTCCGGTATCAGAAACAATATAAACACATTGTTTTACATGAAACAAAGACATTTGAATGGGTGACTAAAATAAATAATAGGTATTCGTACAGTATCGTTTATTATTGAATAAATATTCATTGAATATGAATATCCTCTCGGTTTTATCGTTACTGAGATCGTTACATTGAAAATTTCCGGAATTAAGTATTAAATTATGTACTAGCGGAGGTGACAGATGTTGTCCTGTCCAAAAATTGTTCATATAAAAAAAGATTTTCAGTTTTTCCCACGTTTCTAATGTTCCGGAAACCTTATTCAGAATTTCAGACTATTATTTACGTTCTCAAGTGATGCGCTTAACCAACGAACAGCATTTAATTTTTAGGGTTCCGTAGTCAATAAGGGAACCCTTATAGTTTCGCCATGTCCGTCTGTCTGTCCGACAAAATTTGGCAAGGAGATTGATGGCATCCTGGGGAAGGACATAGACTACTTTTTATCGACATACCACGCGGGCGAAGCCGCGGGCAGAAGCTAGTTAAACATACATTTATTACTCTTTATTTTATAAAAAAAAACTACCTACTTACTTTTTTAATCACAGTTTTAGCGATATATATAATATAAAATTTCTACATTATATTTTGTTATATGGTATTCATAATACAGAGCATTCTATTACTTAAATTCATCTACGTAGTTTAAAGTTTCTAACATAAAATGTACATAAGAAAACTTCACAGTTTTTACTTGCACTAGTCGCTAACTCACACACTCAAAGATTGTGTAGGTACTAACATAATCTTGGATTGTGTGAGTTAGCTGTATGTGTGTGTAATACAATCCAGCGGAATAGCGCTGGATGGAATTTTCCCCCCTTTTGCTGACAACTTAGGTTTCAAAGCGAGTTTTTTAGCTGCTTGGTGAACAGTTTTGATTGGTTTTTAATGTGGTACGTACGTCAAATTAATATTGAATTGTAAAATCTTATCTAACCTACTATTTACATTACACTAGGTACATACTACACTTTCACCAAAGTTTTATACCAAGTCTCTAGTAGTCTTATCCTAAGACAAAATTTTGAATTTTTGTCAGTTTTTCCATACAAAAACTGTCAGACGACAATTTTATTCCACGGATAAAAGATATCTGACTTTGATAAAATCAGCCCTTAATGTCATGTCTAACTAACAATAATACTTAGAAATAAATACAATAAACAAAAGGACACTGTGTCGAAGTACTCGTCCGCATCGCTGTCAAACGTGGCCAGAAATCTGGCAGCAGTAAAAGTAACCATTTTCCTTTTTTTTCCTCATTTATTTCATAATTATTTTGATAAATCTTAAATAAAATATACAATCTAACACTAACATTATGCACAAGTATACAAAGGGAAAAATCCTAACTTACTATTACAAATTACTATTAAAAATATTACCTTAATATTATAAATGCGAAAGTGAGGTTGTTTGTTATGCTTTCACGCTAAAATGGCTGAACGGATTTGGATGAAATTTGGTGCAGGCACGTACAGGGGTAGACCATGACCTGGAATAGGACATAGGATACTTTTATATTGATATTCCCATGGGATCGACTTCGCGGGTGTAACCGCGTGGCGCAATTTGGGCGTGGTAAAATTTAAAGGAAGAGCTCATAAGGCATCAAAAAATTCGTCCGCATCGCTGTCAGTCATTTTCCAAAAATTATGTTTAGCTGACGTTCCAATTTCCAAGAAAATACAAATTAAATGTTTATTTGTATATTTTCTTATTGTGCGTTAGATTTTTACTGTTTTCTTCATGCAGCCTCAGTTGTATCGTTCCATCTTCGATTACTTACCTAGATTTATCCGGGAAAATTTCAAACTTTTTCCAATAAAAGCAAAACACATGTATTTTTTTAAATAATTGTTAAATTTGTGCCCGGTCGATGGCCGACGCCCCCTAAACATAATTGGCGAACTGTGGGTATACTATGGGTACCTACACCTCTGCCCAACCCTTCCGGGATTACAAGCGTGATGGATAAGTTAAAATAATTATTGTAAAAGCTATGAAAGAACAAGATGATGAAAGATAAAAAGACAATAAGGAAACAGATCTTACGTTACGTCAGTTCCGTTAGCTATGCAGAATGCAGACGTGACGGTGCTGCAAGTGATGCAATAAAAAAAACTCGCTGTCAAGTTTTTGAATGCGTTCTATTTAATGACGAATTTGTTTAATTTCGAAATTCGTGTTCCTTATTTTCACATTCGATATGTTTATCTATTTTCATCGGAGCAGAGCTCGGTCGACCAGAGGCCGTATTATGAAGTAATAATGCCATCATTATTCCACTGCGAAAAAAGGATGGTGCTATCGGTCTTGTATAGCTCCGTCTCGCACTCACACTGGAAAAATGGTGGCATTAACACGTCATAGTACGGCCCCAGGTACATAATACTTATTATGTGTATAAACTTAGGTTTTTTTTCATTTTTTTGGTTTCCAGGGTTCCACCGACTGCTTATTTCTGTAACAACATAGGTAAAGCTGTACAAGGATCATTTGGCGCGGAACGTATGCCGCCATCTTGTTTTTTGAATACGTTGCACAAATAGTGCCCTGTCAACGTCATTCGCGCGCCAAATGATTCTTGTAGCAGTGTAGGTAAGAACCTACATTTAAATACGCGTTAGTAATTATAATTATCTTAATGTGTATCCAATCAGCACCCTAATTGCGTAACACACGATCAATCTCAATCTGTTTCATTTTGACAGTTCAACAACAATCTTTGCGTTATTTACGTTGTTGAGCGGACAAATTTTTCGAAATTTAGAAGCAATGTCCTTCAAAATGATTCAGATTGTGATTGATCGCGTGTTACGCGGTTAGGGTGCTGTTCTAGAGTTAAACGTAGCTATTTCCTGATAAAATGGCTGTTTATACCGATGTAAGCAGAAAATACTAGTTCGCAGTCAATCGTAGTGTTCTAAGAAACACAAATCAACGACGTTGCGGGTAGAATGACCTACTAATTTAAACAAAGGACTACGACTTCTTGCGTAATAAATCGACTAAAGTCTGTTTTTAGAGTTCCGGCGTACCCAAAAGGTAAAACGGGCCCCTATTATTAAGACTGTGCTGTCCGTCCGTCTGTCTGTCTGTCCGTCTATCACCAGGCTGTATCTCATGAACCGTGATAGTTAGTTGGATGTATTTATGTTGCCGCTATAACAATAAATACTAAAAAACAGAATAAAATATATATTTAAGGGGGCTCCCATACAACAGACAAGATTTTTTTGCCGTTTTTATAGATAATGGTACGGAACCCTTCGTGCGCGAGTCCGACTCGCACTTGGCGTGCTTTTAATGTCGTAGACAAAATTTGACATTTCAAGTGATTGTTTGTTTGTTTTTTGGGGCCACTGGTCGTGTGGCCGTCTAGTGCGCGAGAACCCTAAGTCATGCTAGAGTTTGACAAGTTGACATTGCGGAATGGGTGACCAAGGCTTGACGTAGTTGTGAGGGGCTGATTTTATAATCAATTAGCTGATGCCCGCGGCTTCGCCCACTTGACATATTATAAACTAAAACCTTCCTCGAGAACCACTCTATCCATTGGTGAAAACAGCATGAAAATCGGGAACAGACAGACGCGGCGGAGGACTTTGTCAGATGATAATTTATGTATTGATTAGTCATTCATATCGATATCGGAAAAATGTCTAGCTAGACGTTAGACAAGCCAGATAACCGTGATAGACTAACCTTTTTACTCACCTTTTTACTCAAGATAATAAATAATCAGAAAGGTCATAAAGGGTTAGTACAGAATTACAGATCATAGATCGAGTAGGTATGTTTATTGAAGTTTTGTATGTTGAATTTAATTTTTTTAAAGTTGTTTTTGTTTTGTAAGTTTTAATTTTTAGTTTTAATTTGTAAGTAGATTTATGTACTTTTGTGGTCCCATGGAGCAAGTTGTTCAGTTTCATGGTCTGTAGGCACCACATCTTTATAATTATGAACATGCTGTACGGCACATTAGAACTTTTACCAGAATAAAATGTTCTAATGTGCCGAGCACATCCGAATGTGCTCGGATACGTAATATCTTTAAACATAACGAATATAGGTTGTCTCAATAAAAGTGCACTAAGGAGGATGCTACAAAAATACCCAGAGTCGATTAAAATAATTCATATACCTATATTAATATTTAAAAAAATAATCCATACTTAATCGGAACATGTCTTCTTTACAATCCAATAAAAATATCACAACTTTCGCAAAAAATACGTGTTTTTATTTTAAAATGAAAAAGTGCGCTCTTACTGAAACAGCCTGTATATAATATATGTAGAGTTGCCAAATGGGAGCGTTGTCAGACGGGAGTAACCTAAATTAAAATCAAAAGTCATTTATTCAAACTAGGCTGAGAATCAGCACTTTTCGAACGTCAAAATTACAGACAGTCCCCCAAAACTTCCGCCCATCACCAATTCCTATTGCTTTAGCTGGGAAGAAGAAGTGGCGAAACAAACACCCTAGCACAGCACAGCTGTCTGTTCAGTTAGAAAAAATTGATTATAAACAATAGTACACATGAAAAATCAAAAAAAAAAAAAGAAAACAAATATCAGATTTTATAAACTTGTTGACAAAAAATTGGGTAATTTGACCACTTTTAATTTGTCACTTTGTAACCACATCAAGTAGGAAACGCGAAATTAATTCAAATTACGTTTTCTACTGTTTTTTTAGTACAGTCAACACAATAGACCTCACATACAATACATAACAATTACGCCTGTATGGGTAAATATATGAATCCCCGAAGGGTTAAGATATTATATTTTTAAGTATCATCATAATGTTCCCACTGCTGGGACACAGACAGGCCACCTCTCTGTGAGAGGGAGCGGGCCGTAATCCACCACGCGGGCCCCGTGCGGGTTGATAGATGTCACATGTCATCGAATTTTAGGACATGCCGGTTACCTCACGATGTTTTCCTTCACCGTTTTGAGAGTATAAAAATTAGAGATGCCACGAATAGTAGTAATAGCGAATAGTCGAATACCGAATAATCGCAATTCCCTATGGCGAATAGTCGAATACTCGGCATTATTACTCGACATAAGAAAAGGAATCTAAAAAAATAGTGTATACTCAAATAACAATATTACTCTTGAACTTATCAATAATTACCTACTGTAATGAAAGGAAAACAATGAAGTTAAAGAAACCAGTAAGTATTCTTAATTTTAAAAAAACCATTGAATTAAGGACTAAAATAGTTAAAGTGTAACAATTAAGACAAACAAGTCAAGCAACTAAACATTTTAAAAAGAAGACGTCACAGACAGACAAATTAAAAATCCGGAGTCACACATAATCATTTCGATATATTACAACGTGTGACGCCGTTTTATAACTTTCACTAGCTGTGCCCTGCGGTTTCACCCGCGTAAATCTCGATCCCGTGGGAATATAGGGATAAAACGTATCATAAGTCCTATTCCAGGTAATGGTCTACCCGTGTGCCCATCTTCTCCTCTCTAGAGTAGGGAAAGTCGCGGTGGCGAGGTGGCGCGGTGGCGCGGTGGCGCGGTGGCGCGGTGGCGCGGTGGCGCGGTGGCGCGGTGCCGGCGTGCGCGGCGTCGAGCGGTTCGCGTATTGCATTTTTATACTCGTGATAACTTCGAAATTAAATGTCCGATTCGAATAAATCAAAAAATATTTTACTGCGACATAAATACCCTTGATGTTAAAGCTATTTATTTGAAAAATAATTAATATTATATTGACCAAACTCCTTCGCAAATAATGCATTAATTTCGAACAAAGATTACCATGAAAAAGGTTATAGTGAGTCAATCTTAAAAGATAGACATAAGCCGCCGTCGCCTTTTTTTTTGAACTTATAAAGAGAAACAATTTCAGCCTATATGATATTGGCGTAACCGCAGCGCACGCAACGGAAGCTCTCAAAAAGGAATAATTTTTCCCGTGTTTGCAACATTTTTCATTTATGCTCCGCTCCTATTGGTCGTAGCGTGATGTTATATAGCCTAAACCTTCCTCGATAAATGGACTATCCAATATAAAAATATTTTTTTAATTCCAACCAGTATTTCCTGAGATTAGCGCGTTCAAACAAACAAAAAAACAAATTCTTCAGCTTTATAATATCAGCTTTAATATTACTTTATAATATCAGCTTTATAATATTAAGTATAGATTTAGACAACTATTCGTCGAATGTCGAATAATAGACACTGTTATTCGTTATTCGACGAATAACAAAAAAAATGTCGAGTAATGCCGAATACCGAATAATAGCGAGTATTCGCGGCATCACTAATAAAAATGTATTGTATTTATTTTATTTCTTATTTTGTTTTTGATAATTCACTAAATGCTGCACCGTTTGACGTCATGACGTCAACGCCCGCGCCGGCTGTCACTGAAAACCAGCACTGGGGATCTGTCTCGCTTATGGTCGCAGCATTATGCTGAGCGATGGCCGTATTGCGTGAATGTGACGCATATTTTCCCCAACTTGTTATTTTCGTATATTTTTCCTTTCTTAGCGTCAATTTTGCCGCAAATAAACGTATTTTATTTCTAGGTGTACCTATAGTAGGGTGCACCACATTTCTTCAGTTATAGGGGGCGAGCCTATTGCTATCCACCGGGCACAAATTCAGACTGCTCTACTGAGAAATTCCTGATGGAAAAACTCAATAACACTGCCCGACCCGGGAAGCAAATGTTGCCAACTTTTAGAATGCATGATCATAATATGCCTAAGAGGAGCTCGTGGCTAAGTAATAACAGCCGCTCGGCTACGCTTGCCGGGGTTGGTCCGTGGATGGGTGACCATTTTCACATATCGAGACTCCTCCGTACCTCGGAAAGCACGTTAAGCCGTTGGTCCCGCCTGTCATTTGTGGATCTTTGACGGTCGTTACGAGTCGTCAGAAGCACGAAAGTCTGACAACCAGTCTAACCAAGGGGTATCGTATTACCCAGTTCCTGGTTTGTGGAGGTCAGATACGCAGTCGCTCCATGTAAAATACTGGTATTCAGCTGCATCCAGTTAGACTGGTAGCCGACCCCAACATAGTTGGGAAAAGGCTAGGCAGATTTTGATCATAATATGCCTAAAATGGCATATCACTTTGATCAAGTTACTGGCATGGCAATAACGTTATAAAAGTGACATGCCATTTTAGTAGACTTTCTAGCTAGAGGTAGGTATTGGTACTATCACCTCTGACAACCCCTTTGAGGAATACAGGCGCTATGTCATGTTATGTTAAAGTTAAAGCTTTTGAAAGGGAACTGAACAATATTTAGTTTAGGTCAACAACCCACAGCAAAGGGTTAACGATTTGAGTCACAGATGTTAGAAGGGACAGGGCTGTCATGACGTCTTGCTGATGACGTCAAAAGGCCACAATGCACGCGAACCCAGATCTACCCTAGGGATGGAAGAAGTGCCAAAAAGTTATCGATATTTAAAAAATCAATATTGATTTCGATATATCGAATTAAAAAAAAGTTATATCGGTGAAATTATAAAAACAATATTTTTAAGTACTCTATGAAGTTCACGTTTTTTATTCACAAAGACATACCAAACTAGCAAAAAACTGCTTTTTACGGCTCTGTATTCCATCGGTTTTAGTCAGTGGCGAACTGTCGACAACGGTGATGCTATTAGAAAATTGGAATATATATCGACGCCGGTGGAAAGGTCCGACCGTCGATATCATATTTGATACATTATCGACACTTGATATTTTAGATCGATATATCGGAATAATAATTATCTCCTAAAAATATCGATTTATATCGAACACGCCTAATCTAGGGTAGATTAGGCGTGTTCGATATATCGATATTTTTCAAATCGGAATCAACACTGCTTGGCGGCAGAAAGCTATGGTAGACATAATCGAATTAAAAAATGTACGCCCCTTCACATTGTTACATACTTCAATACAATTTTAAATTAGAAGACCTCTACTTGGTCCTTCCTCGTAAGAGAAACCTGCTGTGTTTCATTTATGAAAGTGTTTTTTTCTTCAAATACTTTTTACTCATTCCTCGCTAGAGAGTTAGCTAATAAAGCGGCAGCAACCCTAACTGCGGTTCAATAACCGCTTTGCCCTGCTTTTAATTGTAACTTTTAACTTTTTGGTTATTTATTATGAACCATAATGCACCGGAGTGAATGCGTTAATGCGTTATAACCAGATAACCTTTGGTGAAAGCTTTTCAAATTGTTTGATTTGTTGTTTTAATTTTTCGCGTTGCGGGCCCTGGCTTGATTATTTATTAATTTTTGTGAGAATTTGGGAGATTTCGTCTATTATCAGTACCGCTATCAGGTCCAGCTTTATATTTAAACCATGAATCTTGTGGAATACCTAATCATTTTTAGGGTTCCGTACCCAAAGGGTAAAACGGGACCCTATTACTAAGGCTCCGCTGTCTGTCTGTCACCAGGTTGTATCTCATGAACCGTGATAGTTAGACAGTTGAAATTTTCACAGATGATCTATTGCTGTTGCCGCTATAACAACAAATACTAAAAAACAGAATAAAATAAATATGTAAGGGGGCTGCCATACAACAAACGTGATTTTTTTGCTCGATATTGATAACGGCAATAGGTAGACGCTTGAAATATTCAGAGAATATTAAGTTACATTATTCACTTTAAAAATAAATAATTAAATTAAAATAAAACAAATATTTAATTTTTTCCCTTACAACAAACTTGATTTTTTCGCCGTTTTTATAGATAAGGGTACGGAACCCTTCGTGCGCGACTCCGACTCGTACTTGGTCGGTTTATTTTATTTTATTATTTATGTACACACAGAGGGTGCCATATTTCTCCTTGCCAAGTTTTGTGGAAATCCGTTCAGTGGTTTAGGCGTGAAAAGGTATGATACAGACAGACCACAGATTATTAGTCCGGAAGTATGGATCATCATCATCTGCCTAGCCTTTTCCCAACTATATTGGGGTCGGCTTCCACTCTTCCAGTCTAACCGGATACAGCTGAATATCAGTATTTTACATAGAGCGACTGCCTATCTAACCTCCACAACCCAGTAACCGGGTAATACGATACCTCTGGGTAAGACTGGTTGTCAGACTTTCGGGCTTCTGACGACCCGTAACGACTGTCCACAAATGACAGCCGGGACCAACGGCTTAACGTGCTTTCCGAGGCACGGAGGAGTCTCGATATGTAAAGATGGTCACCCATCCACGGACCAACCCCGGCAAGCGTAGCTGAACCTGATGGATCGACCGATCTGGAAGTATGGATACACTTCAATATTTTTTCCGTTCTCTTATAAGGAAAACGGACAGCACGAAATATTTTTTTTCAACGACAATGTAAATATTTCAATGAAATACTTCAAAACGTACAGTCATAGTGACTTGAGAATTGGATCTAATGAGAATTTCAGAAAAAAAAACTGTTTTTGTTACCGAACTCCCGATTGAAGTCATTGATTTTATATCGAAGATTGAGACCGACTCCGAACAATATTTAAAAGTACCTAAAGGACTGAGACAGTCACACGGGGTCGCGGCAGACCACGTACGTGATGGCGGGACGAGCTGGATAGGTTCCATCAAAACTGGAAAGAGGACGCGCGGGCTTGAGAAAGATAGAAGGAGTGGAGGGAGGCCTTTGCCCAGGAGAGGGACAGCGAAGGCTAGGAAAAAAAAAAAAAAAAGGAACTAATCCTATTTAGCTGCGATCATCGGAGCCATGAAACAGCTAATATCTACGATGAAAAATTAACACTGTGGAGAGATTACTTAAGATTAAGGGATCTCGCGGACTAGACGGCCACGACCACGACCAGTGGTCGCAGCGACTATGTAAACTATAGACATCGATAGGTACGAATTGCGTACTAGTTCACAACGGCCAACTAGCCGCAGGCCATACCAATAGACGGGCACGACTAGCCGGCGCGCCGCGGCGTCGTGGCCGTCTAGTGCGCGAGATCCCTACCTATACAAGGTGCAGCTTATAATGTAATCGAAAGAAAGAAAACACAATTATTTAGCACAGATAATAATAATTTATGTTCATTTTTAATGAGGTTCCCAAAAGCCCAAAAGCCTGATTACCAGTACCTAAGGGGTATCGTGTAGCCAAGTAAATGGGTTTTGGAGGTCAGATAGGCAGTCGCTCCATGTAAAAGACTAGTATTCAGCTGAATCCGGTAAGACCGGAAGCTGACCCCCAACATAGTTGGGAAAAGGCAGATTGTTTGACGTTCTAATGACGTTCCCTGTCTGATATAAAAATTCTACAACCAAATAAATCCAGTCCATATCTGCTATTTTATTCGTTTGAAAACCGTATTTATGTATAAGCTAGGATTTATTTGATAGTTCTCAAATAAACGTATGCATTCGTATTGCCAGTGTTTTTATTTATCGGCTTACTAGCTGAGCCCCGCGGTTTCACCCGCGTAAGTCTCGATCCCGTGGGAATATCGGGATAAAAAGTATCCTATGTCCTCTTTCAGGTCATGGTCTACCCATGTGTCAAATTACATTCAAATCCGTTCAGCCGTTTTAGCGTGAAAGCGTAACAAACAAACTCACTTTCGAATTTATAATATTAGTTAGGACTGCCGTCTCCACATTGTTTATCTGAGGACCACAATAGTCGGCCTTATTCCTTAGGCCAGTAAGCTTTTTTGATTACTCCAGCTGGCGTAGGATGAGCACCGTTTTGTCGACGGAAGAGTAGACAAAAATGACGTTTCCTGTAGACAGTATGACCGCAGCAAAGTAGAAAGAGTCAACTGCACTTTTTACGAAATTCACTCTTTTACATAATTCGACTCAGAATTATTTGTTTTGTCGTAGGATTTATCGGTTGTCAGTGTGATTTTGACAGTAAGGATAGAAAACTTTCTTCCGAAATAGTCTATATATAAAAAGACCTCGACAAATATCGTTAGAAATGAAATACAAAATAACAGATTGTAGAAAGATTTCATCGGTGGATGTCAAAAATGAAGAAACGAACTGTCACTTTGTATAGAAAAAGCTATGTCTATTCTTCGTAGAGATAGAAAGCGCCATGCTACGCCTGCTGACGAAAAGCCATATTGGTACCTACAGCTTGTAGGTATCAATTTGCACCGTACAATTTTAAAAAACATAATCATCTGTCATAAAAATTGTCCATAAAACTCTACGTCATGCCGCTAGGCTATCGATTCGATTTTTTTTTCTTGATCCACGCAGACGCAAAGATATAAAATTTTTTACAACCACCTCTCCCCATTTTGCCTCCCCATCTCAAAATCCGGTGCCAAGGAATAGGATATTAAAATGTCTAGAGCGAATTTCGTATGTTTATGCTCATATGACATTTTGGAACTACGGGAGAGGAATTTTGATTCTTTTTGTTGTTCATTTTGATACGAGACCATTTTGACGTTTATACTTTTTTTTGTTGGCAAAGGAAACGCTTTGGTGGCCTATGTAACATACGGATTTATTTATAAACGTTGCATAAAGTTACTAATCGTCAAAAATGTATGGTTTAAGCAGACGGCTGGCCCAATGGTAACAGCCGCGACTTACGAGTTGTAGGTCGCAGGTTCGAACGCTGTCAGGCGCTTTACTTTGTGTTAAATTATTTCATTACAGTGGCTCTCAAAACGGTGAAGGAAAACATCGTGACATCTACCAACCCGCACGTTGGCCCAAGTGGTAGATTGCGGCCCACTCCCTCTCACAGAGAGGAGGCCTGTGTCCCAGCAGTGGGAACATTATAGGCTGAATACGCTAAGCAACGATTATTAAAACCTTTTAGTAAGTATAAAAAATTACTTCAAAGTCTGGTTAAGAGTTGAAAATACGAATAATTGAATTACTGAAAGTAATATTTTGTTTATTTTGCCGTTACTATCCCTTCTGATCCGCCATTACTCGTTCCACGATTTGTACCCACGACCTTTCGATTGCTCGTTAGACCTAACCTTTGGGCTGTAGCTGTCTACTTATCTATGGTAACTTGAAAAAGACGATTTGAAAGTTTGTTTGTCCACCATCTGCTTTCTACTTACTGGAAAGGTCGGGCTGTTCGAGTTTCAGATTAACATTTTACATAAGTATGTAAGTAGGTACTTTTGCTTTTGTAGCAATTAATTTAGTAGGTACCTGGTAACTTGTCACCTCTTAAGATAGCTATCAACATTTCAGTTTAATTACTTAACGCAAACAAAATGTTAATTTGCTTTTCAGTTCCAGCTTTCGTGTAGTGTTTTTGGCCGAATCAACCTCTTTGCAATGAACGCTCGGCATCATATTACCATAATATAAAATGTCATCGTCGAAGCGGAATAGCTATGGCTATAAAATAAAAAAATATATAAAAAAGTTGGGTCAGGCTGTAAAACGGAGCCTGAGATCCAAGGAGGGAATAAAAAAAGAAAAAAATAAAAATGCCGTAAAAAGGCATTGGCGTGGTAATAGAAGTGCGCGGGGATGAGGCATGGGGGGAGGCTGTTCCTCGAAGTTCCGACGCCATTTCGAAAAATCGATCACGAGGCGCGTGTGTGGACCGTTTTGAATTTCGAATACAAAATTCTATAACTTTCGCGTCACTGCTAATTTTAACCCTATTATTACGGTGATAAAGTTTATTTTCGATTGTTGTTATTTAAGTTGTTTACGTGTGCGTACCACACACGGACGGGCAAGATACCAAAATATTAATGGCGGACGTCCCGCCAAAATAGATTTTTTTGAGTGTGTTGGATATTGTACTTTAGTACGCGAGGGCCAAAACAGCTGCATATTTTTCACAGTCCGCCCGTTTGTTAGCAAAGGACGAAGTTTGGCGCTTTGTATTTCTACTTTTTTTTAGACTTGTTATCTGAAGCGGAAGTTTACTATCTTGGGGCCCTTGCCTTATCTGGTTGCTATGGCTAACATGAAAACATGTGTTTTTTCCTTAAATTTATTATTTATTTGTTACTGAAATCTCATTCCTACTTCTCGGGTAGTTCGAATATTTTCCTCTTAGCCTATCAACGTCTGCTACCCTCCCAGTCAGACGATGACGACTTGGGTACTAGCTAGACTCTATGCCTCAGAACCGGTCCCGTTGTCACCCTTTGGGTACGGAAACCTAAAATCCTAATCCTAACTAATATTATAAATGCGAAAGTGAGTTTTTTTGTTACGCTTTCACGCTAAAACGGTTGAACGGATTTGGATGAAATTTGGCACAGGGGTAGACCATGACCTGGAATAGGACATAGGATACTTTTTATTCCGATATTCCCACGGGATCGAGACTTAAGTGGGTGAAACCGCGGGGCGGAGCTAGTCAATTATAATTATTTAACCTCTAGGATCTTTTGGCGCTCAAATAACGTTGACAGGGGGGCACTGTTGATAAACATTTGTGCGATGGCAGCGTTAGTTCTGATTTTGCCCACGCGCCAAAAGATCCTTGTACAGTTCTAAAATAATAACGTTTCAATAACGTTCAGAGCGAGCGTACTTTGAAAAATAGGTACCATGTGTATCAAAATTATGTAGGTATTTTAAGATTTTATCGCCTTTTAATTTTATGTTGTTTTAAACATCGTGTTACGCATAAAAACATAAAAGATTAGGTACCCCCGGCCCTGCTACGCGCGTTTTTTACGACTTGACAAAACTATAGAGATTCCTAAGTTTAAATGTATTATAAGTATTAAGTACACATAAACCTTCCGGAATAAATTCTCTAAGTAATGGTGAAAACCGCATCAAAATCTGGAAAATATCAGGAATTAAATGCACTGTCAAACTGTCAATTTCTTGCCTCCAAAAATATGTTTCCAACCGGAGACTAATATTTTCTAATTCTCAAAACCATGTTTTAATAAATCAAAATGTACTAAGTAAATGACAAATGTTAAAATTATTTATACAAGCATATCTTACAACATTAAAAATAGATTTTTTCCATGTACGCTTTGTAAAGATTAGCGCTGTAAACATCGATCGGGTGTGTTCGGCAGCGTTCGTCAATTTCCGTAATTTTGGGGCCACACAGATGGCGGTTTATCCAAAAATTTAACGCTAGGATCGTTTGGCTCTTGAATGACATCAACAGGGGGTCGTTGTAGGTAAAAATGTGTGGAATTGTCACAGAAATTGTATTGAAAAACAAGATGGCGGCATTAGTTCCGTTTTGGCGAGACACGCACCAAAAGATCTTTGAAGCACTGCACTCTACTTCAGACTCCGTAGCAAAACCTAAAGATAATCTAGGTAACTAAGTATAATATCACATTTTGGCATTATTATGTGAACGCAGTTTTAGGGTGATATGATAAGTGATAATGGTAGTCGAGCCCAAGCGGGGATTTCGGGAGTTACTCGAGCGCGGCAGAATAACATACGGGGGGCAACCTTGTACCTTGTGAAGTACTCTCACCATACCTGAGCCCTGTACATAGTGGCAAACGTGTAGGGCAGCCGATAAGATTAGTAAAAAAAAATCGATCGTTAGAAAAACTCGAGCGCGTCAGATTAAGGTAGGGCAAGTTAGTTACATGCAGAAAAGTGTGCATTTCAATAATCTGACAATTTAAGCGTGACATAAGGAAATGGGAGAGTCACAAAGTTGCAAAAAACATTCTTAACATTCAATGATTCAATAAATGAATAACTGATATATTACACCTAAACGATCGACATTGCATTGAGGCCTAGATAACGACGATTGTATAGACGTGGAAAAGCTCAGGAATTTTGTATGATTGATGAATACGACGTATGTGTGTTAATAAAATTAAATGTGTTCAGTTTCAAGTATTATTTAAACCACTTTTTCATACCCTTTTATATTAGGAAACGTTAGCCTATTCTGTCTGCTAAACAAACTATCAACTTTTGTGAGAAATCGCTTTCATATCGCCTTGAAAACAGCCCGCCCTTTTCATTCCCCGCGCTCCTCATGGCCACAAGCCCAACGCGCGTAATAGCAAAACTATTTACGGACAGCGCCTTTTGTCTAGCGAATCTCATCTCTAAACCTTTGCCTTAAGGGCCATTTTTCCCAGTTCGGTTGCCCTCGATATACCGAGAAATATTTTTTCTTTTGCCTTGACTTGACATGTTACGGCGAGTAGCCATTTTATTATGTTTTTTTATAATGTAAGTTTTTTATTAAAAAACGAAACATTATGCGAGATTTTTTTAAACTTTTTTTCTCGTGCCATGTATTATTATTTCAGCCGAAAGACGTCCACTGCTGGACATAGGTTTCCCCCGCGCCCTGCCACTTCGACCGGTTCTGTGCTTCACGCAACCAGCGGATTCCTGCGGCCTTAATAAGGTCATCGGTCCACCTTGTAGGGCCTACGCTATGTCTTCCGGTACGCGGTCACCACTCCAGAACCTTTCGGCCCCAACGGCCATGTTCTGTCCTGCCCACTGCCTGGCTGGCCATGCATGTTTTAGTGAAAAGTATGCCAATCAAAATTTCAGCAAGGTGGTAACTAGTCGAATTATTTACCTATAATTCACTTACCTACTTTAAAAAAATTACATAGGCATTAAAAAAAAAAATATTCGCTTACATTCGTAATCTGTCAAAAAACCATCAATTTACCAACATTTTTGACAAGTTTGTAAGCGTTCTAGGAATTGCCCCATAAGTATGTCAATTATTTTCCCCTATTTAAAAAAACGTTCTAAGTCTAGTCACAGTCATCTCGGCGACAATCAAAGACAATCAATGTCAAAAACTTGTCATGTCAATGTAGGCAGGTGTTTTTGACAGATTGAGACAGAGACAAGAATGAGAACTTCAAAAAAATAGGTACGAGAATCGCCCCTCTCTAAAAAACGAAAACTACGGGAATCTAGTGATGAGTCAACTCGTCCTACAAGCCTACGGCCCATTTACGACGACTTGCAGAAAATCAAAAGAACGTCCTAGGTAGTTACTGTAGGTAGGCATTTAGGACGAGTTGACGAATTACTCCGGGTATCGCCCCTCTGATAAGAAACTTTGAGTTACTTACCTACCAAAAGAAAGCAGTTAGGATTTTAGCGTTAGACCCAAAGGGTGCTAACGGGACCCTATTACTAAGGCTCTACCGTCCGTCCGTCTGTCTGTCTGTCTGTCTGGCACAGTACCTTCGTCTTTACTGCCGCCCCGCGCCCGCGCTCTGTGTGAACACGATGACCCGCGCGACTCACGCGATGAAAACGACCCGACCCGCTCCCGCTCCGCACCCGCTCTGTGTGTGTTTTGGGCTAACCGTAATAGGTAGGCTCTTGAAATTTTCACAGTGTGTGTACACACACTGTCAAAATAAGTATAAGCTGATCTCGCATTATACGGAAATCCTATACAATGCGAGATCAGTATAAACTGGAAATGTATAGCTAGATGTGTAGCCATGTGTACTACCTACTATGGTCGCTATAAAATAAAGTCCCCTTAGAAGAAACGAAAAAAAAAGTAGAATTAATCTGTATGGTGGCGTTGTTGGTATGAACGAAACCCTTCGTCTGCGAGTCGGACTTGCACTTGGCCGCTTATTCAATTATTTTATTGAAGCGCCTTTCCTTATTTTCCGTTCGTCCTTGTCCTGAAATTTTCGAGCATTCCATGACCAATCGGAACTTGACAATTTTGGCACGGATCATAAAAAAGAGCCTGCTTGATTGCACGGTCATATAATATCTATACTATAAATGAAAGTCGCTCTTCCTGTTTGTCTGTATGTCCGCGTTTTTGTTCTAAACCACGCAACAGATTTTGATGAGGTTTTCACCATCGTTTAGAGAATTTATTCCGGAAGGTTTATGTGTATAATACGTTACTATTAAAGTTACTTAAAACTAAGCAAACTCGATGTTTTGTCAAGTCGTAGAAACCGTGCGAAGAAGGAGCGGGTCGCTAGTAATATAATAAATAGTACTCCCAATTATGTAGATAAAGGATTTCATTGGAATGAGTGCCAATTGCTAACCGGAAATATTTTTCACACTTGCAGGTGTATGCCAAAACGTGGTTAAAAGTGAAATTTTAGAAAGTTAAGCTGTCAAAAAATACGAACGAAAAAATGCATCATTCGCATCATTTTTCATATTGACATTAATTCCTAGCTATTGAAAAATATGTTAAACAAATCATCTCATACTTATTGGTATTTTATTCGATAATTTTATACTGTAATACGATTTGAATAGCTAAGTAACAAAAAAAAAACAAACAGACGAACATAGAACCTCCTCCTTTTTGAAGAACCAAATTATACAAGAGTTGCCTCAGTGAAAAATAATGGTGAAACGAACTCAGTGAACACGTGCGCGCGGAAACTGTAACCTAAAACTGCCACTAGGATTCTAAGGTCCCCTGGGGAGGCATGGGCATGGCATGGGGCTACAGAAGCCATTGCATATCAAAGAGTACACCGGGGTGCGCGGTAATGGTAGGGAAGACGGAGCCATCAGGATATGGAAGGATTAGCGAGCGAGCCGTAATCAATCTCCCTAGCCTTTTCCCAACTATGTTGGGGTCAGCTTACAGTTTAACTAACCGGATGCAGCTGAATACCAGTATTTTACATGGAGCGACTGCCTATCTGAGCTCCATAACCCAGTACCTAACTGTTTAATACGATACCCCTTGGTAAGACTGGTTGTCAGATTTCCGGGTTTCTGACGACCAGTAACGACTGTCAAAGATCCACGAATGACAGCCGGGACCAACGGCTTATTAGGGTACCTAAAATGATTTCTACATTGCATCATAAACCCAGATTTTGCAGTCTTCAAATTGACACAGAAAATTGTGATGAATATTTTTTAAATACTCGTTCGAAATATATAGTTCTTACACGTGGCTATGACCGCATTTCGAAGCATGAAGATAAAATAATATAGTAGGTCTTAAATTCGCTAACGTGATGAGAACTCTGACCTTTTTGAGAAAATTATTCAAAAATTACATATAACTTTGCTCCACATTTTTGAGATATACTTACCTACGCGATATTTTTTTTTGGTATTAGTATGTCGGATCTTATCAAACGCCTTTCTTTGCCGTTCCGCGGAGTGTAGAGGTATGGTGTCGTTATGGAGCATGGAGAGACAGTGATCGTTGAGACGTGGTCGCGACACAGAATACGGCGATTCGTTCAGCAGGCATAGCATGACCACCGTTTTGTCGACGGAAGAGTAGACAAAAATGGCGTTTCCTGTAGACAGTATGACGGCAGCAAAGTAGAAAGAGTCAACTGCACTTTTTACGAAATTCACTCTTTTACATAATTCGACTCAGAATTCTTTGTTTTGTCATAGGATTTATCGGTTGTCAGTGTGATTTTGACAGTAAGGATAGAAAACTTTCAACCGAAATAGTCTACCTACAAAAAGACCTAGGCAAAGATCTTTAGAAATGAAACACAAAATGACAGATTGTAGAAAGATTTCTACGGTGGATGTCAAAAATGAAGAAACGAACTGTCACTTTGTATAGAAAAAGCTATGTCTATTCTTCGTAGAGGTAGAAAGCGGTAGCATGGCGCCTGCTGTAGATGTCCCTGATAATGTGGATGATATAGTCCTCCAGACCGTATTTCGGCCATGGCGGCCAATCTCAACGGAGACAAGCCATCGGCGCGTGAGATAATATAGTGCACAAGTGTGTGCGCAGACACAGGTGCACTCTCGCTTCCCTCACTTTCATAGTCCGATGGGACGGCAATCCGACACGTCCGGAGAGAGATCAGGTGCATGACTTTGCTTGCGTGCTTTCCGAGGCACGGGGGTATCACACCGCCAACTTCCAAACTCCGGGCTGTTACTAAGAAATTCCTTATGTAAAAACCCAACCTAATCTCCGAACCGAGGTCAATATGAGACTGAAGAATAGATACTTTTATTTACTATCTCTCACCTAACGCTGGACTGATTTCAATTTAAAAGTCACGGCCAATATTCGAGTATTCCTCAATGTTTAGGATTGAATCTAGAGCAAACTACCAAGCTTTAGTGCGTGGGCAAGTGACTCGTAGAAAAAAGTAGACCAAGAAAGGCGATAGACACATTGGGAAAAAATATGCGGGGCAGTGTTTGGGGACTGCCGGTAGAAGTGGAAACTAAGCGTTACCTCAACGGTAATCTAAGCGGTAGACGGTAGATGGCGCTAAAAAAACAAATCACTTCAAGCGTGACGATGACGCGAGTTCCATGATTTGTTTGTTCACCCAAAAAGTGCTCAACGCGCCGAAAGATTTCACTTTAAAAAAAAAACTCGAGTAGGGATGACCCGCTCCATTTAATCAGCCTATCGCATGAGGGGCAGTCAAGGATCGAGTTGAATGAATAGCATTCGATGGGTTAAATGTGTTAGTAAAAAATTATCCAAAATTCTACGTGGCAACACGCCGTTATATTTTGTAAAAAATTTCACGGTGAACTGAGCTTATAATGAGCAGCCATTCCACCTGCCGGCTAATTCTGTCATTTCACCGTGAAAACTTAGGTGAAGACTGGTGTTCTTTACCAGATTATTTCTGATAGGTGACCAAACAAAGCAATATTACAAGAAGATAAACACATAACCCTACCTACTCTTGTACTCATATTTTAACTATGTCGTATCTATTTCGTATTTTACTGTGTGTAGGTACATAAATAATAAAATAAATAAATAAAAATAGCGATTGATGATACTGAAATGGTATGCGCCGATGCTGATTAACTACAATTTTAAAGGAAAGGCGTTTCGGCTATAATAGGGAATATGCATGTATTTTTTTAATATTTTTATTCGATAGTTTACATCGTCAAATAATAGTAAAAAAAAATTCGACGGCAAAAAAGCAATTTAAAGTAGTTAAAAAAATGTTTAAAAATATCCAACCGATCCGGGCTATTTAAACGCCCTCCATTTGGCGCGCTTGGTGTGGTGACGTCACAGTTCGTGAAAACAGACAAGCAACTGTCAAGTCAAAGTCAAAAACTCCTTTTTCTATGAGCGTTTGACATTGACTTGACACTTGTTGATTGACTTGACATTGACATTTTGATTGTTACCCCGGATTGTTACGTCACATCCGCTCTTAGCTTTTTCAAGTATTTGAATTACCCACAGTTTTTTGGGACTTTAAAAAAATTAATTTCTCGCTCAAAAAGAAATTTTATTCAAAAATATTGATGGAGGCATAATTCTGAAGTAACATAGTTTATAGAAAAAAATGTTTGACCCATATTTGAATTACATGCATATTCCCTATTATCAATCGTTGGAACTTAAACGCCAAGAAACGAAAACACGGCAGGCCTAGAAGGAGATGGCAGGATGAGCTGGATTCGTCTTTAAAGGATTGGTCACAAAATTGCAAAAGACTGGGAAAACTCGAAAGAGGGAAGGACAGTAAAGAAGTAAGTAAGGTATTGTAAGGTAGCGGTGCTGACAATACAGATGCGTCGGATTCTCTTCGTCTTGGTCGCGCATTTCATTGCTGAAGGTCGTATCGTATCCCTGAAAGACCTTCGTGTCTTTATGTTTGATGTTCTTCCACTTAGTTTGGTCACAGATATTATAATACTATGTTTGGTTCTCTGCTTCTCTCAGGGCGGTCGTTCGTTACGGAGAGTGGAATCTCTGTTAGTTAGTCTGTCTGTCAGTCTGCCGGTCTGTGAGGGCGTTTACTTGGTCTGACCAGCGGTTTGGTGACCGGCCGCGAGGTCTTTTCCCATGCAATCACTACCAACTTTTCAAGGTTGGTTCCAGACGGTACTACACGTTCAAGCCAAAATTTTGCACGTTGTATCTAAATTCGGCTCTTGTTATTACATTAGATAAGTCTCAAAATTGTCTTATCACGGTTCTAAGAATTTGGAGCGTATCGTTCGAGATTATTGACGCTTTTACTACACGTGGCGGCCAGGTCAGAGGTTTGGAGATCATTTCGGATGCTCCAGACCCAGAAATGTTATCAGAAGCCGTTCTAATACCGGCCGAATCGGGGTCATCACTACCACGTGTAAAAGTGACGTTTTCTTGGAGTTTGGCTTTTTATCTGTTTTATTATGAACGATTTTGCGAGTGCGTTTTTTGGAACGATACTCTACACTCTTGGTGCAAGAGAGCTTGATCGAAAAAAGTGTCACATTTTGACCGTGTCGTCACGGGCACGACATTTTTGTCTTACTCTTATTAGCTAATTGTGGAAAAGCGAAAGAAACTTCGTTCCAACCGGGTTTCGCACGACACCTCTCGTTTTTTTTTTTGTATGTAACCGGCAAAGTCAAATCTGGCCCCTCGATGAAACTATAAGAGTTCCTTGTAATCCTTGTTGACTACGGAACCCAAAAAAGGCCTTTTTTTAAAAACAGGCTCGAATGACGTAAGTAGATCTATCTATACTGGTTTTTGATTACCTGCTGGTAACTCTGACTGGCATAGTTAAAACTAGTTTATTTACGTCAATGCTGAACTTTGCATCCACTGCCAAAAAGGCTGAGTTTAAATTTTCGGAATTCGATTAAAAATGAATTAGTTTTTTCGATGTAAGTATTATTATGTGATGATGTAGGTATGATATTTATTGGGTGGCGAACTAGCCATCTCACCGTGAAAACCGTGGAGGAGCTCGTGGCTAAGTAATAAGTTAACAGCCGCACGGGTCGATCCATCAGGTTAAGCTACGCCTGCCAGTGTTGGTCCGTGGATGGGTGACCATTTTTACATACCGAGACTCCTCCGTGCCTCGGAAAGCACGTTAAGCCGTTGGTCCCGGCTGTCATTTGTGGATCTTTGACAGTCGAACTTACGGGTCGTCAGAAACCCGAAAGTCTGACAACCGTCTTGCCAAGGGGTATCGTACTACCCAGTTACTGGGTTGTGGAGGTTAGATAGGCAGTCACTCCATGTAAAATACTGGTATTCAGCTGCATCTGACCCCAACATAGTTGGGAAAAGGCGAGGCAGATTTACCTAGCTTATTTGAACACTTACAGCAAATAACAATGTTTTTGAGTTTTTTTAAGCCCATGTGCTATCTTGCATAAACAATTGAAAATGTTGTGAAACGCAGATATAGAATTAACTGCGCAAATTAGTTTTTCTAGCGGTTACAGGGTCAGATGACAGTCACAATGAATGAGTAAAAACACATCAACAGCATTGCTATTCTGTAACTATCTCACCATGAAAACTTAGGTGAAGTGAGCGTGGAATGAGCTGTCATTGTCATCGATACCTACTGATGCTAAGGCAGTGACAGTTCACTACAAGCTGACTTCACCTAAGTTTTACACGGTGAGATTGTTACAGAAGAGACCGGCTGATTCATTTGATCGTGTGTTATGTAACTACGCAATAGGGAATATGCATGTGATTCAAATATGGGTCAAATATTTTTTTCTTTAAACTATGTTACTTCAGAATTATGCCTCCATCAATATTTTTGAATAAAATTTCTTTTTGAGCGAGAAATTAATTTTTAAAAAGTCCCAAAAAACTGTGGGTACCTAATTCAAATACTTGAAAAGGCTAAGAGCGTATGTGACGTAACAATCCGGGATAACAATCAAAATGTCAATGTCAAGTCAATCAACAAGTGTCAAGTCAATGTCAAACGCTCATAGAAAAAGGAGTGTTTGACGGTGACTTGACAGTTGCTTGTCTGTTTTTACGAACTGTGACGTCACCACACCAAGCGCGCCAAATGGAGGGCGTCTAAATAGCCCGGATCGGTTGGATATTTTTAAACATTTTTTTAACTACTTTAAATTGCTTTTTTACCGTCGAATTTTTTTTACTATTATTTGACGATGTAACATATCGAATAAAAATATTTAAAAAATACATGCATATTCCCTATTAGGGTGCAGAGTGTACTGTAATTTTATTTTATTTTATTTTTAAATAAGCAGGTCTACAGCAAATACATTCAATTCATTCAGGTCAATAGCAAACAGCAAGTAGGTACATGAGGGCCCTACCCTACCTCAAATTGCTTAGCATGATCCTCCGTTATGCCGAAAATACTGCAGCTTAAATTTGAAATAAATATATGTTAAAGTTGAGGATTGATTGATTCTCGGTCCTATGTTTGACGAAAATACGATTAAGTACATAAAGTTACTTCTAAACCGAACTAAAACCGCTGAAATTATTAAAAAAATGCTTCAAATTAGATCATGAAACTTTATAATAACTGAACTAATTTTAAAGCAGGTCTTATGTTTTTTATTTTTAATAGGTAACCATTATTTTCACCGTAAAAAGCAGTTACCTAAACTATTCGAGGCTTGAGAGCGGCTAGCCCTCCACTCCGTCTCGCTCTCACTCAGGCAGTCAGGCCGAGAGTAGTATGGTGCGCGCGAGATAAAATTTGAGGAAGCCCTGCCCTTCCTTAAGTATTAAAAGTTAACAGGTATCTGGTTATCTATCAATCTAGCCTAAAGGTAGGCACCACTGCACAAATGCCTCTGCCTCTCCTTTTTCCACCCAATTCACTTTTTTGCTAATGCAGACGACCGATTAGATCACTGTAGCTCGAATCGGACACACCCCGGAAAATGAGGACCTACCGACCTACCTATATATATAGAGGTTTTGATTTATTTGCGATATTATGTCGCTTACATGACCGTATTTTTTATTGCACTGGCTTAAAAAAGCGTGATTTTTTAAGAGCTCCAAGAGACCGTATACATACCGTTGTTATTAATTTAAACTTGATACGTCCACCCGTTCCTGAGGAAAAGGGTCTTGACAAACAGACGGACTGACAACGCAGTGATCTTATAAGGGTTCTGTATTTCTCCTCTAGTATATATTTTTTTCCGTTAGAGGGTACATGGCTACACATCAAGCTATAGATACATTTCCAGTATAAGCTGACTTCGCATTGTACGAAAATTCTATACAATGCGAGATCAGCATAAACTGGAAATATATAGCTTGATGTGTAGCCGTGTGTACAGAACCATAAAAACAAACGAAGCGTTTCAGACAAAACAAAAAAAACGCGCCATAATGTTTTTTTTATTAATTTAATACGTTTGTAATACTTAGGCTAATTTACTTACTATCGCCGAAATTATAAAAACAAAAACAATTTACTTATTTACAGCGTCATTGACATTATCGCGTGCATCCCACAGATAAAAAAAAATAAAAGTAAATTAAGTACCTATAATTATATTTTTTCTTTATCTTTTAGTTGTGGACGAAATTGGGAACTGGTAAGGTCGAAGTCAGCGTGTGTCTAAAATCTGTCTAGCCTTTTCCCAACTATGTTGGGGTCGGCTTCCAGTCTAACTGGATGCAGCTGCATACCTGCAGTATTTTACAAGTAGCGACTGCTGCCTTTCCGACCTCCACAACCAAGTTACTGGGTAACACTATTTTGTTACCCAGTAACTAGGTTTGTCAGAGGCCCTAGACAAAGTGACATTCTATCAGCGATAACGATGATGGAACAGGCATTTTGCTAGCTATAGCTATCGAAAAGCTTTTGAGTCGTTCTAGAAATACGAAACGCTTTTGAAGCGATTATCACTTGTCTAGGCCCTCTCTGACTTATGTTGTCGTCAGACTCATGGACTTCCAACTACCCGAAACGACTGCCAAAGATCTACGAATGACAGCCGGGATCAACGGCTTCACGTGTTTTCCGAGGTACGGAGGGGTCTTGAAATGTAGGATGGTCACCCGTCCACAAACTGACGGCGGCAACGACCCGTGTGACTGTTATTAATTAGCCACGAGCCACTCTGAAAACAGTCACCACAACAGTACCCAGTTTAGCACAAGCAAGAAGCCATATTACAAAATCGACTCCAAAAATATTATGAAACCGGTTAGAACGCGTGAAGTTTATTTAAAAATTGCTTATTAGTGGCCGAAAAGCTAAAAATAGCATCAAAAAATGCTTGCTTTCTAATTTTGGCTCGCTTACCTCACACAACTGTACAAAATACCTACCGGGCACCAAAAAACATGAATAAAAACACTTCTTATTGATAAAAAACTTGTTTCTTTTTTGTTATTTCGTCTGTTACGCTACAAGTTATGTGTAGAAGGTGAAGTTTGATGGATAACTTTTCAGTATCAGCAAACTAATTGCGTAATTCACGATCAATCAGAATCTGAATCAGTTTTAAACAAATTATTAATCCATTGCTTCATAAATTCGAAAAAAAAAATCTGCTCAACAACGTAAATATCGCAATGAATGTTGTTGAACCGTCAAAATGAAACAGATTAGGTACAGCTTGGCAAAAAAGAGTATGCGGTGACAGATGAAACTAAATGTTTTACTTAGGTAATGCAGACCTATGATGTTGGCACTACTCTGCCGACACGTGCTAGTAGGTTTTTGAGTCAGTACAAGCAGCGTTTTTAAACTATTTGTTTAAATTTTTTTACTCATTTCCCATTTGAAGTGACCTATATGCGGTAGTGGCGCCCTCATTTTTTCCAAACTCTTTTTTGCCAAGCTGTAATCGGTGACGATACGAAAATAAGTTAAGTACCCAATTAGATAGCTGAATATAAGTTATTATTTACATAACAAAACATCACGCCTTGTTTCTCCGAAGGGTTGGGCCGAGATGTACCATGTATTTACAGCTCACCCAAATTTCGCCAGTTATGTTTAAGTCCCATGTAATCAGGGGCGAGCCTATTGCCATCAACCGGGCACGAAACCAGATTTTTGCTGCTACTGAGATATTCCAGATAGAAAAACCCGTAGATATCCGAAAAACTCAATAACACTGCTCGACCTGAGAATCGAACCCAGGACCTCGTGCTCAGCAGCAGCACCCTAATTACGTAACACACGAATCACGATCAATCACAATCTATTTAATTTTGACAGTTCAACAACATAATTGCGTAATTTACGTTGTTGAGCAGACAAATTTTTGGAACTTATGAAACAACGGAATCAACGGATTAACAATAGGTATCCTTCAAAATTATTCTGATAGTGATTGATAGTGTGGGTAATATAGCCCACACTATCAATCACAATCTGAATCGTTTTCGTAGAGTAAACCTTCTTTACAAAATCTTTTTTATGTGGGCAAACTTTGTTGAAAATAGTAGGTACTTACCTACTTTGATTTTAATCATTTTGACTCAGTTTTGTTGGCTGGGATATTTCTGATTAAAATCTAAAGGAAGGGTGATGGGAATAATAAGATATCACAGTGCTTAGTCTATAGAAATTTCAGAGACTTCAATGATTACTTACCTGATTAACTTTTTCATAGCTTGGCCGGCAAAACGTTTCCTCAGTTGACAGTTCATATTTTTCCGTAGTCGGGTAAAGAAAAAGTCGACTTCTGTAAGTTTCGCACTAAAATAGTTCCCTTTTCTAATAAAGGTACATAATACATGCACATCTACTTGTACTTATACCAATCAACAGATTTGAGCTCAAAATCATTGCAAGACTTGTGCCGCGAAACGAAACGTCCAATTCGTTGACTTTTTTTTTCAAACAAAATTATTCATGGAAATCATTCAGCCAAAAACTTAAAAAGGTCATTACAAAAATCAAACTCGGTTGTCGTAATATTACGTTTTTTGAAAGTAAAGTAAGTTTAAATTTTGCTATCCATGGTCAGCCGGTTTTGCTCGGTTTGAAAATGAACTACAACCGTAAATCTAATTCAAATCGACGCGGTTCTTCAATCTTGAAGATTTTGAAAACAGAATAGAGTCTAGACTCTAGATGCATTTGCACGGAATT
Source organism: Lithophane socia (assembly GCA_947522985.1). Lineage (NCBI taxonomy): Eukaryota > Metazoa > Arthropoda > Insecta > Lepidoptera > Noctuidae > Lithophane > Lithophane socia. The sequence continues at coordinate 5,786,827 of OX383280.1, forward strand.
AGTATGTACCATCATCCACATCTACCTTATGAGATGACTTTTAGAAACAAAGTGGATAGGTATTTATGTAGTTCGACTGGTGTCATTGACTCTGGCAGGGCCACTATCAGATTTTAATTTTGATTATACAAAAAATTAGTCGTTGATTAGTCGCTAAATATCAGAATTAGTCGGTCACTGGCTCAAAAGATATAAGGGTTTATAGGTGGCCGATCTGGAGTCTCCCCAGAAGGACCACATTTATATCTCAAAAACTAGGGCACCTAGCGAAGATCTGTTTTCTCCCAAATTTAGTCGCTAATTAGTCGGAATCAGTCGCCAAGTCACAGACTTATTCGCGTCTTAGTCTAGAAGATATAATGCAGAGTGGTTGGTACCAGCTGGATGAGAGTTGCTGACAAGTGACAATCGATCGTACTGAATGGAAAGCCATTGGAGAGGCCCATGCCCAGCAGTGGACTTCAGTAGGCTGAAGATGATAATATAATGAAATAATTTTAGAGTAAGAAAAAACAATCTCATTAATGTTATCTTCGTTGGCCAATCAATGGTAAAGAGCCTTTCGCCTATTTCTGAGTTATGTTCATAGACATCAAAATGCATCTTTTTAACTGTTAGTTAAAAATAAACGTTAACTTAACTTTCGAAACGAACCAGCCTCGATATTGCGTCACTATACGTAGTTTTTGCGCCACCTTTTGAGTATTTTTCCGTCCGTTGTTAGAGGCCAGTGGAACTTTTTGGTTAGGCGCCCATAGTTTTGTTGATATTTTCCTTGTAGTGGATTTAGGTAGGAACTATTATTTTAATTTACATCCAGACTGGAATCCCTGGAAGGTAAGGCAGAGGGGTACATAGGTAGAATGTACACCCACATTTCACCAGTTTAACGCCTCAAGTAATAGACCTCCAACTGTCATTAACTGAATTTTAATTGTTATCGTCCATTAGAAGGCCAATCGACAGTTGAGCGGCGAACCTATTATTGCCAGCAATCGGGCACAAATCCAGACTCCGGCCTGCACTGAGAAATTCCTGATCGAAAACCCAATAATTATCTTGATTTGGTCGTGGGAATCGGGAATAGTTACGCTCTAATCGGGCAGACAGACGACCTTAATAAAAATAAAAGTTACAAAACTAAAACCAAACTATTTGTCAAATTGTGATGAGTTATTTAGAAGATATGAAGGAACACATGAACATGTCAAAATCATAATCCTCCTTTTTGCTGCGCCAAAGTCGAGTAAAAAGATGGATGACTGGATGCATAAGGCAGAGAAAAGGGGGCTTACCATGAACTCTTATAGCAGGTCAATTTTCGACGGAAAGTGAACTGTCGGGCTATTTTGTACCGTGAACATGTCAAATAACAGGCAAGCCAGCGATCACGTGACTAAAGCCGGTCAGTAGTCACGTGACAACATTTCACTGGTCTGACCTGCGTTAAGCTGTACCATCAAGTCCTTTTTGACATGTAAACACTCGACTACTGAACTGCCCTGCTGTCATATTAAGCAGGCGTGTAAAACTTACTTTTAGTGAACTGTTTTCTTTAATTTAAAATAAAATACGTAAGTACATGTTCATTTGTGAATATGTACTCTGATAATGATCTCTAGATTACAGTGGTAGTAATGATTATACTTCGTCTAACGAGGTTACTGAGAAATACGATCATAACTTAAAAAAATGTTTAGTGAGTAGGTCTACCTACACTTCATCGGTATTGGAGTTTAGTAAAACGTAAACGTAGGGTGTTTTAAACGGTTATTGAAAGCAAAAATCACATTATGTAAACAAAGCATTTTTATTACGTATTAAGTATCAATTTCAACGTCCGACGACTTAGAAGTAGATATTATTTCATCTAGTAAAGATGCTGGTTGCTCCACCAGGCTCCACCTCTCATCTTTATACGACGTGCATTTGATACAAGAGCGTCCACCGCACATCTGTTATGTAGCTTCGGACTATGTCTTCGCACATTGCGTTGGAATCTCACAGAACAAATAACACAACATCCATCTGGAGTAAATGCTGTACCATCTTGAAGATTCCATAAGTACTAATTATAATCCTTCAATAATACACAGGCAAAAAAGAAATATATGAAATTGATTCAATTCGAAAGAAACTGAAAAAATATGAAGTGTTGTTGTCCCTTGACTTGATTTGTCTTTCTGACAGTGTCAGATAGTGATGCGGCTAAACTTTGTTTAACTCGATACTGCATTGTATTAAATAAAAACTCGATTACATTTTCTCTCAAGGTACCAAAATACTATGTTGTGTAGAGTCAAAGAGTTTTAATAAGATGAGTGAAAGTATATGTACTGTGGGTCAATGATTTCTGTTGATAACTTGTAATTTGTCATTAAAATCATCATCGTATCATCATTGATTATCAGATTGAGAGTGGAATGTGGAGAAAGCGCTTTTTACAAAGTCAAACAAAGCCGATCTTACCCGAATGTCACTGACTTAAACCCCAATATACCAATATGGAACGGTTGCTGTATTTTGGATCGGGCTATGATTCTTTTCTCTGTTTTTTTGTGTGCGTTTCAAACGTGCGAAGCTGTTGGAAACCTCCCTAGTAACTACCTTAGATTCAACTTGAATTGAGTACTTGAATTACATAATCGGAACAATCGAGTGCCTGATCGTTAGTGACTGAGTAACATCACTAGAGTCAAACTGACAAGCAATCAAAAACTATATTTTTTATACTTAATGGCTAGGATAGTCGTTCGAAAATAGCAATAACTTTGGTAACTCTCAAGATTATTTTCATAAGTATCTTAAAGGGTCTCCAATGTCGTATTCGTGTTAAATAAGATATTTTGTTACGAAACATAGTTTTTTTAAGAATTCCCTTGATCATTATAAACTGTTATTAAATTAATTTAATCTAGTTCTTTAAAACCGTAAAACCGGTAACATTGCGAAAAAGTATTTCCGAACGTTTGTTTATAATATGGCGTACCGGTCAACGGTCACGTAGCAGGTCTGAAGTTGATACATTGCAGGTCAGACGGAAATGCTCATGGTACAAATAGAAAACCTGTCAGGTTAGCCTGCTCAGTTGACCTGTCATGTACTTGGCAAGTATTTTAAAAGTTGATGGTAGGGCCCCAGGGTGTTGTGCAGGCTACATAGAGATTCTACGAGTGTTGTGGCGCAACCTGGGAGAGGCTCATGTCCAGCAGTGGACTACGATAGGCTGAATTGATTCAGTGACATCCTAAGTAATAGGTATTATAAATGCGAAAGTGAGTTTGTTTGTTTGTTATGCTTTCACGCTAAAACGGCAAAATTTGGCAAGGAGATAGATGCCATCCTGGGAAAGAACATAGGCTAACTTTTTATGGACATACCACGCGGGCGAAAGCTAGTATTAATATAAATGCGACAATCGCGAATTCGCGCGACCGGTCGCTTTCTTTAGGATTCCGATCACTTTGGTTAGGACGCGGGGTAAGCTCTGCAAGCAAATCCTAAAAACTTTGAAGAACCATGAATCAAAGCAAAGTGATGAAGTTTGATCCTTCATTAGTTACTACTTACCTATGATGCAAAAAAATATGTACTAAGAGTTCATTTAGCTTCAATACCCATAATAGACTTTAAGGAGGACTCAGATACACGGTGCATTTTGCTACTTGCACGGGTTTACACGTGCGGCCACTGCGGTCATACACCGCTCGCCGGTTGCGAGTACTAGAGGGGCCAAGTCTACTAATTTACAAACGTGTATCTTACAATGATCAGTTTTTGACAGCCATACAAAATCTGTCAAAAACTCATCATTGTGAGACCACTGACACGTTTGTAAATTAGTAGACTTAGCCCCCTCTAGATAAGTCAAAGGACCCGCGCATTTTTTTTTAATCTTTCTTTCAGCTTGTCATCTTACATCTCATTAATCTGCGAATAACAGAAAGGTTTGATTTGACTACTTCCTGAACGTGGGGTGCCGAGTTTGATTGACAAGACGGGGCAGTGTTTTCCGTCAGAAATGTGTTGTAACAGGCTGCAGTTTGGATTCGTACCAGCAGCCGCTTGTATGACCAGATGTATGAACGTTAACGAAGCAAAAGGAGGATGTAAGGATCGTAGCAGGTGGCGTTTTGTATTTTCTGCCTACCTCCAAGGGCAGGAGTGAGTGGGTTTATTTAGAAATAATAGGCTCATCCCATCTAAACACACATCTTGTTTCAATTTACTAAAAAAATAACTCGTAACGACATCTATCATAATGTCTAGGAACTACGTATAATAGTGCCAACGAAAATCAACTCCACACTATCACAGAAACCCACAAAGGAGACTTCTTAACCTTGTGTGACTTGAAGATCGGCTAGATGGCGCCATACGCGCGCTCATTTAGGAAACGTCGTCACGTGAATAGTAGCACTATCGTTCGAAGTTTTTGTTCGGTGAACACGAACGCGTGGTCGCGCCGATAGAGAACTCTGTCCAGTTTTCTGACTAAAGTGACGCATTTAGGCACGCGCCCGATCGCGTATTCGCGCGACGATCGCTTAAGGCTGTCATCCATCAGACGGACTGCATCGCAGTAACCGCGCGCGGTCATATATTTTCAACCGCATGCAGTTAAAAATATATCGACTTCGTTCTGTAATGTTATCAACTTCACGCGGTCGGCTGCAGTCTGTAAACTGGATACAGTAGTGACTTCAACTTTACGCGGTAGGCTACAGTCGTGTAGTCATGTAGTGTCGACGCACGCTGTCCATCGCTAACCTCATACAGTTGGTCAAGGACCTATCTGTATGCGGTTAGCGATGGACAGCGTGCGTCGACACTACACGACTTTAGCCTGCGTTGCAGTCCGTCAGATGGCAGCCGTAAATAGGACGTGGCCTTAGTACTCAGGGATACGACGCCTTCACCGCGCCGCTACCACACCGCTAGTATTAACATTTTTTTTATTTCATAGCTTGGCCGCTTGTAAGGGCGCCTTCAAATTTGCCGCAAAGTGCCGCGCAGCGGCAGCGCTGCCGCCGCGCTGCTATAATAATCCATATAAATAAAAAACGCGCGATTACAGCGCGGCTGCCGCGCATCAGTGCATCGATCGACTAGTGATGATGCGCACGTAGTTTTTGTTCAAAGGATGAACGAAAATCAGGTTGAAGAATTTATCGATGAGGTCGAAACTAAATGTACAACACTATGATGCTCGAACCTAGCGATTGCAGCCGCGCTGGCTCCGCGCGGCACTTTGCGGCTAATTTGAAGGCGCCCTAAAAGTGCACGCGCTTTATCAAGCGGAGACGGCGGCGGCGCGGCGTCGGAGCGACGGCTAGGATTAGAAAAGAGAGTAAATAAAGGTAAAAAATTAAGAAAAAGAAATGACGTGATCCACCAACCGCCAGTTTATTATCAATATTATTATACAATATAACAAATAAAATAGTTTTAAAAACCTGTGCAGGTGTTATTAGCTAATACATAGGAAATCATATTCTTTAATAATAATTAATAACGTGTATTTTTTTTAAATGAGAACAAAAAAAATACAGATGTCTTGGTTGGTTTTTAAAATAACAGATCGCATTAGGAGCTCGGAGCGATTGCGATTAGTCGCGCGATCGTCAACAAAATACTGTCATGTTCTAATTATTGCAATGGACTGTTTGACGATCTTTTGCGACTAATTACGCGCTAGTAATTAATTTCATAATATACGAAAACGAAGTTCCAAATGCGATCTTGGTTGTCGAGAATGTGTGCCGTGTCCTATAGCATTACTTTAGGTGTAAACCAGTGGTTTTCTTGTGAAAAAGTTTTTAAAATCAGTCTTTATTCTTTGCAAGTATATGCAATTGCTATTTGGGCCACCCGTCTTGTGCAGGCGTGGTGATCAATGCCTTCTTTGTATTGTGATAAATATGTGAATGCAAACAATTTAGACAAATAATTTACATAGCTTTTTAACTAGTTATTTTATTAATACTTTCTTATAAAAACTCATTTAGCAGCCGTATGCTGAGGTTCTTTCTATATTTAACCGACTTCAAAAAAGGAAGAGGTTAAGTATTTTATGAGTATTTTTAAGTACAGAACCCCTATTCGCATTTTCTTAGTTATTTGATAACTTGACATTTTAGTTTTCATATTAAAATTAAAACGATACATATTTTTTGTATTATTTTTTCTACCCGGTTGATGGCAATAGGCTCGCCCCCTATTACATGGGAAACTGGCGAAATGTGGGTGTACTACCTATATAATAAACCTCTGCCTAACTTCGGGAAACACAAACGTCATGTTAGTGACTATCATTATTATTGTTTGCACCTATAATGTTGATGGTAAAATGCAGTTAAAACACAAACCGAGATTGATAAACGTTACTTAATCCGTGCTTTGGTTAAGATTATGTTCTCGTCTCTATCTTGCCCTTGTAATTTGACAGATGTGCGACAGTTACAGAACTGAAGTCCACCGTCCACTGTTGCGGAGGATTTGCCACGAAAGCTCCGCGGATCATTCGATTGTAAGCCACGCATCCGTGCGTTGAGCTCGAGTGGCCGTGGATCACACTGGACAAACCCGCCTACATTTTCATATAGTTAATTGATTCAGGCGTGACTTTGCGGAAATCCAATAAAAAAAATACGAGACGTAGATATATTTAGTAACCCACACACGTCGTCTTCAGGTCCGCGACAGGTCAATCGTCATCCTGAGAATGCCTCGTTGAGAGGTGAAATACGTGTCGGTTTGTTACAGGGTTTTTTTTTACTCTTGAGAAATAGTTAAGCGGAATGGATTACTAACTATACCTACGTCTACTGTATTTTATATATTTTCATACAAAGTAAATCTAAGTATACCTTGGTAGCTTAGCCGTTTAATTCTTAACCAAAGCAGTGTTTTAAGTCATCATCTGCCTAGCCTTTTCCCAACTATGTTGGGGTCGGCTTCCAGTCTAACCGGATGCAGCTGAATACCAGTATTTTACATGGAGCGACTGCCTATCTGACCTCCACAACCCAGTAACTGGGTAATGATACTCCTTGGTTAGACTAGTTGTCAGAATTTCGTGCTTCTGACGACTCGTAACGACTGTCAAAGATCCACAAATGACAGCCGGGACCAACGGCTTAACGTGCTTTCCGAGGCACGGAGGAGTCTCAATATGTGAAAATGGTCACCCATCCACGGACCAACCCCGGCAAGCGTAGCTTAACTTGATGGATCGGCCGGAGCGGCTGTTTATTACTTAGCCACGAGCTCCTCCGAGGTTTTAAGTAACGTTTATTTATTGGAACCAAATTCCTTAGCGCACATTATACTTAGCACACTTGACGAATAATATCAGACTGAAAAAAATGTAACGTTTTAACTGTCACGAAACATTTGTTACCTAAAAAAAATTGTCGTGATATCATTCGCTAAGTGTGCAAAAGCAGGCTAGGCCCACTCTGCATTTCAGATATGAAGCTACAAGTATTTAATAAACTGCCCGAAAAAATTAAAATGTTAAATGTGGACAAATTTAAAAAAGAACTATTTAGAATTTTGACTAATAAATGCTATTACTCTATAAAGGACTATTTCGACGACAATTCTATAATTACTGCCTTAGAACACCCTACCTGACCTGTTTTAATGACCTTGAATTTTGTTCGACATTATCATTATTAATTATGGCATGTCATTGAACCATTTGACATTTATTTATTTAGAAATTTATTGTATGTTTATTTTTCTTTTGATATGCTATGCCTATTTAAACTGATTGTATTACTGACGTGAAAGTTGATAGAATTTCACCAATTTGTTATTTTAAACTTAATTATATTTGTACGCCTCTGGGCAAAACATGGAGGATCTACCTATTTATAACACCTCACACTATGTGTAACTTGACCTGTGTTCACAAATAAAGCTTTCTGATTTCTGATTACGCGGCGGCTCGTCTTGTCGCGCCAATTCAGTGAGCGTAACGTAGTCCGAAGATATAAGAGTTACGCGATAGAAAGAGAGGCAACTTTTAGGTGAATATAACTGTAGGTAATTAGCGCTGTGCGACCTGAATTGCACTTTATTGTGTCGTAGCAAGAGTCGCTATTTATTTAAATGATTTTGAGGAGTGAATCTTCAGTACTCGTACTATTATGTGTTCGGTGACAAAAAGCGAAGGGAACTTCGTTCTAACCGGGTATCCCATGACACCTCTCGTTGTGTTTCTTGGTCTTACTATAATCAAACCACTGGTCAAACGCCTCTAGACCAACAGTTCTTTTAAAACTCATTCAGCAACAGACAACAGATAATATAATTTTATATTGCAAACTGTCAGTCTTTTAATAAATATGGTGGTATACTGTCAAGTATTTACAGCACTGCATAAATGACACTTTCAGGATTACAAGAGACTGTCAAATAATTGTGTGAGAGAGACGGCGCTATACAAAGTCAGACTTTTTGAAGTCTTCTTTAGGCACACTTGGCGCTTTTCTGAATAGTGAACGTCACAGAACCGACACCGGAACTCGGTTCTCTGACGCTGAATCGGGTATACTCGGCTCCAGTCGTAAGTTTTCACTTCTATAGGGTGTTAGGGTAAACACCGTTACCCTTGAAATCAGTGGTTTGGTTTCATTTATAGAATGTAAAATCAATGGAAGAATTACAACTTAGTGACCCGCAAAGTGTTAAAGAAAAATAACTTCAAAATGTCTACTGAGCGAGTTGAAAAGATACAAAATGAAATTCGCACCAAATTAAAATTTCTTGCGACTTATTCTGAGTTTACTTGCAGAACGTCGTGTTCGGGTTCGCGACTGGTCAATCGTCATCTTGAGGATGCCTCGTTGAGAGGTAAAACACGTGTCGATTTCTTACAGGGTTTTTATGACTATTGAGGAAAAGTTGAGCGGCATAGGTTACTAAAATTTGATTGGCAACATTTGAGTACCTCCGCTTACCGCTTCGGGAAATAAAAGTGCCTAATCTACAACATCAAGAAATAAATGCTTTAAAAAATAAAATAGGACATACACCGATCTTATGTGTGAAAGTCCTTCAAAAAAGGTCAGATGCATACTCAACTAGCTTCTGACCGATATGTACGGGGCCGGGGCGAAGCCATTTAGGCCCGGTATCCACCAAAGCGGAGAGGAGAGGAGATGTGTTTGAATAAACCAATCCGATTTCGTTATTTCCAAGAAATGTAAATGTGGGATTAGAGTAACTATCAAATCGCGAAGCAGCTGTAGTTTCGACCTATCCTATCCTACAAAAATCAGCTGTTCCATCCATTTTGTCGATTTAAGTGAACACAAATGTATGGAACAGCAGATTTTTTTTTTCGCGATTTCAAAGTTGGTCCCATAGAAAAAGTTGTTCAAAATGATGAGTACAATGACCCCTTTTCGGGTTTAGCATAAACAAAAAACAATGTTGTTGGTGTATCTTTTCATACACAAAATCTGTCACGAAAAAAAAAAACGATCTGTTCCTTACATTTATGTTCGCATTCCTCATCAAAATGTATGGAACAGCTGATTTTTTTTTCGCGATTTCAAAGTTGGTCCCATAGTGAAAGTTGTTCATAATGATGAGTACAATGACCCCTTAAGAGATTTCATGTATGATATGATACACTTACACTTTATATAAATGTGTTCGTTTGTTTGTTACACAATGACGCAAAAACTCCTGAATGGATTTGGATGAAATTTGGCACACAGGTACTTTATAACCTGGATTAACACATAGGATACTTTTTCTCAAGGTAGTACGTTTCCGTAGGATAATTTCTGACTTCCACGCGGGCGAGGCCGCAGGCAAACGCTAGTATTTTTATAAGTGAGCATTAAATTATGACAGTATACCACCATAATACAAGGTCAATTTAAATTAACTAGCAAAACTTCATAGACAAAGGTATCGAAATCTAAGCCAAAGTAGTGTGGGTTGCTTGAAATTGCATATTAAAAATCTTTTTTTATCTATCATCATAAAATACCTTTGAAGTTTCCCTAGCCAATTTAATTTGATCTTGCATTTATAAGTAAAGGCACACATCGAACGCAGCCGTGCGACACGGCACACAGTTGCGACAGATGCGAATGCGACGGACGCGCGATTAATAGTCGTCGATGTCGTAAAGGTTGTCGATCTCTTCGTCGTCGAGCTGCATCGATTGGAAGTCCACCTTGTAACGAAGAAGTCCTGGGAACAATGATTTTAGATATTAGAAAGTATTTACGAAAACCAGTCGAAATTATATTAATTATATATAATATAATAATAATATATATTACTTTATTTTTATTATTATATCTTAACAAAATTAATATAATATACTATATTATAATAATAAAAATGGAGCTATTTTCTCAAACATTTGATACGCTTTCGCGCCTTTATTGTCATTTAAAGAGTAACGTAAGCAGAATTTGAAAATCAATAAAACGATTCATAGTAGAAAATATTAAAATCACGCTGAAAAAACACTACATTTTCAGAAAAATTGAAAAAAAAAAACTACTATACTAATACTACATTTTTTTAAATCATTTATGTCTCAATTACATAATTTAAATATTAAATACTTTGACTTGAACCTGAATAATATTTTATGTATGTAAGTGTGAGACACCAACACCTATAAGATTTAAAAAAATGTAGGTATTATTAGTAGCTAAAACAAAAATATAGGTATATTATATAATTATTACTTAGTATTTTTTTAATGTTTTTCTGAGCATTTTTAATATTTTCTACTATGCATTGTTTCATCGATTTTCAAACTCTGCATGCGTTACTCTTTTTGCAAGAATAAATAAATATATTCTAATTAATTTCACCCTGTCGTAAGTATCATACAAAAAACAGAAAATAACATAAATACATTTAAATAACACACACTCCAAAATGTATTAATTGAAATTACCTCGTCTCCTGTATAAGTTAGCATGTTAGTAAAAGAAAAACATATTAATAAATAAAATATAATACAAATGGTGTTTATTAAATTATGTCAATTAATAAAAAAAATGAATTTTTAATTCTTGCTTTTGATTAATCACTTATAGTCAGCGCAGAGCAGATTATAATATATAAACTCAAACGCAAGGACTTCCAACGAAAGTTTTGATTTCTCCGTCGATATTTGTTAACTTTGGGCACAAACCTCCAACTGTCATTGAGACACAATATAATTTTAATTGTAATCGGCCATTAGAAGGCCAATCGACAGGGCACTTGCCTCACCGTCTCCGTCAAAACAACTCGTTTTTAGTTGCTAGCTCTACTTTCGTCTCGCTAATCGCCGACAGTGTGACAGGTACCTTATAGAAATGACGACAAAGATGTCAATTCAATGTCATCAGAAAATCCACACATGTGCGCCTGAATTTGTACGGAATTAGATAAATTTAATTAAAGAAGTAACGATGATAAAAATCATGTCAATGCATATTATGAACATTAAAAACAATCATTCGATTAGAAAAATGAATGAAAGTTAAATAAAACCTTTTCAAAAAAACTTACATGTTTTTCTTCAGATTTTGAAAGACAATATTATAATAAAAGTTTTTTTTTTACGATATTGGGCGGCTACCAGGCTTCCACCAGGCATCTGGAATACCAAAGGCATCCCTGGTGCGGTGCCATGGCAGAGACGAAGGTACAATGGGTGTAAAAATACTCTTAACGAACCCAAGACTCAATTGTTCTTCACGCTATTATGATATTTTCTTTGTACTGAACCATACCTGAGAACCTTCTGGTAACAGAGATATTGAAGGTGCCTAATTTTTTTGTCGTATTTTATTATGAAAAAAAAAAAAAAAAAAATACATTCAAATTGAGAACCTCCTCCTTTTTGAAGTCTGCTAACAAGTTTTGAATGTAATTACTTAACTTTAAATACTCCCAAGATCCTTGTACCTTTGCATACTTATATAACATAAGCACAATGTTGTGCGTGCGCTATGCAGCTCACGCACAACGATATACTTGCGCAAAATTGGACTTGCACAAGTATACATTAACGTGGGTGGGATTATAGATCAAAACAACAAAAACAGAATCCGTGGCTTTTAAAAAGTTTTAAATTTGTTTAACACGGTTTTTAAACCACGGATTTTGGTTTAAAACGGTTTATTTACATCTATAGGTGGGATGAATGCAAAGTTTTCGAGCCAGTCAGTGTCACACAGACATATGCAAGTCTAAACTTGCGCAAGTATATCGTAACGTGTTTGGGTACCATTACATTTTGCACAACAGTATTTTCACGCTAAAAATTAAAGTCTTTTCCCAGAAATTACTTTTGTAGAAAGTTACTAGAGTTTGATGTACAAAATGCGTTAATAACGGCTTCGTGAAGGGTCATTTTGCACCGTGTCACTTAAATGTGGGTAGTAACAATAATAACGAACAAATACCATTGCAAACTCTTTTATATATAAGAAAAGCATACAATCCAACTTGTAACGCAGTTACCTTAAATTGTAACACACCCTTAACATAATTTTATTTTCTTTTTATCAGCTCATCGTTTCTTATTGCACTAAATTGGAATCATTTGTTTCACTTAATTTTACAAAAAAAAAAAACATTTTCGAAAATATAAAAATAAAAACGAAATTTTCGAATCCTGCTTGCAAGCAGTGAATTATTTTTTAATTTTTATAATTTCGTTGATTTTTTTTTATAACCGACTACTTACCATTTTTTTTTAACCCGTTTTTCGTTCATTTGGTCCTTCTCTCAAGTGGTTTTTTTTTACGTAGACAGTTTTTTACAAATTTCTTAAATTCCCTTAAAAAAATTACCTTCCCTTTCAAAGCTTCACACAATATGCTTCTCTTTATATTTCGTTATGAATAAATATGACGGTCGTAAAAACTGTGTGTATCAGAATGGCGGGTGTAATTTCCAGATTTGCTTAAATTTATTACAGTTATTTGGTACCTTCTGTGTACCTTTACGTACCTCTCTTGAAAATCTGTGTACCTACACCCGTATGATGATATTTTAAAAATTAGGTACACCCGCCATCCTGATGTCAGAACCGCGGGTGTACTGCTAACCAATATATGTAGCCAAGCGTACTGTTTATGTAAATTCTGTACCTCTTGTGTACCTGCAGATAAAAGTATTAAATAAACGAAATACTGCAAGGTTGCTGCAAAAATAAAAAAAAATAATTTCTCGTAAAACGTATCTTTTAAAATAACAATCTACGCATTGATAACTTATCTTAAATATTAAAAAAAACTATATGTATACATAATTACAAAAACAACATTTGCCCATTTTAGAATTGTGAAGGATTTATAGAATTAGGATGTTTGTCTATCAGTGTTTCCAGAATCAAAATGAAACAAGAGACAGTTTTAAAGGATATATTAATATATATATAAGGATATATTATTATTATATTATTATCAGAATCATTAGGAAACAGGCAACAAGGAAATATAATGACCGCGTCCTTGCATCAGAGTAATACAAATGCATCAAATAAAAATAGTTTAATTGTAGACTGCCAGTGGTCCAGTGGTCGTAGTATGCGACTGCTGAACACGAAGTTGTGGGTTTGATCTCCACTTAAAACAACAATTTGCGGATCACATTTAAAGTGTTGTCCTGAGTCTGTGTGTAACTTGTGTCCGTTAATTTCATTTCCGATTCCCGGTATAGTCACGCACGCAACAGTGACTAAATGATACACGGAGGTTTGGGATTACTATTAAAGATATTAGGTAGGTACACATTAAACGTATCTTGGCAATATGTTTAATATGGAGGTTCAAGGTTCAATTACCGAAGATTGTTATTATCCTTTGACGTCGTTACTATTGTTAGTTAGTATTATAAAATACAAAGTAACGTCGTGTAATAAAAAAATATTTTTTTATTTTTCGCAGCAACCTTGCAGTATTTCGTTTATTTAATACTTTTATCTGCAGGTACACAAGAGGTACCAAATTTACATAAACAGTACGCTTGGCTACATATATTGGTTAGCAGTACACCCGCGGTTCTGACATCAGGATGGCGGGTGTACCTAATTTTTAAAATATCATCATACGGGTGTAGGTACACAGATTTTCAAGAGAGGTACGTAAAGGTATACAGAAGGTACCAAATAACTGTAATAAATTTAGGCAAATCTGGAAATTACACCCGCCATTCTGATACACACTAAAAACTTGTCCAGAAATATTCGAACAGCTAATAAAATGTATAAATATTTTATAAATTCTTTTTTGCTTTCATGAGAGAGGATATAAATGAATAGAAATGAACCTTTTTGGGGCGGCCGTGAAGCACACATTTTTGTTGTAACATTATTTTCACTTTTTATTTTGTATTTCACGAACTGTGTCCAAATGTTATTCTTTATTTCTTACATGGTGCGCCCACCCCAGCAGGCGTAGCATGACGCTTTCTATTTCTACGCAGAATAGACATAGCTTTTGCAGCAAAGTGACATTTCGTTTCTTCATTTTTGACATCGCACCGTAGAAATCCTTGTACAATCTATCATTTTGTCTTTCGTTTCTAACGATCTTTGTATTTTTATATGTAGACAATTTCGGAAGAAAGTTTTCTATCCCAACTGTCAAAATCATCATCAGAAAAAATATCCTATGACAAAACAAAGAATTCTGAGTCGAATTATGTAGAAGAGTGAATTTCGTAAAAAGTGCAGTTGGCTCTTTCTACTTTGCTGCTGTCGGACTGTCTAAACGGAATGTCACTTTTGTCTACTCTTCTGTCGACAAAACGGTGCTCATGCTACGCCTGCAGAAAGATGACGATAATATCGATATTGGTGCAGATGATAAATTCCAGGTTTTTAAGACAAATGTTAAAATGTAATTGCTATAACCCAACCCTATTAGCACACTCAATCTGCCATTTATTTATATGTTAATGAAAAATATTTAGAAAGTCCTTATTATATTCTTAGATAAGCGTTTCATTCATTTTTACAGTAACCAAATTAGATTTAAAATAATGCTACTAAAAAGTGAAGAACTCTATTATTAGTGAAATACATAAAATCATGGGTTTCATAATAAAATAGCTGGTACACATACGACCCAACTTAGATGTAGCATCAATTTGAAAATTTTCATTAATTCAAATCAATTTTACGAATGTATATGGTTATATGACTTAACAAGTTATTGCGTTTGCGTAAAGATCATTTTCACCTAAAGCAGTAATAAAGATTGGAGATTTTGAAGGCGGACTCAGTTCGGATGGTGATCGGTTTTACGAATTTTGCCGATGCTTCATCTAAGTTGTGTCGTACTGTACCAACTATTTTATTATGAAACCCATGATTTTATGTATTTCACTGATAAAAGAGTTCTTCACTTTAGTTGCATTATTGTAAATCTAATTTGGTTTTCATGTTAAGGCTCCTTTGAGTTCATTTTCACAATAACGGTCCAATTTTATCATTATGATAACAATGCTATGACAAATTCAAGTCTGACGACAGGTCTTTCCCAGCAGTATCGTGTCACCCAGTAACTGAGTTTTGGAGGGCAGATAGGCAGTCACTCCATGTGAAATACTGGTATTCATCTGGTTAGACTGGAAGCCGACCCCAACATACTTGGGAAAGGGCAGGAAGATTGATTGATCTCTACACTACCTAGCAGTTTACGGCCTTTATATGAATCTTAAATTGTTACATAACAAACGAATGCTCCCGGTGAGGGATCGCCTTAGAAAATTCGGAACGTTACTTATGGCCAATGCCTATAATTTACGGACCGTTACTGGTTAAAATAGACTTGTATCTTTACCAATAATGAAGCAAATACCTCATAGATTTGCATAGTAGACCCTCCCATATGGAAGTAGCGCTATCACAGGTAAAATTAGCTTACAGATCTATGTGCCCGGTTTGGCAATAGAAAATACTACCGTTGGTAAGCAAAACGATTCGTTTTCCGAGCATTACTGAACCGGCTATAATAATAATAGACTACAATATAAGGACATATCGGGGCTACCAAGGAACTACCATTTCTACTTTCTAGCGTTTCAATAATATTGCTAACTTGCTCAAGTTACCACTAAAAACGTGTAGAAGCGAAACTCATGCTCCGAAGGCATTATAAGGCCCGTTATAGGACTTAGAGATGGGGAAGAAGGGGTATGGGGAGGTTGGCAGACCAACAACCAGGTGGACGACCTACAGAAGATCGCGGGGAAGGCCTGAATGAGACTCGCACATACCAGGAAAGCATGGCACAAAAGGGAGAAAGCCAACAGAGTACTCAGCAGTGGGTGGAACATTGATGATTACAGAACCTGATGCAAGACTCGAGGTTTACTAAAAATTAGTTTTAACTTATTAAATTACTTTTAAACTAGTATTAAATAATGCCTGAATGTTGAGTGAGGTTCTCTAACACGGGCCCTTAATGTCTATATGCAATCTGCCCAAATCGTGGCGTCAAATCGAACAAAAAAAAATATTTTGTAGAGTTTTTATCGGCTAGAAAGAATAATAGTGGCTTTCTGTAGTTTCTGCCTACCCCCATGACGAAGCCGTGAGTTTATGAATGTAGAAGGAAAAATCACTGTCAGTTATTAATGACAATATTTCTTGCGCGGCTTCTTGTGATGTTCGGTAGTACGAGCCTCGCGGTAATTTTCTAAGAGCGTCACTATTTAAGCGGATGGACTGTAGTTTTATATCTGAAGGACAGATTTTTAAGTCGCTTAGGTGTACACCACGTATTGACAACCTTATTTTGGCTTGGTCTATTTCACGATTTCCGCTCTTGTTGTCGTTATGACGTTAGACATAAGGTTCAAATTGGAATAGCAGGGTTTCGTATTTCAGGGACATGAGTCTCGCTTCTGTACGATTCTAGTCTTCTATGCTAATTATCTTTATTGGTGATAATTACAACGAACTTCATAGATCATTCACCCTGCGAGGTTTCTAATAAACGTTAAAGTTTCCTATTAAAAAGTACACTTGACATTCCTTTTGTTTCTATGTAGGTTTCCGGACGTATTTATTAAACAAGATGTCGATTTGCAATCTCGCGTCGTAATTATACATTCTTCTTAGACTTGGAACATAATTATCTTATCGATTTTATAAATTGTCAAAGCGGTAGAATTTTCCCATGGAGGATTTTCACGCGAGGTACAAAATTACATGATATTTCAGTTTTCGTATAATTATGACCTAGCTTTTGGTCCCGGCTGTCATTCGAGGATCTTTGACAGTCGTTGCGGGTCGCCAGGAGCCCGAAAGTCTGACAACCAGTCTTACCAAGGGGCATCGTATTACTCAGTTACGGGTTGTGGAGGTCAGATAGGCTGTCGCTCCATGTAAAATACTGGTATTCAGCTGCATCCGGTTGGACTGGAAGCCGACCCCAACATAGTTGGGAAAAGACTAGGCAGACGATGTATAATTATGACTTACCATAAAAGTGTTCTTTAACTTAGTAAAAACTCAGAATGCTTAAGGTTGTTTCATGGTTGTCAATGAATAAAATAATTGATCGAATAAATACTTAATGAACACAGTGGCATTTTTGCAAATCAACACCTCGTCTTTTTTAAATAAGACAATATTTAGCACTATACTAATGCTTGAACTATTATTTTGTAAAGACTGACATTGATACATTTTTAATCTAATAATTCTATAATATAAAATATTACATGATTTACAGCCTTCGGTATAAAAATGGTATAGCTTACGTAACTTACCTAAACAAAAAAAAAAAAACATTTTGAAACGATTTGTCTCGATAAAAACTTTTTTTTTTCATGTGACATTTCTGCCAGAATGTTAATATTGCAAGTTTAGAACTTGTAATAAGACTTTTTGACATTCCAAAATAGATCTTGTAATAAAGCCTGTATAACAATACAAAACGCAATATTGCTTATATAAAAGTCAACTGTAAGATAGGGCCAGTAGGTTTATTTTAGAATGACTAAAGTATGTATACGGTTAAACAATTGAAGGTGCAAAATAAACTCAAATGTGTTATAATGTTATTAAGGACGATCATTGTAAAACAATAAAAGTTGTACGATGTGTACTTTTAGAAGGATTTGCAAGCCAAATAGCAGTAAAAATTATCGAGTCGCCATTGACAAATTGTAATATTGATACTGTTCAATTTACGCGGGTAGCCAATATACCAGGCGCCAATAAATTCTGTAGGTAAACAGGATGAAATTGAATTCATGGGCATCCTCTTAAGGGGTCATTGTAATCATCATTATGAACAACTTTCACTATGGGACCAGCGCTGAAATCACGAAACAATAATCAGCTCTACATTTATGTTCGCATAACTCGTGAAAATATAGGGAACAGCTGATTTATTTTTCGCGATTTCAGGTTTGTTCACATAGAGAAAGTTGTTCCCAATGAGTACAATGGCCCCTTAAGAGATATAGGGCCGGTTGTTTCAAACGATTGGTTAACGTAACATACGTACGTCAAATAATGACGATTACGTGAGATGTTTAACGTTCGTTAAATACAGAGCGTTGTTTCATTGCATAGAAAACCGACTGTCAAAGTTATTCGGGCTGCCAGTAAAAAGCAAAAGTGCAGATGTTTGACAGTAAAATGACGTTAACCAGTGGGTATGGCACCGGTTACTGTAATCGTTATTTTTTAACGTACGTTAAGGCCATTATTTCGTGAAACAACGCTTTTTTTATTAGACGATAGTTAGCGCCATTTTAGACGTTTACCCGTGCGTAAAGTGGACGTGAAACAACCCGCCCTTAGATGTAACTTTGAAATAACAGTATTAAAAAAAAGATTTTAAAAAAGAGAGAGAGGTTATGAGTAGTAACTAAATACATCAAAACATTACCAATCTAGTGTATATGAATATCAATCAATAAGTTGAGTTTAGTTTATATTCGTTCCAAGTTAAGCGTGTTTGTTACTGTAAGCAAGCGTAGGACTGTGGGCGGGGAGAAAGAAAACATTACCCTTTTTACCCGACTGCGGGAGAGCTCAATACGACGGTAATATTTATTGAAGTGAAAACTTCTTTAGGCGCATTGAGCACTTTTTTCATGAACAAAAATAATGGAACTCGCGTCATCGTCACGCTTGAAGAAATGTTTTTAGCGCCATCTACCGTCTACCGTTTGAATTACGTTGAGGTTACGCATTGTTGCTTAGTTTTCACTTCTATCGGCAGTCCCCAAACACTGCCCCGCATGTTTTTATCAACTTGACACTTTTAAATGAAGCCATCTGCTGTAACAATTGCTTTTTGCTATTATTTATTTCAAATGACGACTCTATCAAAATGACAGTTTTGATATTTGAAGCACTGTTCATGAACACACTTTTAACACAGATTTTAGACTTGTATGACCTACTAGTTTCCGCCCGCGGCTTCGCCCGCGTGGTATGGCGATAAAAAGTAACCTATGTCCTTTCTCAGGCTCTAGACTATCTGTGTACAAAATTTCATTTAAATCGGTTCAATAGTTTTGGCGTGAAAGCGCGATAGACAGACAGAGATACTTTCGCATTTATAATATTAGTAAGGAAGTAAGGATAAAATCTGTTTTGATACCCCCTGCCCAGCCCACGCAACAGCGAATAAGAATTCTACAGTAAAAATATTTTAAAATCTGTACAACATTTACAGGCAGCCGTAGAATGATTCGACGACACAAATAAATAGAAAATGTGAAAAATAAATACACATAAATTTCATACGTTATTTATCATGATATAAATATAATTATGTTATGTATTAAAAAATCTACGCAGTAAATACTTACGCGAATATTTCTGGACAACGAGTATTAAATAATTTAAATATATGTATAATAATATTATATATTATAGTCGTGTACACATTTTGTGGTTATTGTAGGGATTTGGAGGGTGGGTCACTGAAGGTGCGAATAATAACAGCCGCACTGGTCGATCGCAGGTTAAGCTACGCTCGCCGAGGTCGTTCCGTGGATCGGTGACCATCTCTACATGCCGACTCCTCCGTGCCTCGGAAAGCACGTTAAGCCGTTGGTCCCGGCTGTCATTTGTAGATCTTGGTTAGACTGGAAGCTCGGAGGAGCTCGTGGCTAAGTAATAACAGCCGCTCGGGTCGATACTTCAGGTTAAGCTACGCTTGCCGGGGTTGGTCCGTGGATGGGTGACCATTTTCACATATCGAGACTCCTCCGTGCCTCGGAAAGCACGTTAAGCCGTTGGTCCCGGCTGTCATTTGTGGATCTTTGACAGTCGTTACGAGTCGTCAGAAGCACGAAAGTCTGACAACCAGTCTAACCAAGGGGTATCGTATTACCCAGTTACTGGGTTGTGGAGGTCAGATAGGCAGTCGCTCTATGTAAAATACTGGTACTCAGCTGCATCCGGTTAGACTGGAAGCCGACCCCAACATAGTTGGGAAAAGGCTTGGCGGATTGATTAGTTATAGTTACCCGACTGCCCCAGAAGGAGGGTATTGTTTTTCAATTATTTATCAGAATATTGTTACAGTGTTGTTACATACCCACAAAACGTGTACCGGCTGTATTTTATTGATATAATATGTAGTTTATTTATTTAAATGTATATTATTGCTGATATATACTGGTCACCTTGTTATATGGCATATTGAGTAGGCAGATTACATTTCATAAGTTCCTATAATCGGGATTATTACGTCGCTTTTAAAGTGGATCCCCAAATGTAGACCGCGAAATTGTAATTTTCTTCCATTGATTGATTTTTTCATGAAATCACATCGATCACTAATAAAGAACTAGATACACAATCAGCGTCAAAAAATGTCCTCACCGAATGACCGCCCACTTGAACATTTGGGTGGTCTTTTCATCTAGTAGCATTCGAACGCTCCGACGGTAAACATGCCTCAGTGCTCGTTTAAAAACTGCAAAAATCACACGTCTAGGACGCTAAAAAAGGATGGAGTTTCATATTTTTGGTAAGTATTAATATTATCTTTATATAATTGTTAACACTGTATTGTAAATACTGATATTTTGTCAAGAAATCATCGTAAAAACTTTATTTTAAATTAAGTCGTAACAAATAGCAGGCGATATAATGCAGCTAAATTGTAAAGACTCTTACTAAACGTATTAATCATACTAGCGCATGCCCACTTAAATTGCTTGGGTTATCCACGTTGACTCTGTTCAATTTGTTGGAGACGCTATATATAATATTTTTTTTAATTTTTTATGCTAGATTTGATTTTCGATTTTATTTACCCGACTGCGCGACGCAAGGAAGGGTAATGTGTTTATCAGCCTATGTATGAATAATTGACCTAAAATAACTGCCACCAACTGCATCAGACTACTTGAAAAGTGACTTGTTTGGAACTTGTTAGTTGTTTTTTATGAGTCGGGTTTTTTAATATTGTATTTTTTTTTGTGGTTTTTTAGTAGGTTACTGTATTTTTTTTATTTTTTTAGTAATTTAGATTCATTAATAAGTAAATGTGGCGACATTTATTTATTTCACCACCATTTATTTATTTTTCCACTTCACGAAATGATATTTTCTGAATGTGAAGATCTGATTTGTTACAAAAAATACCAAAATCGCTAATTGTATGCCTTTAATATTTAAGGCGTTCCCTCAATTCCTCATAGATTCCATCATCAGAACAAGGATTAGATGTAAAAAGGACCAACTTGGGAACAAACCTAATGTAATACCGTTTGAATCATCTCAATCGGTCGATCCGTTTTCGAGTTATTGGTGGTGTGCAAACATAAAAAAAAACCTATATATTTATAAATACACGACGCATTGAGTAACCTCCTCCTTTTTTTGAAGTATGTTAAAAATACCATACATAATAATTTACAGTACAAACAAAAAATATTGTTCTGGTTCGTCTCCATTCGTTCCTTGTCCTAGCGGCGAGCCTCGGTTGTAAAATTTATTACTTTTTTTTGGCACTTAGTAATTGTTACTTTAAAGCATGCGTATAAGGTTGAAGTTGTTTTGATGTATCTTGAGCAGTGAGTACCGGTCGTAAAATTTTATTGCTTTTTGTAATAGCTTTGTGAATACGACTTTAAACGTTGTAGGTAAGGTTGAAATTACATTAATGTATATTTATTTTAACTAAACACAATTGGCGACATTTTTAAGAGAACTTTTGTATGAGATTGTGTATCTAGTTCTTTATTAGTGATCGATGTGAAATCATGACATTTGAGAACAAATCTAACTTAAGGTGAACGCACACTTATCAGAACACGTCGAACGAATCGAAGTCAACGAGAACGCTTGGAACGGTCTTCCAGATTCGGATGATTCGACGCGGGTAGGTGTGCTAGGTTTCATAGAATTTCAAATAAAGAATTCTAAAATTTGATTCGCTCGGTTCGTTCGACGCGTTCGGCTCGGATAACTGTGCGTTCACCTTTAGAGAGATGTATTGATGAATCATTCAAATGATTATAATTCTGTAAATCCATATTTGTTATGGTCGCGAATCATATTTTGATCAAGTTATAACCTGACACTAACCTGTCAAAATGCGAAAAACGTAAGAGAAATTGAATTTCATGGACTACTTTTGCGGATCCACCAGTTTCTACTGGTTTGAGATAAATTATATTCTTACATTTACATTATGTATGTAACGAGGCTCAATGCTTCGAATATACTCCATTAGACATTTAAACAAGCCTTTTTACAGCCCTTTCAACCGATTTTGACTTCTATACCGTGGGCATAAGGATGGCATTAAAATCACACAATACCAACTGTCTACTGCAGCTGCCATTTGCAACGCAATAGAAGTCAGAATCGGTTGAACGGACTGTAAAAAAAGGTTTATTTAAATGGCTAATCTTATTTCAAATGGAATTTATAGCATGTTTTGCTTATTTCTACAATTTACTATACTTCTAATTTTTCAACTACTTGATTGGTTAAGGCCACTAATTGTCATCTCGTATTCTCGCAATTTAAATACTATATTTTATATCATTGGAGTTGTTTACTGGAAGCTTCATCGTGAGCACAGAAGAGTACAGAAGGCGCACTCCACATTTTACGTATGAAGCTACAGGTACGCGGCGGGCTCGACTTATAATTATAATAAGTATTTTTCTGGTGTGAAAAAATGTAATTGCAGTACCAGTACATTTTTTTTTTGTGGGTGGGAAATCATCCAATGACTTCTCCCGCTCTGGGCGGAGCGTAAGGGCGTGTCAGACTTTTACTGACTAAAACCCACCCGTGTTCCTTCAGTTGCCTGTTGCCAAGGTCCCGGTATCCCTTTCGG
The DNA here is from genome assembly GCA_947522985.1 of Lithophane socia. Taxonomy (NCBI): domain Eukaryota; kingdom Metazoa; phylum Arthropoda; class Insecta; order Lepidoptera; family Noctuidae; genus Lithophane; species Lithophane socia. The sequence continues at coordinate 5,810,151 of OX383280.1, forward strand.
ACTAACCCGCAACCCTGGCAGGACTAACCCGCAACCCTGGCAGGACAAACCCGCAACCCTGGCAGGACTAACCCGCAACCCTGGCAGGACAAACCCGCAACCCTGGCAGGACAAACCCGCAACCCTGGCAGGACTAACCCGCAACCCTGGCAGGACAAACCCGCAACCCTGGCAGGACTAACCCGCAACCCTGGCAGGCAGTACCAGTACCTATGTACCCCTTTCGGATCGGGCAGGTTTTTTTTAACATATTGTATATACGAAGCTTCATTTAATCAAACTAATTTAAAATATTCTTCAATTACATGTGCGATCCGTTTCATTCTATTTTTTATATAAAATTTTATTTCTTTTTTTTTAATTTTTGTCTTTATTTTAAACTTCTCTGCTGTGGTTTCATTCGTAAAACTTCGTAATAATCCCGATGTTCAACATCAAAAACAAACAAACAACAAAACAAACTACTTATTACTGGGAAGATGGAAAATGTATAAAAACGCGTGGTGTGTATTAAAGGCTCACGCAGACTGGCGCGACATGCAGTGCGCCCCTTTTCGCGCCAGTCTGCACGATCCTTAAAGCAATGCTCACACTCCGGCCGATGAGACAATGCGTTTCCGACACCTGACAGCCGAGTACGAAAGAATACGTGCTTTCCAAAGAACAATGTCAGGTTTCGGCCTACACAACTTTTAAAATTAAATTCACACGGACACAAAGTTTTTACCTACAACAATATTTAATTCCAACTTATTAGAAAATATTCAGTTCTTTTCGAGAACTTGTCGAAAAGAAAATCATTTTAATAAGTAATCATTTTGTTCATCATGTTCCAGGTTTTTCTTTTTCTAAATAAAAGTCTCAGGTACTTACCTATTCTGCCACTGTAATCGATTATTCGAAAGAATTAAAGCGATTTACTCTTTACTTTTTATTTACCACCTTTAAATTGTGTTTTATAATTATTATTTTTACATAAATAATACGTTCATCGTGTTTATTATGAATACATTTAGTAGTTTTTAAAGAATATTATAAAAAACTAAATTCAATAAATCGATTTTCCTGACCTGTGTTCGATGGCTTAACCGTAATGTAATGGCAACCCTGTTAGCTTCTGTCAAGATCGCGCGCATGACAGTGAGTTGACGATGACAAGATGTTTCAAACATCTTGTGTTGTTGCCGGTGTTTTTATATGTGTACAGTTGTTTTCTTCTCGAATTCCTCTATATTTTGAGAGAATGTCCCATCAACTACGTTGTATTAATTGTGGTATAAATGTGTTGCGGATGAAACGGCATTTAGTTGAATCTGACGATGTCCGTTCATTGTTACGGCAATGGACTTCACTTTCTGAGGTAAAGTTCGATTCTTATTCATAGAAGTTCAATGTAAAAGTGGAAATCACAGAAAAGCTTTTCACATTAAACTACATAAAAAAACGTAAGAATTTTCACTGTCCTTGACAAATTAATATTGAGCCAAAGTTACTATGGACATCTGACATTGTTCTTTTAACTTTATTAGTTCCGAATCTTGTCCAACTGACAGCTGTCAGGAACACATTCTCTCGATGGCCGGAATATAATGAAAATAAGTTTTAATAACTACAACTAGAGGGGGAATATTAGCTAGAAAAAATTTAGATCGCACTGGGCGTTAAAACGCTGCGTTTTTTAGGCGAGGCGTGTTAATATAATGGTCCTCATATGACCTGACCAAGATCATGTCCGGACAAATTTTTTACAGGTCTATGTTCGCTAGACTCACGTGGGAGATGTCAAAAGACGCTTCTCGGCGCGGGCTAGCGATCTACGGAGTTACTGAAATTATTGTGGAAGAAAAATTTTGATCGCTAGAGTATCACAAGGTTGAACGTTTGTTCCCAGAAAATTCGCACGATCGACGTTGCACAAGGCATTGAATCCACGTCGATAGCGTGGGTTTATTAACCTATTGGACATACAGGACCATAATTTAGTCGAAGTTATTATATTAATGTCCGCGTCTCTTATAATGGTTCTTAATTTCGCCTTCTGACGGTTCATGACGGTTTCGGTTGATCTAAGACTCGCCCACACCTGTATCTATTTCATACTTTTATTTCAACACAACAAAACATGCAATAACAAAAAACAAATAAATATGAAAATAATAAAGTTAAGACATCTTAGATCGACGCTTTAGGCGCCATCTCCACGGGCGAAAATAACGTAAACGGGCGTAAATTCCATAGAAACTATGAATCAATGTCCACACGGCGATAATTTTAAGGGACAGCTTGACTGTCGCCCCGATGCTCTCGTTTGTAGAGATAGCACCTGACCCTTTGGCCACGACATCACCCCTGGCGCGACCTGCATCTTGCGTCTGAGACCGCGGCGAGAACAAATGTTACACGTTATTTAGCACGTGACATGAGAATAGCTGTAAATAAACCGTTTTAAACAAAAAAAAAAACCGTTTTGAATTTGCTTGAAACGATTTTTAAACCACGGATTTTGGTTTAATACGGTTTATTTAAAACTAGAGCCATGGGTCGCCGCGGTGCGACTTGCGTAGAAGAAAGCGGCGCGGGAACATTCGGTCACCACCCCGCGCCGCAAGATGCACCGCCCTATGTCGTGGCCCTGGCCTGTGTCAAGGCTCGTGCGGACTATCGCGTGATGCGACACCGGTAATTGTTCTACCGTGACGTTTTCCCAAAAATTATGTTGTTAAAGTCGCGTCGCGCCTGTTTGTGGCCTTTAACCACACTCGGTAAAAAAAACGCAGCGTCAACCGCCAAAGCGACCAAAAACACAATAATAAATTCAAGCATAAAATCCTATTAGTAAAGAGTTTAAATGGTGTTTTTTATGTTTTTTTCTCAAATAAGTGAAACGTATGTTTTTTAATAATCGTCTAAGTCTACGTCGTCGAGCGGTTCGTCGAGTTGCAGAGATTGAAAATCCACTTTGTAACGAAGAATTCCTGTTAAGGTTTTATATTTACGTGTGTGTCCCACGGCGTCCGAGCGGCGGGGAGGAGAAAGAAATAAACACAGTTAGTATTTTGTATAAGGCATTAGTTTTAAAGCGGGTTGGATGGAGTTTGACGCTGTAATGATTCAAGTCCCCATTCTAATCAAAAGCGATCTTCGTGCTCTTAGGCTGCCATCAGACGGACTGCATTTCAACTGCACTCCAACTGCAAATTTGCAGTTTGAATGCAGTTACTAGTACATTACGAGTATTGCAGTTGTACTAAACTGCATTCAAACTGCAAGCATGCAGTCCGTCTGATGGCAGCGTCTATTCAAAGCGTCAGCGTCTGTCAAACTTGTCAAAAATGACGGTAAATTGATTGTATTTTTGACAGATTGCGAATGAGATTAGAATTCAAACGTTCATCAAAATGAAGCGGTCGTATCCGACGATTGCAGCGTCATACTACATCATAACATTGTTGTATTGTATAAGTAATATAATTTCTCATGTGTCCATGAAAAAGGTCTTTTGCAGGCCAAGATATTCATAATAATAAACATAAGTACATAAATAATATATACTGAAACCATTTGTGTCGATCCAAAGCATTTTGTTAGTTATTAAATTTTGTAGTATATTTAAATATTATAATTAAGAAAAAATATATGAATAGTATTAATATATTATTTCTAGCTGGTTAGAGCGCTGGGTAGAATATTTGAGTCTTATTAAGACTGATAATAGGTTCAGTTGACAACCAGATCCGCAACACTAGTTGTCTGGCATTTATGCTGATTCGTTTCCTTTTGCGCACTTGGTCGCACGGCCAACTAGCTGATCAAGTGCGCAATTCGAATCGATTTCTCGGACCACTGGTCGTGGTCGTGGCCGTCTAGTGTGAGAGATCCTTACTGCTCGAGTCTGACTCGCACTTCCCTTTTTTTTTTTTTGAGGGTGGTAAATCATCCAATTACTTCTCCCGCTCTGGGCGGAGCGGAAGGGCGTGTCAGACTTTTACTGACTAAAACCCACCCGTGTTCCTTCAGTTGCCTGTTGCCAAGGTCCCGGTATCCCTTTCGGACTAACCCGCAAACTCGCACTTCCCTGGCGTTATTAAACTGAATATTGTTTTGGCAAAAGAAATTTGTCTTCACCTTGTATAGTTATCACAGCGCTCTACCCACCTAGAACTACATACTATAGTTTGACCGGGACCGCTGCTCCGCGCCTGAGGTATATGCGCGGCGAGGTCGGCAGCGTTGACCAATGAGCGGCGGGCGGGTGGCGCGCGCCGTGAGCGTTGACCAATGAGCGACCTGCACTGCCCCACCGTGAGCCGCGCGCATACCTCAAGCGCGGAACAGCGGTACCGATCAAGTTATAACAGTAAGCTAATTAAAAATAAATCATATAACTCACCTCCAATGCCACCGAAACCGCGAACAAACTGGCTTCCCTCCTGACTCTTATCAGTAATTATCTCAAGGGTAGCTCCAAAGGACTTGTAGTTGTTGGCAAGCCACTCCAGCAGGGGCTGGCATTCGACCAGCTCAAGTTCCACACCACTCTGGAATTTAGAGAAAATATGGGATGATATTTGAGGCAAACGTGGTATGTGTATTTTGTGTTCTGCCTGTTTTAACTTACGGTGATCAGACCAGAGGCTGAATTATTTAGTATTGGAACCATAATTTGGGATTTTGACTAATATTATGTTCGAATAAATAATTTATCTAGATAGAATACTCTTTATTATGTATACCATTAGCATAATCAGCCTATAATGTTCCCACTGCTGGGACACAGCCCTCCGCTCTGTGTGAGGGAGTGGGCCGTAATCCACCACGCGGGCCCAGTGCGGGTTGGTAGATGTCACATGTCTTCGAATTTTTGGTTCTAGGACATGCCGGTTTCCTCACGATATTTTCCTTCACCGTTTTGAGAGCAGTTGTGTTGAAATACTTTACACAAAGTAAAAGGCTTGTCTGGGTTCGAATCTACGATCTATATGTCGTAAGTAGCGGCCGTTACCACTGGGCCACCATTGCTCTCGTATACCATTAATTACATACAAATATAATTAGTTAATAAAAAGCAATAATCGAAAAAATCTGTAATATCGGTGGAAATATGGAGAACCTAGACGCTTTAAAAGTTTTTGGGAGGGATTATTCCCGTCCCTGTCGCGCGGTAGCGGTACGGACAACGTATGGCGCTAGTATGAAGTAACACAATTGTGACGTCACTTCTGTGATAGCACGTGTTTGTCTCGCAGTTATACGTTTTAAAAGGTTTATATAACATTGCAATTTTTTAAGCTTTTAGATTTTTTAAAATATTATTTAAATAATATGATCATCATCCCAATTATGGCGAAACACTTCATAATATGGTCTTGGCCCGTCCCATAAATATATTTCAGGGCAGTTTTAGTGCATGACTGGTCAAGCTGCAGCGCTTCAAAATCGCTTGAAACTTTACAAGACATCTCATATTTCGAAACTTTTTGTCAAAAATTGAGTGTATAGTAACCGGGTGGTATAAGCTCCGCTCTGGAGTTTGTTTAAGAAAAATGGAGCCCAAGATTCTGGGTGTAATAAGAACAGGCAGAATACAGAACACTATGCTGCGTTCTAAAACGGGTATATTCGACGTAGGCAAAATGGCTGCCAGGGGATTGGATGAACCATGTCAGCGTTATGTATGCTTCTGGGCCAGTCTCCACGCAATGGGTGTCTGATGATAGACGTCATTTATAGAGGCATAACTATTAAATTTTGTAGGGCATGTTGACATTAATAGCTGCACCACAAGGTTCAAAATCGCTTGAAACTTCACTATTGCCAAATTGAGTGCATAAGAAAACAGGGGGCCTACCACCACCGCTTACAGCAGTATTATTTTAATATTACGTCAGTGTAGGAAAGAGATGACGCTCTACAGGACGAATAGCTCCATCTCTTTCCCCCACGAGGTAAGATTTAAATAATACTGCTGTAAGCGGTGGTGGTAGGCCCCCAGTACTTGGAAGAATTTGGAGAAGCCCTTTGCGAAAGCCCAGTGGGAACTTTGTTTTTGCTGCCCATATTTCGGTTTGTAGGGTACGGGTGTCGGTAAGATTACAGGCAGATTAGAGAGAGCTTTGTCACTGCGATGCCTATAATATTGCAGCTGTATGCTTGCTTGTTGTCATCCAATCTCTAAATACAATAAAAAAAAGTCGCCTTGTGCGTCTGTCCGTGTGGGCTTACTGCTAAACTACACTATATGGAATTCTATGAGTTTTCACTAAAAACAAAAAATATGATGTGGCATAGCCATTTGTGTGTTTTGGCTATGGATGAAATCACATTCAAACGTTCATGTTAACAATTTTCATGTATATCTATCCCTTTCTGTCACTCAGAAGTGCAATTCAGTAAAGCGAGAAGTCAATTCACACGTTATTCGTTTACGATGCGAATGAATGCGAATACTTGCGAGCGGACTTATCGCTCTAACAAATGACACCTCTAATATCCAAATCCAAAGACGTCACTTAAACAATAAATTAATTATTAACCAGCATAATCTTAGCATCCTAACTAAGATTATAAATGCGCTAACTCATATTATAAATGCGAAAGCGAGTTTGTTTTTTTGTTACGCTTTCACGCTAAAACGGCCGAACGGATTTCGAAGGAATTTGGCGCATGGGTAGACCATGACCTGGAATAGGATATAGGATAGTTTTTAACCCGATATTCCCACGGGATAGAGACTTACGCGGGCGAAACCGCGGTGCGCAGCTAGTATGTCATAGTTCAGACTGTGACAGATTTCCAAAATTATCATCATATCCATTGTCCCAACTATGTTGGGATCTGCTTCCAGTCTAACCGGATGCAGCTGAATACTAGAATTTTACATGGAGCAACTGCCTATCTAACTGAATAACCCTCGCTTTAGTGGGTTATATATCGGGGTTTGAATTGAAAACTGATTGTTGGTTTTAACTGAATTGCAGTTTATTTCAGATAAGTGTGTAGTGATTACACCGTTACAAAGAAGAAGAAATTCAAAAAGTTGGCTGTCAATGTCAAAAAAAATAAAATAAAGTTTAGCCTCAGACATTGTCTCTGTGCGGCTTAACATTCCGCCCACCAAGGACATTTTGTGCAACAATAAGTCCTTCCAATGTTACATCTTACATAGCTATTTATATTTTGCAAATCAAACAGTTTCAATTACTCTTACAATAATATGCCATTCACATCTGACCTTAATATAAACAATTACTTATATGTCTAAACAATGCTTAAAATTACACCTAAACTACTAACAACATTCTTAGGCAATAGGCAAGATACACAGTTTTGATGTCGGTCTTTTAAATATGGAACCATTACTGCGAAGCGTGACCACTCGAGTAAGATTATCTAACCCCGGATGTTTTTCAACCACCCTGCCAAGTAGCCATCGACAAGGTGGCAAGTTGTCCTCTTTTATTAAAACTATGTCCCCTACGTTTGGTTCAGGATTTTGTTTAGACCATTTATAACGATGGAGTAGTGTGGTCAAGTATTCGTCGGACCAGCGACGCCAGAAATGTTGTGTCATCTGTTGGACTAAATGCCACCTCTTCAAGCTAGAAATATTCGCCTCTTCGTAGTTATGATCAGGCGCATTTACAATTGGTTCGCCCACAAGAAAATGCCCTGGCGTTAATGCGTTAAAAGTGTTCGAATCGGTCAGTCTACACAAGGGACGTGAATTCAAACATGCCTCTACTTGGCTTAATAAGGTGGACATCTCTTCAAAAGTTAAAGTGGAGCTTCCTATTACCCTGTTTAAATGTTTCTTGCATGACTTTATTCCGGCCTCCCATAGTCCGCCAAAGTTCGGAGCATGTGGTGGGATAAAATGCCATGTGGTACCCTCAGTAGCTAAAGTCGCAGCAATTTCCTTAGCTATACCGGAATTTTCCGAACGAAGTAATGTGTCTAATTCCTTAGAAGCACCTTGAAAATTTGTACCGTTATCACTCCATATATCTTTGCAAAGACCGCGTCTTGCCACAAACCTCTTAAAAGCGGCAAGAAACCCCGTAGTTGTTAGGTCGCTTACAACCTCAATGTGAACCGCTTTAGTTGCCATACAGACAAATAAACAAATGTATCCTTTATATGCATGGTGCCCCCTGCCCTTTGATGCCCTTAACTGAATAGGACCAGCATAATCTACCCCACTGTTCCTAAACGGCCTATTTGGTGTAACCCGTGCAGGTGGTAATTGCCCCATTAATTGAGGTTTTGTAAATGCTGCATAACGCAAACAAATTACACATTTTCGCACGTATGCAGTAACCAACCGCTTAGCTCCCTGAATAAAATACTTTGTGCTTAAGTAATTAAGCATTAGTTGAGGACCGCCATGAAGATTCCTATGATGTGCGTCAGCGATTAGAAGATTGGTAAAATAAGTATCACTTGGAATCAATATTGGATTTTTACGATCCCTGTCAAGATCGGAACGTTCCAATCTACCGCCCACCCTCAGGATTTTAACGGAATCAAGGTAAAGATTTAAAGACTTAAACATCCTTCTTTTAGGCCTTTCTTTTTGCAGATCCAGAGCTACGGCATCGAACCTTTGACCTTGACATACCCTTATGCATGTCTCCAACGCTAATCTTAATTCTTCTGCAGTTAAAAATGTATGATTATTTCTTTCAGATTTCGGTTTTCTCAACTCTAAAGGACGTCTTAAATATGCTACCATTCTGACTAGTTGGGTAAGTGATGAATATTTATTCCAAATAAAATTATCGTCTGTTACTACATGTACTTTTATTTCTTCTATATTAGTGGTTGATACCCCCTTGCGTTTGCCAAATAAATTATTTTTATCCTTCAGAAACCCAGGACCTTCTACCCATAACTTAAAATTTACAAATTCTGACCCATATAAACCACGTGATGCGCAATCAGCAGGATTGCTTTTCGACTGGACATGATTCCATTGCTGTGGTTCACTAATGCTTAAAATTTCAGAAACGCGATTTGCAACGAAGGTCTTCCATTTATTGGGATGACTATTTAACCACGCTAACACGATCTCTGAATCGGTCCAATAGTACAAATTAGATTTACCGATTCCCATTACTTCGGAGATTTCAGAGAGCAGCTTTACTAAGAGGACTGCTCCGCACAACTCTAATCGAGGCACTGACACAGTTTTTATCGGTGCGACATTGGTTTTCGCCGTGAGCAAAGTTACATGAACCCTACCGTCAGTATCGACTACCCGTGCATAAACTACCGCAGCGTATGCTGATTTTGACGCGTCGCAAAATCCATGCAAGTCGACCTGCTTGTCATCGGGTTTCATGTTCAACCATCGAGGTATGGAAAAATCTGTTAAACCTGTCAACTCGTGCCGGTAAGTCAACCATTCCTTTTTTATTTCATACGGAATTTCCTCATCCCAGCCGATTCCAGAAATCCACAATTTTTGAATTAACATTTTTGCTAATACGATCACAGGAGCGACCCATCCTAGAGGATCGAATAGTCTTGCTATATCTGATAACATTTTTCTTTTAGTTACAGGTTCCTGCAGCGGAGGCAACTGAACAGAATACTGGAAGGTGTCGCAGCTTCGGTTCCAGGTAAGTCCCAACGTTTTAAATATTTCATCCTGTTTTATGTTGATCTCCCTTTCTACACCATCTTGTCCCTTGTACGAGTGCTTTTCACCGATGATCCTATCAAGTAATTCACTGCTGTTGCTTGACCATTTCTGTAAAGTGAATCCTGCTTTTGCTAATAACTCGTTCATTTGACTATAGATTTGCATGCCTTCTTCTATCGAGTCACACCCAGTCATCAGATCATCCATGTAATAATCTTTAAGTACCTTTTCAGCTGCCAGTGGATAATTCACTCCTTCATCGTGCGCTGCTTGCTGCATCGATCGAACTGCTAAGTAGGGTGCTGAAGAAGTACCAAAAGTAACAGTGAGTAATTTATAATCCTTAATTGCAGATTGTTTGCTGTCCCTCCACACGATGCGTTGAAAATCTGTATGATGGTCGGCCACGCGCACCATTCTGTACATTTTGATAATGTCTGAAACTAGACATATGCGGTGAGTTCTCCAACGAATCAGCAAATGTCGCAAATCTGGTTGCAGCCCTGGACCAATCATTAGGTCATCGTTGAGCGATATTCCATTTTTCCCCTTACAGGATGCATCAAAGACAATCCGGACCTTGGTTGTGTCTTTATCCTCCCGTATGACAGCATGATGAGGTAAGTACACTGCATATTGATTTTGTTCTTCTGCTTTGGTTATTGGCCTCATGTGTCCCAGCTGTAAGTATTCGTTGATAACTTCTTCATATTTTGCCTTTAAATCTGTGTTTTTACTAAGTTTAGCTTCTAATGCGTAAAATCTGTTAATTGCTACCTTTCTTGCATCGCCATATTTACAGCTCGGATCTTGACTTCTAAATGGTAAGTTAACTACATAACGACCGTCATTGTCTCTTACAGTAGTAGCCTTAAATATCTCTTCGCATCTTGTTTCTTCTTCGGTAAGTATAGGTTTCTTATTTTGTGGTTCCCTTTCTAATTCCCAGAATTTTTTCAGGACTTCATCATCACCAATTTGAGCATGCATCACTGTAATATTTGATGTACTCTGAGCAGCTGAAGCTACTGTTCCTGATAAAATCCATCCCAATGAGGTACACTGAGCTACAGTGCTACCACCAGGAGCTTTCTTTAATCCGTTTTGTAAAATCTGACTATAAACTTCTGCTCCTAATAACATGTCTACTTTATCCGGTGTATTATATCTAGGATCCGCTAATTGTATATCATTGACTTGTGCCCAATCTAAATATACCGTTTCCCTACTAGGTAATAATGACGTAATCGATTTGAGAACGTATGCCTTGATTACAAGTTCAAACGAAGGATCTACTCTAGACTGAATTTTAACCTCGACAACCGAATTTAAGCTTAATTTGTTATTCCCATCTATGCCAGTTATTAAACCTTTAGCTGGTTTTTTCTGTAACCCTAAACTCTGGACGGTATGTTCTGTAACAAAAGATGCCTGTGAGCCTTGGTCTAACAAGGCCCTGATTGTATACATACCCCCATTTTTCGATACAGCCCTGACTAGAGCCGTGGCTAATAGGACTTGGCTATTAGTTGCACCTTTCGAAAAACAAGTTACTACCTTATTTTCTGCTTCTAATCCAACCGTTTGTTTATGTTCTTTCGTCTGCAAAACACTATCGCTAGACGAATTTCCCTTCTCTCCCTTAGACTCCTGCTCACCTTTAGGGTGCAACAAGGAGTGATGTCTCCGCTTACACACTTGACAAGAGGCGGTACACTTACAAACCCTGGCAGAGTGGTTGTGCCCCAAACAATTAAAACATAAGTTGTGATGTTGCACAAACTCACGCCGTTTATCCACATCCTGGCTAACAAATTCTTTGCAATTTCTTAGCTTATGGTCGTTCTTACAAAGTGGACAAACCATGGCCGCATCAGCATTGTTTGCCGTATGAAAAACCTTTGCCTTATTAACATTAACATTATTTTTAATTGACTTAGTTTCTAGGAATTCAAAGGCCCTATACCGGCTTGTTAAAAATTCTTTGAACTGTTCAAATGTAGGCAGTTTATCTGAATCAGTGTTGCTAGTTACCTTAAGTTCCCAATCCTTTCTAGTGTCTGGATCTAGTTTCAACGTTATGATATGAATAATCAAAATATCCCATGACGTAATATTAATTTTTAAATTAGAGAGTGCATTTAGGCAGTCGGACGTTGTATCCATTAACTCCTTTAAAGCACTAGCTGACTCTTGACCTATGTTCTTTTGACTGAGCAATCTTTTCAAAATACAGTGAGACAAATATTTCTTATTATTATACCGGGTCTCTAATTGAGTCCAGCATCTATCATAATTTGATTCCGAAATTGGTATATGACGTAAGAGCTGCTCAGCTTCCCCAGTCAAATAACTTTTTAAATAGTGTAACTTTTGAACATTATCAATAGTGCTATTTTTATGTATTGCCGATACAAACAAATCTCGGAAAGTCGGCCATTCCGTATATTTCCCCGAAAATGTTGGGATAGTAATTCTGGGTAACTTTATATATGTGCTTTTACCTTCAGAAACATTTTTTGATGATGACTCCGCAACTGGAGAAACATCATTAACCTTAATGTTATTTAATGTAGTTTTTAACTCACATTTTAAATCTAAATATAGTTCTTCAGTATTAAAATAAAGTTCATTTACAGTGTAGGGTGAAGATATTAATTCTGTAGGTTCAAAATCCTTCACAATTTGTGTATGTGTTAAACTAAATTGCGCCCACAACTCTTCAACATTTTCTAACCTGGTTTCCAAGTATTGCTTGGTAATCCTATCCTTTGGAGACTTTTTAAAATTACTTTTAGCTCTTAACAACCGATTGTAAATATCATCTTGTACTTTAACATGTGAATTCAAAGGCATTTTGAAGTTAGTAGTCCAAACAATTTCCACCAAAAATTAGGTTAAGTGTTTGACAAAATATCAGGTATAAGTTCCCCGTCTGAACACAAATTGGCTTAAATCTAACTAAGTCTAAACATGCACACATGAGATTATTCTAAAACCAAGTTTTACTAGTCGAAAGTTAAAGGCTAAATCTTCTAGGCAATAAAGTTAGTTCACTTTTGCTTGGAACATAAGAAATCACAAAGTACTCACGATTTTTTGGCACTATCTATCACTCACTTCCTTGCGACCTTAGTCGCTTGCAACTTGCTTGCTGCTGATTGGTACTCCAGACTCCTACTTCCGTAACTGGATCCGGTATCGCTCTCTTCCCTCTCACCTTCCAAGATCACCCAGCAGGCGCGTATGGGGTTGATGCTTCCCCGTCCAATTAGGAGAACACCTGATTTCACTTTCACTTCACTGGAACAGCCCGTGCTAGATTTTTCAGCACTATCACTGACTTCCTTACGACCTTAGTCGCCTGCAACTTGCTTGCTGCTGATTGGTACTCCTACCTCCGTACCTCCCGCAACTGGATCCGGTATTGCTCTCTTCCCTCTCACCATCCAAGATCCCCCAGCAGGAGCGTATGGGGTTGATGTTTCTCCGTCCAATTAGGAGAACACACCTGGTTTCGCTTCACTGAAACAGCTCTTGCCACATCCGGCTCGAAGGACCATGAATAACCCTCGCTTTAGTGGGTTATATATCGGGGTTTGAATTGAAAACTGATTGTTGGTTTTAACTGAATTGCAGTTTATTTCAGATAAGTGTGTAGTGATTACACCGTTACAAAGAAGAAGAAATTCAAAAAGTTGGCTGTCAATGTCAAAAAAAATAAAATAAAGTTTAGCCTCAGACATTGTCTCTGTGCGGCTTAACACTAACTCTACCCTACTACCCCTTGGTAAGACCGGTTGTCAGACTTTCGGGCTTCTGACGACCCGAAACGACTGTCAAAGATCCACGAATGACAGCCGGGACCACCAGCTTAACGTGCTTTCCGAGGGACGGAGGAGTCTCAGTATGTAGAGATGATCACCCATCCACAGACCAAGAACGCCAAGGAACGACTCGTGCGGCTCTTATTGCTTAGCCACCCTCGAGCTCCTAGTGTTAGGTATTTTAATAATAATTATATATATGACACAGGCCTCCTCTAATGGATAATTAAAGTTAATGATAGATCAACTTTTAAGTAACATCTCTGGGTGCGTCGATATGTGACAGAAAAAGATACGAGACGCAACAAAAACAAAAAAATGCGATTTTTTCGAGAAAATATGATTTCACCCTATAATGTTGTAATGAAAAAAAAAGCGGAAGTAATAGCAACAAATAATAATCACCTCTTTGTCAGTGAAATGTGACTTAGAAATAATAACCTCTTTATCAGTAAAATGAGACTTGTCCTTCTCTTGTTCGGGCGTCAGATGGAGGATGGTTTCCTGGTTGGTCGCGTGGAGTTTTAGCACGTATCTGGAAAATTTGGCGGAAGATATTAAAGAAAGTAAATCTAACTAATATTATAAACGCGAAAGTTTGTAAGCAGGGACTTAAAACGTTATGAAATAACGTTAAAATACCGTTATAGTTTATTGTTCCAGTACCGATTTCTACCGTTCCACCCGGATTGTAACTAAAATAATAGTAGAAGCTTTCGTTCCCATACATTTTCGTTGTATTCCCAAGAAATTAGTAGATAAATGATTACTGGAACTATACATAATAATAATAATAGTCCTCCAGACCGTATTTTCGGCCACGGCGGCCAATCTCAACGGAGACTAGCCTTCGGCGCGGGAGATATTATAGTGCACAAGTGTTTGCGCAGACACAAATGCACTCTCTCTTCCCTCACTCTCATAGTCCTCAGGGACGGCAATCCGACACTCGCTCTCGCTCTATCAGGCGCAGGAGCAGGCGACACGTGCGCGGGGCACGGGGGTATCACACCGCCAACTTCCAAACTCCGGGCTGTTACTACGAAATTCCTAATGGAAAAATCCAATAACACTTAGCCCGACCCGGGAATCGAACCCAGGACCCCAAGCTCTGCAGTCGCGCTTGCGACCACGAGACCAACGGGGCAGGCAGAACTATACATACCGCTATTACGTAACGTTATTGTACAGACGCCAGCACATCAAGCTACTACAATCTGTCAAATTTCTTTAATAGATTTTCAACTTTATCGCTAAAGCATTAAGGTTCAAGGTTGATTGGGAAAATCTGACAGTTTCGGGTAGCTTGACCTGCTGGCGTCTGTACCTCTATTTTGAGTAACGTTTCAAGTCCCTGTTTGCATGTATGGATGGATATTTGTTACTCTTTCACGTAAAAACAACTGAACCGATTTGGATGAAATTTTGCACACAGATAGTTTATAGCCTGGATTAACACATTTTTTTTTAATGTTATCCTATACTGTCCTACTGCTGAGCAAAGGCCTCCCCCAAATCCTTCCAAACATCCCTTTCTAAAAATCATCCTTTTCCATTAACACATAGGATACTTTTAATCCTGATATTCCCACGTGGTCTAGACATAAGCGGGTGAAACCGCGGGGCGCTACTAGTAAATAATAAATAAAGGTTTTTCAAGACATCGTCAAGCGGTTGGCCTATTTTTTGGCTAAAGAATCAGCATTGCCATGTTACATATTATTCCGTATTTACCGCCCTGATGGGCTAGGTACTTCTGAATGATCGTCAAATTAGACCAGCTTGTCGAATACTGGCTTCCCTCGAGGCGATTGACACCATTGCTATTCAACATGGCAATGCTGCCAGCCTTTTTGACACTTTTCCTGTTGACAGCGATGCAGACGAATTTTTTGATGCCCTTTGATCATTTCCCCCCTTTCCTTATATACTTGTACATAATTATTATTATTAATTTAAGTCCAGTAAGTAGTTGTTTTACATATTATACAGATAATATTGGTTAGAACTGATAATAAAAATGACCATTTTTCTTTTTCAGAAAGTAATATAATAACATATACTACTCTATATAACTCATACTCTCTTTTGGGGCTCCGTCGCAGTCGAGTAAAAAAAAACCTGCCAAGTGCGTGTCGGACCACACACAATGAAGGGCTCCGTAGTTGGGATGAATTTACCATGTTTTTTTTATGACTTATGAGATTTTTTTTGTTTCTCAAATGAGACATTTAAAAAAAAATACTTAAACTATTCGAGGCTTGGAGCCGCTAGCACCGTAGCTCCGTCTCGCTCAGGCCGCGAGTAGTAAGGTGTGAGCGAGATAAAGAAGGGAATTTGAGCTAATTAGGGTAGGCCGTTTAACCCCAACAACTGGGCATAATTAAAATAGTAGTATAACATAATCGGGATAATATTATAAAGACGAAAGATTTGTATTTTTGTGTGTATGTTTGTAATGAATAAACTCAAAACTACTGCGCCGATTCCAAAAATTCTTTCACCATTAGAAAGCTACATTCACCCTGAGGAACATAGGCTATAATTTATAAAGATTACACGCGGGCGAAGCCGCTGGCGGCAGCTAGTTAAAAATAATCGAGACTCGGATAATGAAAACCCACCTCTGGATGTCGAGGTTCTCCCAGCAGATCAGAGTCTCAACAGCGCCGAGCTCGAGAGCGCGCAGTGTGTCGTCAACACCGAAGCAGTACTTGCCGGTATCCTGTAACAGAAATAATTAGTGCTAATTTAGTCTTATACAGGGTGTACGTCACTGCTCTCAAAACGGTGAAGGAAAACATCGTGAGGAAACCGGCATGTCCTAGAAGGAAAAATTCGAAGACATGTGACATCTACCAACCCGCACTGGGCCCGCGTGGTGGATTACGGCCCACTCCCTCTCACAGAGAGGAGGCCTGTGTCCCAGCTGTGGGAACATTATAGGCTGATTATGTTATGTTATGTACAGGGTGTAAGGGACAAACTCAGAGGTCACAGTCTCTTTTAAAGTCCAGACATAATCTTGGTCAGATTATGTGAAGACCATGTAGATTGGTATCTGAAATGGTCTTTTGAGGAAAGAACCACACAGATTGGGTGGACCTGTCCAGTCAGTGCACGCATTTGTCAGTAATCGTGCAGCTCAACTCCGGATTTAAGGAGCTCAACGATTTGACGAACAATACCAAAATAAGGACATTTTGTTAGGCCGCATAAATTACTCAAACTGCCAGACCATGATTAATCAAAACTAAGGAAAAAGAAATACTAAAAAGAAAAGAATGATCCACATAGTCTTCACATTCACAATAATTAAAATAATATAATACTTTACCAAAGTATAGGAGAGACTAGACAAGGATGAAGCCCTTACCTGTGAGATCTCATCAAAGTATCTGCCAATGAGTTTCTTTTCCTGTATAAACTTGACGTTCTGGAGCGACTCGGCTGCCAGCTCGATGGCTTGGTTGAAGCCGTTCTCACCGCCGTACGACACGTCCACCAGTTTGATAATCTTGGCTTGGAGACGCTGTTGAAGATAATGTGTGTTATTAGTTATTATTATTACACTTAGGTAAAAATAACTTAGGTAACAAATTCATTATGATCGATCGCTGGCCGCGACCACGACCAGCCGCAATCTTAACACTGAATGAGACACAATTGAAGTTTTATTGTTATTACGTCTATGGGCGTTCACTGTCCGCGAAAGTGTTAAACAAAATCTGTCAGACGGTCGAATGACGGTCTTGCGCCAAACCTTTTTTTTGGTCGGACCTTCGTTGTGGTAGTAGTCAGCGAGATTTCTTACATAATTCAAATTGCAATTCAAATCAATTATTGAAATGAAATGAAATGAAATGAAATGAAATTGTTTATTCTGTAAATAGGATATTGGAATCACTTTTACACGTCATATTAAAAAGTTGTAAAAATAAGCTAGATGAGGTCGGCGTTTCCTATCTGACTACTCTGAGAAGAAAGGCCGAAACAAACTCAGAGGTCACCGTCTCCTTTAAAGTCCAGACATAATCTTGGTCAGGCCATATGAGGACCATGTAGATTAGAGTCTGAAATGGTCTTTTGAGGAAAGAACCACACAGATTTGAGTGGACCAGTATTTCGAGTAGCATAGACTCATAGAATAGGCATATTTACAAAATAAATTAAAATTAAATTAAAACAAAATTACAATAAAATAAAGTTAAAATCAAAATCAAAACTAAAATAAAATGTACAAATAATTAGATTAATTAGCGCGACACATAGCGCGCTTGGAAGTATAAATGTTATACTTTCAAGTCAAAATCCTTACTAATATTATAAATGCGAAAGTCTGTTGTCTGTCGCGCTTTCACGCCAAAACTACTGAACCGTTTTAAATGAAATTTGGTATACAGATAGTCTAGAGCCTGAGAAAGGACATAGGCTACTTTTTATCGACATACCACGCGGGCGAAGCCGCGGGCGGAAGCTAGTAAAATATAATATCAAAATAATGTCTCAAAAATCAAATACAAACTTACCGGATCAAACATATCGGACTGCGACAATTCAGTCTTGAAATCAGCCGAACCAGCAAGGATCAACCCGGCGACATTAGGCCGGTCGGCACTGATGAACAGCTGGGTGGCCACCTCAGCGACCTTGCGAACGTAGTTGTGACGCTTCTCCATACGCAGACGAGCGAAACGTAAAGCGGACTGACCACCACGACCGTGCTTCTTCGGTAGGTCGACTGTGAATTTGTGGAGTACCTGGAATAGTAGAATGTTAGCTGATTAGTTGTGGCCTCCCAACTGGTAATTTTTTTTTGCGACTTGACATTTAGGGCCGTTGTACATCCTTCCACCGTTGCGGGAAAGTACGAAACGGATACCGGGGCCCTTGGCAACAGGCAACTGAAGGAACACGGGTGGGTTTCAGTCAGTAAAAGTCTGACACGCCCTCCCGCTCGGCCCAGGTGCCACATTATGAAGTAATAATGACACCATTTTTCTAGTGTAAAAGAGAGACGGAGCTAGATAAGGCCGCTAGCACCATCCCATTTTCGCAGTGGATACTAATGGTATTAATACTTGACTACTAATGAAATAGAATTTATTGACATAAACTAAATTGTATAAATTATCCACTATCTCTATCTTGTCTATATCTAACTGTGGATTTTTTCAACATTTTTTTCACAACATTAAAAACAGTTTTTTAAGAACATTATGAAAATCAATACATACCTCTCTCGTATTACCCTGCAGCGTACCGAACAGGGCTCCGTTACCGTCCATGACAATGAAACCAAACTTGTTATCATCAGCGAGCAGCGCAGTCAGGGCTTCGGTATGGAACTTGTTATCACACAGGTATAAGGAAGTGTTGATCGGCTTGAACGGCTCGAAATCAATGTTCACTTTTTTTTCCTTGCCTTCTTCGGTTACGATCGTACCGCAGTAGATGACAAGGCCATTTGGTGGTACTGTAAGAAGAAATGGGGAAATGAGTACGAGAATACGAAGGATAATCGAAAGAATCCGCTGCACAGAATAGGTATAGAAGGTCGGCGCACACATCTTGTCCGGCCATCTCTACGTCCAGCGCTCGGCGTGGCAACACGTCGTGTTCGGTTTCGCGACAAGTCAATCAATCAATCGTCATCCTGAGGATGCCTCGTTGAGAGGTGCAACACGTGTCGATTACTTACATGGTTTTTCATGACTCTTTAGGAATAGTTAAGCTGAATAAGTTACTAAATAAATAGTATCTACGTCTATTGACTACTGCTGATGCATATGTTTAATTCCGTCAAGGGATCGCGAAAGATAGAAGAACCGGAGGGAGACTTTTGCTCAGGAATGGAACAGAATTGCTCGAGAAAAAAAATGATCATTTATTTGTTTATTACCTTTAGTATACAACTTGAGTCGATGCTGCACAGAAGTGATGGCCCCCAGCACTGACAGTCGGTTGACTCGCGACTTGATGTTGGAAGCTGTTCCGAACTCGTCGGCCAACATCTTGGACACCCGCGAGATCTGATCCTTGGGCGGAATGATCAGGGATATCATTGAGGTCCCGTTTCTGAAAATAAAAAAGAATTTATTGTAGTTTTAATGTTACGTGGCAAATAATCAGGCGGCTGACCAGGGCCTATAGACAAAATCCCTTTTCTGTAAGAGTTAACGCCGACAGAAAGATCAAATTGTATGGAGTTGACATTAGCTTTAGAGATGCCACGTGACTGCTGCCGTCAACTCCATACAATTTGATCTAGGCCCCCAGAGAGCCTAGACAAGTGACAATCGCTTCCAAAGCGTTTCGTATTTCTACAACTACTTTCAACAGGATTGACATAAGCTTTTCGATAGCTTATGTCAGTCCTGTACATTTTTGCCTTTTCCATCATCGTTATCGCTGATAGAATGTCACTTTGCCTAGGGCCTCTGAAGGTAAATGGTCACCCCCACCTTAGGACAATTTGCAATACCAAAGGCACCATAGGTGCGTAATGTGTAATCTCAAGACTCAAAACTGGGGGCCTACTCCTAAAGTGATCTGATCTGACCAAGATTATGTCTGGACTTTAAAAGAGACTGTGACCTCTGAGTTTGTTTCGGCCTTTCTTCTCAGAGTAGTCAGATAGGACACCGACCTCATCTAGTATTTAAAAAAAATCAAGTAATAAAAACTAAAACCCAACTACGACTTAAAAGGTATAAACAAGATACCACAGACAGACAAATTAAAAATCCGGAGTCACACGTGTTAGGGCATAAATCGAACAGATTACGTGTGACTCCGGATTTTTAATTCTTTTGGGGTTATAATATATATATTTTTGAAATGTGCTCATTAAGCCCTTTCATTTGATACCCAACATGGTACGATTAAACCATTTTTTTTTTAAGTTCCTCGCTTTATGTCCTCTAGAGGGCGCCATTTTTAATTTAATGTTACTTCACATAACCTATAACCAGCGGACAATCACGACGCTTCTAACGATACCTCATTTGTCAAATTGTGATTAGTGGTTTGGAAGATAGGAGGGAACAGATGAACATACATACCGGTCAAAATCATAACCCTCCTTTTTCCTTCGCCGTAGTCGGGTAAAAATGTTATTGACGTGTAAAAAAGTGTGTACAAACCTTACAGCAAATAAAATCCTTTCATTAGCTCAAAATCCTTAGTTTCCGCCGTAGTTACGAGTGTTTCCTATTACGTATCATTAATGGACATAAGAGTAATTTGGCGCCCGTTTGCCTGAACTAAGAATTATATAAAAAGAGAAGGCAAACAGTAATTTGCGTTCTCCCATAAAAGTAGGTACCGATTTTTTTTTTAAATCTGCTTGTCACGTGCACGGCACGATGAGTGCGGTTAGCTAGACCCTCAAACGTCAATTGCCGGATATTTGCATAGGTTTAACCCTACAACTTAGTTGGTAAGGGTTGAATCAAACAATAGATCGACGGGGTGGAATCAGTCGACGGCCTATCGATCGTCAGACGACCCTACCCTTGTCTTTCAAGGTATTTTCAAACATATTTGCTTGTCTATTTGAATGTGTTTTATATTCAGATTTCAGAGCTATTGAGATTTTGAAACCTATGAAATTGGTGTTTTTTTCTCACAAATAGAGAACCTCGTCACTTCTATGATTTAAAATATTCATCAATTGCTTGGTATTACATCGAATAATGAACATCATAGACAACTACCAATAGTAAAAAAACTTTATTACTTTTTGTTTTCTAAACATAAAAAAGTGAGCTTTTGACAGATTTTCCATACAAAATCTCATCATTACGAGACCACTGACACGTTTGTAAATTAGTAGACTTGGCCCCCTGACCTATTAACAAAACTCCTATAATTTTACTAACGTAAATTATAGCGTAATTAAGGTAGAATGCCATACTTAGCAACTGAAAGTTATGTTTGTTTTTCGCTGTTAGTATTTGAAGCGGAGTTGCTAAGGAGTTTTGCACACGAGGCGTGGTACGGTATGCGTGCTTTTTTTTTTTTGCCCTGCGTTTCATAGTATGGACTGGACGATGCAAGAGCTATTTAACTTTTTGTTATGACGGCATGACGGCACGTTCATGTCGGATACGTGGGCTTAGACCAACACAACATGGAGTGCTGAAAACGTCTAACGGCATGACGGAAGTACTCAGGCGTAGATTGCGGGACGAACTTGACGATGATAAGGAGGAGAGAGACAGAAGAGAGAGAGAGGGTGAGAGAGAGGGAGAGAGAGAGAGGGAGAGAGAGAGAGGGAGAGAGAGAGAGGGGGAGAGAGAGAGAGGGAGAGACAGTGAGAGATGGAGAGAGGGAGAGAGAGAGGGAGAGAGAGAGAGAGGGAGAGAGAGAGGGAGAGAGAGAGGGGGAGAGAGAGAGAGGGAGAGAGAGAGAGGGAGAGAGAGAGAGAGAGAGAGAGAGAGAGAGAGAGAGAGAGAGAGAGAGAGAGAGGGAGAGTGAGAGAGAGACTAGTTGATTGGAAAAAGGAAAGGGAGGCCTTTCCCCTGCAGTGGGAGAATAGAGGCTGATTATTATTGATATTATTATAACGGAAATACTACGTTTGTGGTGACATCTATGTCGCCACATAAAAACTACGCATTACATCTGACGTCTCGCAAATCCTACATCGCGCAAGCAGAGTTTTCAGCGAGATTTGAATATATTGTATTTACAAAAAGACCGACAACAATAGCTATAGGATAGTTTTATTAATATTATTAGTAAAGTCTTAAACGAATATTATGAATTTTATAATCGGCCTCTGAACTTTACCCTCATAACACATGTTGTTGTTTGCGGGGGACGTCCATCTAATTTGCGAGTGTATACGGCCTGATATTGCGATAACCTTTACCACCCATGTCAGCGGTAAGGAATGCTTTTATCTTTATAATAAATACGGTGGAGTTTCAATACGAAATCAAAGAGAAGAGAATAACAAAGGAGTCTATTCATACGACGTTTATTGTACACTAATGTGCGCCACGAAAGGCCGGCGGAAAATTGTGGAACTACATTTTTTTAAATGCATTGTGATGCATTGACGTAGACACTAGCGCCGCGTCAAAAGGACTTCAGTGATCAGTTCTTGCTTTGCATAGGAGAAAAATGAATGTTAACATAACATTACGACTGTTTTTTTTTAAGGATTGGGGAACCCCCACATTTCGCGAATTGGGTTTTAGTCCAATGTGATAGGACGAGCTTGTTGCCATTAAACAGTCGAAAATTTGGACTCCGTGCTGCTGGGCTAGAACTGACAAATTCTTAATGGAAAGATCAGTAACCAGGTCACCAGCTCAGTAGTTGCGCTTTCGACCAAAAACTTTTATTTAATCTACCCTAATATTATTGTGGCGGTATCTACATGCGAACTACGCATCGAAGACCTGACGTCACACAAAAATCCTGCATCGCGCAATTAGAGTTTACCTTGCAGTGGACATATATACAAGAATCCAATATCAATCCTTGGGCAGTTGCCCGCCAGACGAAACACCCGTCTGGTCGGAGGATCCTCCCTTTTCTATGGTGGATGAGTGAACTTTACACCCTGTTCCTCATACCCGTAAATTTTAAAGAGAAAAGAAGCTAGTAATTATTTTATCCAAGAAGTACTGAGAGAATACAGACAAAAGTAGAGAGAACCCCTTTATGCGCAAGCCGCACTCAGTCGGTTTTAAAAGCTATGTATGTTACATAAAAAAATTGGCCGGTAATACTATTATCACCGAGCATTGTTCAATGTCATGACCAAACCTGCGCCCGCGCATCCAAGGTGAAAATGCTCTGTTATCTAGATTTTTGTACGGTATATTCCGGGTCGTTGTAGACAGTAGATGATAAATCACTATGACGTAGTAGTATTCAAATTGCTCACCGAGCTATGGAAATGCCAATGCTTGGAGTATCCGAGGCGGTTTTGACACGTTGAGGCTACCAAGCAGCGAAAGTATTGGGTATAAACCGCGTGAAATCTGCCAGTTCGTGTGAAAGCTACATGTACCTATTCACCTGACTGACCTCCACAACCTAGTTACTAGGTAACACGATTACCCTTGGTTAGACTGATTTGTATGTACTCAAATCTATCTAACTAATATTATAAACGCGAAAGTTTGTAAGTATGGATGGATGGATGTTTGTTACTCTTTCACGTAAAAACTACTGAATGGATTTGGATGTAATTTGGCAAACAGATAGTTTATAACCTGGATTAACACAAAGGATACTTTTTATCCCGATATTCTCACGGGATCGAGACTTACGCGGAAAACGCGTCTACCTATAGTGCGGCTATCTTTTTGAATCGATCGTATTACCGACCAACCACAATCACGGCAATTGTCGGTTCCGCTCAAATCCACGTGTCGTGTCCGGATATTGACCACGTTGCATACCGTAATCATGTTGTAGGTATATTCTGAATTAAGGTTTTAAGCAGGCTGGACCAGGCTTCGCTCTCGATTCACGTTTGTCTATTACGTGTACAAACCGTATTTTTTTTTGTGCCTAGTTTTTACCCGACTACGGCGAAGAAAAAAGGAGGGTTATGATTTTGACCGGTATGTATGTATGTATGTATGTATGTATGTATGTATGTTCATCTGTTCCCTCCTATCTTCCAAACCACTTATCATAATTTGACAAATGAAGTATTGTTAGAAGCGTCGTGATTGTCCGCTGGTTATAGGCTATGTGAAGTCACATTAAATTAAAAATGGCGCCCTCTAGAGGACATAAAGTGAGGAACATAAAAAAAAAAATTGTTTAATCGTACCATGTTGGGTATCAAATGAAAGGCCTTAATGAGCACATTTCAAAAATATATATATTATAACCCCAAAAGAATTTAAAAAAATGTAGTAATAAAAACTAAAACCCAACTACGACTTAAAAGGTATAAACAAGACACCACAGACAGACAAATTAACAATCCGGAGTCACACGTACTCTGTTCGATTTATGCCCTAACACGTGTGACTCCGGATTTTTAATTTGTCTGTCTGTGGTGTCTTGTTTATACCTTTTAAGTCATAGTTGGGTTTTAGTTTTTATTACTACATTTTTTACTAACTGCCTTTGCAGAACCCAGTTGCGTGCTAACTATTTGCCGTGTGTACTTGAGAAACCATTACACTATATTCTTTATTTATTCTTTTCTTTATAAACAACGCAACACTTGGAACGGTCAAGGTTGCACTTAAAATCCGTTTAGATTGGCGACACAAGACGTCCAGATAAGATTTTATGATTCTATGCTGCTACTAAATTAATAAGTGTTTGGCTACTATTGAAATGGAGAAAAATAAAACTACGGTAGTCTACCACGCTTGAATACCTCCAGGCAGTCTGGGGTGGTAAGAAGGGGGTTTTTCCGAGGGCACAGCGAGTCGAATGTTTGCCTAACGCAAACAACGAAAGTGCAATCCTGTAACAGCGAAAAAGTACGAGAAATCTGAGGGTCTACCGTCTAACACTGTTTGTCCACCGCACCGGGAACGGGAACAACCGCGACGCTATCGTAATTATGTACTGTCGCTACTTCGCAGTCTTCATTTTTCTCATTGACGTTCCCGGTGCGGTGGACATACTGTGAAAGTCCGTCAACTAAGATACGGGTCCGTCCGAAAGTAGTTGCCCTTTAATTACAAGTGACAAATTCAATTAAAAAAAAATAGATCGGGCAAAAACCCATCGCGTTGGTACAACTGTCAAATCGTATAGTCTTAGTTCGGGCCCCGAAGCCCGAACGAATCTTGTTCCAAGAGTGACACTGTGTACGACATGCCCGTAACTTTGGGCGAAGCTGCGGATGTCCTGTTTTTTTTTTATTTTTTTTATTTATTTAGTAGATCCGTCCCTACGACGACCTACTGACCCAAAGCCAGTATAAGATTATGCTGGCCTCTTCATACTACGCTGGACCAGCTCCAGGTCAAACTGTTACCACTGAGGTGCGGCCCAATGTCAGTGGGAGATAATGGAGAAGGCAGGAATTTGTCAACATCCTATCACCTGCGCCTGCGCCCTATTACCTTTAACTAGGAAACGCGCCAATAGATGCGAGCGAGTACGGTCGGCCTAAAAAAGTACATTAATTGTATGTAGCTACAATAAATCCTAACTAATCCATCCTAATATTATAAATTCGAAAGTCACTCTGTCTGTCCGTCTGTATGTTACGCCTAAACCAGTGAACGGATTTCGACAAAGGGCAAGGAGATATATGGCACCCTGGGGAAGGACATAGGCTACTTTTCATCAACATACCGCGCGGGCGAAGTCGCGGGCGGAAGCTAGTAACATAAAACCCAATGACACTGCCCGACGTGGGAATCGAACCTAGGACCTCATTCTCAGCAGTAGCGCTTGCGACCACTACACCAACGATTGTATAATATTTCTCAATTATATGTGAATATTTTATTATTTTTAGCTTTTCTTCTGCAGCCATCACTGTTGACGTAATTTTATGGCGCAATGAATTTTAAGTTTGGTCCCACATTGGCTACTATCACCTAACCCCGTGTCCTAATAGAAAGTGATCGTCGCGCGAATACTTGATCTTTTAAAAATCGATTATGACGGACAAACGCGACTTGAAATGAAGTCGCTTTTCGTGTTTGTCTGTATACCCGCGTTGTTCTTCTAAACCACGCAACTGATTATGATGGTTTTCACCATCGTTTAGGGAATTTATTCCGGAAGGTCTATTGTAACGTTAATATTAAAGTTACACTTAACTAAGAAATCTCGATATTATGTCAAGTCGTAAAAACCGAAGCGGAGCGGGTGGCTAGTTTATTATAAACGAGCGCGATGATCGCATATTCGCGCGACGATCATTTTCTACTAGGACAAGGCATTAGAGATGGTCGCTAGTCGCGCTACATTTTTGTTGTTTAAGTGAATAACAAACTCAAACCTATTGCTTATGCGACAGTCCCGTAGCTCGAACTACTGAGCAGTTGCGGTCTTGTCGCTCGGGCAACCCACATCAAACAATATTGCTTGATTGGCATGTCGGAAAAGCAGTTGATTAAGCCTCCCCTATGCATCCGCGACTTGACTCGCGATATTCGGCCCGTTGCAACTTACAACTCTAGCAGCCCATTGTCCTAATAGAACGGAAAGACGCGATCATCGATTACTTCTCGCGTTCAGCTTTTGTTTAGAATCGCGCCCGACGTAATACAAAATGTACCCACTAGGGTAGGGAGACCAACACGGCAAGTCACATCTGCGGAGCCCTGCAGTGACAATAATTATTATATGTCTGTATGAATATACATAGACACGGTTAGCAAGTCAAGCAAAATACTTCCATGAAATTATTAGTCACCTTATACAGGGTGTCAATTTTTGAAGTGTTCATACAGATCAAGTTTTTATTTACATAATACAGGATGTAAACAACTGCTGGTTTATTAAGAGTTATGAGTTTTTAGGGTTATGAGGAACAGGGTGTAAAGTTCACTCATCCACCATAGAAAAGGGAGGATCCTCCGACCAGACGGGTGTTGTGTCTGGCGGGCAACTGCCCAATGATTGATATTGGGTTTTTGTATATATGTTCACTGCACGGTAAACTCTAATTGCGCGATGCAGGATTTATGTGACGTCAGGTCTTCGATGCGTAGTTCACATGTGGCGATGTAGATACCGCCACAAGTTTGAGAACTTATTTATGTTTTATGCATTCACTTTGCAGAATCAAATGTGTTTTCTACTTAGGCCCGTATTACAAAACCTTACTCAAGACTCAAGCATTACTTAAAACTAGTTTCAACCAATCAAAAGGCTTTAAACAAGTTTTAAGTAATGCTTGAGTTTTGAGTGAGGTTCTGTAATACGGGCCTTAATCTGGGCAAAATACATTTATTTTCTTTCTTTATGTAATACTTGAAGCACACAAATGTACAGAGGCGGAATTAATGCTATAGGCATTTTCTACCAGTCAACCTTTGGGTGATGCAGAGATAAACAGTGGTAGGTGCAATATCGAAAATTGTGGAATAAATAATTGGTTGGTGATGGTTGTGGTTCTTTCTCTTTAAAACATAAACCCTATTACCACAAAACCCTGTTTATCAGTTGTTTAGCATAAACACCTTTTATAGGCCAACGCAGACCAGGACGGGATGGCAAGGGATTTAAATTTTTACCAATGGACATTCAAACGTATTGTTATAGAAATACGACATAAATTGCTATGCTTTAAAATTATGCCATGGCATCGAAAGGGATTTCGTTGCGCGGCATTGAAAGACGCGCCACGGCCTCCCGCGGCGGGATGCCGCGGCGTACTGCGGTAGGCAACGGCATGCCGAGGACGCCGGCGCTGGTTGTGATATATTATATACCGCGGGGCGCCCGCGCCGTGGCAAGGCGCAGGAATGCCGCGGTATCTAAGCGGCTAGTGTGCGCTGACTGACGGCAAAATCCTTTGCCATCCCGTCCCGGTCTGCGTTGGCCTTAAATATGACATTTCTGTAGGCAGTTTGACATAAAACTGACATTAGACACGCGCTGAACAAGTGTCTAAGTTTTTTGTGGTAAGGCCCAAAATCTTCCTCAGTAATGTCTAGGTTCTCGGCCTACCTGATCTTTGCAGGGTGACATAGGGTCATCCAATCACAACAGTGAAAGTGAAGTTCAATATTGAATTTAGTGAATATCAATAGAAAAAATCTAATTTAAAAGAGGTTGTTGTCGCAATTTGAGGAGTGATGACTAAGATGCGCTTCTGGTAGATTGACCAAAGAAGGCTGTCATCATGAGGTACAGTGGAAAGTTATGGGGAAGACCTTTGCCTGGCAGTGGAAACAAAAAGGTTGTTGAAAAAAAAAAATGTTACTGCCGGAGACTTGAAACATTAAAATAGCATTACAAACAACTTTCACATGAGATCACTGTCTCTTTTAAGGTCCAGACATAACCTTGGTTAGATCATTGAGGACAATGTAGATTAGTGTCTGAAATGGCCTTTTGAAGAAAGAACCACACAGATTTGAGTGGGCCTGTCGAGTCAGTGCTGCTTGCACTGTTTGTCAATAATCAAGTAGCTTAGCTGTGGTAGGCAATCTTATTATGTATACTTGACTTTATTGGTTTGTTTTGTATGACTAAGAATTACTCATATTTCTGAATTCTAATTATGAATCAAGTAATCAAACATTCCCACTTCACTTGAATCAAATGTGTTGTGGTAAACTTTGATTGCTTGACCAAAACACATTTGATTCAACAGTAATTCTCCTCTAAGATGACCCACTGACCGACAGAATTTAATTATTTGACTGAAAGTATCTATTGTAATCAATAGCTTCAGAAATGAGGTTATTTTTTATTTATCAGTATTGGTGTTGGTGGTCAATATACAATTTTAAGACAGGCATAACCAATTGCGAAATTGGTATTGCATCATAACTCTTTGCAACCCTCTAGAAAAAGGTAACTAAGGTAGGTAAGTAGATGGTATTTTGTACACCTTATAGGTAAAATACAACGTGTGGTGAAATCGTTAGTCATACATCGAATTTTGACGTAAGAGTACAACAACGGCGCCCTATGTCCGCGCACGTTGCAAACATAAAATAACCACAACTGACAACAGTCGCTACGCAACCCCCGCGACATTAAAAACCCATAGATATGGTCGAATTTAGCCTCTTTGCTACCCAATTGCTAGCGTGTCAGACAGCAAACCAACGACTCGCGCATCCAACAAAAGCGCATGTGCGAAAAGTGACGCAGCCTTGTTGGCAGTTTCGTCCAATCATGTGGCCAAAAACATGCCACGGAAAACTTCATAACCCAAACAAAACTTAATGAAACACTAAAAAACTTTCAATTACTCACCCTCTTGCCATCTCCAAGCTCTTGATCAGCTTCTTGATCTTCCAGATTTCGACATTGCGATCCGCTGACGATTCTTCAGACATTTTGGATCGGTTTTATTAAAACTATAATTCACCACAAAAACGCACTAATAGACAAATATAATTAAAATAATGTCTAATTAAACACACCACTAAACTTCTTACTAAAGGGATACGAGGGGAAGGGAGCCCGACTTGCGGTCCAAACTGCTCTAATCCAGATCAAACCGGACGGACAAGAACCTCGTTACTTTATTCACGCACTTTAGAGTTCACATTTACGTTTGCCGTCGCTCGTACTTTTCTTCTAGTGCGGGGATTCTTGGATTTTTTCTTTATTCGGTTACCCCTAAGCATGTGGGACGTAGAAATAAGACATTACAGGGATAAAAGATGACGTTGAACAAACGATCGAACGAACGCTCAGTCGTCCGTCGATAAAATGAAAGAAGAAAAATGCGGTTTGCTGTTGCCAGCACTAAAAACCATATTGATTTTTATTTTTCTTGTCGCAGGGCAATCTTGAACCCATTATTCTTTTCGCCACAGGAATAAAATTAAATACAATTTTGTGCATTATTTATTGGGAAACAATGAGTAAAACAACAAATAAACATGTCATGGAAATAAGTCTCTTCGGTTGGATTGTTGAACTTTTTTTACACATGCAACTAATAGCGAAGTAATGGGCCCATTTTGTTTTCTCACATAACTTAGTCGAATAAAAATTAACTCGCTTAGTTGTATTAGTAACTGACTAACTGTGCGTTTGCACTGGCGAAACATTCACGCCAAAACATATTGAAGTCTCTAGTTCAGCGGCTCTCAAACTTTTTTGGCGCCAAAAAAGCCTTTTGGAAAACGTTATTTTTGATGTAACCGTTCGTCGTTTATTCAGATGTTGCAAAACTTGTTTCACAGGGTCCAAGTTTCATTTTTTTTAGACGTAGGAGCAGTATCGTGTATAAAAAGTAAAGCGCCTACTTGTAGTTCCATTGTATCCTGCATAGAAACGTGATTAAGCAAATGCCGCAAAATCTAAAATTAGTTCTTAAGGAAACTGGGCTCTTCAAAGCCTCCGCGAAAATACTGGTTCATTGTGACCAGTAATTTCGCGGAGCCCCTACAGAGTCTTTGTGGAGCCCAGGGGCTCCGCGGAGCACACTTTGAGTAACACTGCTCTAGTTCCTGTCAAAAATTGTATGAACCATTGACAGAAAATAGAGATTTCAACATGTTTTGTCGTGAATATTTCGCCAGTGCAAACGCACGACACGGTTACTTTTCGTGTTTGGGCAAACATATCCGTTATGGGCAATGACGGCCGGTTTTACTAAAAATTAAATAAATGATAGTTTAGGGATAAATAAACCCCTTTAAAACATACGAATCTACACCTCGTTTTCGAAGCCCACATGTTTTTCTAGTAAGTAAACTAAGCCCATCACTATTCAATGTCATTGTTCTGTCATTCAGAAATCAGATGAATGAAATGAATTGAGTTGAGGTTAGAAATTTCGCAATCGCTACAGATATGTTATGTAGTAAATTTAAACAAATTGTATTACCACAACAGGCTCTAAACAATAACGTGCAGTTTCGCTATTTAATAACGTCTCGATATCTATTCAAAAGATGGATGTGGTACGACGGGTTTTTAGCGAATGTTAGTAAAAAGGAAATTGGAAGTATGTCTGCTCTGAGGTTTATATTACGGGATTTTCGTGTGTGGAGTGCTTGGACACGGAGTAACTTAGTGAGTACGGTGGTGAAGAGGTGTAAACGGGATCGCAGTGTACGGGAAGTGATACAATGCTTCAAACAGACTTTCCGGCCTCGACGAACTCTGCTGCTATCGGCGACTGCGGCGTATAAAGCCCAAGGTGACGATGAAGACAAAAACAAGCCAGTCGGCTGTGACAAAAATATTACTGACGAAGAGTTACAGGTACTTTTCAATTCCAACTTTGAATTTTTTTTGTTTTTTTTTTTATCAGTTAATCTAGAGGGAATTACGCATGGCATTGTTGTGTACTTAATGAATTATCATATTTCCTTAGCTAAGAAAGTTTTAGATGCAATATGTTATCAAGACTTATCATCCAGAAAACATTAAAACTTTTCCTTTTTTTAAATTCTTATTTTCTTTCTTGAAAAAAAATATGCTAAGTGCGAGTCGAACTAAGGGTTCTGTACCACGATACAATATTTTGCTAAACACGCCGAAAAACCAAGTTTCTTGTATAGCGACCCCTTTATTTTATTTTTATAATTTTTTGTTTTAACAGCTGTAGAAATACGCACACAATCTGTGAAAATTCCAACTGTCTATCTATTACGGTTCATGAGATACAACCCACTGACAGACAGACAGACGCATGGACAGCGGAGG
This sequence comes from Lithophane socia, assembly GCA_947522985.1. Lineage (NCBI taxonomy): Eukaryota > Metazoa > Arthropoda > Insecta > Lepidoptera > Noctuidae > Lithophane > Lithophane socia. The sequence goes on from OX383280.1 coordinate 5,841,921, forward strand.
CTTAATAATAAGATTCCAGTTGGCACACCTCAGTTAGGGAACCCTAAAAAAATCATCTAAAATGCATCATGCATGCTTACGTACTTGATATTTCAAGGTCATTACAAAAATAAGTGCTAAAAGTATTTGTTTACTGACAAGGAAAGTTCAACATACTTTTGTAATATTATTTTTGTTTTTCTTCATTATTATCTCATTTATTTATAAAATGACTTTGTTTTGTTACCTACCTGTGTTTGTTCATTATAATTGACTGTAAATACATATTTTGTATGGTCGTGAATCATATTTTAATCAACATAGAGTTGCGTAACTTATTTCCATAACCGATTAAGACTAATTTGTTTCATTTTGTCAGTTCAACAACATTAATTGCATTATGTACGTTGTTGAGGAGATTTTTTATTCGAACTTATGAAGTAATGGATTAGAAATTTGGTTCAAACCAATTTCAATTCTGATTGACCTTTTTTATTACGCAATTCGAGTACAGTGACCTTTTTTTATTTTTTAATCTTCAAATTACTACTCCCGCTCTGGGCGGAGCGGAAGGGCGTAACAGACTTTTAAAACCCACCCGTGTTCCTTCAGTTGCCTGTTGCCAAGGGTCCCGGTATCCCTTTCGGACTTTCCCGGAACCCTGGCAGCGGGTGCTGACATTGACCTGCAAATTGCAAAAAAGTAAGAAAATTTGAATTTCGCGGGCTATCTTATGACTAATTGTGACCCATTATTTTGTATATTCTGTAGAATGTAGAGATAGTTTTTTTCAGAGATTGTGAGAAATGCTCTAAATCATCCTATAAGTGTAAGTTGCCTACAGATTTTCCCGATTTTTGACGATCGGAATGTGTGATTACACGGGTATTGTGTCTGGCAGGCAACTGCCCAACGATTGATGTTGGAATCTTGTTTATAATTATGTCGACCGCGCGGTAAACTCTAATTGCGCGATGCAGGATTTTGTGTGACGTCAGGTCTTTGATGCGTAGTTCGCATGTGGCGATGTAGATGCCGCCACAATAGCATAAAAGTCATCGGCCCTTGCGTCGGCAAAAGTCCTAAAGGTGTTTTTGTATTGTGGATATGCGAAGAGCATTGTACGCCCGCTGGATGTAATTGAACCATAGAGAACACTGGCGTAGAAGTTTTGGCACTATCCTCTGAACAGTGTTACTTTGACGTCTACAGAGGCCTTAATAGGCCAGAGTGAAGGCCAGTGAAGGGCCAATAGGAGCGCCGAACGCGGTCGATGCGTAAAGTGAAGATAGTTAAAAGAAACTCGCACTAAGGCCTTTGTACACCTTGTGAAATCTATGAACCAACTGTTTAAAAATTAATCTGCCTGGCCTTGTCCTAACTATGTTGGGGTCTGCTTCCAGTCTAACCGGATGCAGCTGAATACCAGTATTTTACACCTTGACTTCCGCAGCCCAGTAACTGGGTAATATGATACCCTGGTTTTCAGACTTTCGGGTTTCTGACGACCCGTAACGACTGTTAAAGATCCACGAATGACAGCCGGGACCAATGGCTTAACGTGCTTTCCAAGGCACGGAGCAGTCTCGGTATGTAAAGATAGTCACCCATCCACTACCAACCTCAGCAAGCGTAGCTTAACCTATTGAATCGACCCGTGCGGCTGTTAGTACTTAGCCACGAGCTCCTCCAACCAACAACCAACCCCATGCTCCTACATGAACCAACTGTAAATGAACGTTATTTGTCAATAGGCTCTACTATCAGAATTGGACGGCATCGAATCATTATCAAGAAACACATTATTTTGCAATGGTTGCGGCAAAAGACTGGTCATCGAGAAGAAGCAGCCAGGAGTCCCTTATTGCGCGTGAGTATATTTTTAACCGACTTCTTCAAAAAGGTGGCCGAACCGACTTCTTCAGAGCGAATGTGACGTAACATAACAATCAAAATGTCAATGTGTTTTGTAGGAGTGTTTGACATTGACTTGACACTTGTTTGTTTGTTGTGACGTCACCACACTAAGAGCGAAATGGAGGGCGTTTAAAATGTTCAATGTTGATATTTTCTTGGCAGTGTAAACCGCTCTGAGGCTCTAGACAAAGTTACATTCTATCAGCGATAACGATGATGGAAAAGGCAGAAGGCGATAAGGCGATGGTGGCAGGCGGATGTTGAAAGTCGTTGTAGAAATACGAAACGCTTTCGAAACGATTGTTACTTGTCTAGGCCCTCATTATGTTGTCATTTGTTTGACGGCGTCCTAATTGTTGAAACCTGTTGCAGGTGTAAAGTGTCTGAACAACCAGTGTGTGAGAAGTCTTCCGAGGGCTGGGTTCCTTACATGGAGGCTGAGGACGTCATCATCTGGCGGAAGGAGTACAAACCTGGGTTGGGATTGTATGCATATAAAGGTATACCTACAAATATTATTCTGAGCGTTGTTTCTAAAAGTTGGCAATGTCACAAATAACTGTCAAATATTTACCTGTTTTGATTATTTTGGCAATATTACTGTATAGAACTATGAAATATCGTTATCTAACTTACTAGAATATTAATAATGAATTGCAATTATAACACTGAATTTAAGTTGTAACCGGTTTAGGTGTAAAAAAGGCATTTGGAAAGTTTCCAAATCCTTTTTTTACAACTAAAAATAAATATTCGGTGTGACGATATTATTTATTGCATTTCATAATCATAAAATATTGATTATGAAATGCAATAAATAATATCGTCGACATCGACAGCTAGTTAGCCAGATTTCATATTTTCATACAGTAATATTGCCAAATTAATAAAAACAGCGAAATATTAGACATCTAATTGCGACGTTTTGACCACTTTCAGAATTTTAAAGAAGGTAAACGGGTGGGGGTGGGGGGGGGGGGCAGGTTGTATCGCCGGGAGATGACCTTGTTGGTGATGTTCTTCAGAAAGGTCAGATGCGTAGTACTCGCAACCGGCGTGCGTGTATGACCAGCAGGCGTAGCATGAGCACCGTTTTGTCGACGGAAGAGTAGACAGAAATGACGTTCCGTGTAGACAGTACGACGGCAGCAAAGTAGAAAGAGTCAACTGCACTTTTTTACGAAATTCACTCTTTTTACCGACTTCAAAAAAGGAGGAGGTACTACGTTCGGATGATTGTTTTTTTTTTTTTTTTTTTTATATGTTTCTTCACCGATTACTCCGCCGTTTGTGAACTGATTTTAAAAATTCTTTTTTAGTTCGAAAGGGTATTCTCCCGAGATGGTCCCATATAAATTTGATTAAGTTTGCTTGCGTAGTTTTTGAGCTAGCTTCAATATTACGTATTTTCCCACAGTCTATGTAGACGATATAATTATTAGACCCCTTCACTGTTATCTACATAACAGGTAGTAACTTGTGTGGGGTATGTACCACCACTAAAAAGTGAAAAATAAAAACTTTTTACAAAAGAAAAACAACCGACTTAAAAAAAAACACTAAAAAAGTGAAAAATAACTTTAATTTCGGAAGTCGGTGTCTTTGCTTTTTAATTTTCGTTTTTTGCCACCTTTGTTGTTTTTTGTTTTACATAATTCGACTCAGAATTCTTTGTTTTGTCATAGGATTTATCGGTTGTCAGTGTGATTTTGACAGTAAGGATAGAAAACTTTCTTCCGAAATAGTCTACCTACAAAAAGACCTAGACAAAGATCGTTAGAAATGAAAGACAAAATGACAGATTGTAGAAGGATTTCTACGGTGCGATGTCAAAAATGAAGAAACGAACTGTCACTTTGTATAGAAAAAGCTATGTCTATGCTTCGTAGATAGAAAGCGCCATGCTACGCCTGCAGATGTATGAACGTAAACGAAGCAAAAGGAGTATGTAAAGGTCGTAGCAGGTAAAGTTCTGTAGTTTCTGCCTACCCCCGTGGAAGATAGATAGATAGAATACTCTTTATTATGTACACCATAAAAATTACAGACATAAATTAGAAATTTTACATAGGGTGACACAATGGGCGGTCTTATCGCTAAAAGCGAGTTAAAGCGAAGTGGAAGAAGGCGTTAGCTTATATATGCATGTTCTATTCGTTCCAAAATGTCTAGCTCTTCCGCATTTTTCTAAACATAGTCTTCCGTGATCTAGAAATATCATCGTTCTAAAAACAACAGTTTTCTGATTATATAACATAATTACTATCTTAACCTTGCTGTTCACACGAATATACTAATTTTTTACCCGACTACGGCGAAGAAAAAAGGAGGGTTATGATTTTGACCGGTATGTATGTATGTATGTATGTATGTATGTATGTTCATCTGTTCCCTCCTATCTTCCAAACCACTTATCACAATTTGACAAATGAGGTATCGTTAGAAGCGTCGTGATTGTCCGCTGGTTATAGGCTAGGTGAAGTCACATTAAATTAAAAATGGCGCCCTCTAGAGGACATAAAGTGAGGAACTTAACGTTCGATTTATGCCCTAACACGTGTGACTCCGGATTTTTAATTTGTCTGTCTGTGGTGTCTTGTTTATACCTTTTAAGTCGTAGTTGGGTTTTAGTTTTTGTTACTTGATTTTTTTACGTAATAGATTACACATGACAGACGAATTTAGTAGATGAATGTCAAACGACACAATCTATACGACGGACAATCTATTCTCACTCGTTAATTATTGCTCCATTTATAATTCTTTTTACCTTTTGTGGTACAGTAATCTTATTGTAGGTGCATCGTCTTCACATATAAATTATATAATTGATGTATACAAAATATTGTAAAACATTTTTAAAAAGAGTAACGGTGGAGTTTCTTCCCATTCTTCTCCATACGAAAACTACCTTTTGGAAGAGGCAACTAGAATCAATTCTATTTCTTTGTTTTGACGTTCAAAAGTGCCATATATGTGCCTATTTGAAATAAATTATTTGACTTTGACTTTGTTATTATCCGCCATTTTTTTATTTTATTTTTATTTTAACTAATGTGGGCGTACTATGGGTAGTTTTGGTTATTGCGCTATAGAAAAACCGTTTGCAGTTCGGATCAAATTATAATTTACGATCAAAATAATCACACTACCAATTCACACACTGTAGATACACGGCACAAGTATACGGAACGCGCGACAGTTTCTAAACGTGTTCACTGCTTGACCGCCACCAACTAACTCTGCTTATCTCCGGTCCAGCGTTATGTTGTAGACTCTGTAGATCGCCACTAGGCGGCACTGGCGCCCCGATTAGTCAAATCTGTGACCGATTTGACGGCGTTCCCGACATGTGTAATAACTTCTTTCTAAATACACTTACTTACTAATATTAGGACAATGACCAAATCGCTATGGGAAGTGGCCCATTTGTTTTTCAACCGCGACCATCGTTGTAACCTACGTCAGTATTGGGAGAAACATATTACAAAAATGAATTGATAAACGATTTTTCTACAATTGCGGTCCGAGATGATATATTTGAACTTGAAATTTTATAAAAAAAATTATGAAGTCATCTAGATAAGTAAGATGAGAAGGATAAGCCACCATCACAATCTCGATTCCGAAAATCCTTTTAGTAATGGGAAGCTACAGTATTGCCGAGCTTTATAGCATATATTTTTGTCCGACTTCTTCAAAAAGGAGGAGGTTCTCAATTCGTCTGTATGTTTTTTTTTTGTATGTATGTTGCGCGATTACTCCGCCAATTATGAATCGATTTTGATGATTCTTTTTTTTTTGTTTGGTCATGCTTCAGAGGTGGTCCCATATAAATTTTATTAATTTTGCTTGCGTATTTTTTGATTAAGCTTCAATAATTACGTATTTTTCCCACTTTGCGTATGTAGACGTTATCTTAGTCTTTATTTACATAGCAGATAACGGTATACGAATTTGTGTGGGGTAGGTACCACAACTAAAAAGTGAAAAATAACAACATTTTACAAAAAAAAAACAACCGACTTCACGAATAAACACTCAAAATGTGAAAAATAACTTTAATTTCGGAAGTCGGTGGCAAAAAACGAAAATTTAAAAGCAAAGACACCGACTTCCGAAATTGAACACATTTTTTTTCACATTTTTAGTGTTTTTTTGTGAAGTCGGTTGGTTTTTTTTTGTAAAAACTTTTTATTTCTACTTCTGTTTTATTTATACTTTGTTTTTACAAGTTCGTTTCATGAGACGTTTTATGTGTCATCTGAATAATATACAGTTACAAATTATTATCTTATCGTTCGTTAAACGTTCAATGTCTCTGATTATAAGCGAAACATGGGATAACTATGTATGTAACTGAAAAATGACAAGCGTTATCCATGTTGTTAACCTACTTCTTTTTTCACATACAACAATTGAAATGTGGGTTAGGTAATGTAAGAGCTTTCTTCTATTCTTATGAAGCGTTTTTGAATCACTCCGACCGCTCAGCGCCAAGACTCGGAACCGGTTTAAAAAATACCGGTTTATTACGGTTTTCCGAAATTGTCTAAAGAACGCGAACGTTTAGAGAACGTTATTTTAACCTAAATTAACCGGTTTATTCGACGAGCGGCATGTCGGTAAAGGCGCTGCAACTTGTGACTACTTGTGAGGATGCCGCGGTGAATAAAAACTGAAGTATTAACCGGTTTTTATTGCTCTAAATCATAGCGGTTTGAAAATTTAACCGGTATCCGGAGCGCTGCTGTGACGAGTTACGCGCAATGTTGTCGCAAATGCAGCGCTGTCGGTCGGCGTGATTAAAAAACGCTTTATAAGAATACATACATATTGCCCTATCAGCGCCGACGATCAGCGTGACAGGAAAACCAGGCATAGGCTGGTTTTAGCACGCTGCCCGTTGGCGTTGACGGCCCAATATGTATTGTCCTAGGCGCGTTTTAGAATTACATGACATTGACATCGGTCGCGTACCGATTTATATGGAAATGGAATCGCGTTCGCTGCCGCCGATGCCAATTCATTTATGAGAATATTATGTATGTAAGAAAAAACTTAAATCTTTTTAATAAAATAAGTGATAGACATAATTTTAATACTAGAAATAAAGATAAAATAGATCAACCATTTTTCAGATTAGCTAAAGTACAAACATCTTTTATGGGGTACTGCGTTAAATGCTATAACAAAATACCTTGTGATATATTGCAATTAAATGAAAGAAAATTTAAAACTCATATAAAAAGTACACTTTGTAAACAAGCTTATTACAAATTAGAGGATTATATCCAAGATAAGAATGCTTGGAAACATGCTGGTCTTGCTCCATAGGACGATTTAGTGTCTGGACAAAATCAAACTGATAGCTAATTTAGTTTTTTATTTTTTATTTATTATTTGTATGTCATAGACTTTTCACTCTGTCATTACTTAAACTCACGCACTGACTTATTAGTACTACTTGTAACAATGTTAGGACTATTGTAATATCGTATACTTTTACAATCTTTGTAAATATGTGAGCACCATGTATCTGGTAATTAATTTATTCATTATTACTCCATTTATAATTCTTTTTACCTTTTGTGGTACAGTAATCTTATGGTAGGTGCATCGTCTTCACATATAATTATATAATTAATGTATACAAAATATTGTAAAACATTTTTAAAAGAGTAACGGTGGAGTTTCTTGCCCATTCTTCTCCATACGAAAACTACCTTTTGGAAGGGGCAACTAGAATCAATTCTATTTCTTTGTTTGACGTTCAAAAGTGCCATATATGTGCCTATTTGAAATAAATTATTTGACTTTGACTTTGACTTTGATGGTCAGCGTGACTCTGAAACCAGCCTTAAATTGTTTTCATAATTTTAATAATTACGCGTTTCATTTTTCGTCCTGGTACTGTTAGCACGCCCAGTTATAACAGTACCTACACGTCTGTTTACCCCCTCGGAGATTACAGGCGTGATGTTTTGTATCTACCTCGAAACTGCAGCAGGATTTATATAACCGCGTCGAACACCGCGATACGACTCACAAGGTCTAGTTATTTTCCGCCATCATGCGTCACTATCAATTATTACCTAGCAGCTTATTACTACGGATCTCAGTTACTACGAGGGCCATGCCAAAAGAAGTTAGATATTCTTTACTCATTTGTTTGATACTGGCAAGTTATTCACTATCTTATTTATTGACAGTTTGTCCTTGAACAGTAATATTAGCTTGGTGTGACAAGCGACCACAGTCAGGAATCTGGCACCTTCTCGGGCACCACGAAAATGCGGTGCCCCACACGTCTGCAAGCACACTCGAATTTTTTAACTAAAAAAACGTGTCTTTCCTCCCTCACCCACCATATTTCCTGACCTAGCGCCTTGTGATTTTTACCTGTTTCCAAGAAACAAAGAAAAACTAAAGGGGAACAGGTTTGAAAGCAAAGAAAGCACCGAATGCCTATAATTTCGAGATTGCTGAGGTGTCTAAAGAAGAGTGGTCTGAGGTATTTTCCAATTGGTTCAGACGTATGGAAAATTGTATACGTGCTCAGGGTGAATTCTTCGAAAAGATCGATACTTGTAATAAAGAATAAATTTTATAGTTTTTGAGTACCTATCTAATTTCTTTGGGCATGACCCATGTATGACGTTTGGCGCACCATGTATCTTAGCAGTAAATGTACCTTTTGCTATGCGTAATACCATAGTAAACCACAACTTGAAACGAGGCCGGAATCAGGCGGCAGAGAGCTCAATATTCTTGGTAAAATTTCATTCATTTTCTCAATTAACTCCCGAAATACGAGAGAAAGAAAAGAAAAAAAGAAAGAAAGTCAGCACAAGTTTGAAGGCATTTGATTAATAAATAATATGGCATTAACCGTTTTTCAAAATTAGACTTTTTTCTCGGAGAGGCCTAAATCCAACCTCTTCCATACATTCGTTCCACTGTGCTGCGGACCAATGTCCGTGTTGGGTGACCTTCCATTTTATGTCGAGACCTCCCTGTGTCGGAAAGCACGTTAAGCCGTTGGTCTCGGCGGTCATTTGGTAGATCTCCGACACTCGTTACGGGTAATCCGAAGCCCGAAAGTCTGAGAACCATTCTATAACCAAGGGGTATTGCGAATCGTGTTACGCAGTCACTGGCTTGTGGAGGTCAGATAGGGAGTCTTTCATTATAAAATACTGGTATTCAGTAGCATTTGGTTAGACTGGAAACCGACCCTAACATAGGGAAGAGGCTAGGCAGACGGCGAATGAGAATGATCTCGTACTTTTGGATCCCAGGTATTTATTTGCTCCAAGCAAATAATATCTATTCTGCGTTCGCAGTTTATTTGCCAAACATGTAAACAAACACGTGTTTTAGGAAAAATAACTGTAAACACATTAGGTTCGATTTGCGCTACTTTTTTATGACTTTTTCAACGGTACTAGTCAGTATAAAATCAACTTTATTTACACTTAAAATCGTGAATCCCGTATAATACTCTGGTTTTCTTTAGCGACATTTAGAAAACCAATCCTTGCAATCTACCACTCTTGATATTTTTGTAATAAGTACACACGGCTACACATCAAGCTATACATTTCCAGTATAAACTGACCTCGCATTGTACGAAAATCCTACACAATGCGAGGTCAGCATAAACTGGAAATGTATAGCTTGATGTGTAGCCGTGTGTACAACCACGACATTTGGAGCAAAAGTTTTAGAAAAACATTGATGTTTGTTTAATTGGAAATAACATCAATATTGGAAACAAGGATTTAAATAGATCTTAACTGAACCTAATCTCCCATGACGCTAAAGATAAATGCAATAACCTGAGATAGGCCAAAGGCCATAAACAGATAAGGACAAAAGCAAATAAGAACAAGAAGGTCATAAGTAGATAAGGAATGAGCATTCAATCACGTTTGTGAACTTCATATTGGCGATTTCAGTCCAGATTTGCGATCCCTTTTTACCCGACTACGGCGAATAAAAAAGGAGGGTTATGATTTTGACCGGTATGTATGTATGTATGTTCATCTGTTCCCTCCTATCTTCCAAACCACTTATCATAATTTGACAAATGAGGTATCGTTAGAAGCGTCGTAATATTCCGCTGGTTATAGGCTATGTGAAGTCACATTAAATTAAAAATGGCGCCCTCTAGAGGACATAAAGTGAGGAACTTAAAAAAAAAAATAGTTTAATCGTACCACGTTGGGTATCAAATGAAAGGCCTTAATGAGCACATTTCAAAAATATATATATTATAACCCCAAAAGAATTTAAATAAATCAAGTAATAAAAACTAAAACCCAACTACGACTTAAAAGGTATAAACAAGACATCACAGACAGACAAATTAACAATCCGGAGTCACACGTACTCTGTTCGATTTATGCCCTAACACGTGTGACTCCGGATTGTTAATTTGTCTGTCTGTGATGTCTTGTTTATACCTTTTAAGTCGTAGTTGGGTTTTAGTTTTTATTACTTGATTTTTATCATCATCCGTCTAGCCTTTTCCCAACAATTTTCGGGTCGCCTTGACAGACTCGAAGCCGACCCGAAAATTGTGCAACTGGGGGCCTACCACCACCACTTACAGCAGTATTATTTTAATCTTACTTCGTGGGGGAAAGAGATGGAGCTATTCGTCCTGTAGAACTTCATCTCTTTCCTACACTGAAGTAATATTAAATAATACTGCTGTAAGCGATGGTGGTATGCCAACTGAATACCAATAGTTTACTCACTTTAATGTCTCGCTGGTGGTGGCGCGTGGCGTGTGTTGGATCATTAAGTTCCCTTCAAAATGGTTGAGCTGAATGGTGCTGATCCATGCGTCATGTTCGTGAACGGGCGCCATCAGTAGGGACTGGTCTTCTCTTAGCTGCCATATTATAATTTATTTTAATTTTTGAATTGTTTTGTATCTTTTTTATCTTTTATTTACGGACGCTTTTAACCTGCACGTTTGTCTACATTGTACTCACATGTATAATTCCAACATGAATGATGTAAACAATACAGGCTGTAAGGGTAAACACTCTTGTCATTCAAACCATGGGTAGTTGACTTAAATATATAAACAAATGACCGAACACAAAAAAAAAAAAACGCTATTTTCATTAAAATATTTTTTAAAGTTTCTATCCGACGCCGTGCTCTCTAGCGAAACAGCTGACTGACTGAGGGAGAGGTCGCGCTCGCGGTCGGTCAGGGCACATCCCGCACCCCCCGCCCGTGTTGAGACGCAAGTTCGTTGCCCTAGCACATAGGGCAACGAACTTGCGTCTCTAGTGGTAAAATGTAGATTTAAAAAAAAGAAAAAAAGAGTTGTAATTTTCCATTGATTTTACGTTCTATAAATGAAACCAAACCACTGGTTGCAAGGATAACGGTGTTCACCCTAACACCCTGTATATTGTAATAATATTCTGATTTAAAAGAGTGTCCGTGGAGTTTCTTGCCCGTTCTTCTCCATAGGAACCTACTACGCTTTGGAATGGGCAACTAGCTTCATCTTTCTGACTGACCGACCCCTTGACAATTCAAAAGTGCCTGTAATTGGTTTGTTTGAAATAAATGCTTTGATTTTGAGTTTACATGGAGCGACTGCCTACCTGACCTGACCCCTTAGGAAGGACTTTATTATGAGTGTCAAACAAAACGTTAAATATGTTTAAAAAAAAAACCTGTCCGATCCAAAAGGGGCACATCGGTATTGCAAAAACATTACCAAAAAGTAATTTAAAAAAAAATTGATTATCTGTAAAGTCGGTTTACGGACGATAGTTTAACGTGACAACGTCGATCGTGCCTTTCGCTCGCTCGTGTAGCGGTCTCGCTCCGATCGTAAAGTTACAATGAGCGTAACGGGACAATGAGCGTAACGGGACAATGCGTCATCCTTTTTCGTGCGTGCAGCCGGCGTTCATCGATTTATTAGACGTTGTCACGTCAAAAACCGTATTATTATTGAAACAAAAAAAAAGATTGTCCTACATACATATTATACAAACATTTTTCTTCCACAGTATACGGTAGGTATCCAGACGTCCGAGCTTCAGACTTCGCAGCAGTCCAAATAGACAGCGCGTATCGAACAGTGTGGGACGCGGCCGTGGCAGCGCTCGCGGTCGTGGAGGGCCGCGCTAACGGTCTGGCCGACCAGGCTGTGTTACACTGGGAAGTGCTGTGGCCGGTGAGTCACTGACATGTTAGTAAGATCCCTCCCACCTATGAAATCAGCGTTTTGTATGGGGAATTTTAATGAAGTTGCATTTTTCATACTAACATTTTCTTAATTTATATAACAACCATGAACACTAATGTTTTAAAACTTGTATGCACTAATGTTTAAAAACTAAGATAACGTATGCCACTTAGATTAAGCGACAAAAATAAGTTTTGGCTAAGTTAAAAGAAAAATTGTGGTCATTTCTGCTAACAAAATGAGGACTCATTTTTAAGGTATTTTTTATGTTTAGAAAACTATAAGTAATAAGGTTTTTTTTACTATTGGTAGTTGTCTCTGATGGTCACTATTCGATATAATACCAAGCAATTGAAGAATATTTTAAATCATAGAAGTGATGAGGTTCTCTATTTTTGAGAAAAATACGCCAGTTTCATAGGTGGGGACCAAATATATTATAGCAGACGCTGCCTGCGTACCGTACAGTCTGGGACGCGGTCGTGGGCAGCCAGCTTGCTGCATACCCATTATCATCTGGCTAGCCTTTTCCCAACTATGTTGGTGTTGGCTTCCAGTCTAACCGAATGCACCTGAATACCAGTATTTTACATGAAGCGACTACCTATCTGACCTCCACAGCCCAGTAACTGGGTTACACGATAGCCTTTGGTAGGACTGGTTGCCAGACTCTGGCTTCTGACGACCCGTAACAAATGTTAAAGATCTACAAATGACAGCCGGGACCATCGGCTTTTCGTGATTACCGAAACACGGAGGGGTTCCAATATCACGTAAAAAAAAAAATGCGGGGTAGTCTTTAGGGACTGCCGATAGAAGTGAAAACTAAGTAACATTCATTTATTTCTTCAAGCGTGACGATGACGCGAGTTCCATGATTTTTGTTCACCCAAAAACATTCATTCATTTCTTCAAGCGTAACGATGACGCGAGTTCCATGATTTTTGTTCACCCAAAAACATTCATTAATTTCTTCAAGCGTGACGATGACGTGAGTTCCATAATTTTTGTTCACCCAAAAACATTCATTAATTTCTTCAAGCGTGACGATGACGTGAGTTCCATAATTTTTGTTCACCCAAAAACATTCATTAATTTCTTCAAGCGTGACGATGACGCGAGTTCCATGATTTTTGTTCACCCAAAAAACATTCATTAATTTCTTCGAGCGTGACGATGACGCGAGTTCCATGATTTTTGTTCACCCAAAAAACATTCATTAATTTCTTCGAGCGTGACGATGACGCGAGTTCCATGATTTTTGTTCACCCAAAAAGCGCTCAACGCGTCTAAAGAAGTTTTCACTTCAAAAAGTTAGTGAGATTATACGATATTTTATTTATTATTTTTTCCTTTTACAGAGACTTTTCGCAAACAGAGATTACGTATACATAAGGAGACATAAAGAATTCGACACCTCGACAAAAAGTCTTCCACACAAAGATGGCATATTCCGAACGGTCCCTTGCGAAAGACGGACAGAGCCGGTCTATTCCGAACGCCCGAGCGTGCACTCTAAAGCGAAACGGAAAGCTATGGAAGCGTACGAGAGAGAAACGGATGGAAAACCAACCGATAATAAGGTGTACGTCATTGTTTCACGATCGTGTGAACATCCGAAGGTTCCCGAAACGAAACATGCGATTCGAGTATCGGAATATTGGAGTCATATGGTTGTGAAGACCCTTGATGGACCTGATAAGGTAAGGATCAGGAAGAAACCATGTTTCTTATAGTTTCCCCTTTTCACTTTTTATCTCGCTTGCACTATGCTACTAGCAGCCTGAGTGAGATCGAGACGGAGTAGGGCTTCAAGCCTCGAATAGTTTAGGTAATTGCTTTTTGCTGTGAAAATAATGGTAATTGAAAAAAAAACGTAAGACCCGCTTTATAGTTAGTTCAGTTATTTTATTATGCAAAGTTTCATGATCTAATTTGAAGTATTTTTTGAATACCAGCGGTTTAGAGGTAACTTTGGTTTTTTTCTATAGAGAAATTCCTTACTTCCTTACTAATATTATAAATGCGAAAGTAACTCTGTCTGTCTTTCTGTCTGTCTATCTGTCGCGCTTTCACGCCAAAACTACTGAACCGATTTATATGAAATTTAATAGTCTACAGCTTAAAAAAGGACATAGGCTACTTTTTATCGACATACCACGCGGGCGAAGCTGCGGGCGGAAGCTAGTTTTATATAATCGTGTTTTCGCCAAACATAGGACCTAGCATCAATCCCCAACTTTAACATAATATACTTATTTCAAAATTAATACTGCAGTGTTTTGGCATAACGGAGGATCATGCATCAATCACTAATAAAGAACTAGATACACAATCTCATACAAAAGTTCTCTTAAAAATGTCGCCAATTGTGTTTAGTTAAAATAAATATACATTAATGTAATTTCAACCTTACCTACAACGTTTAAAGTCGTATTCACAAAGCTATTACAAAAAGCAATAAAATTTTACGACCGGTACTCACTGCTCAAGATACATCAAAACAACTTCAACCTTATACGCATGCTTTAAAGTAACAATTACTAAGTGCCAAAAAAAAGTAATAAATTTTACAACCGAGACTCGCCGCTAGGACAAGGAACGAATGGAGACGAACCAGAACAATATTTTTTGTTTGTACTGTAAATTATTATGTATGGTATTTTTAACATACTTCAAAAAAAGGAGGAGGTTACTCAATGCGTCGCGTATTTATAAATATATAGGTTTTTTTTTTATGTTTGCACACCACCGATAACTCGAAAACGGATCGACCGATTGAGATGATTCAAACGGTATTACATTAGGTTTGTTCCCAAGTTGGTCCTTTTTACATCTAATCCTTGTTCTGATGATGGAATCTATGAGGAATTGAGGGAACGCCTTAAATATTAAAGGCATACAATTAGCGATTTTGGTATTTTTTGTAACAAATCAGATCTTCACATTCAGAAAATATCATTTCGTGAAGTGGAAAAATAAATAAATGGTGGTGAAATAAATAAATGTCACCACATTTACTTATTAATGAATCTAAATTACTTAAAAAATAAAAAAAATACAGTAACCTACTAAAAAACCACAAAAAAAAATACAATATTAAAAAACCCGACTCATAAAAAACAACTAACAAGTTCCAAACAAGTCACTTTTCAAGTAGTCTGATGCAGTTGGTGGCAGTTATTTTAGGTCAATTATTCATACATAGGCTGATAAACACATTACCCTTCCTTGCGTCGCGCAGTCGGGTAAATAAAATCGAAAATAAAATCTAGCATAAAAAAAAAAAGAATTATTATATATAGCGTCTCCAACAAATTGAACAGAGTCAACGTGGATAACCCAAACAATTTAAGTGGGCATGCGCTAGTATGATTAATACGTTTAGTAAGAGTCTTTACAATTTAGCTGCATTATATCGCCTGCTATTTGTTACGACTTAATTTAAAATAAAGTTTTTACGATGATTTCTTGACAAAATATCAGTATTTACAATACAGTGGTAACAATTATATAAAGATAATATTAATACTTACCAAAAATATGAAACTCCATCCTTTTTTAGCGTCCTAGACGTGTGATTTTTGCAGTTTTTAAACGAGCACTGAGGCATGTTTACCGTCGGAGCGTTCGAATGCTACTAGATGAAAAGACCACCCAAATGTTCAAGTGGGCGGTCATTCGGTGAGGACATTTTTTGACGCTGATTGTGTATCTAGTTCTTTATTAGTGATCGATGGGATCATGCTAAGCAATTAGAGGTAGGGCAGGCCCTTAATTATTAACTTTATTTAATCTTTTGCAAGTAAGAAAAATTTGGATTTTGCTAGCTACGTTAGCGTATATCCCTTCAGTCGGTCACAGAGCTTCGTCTGTCCATAGATAGGCATGGAGTTCGTGCTAACATACTACGACGAGCCGGCTGTGGGCGGGATGCCCAGCACTGTGGCGGCGTGGGCAACTGGCCGCGCCGCCCCTGCATACCTACAGCGCATGCGTAGGGCCGCCTGTGAATACCGCGCCTGGCGACTGGCGAGACATCAACAGGTAATATTACTAACATACTACGGGCTGTGGGCGGATTGCCCAGCACTGTGGTGGCGTGGGCAACTGGCCGCGTACTTTTTGATTTATAATCCTAACTAATATTATAAATGCGAAAGTGAGTTTGTTTGTTTGTTACGCTTTCACGCTAAAACGGCTGAACGGATTTGGATGAAATGTGGCACTTGGGTAGACCATGACCTGGAATAAGACATAGGATACTTTTTATCCCGACATTCCCACGGGATCGAGACTTATGCGGGTGAAACCGCGCAGCTAGTTTTAAAATAAATAGTTTTAAAGATATTTAAGAAAATTGACCATTCCCCCGACTTATCTCTGAAACTACTGAACCTAAAATTTCGAAAAAAATAAAGAAAATAGTTCTTTATTTATAGATAAAATAATAGATATATAGGAAAACCTATAAGAAGTCTAAATCACCAATCAGTCACCTATAAGAGTATTAAAAAAAACACATGATAAATCTCGCAATATTGTGCGTACAAACTTACATTTGCAGCTGGAACGTATGAGACAACATGTTTTTCAACTACAATGTTAAGCTTGTTCTTGGGACAAATCATCCCAACTACGGAACCCTTCATTGTGCGTGGTCAGACTCGCACTATAAAATCTATCACAAATAACGTTGTATTATTTTTCAGCAGGACTCACCGGAGTTCATACCATTTGAGAAAGACGAGCCCTGCGATGAAGCTGTCAACGCAGTCAGCGAAGAACACATGGAGGTGAGCAAAAACTGATTTGACATTTGTATTCATGATTTTATACAAAAACCTACGTATTAGAATCACACTTATGAGGAAACGCGGTCACGTGGTCGTTGGTGTTCATAATCAGCCTATAATTTTCCCACATTGCTGGGACACAGGCCTCTCTGTAAGAGGGAGTGGGCCGTAATCCACCACGCGGGCCCAGTGCGGGTTGGTAGATGTCACATGTCTTCGAATTTTTGTTTCTAGGACATGCCAGTTTCTTCACGATTTTTCCTTCACCGTTATGAGAGCAGTGGTAATGAAATTATTAATTATATCCACAAAGTAAAACGCCTGTCTTTGTGAGATCCCACGACCTACAACTTCCCAAGTCCAAGCCGTTACAACTGGGCTGCCACTGTTCCCCACTGAGCCACCACTGCTCCCCACTGGGCCACCACTGCTCCCCACTAGGCCAACACTGCTCACCACTAGGCCACCACTACTCCCCCCACTGGGCCACCACTGCTCCCCACTGAGCTACCACTTCTCCCCACTGGGCCACCACTGTTCCCCCTACTAGGCTACCACTACTTCCCCCACTGGGCCACCACTGCTCCCCACTGAGCTACCACTTCTCCCCACTAGGCCACCACTGTTCCCCCCACTAGGCCACCACTACTCCCCCCACTGGGCCACCACTGCTCCCCACTGAGCTACCACTTCTCCCCACTGGGCCACCACTACTCCCCCCACTGGGCCACCACTGCTCCCCACTGAGCTACCACTTCTTCCCACTGGGCCACCACGGTTCCCCCCACTAGGCCACCACTACTCCCCCCACTGGGCCACTACTGCTCCCCACTGGGCCACCACTGCTCGCCACTTGGCAACCACTGCTCCCCACTGGGCAACCACTGATCCCTCCACTGGACCACCACTGCTCCCCACTGCAAATTGCAAAAAACGTAACAAAATTTGCATTTCTTGAGCTACCATTGCGTATCCGCCTTAAGACTGATTTGCATACGATAAGTTTGGAGATTATAAATTTCTTTTTTTTTTTGTTCATCAGTCTTCTCAAACTGGTCCCGACATTGACGGAACTCGCGAACAAAGCACACAGACAGAGGTCATCGTAGCCTTACCGCCAGAGGTCAAGGTCACACAATTGACCAACAAGGTCAGCGACGACAAACCTGAGGAGGATGAGGTCAAGGAAAAACAAAATGTAAGTTTGTTTAGCAACATTAGATAGCATCTGGCTTCTGCTCCACGAAGGCAGAGGTGAGGTAAGATATGTTCGTCCGAAGTCAGCATTTTGCTGAGCAAAGACCAGGGGGCATACCATACCTGGCAGGGTTGCGGGTTAGTCCGAAAGGGATATCGGGACCCTTGGCAACAGGCAACTGAAGGAACTCGGGTGGGTTTTAGTAAGTAAAAGTCTGACACCGTTCCCGCTCCGCCCAGAGCGGGATAAGTCATTTGATGATTTCCCACCCTCAAATTACTTGGCCCGCATTAGAGCAGTATTATTTGAATCTTACTTGAGTGTGGGAAAGAGATGGAGCTAGACGTCCTCTATAGCTCCATCTCTTTCTCACACTGAAGTAACATAAAAATAATACTGTTATGCGAGGTGGTAGTTGGGCCCCCTATTCTTGCGCATATGCGACGCACTCCGATACTTTTGGGAACAGTATAAAGTCTACGGTCAGCAGTTGCGCGTGCGACCACCAGACCAACGAGTCGGTATATACATGACACCCTGTATATATCAGAACGGTGTGGTTAAATTTAAGGGTGTGGTACAAACCATTACACTGAACATTTTTCTCGATTGGACTAACATCAGCTGTTTTACAAAACGGAGCAGTTTTGTAAAACAGCTAGCGGTTATGTGAAACAGCGGATTCAACAATCCATCTATGACATATAATGCCGTGATCCGACGGTGCGCCATATTGCGGACGGACACAGACGAGCCCGCACGACGCACCGTGGGAAGGTGTACGTGCGGGATATCGCAGACATCGGAAGTTCCTCGGTGCGCGTTGCGTGGCGGTCTGTGGTCGTCTGCCGTGCGTGTCCGTCCGCAAAATGGCGGATCGTCGGATCTCGGCATTATATACATGTAGTATGTCGATTTCAATGCCTTTTTTTTTCACTTTTTTTATTTTATGTATCCGACTTCGATAAAAGGAAGTTCCCTATTCGGCTCGAAGCTACATATGTCACTGATTTTCTCAAAAACTACTAAAACCTTTTTGATGATTTTTTCAATATTATAAACTTTATTTTTCAGGATCAGGAGACACATTCCGTTTCCGCAGAAACGGATACTACAAAGGCGGATGAAGAGGAACCTAAAAGTGGTGGGTGGTGGAGATACTTGTACCCTTTCTACTATTTCGTGTGAGATGACGTCACTTGCTCACAATAAAAGAGATAAGCAACCAGGCAGTTAACAACAAGGTGAAATAAAATTATCTAGCGAAACTCCACAGTCGTGATGGGTTTAAAAAATCTAGGTTATACACTCTATACAGTATGTTTTACTAACAAAGGGCGTTCCCGTTAACCCGAAATAGTATAGCGTAGTAGTAGTAGATGATAACATACTGTATAATTATTATGTATCATCCCGGAGACTGGATTTATGCCCGGTTGATGACAATAGGCCCCAATTACATGGGACTTAAACATAACTGGCGAAATGTGGGTGTTCTTTATGTACACCTCTACCCTTCCCTTCGGGAATTACAGGCGTCATGATATATTTATGTGTGTTGCTCTTTCTATGATCATTATTAGAAGATGAGACTATAGAAGTTTCGCTAGCTAATTTAGTTCGACCTTGTGTAGTACAAAGATGTAACTAGCCTGATTACTTGTCGCTTTTGTTGACTGTACATGTGGAAAAAATAAGGTAACACGTTCTCTAAGACAGCGCGTTACACTGTCTATAAATTTTAGTGGTAACGGTGATTTTCGGTTTTTAAAAGATTTTTTTGTTTTCCATAATGCAAGCCATGTTGTTCACAAGATGAATTGCAAAGGAAATGTACACAAAATGAAATACATAATACCTCCAACTGCCATTAACGAGACACTATAGAATTTTAATTGGTATCGCCTTCTAATGGCCAATCGACAGTTGAGCGGTTGTATATATCAAGTTATACATTTACCGCCTTACTAATAAACGTTGTATAGCGCCTGTATAGTTACACAACGCTTTGTCTTCTTTTTTCAAAAGTCAAATTACTTTTGAAAGAAGAAGACAAAACGTTGTGTAACTATACAGGCGCTATACAACGTTTATTAGTAAGGCGGTATCAGTATAAGCTGACTTTACATTTTATACGTTTTCCGTACCATGGCAGGTCAGCTACAATCTGCCTAGCCTTTTCCAATGTTTGGGTCAGCTTCCAGTCTAACCGGATGCAGCAAATACCAGTATTTTACATGGAGCGGCTGCCTATTTGACCTCCACAACCCAGTAACTGGGTAACGCGATATACCTTGGTAGCCAGACTTTTGGGCTTCTGACGACCCGTAACGACTGTCAAAGATTTACGTATGACAGCCGGGACCAACGGCTTAACGTGCTTTCCGAGGTACAAATATGTAATAGATGGTCACCCATCCACGAACCGACCGCGGGATGGTAGCTTAACCTTCGATCGACCCGTGCGGTTGTTATTACTTAGCCACGAGCCCCTTTATGAGGTCACCGTATACTGTAAATAGTATATTGCTTGATATTACATCGTACGTAAGATAAAAATTAGTAACATTGACAATGTTTGGTGATATTATGTAAAATATCAAGAAAATTTATTGCAAATCTCCAAAAATCAATCTGCCTAGCCTTTTGGGGGTCTGCTCCAAGTCTAACCGGATGCAGCTGAATACCAGTATTTTACATGGAGCGACTGCCTATCTGACCTCCACAACCCAGTTACTGGGTAACAGGAATACAGTTATATTTTCGAAAAAATATCGTTTTTGCTCGTAATTATGGCTCGAATTCAATTTAGATTGACTTTTTACTCAGTAATAATTATAATTAAAAAGAAAATTAAAGATACCTCTTATTAGTGTTGTCGGGCACGGCGCCGGCGGCCGGCCACGCGCCCGCGCCCGCGAACTGCAGGCGCCCGTCGCGCGCGTACTAAACATCTATAAATTGTCCTCTCTCTTCATTGCCTTGAAGATGACAAGGACAAAAATAATTTACAAAGCGTTTACAAATTATGAGGTTTTGTAAATAAGGACGTCCGGAACCGTCCGGGTTAGTCCGGACAAGTCCGCCTTTTTGGCCTCATGTCCGAACTTTTCAACATGAGGATATAAAATAGTTTCTAACGAAATATCGACAGAATAAAGATAAGTAAGCTAATATGTCCGGAATTTTTGCAAACGTCCGCCTTTTTATCATGACTTTTCAAATTTCGAAATGGTAACCCGCAAAAAGGTTAGAATATAATCAAGAAAAATCTTTTTAGAAGTTCAAAATCATTGGTCAAGATTATTTAAAAAAATGAGATGAATATGAAAGCCTCGTTGGTCGAGAATGCAGAGCAAGTCCTGGGTTAGACCCCATGATCGGGTAAAGTGTAAAAAAAAAAAAATCTTCAGTAGCTAGCCGGTTTTACGCCTCCCCGAGTCGAATCGAATCGCAGAAAGTCGCCTCCTATATGAAACTGTGTCTATTAGCGACGAGCTGAGCCGCGCCGAATCGAATCACCCGCGCTCGTCGCTCGACAGGCGAATTTCTTCGCCAACGCGTTTTGACTCTACTCAGCGCGCATCAGTCGAAGCGGGGAATCGGATTGACGAGTTTTTATGTACTTAATCAAGTATGATTTATTTATTTAACCATTTATGCAACACATACAGGGTGTTAGGGTAAACACCGTTATCCTTGCAACCAGTGGTTTGGTTTCATTTATAGAACGTAAAATCAATGGAAAATTACAACTTTTTTTTTAATTTTTTTCGATCTAAATTTTACCACAAGAGACGCCAGTTCGTTGCCCTATGCGCTAGGGCAACGAACTTGCGTCTCAACACGGGCGGGGGGTACGGGATGTGACCTGACCGGTAGCGAGCGCGATCCGTCCCTTAGTCAGGTCAGCTGTTTCGCTAGCAAGCACGGTGTCAGATAGTAACTTTTTAAAATCTTTTAATGAAAATAACGTTTTTTTTTGTAGTGTTCGGTCATTTATTTTTATATTTAAGTCAACTACCCATGGTTTGAATGACAAGAGTGTTTACCCTTACATCCTGTATAAATACAGACAAGAAGAAAGGAACAGAAAAATACGTACAAAGGCTTCTAAAGAAATCTCTTCCAGCATACTTGCGATAGGAAAGTAGATAAAAAAGATGATCATTATTTTGACAACCTTCTTTGAAGAAGACCTTTCCGCACTACTTGAATAGGCGCCAGCAAAGTTGTATGGAATTTCATTTATGAATGAACGTTTTGATTCGATTCTGCTGAGATGGACCCATAAGGAATAAATGCGACTCGACTCGGCTCTCTTCGATTCGACGCGTCACGTCTGTAGTAGGAATAAATGCGACTCGACTCGGCTCGTCTTCGATTCGACGCGCTTCCTCTGTAGTCGACGCCAGGCTTTATTTTGCCATAACTGGCGATATGTGGGTGTACACACCTCTGCGTCCCCTTTCAGAGAATGCGAGCGTGATGATATTATATATGTTTAAGATAAGAATTAATGGTAGGAGTTCAGAATGTAAGAAGAAATCTATATAATAGAAATGAAATGCTGTTCGTCGGTGAGCGTTAATTTTGCCCTTCTAAATATATTATTGAACACTGTAATATAATGATTGCGCCTCTTTTTGTGAACTCCAAATAATTCCTATCTTGTGGCCCTAAAAATCCTAAATAGCAAAGTAACTGGGACCAATTTGGGTGTAGCACTCGCCGGCCGCTATCACGGCATCGCACGCTTCGTTCGCAGTTCTGACCTAACTTAACCCATTTGGTCGGGGTGCCCTAGTTTAGTTACTGCGACCAATACGGCTCGCGCGTGGTTGGTAGCATTTCCAACCTTACCTTGCCCTAGCCCTAGTTTAGTTAGTGAGAAAGTTAAAAAAGAGGCTCAATTATTGAAAAAGTGTCCATCATTCTGAGGTCAATAAGTTTTTACAGGAACAGTTAAATATTTCTTCTTAATAAACTGCAATAATGTTAGCATGAAGCCAAAATTGCTCCATATTGCTTCACTAATTGCGGTAACGGTAAAGGGTGTTAGCGAGACCTAATTCCTATAAAGTTGCTTCAAAAGTCTTAGCCTAAACACGTTTAAAACTTGTAGAAAAATAATAAAAATATTGTTAAAATAACATGATTTGAGCATATTAGCCCTATAAGGCATAAATTGGATAAGTTACTATTAATAATAATAGTTTCTAAATTATATTTAAAAAAATATATTAAGAGAAAGTTAATAAATTAAATCTTAAGAATTAAATAGTCAGTATTTTATGAAAAGTCGGTAATATAAGTGTTTATTTAAACTGAAAAAATGTCCTAGGAATATTAAATGCAATGTGGACACAACAATACAACAGTAAATGAAAACACTGGCAATACTAATGCATAAGAGTATTTAGGAACTAAATAAATCCTAGCATCGAAATGAAGTGTTTTCTTTTTCAAATAAACTAAATATTAGTGATGGGCCGACTATGGGTTTTGTCAATCTTTGACTAGCTACAGTGACTAAACTATTGGATATATTATATTTGATTGAATTTTCATACAAAGAAAAGCATAATAAACGTATTATTGATTTCCTTACGGTCTTTACTTGGTGTCCAACTATTAACCCTAACAGGTTATGGGCCCACAGCGCTTAGCCAAAGTGAGATGCGGACTGCGCACGTCATTAGATCATCATCATATGACTAGCCTTTGCCTAACTATTTTGGGGTCGGCTTCCAGTCTAACCGGATACAGCTGAATGGAGACACTGCCTATCGGCCTCCAAAACCCAGTTACTAGGTAATACAATACCCCTTCTTAAGACTGGTTGTCAGACTTTCGGGCTTCTGACGACCCGTAACAACTGTCAATGATACAAAGGACAGCCGGGACTAACAGCTTAACGTGCTTTTCGAGACACGGAGGGGTCTTGGTATATAAAGATGACTATCTTTCCACCCATCCACGGACCAGCCGCGGCAAGCGTAGCTTAACCTGATCGATCGACCCGTGCGGCTGTTATTAACGGCATTAAATGTACGCAGTTTAATTTATTGATGTATTGTCGTCTTCGCTTTGCATATCGAAATAATTGAAAAATAAAATCCTGTCTTTAAGACATCAGATTATTTTAGACTTGTCTCTGGTTTCAAAAAAACCTCTAATTAGTAAATCTGTGTCCAAATCTCATGTTTCTAGGTGTGGTTAGTTTACCGAAATAGGGACAACTAATCATGTGAGTCAACATGATATTTATTTATCAATACAATTAAATTCAGTTCACGCGCAAAAAAACCCGGAATGAATTAAAATCGGTATTTTCATACATAATGCTGCACAAATAAACCAAAGAAATATAGTCTTTACGTTACATAATCATATTATAATATTTGTATTAGATATACGTAGGTCAAATTAAATACGCTAGCAAAACTTCATAAACCGTTTCCACCAATCACGTCGTTGAAGTTTCGCCAGCCCATGTCATTTGATTTTGTAAAGACATCTTTTGGACTAACTCCCGAGCGTAGCGTTGGGGCAATTATGGTTGTCGGGCGTTTGAGTGCTTATTCAATCAAAATTATAAAAATTTTATTGCACATAAACCTACATGGGCACCAGCGTTGCCAACTGAACCGTAATTACGGTAGAAACACCGTATTCAGCATTCATTCACCGTCTACCGTAGTAATTTCATTACGGTGGTTCGGTTACGGTATTACCAATTTTCTTTATTCAGATGTACTTTGCGTAATTGCGTTGTAATTATATCTGCGTTGAAAGGGAATCTGTTTTGCAAATAAATTAAAATGGAAAGTGATCATAGTGAATCTGATGGTGGAAAAAATTGTGTCAACTTTCTGCCGTCAGAAGACATGTTTAGGAGACAAAAATACTGAAATGTATCAAAATGATCATGATCACACAGTTATTTTGTCAAATTCCGAAGTTTTTTTTTTTTTCTAACAACTATGTAATTTTGCACGACTTTTTAAAATCTACCGTATTTTTTTTTAATCTACCGTAATTTTAAACTGGAAACACCGTAATCCATTAATTGGAGTTGGCAACGCTGATGGGCACTTATGAAACGTCAGAAGCTAGGTGCATGGTTCCAATTGGTGGTTTCCTATGAAGTAGAGCCGGCAGACCTGAAGTATCGCTGTCTTTTTCTCGCGCTGCCTCCTAACAAAGGATAGCAATACTATATGTTTTGTTTACTTGATGGAAAAAGAGAAACGGCACCAGTGTGAATGTGTCCGCTGTCATTTTGTCGTCCAAGCGTCAACTTTTGCTATACAAAGTGAAATTAAATTAACTAGCGAAACGTCACAGACAGCGAATAACAGGCACAATAAATAAATTAACAACGTTTGAGAGTAACCAAATTGTCAATTGATTCAGACGTGACTTCGCGGAAATCCATCATAAAATATAATAGAAGAGTAACCTATTCCGCTTAACTATTCCTTAAGAGTCATAAAAAACCTTGTAAGAAATCGACACGTGTTTCACCTCTCAACTAGGCATCCTCAGGATTGGCTCAGGACGATTGACCAGTCGCCAACCCGAACACGACGTGTTGCAGGGTTTTTTATGACTCTTGAGGAATAGTTAAGTGTAATATGTTACTAAATATATCTCTGTCTATTGTATTTTAGTAACCAAATGAAAAAAAGAAACAATTATGTCGTCAAGTGTCGTGACTGTCAAATGTTACACTTTTTTTTGGTCTAGCTCTCATTGCAGAGTACAACGTGTGATATAGAACTACTTTCCAAAAAATGTAACAATATTCTGCCAAATAAATGAACTATTACTATCTAACTAAAGTTACAATTTTGTGTAACTACACTACCTTTGCAGCGCAGATGTAAGACTGAGGCTATATTAGGCTGCGACGCGACCAGCGACACATGAGCGATTAAAACAACCGGTACGATGTAGCCATACAGTATGCAAGGGTAAACACCGTTGTCACTCAAACCATGGATGGGTAGTTGACTTAAATATAAAAATAAATGACCCAGTAACAACAAAAAAAAAACCTTAATTTCATTAAAAGATTTTAAAAAGTAAATATCCGTCACTGTCCCGATACTCATGGATACGCGCTCGAGAGAGCTGCGAAACAGCTGACTGAAGGGTCATGTAACGTCCCGCCCACCCCAGCCAACCGCCGCCCGCCGTGTTGAGACGCAAGTTCGTTGCCCTTGCGTATAGGGTGAAATATTCTTGTGGAAAAATGTAGATTTTCTTTAAAAAAAAAAAGTTGTTTTCTTCCATCGATTTAACGTTCTATAAATGAAACCAAACCACTGGTTTCAAGGATAACGGTGTTTACACTAACACCCTGTATACGTGAGCATTCATTTATTTCTTTTAATCGCTCATGGGTCGCGTCGCCGCCTAATGTAGTCTCAGCCACCCAGCATTCACGTCTGTGGAGTTTTGCCAATCAAGTTATAAAAGTACGAAGTTATGTTGTTTTTGCTCCATACAGTGCAATATAAATAATACTAAGTTTATTTTTTAGTCGATAGTCTTCCGAACGTAGTTTTACTTATTGTTACATATTTATTTTTTACAAAACAATTATTTTATTTATATTTAGTAGAACTAACATGTATTTTTTTTAAATTATTTCAAATAGATTTGGTTATGGGAAATTGTTTTTACAAGGTGAAATTGAATTCATGGGCATACACTTAAGGGGTCATTAATAAAAAGAGGAAATGAAATCAGCTGTTTCCTACAGTTATGTTCACATAACTCGTCAAAATGAACAGCTGTTTTTTTTTGGTCCTATAGTGAGAGTATTCATAATAATGAGTCATTAAGAGGATGAGAGAGAGGCCCATGAATTCAATTTCACCCCGTTGATAAGGGTGTGTAAGAAAATGCATAGAAATTACACGTACTTTATAATAAAGGCAATTTTTGGGAATATTTCAAGCGGTAAAAAAACTTGTGAATTTAAACAAGTTACGTTACCCAAACCCACCACCAAAGTTACCCTATGGGAGGACATGGATTATATTTTCGGTCATTTATAATGTCGGCCTCACGGAGACAGTTGCTCAGTTTAATGGTAAATAATTTATTTCTAGTAGGTTTGTACAAAGATTTTTACACGTCAACCACATTTTTAAAACTAGATGAGGTCGGCGTTTCCTCTGAGAAGAAAGGCCGAAACAAACTCAGAGGTCGCAGTCTCTTTTAAAGTCCAGACATAATCTTGGTCAGATAATGTGAGGAACATGTAGATTAGTGTCTGTAATGGTCTTTTGAGGAAAGAACCACACAGATTGAGTGGACCTGCCCAGTTTGATACCACACCCTTCGCTGACAATAAACCGCGGTCCCTGTCGGATTGCATACAAAAGAAAGAGAAATGCGATAACATAACGCTTGTAATTTATTGCAAAATATGAAGCAATTATCGATTTATTCAAAATTGAGTTGAATCATCGAAAATTAAAAACAACCAAGTTCTGCATTCAATTATGACGTTCTTGTTATTAATTAAAATACCAACATACGTTGATATTTAAAACAGATATTTTGGATAGAACTCAAGGTTAAATGTTTAGTTCGTACCGAGATATTTTTTTCAAAACGTGTATGTGCAACAACTATTTTCTGAGAAATATGTCCAAAATTAACATATATTTTTTCCGCTTCCACAAACTCTAAAGATTTGGCTTTTTTTTTTTAAGTCAAGCCTAATTTTACCCTTTGCCTGTTGCCACACTTTTCTGATACATGTGATGTAATATTAACACCCTTGTAACACACCCTTATAAACTAACAACGTATGTATTTATTTATGTATTTAAACATTATTATGTATTTATTATTTTACTAAGTAGATTTTTTTTTAACAAATCCTTATAGAAACAGCACTGATATATTAGTTAATTAATAAGTTAGACAGACAAAACATTTATAATGCAATTAGAATATAATATTTAGAGTTATATAAAATATATTAGCTATGCTTTTAAAGTAATTTGTCTAAGATTTAGTCATTTTTAACAAAATTTAAAAATTGCGTAAGGGTGGGGCCAGACAAGTTTACAAAAAAAAAAAAAAATGCGAAAGTAAAAAAAAAAGTCGCTGTTCCTTACGTTTATGTTCGACACATACTACGTCAAAATGGAGGGAACAGCTGATTTTATTTTTTCGAGGTTTCATTGTTGGTCCTGTAGTGAAAGTTGTTCATAATGATGAGTACAATGACTCCTTAAGAGATTTCGTTTATAAATAGATTCACCTTTTAGGATTGTGGAAGAGAAATATTATTGTATCATTTTTTTTTTATTTAAAAGAGTGTCCGTGGTGTTTCTTGCCCGTTCTTCTCCATAGGTACCTACTACGCTTTGGAATGGGCAACTAGCTTCATATTTCTGACTGACCGACTCCTTGACAATTTAAAAGGTTAAATTATTAGGTTATTTAAATGGTTAAATTGAAATAAATGCTTTGAGTTTGAGTTTGAAACTTCGGCTCCAAACGCATTTAAAATCACACCAAATAAGCCCAAATAATCAGGGCGTATGTGCGTTCAAAGAATTGTATCGGCGCATGCACAAAGGACACAGAGTAAAACTGTTTGCAGCGTAATTTTTGCGGCTTACTTTGAGCCTCTTAAATTATGACTGCGCTTGTCTGGCCCCAACTGAAATATTTCAAAACTTCACACTAGTAGGTCATAATATCTCATTTAAGGCTAATTTTACATTATGGGTGCCATTTCAAAACAATAACAAGAACATTAACACTTTTTTTAGTTATCTGTTACCATTTTTGTAATTCTGGTAAAAATCAAGCCAATATCGATAAAAAATTCACCTAAATGCACCGTTCAATAAGTACACTGACCATTAAATGTCGACAAAAACGAATCAATGAACATGGCCACAATTAGCGGTGGCCGCCATATAACGACCGCAGTGACGGCTGTCATGAAAATGATGTCAGCGGGTTTGTGTCTAAACGCTCTCTTAAGTGGGTGATAAACATGCGTACTTAAAGTACGCGGTCTTTAAGTTCGCTACCTTACTCGGCTCGCCGTCGGTGACCCACGTGAAGCTTGCTCAAAATTTCATTGTTAAATTGTCAAATTGGCTCGCGGCGATGACAGACGGGCGAGTAAGATCGCCGAGCCATAAGTACGCGTACTTGCTCGCACGTCTATCACCCGTTTTAGAAAACACAACAACTTTCATAAATAAAGTTTCAGTGAAGTCATTTTCCGGTTACTTGTAAACGCTATGTGGCGGCCAGCGCTAATAGAGTATGCCGAAACTGATGCTAAACGTGTTCGATCAACAATAGTAATAGATTTCCTATGAGCACATCAAAGATGGCATAAAATAAGACCACAAAATATTGTGTTCTTAATTTGCAACATATGTTTTTCAACCTTATTGCTTAAACATTAGGTTTTATTTTTCCATAAATATTTTTGTTCTTATTTTAATATATTGCAAACGATAATACACTTTATGTTTGAGTATTAAGGTTTATAATCAAGTTATATGCAATCGCGGCCACTCGAGCGATTCCATTTTGCATCCCCCTTAATCTAGTAATATTCTTGATCGAAACTAAAGGTAATAATAATCTGTTCTTAGGGTGAATTGTAAATGAAGAGCTAAGAAAAGCCACAGAAAACGAACCAGTGTCTCAGAGTCAAGGAATAATCTTTATATTGTGTAATTTTATAAAAGTTTTGGTGCAATGCAATATTAATGCATTAATTTATGTATATACTTGTATTATAGGTTGTTACAGTTCTGTACACAAATCTGTTACGTTGTTAGTAAATAAAATAACATTTTTTAAATATTATTCTTTTATTTTACATGTTTTATAGAGATGGGTTGTAACAGGTGAAACACGATATCTGTGATCACTGTGACTGTGACAAAAATTAAAGATCCAAATATCTGTTATTAAATCACAGCCTGTTATTTTTGTACGGATGATAAATACGTATCTCAATCGAATATCTTCTTTATTTCTTTTCGTTAAAGTCGAAAATCGTATCCGAAGTTTTAACAGTAACAGCCGCGGTAACAGTCTTGAGGATCTGTGATTTTAAGTAACAGATATTTTGTATCGTTAGGAGCAATTGCTATCTGCTATTTTTTAATATCTGTTATTTCTATCTCTGACGATAAATACGCCTCACTCCTGTTTTATATCCTACCTATCCTGCCCTAGACTGCGTCGTAGGTTTAGGTCCTGGGTTCGATTCCCGGGTCGGGCAAATTATTATTGGGTTTTTCCATCTCGGTAGCAGCCCGGAGTCAGGATTTGTGGCCGGTTGATGGCAATAGGCTCGCCCCCGTTACATGGGACTCAAACATAACTGGCGAAATGTGATTGTATTATAGGTATACCTCTGCTTAACCCTTCGGGGAATGCAGGCGTGATGTTATGTATATTTTATCCTTCCTTTTAGTCGAGAACTTTTAGAACGTTTTTCTGTAAAGTCGAATTATTAATTCACTGGAGTAAAATGTCGGGTGCTAGCTGTCACCTAGTAACATAATAAGGTCCTATTTCTATTGTAATATTAGTATCACAAACGTTGAATTAACGAACAAGTTAGTTTTATCTAAGTAAGTTAAGTTTAATATTAAGTGTACAATCTAGAACACAATATTCCTCAGAACAATAACAATATTCTCATAAAATATGACAGCTAGCACCTGTCATTTTACTCCAGTGAATTAATAATTCGACTTCCCCAAAGCTCTTTCAGGCTTTGATGTTTTTTATCCGTATCAATGACATCAAATTATGATGATTTTTGTGTAGTTTGTGTTCGTATACATATTTATTAATATCACTAACAAAATTATATCTATTTGTTTCAGTGAACTAATACCTGTCAACAAGTTTCACACTAAATCCAAGTAGTAGATCTTTTTTTTTTTTTGTTTCCTTCCTTCGCACGTTTTGTCATAACACATCTGAGGGTCCATATTGGCTCACCTAAAGTTCTTTACCCGAAATTGTTCTTCCTAATGATTTGTAATCCGAATGATCACTCTTCCTAAAATTTTTCATCCTAAAGTTTTCATTCATACTATTTGTAGTGCTACCGGCGATGTTCATAACACTCATGTTTCCGAAAATTGTAATGAATAATATCATTAATGTAAATATATTTAAACTCCTACTGTTTTTTATCATAACGCTTTTATCCCTAAACACAATTACCATAATATTTTCACTCATATTCAGAAGGTCAGAGTGTCGTCTAGGACCGATTCGGTTCTGGCACAGTTGGCGTAGTTGGTCACAGTTCTAACCTAACCTAACCTATGGTTCCCTTCCACAACGTTTTTACGACAAACGGTTAGTCGGAGACAAAAAACACCAAGACTCTTTTAGCCTTATATTTACGCAAAATTAATGTATATAATACTGATTATTATGAATAAAAGGAAATCTACACAAAAAGATATGACTTTGAATAATAGTGTAAAAGATGGTTATGTTGAGAAAATATAGGAAAACAAATAAAAGTATAATAGATGTTTATTGCTACTGACATTATGAAATTGAATGCTTCGGAATTATGAACATTAGAGACAGAGTAGTTAGGAATTGTGATTGTTAGGATGAAAAATGTTAGGAAGAACATTTTCGGATTTCCAATTATCGGAGTTGTAAATTTAGGTGAACTTTGGCGCACCCCACATCTGACATTGGCAGAATTATCGACATCGGCACCATTGCCATACATAAAAAATAGAATAGAATAGAATAATTCGACTTTAGCTAAAACGGTTAAAGTACTCTGTTCATATTGCCTCGTCTAAAAATTCCACTCTATATAAAAATCCTCCTTTTGGGCTCCGCCACAGTAGGGTAAAGAATTAAGGTACAGTTGATCTCCTAAATGCTTTACCACTTATGCACAACAATTTCCAGTAAATTGAAACTTCTGCATGCCAAGACAAATTAAAAATCCGGAGTCACATGTGTTAGGGCATAAATCGAACAGATTACGTGTGACTCCGGATTTTTAATTTGTCTGTCTGTGGTGTCGTTGTTTATACCTTTTAAGTCGTAGTTGGGTTTTAGTTTTTATTACTTGATTTTTTTTTTAAATTCTTTTGGGGTTATAATATATATATTTTTGAAATGTGCTCATAAAGCCCTTTCATTTGATACCCAATATGGTACGATGAAACCAAAGTTCCTCACTTTTTGTCCTCTAGAGGGCTCTGCCATTTTTTTTGCGCCATAACCAGCGGACAATCACGACGCTTCTAACGATACCTCATTTGTCAAATTGTGATAAGCGGTTTGGAAGATAGGAGGGAACAGATGAACATACATACATACATACATACCGGTCAAAATCATAACCCTCCTTTTTTCTTCGCTGTAGTCGGGTAATAACCCTCCTTTTTTCTTCGCCGTAGTCAGGTAAAAATCAAACTACCGTAACTATATTAACTCAACAGTTTATTGTGACTCTCAGTTCACAAAGAACTCGTTGGAGCGTTGGTTCTGGTTGTGGCGCCATTTACATGCCCAGTTCCAACATGACATGCCTGCCCAGGGCTCGTCCGTGTAGAACACTTGGCCATTCTGGTACATCTGAAACGAAAATACATCGCTACTTAGTCGATGGCAAACTAAATGGACTCGGCCAAGAATTCGGCCACGTGTTTGGCGCCAACACTGGCGTCCATCAATTCTTGTAACGTGCAGCTGACAAGTCACGCAGGAAGCGTATATGCTGAGACCTCGGAACAATAACTATTGTTCTGAGGCTGAGACCCACCTCGGTCTCAGCATACCCGCAGAGCAGGGCAGAGTAGAATTTTTAGTGCATGAACATATGTACTGACAGCTGTGCCCTGTTTATCATATTATAAAAGTTACAAGTCTACACGTTCACAAGTTACCTAGAATGTTAAGTTTCGTTAAATTCATAGCTCATCTCCATATTCATAATCAGCCATAATGTTCCCACTGTTGGGACACGGGCATCAGGTCGTCTCTCTCTTTTGACCACATTTAAAAAAAGAAAATCGAATTTAAAGCATGAAACTTGTAAACTTTAAGCCGGAATAGAGAGTCGCCGGACACTCAGGATTTGTTATATTTTCTACAAGTTGCAACATACAAATAATTTTTTGATAAACATAAAATTGTAAAAATATTAGTACTTGTGAACTAAATAATGACAAAAGGCTTGTAAGTTTTCATAAACAGGGCACTGGTCCTCACTAAACTTGTTTTTGAGACGCTGGTAACCCACACAGCACGTGTCGCGAATAAAACTGTGCCGGCTCTAACCCCAAACGCAGAGCAGGACAGACACATGTCTGCCTCCCACGTGCCTGCGCCGCAACTGTCAGTACGTTCATGCTTACAAAATCTGCTCTTCCCTACGCTGCATGAACCTGCGTCACCTGCGTCTCAGCCTACGCTTAGCCTAAATGTTCCATGGTTTGTGGAACAGCACCACATCTACACTCCAAGGTGAACATACATAATCAGCCTACACTGTGAACAACTGGAACTCAGGCTCTCTGTGAGGAACGAAATTGATCATTATCTGATCACCTTTTCCCGACTATGTTGAGGTTGGGTTCCAGTCTAACCGGATGAAGCTGAATACCAGTACGTTACATGGAGCGACTGCTTATCTGACCTCCGCAACCCAGTTACTGGGTAGCACGATCCCGTTGGTAAATCTGGGTTCTGACTAGTCGTAATGACTGTCAGAGACGACTTAAAAGAAAAGAAAAGAAAGAAAGAAAGAAACTTACAGACAGGATTACTGGTATATCGTGCTTTCTGAGGCGAGGAGGGGTTTCAATATGTATGATCAATTGATCACCCATAGAAGGAGCGACCTCAGCAAGCGTAGCTTAACCTGAGGCCCTAGACAAAGTGACATTCTATCAGCGATAACGATGATGGAAAAGGCAAAAATGTATAGGACTGACTTAAGCTATCGAAAAGCTTATGTCAATCCTGTTGAAAGTCGTAGAAATACGAAACGCTTTCGACGCGATTGTCACTTGACTAGGCCCTCTGGAATAGAGAATTTGAAGTTAAGAACTTGTCAAACTCTAGCATTATATAAAGTGATTTCTTCAATGTAGCTCGCGACACTCAAAATATCTCTTGTTCTTTACAAAGTTTAGAATTTCAAAGAAATCTCCAACACTTCTCCAAAACTTTAAATTCTCAATTCAAAAACCGGGTATTAGCCACAGTCCCCTTTATAAGAACTCTGAAATACTCACAAAAGTCAAATCGGAGCTCTTGTAAGTGACGCCATCGTAACCGAATCTGAAGACGAAGTTCATAGCAAAGATGGAGAATATGCAGCGGACGTCTGTTGTGGCTGGGATGAAGTAGCGGTATGGCCCGCAGTAGTACGACACCTTGGGCTCGTACTCAACGGACTCCGGGAATTCCTCGCGAGGGTTGATTCTGGGAAGAAGATAACAGAGGTCGAACTTAGCTGCAAAGCAGTAGCGCGTCACAACTCGTGGCCAAGTGCTAACGAGGCAGGCATGCACTTTACTTTGTGCATTTTATTTCATCACCACTGCTCTCAAAACGGTGAAGGAAAACATCGTGAGGAAACCGGCATTCTTAGATTCTAGAACGAAAACCTCGGAAGACATGTATGTGGTGGATTACGGGCTACTTCCTCTCACAGAGAGGAGGCCAAGGTGCCAGCAATGGAAACTTACTTGTAGATACATTGCGCGTCGCTCCAGTTATCGTCAGAATGGCAATAGAGACCCTGGCTGGGATCTTTAGCTTGGAACTGCTCGGCATGCGGCCCAACGTAAGTTGTCTCCGAATGGCGGTGGTAGAAACCGATGAAGGCAAAGGCACCTGAACACATAAATATGAACTAAATAAGGATGCCTTTTGATGAAAAGATGATTCCAAAGATGTGTGAAGCAGCTTAGAGGTGAAATTAAGCTATGAAACGATAATTATATCTATCTTCACCAGAGTTAAGTAGTGTAACGGAGCGAGAAAGATGCGCTTCGCGTATGTTAAAGACTCATATAAACAAAGAAAAATGCGTTTATTGGCTTTACAAGAAAAATTCAAACCTTTCGGCAACACGAGTGCAATACGCCCGAATAATACTAATATATACTCCTCCAGACCGTATTTCGGCCACGGCGCGGAGGCCAATCTCAACGAAGACGGGAGATATTGTAGTGCACAAGTGTGTGCGTAGACACAGGTGCACTCTCCTTCACTCATCAATTAAATCAAATGATCATATTGGTTGATATCATACCTACCCACCGCTCCACTCCACCGCTACGCAGCTTAGCTCATCTCTGTTTACTGTTAGGGGTTAGCCCCTCCAGCTTGAGGTAAGCTACATTATACTTGTAACGTTTTTCTATTAGCTCAGTAGCTTTGAGTCTTGGTGTCATAGTTCTACGCAAATTGGCCTGGATCACTGTACTTAAATCTTACCTCTAAATGTATAACAATGCGGCTTTCTCTCGCTAGATAGAATCATCTGAGCATCTTCCTGATTGTGAGCCGACACTATGTAGTACGACGTGTCCAAGCATTTGAATTCTGCAAAGAAAAAAATGATATTAAATCTAAGCGTAGCTCCGAGCGAAAATTTGAAATCTTTCATGTGCAGCAGGGTTTTTTGGCGGCAGAATTAGATATCGTGACAGTACACACGGCTACACATCAAGCTATACATTTGCAGTTTGCTGTTCTCGCATTGTATAGGATTTACGTACAAATTACAATGCGAGGTCAGCTTAACTGGAAATGCTTGATGTGTAGCCTGTGTGTAAGTACCTACTTCCCCGAATGAGTGACCTTGCCAAAAATTACGATGTGCTTAGCTTGTGATATGAAAACTGCTCAGCGTTTAGGTTTCACATGCCTCACTGGTCCGATTCTGGTGTAAAGAGGTATGAGGAACAGGGTGTAAATTTCACTCATTCTCCAAAAGGGAGGATCCTCCGGCCAGACAGGGTGTCATGTCTGGTGGGCAACTCCCGAACGATTGCGATTGCTGCTTGCGCGATGCAGGATTTGTTTTTGATGCGTAGTTACGACATTGTAGATGCCGCTACATCACTCCCCTCCGGAGACCGGAGATCAATAGAGGGCTGTCTTGTATCTTGCGATGCTTCACAATGCTAGTTGAGGTTTCAGTGAGATTGGAACCGGGTGCCGCATAGTTCGCGGTGAGTCGGAACTGTTTGCGGTGATTCCCCAGTGAGCCGCTGCCCGAACGAACCTAAACGGTCAGCCTTATACAACCACTTTGCTGACTGCCCGGGATATATTACCACGGCTCGATTCGGCACGAGATATCCTCCTTGAGTTCGGGCCGAAAGGAGAGAAGTAGAGGTCTAATTGTACGTTATTAAAGAGTCTTTGCCGTATCAAATTGTATTGGAATTGGAAGCAGAGAGCAAGGAAATTAGACAGACCCGTCGTCGGTTTATTCTGTTAAAATCTGTTCGTGAAACCTGAGCTGGAGTGAGCTGTCATTCCATCGAATGGTAGGGATTGACACTATTGACAGCTCTCTTCACAGTGTCCGTATGGATTGAGGAGCCATGTCTCATATTTAAACGCGGGTACTGCCGTAAATTATCCGTATTTGTAGCCCCGATCCTGGATGTTGTAGTAAAACCCTTAAAAAGTTACAGGGTATTTAAGGTGGCTCCTCAATTCAGCCGTCCAGTGAGATTTTAACGGAAGAAATCGGCAGGACGAACCAGATGAAGTAATCTGTACGAAAGAATAAAAAGCCTTACCAGGACTAGTATACAAGCCGAACGGTATCTTCGCTTGGGTTGACTTGATCTTAGCTTCGGAAGTGTCCATTTTCTTGTTAAGTTTCAGTAAAACCATTGACATAAGTGCCATGTCGGTGGCAAACAAAAGTCTCTTCATATCTTTGATGTGCGACTCAATAAAATTGAAGAGCTTCTTCGATCCGAATTCCATTATTTCATGCCTTTCTGACTGAAATAGTTACATTTTTAATTTTTTCACGCTAAATATACTAATGCTGATGCTTAATAACGGGTAATGCGACATGTAGCTTAGGGTAATATTTCGTATAGTCCAAAAAATGAAGGGTAATAAGACGTCTAGTCAATATCATGTTGGGACGAGAATGTAGAGTAATCAGACTTGAAACCAATAACAAGTAGGGTAATTAGACGTGGGACCATTACCATGTAGGGTTTAGACGTGTACTTACCCAACATTAACAACATGTTAAGTTGGTATGTACGTCGTTTGTGTGGTCTATAAAATGTAGGAATTTATAATTTACCACACCATATTTATAGGACATGAAGTTATTAACTGTAGGGTAATCATATCTCGAACCAATAACGTCTAGGGCAATGAAACGTAACAACAACATATAAGGTAAAATATCGTGTAGAGAGAGCGTTAGCATAAGGTAATATTGCGTTGACATAGCAACAAGGTAGGGGTAATAAGGCGTGTTATCAAAACTTACAGGATTGTGTGGTTCCTTCATGCGACCGTTCATGTAGTTGAAGTAATCTTGTAGCTTCTCAAACTTCTCGTCTGCATAGCTGTGTCGAGGGTCGATATCTTTTGAGTTCGGCATGTTGTAGGGTTTCTGGGAAAACGTTACAAAGCTAGCTATAGTTTTTATTTTTTTATTTTTTCAGGCTGGGAAATCATCCAATGACTTCCCACTCTGGGCGGAGCGGAAGGGCGTGTCAGACTTTTACTGACTAAAACCCACCCGTGTTCTTTCAGTTGCCTGCTGCCAAGGTCCCGGTATCCCTTTCGGACTAACCCGCAACCCTGGCAGAAGCTATAGTTAACCTGCGATTTCATTCGCCAATTTCCGTTCAGTAGTTTTAGTAAGTTTAAAGGCTTTGCCGCGGTTTTAAAAACGGTAATCAAAAGACCTCGTTATTTAGTTTCTGATGGTTTCGTAACAATACAAAGTTCTTACCGTTTCCACAGTAGGGAACGACAACCGGGCGAGCTGAAAACAAAAGAAGAAAGTTCACTTCACATACAAAAAAAAAATTATGGCTTAAAAATATGGCGTCGTGGAGATGATCACTAATAGACTGAATTGCCCATAAATCCGGCAATACTGCAGCAGGTATACTGCTACCTTGTGAGTGTTTGTTATCCTGTCTATATCTTTTTATGAATCTTTTTGTATATGAGTTGGATTACTTGAATGAAACATTTTTTTTTTTAATAAAAATATGCGTCTTCTCTGTCGCTCATACCGGTGCGATCTCTTTCATATGCTCGATGTGTCTGCAATAGATGGTATTGTTAACTAATTGATTGGCAGGATAGATTTTTTTGCATAAGTTTCGGGAAACATATTCATACCTGTCTCTTGAGGAGCTTATGGCTAAATGCTCCGTAGCAAACCCGGAAAAATGCGTGGGTGATTGATAACCTTAAAATATTAAATAAATATACCTTAAAATATTAAATAATATTAAATATACATTACGTAAGTAAGTCAATAATAACCAGTTGAAAAGAAGACACATCGTTGCTAGCTCTGGTGACATGCAGCGTTAATAAAATCTGTGGAAAACAAAAAACTTTAAGTAAGTATCAGTATCAGAGGGCCTAGACAAGTGACAATCGCTTCAAACGCGTTTCGTTTTTGTACAACGACTTTCAACAGGATTGACATAAGCTTTTCGATAGCATAAGTCAGTCAAAGCCTCTTCCATCATTGATAACGCTGATAGAATGTCACTTTGTCTAGGGCCTCAAAAATGCCTACAACCCTAGACAAGTTGACAAAATTCATCACAATTACTTATTTGAGGCATGAACTTGCTTAGTGACGATTATAGGCTCGATTCCATCGTAGAGGCAGAGATAAAATGTCTCATTTGCCTTCTGGGTCTTATATTCTTCAGATCAAAGGGGAACAGCACAACTGCTTGGCTGCAGAAAGCGAGCTCCTTCACATTTTTTTTTTAGTTTGTGGTGGCCTATTTTGTCACATTGCATGGCAAATGGCGCTCCTTCTCTACTTCCTCTTTGTCAAAAATCAATCTGCCTCTCAATTTCTCGATTACGTTGGGGTTGGCTTCCATTCTAACCAGATGCAGCTGAACACCAGTATTTTACATGGAGCGACTGCCTATCTGAGTGTTACCTTACCCAGTGACTGGGACCCTTAAGGCTGGTAAGGCTGGTTGTCAGACTTTTGGGCTTCTGATAACCCGGAACGACTGGCAAAGATCTACGAATGACAGCAGGTACTTAACGTGTTTTCTGAGGCATGGACGGGTCTCAATATATAATGAATGGTCACCCATCCACAGACCAACCGCGTTCAGAGTAGCTTAACTTCGGTCGACGCGTGAGCCCTTCTTTTTCCTCTTTGTTAAAGAACATAAAATACTTACAGAACATAGTCTTAGAATAATATTTTTGTTATCCATGGAGTTAGTTTAGTTTCCGAAGGCGCCTTGTCGACTGCACTATTAGCATCAATAAATTGGCTGTTACAACAATCAGACTAATTGCTACCTCGTTATATTTTAAAGGACTATTTTAATTGGTACACAGAGCAGTGATAGCCTGGTGGTGTGACCGTCAGACTGCCAAGTCCAAAGTCTCGAGTTCGAACCCAAGACACGCACCTTTGACTTTTCGGATTCATGTGCGTAGATATTGTATCACATGCTTTAAAAACTGTCTTTCTGTCGCGCAATCGGGTAAACAGGTAAGACACGGGGTATATATCTTGTAATTTATAAAATTCTCGTTTCACAGTGTTACTTGCCATACTCCTCCGAAACGGCTTGACCAATTTTTATGAAATTTTATTTCGGTAGGTCTGAGAATCGGTCGTAAACTATTTTTCATACCTTTCATGATATAGGGTAGGTAGGGTTGGTGGGGTAGGTAGGGTAGGAAGGGTAGGTAGGTAGTGTAGGTAGGGTAGGTACTTAGTGTTACCCGTGCGAAGCCGGGACGAGCAGCTAGTAACAACTAAAATAAGACAGTCGAAGTTATTTAAACAATTCTTTATTAGAAAATGTTAAGCATCCAGCAAGGTATGCATATGCTTGAAGTTGATAAGTCGTTTGCCACGTTTTGGATACAACATATTCATCTGGTTTCTACTTATGGTCATCCTACGGCCGTCCACCGTCCTCACCACCAAGGGCGAGCAAGCTACGCTGAGCACGCAGAGGAGCACTGGTAACATTAAATTACAAAATTTAGTTTCAATATAATCTAGGAGAAGCTCGTGGCTAAGTAATAACAGCCGCACGGATCGATCAAACGGGTTAAGCTACGCTTGCCAGGGTTGGTCCGTGGATGAGTGACCATCTTTACGTACCGAGACTCCTCCGCGTTGGTCCCGGCTATCATTCGTGGATCTTTGTCAGTCGTCACGGGTTGTCAGAAGCCCGAAAGTCTGACAACCAGTCCTACCTAGGGGTATTACCCAGTTGCTGGGTTGTGGAGGTCAGATAGACAGTCGCTCCATGTAAAATACTGGTATTCAGCCGCATACGATTAGACTGGAAGGCGACCCCAATATAGTTGGGAAAAGTTTAGGCAGATTGATTGAGTTTAATTAAGATGTAGGGACTTCACAGAGCATGGGAACTTCTCGGTGACCGCTAGTAGAAGTGGGATTATCAGCACTTGGCATACGAACCAAGCCTGTCACCGATTACCTGACACAAATGACGTTAGTATGTGTAGAAACGGACGGCTTTGAATGGCGATGACAGAATTTGTGATCTCAACGCACTTTCGGCGCCACGAATGTTATTTGTACTGTCGTCTCGAGACGCTGCGATTCCGTGCTCTGCGGAGTACCTATTTTACCAACTTGATTTGCAGGTCAAATTAAATTGATTGTAGAAAGTTCACAGACGCATTGGATGTCGATGTGTGGAGTTTCACTAGTTAATTTTAATTTGACCTCGTATATGTAGAAGTTCAAAATATTATGATTTTTATTTATAAATAGTTCTTAAATAAAAATCATAATATAATAAAAATCCTCACTTACACGACAGACAAGACAGCTTCGAAAATAACTTCATAACTAATAATAAGTTTTTGTAAAGTGAACAAGAAAGATTTTGTTTTGTTATACTAAGCCCGCATCCACAGTAGGTACTACTACTTACATTATTATAAATGAAAGTTGCTTTTCGTGTTTGTCTGCATGCATGTCCACGTTGTTCTTCTAAACCACACAATAGATTTTGATGAGGTTTCCATCATCCTTTGGAGAATTTATTTCGGAAGGTTTATGTGTATTAAGAAATCTCGCTGTTTTGTCAAGTCTTATAAACCGTGCGAACCAGGAGCGCGTCGCTAATATTTCATAATAAATTACCTACTTGTTATAACGTAAGTATTCAGGTCTAACCCAGCAGTTTCCAAATTTTACCTTACGCCCCCCCAACTTCCTTCTAAAATCACTATGATCGATGACGTATGCCGCGTGTGCGCAATGATAACGTCAAGTAACTCAGGGTTGTTGGCATCAAGACAGTCTTCACCACGGACCCTGTGGCTTACTCTACGCCCCCCAAGTGGGGCGCGCCCCACTGCGTAGAGAGAGCTTGCGTGGTGGTCCCTTACAAATTTTATTAGCTTTGCTTGGGTAGTTTTGAGTTAGCTTCAATAATACGTATTTTTACGACGTCTATGTGGATGATGTTTTTAATAAGTTCCTGTCACTATTATTTACATAGCAGGTAATGGTAAGTATTCGAATTTATGTGGGTGTACCACGACTAAAAAGAAAAAGTGAAGCGTGTCTTTGGTCTTGAATTTTCGTTTCATGCCACCGACTTCTGAAATTAAAGTTATTTTTTACTTTGTAGTGATTTTTTTTAGAAGTCGGTTGTTTTTTTTTTGTAAAAAGTTTTTTTTTTTTCTAAACAGACTTACCTACTGCATTTGAAATGCTCGCCAGCTGCAAAATTGTACCACCGGTGCGCATTCTGCCTAAGTCAACCGTGTCAAATGGCCTATCTCTTTCCAATTAGCAATTCCATCCGTAACTGATTCAGAAATCGGACGGTGTAAACTGCTTTTACTATGCAATCTGCCTAGCCTTTTCCCAACTATGTTGGGATCGGCTTCCAGTCTAACCGGATGCAGCTGAATACCGCTATTTTACATGAAGCGACTGCCTGTCTGAGCTCCACAACCCAATAACTGGGTAATACGATACCCCTTCCTTGGTAAGACTGGTTGTCAGACTTTCGGGCGTCTGACGACCCGTAACGACTGTCAAAGATCCACGAATGACAACCGGGAGCAACGGCTTTTGCTTTTGCTATGGTACAATCAATGATATTATATTAATAATATCATTGGGTACAATAGTAAATGTTTGCATAGGCATAATCGAACTATAATATTCCCACTGCTAGGACACAAGCCTCCTCTCTGTGTCTGTGACACAGGCCTCCTCTCACAGAGAGGGAGTGGGCCGTAATCCACCACGCGGGCCCAGTGTGGGTTGGTGGATGTCACATGTCTTCTAATGTAGGACATGCCGGTTTCCTCACTATATTTTCCCTCACCCTATAGAGAGGCAGAGGTGATGAAATAATTGACACCAACTAAAATGCCTGGCTGGATTCGTATCTACCTACGAGGTACACAAGTGTCACGGCCGTGTCCACTGGACCACTACTGCTCTAATTTTGCAATCAACTAAAATGTTACTTCATAATATAAAAGAAAGATTTTTCTTTAGTTTATTTATTTATTAATAGGTACCTATTTAATGGGCTTTAAAATATTTATTGGGCATACCCAATAAATATTTTAACCATTTTGAAACTGTTTGTACTTCCCGTCACTTGTCACTAAAG
This sequence comes from Lithophane socia, assembly GCA_947522985.1. Lineage (NCBI taxonomy): Eukaryota > Metazoa > Arthropoda > Insecta > Lepidoptera > Noctuidae > Lithophane > Lithophane socia. Next base: position 5,884,962 of record OX383280.1, read on the forward strand.
GTTCATTAGAAAACCAGCGTCAGACAGTACCTGTCTGGCATTAATGCTGAAATGAACCTTTTTGGCGCAGCGCAGCCGTGAGGCGCACACTATTGTTGTCAAAACATTTTTTATTTTGTTATTTGTATTTTGTGTTTCACGAACTGTGTCCAAATAAACGTTATTCTTTCTTTCTTTCTTTCTTTTAGTTCAGATAACTGAGGTTGCAAACGCGACTGTTGAGCGAGGGGTTCGATTTCCCAGCTCGGGTAGTGTTTTGAGGTTTTCCATTCTAAATACTTGGTACTTAAGCTGTATTTTGCTAAAAAATCTGACCGTGCAAACTTAGAAGCTCACATCACCTAATCTTATTTCAAATGGAATAAAGATACTCCATTTGAAATAAGATTAGACATTTAAAAAAACCTTTTTACAGTCCGTTCAACCGTTTTTGACTTCTATACCGTATGCATAAGGATGGCATTAAAAGCAAAAAACGTTACACAATACCAACTGTCTAGTGCAGCTGCCATTTGTCATGCCACCAACGCAATATAAGTCAAAATCGGTTGAACGGATTGTAAAAAAGGCTTATTTAAATGTCTAATCTTATTTCGAATGGAGTAGGTATAGTTAGCCGCTAAAAGCGCGAGCGAAGCCAGCCGGCAGAATAATAGCCAAAACTGTAGGTAAGTACAATCTAATCATACGTAATAATGAGGTATGTAAAACTAAATACTTAATAATGGATAATTATAAATAATTATGGAATAATGCTTAATCATTAAGTATCTTGAAATCGTATAACTAGCCGATAAATTGTAACAGATTTTTTGGGTTCCGTAATAGGGTGCCATCAGTCCATCACTGGCACAGTTAGGGAACTGTGCCAGTGATGGACTGATGGCACCCTATTACTAGGCCTTCGCTGTCCATCGTCTGACACAGAGCTGTTGTTTTTTTTGAACCGTAATAGGTTAGGTAGACACATGAAATTATCACAGAGTGAGTACCTAACTACCTACTCCGCTATAACAACAAATAATTAAAATAAATCAAGCAGCCTAACCTTTTCCCAAATATGTCGGTAATACTAGTATTTTACATGGAGCCTATACCTCCGCAACCCAGTAACTGGGTAATACGATACCCCTTGGTAAAACGGGTTGTCAGACTTGCGGGCTTCTGACGAGCTGTAACGACTGTCAAAGATCCACGAATGATACTCGGTATGTAAAGATGGTCACCCATCCAGGGATCAACCCGGCAAGCTTAGCCGTGCGGCTGTTATTACTTACTTAAAAATTAAAAGGGGTTTCCAGTGTTTGTTTCGGCAGTTTATGCTCAGACTTGAGTATTAAATATTGTACATACGATGGTACGGAACCATTCGCGTGCGAGTCCGACACGCACTTGGCCGCTTTTTAAACAATGACAACCATTTATTTTCCCTATAAAGGCATGAATGAATATATTCGATTTGTCTTCATTTTGGCTTCAGTTTCATAGTCAATGTCAATATGGTTCCTTACCTTACCGTTTTTCTGCTTCTTGCATACACGTGCGTTACAATAAACGCGACACTTCCGCCTCTTCAACTAGCCTGCATGAAGATCCGAAAAGGTAAGGTTTTCTTAATGGATAAAAAAAAAGTGCTTTGATGGATCCGACTAAAGAGTTGCAGCCAGATCATGGATTAGAACCACAACTAGTGCATTTTATCCGCTAGCGTGGAATAGTTATTTATGCAACTGTTATATAATAAAGGGTATTAATCGCCTCGTGAGTGTTTTAATACCTAATTATTTACAGTTGCATACAAGATTTTATCTACACCCATGGTATGAATCTTCTATAAAAGTTTCTTCGCAATACCAATATCGAACAAAAATAGTGCGGTAAGACGTGAATTCGAATTTTTCGAATTCGAATTTTTCGAATTCGAATGTTTTTTTTTTAAATTACGGTGCTTTGTTAGTGAAACGCTCGTGAGTGACAATGTTCTTTTTTTAAATGAGTTGCATTATGAAATTCAGTACAACATTATAACACCCGTTTGGATGATATTATGATTACTATGACACTGGCTGTTTTAATGTTGGAAATAAGCTAACTGTTTCAGAAACTTTTAAAGAGGATTTATAGCATGTGTGCAGAGAAAAACTTATTTCGTGTCAGTGCGCCAACCTCATTTTTAGAATAATCGTACTGGGCAACACAAAAAAAAAATCGCTCAACGCGCCTAAAGAAGTTGTCACTTCAAAAAACTTTATTGATTTTCTTCTGTTTATTCAATTCACTTTCCATCATTTGGGTTTGTTTAGCAGTGCAGACTTAGGTGCAAGCGGTACATAATGCCCAATTGGTCTTTCTTCAAAATTGCACGAAAAGTACAAACAAACCTACAATATTTGTTCAATGCACGGAGACACGTATCATTTTCCTCGTCGTAGTGAGGTGAAAAGTTGTGTGTTTCGCTCGGCAGCAAAGCTATTCTGCGTCTCATACCTTTGAATCCCTCGCAACGCTCAGGATTCTATATTTGAACGCTTCGCTTGCTCAGTTTTCAATACAAGTACTTGCGCCAAAAAAGAACTTTGCAGCCTTGCATAACAAATAACTATTTTTTATTTCAGGATCTACCGCAGGGCAAGTACTTTACGTGAAACCAATTATCCTGCCAAAAGGACAAAGATCTGACTGGGAAATGGTAGGTTACGCAAAATGTACATAATTTAGGCGTAAATACTACACATCGTCATGGATCACCTTATAATTAAAAATAATTTATTTCATATAATATCATCTGCCTAGCCTTTTCCCAACTATGTTGGGGTCGGCTTCCAGTCTAACCGGATGCAGCTGAATACCAGTATTTAAAATGGAGCGACTGCCTATCTGACCTCTACAACCCAGTAACTGGGTAATACGATACCCCTTGGTAAGACTGGTTGTCAGACTTTCGGGCTTCTGACGACCCGTAACGACTGTCAAAGATCGACAAATGACAGATGGGACCAAAGGCTTAACGTGCTTTCCGAGGCACGGAGGAATCTCGATATGTACAGATGGTCAGCCATCCATGGACCAACCCCGGCAAGCTTAGCTTAACCTGATGGATCGACCCGTGCGGCTATTATTACTTAGCCACGAGCTCCTTGCTTATTTCATATAATATATTATTACAAATCCCTTATTAGAAATCTAAAACTTAATATTTAGTCCTCCAGACCGAATTTCGTTCGTTTCTTTTCGGTTTCGGCGCACACAAATGTGTGCGCAGACACATGAGAGAGTGCTCATATGCTCTTCCGGGACGGTAATCAAAAATGACCGGACAGAGACCGGGCGCAGAACCACGGGGTTTAACCCGTTGGTCCCGGCAGTTATTCGTAGATCTTTGACAGTCGTTAAAGATAGTCAGAAACCCAAAAGTCTGACAACCAGTCTTATTAACAGGTATCGTGTTCCCAGCTGGGTTGTGGAATTGAGATAGACAGTAAAATACTGGTAGCTCCATGTAAAATACTGGTACTCAGCTGTATCCGGTTAGACTGGAAGCCTTTTTTTTTTTTTTTTTGTTGCCGGGGTGGAAAATCCTCATGGATGTCCTCCGCCCTGGGGCGGGCGGAGGGGTCTGTCAGACTCTTACTGACTAAAAACCACCTCGGTGTTCCTTTCCCACACTTGCACCGGGGATCATGGGAACTAGTGCGCCTTCCACGATCCTCGGCTAGTGCCGGCCCGCCTCTGCGGGCCTCCTCAAGTCTGCGGGGGGAGTGAGGTGTACTCCCTCCGCAACGCCAATAGGGGCGCGCGTGGAACACTACGCGCCACCGCCTCGGGTCCAGTTATACGGGGGGCAGCGGACGTCCCCAAGTCCACCGTCCCTCTGGACCCGTTTAGGGGGGCTGGAAGAGGGCGTTGTTCGCCCTCCGCCGACGCCCGGTACGTCTGCTGCGGGTCGGGAGAGTGGTCTCGACCTCCCTCAACCTCTCCACAGCCTCCTTCTGTGAGATGACCGTTTCACAGAAGGAGATCACCGCATCCCACGACTCTGCGCTTCCCAACATCGCGCGAGCGACGGCCGGCAGCGACAGGTCGGTTCCCACTTCTGTCACGAGGGCACGGCGCGGCTCCTCCCATGCGGCACACTCTACCAGCGTATGCCGCGCCGTGTCCTCCAGACAATGGACGCAGTGATGACACCGAGCGTCCGGCTCCCTGTTTATGCGACACAGGTACTTCCCGAAACAACCATGCCCCGAGAACACCTGTGTCGCCCTAAATGACAGGGAGCCGTGCCTCCTCTCGAGCCATTCCTCGAGCACCGGTCGAATCGCCTCGATGGTAGCGAGGCCGGCCGAAGGGCGCAATAGCCTCTCCCGCCACTCCGCCACCAGGACCTCGCGGAGCTGAGACCGACGCAGATCGATCTCTCGCTGCATCGGTCCACCGCCCCGCATCCGCACTCCCTCACGCCAGCGGTACAGTGACGCGAGGACCCTCGCCTCTAGGTCCCAGGGTGGCGACCCGGCCAGTGCACAAGCCGCCTCGTAGGAGACTGTGCGATACCCCCTGATAGACCTGACAGCCATCGCCCTCTGCGGTTTACGCAGCATCGCGATGCTGCCGGCCGTCAGGTCAGAGGCCCACACCGGGGCCCCGTACAGGGCCATGGATCGCAAGACCCCCAGGTACAATCTCCTACAGGCAGTGCTCGGGCCCCCCAAATTGGGAAGCAGCGTTGCGAGCGCGCCCGCCGCGCCCATCAACTTGGGCGCCAGACGCCGGAAATGGGGGCCGAAGTCCCAACGGCTGTCGAGCACCAATCCCAAGTACTTCATGGTGGACTCGACAGCAATCGGGGTCCCCCCGACCACAATATGTGATCCCGGCGGCGGCACCCGCCGGGGGCCATGAAAGACCATGGCCTCCGACTGGTTGAGGGCCACCTCCAGGCCCAAACGCCGTATGCGGCCTACGACCTCTGAGACCGCAGAGGTCGCCAGCAACGCTGCCTCCCTGTACGAGCTTCCCCGGGCCGTGACCAGCGTGTCGTCCGCGTAACACACCAGGGCCACACCCGGCTGGAGCTCGCCTCTCAGCACCCAGTCGTACCCAATGTTCCACAGGGGTGGGCCAACGACCGAACCCTGTGGAACACCGCACGACATATCGCACCGGCCTCCGCCGTCGCGTCCCCTGTAGGTGACACACCTTTCCGCTAAATAAGCCCCAACGATGCGGCGGAGGTACGGGGGCACCCTGTGGTAACACAGCGCCTCCCGAATACAGCTCCAGGGCAGGGTGTTGAAAGCGTTGGAGATATCCAAGGACACCGCCAACATCACCCCGCCCCGGGACACTGCTTCCTCCGCCAGGACTCTTACCCGCATTATGGCGTCCACAGTGGAGCGCCCATGCCGAAAGCCGAACTGGCTATCGTCCAGATCCGGCCCCTCTCTGTGCAAGTGGCCGGCGAGGCGGGCAGCAATAATCCGCTCGAAAAGCTTACCCACCTTGTCCAGCAGCACTATGGGCCGGTATGCGGACGGCGAGTCCACTGAGCGCCCTGCCTTCCTGAGCAGGACCAAACGACCCTTTTTCCACTCACTAGGGAATTGGCCCTGCTCAAGACACGCTGAGTAGAGTCCTCTCAGCTGGGGCTCTAGCTCTTTCAGAGCGAGGGCGAGCGCGATGCCGGGAACCCCGTCGGGCCCCGGGGCAACGGTCTTGGCCCGTAACCGCATTATCGCCGCCCTCATCTCTGCTTGTGTCACCTCTGGGGCGCTGAGACTGGAAGCCTACCCCAACATAGTTGGGTTTGGTTAGGCAGAGTGATTATACCGATGGTGTGTGTACAACGCCACATTCGAACTACGCATTAAAGACCTGACGTCACACATATTCCTGCATCGCGCAATTAGAGTTTACCGCGCGATCAACTTCCGCATAAAATTATAGGGAGGCCAAGAGTGCGCGTGGGCGCGGAGGGTTAACAAACTCTGGCCTATTTTATTGGAACTCAGTACTACGCTAGGCCATCACTGATGTGCGGTTGACTGTACCTACTAAACAACTAAAATAAAATTAAAAATTCTTTATTGTCGCAAGTTAATACATTCATCGACTTATGCATCGCATTAATGTATTGCACAAAGGTACTGCTACTGATTCCCAAACGAAGCTTGAGCACAAGCTCAAGCAACATTGTAAGTCTACTGCAGCGACATTCAAACCAATGTACTCGTATTTTATCCTGCGGCTGAACACTGTTTCCCAAAAAAATTAAGTAATTAAAAATACAAATTTTGGGAAACAGTGTCCACCGCAGGATAAAATACGAGTACATTGGTTTGAATGTCACTGCAGTAGACTTACAATATTCTTACGATAACTTTTGGGTAATTCTTATTTTTATTATTATTCTTTCAACTGAAGTCTTTATTTCAGACGCTCCCGAAATGCCTTGGCGAGACTGGTGGCGTAGATGTATCGGCCTGTGACGATGATAGGATACCAGCCATAAAGTTCACTGAGTCATCTACAGTGGTGGTGCACAGGACCGGTAGCTCGGACTCCTATGTCGTTGTGCGATTTACCCTGTACTGCTCGTCGTCTCAAGGCCAACTGGTCAGTGGGAAACCCACCACCGCCATTGTCTAAGGAATGATACTTTGAGCCGATAGCGAAACTATCAAACACTTTTGTAGCATCTTAAAAATGTTTATCTAGATAGATACTTACTTATCTATTATTACTAATAATAAAACTGAATAGCATGATTTTTTGTTTATTTTTGCTTGAACACGGTAATCTTTTAGATAGAATAGCATCGGCAAAATTCGTAATACCGATCACCATCCGAACTGAGTGCGTCTTCAAAATCGCCGATCTTTATTACTGCTTTAGGTGAAACAATTACTTGTAAAGTCATTATAACCAAATACATTCGTAAAATTGAAATGAATGAATGCAAATCAAGTCCATGCAATTTTCTATCTAAATTGTGTTGTACTGTACCATCTTTTTATTTGAAAGCCCAATTCTGAAACCATCTACGACCCATAGGAGCCGAGCAATAGGAAAAAAAATGCGGACGAAGTCTTGGGCAAAAGCTACCTAGTTTTTATACCTATAATAATTATGTCGTAGGATGATTTGATATTGGGAAAACACGGATAGTTAGACAATGGTGAAAACCTTTCTGCGAGCAACTTGGAAGCAGCGCTGGCCGGTCGGTGCCGCGGCACAAAAAGAAATCATCATAATCAGCATATCCACACTGCTTGGACACAGGCCTCCTCTCTGTTATGCCGTGATCTGACAGACGGTGCGCCATATTGCGGATGGACAGACGAGCCCGCAAGACGCACCGTGGGAAGGTGTACGTGGCGTGCGGGGTATCGCAGACATCGGAAGTTCCTCGGTGCGCGGTGCGTCCCTGTCCGCAAAATCGCGGATCGTCGGATCTCGGCATTAGAGGGAGCGGGCCGCTGCAGGCCAGTGGGGGTAAGTAGATGTCACACTTCATCGAATTGATGTTTTTTTTTCACCGTTTTGATAAAATAATTTACAAAAAGTGCCTGCCAGACGACCTTCAACTCATAAGTCTTAGACCTAATTAATATATTCTAATTGTAGAACTAATGACATTTAAAAAAGCGTTCATGAACACCGAATTAACAAATATTCGCTTTGCACTCCCATTAGTCTCATGTAATTTAATTATTGCATTTTCAATGCAATTAAAAAACCTTTTTTTCCAAATCTCGTGTCTTATAAATAGTAGTGTTTTTCACAAATGTTGGCTACACTTCTCTGGACACCATGGTTGCAGTAACAAGTCTTCTGGTGTTGGCCTGCGCCTGGGCAGCCGCGGCTGCGTATCCGCTTGGTGTTCCCGAACAGTGCGGACTGATACAGACCGGTGAGCTTCCATTGTTTTTAGAGACCATTCCAGTCTTGTGACAAAAAAAAAATCTTTAACCACCGAGCCATTTTTGAATTTCCAACTGTATTCCCACAACGTTAAAGTTCTAAATTAAAACTGATTTTAAACTCGAGACTAAGTCAATTTTGTATTAAGCTCAGTGGCAATAAGGTTTGAAATAAAAAAAACTGTCTAAGAAGTGGACTACAATTAGAACTCATTTTGTTTTCATGAATGATGTTATTGAACTTAGCCTCGTTGGTCTAGTGGTGGCAAACGCTGCTGCAGAGCATGAGGTCCTGGGTTCGATTCCCGGGTCGGGCAAAGTGTTATTGGGTTTTTCCATCTGGTATCGCTCAGTAGCAGCCCGGAGTCTGGATTTGTGCCTGGTTGATGGCAATAGGCTCGCCCCCTATTGCATGGGACTTAAAGATAGCTGGTGAAATGTGGGTGTACTATAGGTAACCTCTGCCTAACCCTTCGGGGAATAAAGGCGCTATGTTATGTAATTGATCACTGCGTGCTAAAAACAAGTAGATACCTAAAAAACAATTACATATATAACAAAATTAAAAAGAAAAAATAAAGGGGAGGGGCTCATTGAACATCAAAGAATTCGTCCGCATCGCTGTCAATGGGAAAGGTGCCCAAAAGGCTGGCAGCATTGCCACGTTGAATGGCAATGCTGATTCTTTGGGCTAAAAATAGGCCAGCCCTCTGGTCACGTGAAGACTCGACCAATCGCTTAGCGATGTCCCGAAATACTCGATGGGCACTCGGACCCCACGGCCCTAGTGTTTCAATCCCAAACGGCTCAAAGATAGATAGATACCTAATATTTATTGGAATATTTTGTGAACAGGTTTAGCTATTGGGGCCGCGACCCAATTGGCGAAAACTCCTCTAATGCCAGGGATAGCCGACTGGGAAATCATTATTCCAGTAAGTGTTACTTATGATTACTATACATTTTTGTAGCCTAAGGCGCGGGACATACACATGCGTGCTCGCTCCTATAAATTTTGTATGAAATATGAAAGGAGTGGCGCAACGCCCACACCAGGCCGTCGCTACCTTACGCCTTCGTGTATGTCCCGCGCCTTAACTGTCTCGTTGGTCGTCTCTACTTCACATCTGTAATGAATAATTTCTTAATAGCAGCCCGGAGTCTAGTTTTCTGGCCAGTTGATGGCAATAGGCTTGCCCCTTACAACATGGGACTTCATCATATCTGGCGAAATGTGGTTATTCTAAATATCTCTCCTTACCTACCACTTTCGGGAACACATGCGCCATTTTATATTAAGTTTTTGAAATTACTGAACGTAAGCCTCCTCCAAGCGTCGCCACATCGAACGGTCGTGTGGTTCTCGCATCCATCGAGCCCACGACCTTCATCAGGTCAGCTGTCCACCTTGTGGAAGACCTAACAACGCTGAAACGTCTATCAGCTGAAATGATGAATGTAATTATTTTTTCAGGACATCCCGAATTGCCCAAACGGACCAATCGGTGTCAAAGCAGTAGTATGTGACGACGTTCTACCTATGGCTAGTTTTATATCTACCAACATAATCTCAGTTCACCGCGTCGGAAATCTCAACGGTGTAGGAAGTGTCACACCAACAGTCTATTGTGGGAATGAGCTTCATAACAACCAACCTTTGTTACAAAATAACCAAATGTGGTTGTCTAACAACCAACAGACTAACAGCCAATATGGTCAATCGTACCTACCATCTTTAGGCCTTAGTTCTCAGTCTCTATTGAGCCAGACACACAATCCGTTATTGAGCCAGTCACGACTCCCGAACGTTTATGGCCAATCATCCCTGCTATCTTTAGGCGTCACCCCCTTGTCTCAAGTGGGCCAATCCCAGAACTCCGTTTGGGGACAATCACCTCAGTCCGTTTATGGCCAATCGTCCGTACCATCTTTAAGCGTCACCCCCTTGTCTCCAATGGGCCAATCACAGAACTCCGTTTGGGGACAATCACCTCAGTCCGTTTATGGCCAATCGTCCGTACCATCTTTAAGCGTCACCCCCTTGTCTCAAATGGGCCAATCACAGAACTCCGTTTGGGGACAATCACCTCAGTCCGTTTATGGCCAATCATCCCTAGCATCTTTAGGCCTTAGCCCCCTGTCTCAATTGGACCTTAAAGTTTTGGGGCAATCATCCTTACCACAGTTGGGACAGTCATCCCTACTTTTGGGCCATTCATCCCTACCACTGTTGCAGTTAGGACAATCCCGCCAACTGCTCTCGGGTCAATCATCCCTGCCACAGTTGGGACAGTCATCCCTACTTTTGGGACAATCATCCCTACCAGTGTTGGGACGGTCACCCCTACTTTTGAGTCAATCATCCCCTACCATTGTTGGGAATTTACATTCACCCCAGAGTTTGATTGCTCAAGCTTATTAATTCATTATAACTATGAAAAGTATGATTCTATTTTGCGACATTTATTCATTTATTTTTGGACTACATAAGTAAGCTTTTTTAGCAACCTTTAAAAAACATTGGATCGCAGTGCGTTTATTATCTGTTCGCCAATCATGAAGAACAAAAAAATAACATTAAAACATTTTGATTAACTATTTCTGAAATTTAGAAACACTTCGGTGGTGTTTGATACCAACATAATACATTGTTTCAAATATAAATTATATGCAATAAACTGTACTACCTATTTATATTAGTTTTATTGTTACAATTAACCCGTCTAATCGTTAATTTGGAGGAAAATATTAGGTTAGATAAGTATTCTGAAAAATAAAAATCAGCTATGCAGTTTTCGTATATTGTCGTATTTGCCGGAAATAAACGCATTTTCTGTCTTCTTTAGCTTAATGATGCAGAACAGATAAAGCATTTTTTTAAATCCCGTATCTACTCTGATGAGTGGGTAAAGCCAGCGCCAGACACAGGCACATGTTTGAACACTTGTGAGGTACAGTCGCGAGCACCAGTATACATTTTGCAACTTTTAAACGTGATTTTCTCCTACTGTATTGATAGTAATATTTATGTTTTAAGGAATATAGTATTTTGGAACCAATATTATTATGAAATAGGTATCATCTCGAAGTTGCAATCGCTATTCCCCGAGAAAATCGTTATTTAATTTTGCTGAGTGTATACATATTTTTGCTCGTGACTGTACCAACGAATAAATGTGAGATCAAACTTTGATCAAATCAAATACCCAAACACCCGTGCCACACATGTGTTCAAACAAGTGTTCAAGTATTGTTGCTATATCTGGCGCCGGCTTAACAATTTCACCGGCTAACATAATAATGTCATTCAAAGTAGCCCACAAAATTGAAAATTTCTTACGATTTTTGTAATGTATTTCGCTGGCGTAAAGCCGATGCCAGATACAGTCACATATTTGAACACTTATTTGAACACTTAGATACGAAGAATAGACATAGCTTTTTCTATACAAAGTGTCATTTCGTTTCTTCATTTTAACATCGCACTGTAGAAATCCTTCTACAATCTGTCATTTTGTCTTTCATTTCTAACGATCTTTGTCTACGTCTATTTACATGTAGACTATTTCGGAAGAAAGTTTTCTATACTTACTGTCAAAATCACACTGACAACTGACATTTTCTAAGATATTGAAGCCAATTTAAATTATAAATAGTCGAATTATGTAAAAGAGTGAATTTCGTAAGAAGTGCAGTTGACTCTTTCTACTTTGCTGCCGTCGTACTGTCTACACGAAACGTGATATCTACTCTTCCGTCGACAAAACGGTGCTCATGCTACGCCTGCAGTAGGTATCGATGACAATGACAGCTCACTCCGAGCTCACCTCACTTCACCTGAGTTTTCACGGTGAGATGGTTACAGAATCGCAATACAGTGTCACAGTGTGTATTACTAGCTCTTCGCCTATTAAGTATGTTGCTGATAAAAATCAAGTTCAGTAGCGAAGTTTTAGAAAATTGAGACAAAGTGTGAAGTGTTCTTCAAATGAATTAACTTAGCACTTGTTTAGGGCCAATACAATTTTAAACTTATCAAGATCACTGGATATTGTGTAGCAAGGTAATAAAAATAAATCACAAATATGTTTTAAAAATATATTGAGGAAAATAATAAAATATATACTAAACAATTGTTTGTCTACAATAACATTGCATATAGACATGCACGACGATGGTACATAAAAGTTGTTACTATTTGGATTATGCAGCTGAACCATTCAAATGCCTGACGTGAGTTGGTGACATTTTCTGGCCAAACTATAGCTCATGTTAGCGAAAGAATCTTTCAAACTTTTTTTTCAAAATTAGATCATGATTTCAAAAGTCATCGTCGAGTTACAGTGAAATAATAAAAATAAAGCCTTAAAATAAGTGTAAATATTCTTACCGAATCACCCCTTAAAAAGTTTACACTATTATTTTTAGACCATAGACGAAGGTATAGTGTATATAAGTGCTGCTCATCTAGACCAAGGATTGCAGTAGACTATGATAAGAACAGTTCCGTAACCCTGCAGGTTTCCGGTGCGCTGCACCTTCAGTGTATTAAAGTCGGTGAAAAACGATGTGGGTACCGAATCAGAGTCGCATACGTTTGCGGTCAATCCAGACACACCGGCCTGGCATTCTGTGGCGGTCTGAAAACAAAATTGTACACTTACTTAGCTGTTATATCCAATCTGTATACTTATACCTCCTTTTTTTATATAGCCTGTATAATATGTAAAAATCGTATTAAACTCCGTCTTACGAAAGAAGTCCCGCGGCAATAAGTGGAACTAGTTATTATTATACAAGGAGGTAGCAACATTTCTACGAAAGCCCTGCTCCCTCTGACACCTTCCTATATTTAATATTGTGCATTTTATTAACCAGCGCCTGTACTATGATATTGAGATAAATAAATAAAGATTTATGATTCCGTCGCATGTCTGCAGCGCCGCGTCTGCGAGACTTCTTTCGTGAAATGGACTCTAGTAAAAACTGACGTGAAGTGAGCGAGGCGAGCTGTCATTCCACCTATTCCCAACCATATTGAGGTAGGCTTCCAGTCTAACCGGGTGCAGCTGAATACCAGTATTTTACATGGATCGACAGCCCATATCTGACCTCCAAAACCCAGTAAGAACTTTAATACCTATCGTGCTTTCCGAGGCACGGAGGAGTCTCATTATGTAAAGATGGTCTCCCATCCACGGACCAACCCCGGTAAGCGTAGCTTAACCTGATGGACCGACCCGTGCGGCTGTTATAACTTAGCCACGAGCTCCTCCACATAATTATTATATGTTTGTCAAATAAGGTAACTAAAGAGGAATGCTCTTTGGACATCATAGAGATACTAAATTATATATCTCTATGTTGGACATACTTACAGGAATAGAAATTTGCCAATCGCGTCTTTGAGGTTCTAGGGTAATAGGCTGGAGTTTCACTACACCAGGAGTTGGCACAATCCCTGGATAGATCAAAACATCAAATGTACATATACTTATTTCATATCAAATCTATCTTTCAATCGGGGTCAATCGCCTCGAGGGAAGCCAGTATTCGTCAAGCTGGTCTAACGATCATTCAGAGGTACCTAACCCATCAGGGCGGTAAATCGGAATATGTAATGTGCATTCACGGATCATTGCGTAATATATGGAAAGAAACTAAAGTTGAATTCATAAAAGGGTGTAAAAAGCACCCATTGAGAAAAAACAGTCATCGGGACTGTCGACAGAAGTGAAAAAGAGTGGTTTTTCATACTTTTAGTCATATTCATAGCTACAGATAACATTATCGTGCTAGCATGCATTAGCTGTTAACATTAGCATGTCTGTGACGCAAACCCATAACTTTTTTTTTAAATCTAGTACTTTACGTAGAAATATAAAAATTGAAAATCTAGGAAGAAAAAACGTAAAAAAGGAAGAAAAACATCTAGGAGTCTTGCGTAATATCTAGGCAAGACTCCTAGATGGCGTTAAAAAAACTACAGTCTCTGGCAATTAGTGAGTCGCTGATGCTGCCATCTGTTAAGAAAATGGAGAACGAAAAATAGCCAGCTCAATAGCCAGACTTAGGGTGGTGTCATTTCTTTGTATGGGATTGGGTATCTGTACGTAGTATTATAATATCTGTGCCCATAAGGTTTTTCCCTACCAAAAAATCGCTCAACGTGCCTAAGAACTTTTTACTTAAAAAATATGGCTGTCGGTACGCCCAGCATATGTGAAACATCAAAATAAGGGGCGGTGAAGAGAGCACATGACAGCTTATGAGAGGGCCATGCCGTTTGCCGTCACGGCATACGACTTGGTTTTACCGCCAATGTTTCACTGAAAAAGCTATTACGAGCATATTTTTCTCGTCATTGCGTTTTTTTTTCTGCTGAACCGTACTTTAGAATCTTCTGGAGACCTTGCAGATCAAACTTCCAAGTTTTGATTAAATTAAAAGTAACCCGTACCGTAACCGACCCGGGTTTATTCAAACACGTAGATTTTGGTGTATTAAAGGTTTTGGTTTGAGTCCTAAATCCAACGAAAATCGTCATGTCAAAAATAAACTCACGGGTAAGCGGGTAAGTGATCTGTGGGCCAAGTCTACTAATTTACAAACGTGTCAGTGGTCTCACAATGATGAGTTTTTGACAGATTTTGTATGGTATATCTGTCAAAAACTGATCATTGTGAGACCACTGACACGTTTGTAAATTAGTACACTTGGCTCCCTGATTGGCTGTTGATAAAGTCGTCCGTGGTCTCACAATGATCAGTTTTTGAAAAACTCATCATTGCGAGACCACTGACACATTTTTAAATTAGTAGACTAGGCTCCCTGATTGGCTGTTGATAATTCAGTCAACCAATCACAGCAGTCGAAAATTTTCAAAAAAAAATGTGTTGTTAAAAAAACAAAATTTAATCTCACCGATGCTTGATTCACTGCACATCGATTGCGCATTGATAGTGATTGCGCAGGCTAAGACCAACAGACTTATTGTAGAGAACATGTTGACCAGTTATGTGTACCCAGATACGGAAAGATCAACGGTTTATATATGCCACAAAATTTTCTGATAAAGATTTTTTTTTCTAATTGCGTGTATAATCTAATAAAAAAATTATACGGAACGTAATTAATGCAAAAGACTTATTGTTTGGTAAAGCAGCGCTAATTCGTAGCGTGACCTATTTATGTAGTAATTAATATTGGATATGCCATTATTTTTGTTTTACGTAATGTTCTACTCAAACGTAGGTAGGTAGTCATATCCACGCAATGACCTTGAAATTGAAAAAAAAGTGAAAAATAACTTTAATGTCGGAAGTGAAAATTTCAGGAAATCGTCATTCAATGCACTTACGTGAACTTAGAGAGTTGTATTGCTGATTCTTATGTTAATAATTCTGTAAATCCATATTTGTTACGACCGCTAATAATATTTAGATCAACATGCAACCTGATACTGACCTGCAAATTGAAAAAAAACGTAAGAAAATTTTAATTTCGCGGGCTAGTCTACCGCATCCACCGTTGTGTCAACGTAGTCTATTTCAGATTATGTTTGGTCGTTTGATAGGACTAGTGATTTTTAGTTTAGAGAATTTTGTGACCAGAGAATCGGCACCAATATTCTGAAATTCCCCAACACGTCAAGCACAGGTTTACGTAAGTATGTGTTTACTACACTAGTAAGTACGTACCTTTAATGTACTCTGTGAATGACTAGCGAAATGTGGGTAACATTTCGCTAGTCATGGTTAAGTCCGGATTTCTAGATACCAAACTGATAAAGATTTGTTGGAGATCCTAAATAAATAAAGGACGTTTATTTTGCCACCAACTGGATCATCATCATAGACTCCTTAGATTGACATTTTATAATCTAAAGTGGGTGATAAACGTGCATACTTAAAGTACGCGGTCTTTAAGTTCGCGACCTCACTCGGCTCGGCGTTTGTGACACATGTGAAGTTTGCTCAAAATTTCATTGTCAAATTGGCTCGCGGCTCGCGGCGATGACTGACGGGCGAGTAAGCTCGCCAAACCACAAGTACGCGTAAAGTGGGGGATAAGATAAGATAAGATATTTTTTATTTGCATAAAACATGGTATACAAGGTGTTATTAAAAATATTAGATCTAACATGTTAAGCTTAAAACTAACTATGCGTTTGCACCAGAAAACATTTAACATGTAGATGTTTCGAAACATGTCACATGAAACAAATCTCATTACTTGTATTGTTGAACTTGCGTTCGCACTGTACGAAACATGAGTAAGTCTTAAGACAGATCTCAAGATTTGTTGTAAACTGCGTTCGCACTGTCTAGAAACATACACAATAGACATGTTTTGTATAAAGATTTGTCACGTTTGCGTTCGCACTGTTGTTTGTTTATGTCAAATTATGTCTCGCAACTTGTCTATTGCTTGATGTTTAGTGTTATCCGAGTATGGTGGTAAACATCCCGTGTTTATATCGAAACATAGAGTGGTCCAAAGTAGACACGATGAAGTTTATTGAGCTTTGGCAAGGTTTTCCATGTTTGAGGTATACAAAATGTGTGGACTATAATAACCGACCAAAGTGTCAAAACAAATCTAACAACATGTTACTAGATTCATACAGATACATTTTGATACGAAATTGGTTTGTAAAGGCATGTGGCAAAACATGTCGAGTGATATGAAACGTCAAACATGTTTCACTTCAACAAGTTGCGTGACAATGCGAACGCGAGTCGATACACTAACAGAAAACAGAGATTTCAACATGTTTTTATGTGAATGTTTCGCCAGTGCAAACGCACGGTTAAGCATGCAAATACATTAAGGTATTGAAATATATTACATTGAAAGTCACTTTAAAAAATCATTAATACTATAGAAATTATTATTATTGAGCCATTTATATACTTAATTGGATTTTAAATAATTTACAATTTAATGTTTTAAACTTATTTGGTAATAATAATAAAATACAGACGTACACACATGGCCTTTTTATTATATTTCGCTAATCTAGGCAGCACATCTAGCACAAGTCTGTATTGGTCACGCCGACTTCGTGAACTTATTTCCTCTGCTGTTTTAAATAGCTCTTTATGTTTTCGAACAAACATGCATGCTTCATATTGATAGACGCGCGTACTTACAGTATGCGGTTTTTAAGTTTCCGACCTTACTTGGCTCGCCGTCGGTGACATACGTGAAGCTTTCTCAGAATTTCATTGTCAACGCGGCTCGCGGTACCTCCGTGAATTTAGCCGAACGATTTCATTATTATGAACTTTTGTTAATGCTAATCGTTAGAGAGAGTTAGAGAGAAAAGAAAAATCGTTAGAGAGTAATTAGTTTTATTTATCAAAGATTTTAATTACTTTTGTGACATTGGCCCCCATTCCCGCAAAAATGGACAAAGACGTATTTTTTTAATTTTTATAATTTGAGAATCGTTAGAGAGAGAGATAGTGAGTTAAAAAAAATCATTAGAGAGTTAATATTTTAATTGATATTAAATTATTTCTGAGAACGCGTTTTAGATTAAACAGGCTCGCTCTTATTATGGGCAACATATTCAGCCGAACGGTACTTTTACTGTACCTAGAAGTTAGTGAAGATATCCGGCATTTCGTCATCACATGAGACAGCTTTGATCAGAGGACTCACACCACTATAGTTATAGGAGTGTATTACATTATTGTCTGGTATCTTGGATGGGCCGGCAAAAAATTTATATAAAAAAAAAAAAAAAAAAAAAAATGATTTATTTCTCTCAAAAAGGTACATACAGACTTAGGATCATGTCATATTATGTCAAATCAGATTTGTAACCTTTGTGAGAGCTGGAGTCTGTAGTGGGTTCGGGACCTGTATGACAGATCTCCAGGCTCTCACCCTCTTAAACAATACTATTAAGTACTACTTAGTACTAATTTGAACACATCAAGGCCTACACGTACAGAGAGGAATATTAAACTAAAATAGTTTTTTTTTTTTTTTTTTTTATAAATAACAAAAAAATCTGCGAGTGTGTGGTGAATGGTGTGTCTCTGAGTGTGTAATGTGTGTGTTGTGTGTGTGTTGTGTGTGTGTTGTGTGTGTGTACGTGTGTGAGGGTGTATGTGTGTGTGTGGTCTACAAATTTACTATCTAATTTATTTTAAAACAGCTAAAATATTTTCAGTCTCAGAATAATCCAAATCAAGAAGCCAATCTATTATTTTTGCTTTACATTTGGATTTGCACAAGGGGTATATGTTTAAGATTTTATTAGTGTGATTATACACATGACTGCTTAGGAAGCGGAAGGAGCGTTGGGCCAAAGCACAATTTGTACGAATAGAGGGACAGACCGAATGCTTACGTCGTTGGGAGATCAAGAAAGGATCGTAGGCAGTGTAGCCGTGAGTTGTCATTAAAAGATTAAGTATATATAATTTACGAACAGACAGAACCTTACAAGTTTTGTAAAGGTCTGTGGTAGGAAAGCGATAGGGTAACTGCCAACCAACTTTCAGCAGTGCCCTTTGGGCGCGTTCTACTTTCAATATGTGGGACTTTCCTGAACCACCCCAAGCAACCACACAATATTGGATGAGGGATTGGCAGAGAGCCAGATACACTAGTTTAATCACCTTGGTGTCAGCAACATAACGGAGGTTCTTAAAAACGTAAATTAACCTGCGCAGCCGTGTAGTAAGTGTATCAATGTGAGTACTAAATGTTAGACAGTCGTCTATCTGCACTCCTAGATACTTAATGCAACTTACCCGATTTAGGTGGGGGCAATCGCAGCCTACATTGTCAGTGGAAATGCAGGAGTGAGCGATAAAAGGTAGAGAAGAGGCAGGAGGCTTTCCAGCGGCTGAAAGCGAGAAGGTGAGGTAATTCGTTTTATCAACGTTCAGCGTGAGCAGGTGCTGTGCCAACCAGCTGGTGACAAAAGCAAGTCCAGACTGTGCATATTGAAACACCAGATCCCACGTATCCCCAGAGAATATTAGAGCAGTGTCATATATCTCCACCTGCTCAGTTTCTCGACAGTATTTTAATAAGAGAAGACATTGAAAATGCAGAAAATCAATAAAACATTATTTAAAACTAAAAAAAAGTTTTATTTCATAAAAAATCTGTAACACTTGCATTCAAAGCATAATATTCAGGTTTTAAATATCATAATTGTCGAAAGGCTTTTCATCCACTTCCGATCTCGATTCTATGTCATAAAACACGAATTCTCCATCGTAATTAAAAAAATGTTCTTGATCAGTAGGTAGGTACTATTATCATTTTACTCCTGCTAAGCCTGTGGACTATGCTGAAACATGCACTTCTTGCGCTTATAGATTCCTAGTAGCTATAATCTAAAGAGAGGTCTAAAAGAATTATGCTACACATTTTTGACTGAAAATATCCCATTTCATCTTATTTCAGATTAAGGTACATAAAGTAAATCACTTGATTAGAATTTTTGTTTGCATTGTCATATTCTTTACAACAAAATATTGATTGACTGTAATGACAATGTGTCAATTTTGAAAAGTTTGTTATTTTCTGGGGTGTGTTCACTTTATTAGCCTAGATAATTAGAAAAGTTTGTTCGTTTTAGGAGTAAATTAACACTAAATTAATTATTTCTTAAAAAATAAGCAGTACCTTTGTACTCATATTTTAACTATGTGGTATCTATTTTGTATTTTACTGTGTGTACATAAGAATAAAATAAATAAATAAATTAAAAAACGATTTTTCTCAAAATTGGTTATCCTTAAAAATGCATGATACAGTTAGAGCTACTACTTTTTGGGATGTCTATCCAAATATATTTAACTTATCCTGGTTAGAATTATTGAATAATAAAAAAAACATTTTTGGACATGTCCTTTCGAATCGATGTGACCTGTGGAAGATGCTCACATCCATTCATCAACTTGAAAAGAGCTGATAATGTTCAAATGGCTGAATCGATTTTCTTGAATCATAGCTAAGAACACTCTATCAAGTCACCTATCAAACAAAATAAAAATATCAGAATCGGTTCAGCCGTTTGGCAGCTACGATGTAACCATACAGACACACATGTTAAACTTATAACACCCCTTTTGTGTGTTTTGAGAGATTTGTCGTATTTAAAAATCATTAAAAAAAAACTATATCTATCTCCGGCCGGGGGGAGTGGGGGGATCTACTTACAACCCTTCCCCCCTCTCCTCCCTCCCCTATATCCCCTATCGAGGCGGCACGTTTCTAAATTTTAACCTGCTCAGGTCCTAGGGTAAAACGCGTTCTCAGAAATAATTTAATATCAATTAAAATATTAACTCTCTAATGTTTTTTTTTAACTCTCTATCTCTCTCTAACGATTCTCAAACTATAAAAATAAAAATATTACGACTACGTCCATTTTTGCGGGAATGGGGGCCAATGTCACAAAAGTAATTAAAATCTTTGATAAATAAAACTAATTACTCTCTAACGATTTTTCTTTTCTCTCTAACTCTCTCTAACGATTAGCATTAACAAAAGTTGAGAATAATTATATCGGGGGCAAAATTCACAGAGGTGGGCTAACGTCACGCTCTTAGAAATTATTTAAAATCAAATAAAATATTAACTCTCTAATGATTTTGTGTAACTCTCAATCTCTCTCTAACGATTCGCAAACGATTAAAAAAATAAAATTACGTCTAAGTCCATTTTTGCGGGAAGGGGGGCCAACTTCACACGAAAAATTAAAATTGTTTTTACATAAAAACTAATTACTCTCTAACGGTTTTTCTTTTCTCTCTAACTCTCTCTAACGATTAGCACTAACAAAAGTTCATAATAATGAAATCGTGCGGCTAACTTCACCGAGGTGCTCGCGGTTCGTACCCATAGCGTATTCGTCTTGGTCCTACAACAGAGAAGCCAACATTACGACGTTGAAACGTACTCTAGTTTCGGCTGTGCGGTGATATGTTAGTCAGTCTGTCAGACTCGATAAATATAGGAGAGGATATTCAAGGATGTTCTAGTCATCTTGTGTTTTTTTGACCGCCAGCGCACGAACCTGTAACTGTGTTTGTTATCGTACGGCAGAAATAACGCACCGCATTCCACCGCACCGCAGTGAGCGCTAGCCCTTAAGTCATTATCAGTAAATGAGGCGTCCGTCGGTCACTTACGGTATTTAGTTAAGTTCAGCTCTAATCCCTATGTTTCCTGTTTCCTGAAAGAAATGTCAAAAGTTTGAACCTCCCTCTATAATCTATGTCTGTTCATTCGTTTTTTTTCCGTGTTCAAGTTTATTTGATTTGGCGCCTTGGAGGCAATAGAAGCCAATAAAGTTGGAAATTAAGTATTTTTTATATAATTAGTGAAATAGTCGTTTTATTGCGGTCAACAATGTCGAATATCTCGAATTTTAATAATAGTAGTTCTAGGAAACGGCAACTAAGTCAAATCGACGACAATATAGAATATTTAACGCAGGAGGTAAATACGTTGAATGATTTTGTGTTCAAATCAGAGTTTGAATTCAATCTGATGGCTGTGAAAATGAAAAGGGAGAAGGTTAGAGCTCTTTCAGCGATCGCCAAGTCGCAAGAACTAATATCTAACATGGAAGTCTTGATAGCGGAAAGCGATCTTTTTACGGACATAGAAAGACTAAGGAACAGCAATTTTAAAAGAACGAAGTTGAATCGTAACAAAGGTAAGTCTATAAGCCTGGCTAGATTTTTGTTTTAATTTGGAAAGATTTTACATCGTCGTCATCGTTGGATGTAGTAGTTATTTGCATAAAATATATTTTGCCGTCTACCTACCCGCCATGTTTATCTAACATACAACAGACAAAGAAAGACAAAATTACGCATTTTTAATTACTTGTCCGTCCTTTGACCGTCATAATTATCAATTATTACAGAGTCAGAGAATTGTCGTGAGCTACCAGTTCTAGGTAGTTAGGTTTTACCAGGGTTGCGGTTAAGTCCGAAAGGGTTACCGGGGCCCTTGGCAAAAGGCAACTGAAGGAAAACGGGTGGGTTTTAGTCAGTAAAAGTTTGACTTGCCCTCCCGCATCGTCCAGTGCGGGAGAAGCCATCTGATGATTACCCAACCTCAAAAAAAAAAAAACAGTTTTACATCCATATTATACTTACTAATATTATAAATGCGAAAGTAAATCTGGCTGTCTGTTTGCGCTTTCACGCCAAACTACAACCACACTACTTTTTATCGACATACCACGCGGGCGAAGCCGCGGGTGGAAGCTAGTGCAATATTATTATAGTGCACTTAATTTAAAATGTTTTTGGTTTTCCTCAAGAATAACCACTAAAAACTAGCTAGAATCTGGATTTAAACATATTTGTGCAAGGGCTTGCACCTTTAAGGGCTATCCAGTCATATCAGGGCTGTGTCTGGGACATGAATAGACTGCTCCATTAGGAATATGGATGTAGACATTTTAATTAACGAGTTGATAACTTGTTTACACACATCCAGAACCAGTCTGGCGATGGAACTGCCTTGTGTGGGCCACAGCCCTGTCAAGTGTCAAGTCCTGAGCAAGGCCCTGATATTTTTGGACACAAATAAATTATTCTATTCTATATTGTGATTGGCTTACTTAGCTTAGCCTAGACAAATACACACACTCAAAATGCGGGTGGTTGGGCTGGTGCTCCTAAAATTGTTTGTTTGTATGGAATGTCGGTAGTGCCTAAGACACCAATGTCTTAGGCACTCCCAACACTCCACCATTACTTATTGTCATGCCATTGTTGTGTTGTCACCCTAATATGTCAACTTTTGAATTATTTTTATATCATGCACTATAAACTATGTACAGTTGTTGGAGTGAGATAAGTATTCACCAAACCAAGTAAAATCCTAGGCATGGTGGATATTTATCTCTGTCCACCATCCAATCAATCTGTCTAGCCTTTTCCCAACCATGTTGGGGTCGGCTTCCAGTCTAACCGGATGCAGCTGAATCCACCAACCATGAAACAATAAATATAAGCAAAACTATTTTTTTACAGACAAATCGCGAGTGACTCCTGCAGTGACCAAAACTACTGTCTCAGTCCAAACTATAAAAAGCATGTTTAATAAGAAGGACAAAACAAGACACAGCTCTTCAAGGAAGTCCCCGGTTGATATTTCTTCAGACAAAACTGTGATAATACCAACCATTCCTGAAAGCTCTGCATCACTTGTGGGAAAGTCTCAAACATCTCCAACTAGTTTCTCTCTCGGATTGTTCAACGAAATGCCTGCAAACAAATCAGATTGCGAAGTCTTACTTTCTAGCTCCTTCAAAGCCGAGCTTAATGAGCGTTACTCAAAACCACTAACTCAAGAAACTGTAAAAGAATCTCAAACTAAAAAACAGAATTCTGAAAAAAAGGTTGAATCAAAAAGTATGTCTAAGCACGTCTCTAAGCGTACTCAGTCACCAAATGCTTCACCGAAAATGGCTGATCTTGGAAAAATTGTTAATCCAGCATCAAATAATATGGCCTCAAGTTCATGTGTAGTCAGTACTCAGAATAGTATTACCGGTGATCAAAAATCAACGGCTTGTGCCACGTATGTGCCTTTAGGAAACAACTTGGGCGTGCTTCTAACTCCACCTAGCACGGTTACCATGCATCCATTCCTACATGTAAATCCTCCCACACAGGCCAACATGCAGTATCATTCTCAAAAAGCAGACAAGTCAGACTTCATTTTCTACTGTAGCAAGCAATAGTTTTATTCCTTTAAATATTCTCAAAATTGTATTGAGTTGATTTGATTTTTTGTTTACTTGGCTTTTAAACTAAATCATTTGTGTTGATTGTGTTTTACTAACATTCGAAACCCAGGAAAAATAATTGGGTATATTGTTTTATGGTTTTAAAATATTATTTTTAGGGTAATTTTAACCTGTAAGGTAGTATTATCTAACTATGTTTTTCTTGTTTAATGTGTAATATTAAGAAAAATGAATAACTATTATGTTGGTACTATTTCCTTCAAAAATTTTTAAAAATTGAATCTGAAGTCATGCTACACAGCTATTTTGAAAATTAAGCTCTGACTAACTGACAAGAAGTAAAATAAAATTGTCTATTGTTCATGAAAACTAATAGTAGTAAAAAAACAATTGATTTTAACATCATTCAATTAATGTTAATTGAATCAAATTAATTGTAATTTGAATCAATGTTGTTACCATCAATTGTTTTTAAGCTTACAAAACACAAGATACAATATTAATTTCTATTTAAAAATACTCAATTTTATTAGTCAAAATATTAAAATTTTGTGCCAAGTGAAAGGTTTCCAGTATTTTTTTTATAGATTTTTTTCTTATCTAATCGTGTTATAAAAAATAAGTTCGGATTCCGAGATTAAAACAAATATTTATCTTGCATTGGTATAAGCATACTTTCAATAAAAAAATACAAATAAAATAGTTTCATGCAAGCTTCATCTCTGGTATGAAGTTTTTAAAATTTTGTTTGTTTATATGCAGTTCCTGTATTTTGTGCCAAGTTTGAATTTGAACACATAATTTATACTTTTACATCCTAACTTGCATTGTGTACCAAGCTTAAAGGTAGCAATTTTACTGTTTTATATGCTGTGTTAATTTTTAAGGACATTGATAGTTGATTGTGTTACTGAGAAGTACGGCCACTACGGCACACTTGTTTGGGGATCATGTGTATAGCATCCCCGACATTAGGATACATAGTTTTTGATTGTGCTTGTGGGCTATTCATCTTTGACAGTATTTTCACCGTGCGTTTGCACTGGCGACATATTTGCAACGACACATGTTGAAATCTCCATATTCTGTCAATGTTCCATACAATTTTTGACAGAAACTAGAGATTTAAACATGTTTTGTTGTAATGTTTCGCCAGTACATTCGCACGGTAATGGTGCAGAAAGCACTCATTGAATTTTGAAGTTTCAAACATTGACAAACAGTAGTAAATGCTACAATTTTTATTAAGGAAATGCCTGTTCTTTTTAATTATTTTAAAATGTTGATTATATCCGTACGTACTTGTTGATTATTTGTAATAGTACAGTAATTTAATTAAAAGTGTTAAAGTACTTAATTTTTTATTTTTTAATAATGCTTGGCAAATCTCTTATTAACTTATAAGAGAGGACCCCGATAAATAATTATTGTGATATTTCGGTAAAAATAAATATGCACAACACTTGTTTTAGAAGTTTTATTGTTTCCTTGCATGTGAAGCACACGATTTATTTTCCCATGGCGTCTTGGTGGTACCGGGTGACTGAAAGGTTGTGTGCGTAAAATATAGTCTTACTCTGTGGAACTGTGGTTCTGTGTAAATCGATTGTCACGGTATTGCGGAGTGAGGAAAATCGTAAGGAAAGTTTTGAGTATGAGTATGGATTACTATATATATATAGTCCTCCTTATCGATTTCGATAACGGCGACCCTTTAAAACTATTATTATTTCCTAGCGTGTGCCCTAATATGACTCGCTAGACCGAATTTGGTTTTGAATACCCGGTCACAACTAATGCAATAGAGTTGGCCGGCAGAGTTCAAGGTATAGGTATAGGAGGGCTTCGGTCTCTCTTTTGATGGACTGAAAGATGATATGTCTAGGGGGTAACTACCGAGATACAGCTAATAGAGCATTATAAAACAGTCGTGTAAAAAAGAAACGTTGCGCCGAACCCAAATAACTTGGGATACGGGCAGGAGCAATCTCGGAGTAATAGAGGCCTAAAGGGCCTCTGGTCAAATATCTATCTACAATATCACTCAATATTATAAAACAAGTCCTCCGCCGAGTCTGTCTGTCTGTTCGCGATAAACTCAAAAACTACTGCATCGATTTTCATGCTGTTTTCACCAAATGGATACAGTGGTTTTCGAGGAAGGTTTTAGTATATAATAGCCGGCATGCGTGGATGCCGGTTATTATATACAAAACCTTCGGGCATCAGCTTATCTGATAAATTAAGAATCAGAATAATTTTAACATTCAATACTTATTTACTACTATTGAGATTATTGTGCAATATACCTTCTTAGTACTAGTATTTAATGAGTTCAAAAATTAATGTTTTACTATGAATTGGACTGTTAGAGATTAAAATTAAGTCTTAGTTTCGAACAGTGTTTTTCAACCTGTGGGTCGCGAGGCCTTACTCAGTCAGCGGGTCGTGGACAAAAGAAAAAGGCCAGTCTGGTGTTTTTAGGTCCTACACTTCACACTAAAAATACAATTTCAGTCAGAAGGATGACCCTGGGGCCTAGGGGGTCGCTAGAAATTGTTAAGTTAAAGTAAAAAAAAGATTGAAAAACACTGGTTTAGAAGATAAATGAGTTCAATTTTTAAGGTAGTCCAAGAGCTAGATCGAACTCGATCGATCGATCAAATAAACTCTGCGATCTAGCTCTTGGAATATGATTTCTTATTGAACGCATTAGGTACCTATATTTTCTAGACTCCCGACTAAATCTGTGACTTTTTTTTGAGGGTGGGAAATCATCTAATGACTTCTCCCGCTCTGGGCGGAGCGGAAGGGCGTGTCAGACTTTTACTGATTAAAACCCACCCGTGTTCCTTCAGTTGCCTGTTGCCAAGGTCCCGGTATCCCTTTCGGACTTTCCCGCAACCCTGGCAGGTAAATCTGTGACTTGGCGCCTGATTCCGACTTACTTTTGCCGTTGGAACGTATGGGAGAACACGTTTCTCAACTAAACGAGTTTGTTCTTGGGATAAATTTCATCCCAATATTATGGAATCCTTAATTTGATTGTGCGTGGTCTGATATGCACATGGCCGGTTTTTGTAATTCAAACAACAAAAATTAAAAGGCTGTTTTAATTTACTGATTTATTTATATGATTGTTCATTCAAGTTAATTGCAGTAGGTACCTACTTGGAAAATCAACATTCAGCACAAATGCCCTACAAGTAAATTATTGTCAATTTCTGGTTACAGTGCCATCTAGTATGCAGTAGCAAAATCCACAAGTTAATACAAGTGGCAGTACAAGTACAGTCACGAGCACCAATATGTATACACTAAGCAACTTCTAATAGTGATTTTCTCCTACCGTATTGATTGTAATTTTATGTTATATCGAACATAGTATGTTGGAACCCATATTATTATGATATAGGTATCATCTCAAAGTTGCAATCGTCGCTCCACGAAAAAATGGTTATTGAATTTTGCTAAGTGTATACATATTATTGCTCGTGACTGTACAACCCGTGTAAGTAATAGCAGCATTAGCCGATTTATTTTTTATTTTTTGGTATATATGCATCGAGCCTTCGAGAAAACTTGACATCCCAGTTTCAAAGCTTGTGCCAGTGCCAAAGCAGAGAGGACAGATGCCTCGTGTTGAAGTAAAGCTGGACCCACACAGCACCGCACGAGGAGAATGTAAAAAAATAAAAGTAATTATACAAACTAAAATCCAACTACGAGAAAAACG
Organism: Lithophane socia; assembly: GCA_947522985.1. NCBI lineage: Eukaryota > Metazoa > Arthropoda > Insecta > Lepidoptera > Noctuidae > Lithophane > Lithophane socia. The sequence continues at coordinate 5,912,371 of OX383280.1, forward strand.
TAAACTAAAATGCTTTAATAAAAAAAGACATCACAGACAGACAAATTAAAAATCCGGAGTCACATGTAATCTGTTCGATTCATGCCTTATCACGTGTGACGGGATTTTTAATTTGTCTGTCTGTGATGTCTTGTTTATACCATTTTTTGGAGTTTTATTATATATATATTTGAAATGTGCTAAATGAAGCCCTTTCATTTGATACCCAACATGGAATCATTAAAAAAAAACAAAGCCTCGATCAAGACGCTTCCAACGATATCTCATTAGTCTAGATATGATGAAAATAATAAAAGTTATGAGGTAACAGATGAACTTACATACATATCGGTCAAAATCATAACCCAAGGAGGGTTATGATTTTGCTTTGCCGTAGTCGGGTAAAAGTATAACGTTTGTCGCAGTCAAACCTATTCGGCGTTGCACCGACCACGGCACGGGCTCGGCAACCAGGAAAAACAATTTTGTTTTCAAAATAATAGTGTCGGTGCATACACTTGCCCCGCAATGCCGGTTGTTCTTGTCCTTTTTTTGTTATCTCAATCTATGCCAGCCAGGTGGCCACCTTGAAGACGCCGCGCCGCGAGATTATTCGAGAAATCTCTCCTACTGTATAAAGGGCAAATGTTCACTATGTGTGGTTGACTGTGTGTCGCTTAAACGGGTGATAGACGTGCGAGCAAGTCCGCGTACTTATGGCTCGGCGAGATTACTCGCCCGTGTGTCATGCTAAGTACGCGGACTTGAAAACCGCCGAGTAAGTTCGTCAGCAATCCAACAGGTTTGAAATTTTGCTCGAAGCCCGCCTTGACTCGTCGTCTGTCATCGCCGCGAGCCGCGTTGACAATGAAATTCTGAGAAACCTTCACGTGTGTTACCGACGCGCGATGGCGAGCCGAGTAAGGTCGCGAACCGCGTACTTTAAGTACGCACGTTTTTTACCAACGGCGAGCCGAGTAAGGCCGCCAACTTAAAGACCGCGTATTATCACCTACTTTCAAAAGGCTAGTATCCAAGCCAGCAACAATAACAAAAAATAAAAAACGAACAACTCTATGGTACTATGAAAGTCTGATTCTCCGTGGTAGTCTGTGGCAGTGTGGCAATAACAGTAAGTAGGTAATCTATGGTCTGTGGAACGGAAGCGGAACCGGAACGACCGGACGACAAGCTATTTTCTCTCTTTCATTTCCTTTTTGCGCGTTTTCTGGGTAAGTAGAAATCAATAGTTTCAAGCGTGTTTCAAGGCATTATAATTATTTAATTTTTGGTCACACGTTCTGAGATTACTTCATTTCTTGTTTTGTAAATACTTTTTTAACCCACTGACCAACAAAAACTAAATTTTAGAAGCAATCCAATCATTTGTCTGTTCCGAAGTTTCAAGCAAGGGTCGCTAAGTATACTATGAGGTTTTCCCAAACCTTCTCGTAATTTCTATTATTAGGTGTTGTACCTCCCTAGTTAAAGTACCAGTATCGATTTATATCTCCATCTCAGTCTTCACTGAGATGGAGATATAAATCGATAGTACTTGTACTGGCAGAAGTACCAGTAGTAGCAACTTAGCAAGGTACTTTTACGTGGTCTGCCATGATTTCGGCGTTTTCCAGTAGACCTAACAGTTTGTTTTATTTCAGACTTCGTGCCGCCATCACTGCGTGCTAACAACGGTGGCAGTAGAGATTCTAATAATCAGGTATGTGTCCCATAACTTAAATAACATCCGATCATGAATATGGAGCGACGAGCTTCTCAGGGTGGATGCTTGGTGCGAGTTGCCGACGATCGATTTAAATGGTGTGCAATTGAAGAGACTTTTTCCAACAGTGTTCTGCTGTAGGCTGATGATTATGAAAGGATATCAGATTCAAGTACCTTTCAATATTTGTCTAGATGAATGGCAATGCATCTATAGTTTTGTAGATTGTAGAGGTACCTATTGGAGATGTCCATATACCTAGTGAACATTTACCTCCCGCCGTAGCTGCTTTCTTTCGGCAGTAAAAAACATTTAACACAAAAAAATCTTTCAATTACCTATCTTATTTTTTTTGTACTTTCCGAGTTAATCTTTGACATTACTGATATCAATGAAGCAAAAAAAACCTGTATTTTCCAAACCTACTAATATTATAAATTCGAAAGTAACTCTCATCTCTGTATGTTACCTTTTCACTCTTCAATGGATTTGGATGATATGTATAGGCCAGGCCATGATCCGGGTTGGGACATAAGATACTTTTCCTCCTGATAGCATGTTCCTGTGAAATCCTTTGCCATGCAGTGGGACAAAATTATAGGCTGGTATATATAATTATTATCAGAGATGGACGGGATGTAATGAAAAGATAATTATAATGCATGCTCCCCATTCATTTCTCATCAATAATCATTTTAAAAGGTTAAAAGTTGAAAAGGCCGCTACTATCATCAAAATCTTGTTTATGATAATAGATCTTAATATTAGTTTTTCTTTTTCAGAGAAATGGTTGTTGACAAGGATTGGGAAGAGAATGTTCACCGTAAACAAAGAATACAGAAAAAAAAGAAAGATTTAATTACATTTTGAAGCTGGGGCAGTTTGAGACATTGGGCCATTACTTTGACATACTGAGAACCTGAAGATTTGAGTTACTTGAGCTGTTCTGGTCTGGTGCTGTCTGCAATGAAGAGATACTTTGACATACTGAGAACCTGAAGATTTGAGTTACTTGAGCTGTTCTGGTCTGGTGCTGTCTGCAATGAAGATTGAATCTAACATTCTGAATGAAGAAGATTTACGATATTGGATCAGTAGCACAGAATTATATAAACAAGCCATGGAGTCACAGAAAAAAGCTGTCAAAATCAAATTAATGATTGTTTAATGATTGACACATTGATAGGATGGTTTATAATCAGAAAATTACAATTTGTCTGGATCCTTGCTTTGTTTTTGGAAGATGCAAAGTGCATAGCTTGGATGCTTCTTGGTCAATTATCTGTCGTTTTTTGTTCAAATTTTCTTGCAAAAGTCATTATTTGGTTGTATCTTAAATGTTTAAAACAAAATGCCTGAGTAATCAACTGTTCGAGTGTTGTCTAAAAAAATCAAAGAAATCACAAAAAACGTATTGGTCTGTCCCATCATGGTTGTCTTTCGAGGTTCAAATGAATTCTATGGAAATAGTCAAGTTTTTCTTGTTGAAATTGTCCACAATGGTGATTTTGTTTGCACTTGGGCTACATAGTGCTGTCTGCAATGAAGATTGAATCCAACATTCTGAATGAAGAAGATCAACTATGAACTATATTGAAGATGGACTATATAGGATCAGTAACACGAATATGTACAAGCCATGGCATCGGAGAAAAGAGCTGTTGAAATCAAATGATTATTCAATGATTGACACATTGACAGAAATGTTTTGTATTCAGAAACAATTTGTCTGGATTCTTGTCTTGTTTTTGGAAGATGCAAAGTATAGCATAGCTTGGACGCTTCTTGGTCAATTCTGTCGTTTTTTGTTGAAATTTTCTTGCAAATGTCATTGTTTGGTTGTATCTTAAATATTAAAAACAAAATGCCTGAGTAATCAACTGTTCGAGTGTTGTTTAATAAAATCAAAGAAATCATAAAAAACATATTGGTCTGTCCCATCATGGTTGTCTTTCGAGGTCCAAATGAATTCTATGGAAATAGTCAAGTTTTTCTTGTTGAAATTGTCCACAATGGTGATTTTGTTTGCACTTGGGCTACATAGTGCTGTCTGCAATGAAGATTGAATCCAACATTCTGAATGAAGAAGATCAACTATGAACTATATTGAAGATGGACTATATAGGATCAGTAACACGAATATGTACAAGCCATGGCATCGGAGAAAAGAGCTGTTGAAATCAAATGATTATTCAATGATTGACACATTGACAGAAATGTTTTGTATTCAGAAACAATTTGTCTGGATTCTTGTCTTGTTTTTGGAAGATGCAAAGTATAGCATAGCTTGGACGCTTCTTGGTCAATTCTGTCGTTTTTTGTTGAAATTTTCTTGCAAATGTCATTGTTTGGTTGTATCTTAAATATTAAAAACAAAATGCCTGAGTAATCAACAAGTGTTAGTGTTGTCTAAAAAATCAAAGAAATCACAAAAAACGTATTGGTCTGTCCCATCATGGTTGTCTTTCGAGGTCCAAATGAATTCTATGGAAATAGTCAAGTTTTTCTTGTTGAAATTGTCCACAATGGTGATTTTGTTTGCACTTGGGCTACATAGTGCTGTCTGCAATGAAGATTGAATCCAACATTCTGAATGAAGAAGATCAACTATGAACTATATTGAAGATGGACTATATAGGATCAGTAACACGAATATGTACAAGCCATGGCATCGGAGAAAAGAGCTGTTGCTTGTGAGTCAGAAAGGGATGCCGGGGCCCTTGTCAACAGGCAACTGAAGGAAAACGGGTGGGTTTTAGTCAGTATGTCTGACACGCCCTCCTGCTCCCCCCAGAGTGGGAGAAGTCATTTGATGATTACCAGCCATCAAAAAAAAAAAAAAGGGTCAAATAAAATCTATGTAAATGGTAAAGTTGTTCTTGTTGAAATATTGTCGAGAATTTATGGTCGTGTGGTTAGAAATATTTTAATTTATCTCTGATCACATGCAGTGATTTTGTTTGCACATTGGCTACAAAGTGCTGTCTGCAATGAAGATTGAATCCAACCTTTTTAATCTATATTGGATCAGTAGCACAAAATATGTACAAGCCGGGGAAATGAGCTGTCAAAAAGAAAATCATGATTCCAACTCACAAAATTTATTTCAATTAAACCATTAAAGGCACTTTTGATATTGTCAAGGAAAGATTGTTCAATGATTGACTCATTGACAGGAATGGTTTATATTCAGAAACTTACAATTTTCTGGATCCTTGTCTTTTTTTTGGAAGATGCAAAGTGCATAGCTTGGACGCTTCTTGGTCGATTGTCTGTCTTAAAGGATAGTTTTTTGTTGAAATTTTCTTGCAAATGCCATTGTTTGGTTGAATCGAACCTTCGGTGCAACAAGGGCACAACAGCTCATTTTGAAATTTTGCAGGAGAGCACTTTTATTTATTTTTTCGCATTTATTTCCTCATTTCTGGATAACTATTTATAGTAGGTTTGAAATATTTATAAAAAATAATAGTTTAGTTTGTTTGCTATAGTTTTACGTTAAAAATCTTATATTGAATTATCAAAAAATCCTAATAAAAGATGTACCAAAAAAAAGTCTCCTGAATAGTGACTTTGTTGCACCAGGAATTATTTAGTTTTATGACTTAAGCCATATTATTTAAGATAAGGTTTTAAATGAAATTAAGTGTCTTAATCAACATAATCGTATATTTTCTTCTCGAAAAATCAACTACTAACAAAAAGGTAACTCAAAACAAATAAATTCTTATAACTACAACCATAATTGGCATCATTTTCATACTTTAGGGTTGTAATAAAATTCTAGGAAAAGCAGACTTACTTAATACTCAGTCTTTTAAACTTAGGAACTTACGAACAGTCTTATAAATGGTTTCATACTAATCTTCAAACTTATAAACAATAAAATTTTTAGAAAAATCAAATAAACACTAATATTATTAAGCGAAGTTTGTGAAATATTTTCATCAAAAAAGGTACATCAGAATCGCTTTACTTTTTGTTGTCAAGCAGATAGCAAACGATGTTCTTATTATTAATTGTTTTACTATTTATAATCAAAAAAATATTAAAAAAATGGTAAAGATCCAGTAAAAAACAAACTTTTACAAAGGTTTATACTTTATCTTAGTTGTTATTATTTTAATTAAAGCTTTTGTAAATAATTAATCGAATAAACTGTTAAACGTGTTTTCATAATATTTTGGAACTATATTAGCAGTTATTAGTTGTCGAATATCTTGCTTTTTATTGTTCGCAATTGGCAACTTAGAGCTATAAACCGCACTCAAATTAATATCCGCGATATTTTTTTTGCCCGCACGACTAATTTTAATTCTAGCCATGTTCCAATTTTCAGTTTTATACGTGGTTTTGTACAAATATGTATCAGAATCTTTAGTGAATTTCACGACTTTGACATCAGAAATTCTGATTGTTTCGCCATCAATATTCTTGCCAGTGTTCAAGTTAATATCGTTAGAAAGTAACTTTAAATCATAGAAACTATTGAAATTCATTTCAATAACAGTGAAACTGTTACCGGTCTTTTTGGTATTACGGATTAGTCATATATTGATCTGGGGTGTAAAATGGTCCAGATTTTTTTGCTCGACGAATATTTTTCTCTATTACCGAGTGGACGCTATCCGCTTCGTTTTGCGTGTGTCCACGAATTAGGAACTTGTGTGATATATAGATTTAATTGGCAAGGTTGAAACGGCATAATAATACAAACTAAGAATGAATTTGTTTTTGTGTTGGCCACAACAGTTATCCGAGAAAAAAGTTATGTTTGAATTTGGTTTAGTCGAAGAACATTCCTTTAAAAAATCGTACAAACAAGAACCTATTTCGTTGGCTCCTCGTTTACCCAGACCTTCATGCCAAAAGAAGCAGTATGTTTTCTCATCCTTAACTGATACTGTGAAGTTATAACAATTAAGTTTACTTTTATAAAAAAAAGCCGACGATTGACCTATAGGACAAGGCAATACGGCTTGAAGATAGAATATAGCCACAATGCTGTTGCTATCAGGCTTTTTACACTCGTCTACATCTTCTTTTTTTTCTATTCTACTTAGACTCTTTTCCTCTTGATGTAGATTATAGCTGGACAACAACGGTTCTTTATCTACAGCATTCTTAAAGGCCTCACATACGTCACATTGGTCTTTGCGAGGAATAAAGAAGCAGATATTAAATTGGGTATTGAAAATCCGATGGTATGCGTCGTAATTGGCTGGTGTCTTGTTGTCAGTTATACGTTTATGAGTATAGTTCGGCTACAGTTAAACCTCCATCTATATACTCTCTTGATGAATTGGCTCTGATGTAGTGGCTTTCCATCCTAGAGATCGAATTAATGTGGTCGCGTATAGATTGTATTATTTCAGCATCCAGCTTTGACTGTTTTCCGTGCTTACCGCGTTTATCTGTTGGAATTACACTTATGCTTCCAAATTTATTTTCAGTTACAGTACGTAGTGGTTTATTACTTATAGCCAATGTATTTAATAGGAACGTTTTACAAACCTTTATCTCACTCACTACCTTTATTTACAAGAAAGTAGGATTTGTTTAGTTATCTACATTTTCTTTTCGTGCTTGGAACGATTTCCAGAGCTAGATGAACTTTAGCTGGAGGAATCGCTGCTAGAGGTGGAGGAATCACTGCTAGAGGTGGAGGAATCACTGCTAGAGCTGGATGGTCTACGGATTGGCTGATAAACTTTCTTAAGTCGCTTTTTTTGCGGTGGTTCATATTCAAATCCATCACTCACGGAAAAATCTTCATTATTATCTGGGTTCATTACATTGGCATTTGAGATGGTTTCTTGCCTTAGCATATTTTTTGCTAAAGTGTCTTTTGGCACTATATCTGTGATAACAACATTGGACGAAACTATTTCTCCTTCATCTGAAAGGTTAAATCTTTCGCTCTCTGTAGTAATTACTGCATTTTCAATATCTTTCGTTGCGACATTCTCTTTTACGGTATTTGGTAAAATTGAATCAGCGTTTACTTCTTGTATTAAAACTGTGTCCACGTCATTATCACATTTTCTGCTCCTGTCAGTAACTGATAGTTCATTTTTTGTATCATATGAAGTACTGGAGATATTATTTATTGAAAAACGAGAGGATTCTAAATTGGATTCATGATCATTGTCCTGATCTTCCGGATGAAAGTTCGCTAACCAGGTTTCAACTAATGTACTGTTTTCCTTTAAATTATTGTCTTGAGTCACAACCATAGAAAGAATTTTTTTACTTCGGGAATCCATTACTCTGAAATAAAAATAGTTTTTAAAGAGAATTTGTAAATCAGATTTACAATGATACTTCGGTCCTCGGCGTCGAGACAGTTTGTCTTTAATTTATTTTCAACTTTATTCTTCTAGAGCATAAAGTTGAAAATCCATTGGGGAAGTACTAAATTCTGCGACGAGGTCGTCGTAGTCTGTCAGAGAATAACATTGCTGATCATCGTTATCGTCATCAAAGTAGCATTTAAATAAAAAAAACAATATGGTTTATCGTACATTTAGGTGCAACTTTAACAAAAAAAAAATGAATAAGTGTAAGAACATCTCAATTTTGTTTTTAAACTAAACAGTTAGTACTTATCATACAAAAAATGGAATTAAAAAGACAAGTATTTTTATTATCACGTTTTAAATACTAATATTGGACCTTTAGAACATTTTTGTAGTTGTAAGACTTTGTAGATCTAATAGTCTCAATCTCTCGAGGCTCTCGTTAGGCGGTTGGATCAAGGGCCTGATTCAGAAGGCAGTACTCCTTGATACGGTTCCCATTGTGAGGAGGTTCCTGTCTCTGCAGCCCTAACCATCGGTAGCTTGGACCCTGCTCCAACACCGGCGGATTTCTATTTATAAATGTTTTTTTAGGTTTAAAAAAATATGTAAATATACAGGCTGTAAGGGTAAACAGTCTTGTCATTCAAACCATGGGTAGTTGACCTGAATGTAAAAACAAATGACCGAACACAACAAAAAAAAAAACGTAATTTTCATTACAAGATTTTAAAAAGTTTCTATCCGAAACCGTGCTCTCTAGCGAAACAGCTGACTGACTGAGGGAGGGGTCGTGCTCGCGGCCGGTCAGGTCACATCCCGTACCCCCCGCCCGTGCTGAGACGCAAGTTCGTTGCCCTAGCGCATAGGACAACGAACTTGCGTCCCTTGTGGTAAAACGTATTTAAAAAAAAGTTGTAATTTTCCATTGATTTTACGTTCTATAAATGAAACCAAACCACTGGTTGCAAGGATAACGGTGTTTACCCTAACACCCTGTATAAGAAACAAAATAAATAAACGAAATATAATATTATAAATACGAAAGTGAGTTTGTTTGTTACGCTTTTACGCTACAACGGCTGAACGGATTTAGATGAAAGGTACATGGGTAGAACATGGCCAGTGGATGGACATAGACTACGTTTTATCCTGAATCGCAGACGGAGTCGCGGGCAGCAGCTAGTAATAACTATATAACTAAGAATAAATAAAAATAAACTCACTCACCTGACAGTAGAGCACAGTTTTACACATCAGCGTCCCTAAAAACCACGTTTTTGTGACGTCCCATAGCACGGTGGTCGGCAAACAGATGATAAGTACCATGGCATATGCCACGGCCAGGTTTTTTTTGAAAATGCTATAAAAAAAAACTACTGAATATTTTCTCAAATTTCTTTTTTTATTTGAAAGTACAATCCTTCCGGTTAATAATGGAAAATAATTTCATTCAAATGGCTGCCTCGGCTGGCCATGCAGTAGCCTACACGATCGGTCCAATTTTTAAGCACATTATCGATGGTGTGCAGCTGTATTTCACCAATGGCTTCACGAATATTGTCCTTTAAAGCGTCAATTGTCTCTGGCTTGTCGGCGTAACACTTATCTTTGAGGGCACCCCACAAATAATAGTCCAACGGTGTCAAATCGCAGCTCCGAGGTGGCCAAACGACATCAGCTCTGCGGCTGATAATGCGATCTTCAAAAACAGGGCGCAAAACATCGAGTGTAGCTTCGGCTGTGTGGCACGTAGCGCCGTCCTGTTGAAACCAAATGTTGCCAATATCCTCCTCTTCAATTTTTGTGAACAAAAATTCGTTCAACATGGCTCGATAACGATCGCCATTGACTGTAACGGCCACTCCTTGCTCATTTTCGAAGAAAAATGGCCCAATTATGCCTCTGGACCAAAATCCGCACCAAACAGTGACTCGTTTTGGGTGTATCGGATTTTCTGTGCCCCAAATGCGACAATTTTGCTTGTTTACATACCCGCCAAGATCAAAATGAGCTTCATCTGAAAAGATGATTTTATTGGCAAAATCGGCATCTTCTGTGATTCGATCGCAGGCCCACTCAGCGAAGCGAAAACGCATTGGATTGTCAGTTGGCTTCAACTCCTGAACCAATTGGACTTTGTATGGCGTCATACCAAGGTCTTTATGCAAAATTCGTCTCAATGATGTCTCCGAAATGTTCAATTGGTGAGAACGACGGTGAATTGATGTTGATGGCGCTTCACGCACACTTTCTGCCACACCAGCAATATTCTCGGGTGTACGCACTGTTTTTGGCTTTTCACGCTTTGGTTTATCGATGAGGATGCCAGTTTCTTTCACTTTTTTCACAAGATAACGAACATACGGAGCTGACGGTGCTTCTCTTCTTCCAAAATCCGTACGCAATTTTCGCACACATTCTGCAACATTACCATGATTTTCAAAGTAATGTCGCAATATTTCCCAGCGTTGTTCAGCGTATACACAACCATATTCGTTCAGCGGAAGGATAAAACTAATTATCTGTCAAATCAGACATGAGCTAAGTGTTACCATTCACGAAATAAGAACTAGTTGAAAAAAAAAACGTTAGATGGCGGACCCGTTATTTATGTAGTCTGTTTTGCTCATGTTACAGTATTCTTGTCCAACACAAGAAGCATCCTTCACTAGTATTGCTTTTGTGTTATTATTCTCTACCATAGTGTCTGTAGAAGTAGACGTGTATATAAACTGGGAGATTGTTAGAATAAATATTTTCATTGATGCAATTTTTCTTTAGTTTTTGCGCCTCCTTTAAAAGAAAAATCTTTAGTTAATTGGGCAATTTGGCTTCGGCAGTAATAGCTGTAAATTCTCAATGGGGGAGTTTTGTTCCTGGCGGCTCCAAATTAAAAAAGCATTGTAATAATAACTAATAAAATCTTTCCCATGAGTGGATTTTGAGATACTTTCGCGGATGTTTTCGTTGCTCCAGGTAAAGGCATGGTTCAGAGACAATTTGGCATACTTAACTCAATTTTGCAAATTTGGCTAGTTGTGCCTTTGTTGCACCGAAGGTGCGGTATCTTAAATATTAAAAACAAAATGCCTGAGTAATTAACTGTTCTAGTCTAAAAAAATCAAAGAAATCACAAAAAACATAATGGTCTGTCCCATCATGGTTGTCTTTCGAGGGTCAAATTAACTGCAGAAAGTCAGAAAGGGATGCCGGGGCCCTTGTCAACAGGCAACTGAAGGAAAACGGGTGGGTTTTAGTCAGTAAGTCTGACACGCCCTCCCGCTCCGCCCAGATCCGGGAACTTTCAGATTCTGTATTCTAAATCAAAACGTTTATATTTCTGTAAAAATTATTACATCAGCATAAAAAGTTGGTGAACGTTTTGATTCCTGTACCAACAGCTTTTGTTCTATTGCAATTATCGATAATTCGGAAAGCCGCTCTTTTCTTTGAGTATTTCATAAATATGTGTGAAACGTTTTGCAACTTAACATAGTTGGTACGAAGGACAAAAAGAACGTCGTACGTAAAAGATGTACGTAAAGATGTACGTAAAGAACGTAAAAGATGGGACGTCAACTACATACTTGGTATGAAGGCAGTGAAAGATGGGACGTCAACTACATACTTGGTATGAAGGCAGTGAAAGATGGGACGTCAACTACATACTTGGTATGAAGGCAGTGAAAGATGGGACGTCAACTACATACTTTGTACGAATGCAGTAAAAGATGGGACGTCAACTAAACAACTCGTTTCTTTCCACTGCTCACCCCCTCACCTCTTGGCGATCTTTCTAGGATGTCGGTTTGTGGGGAGCTTATAGAATCTGCTGTGGGAGGCCTTACGGGTGTCATGATCCTGGTTGTTTGGGGGCGGAAAAGTCTTCGAATCTAACTTTTCTGTTAGGTCTGCCACGCTCCTTGTAAAGGAATTTAGTTGTCGGGTGAGGTCCTCCTGAAACCCTTGGTCCGTCTCCATTTTTTTCTTTGAATGGTTTGTTTGGATCTTGAATTGGTCAACCAGTTGACCTAGATTAAAAGTTCCGGAAAGGCATCCTGAAGGCAATTGTCATGTATGAAATCAATTAAAGTCAAAATATTGCGCCTTTAGTTCAGGTGATGAATATTGAATCAGTTTTTTTGCAACGGTTTTATTCGATTGATGCGATATTGCATCACCAGGGATTTAGCGGTTCGTCTGTTTGAATTTATATTCTATTAATACCTGGTTCCGCCTTATAAGACTCTAATAAAGCTGTTATAACATTGTTTTAGCGATGTTGCAATATTCATGGCATTAGTAGGTTAATCGTAACGATCTTTAGAACTATTGAAACTACAAATCTCCATTTTTAGTAGCCAAGACTGTAGTGAACCATAATTTTCCGACTTTAAGGCGTCTAATAAATTAACGATTAATAGTAGGTTTTATTTTTTATTTCTATTAACAGTTTGCCAAGCGCACGCATTTTCCTAGAAGTACAAAATGCTTTTTTCTGTGTGTCCTTAGATATTGCAATCCATAAGATCGGATTAAAGACGATAAAAAATATGGATACGGTAAATACTGCTGCCTACTACTGGTCGATGCGGCTATTCGGATAGAGGCTGTGGGAATCGAGCATCTGGGCTCACCTGCTGAGCATACCTATTAGTCTCCGAGGCAATGTGCTCCATAATTACTTTGGGAGAACGTTTCGGTTTAAAGAAATTTATTTCTCAAAAAGAACATAACATAGTTCACTTAAATATGAGAAACTTAACAAAAATATTCTCGATGACAAATACAATTGCCGTTCGATCTATCGAGTATGTGAGTAATAATTTATTATTGTTGGTCCGCCAAATACAACTTTAATCTATTCTTAAAAATGTTCACTGATGAAGAATCTCTTATTTCTTTCGGTAACTTATTATAAAGCTGCGCTCCCTCAAACTGAATGGTTCTTCTCCCGTACAAAGTCCTAAAAAAGTTTCCCTCCACAATTCAAGTCGAATCGACGAAGCCTGAAAGTCTCTCCAATCAAATTCATATAACCTCCACGGCTAGTCCGTTGCCATTGGATTGGGTCATCAGCGGGCGCAGGGTGATCAGCGAGCGCAGGGTCAGAATTTCGATCATCCGTGATGAACACACAAAAATGGCGGATTTGATATACTTGACCTCAATTTCTTTGTAGGTCGAGTTATCTCTAGGTGACAATTGTGGGTAACGGATTTTTATTTCTAGGTTACGCAAATTATTTACGATAATAGTTACCAATGAAATAGGTTGTTCCAATCCTCATCCTACTTGATTAAAAGTTTATTTAGATATACCCATCCTCATCCAACTTGATTAAAAGTTTTTGGTCGACTGCGTTAGAATATACAGGTTTTGTTAAAAAAATAAAATTCATACTTCCCAAATATTTCCTTTTCCGACGGGCCCAGTAGATTGGTACTGTCAGCAATAAAAATGTAAAGATAAAACTTCAGCAGTTCGACTTCCGCTAACATCGTAAAAACTCAGGAATCGTTCTTCGATTCCAGTTTCAGATAAATATCGAAAAATTACAGGTAAGCTGCCTGGAACCGTGAATTTAAATGATCTATAATCGGACCTAATGTGAATAATCGGTTTGTCCGGTCGGTCGGGCTGCTACTATTGTCTACCATATGGAACGCGCGGCAAAGATTTACGTAGCATGTGCGGGAAAATAATATTTTTAAAGATGTTGGTCTGCAAAAGAGGATTCAGGTTGAAACAAGGCTTTATGGAGGTCATCCGGATGATTCCGAGCATCATCCAGAAGGAAAAAAGGATCAAAATTTCGTGAACATTCGTGGCGTACCAATCACGGGCGAACGTAGCGGACGCACTCGCTAGCTGTGCGGCATAACGGTTCATCTCAGTGACGATTTAGATATACCCATCCTCATCCAACTTGATTAAAAGTTTTTGGTCAACTGCGTTGGTATATCCAAGTACTGTCAAAAAATTAAAATTCATACTTCAGAAATATTTTCTTTTGCTACGGATCCAATGGAATATTTGGTTCAGTCAGCAATAAAAGCTTGGCTAAGGGATAATTGTTTCATCAAACTTGATTAAAAGTTTTTGGTCAACTGCGTTGGTATATCCAGGTTTTGGTAAAATATGAAAATTCATACTTCCAATCAGGAATGTTGCGGATGTAGATTTTTTGACATCCGCGGATGCGGATGCGGATATTTGAAGGCTCACATCCGCGGATGCGGATGTTTAGATATTCTATAAGTTTTATTACGTGTCGGAAAAGAAGCCAGGTGTGTAGTGTTGCCCGGGAAGGGATTTCTTTTCACCGGTAAGTCCAAATTTTGGACTTACCGGTGAAAAGAGGGTTGCCAACTCAATGCCACGGTTGGGTGCTAAGTAACATCTCAAAAAGTGCTAAATTGGTATAAAATTTTAACAATAGTGCCAAATATATGAAATAAGAAAAATAACGTGTAGAATAAAAAGTTTTAATTTTCAAATTGTCATGACATTAATATCAAAGTTATGTTATGTTACATTTAAACAAAAATAAAAAAAAATTATAGTTAAATTGGAGGATGTGACCATCAAAATTAAAAAAAAATCGAAATATTAAAAATCTTATTATCGTTAAATCCAATCATCATCCTCACTACTTGTACCGTCTGTCTCTGCTGCGGTTCCTTGTACAGCTGTTGAAGTGGAGGGCTGTGGCTCATTTACACTTATAGCAGACTTTTTAAATTTAAATGTGTACATATCTTTCTTGCCTATTTTTTTAAGGATATCTTGAGGTATATCATATGTATAACAAGTTTTGTTCAAATGTTTGAGTCCAGTTCGTATACGAATAATTGAATTTAGGGAGTCCAAGTTAATTTTGTTCCTCAATTTATTTTTTACGATGTTCATTACGCTAAAAACCCTCTCAACGTCCGCATTTCAATGTGGCAATGTGAGCACTGTAAAAGCCAAAGAAACCAGTTCGCTATACAAATTTTCATTGCTTGCGTCCTTAAAATCTGACACTTCAACCCAAAATTTTACTGTATCAGTCACATTTTCCCAAGTGTTGCTAGTTAGGCTTTTCCATTGGGCAACAATTTTATCAATAGTTTCTGGATTCTGTACAAAGTGTTCCGCTAACTTCACAACTTCGACGAGCCCTTTATTTGGTTTTAAAGCGTTAGTGACGCTCATGACATTCATATCTTTCAGGAGGGTTACATTTTCAGGAAGCCGCTGTTGCAATTGTTTTATTAGTTTTACCGTAAAATTTACGCAACGTTTTCTTAATGCTTGCTTTTTGGTATCTTCTAAGGATTGCATAGCGTTCTCAAAACTGTAGCCAAGATAAGGAGACGGATCCAGGTAATCTGCAACATTATCTTCAAAAATGTTAAAAGAGTGACGTCTTCCCGGGATCACTACTTTATCACAAAACGACTCGAGCAATTTTATCAAAGTTTCTAATAATCTTGTTGGATCTGAATTTTCGCCTTCGAATGCTTTTAGCGCCGATTGTACCTGACAAAGTATTGATTTTATGTAAATTAAATAAACTTTATTTTGCAAATCAGAATACGCTTCGTATAAGAGTTCAGCCGTGTAACAGTTATTTTTTCTTCTGGCAATCTCAAAAAACAGTTTCAGCTCCAACCACTGGTCCAAAATTCTTTGCACTGCTGGCTCGATTGAGAGCCATCTAGTAGCACATTTTTGTAATATTTTCAGTGGTTGTCGTCCACAATTTATAGTTGCGTATATGTCTGCATATTCTTGACGTCGATTTGGTGACATGGAAAACCAATTAAATGTTTCCCTTAGGAGGAATTCGATGTTACGAGGGATAGTTTCTTCTGAAGCGTGAGAAACGGCCAATTGGAGTGAATGGCAAACACATTTAACTAGAATTAAATGTGGCAAACCGTATTCTTCTTTCATAATTTTATATACGCCGTTATTAATACCAATCATGACACTGGCATTATCGGTGCCCAATCCTACTAAATTTTGAAGGTTTAACTCCATTTCACCTTGCACTGTCTTAATAATAGTATTTACAATACCTCTTGCATCGGACGTCTCTAGTGGACTCAAAGCTAAAAACGTCGACGTTATTTTCTTCATAGAAGAACTGAAATACCGTATAACGATGCCTAAGTACTTGTGTACGGTTATGTCTGTTGATTCGTCAATTATGAGACTATATTTACTATCACCAATGTCCTGTTTTAAGACAGATTTAAAATGCGGCCCCAAAACATTTTTTTAAATCTCACCACATTTTGTACGATGGAGCTTCATATTACAGGCGGCTTTTGAGTCTGCGAAAGCTTTTGCACACACTTGGCTAAGGTGGTCGATCGGCATGACAGCTGTGTGTTCTGCAACGAACATTGATAATAGACCCTCTGCGTGATGTATGTCTGGGTTTGCGTCGGTATCAACTTTTTCAACAATTAGTGTAGTCTGCCCCGAAGAAAATGGTTTCATTTTATCAATATGTTTTTTTGATTCCGAATGCCGTTTAATTTCAAATATTCTTGCATTAAATTCTATTTTACACAAGGAACACATTGCTTTTGAGCTTTTCCCAAGAACAGGCCTAAGTCATTTTTTGAGTTTTGGATCGTCCTCCCATTCTTTCCTATAACTTTGAACATAACTACCTTTTTTACTTAAAGGAACATCCATTTTCGTCTCACTGTCACCGTATAAAACACAAATCTATGTAAGTAAAGGAATAATAAGGTAATTATTCTGCAGCGCAAAAGAGACTATGACATAATAAATCAGAAACACAAACGAATGAAAAACAAGCAAGGTAAGACAAAGAAGGAGTTATCTTATGAGAAAGAGACAAATATAGCAGAGTCCGCGCCGTCCGCCATAATCGCTTTTTTTTATGTTTACGGGAATCCCCTACCGAAGTGCAGAGGACTACACTAATTTGCGTTTTGTTATTGCATTTTGTGAGTAAGCAAACATATCAAAATTAGTGCTAGATTTTGCGATAGGTGCTGTTTCTTAAATTTCAGTGCTAGACACATGAAAATAGTGCCAAATCTGGCACTTTAAGTGCTGAGTTGGCAACGCTGCCAAAAACCATTAAATACAAGTGATATTTGTAATTATTACAATAATATTATGTAGTTTAAAGACAAAAACGATATAATCGCAAACAGATTCAAAATTATACATTGCTTTCAATGCATGGGTACCATCTTGTACTAGATGAGTGATTGCGCAATGTATTGCGTTCACTGCGAACGTTGCGTGCAACGAGCCAAAGCTGAAATTCGGCGAAATCCATGCTTATCGATAGTGTTGTACCAAGTTGTACACAATGTCGATACTAAGTATATTGTGTGTTTGAGGTTAGTCGTGTATAATGAAAACATACATTTAAAATTTTTATTAATTTAGTTAATTAAGTTTTAATACCCAACAGTTTCATAAATAAATATTATTGTTCAATATTAAAATATTCTTGTATTTTTTACTTGTGTAATTTTCTTACTTACTAGCTGAAGCCCAAGGCATGAATTATGTAAAACAGAGCTACAATTAGCAAAAAACTAAAGAAAATTTGAATTTCGCGGCTTTATCGAATGTTCCCCCTTAATTGTACATTATTATTTATATGTATTTAGTAAGTCCACGCTAATTGTCCCCCTTCCCAATATTATAGCGAAAAATTTCCAACTTAAAAATTACAGCAATTTTATCGATATAATTAATCGACCTTTTGGTCGCCGTAACATGTATGAGAAATAAATTGCTTTTGAGCGTGTGTGAGTGTACGTCAAACGCAGTGTTTGCGTTAGTGTGACAACCAATAGCAAACTACTGATCTAAGTGTGAGTGGTTTCTTTGTGTGCGTAATGCGCGTACGTATTGGTCTCTTGATTGTAGTGGAATTAAAGAGTGGGAAACAAGCGGCGACACGCGTTCTAATACAAATCAGGGACTATTTCCTTTCTAACCTCTTTTATCTGTTCTGTGCAGGTAACAATGCGGTTCAAAATTCCTTCATTTGTGTGTCTGTTGAGCAGTGCAAGGCACGCCTCATCATCATTGAGTTCGTGGGGCACCAATTTGTCAAGCTTTTTTACCTTGCCAATTTGACGCAAATGGACCAATATTGTTTTGACGCTAACGTCGAAAGCTGCTGCTAATTCATTCGTAGATTGTGTATCATCAGCTTCCACAATCGCCTTTAATTCGTCATTGTCGACCAAAGTCTTCGGACGACCGCGAGGTTCATTTTTCAGGTCGAAATTTCCAGAACGGAAGCGAGCAAACCAATAACAGGTGGTGCGTTGGTTTGTAGTGTTAGCTCCGTAAACGTCGTTGATGTTGCGTGCCACTTGTGCCGCGTTGCTGCCACGACGGTACTCATATTCCATAATTACTCGAATTTTTAACGTATCCATGATGACGAAAAAGATTGAAATGCGATGAAAATGTAACACTAATCATTAAACAAATGACTTCTTTTGAAAAAAGAATTCCATGTTTTTAAAATAAAATTAATTTGATATTAGAATTCTTAGCTAAACAAAAATTATTTTGATTTGAAATGGCCAGTACTGCAGAACGGCAATTTCATAGGTAAAGACCTATTATTTATTTTAATTCTGTTTTTTAGTATTTGTTATTATAGCGGCAACAGAAACACATCATCTGTAAAAATTTCAACTGAACTATCATGGTGCATGAGATACAGCCTGGTGACAGACGGACTGACAGACAGACGGACGGACAGTGGAGTCTTAGTAATAGGGTAGGTACCGTTTTATCCTTTGGGTACGGAACCCTAATAAAAAGTAACATTGCCGCCTTGTCAGAGTCAAGTCTGTTACGCAGAGGATCTTAATTAAATACAACCCGCGCTACTGAACAATTTCACTAGGAACTCTGGCTGGTGGTGTCGATAAAAATCTGCGTGCCAATGTTGGTCAACGAGCACTTCTCATTGCGAAAATTTCGTTCGCATACGGCACCGGCCCGTCGCCGTCCCCGCCAATTATCTTTCTTGTCGCGACCTGAGCTACATCCGCATCCGCATTAATTATTGCGGATGCGGATGTCCAAATCGATGCAGAAGCTCCGCGGTTGTAGATGCGGATGCGGATGTCCGCAAGATCCCTGCTTCCAATACTTGCTACTTGCAAGAATTTTTATCTTTAGAAATGTTTTTGAGAATTAGTACGTATGAATTCGCTTCAAAGCCGAAAAAGACTCCGCGGATGCTACTGTAACAGGAAATGTCAAAAATATACTGCATTATTTGGGGAAAAGTGACACCTAATAATTAATTTTGAAAATTATGATAAGCTCGTAAACATCTAATTTATTCAAAGATGGAGTTGTTTATAAGACTTTCAACTCGTTTTTTAAAGCAGCGAACTCAATTTTTTGCGGAAATTGTATAAGCATACAAAGAAGATATTATTTCATCTGGAAATTATCGATTTTAAAAACTATACTTAGATTTATTAAGTAAATTAAGAAAACTCGTTTGAGAAAGTGATTGGTACCTGTGTTTTATTTGCGTCTTGACATTGTCTATGATTTCAGACGATCGTCGACCGTATGCATACGGTCGACTTCTGCATTTAGTCGTCTACGCAGTCGCGGTGGCTCATGGAAAATTCCTGGATGCTGTCATAAATAAAATCAAAATTATTTATAAAATCATTTGCAAGCCAACTATTGAATGAATCTATTTCGCGGTTTGCTATTTCGATATCAGTCTGTTTTGTCTGCAATAAATTAAAAAGAACATCGTTTTTTTGAAAAATGTCCGACAATACGTGAAAAAAAAGCAAAACTGCATGTTTTCTAACATACTGAGGAAACATTCTGCCAAGGAAAGAGATTCACTCTCCCAAGATTGCGGGTTATCTAACATTAAATTAAAAGTATTAATCATGTCTAATCTACAGTTAAAAATTACATTAATAATGCGTGAGTGATAGTGCCAAAAGGTTTCTGATACTCCGGGCATAAGGCGGTCAGCTATTTTCTTCAGAAGGTTGGACCGTTTAGTTGATTTGTTGAAAAACCGAAAAATACTATTTACGTGTCAATCATTACAGACAGAAATTGAGCTTTATCTAACTCAAATCGAATGTGGTCTCGTAAAACGGGTGCAATACTATGTATTAAATCATTTTGAATATCACTTGAGAGTCCAGAAAACGCGGGATTCTGAACTGAGTAACTGAGTGAACTGCGAGTCCATTACGGTATCGTACTTGCTCAGATATAACAAGGTTTCGATATAGTTACCGCGGTTATCGGAATTCGGACCTTCATCGTGGCCGCGAAAAGCTACTTCCTGTTAACCTAACGGAATAACGGTGTCAATTAACCGTTTCATTAAATTCCTATTTCGATCTACTTTTCTATTATGAGCTTCATGCGAATTAGCGAAAAATGGTTCTATCCTACTAGTCTCGAACGCATGTAACTCAAAACAGCTACGAATATGTTTTTCAGTCTCAACATGCTTTTTAAATGAATTCGTCATGTTATTAATATGTGTAAATCCCCTTTATTCCATACACTACTAGAATCGGAAAAAAGTAAACACGGGAAACAATACATTTAATTTACAACTGCCAGTCAGCCATTGATATTTATCGTAAAGGGAAACATTAAAATGTTTGAAAAAACCATCACGTCGTTTGTAACTTATAGTCATAACTGGGCGAGCACGGCCTAACGTAATTATGTGTTTCTTATTTTCGAAACTTAACCTTGAAAAGCATGTTTCCTCACAAAGCAAATAATCTGTTAAACAACAAGCTAAAGCTATTAATGCCGCCATCCTAATCCTACTGATCGTACTAATTACTTTTATTTACTCTATACCGGATGACATTTTTACCGTCTCGAGCATAATAAGGTGTGTTGTGTAAGTGGAACAGAAGCCATACCCGAGAATATTTGCTTAGTACCATTGAGATTTTACAGGTTCGGAATTTCCTTCAAAAATCATGAAAACTATCCATCCTACGGCCCGTGAGTAAAACGAATAATAGCCAAAATAGGAGATAGTAAACGGCGTAGGCTGCGATCGCGCATGAATGAAAGTTGTACGTGTGTGCGAGCGAAACGCACGCACATTTCTTTTGCGTAGAAACCTAGTAAGCGGCCGCCACTCGCATGGTACAGTCGTGTTAAAACGTTTCCAAAATCGAATTAAAAATCAACGCAATAACATGTCCGATGTAGAAGTTTCTGTATCAATATTCGACATTCCAATCAGATGTGTAACAAATTCTTCACGAAATTTTAGCAGCCTCATCTTGGAAGTTCGATCTTGTTTTCGAAGAAGCCTGTGCGCATTTTGCACGTAAACATCAAATATATGCAGAGCCAACTTTTTATGCCATCGCAATGTTTTTCTCAGGCAAGAATAATAGGAGATCATTTGGTCACCTCGGTCGACTCCAGACATGCCTAAATTATAATCAGCAACTATGTTTGGCTTATTTGAAATTCTTCCATTCTGGTTTTTTACTTTTACCATTTCCAGCTTGTGTTTGTTTGAAATAACCTAAACATCTCGCTTGTGTCTCCACTTGCAAACAGTTATGTCGGCACATGACTGAAAAGCCAGTTCACCTTTTTTCAGTCGTGCTGTAGTCACGGCTGCTGGATTGCCTTTTCGGTTACTACGTAAAGTACACACATACGTCTTTTTCTGCCCAAGACGTCTTGTCAAATCTACAGTTGTAAAAATTATCTGCGTAAAGGACATGGCCTTTGTCTAAATACCCATCAAGAAGATCAAGAACAACCTCTGTACTGTGCAATGTTCCGGGTGGTGGTCTTTCACTTTTGCCCCTATAGACAAGAATTTTCATTACTAAACCATAAGACTCACATAATTCATACAGCTTTATTCCATATTTATGTTTTTTGTTTTTTATATACTGCCTGAAAATCAAAAGCCCTCTCCATAATACCATAGATTCGTCTATGCTAAGATCTTTCTCTGGGTAATATATTTCCGGCATCAAAGTATTGAGTCTTTCCAAGATAGGATTTATTTTATGAAGGCGATTATTCGTAGCTTTATCATCATCTTTCGAAAAGTGAAAATTTCGTAGCAACAACTGAAATCTGTTTCTACTCATGAGGGATCGAAATAACGGCAAATTGTAAAGTTTATCCAATCGCCAGTAGTGAGAAATCACTGGTAATTGTACAATACCCATATAAAGTAACATCCCGATGAACCTTCTCATTTCGTGAGGATTGGTATCTTTCCAATATTTGAACCGTGAATGTTGTTGTAAAGGTCGAGCTGTTCGGTTGGCATAGTCATTAGTAGCATCACCTAAAGTTATGACGAACTCTTCTGAGAAGAATAAATCCGCTAATGACGCCGGTGTGAAGGTATTTACTTTTATGCCTGGCTCACCTGTAAACACAAACTGACTTGGTCTTGAAGATCCATGCGTCCACTGATATTCTGGGTCCAGTTCAGATGACAGTGGTTCGACCAAGGATTCATTGGCACTAGAGCTTGACGAAGAGGTAGACAAATTGCTATGTTCTTCACGTCCTGGGCGAAATTCTTCGCCGGAACCAGAAGAAAAATCACCGTTGTCAGAATCTGATTCTGACATTATATGCAAAATTTGCTCATCACGTACAAGACGTCGTCGCCGCGCGCCGTTGAGAATTACGAGACATTTTGACCGGCGAGAGCGCGCATGCGACCCGCGGTCTTCCCTCGATCGCTTGCACAGTACTAAAAGCTACGATCGCGGCGCGTGGCTCGCGGGGACGAGGGGTCTCGGAAGTGTGCGGGGTGTGTAAGTACCAAGGATGCCGAATCTACGTAATTATACGTATACGTACTTATACGTATACCGGCACCCAAGCTGATTTTTTTTTCGCTGATGCCATATACGTATATATCCGTAAATAGACAAATGTATGGTGGCAACCAAACTTTGGCCATATAGCCAATTTCGGCATTTAATGGGTTAACCGTTCTACGATCTTCAAGTGCAATAGTCGCAACATGGCCGGTTTTTCCAACAAACGTGGCCACCATCTTATTTGAAGTGCTTCGAGAACGAACAACTTTAGTCGGCTTTGGCTCGTCTTGAAAGACCCAGATTGTCGATTGTTGTTTGGAATCAGGATCGTAGGCATAGATCCAAGATTCGTCACCACTGATGATATCGTAGACGTGATTTGACTGTCCTCCGTTGAACCTTTGCAGAATTTTCTTACACCATCTGACGCGGGCCGCCTTGTGATCGTCGGAAAGCAGATGCGGTATCCAACGGCAAACTAGCTTTCTCACACCAAGCGCTTAATGCAAGATCTTCTAAATGGTTGTCCCTGAGATGCCTAATAGAGCCTCAATCTCTCAATACGTCACATGACGAACTTCGAGAATTAGTTGTCTCACAGCACACTGTGTAATTTTGCTTCAATTGCAGTCACCTATATTTTATCCCTTCATCCTATATATCCAGCGAAGAACTAAAACTTCTGGGAAGGAACCATGACTTTATTATGTTTAGTTTAGAAGTTATTTAAACTTTTGCTGACGTCAGCAAAAAACCTCAAGTAAGTCCTCGTGATTCAGAACATTTTCCGTTGATGGTTTTAAAAGCCAAAGAACTTTTTCATGTAGAACCAAACGCTTGTTATTTTTTTGGCGACTACCGAGTGACATCATGGATAGAAATGGATCAGAAGATTCTAAAGCTCGGTGAAATAGGTCAAGCACAGTTGTCTTCCGGTTTAATTTTCTCGTATGGTTTTCCCTATCATAACGCCAGAATTTGTTACGAGATTCAGAAGCTTGCTCACTCAGCATACCAATTGGTAACGGACTAGACTTTATAATTTGACTTCCGTGAGCTAATATTTTGTGGAGCGTAACTGACATGTAGCACCACTCGTATTTTTCTACATATTTTGCAGCGAAATTCGCACAAAATTCGTGAAACTTTTCATGATCTATTTCAAAATTACTTGACAACGCTACTAATATAACATGTAAATAGTCTACAAGCCATTCTTCGACGCCTAGAATGTTCGCAAATGTTTTTCTATGTAAGTCCGACAATGCAGTGCGGGCTGTGTTTCCGTCATTGGATGTTCCTGAATTCGGACGTACGACATCGACTGCCAAAGACATTTTAGTATAAATTTCAGCTTGGATTCTTGTACAAAAGTAAGTAGTTTATCTTTTGCGATGTACAAACTGGCACCAACAGTGAGTAGAAACGCATTATTCATGGCGTATTATGAACTTGTTGAATCGGTGCTTAGATACGGTCTAATATTTTGGGGTAATTCGACAAACACCGAAATGGTGTTTAAAATGCAAAAGCATTGTATTCGGGCTATGTTTAACATCAAAAATACCGACAGTTGTCAACCAATGTTTATAAAATACCATATACTGACACTTCCGTCACTATACATCATGGAAATAGCTTTATTTGTTAGAAGCAATCCTCACTGGTTTCCTCTTCTGTCAGACAATGTCACTAGAAATAGACGTACTAAATATAAAAACTTCTTACAGCCTCACTCTGCAAAAACAGCACTCCTTCATAAAAGCGTGTTTTATTTTTATTTTTATTTTTTTATTTTTATTTCTTTAGGACAACAAACAATTGCGTAATAATGCTTAATACTACAACATAATTAAGGAACATTTAGGTAATAACGCAACCAGCACCGTTATCCACAAAATAATTTTGTAAAAAACTTAATTAGGTACAAGCAAACTTAAGAAAACACTATAAATTTAACTATTATAATGTGATTTACACAACACTTAGTAAAAGGTGAGACAAACTTTTAACAACCGACTTCGAAACCAAATTAAATTAAGCAAAATTTAAATACCTCAAATTCGGAGTGAACCTCATTCGAAAGAAAACTTACGAAGCCGGTTAAGAATAAACAAACAAATCTGTGCAATCTTGGCATTATGAGGAGGTGTGAACAATTTTTTCACAGATATGCTTCCTGAATTGTGCAAGTGACAGAGCAAACAAGTCAACATCAGCAAAATTATCGTTGTAACTTTTCATAATACGCCTTAAAGGAGCTCGTTCGCCTGCGTTAGTCCTGCAAGGCTTGGGGGCAAATAAACTATGAGTATAAGTATCGCGAATACGTTGGGAACGACTAGGTATGCGAATGTAGATTTGGTTTATGAGGTTAATGCAATCAAATTCATTTCGACAGACTTTATATAAAAATGATTGATCAAGATACAGTCTCCTTGATTTAAGAGTTGACAAAGAGAACTTTTCTAGAAGAGTATGATATGAAGACCGTTTCTTAAAAAAAGTGTAGTTTAGAAAACGAAGATATTTACTTTGTACTGATTCAAGCTGGTCACAGTATTTATCATAATGTGGGTTCCATACACACGTGGCATATTCCAGTTGAGATCTTATGAGTGACTTGTATAGTAGTAAAAATGTGGAAGGTTCTTTAAATAGGTTGCAGGTCCGCCTTATAAAGCCGTAAAATTGATAACCCTTAGCTGTGATGTGATCAACGTGAGCATCAAAGTGCAACTTTGAGTCAAAGAGTATACCCAGGTCTTTAATTAAGGAAACTTTTTCTAAATTTGTGCTACAGAGCGAATATGTGGAATGAACGACATAAACTTTTTTGGTAAAAGAGATAGATTTACACTTGGGTAAACTCAACTGCAGCTTATTAGCTAGACAGTAGGCAGAAAAACGATCCAGGTCCTCCTGCAATTTAACACAGTCATCAGTTGAACTTATTTTACGAAACACTTTAAGGTCATCAGCATACAACAAAAAACTGCAGTTCCTAAAGCATGTGTTTACATCATTTATAAATAAAACGAAAAGCAGTGGACCCAGAATTGAGCCCTGCGGTACACCAGATGTCACGTATGGCACCATTAATATATAATAAGATTCCAGAGGTTATTAAAAGTATAAACCAGCCAAACTTATTCAAAAGAGAACTTAAGAAGTTACTTACTGAAAAATGTTACTATTATGTTAAAGATTTTTTAAATGACAGTTTCTAATCTATTTGTGTTATATTTTAATTTTGTTGTGCTTTTGTTATTTTTCTCTTTCTTAATTTTGCTATATTTTCAAGTGGCTATAATTTATTTTGTACGCCAATGGTGGCAAAACATGTTGAAACTTACAGATTTTCACTTTTATATCCACATTTGCATTTATACGTATAATGTTACACATGTTTACAAATAAATATATCTTTATCTTTATCTTTTCCGCTCCTCAACAATCTTGGCCTCAATCGATTTTTTTGAGACTCTCCATTTTCGCACTGCTGGGTCATTTTTGTATCCCAAATGAAGAAGAAACTCAAAAATTCTAATCCATGCGTGCAACGGGCTTAGATCATATTTTAGCGCTTCCGGATTATCTGGCCTCCCCGAAATCTTATCCAGTTTATTAAATTCTGTACATGTGGCATCGCAACACGCGCATCGTAATTGTGATTTAGTATCCGTAATCGCGTTAAATACCTTGCCGTCAATTAAGGTTAAATATAATTTGGGATCTCCAATTACACTATGCCCGGCGCTAGTTTCGGCATAAATAGATGTGAGATCTTTAATTTCCCCCTCAACCCGGTTTTTTTCTTGCAAAAAAATTCTTTAGATTCAGATCGATATTGAATCTTGATAGGGCGACAAAACCTGTAAGATTGAGGGTTTGGGTTTGACCACAGTACGAAACCGTCGTTAGATTTTATTCTTAAAGGTATATAAGTTGTTGTAAATAAACTATGTTCGTCAATTTCGCCATCTGAAAAACTTTACTTATACATCGATTGCCCCGTACTGCCGTCAAACCCCCAAGAACCCTGAAAAACGCAATGAATTGTATCGATTTGTTTTTGGTTGCAGTACTCGTTAATACTTTCATCTAAAGATTCAACGAGTCGACGAAACGAGTGCATAACCAGGCTGAGGAGAGACACTGTTGCTTCTCTTTCCGTTACTAGAACTTCGTCGTCGGGATAGCATTTTTTTTTCGTTGATTGCACTTTATAATAAGCTGGGTAAATATTGTGTCCTCGTGATTTTGCACCATTATAGAGAGTTTTATAGTCCTCAACAGTAAGTTTTCTGTCTATAATTAAACAAAGAGCTTCGTCAGGGCTATACTGTTGTTGGTGTGCACTTTCTCGATTAGATTTTATCATGTTTGCGATTGTTGTTGCTCCAGTAGGGGTTTTAAGGCATTGTTTAATGACAAACTCGAAATCAACGGCAGATTTGCTATTAAGTTTATTTCCGTCTTCGTCTGTTACAATTTTCGAGAAAACTTTTAATATTTTGGCTGCAGGCTGATCTTCTAATTCTTCTGCTAGACGTTTCGAAACACGGCGCTGCTGACGATTGCTCAGACTTTCGTATTGCTTAGAAGTGGAAGGATCCAATGAAACAGGAGTAGGGTTTGGTGGTTCTGTGATGCATTCCATCTCTCTGGATGTAGAAGGAGCATCTACTTGTTCAATGTTAGTTTCTTCCACTTCTGCGATGATTTGAGTGGATTCGGATATTGTTTGTCGTTGTTCTATGTCTGGAGATATCTTATCGTCAGAGCTAACGATAGATTCTTTTAACAGCACTCCGAGATCAAAGGTAGTCGAAAGCCAAATATTGTTTTTCTTTATAAAATGTGACTGCTTTCTGTGACAATCCTTGTACTTCTTTTCACATTTGCTAAAGAATTTTGTCAGTGTATTTTGAATCTTTTTTAAGCTACTGCTGATAATATCAGGAATGCCTTTCGGGTAAATGGCGTTCATGACAATTTCGGTTCGCTGAGTAACATCTAAATCTATTGGTCGAATTTTCGGGCCTTGCAACCGAGCCGATTTGATTCCAATATTTTTAAAACCTCAAGACGAGTCAACTTCAACGGTGTATTCGTCGTATACGTAGCACGCATTGCTGCGCTACTGTTTTCATTCTCGGTAGAATGATAGTCTGCCACTCGCTGACCAACATGAGGGTTGGCGCCCTCATGCCCCCCTAGCATTAAGTCCCCCGGTCGAGGCCCGGAAGGACATCCCCCCGCAGAATGGGTCAAGTCCTGCGGAGGCAATGCAGCGCCATGGGTCTTTAACGGCTCCATGACGCCTCACCCCCGCTTCTCCAGACATCGTGTAAAGATATTGGGTTTTAGCAATGCGCTTGACGAGGGCGGACCCCTTCCCAATATCACACGATGTCCTTCATCGAAGAAAGTACACAAAACATGATTAAAACATCGATGATAATGTGCAACGTATAATTAAAAAGAATGTAGAAAACCCATTAATAGCTTTTTCCTATTCTACTTTTCAACTCTTACGTGACAAGAGTCTAACTTAAAATATTTAATTTTACACCAAAGAAAACCATTATATTTCATTTTACATCAAGAAAGATAGTAAATTGCCATTCAAAGTTATCCAAGAATATTAACAGTAAAGTACAAAGGTGACAGCCCTAACCTCAAAAACAAAAAAATTAATAACTCAAAAGTCCCGCATTATCCAAACCTGTTTTTTTTTTTAATATAGCGTATTATAATATAAAACTATTCATGTTAAAAAGAAATGCGGATACAATGAGACTCAACAAATAAAAATATTTATAATTTTTTGAAAAAAACTTAATTTTTTCTTCTATTTACGATTATTAAAAAAAAAAAAAAAACACTAATGTAGTAAATATAATAGTCCTTTTTAAGACCTCATCTATAACAATTGCAAAATATTGAGATGATTTAAAATATTTGAGACGAAATAATGCATTTCTATGGTTTCCATGGAGTTTTCTCAAGTTTTCAAATAACTTCTAAACTAAAAATAATAAAGTCATGGTTCCTTCCCAAAAGTTTTAGTTCTTCGCTGGATATATAGGATGAAGGGATAAAATATAGGTGACCGCAATTGAAGCAAAATTACACAGTGTGCACAGCAATGATGTTATCTTCAGTGAAGGCGGATTTCGGGCGTCCTTCGCGAGATTTGTCACTAACACAAGTATGTCCACCCTGGAATTCTAAATACCAGCGTTCGACAGTCCGCAGACATGGGGCTTCATCACTGAACACAGATGTTAGTTCTTCAAAACACTGAAGCCGTGTCAGGCCTCTTCTAAAGTTGTAGAAAATTATTGCACGAACATTTTCCTTAGAAAGATTCATTTTCGTACGTAACCAGACAGATTCCAATCGACGCTTTGACTAAACAATAGCATTAATCCTAATACTTTCAACTGTTTTGAGATTCCAAATTTAAACACATTCGAATATAATTCCCGGCAAATTTGAATTTGGAACTGTTCAGTTCCAAATTCAAAATTGCCGGGAAATATGGAAACGACAGAACTTAAAAGGTATGCCTCGTAATGCTGTTCCTCTGATTATTGCAAACTTCAATCTGATAACAGCCACTAAATCGAATATAAAATATTCTCCATAATAGAAGCGTGCTTGCCTTTATTGGTATGTGCCACAAGCAATTAATATTTAAATCACTGTAAGCTAGGATTGGGAATTCTCTAACATTTTCTGAATTCAAATTTATGTTTCTAAAGTCTGCACTAGCTCTATTTAGATAGCGTTGCCTAACATAGTCATTTGGTGTTTCCATATTTCTATTTACTATTTCATGAATTTGATCCGCATCATCCCTATCCCTTACTCTTGTGTGGAATGTATTAATTAAAGCAGCAGCTACAGCTAAATCTACCATCACGTGTGTGGAAGCCCTGTTAAAATAATTTTGTCGAAATATTTTAAAAGCAGTTTAAAAACTGCCATTTACTACCTCAACAACCCATCGAGTCATCGACACATAGTGGCGGGCCCTGGATTTATTAGCATCCCTTGTTGGAGACAATGAACCTTTGTCTCCAGAAGATGGTGAATCTCAGGACGTGATAACCACAATTTTCTAAAAGTGAGTCCCTAAAAAGACCCGATCCAGTATCAACACATCTCCTGCTTGGAAGTATCGTCTTAATGAACTGGATTCATTATTTATTATATCCGCATCTGAGGTTGTCGCAGGATAAGGGCCAAGAATATGTATAATGTAACCATCACTACACACAATAAGGAAAGGATTTGCAAGATTACGATACTTATGTAATGAGTATGTTTTTTTTGGTACAAATAATTGGAACTTTTTTTCTATATAAATATTATGTTCCATCTGCAATTATAATGGGCCTCCTCTCTTCTCCCCCATAAAGATCATTAGGAATCAGTAGATTCCTTTGAGCTATTTCCACTTCTTTTTTTGTTTTGTAAAAAGTTGTTGTTATTTTTCACTTTTTAATTGTGGTACCTACCTCACACAAATTCGAATACCACTACCTGCTATGTAAATAACAGTGGCGGAGTAACTTAAAACATCGTCCAGATATACTAACTGGGAAAAATACGTAATATTGAAGCTAACTCAAAAACTACGCAAGCAAAGTTAACTATTAATAAGACCATTATTGTATCATGTGTGCAAATAAATATATTCTAATCTATTCTATTCTTATATTGTAATGAGATCATCATGGACCTTGTCGGGCACCATGCCCGCACAACCATTAAAACCTCCCGTCTTCCCATTATTTCTACTTTTGAGGTAGACGAAAAGATACTTAGTCAAAATACTGAAAATAAGAGCCATGATTCTGGCGCGTCTCGGGGTGGCTGTGGACCTAAACTGCAACGGGCAGCATATGGCGTCCGAGCGATCTCCAGCTATGAACTCCGTCGTTAAAATGCGACGGTTGCTGAGACTGACTGGAACAAGAGAGATTGTTAAGATGTAATTTGTCACATGGATAGAACATGACCAGGAGAAGGACAGACTACTTTCTATCCTGAATCGCAGACAAAGTCGCGGGCAACAGCTAGTAATAACTATACTACTAAGAATAAATAAAAATAAACACACTCACCTGATAATACAAGATTAATTTACACATTAGTGTACCGAAGAACCATGTTTTTGTGAAGTCCCACAGCACGGTGGGCGGCAACAAACGAGCAGCACCTTAAAATCTGCCACGGCCAGGTTTATAATAAAATAATGCGCTGCAGTCTTCAACCAACGATTCATATACAATGCGATGAATACTGCAGCGTTCCCTAACAGCCCAATCAGAAAGACGATAGCACTAAGTGCTATTTTAACGGCCATTCATATGGCTGAGGGTATATAAAATTCTTTATCATTTCTATGAAATTACTATTTCTTATTTTTTAGTTCCCGGAGCGGAGAAATTTTTGCCGTAGTTTCATAAAGTTAAAGTACGGATATCAGACAAAAAAGATAAATACTGAGGAGGCCAGTGGTGAAATCCACCAGCTGCACTGGGCTGATTGTTCTAAAAAATATAATTTATAGGTAGTCATAATAATCGTAACGTAAAAATAGCTCAGGGGACTTGATCAGTTGACTAGATCCGGGGTGTCCAGCGTGTCGAAGATTACTGCTGCTGCTGCCCCAGCTGCAGCGAAGGCTTGCCTTTTTTTTTTGTAAAAAATAAACAATTAGCTTTTGTCCTGCAGTTATTTCATCAGCAATATTTTGTCGAATTAGAAATTATTTCCCAAAGCTGCAGCTTGGGTACCGGAGGCGTCGACGGGGTGCCGGCAGTCAACCGGCACCCGATGCGCACAGGAGATGGTTTTATAATTTTTTTTTTTTTTAAAGACACTTTATTAGTTTTTTTATGCTTTTAAGCTTACATATATCAAATATACTTACTTCTGCCGCTTTGCGGCGCGGCGCGTCCGAGAGGAGCGTTCGTGCCAGCTGTTTCAGGCTCTTTCGAGACTGCAGCTCGTGCTTCACTCCCGGATCGAGCGCGGCAAGGAATTTATTCATTTGCAACCTTGCTTTGCGCATAAGCGCAAGCTCTTCTTCGTAATTTCTAAAAATATAAATGAGGAAGGTAAATATTATAAGAATATAAAAACTGATAAATACAAAAAACTATTTGAAAAATAATACAATACCTTGAGTTTGGCCCGGCAATCGGCTCTATACGCTCTATAGCCTCCCCCGTCCCCCTTCCGTCAATCACACGAAAGAGAAAAACGTGTAAAGAGCCGCATCCTATGTGCCAACTAGGCCGCTTCCTGTTTTTTTTCAACATCCGGATTTCTTGCAACCCTGGTGAAACCCTGCAAATGGCAGGGAAACTTTCATTGCTTTCGGTTACTAGTCTAACTAGTGCAATATTTCATTACAAAGTACTCACTTGGCGCCAATAATCATGTAATCCGGCACATGTACAAGTATGTGAATTTTTTAGGCTTTCACCCTAAAACGGCTGTACGGATTTAGATGGAATTTGTCACATGGGTAGAACATGGCCAGGAGATGGACATAGACTACGTTTTATCCTGAATCGCTGTCGAATTCGCGGGCAACAGCTAGTAATAACTATACAACTAAGAATAAATAAAAATAAACACACTCACCTGACAGTAGAGCACAATTTTACACATCAGCGTCCCAAAAAACCAAGTTTTTGTGACGTCCCATGGCACGGTGGGCGGCAAACAGATGATAAGTACCATGGCATCTGCCACGGCCAGGTTTAATAAAAAATATGAGGTACAGTCTTTGACCTACGAATCATGTACATCGCTGTACACACAGCGATGTTCCCTGTTGTGCCAACTAGAAAAACGGTAGCACAAAGTGCTACCAATAGCCATTCGTATGAATTTGGCGACATAAATGCATGTAACATATTTATATAGTCTGTTTTGCTCATGTTACAGTATTCTTGTCCAACACAAGAAGCATCCTTCACTAGTATTGCTTTTGTGTTATTATTCTCTACCATAGTGTTTGTAGAAGTAGACGTGTGTATAAACTGGGAGATTGTTAGAAAAAATATTTTCATTGATGCTATTTTTCTTTAGTTTTTGCGCCTCCTGTTAAAGAAAAGTCTTTAGTTAATTGGGCAATTTGGCTTCGGCAGTAATAGCTGTAAATTCTCAATGGGGGAGTTTTATTCCTGGCGGCTCCAAATTAAAAAGTAACGTAATAATAATTAATAAATTCTTTTCCATGAGAAAAAAATTTAAAGTACAAGGTGTCCAGAAAGGGTATCGGGTATTTGTAAGTTCAATGAAACAAAAATTATTTGTATCCAATAAAAAAGTTAATTGTTTATTATTAGCATATCAATTGGAGAATTATTTGGAAAAGATGATGTTATACAAATGATGACCGTTATGTTGCTGGCACTCTTCTAAACGGAAACGAAGATTGGCGATAACACGTTGACACATAGCTATTGATATTGCTGCCATTTCTGACCTGATGTTTTGCTTTAACTGGGTTAGATTCGTCGGATTGTTTTGATAAACCTTACTTTTAAGGTATCCCCATGCAAAATAATCAAGTGGGCTAAGGCCGGGGCTTCTGGGAGGCCAGTTGATGTTACCCCTACGCGAAATGACTTTATTAGGGAATAATTCGTTAACAACTTCCATTGAGTCATTTGAGGTATGGCAAGTGGCCCCATCTTGCTGGAACCACGTTCTTGAGTTGAAACCTGCAAACTCCTGCAACTCTGGGACCAAAACATTTCGCAACATATCGCAATAACGGTCACTATTCACATTAATTGCTCGGCCTCGTTGATCTTCATGAAAATAAGGACCAATTATGCCTTTAGCAGACATAGCGGCCCAAACAACGACCTTTGGGCTATGCAGGGGTCGTTCATGCTTTCGTCTCGGATTCTCCACTGCCCAGTACCGACAATTCTGCTTATTAACATGACCATTCAGGTGAAAATTTGCTTCGTCACTGAACAGTATGTTGTTAAAGTTGTTAAATCGCTGCAGCATTTCGTTCGCAAAATTCAGTCGATTAGCATAGTCCGTATCCTTCAATTCTTGAACCAATTGAATTTTATAGGCTTTTAGATGTAAGTCTTTCTTTAAAATCGAATGTAAAGACGATTTTTTTATGTTCAACGCTTGGCTTCGCTTTCGGATGGATAAAGACGGATTTTGACGAACCGACGCCTCAACTTCTTCAATTGTTTCTTCATCGCGAACTGTACGAGGACGACCAGAGTTTTGAATTTTAACTGTCGCACCTGTATTCTCGAACATCCTGATCCATTTCCTAATGCTATCGTCACTTGGCGCGTGGCGTGTACGATATTCCGCACGATAGAGACGTTGAGCAGTCACTATTGAATCACCATTACGATAATACGCTCGTACGCAAAATGCGCGATGCGTCCCCGAGTACTGTTCCATCGTGACTAAAACTCCACAAAATGGCGGACGCCACGAACCCCTCCCCGCACCCTTTAGACGCCCCGTTTCGAATATGGCGCGAAAACAAATACCCGATACCCTTTCTGGACACCTTGTATAATTTTTATGGCATACGAACAAAGAAAATTGGAAAATGACTTGGAAAATTAAAGGAAAAGCACGTGGGACAACATATTCCCATTGCCTGGAAAGAAATTAAAAAAACTAAGTGCGACTACTTAATATTTGAACATAATTTTCTTGGATTTTTTTCTTGTTAGGTTAATAATTGACTCAAAATGCAGGGGGTACTTCGCTGAGATAGGGTGGGGTATTATAAATATATGATGTACTGTAATGAAAGTGGTTTTATTTTGAGGACTATTTTACTTTCTAATATATAAAAAAAGTAATGAAAGTGTTTTTGATAAACATTTATCTATCAACATTGTTGTTCTGAGGTTTGGTGAAAATGTATCATGCAGGGGTACACACATAGGGTCACCTTACATATTTGGCACATGTACTTCGAACGGGTATCCTTCTGTCTCGTACTACAGAATCTGCACCTCTTTCTAGTGGTCATGGGTTCCAAGTAATGCTGCCCTTTGTAACCCAGTCTTAATTCATCTGGGACGCCAAACACTCCTCCTTTTTTATTTTTCCAAATTATTGGGTTGTCTTTATGAATATTTATGTACTCAGACTTTAATTTTCTGGCCAAACGCAAACGAAAATCTCGATGTATGTTTTTCCTTGTTTCATTTTCATGTTGATATATGATATAAGCATTTATTACAGCACACTCAAATAAAAACCAAAACAATCTTGGCCATGTTTTTTTGGATCTGCGTCCAATGGAGTATGAGCTACGGTAATGATCAAAATGATCAACTCCACCCATGTTTCGGGTGTAATCAGCAATAGCAGTTGGGCAATACATTTTCTTCTTTTCGCCATTCTTTTGTCTTCTTTCTATTAGTTCTATTTTTCTAGGGTTTACGGCTGTTGTAAGGACGGTCACGTCTTTAGTATCTTTCCACTTAACTACCCCAACAGGGTGACAGTATCTGTATGTAAATTCTCCTGGTTGTAGTTGTTCTTTCTTACTTTCTTTTTTGACAAAATCTTTAGGAAGTCCTTTTCGTGATAGTCTAACAGTACCAATAGCAAATATTCCTTTGTAATATAAATATTCCATAAGAGCGACAGAGGAAAAAAAATTGTCAAAGACTATCAATGTGTCCTTTGGTACGTTAACACACAGAATTTTCACCACTCTGTAACCCAGTCCTTCACTGTCGGCATTTTTATCTTTACCTGTATAGATGTCACATTGGTAAAGGTATCCTGTTTTCGCATCACATCTGCACCACGCCTTGTACCCTCGTTTAATCGGTTTACGGCATATACTGTTTTTTGGAATCACGACCTTTAAACTTTATCATGCTTTCATCGATTGATTGTGATTGAGAATTGGTAGCGTTTCCTTGAAAAGTTTTATTTAAAATGTTCAACATTGGCCTTATTTTTTTAAGTTTATCATGATCTTTATTATTTAGTGGTAAATGAGTAGTAATATCGCAAACGTGTATATTCTCTAATATTTTTTTTAAATCTTTTACAACGCATTGTTCCAGATATATCCTGATTATTGTAAAATGGGTCTGAATTCCAGTATAATTCGATATCTGATTGTGGGGCAATTCCCATATGGGGGTACCTCTGTTGTCGTGTTTTGTAGTAGGTTGTAACTTTCTACTAAAATCACGATCTTCAAAGTAACCTACTTTTTTACTCCACTTTCTTTGCTTCTCCTGTAATTCAGCATAAGTTGGCTCAAGTAGCACACAAAGTTGATCATCGTCGGGAGCTAAGGAAATGGCCATCTCTTCTTGTTCAACTATAACCTCAGGAGTTTGCTCAAAATCTCCCAGACTCTGAGACACACTTTCACTGTTGGTATGTGGAAACTTAGATTTCGGCAGATGTTGAGATGAAGTTGTCGCGATGTTATACGGAAATGTATATTCTGGTGAAGCATCGGGTGAAATCGTCCTGGCACCAGGTAGCGTAGGTGAAAGCTGGGAAGGACCAAAAACAGCATTGTCCAGATGTGCCGGTGTCTGCAAAAACTGGGATGTGCTGGCCACAGGTTCTGGTGTGTCGTGTGCTGGTGGACTCTGAGACATAGGTGAAAGCTGGGAATGACCAGAAACAGCATTGTCCAGATGTGCCGGTGTCTGCAAAAACTGGGATGTGCTGGCCACAGGTTCTGGTGTGTCGTGTGCTGGTGGACTCTGAGACATAGGTGAAAGCTGGGAATGACCAGAAACAGCATTGTCCAGATGTACCGGTGTCTGCAAAAACTGGGATGTGCTGGCCACAGGTTCTGGTGTGTCGTGTGCTGGTGGACGCTGAGACAAGCAATCTCTGCATGTGCATATTAAAGTAGGTAGTGTGCGCTTTGGTGGACACTTAGATGAAGCTTCTGTGTCGCCCTGTGATGGACCTAGCATTGCATCAGCAAGTGAAGATTTCGGTAAAAGATGTGATTTATAATTCTTGTCGACATGCAGAACCTCCTGGCCTGAATTTGACAAATAGTGGTCATTTTCTTGTAACAGTTGTGCTTGTGCAGGACTACCCTCAAGTATATGTAACAAATCGTCATTCGAAATACCTTGCATGTTGTCCAAAGCAGTGTCCATAACTCGAGAATAGTTATCTTTAAGACTCGCCTCGCAATCGTCATCCTCGCTACTCTCTTCCGACGACTGCCAATATTGGAGGATGTTCTCAATTTCGTGGTCTTTAACGGTTTTCTAAAATAATATAATAATAATCAGGCAAAGGTAGCATAAGTCCCACAAAACAAAAACGTTAACAGGCAACGGTCACATTTGTCCCACAACATTTGGGAAGATATTGTGACAAATATTTACAATAATCTACAACAAAATATGTCAAATCCACAAGAAAATCAAATAATCTACAACATATCCAAAAATCACACGACTTACCTTTTGTTTTTTCGACATTATTAATAAAAATGTTCACTGTACTACGAAAACAGAGGCGCGCAACTGACTCACGAAATCAAATGGCTGTCACTTTGACAATTGCGTTCGGATGCACAGTTTTTTATTCTGGACCCATAGATAATATATTTAGGGTAGCCATTTTTATAAATTGTGGAGTTTATATTACCAGAGCCTGGAAAGGACAACGAAAAATGATGTGGGACCGAATCGTACCGGGGCAATATATCCTTAGTAAGGAAGTTGTTACGGAAAATCTTTAAAAGATGCGGTGGATCGTGAAATAAAAAAAGTAAAATATAACTCCTTTAATCTAAACAGTCGAATTATTTACACAAAGAACGATAAATTGAAGCTCAAGATTTGACTTGGCTAGTTTTTACCAGCAAGCTAACATTTTAGAGGAGTAACATAATATGTTGACCTTCCATATAAACGGGAATTTGCCTATCATAAAGAACAAAGATATAAATATGCCTAGTTAGAAATAGCTGTGATCTACGTCGAAAAAAAATAGCGCCCAACTGTAAGCCGCTAAATGCACGCACACTAGAAAAGCATAATAACAGCACAATGACGTGGCGCAAGTGTAAGTAGCTGTGTAATGTAGCTGTCACGCACACCAGCATAACAAAGTTGCCGTGTTTGTTTGAGTTCTTTTGCAGCGCGACACTATGGCCATATAAAGATATTTATGGCATATAAATAATCAAAGATAAAGAAAATAAGTTGATTAGCCAAATATAAGATAACTTGTAAGTAAAAACTAGCCAAGTCAAATCTTGAGCTTCAATTTATCGTGCTTTGTGTAAATAATTCGACTTTTTAGATTAAAGGAGTTATATTTTTATAGAGTAAACACTGTTATAGTAGAAAAAACAAGAAATTTTGTTTTAAAATTATTTAAGAATGTTGTTTGTTCTTATAAATCAATTTCAGGATTATCTACAGAACTTGGCACCCATTTAGATCTCAATTCTTTTGTCGGCGAAGTCATCAACCACCTATTCCTAATATTGAACTTGGCTCCCAATTTCACATTTATGTTTTTGTTGGGATATTATTTACTCCAAGGAGTTAGAAACTTTAAAGTGTCCTCCTCAAAAGAGGAACTAGAGTCCTCTACAATCCTCCATACTAGCAGTTAAATAAAGTTAGCACTCACCGAGAAAATTTTGTCCGTTGAAAGATAGGTCGTTGATGTCGGTGACAATACTGGTGATGACGCTTTCAACACTATAACCGAGGACGATTAACGCCGCTTGTTGCTACGCTTCGTACGCGTATAATCTGTATACATTATTATTATGTTCCGTAAGCATTCTTTATGCTCTTTGGATATGAGCGGCTCTTTATCCGAATCCGATTGGAATCGACGCCAAACATTACGGAACGAGCGCACGATCCGACGCAAGCCGCGGTTGGGAGCGATATTATATTAAATTTAATATAATATCATTGGATTTAAGGGATACTGTTCACATTGGAAATTACTATAATTTAAATATTGATGAATGTACCTACTCATCCCAGCAGTTAACACATATTCCAGGTTTTAATCAACTTACAGATGGTGGTTACAATAACTGAGCTGCATGACTTGTTATCTCACTCTTATTGGGTTGGCAACATGTAGGTACATGATTTATGGGTATAACATGTCACTATGATGACAGCATACATTATATACGTTTTAATGTTTTCTTATAAGGAGACAGTAAGCGAAGGCATATTACAGAAAAAATCCATTAATTTTCCTATCTTCACAAATCTAAAACTCAACGTCATCATACTGTGAGATAATATGAAATGAACTGAAAAGATTTTTACAGCCTATATTGTGTCCCACTACTGGGTAAAGGCCTCCCCTTTTTCCTTCCAAATATCTCTGTTTAGAACGATTTCTGGCCATGTTGGCGTCCAGTGAGTGACGATCTTTGCCCATCCGTCCGGGTGCATTCGTGTGACGTGGTCGGCCCACGCCCACGTCAGCCTGGCTGTTTTTTCTCCAGCATCCGCTACTTGAGTTATGGAGCGCAGGGTGGTGTTTCTAACGCAGTCTGTCCGCGTGACACCTTTTATGCTGCGCTCCATTGCTCGCTGGCAAATCTTGAGTTTGGACTTCTGTTGTTCAGTAAGTGACCAACTTTGTGCACCAGTAATATTATAATCTCATCAAATAATTATGAAAATATATAGTTACCTATCTACTCTATGAAAACAAACTATTGTTACATCAACTATCTAATAATATTGTACCAATAAGGAAAAATCAATCTCTATCTGTGACAATACTGGTGATGACGCTTTCAACACTATAACCGAGGACGATGACAGGAACGTAGATTAACGCCGCTTGTTGCTACGCTTCGTACGCGTACAATCTGTATACATTATTATTATGTGCCGTAAGCACTCGTTATGCTCTTTGGCTATGAGCGGCTCTTTATCCGAATCCGATTGGAATCGACGCCAAACATTACGGAACGAGCGCATGATCCGACGCAAGCCGCGGTTGGGAGCGTCCGCCATTTTGATTTTTGATTCACAAGACGTTTTCGAGTTTTTGAGTCAGACTGTGGACAAAGAAAAGTTGTGGTTAATATAAATTAAAGGAAAAGAGAGAAAGACAGAAAATGTGTTTGGCATCTTTCTTCTTATGAATGAAAGAAAAAGAGAGTAAGATAGAAAACGTGTTTTTGTGAAAAAGTCCCATAAAAATAGACTTTTAGTTCCACTAAAAACAACGTGATGCTGTGGCACTTCAATTGAGACGTCAAAAGTGCTAATAAAATCGTATTAGCGATGAAATGTCGTAGGTATTGTTCATTCAGATCATGTTTTTTGATGTTTTATAGGCCTATTTGGGGGTTCAATTCTTCCCGTTTCTTTCAAAAGAAGAAGTTTCGAAAGCAATAAAATATTAATACCTACTATCTTATTGCATTTAAGGGCTCAAAAAACTCAATCGCGGTCGATCGTCGTCGCGACACTCGCCTTAAAATATGTCACCTCATATTATTTGAAAACATCACACAAAATTGTGGGGAAAAGAATAATTCTAGCCGCTGCCGCGCCGCTGCGGTGCCAGCTGTTTCAGGCTCTTTCGAGACTGCAGCTCTTGCTTCACTCCCGGATCGAGCGCGGCAAGGAATTTATTCATTTGCAACCTTGCTTTGCGCATAAGCGCAAGCTCTTCTTCGTAATTTCTAAATATATAAATGAGGAAGGTAAATTATAAGAATATAAAACTAATAAATACAAAAAACTATTTGAAAAATAATACAATACCTTGAGTTTGGCCCGGCAATCGGCTCTATAGCCTCCCCGTCCCCCTTCCCCGTGCATCACAATCAAACGAAAGAAACAAACGTGTAAAGAGCCGCATGCTATGTGCCAACTAGGCCGCTTCCTGTTTTTTTCAACTTCCGGATTTCTTGCAACCCTGGTGAAACCCTGCAAATAGCAGGGAAACTTTCATTGCTTTCGGTTACTAGCCTAACTAGTGCAATATTTCATTACAAAGTACTCACTTGACGCCAATAATCATGTAATCCAGCACATGTACAAGTATGTGAGTTTTTTAGGCTTTCACGCTAAAACGGCTGTACGGATTTAGATGGAATTTGTCACATGGGTAGAACATGGCCAGGAGATGGACATAGACTACGTTTTATCCTGAATCGCTAGTAATAACTATACAACTAAGAATAAATAAAAATAAACACACTCACCTGACAGTAGAGCACAATTTTACACATCAGCGTCCCAAAAAACCACGTTTTTGTGACGTCCCATAGCACGGTGGGCGGCAAACAGATGATAAGTACCATGGCATCTGCCACGGCCAGGTTTAATAAAAAAATATGAGGCACAGTCTTTGACCTACGAATCATGTACATCGCTGTACACACAGCGATGTTCCCTGTTGTGCCAACTAGAAAAACGGTAGCACGAAGTGCTACCAATAGCCATTCGTATGAATTTGGCGACATAAATTCATGTAACATATTTATGTACTCTGTTTTGCTCATGTTACAGTATTCTTTTCCAACACAAGAAGCATCCTTCACTAGTATTGCTTTTTGTGTTATTATTCTCTACCATAGTGTCTGTAGAAGTAGACGTGTGTATAAACTGGGAGATTGTTAGAAAAAATATTTTCATTGATGCCATTTTTCTTTAGTTTTTGCGCCTCCTGTTAAAGAAAAATCTTTAGTTAATTGGGCAATTTGGCTTCGGCAGTAATAGCTGTAAATTCTCAATGGGGGAGTTTTATTCCTGGCGGCTCCAAATTAAAAAGTAACGTAATAATAATTAATAAATTCTTTTCCATGAGTTCCAAAAAAATTTAAAGTACATAAATTGCACAAGGAAATGAAATTAACGACCCCGGACTATAAACTTAGTGGAAGCTTTGGAGGGCTATCACAATTTTTCTTGAATTTGTAGTGTAGTGCGTCCGAGAGGAGCGTTCGTGCCAGCTGTTTCAGGCTCTTTCGAGACTGCGGCTCTTGCTTCACTCCCGGATCGAGCGCGGCAAGGAATTTATTCATTTGCAACCTTGCTTTGCGCATAAGCGCAAGCTCTTCTTCGTAATTTCTAAATATATAAATGAGGAAGGTAAATTATAAGAATATAAAACTAATAAATACAAAAAACTATTTGAAAAATAATACAATACCTTGAGTTTGGCCCGGCAATCGGCTCTATAGCCTCCCCGTCCCCCTTCCCCGTGCATCACAATCAAACGAAAGAAACAAACGTGTAAAGAGCCGCATGCTATGTGCCAACTAGGCCGCTTCCTGTTTTTTTCAACTTCCGGATTTCTTGCAACCATGGTGAAACCCTGCAAATGGCAGGGAAACTTTCATTGCTTTCGCTTACTAGCCTAACTAGTGCAATATTTCATTACAAAGTACTCACTTGGCGCCAATCATCATGTAATCCAGCACATGTACAAGTATGTGAGTTTTTTAGGCTTTCACGCTAAAACGGCTGTACGGATTTAGATGGAATTTGTCACATGGGTAGAACATGGCCAGGAGATGGACATAGACTACGTTTTATCCTGAATCGCTAGTAATAACTATACAACTAAGAATAAATAAAAATAAACACACTCACCTGACAGTAGAGCACAATTTTACACATCAGCGTCCCAAAAAACCACGTTTTTGTGACGTCCCATAGCACGGTGGGCGGCAAACAGATGATAAGTACCATGGCATCTGCCACGGCCAGGTTTAATAAAAAAATATGAGGCACAGTCTTTGACCTACGAATCATGTACATCGCTGTACACACAGCGATGTTCCCTGTTGTGCCAACTAGAAAAACGGTAGCACGAAGTGCTACCAATAGCCATTCGTATGAATTTGGCGACATAAATTCATGTAACATATTTATGTACTCTGTTTTGCTCATGTTACAGTATTCTTTTCCAACACAAGAAGCATCCTTCACTAGTATTGCTTTTGTGTTATTATTCTCTACCATAGTGTCTGTAGAAGTAGACGTGTGTATAAACTGGGAGATTGTTAGAAAAAATATTTTCATTGATGCCATTTTTCTTTAGTTTTTGCGCCTCCTGTTAAAGAAAAATCTTTAGTTAATTGGGCAATTTGGCTTCGGCAGTAATAGCTGTAAATTCTCAATGTGGGAGTTTTATTCCTGGCGGCTCCAAATTAAAAAGTAACGTAATAATAATTAATAAATTCTTTTCCATGAGTTCCAAAAAAATTTAAAGTACATAAATTGCACAAGGAAATGAAATTAACGACCCCGGACTATAAACTTAGTGGAAGCTTTGGAGGGCTATCACAATTTTTCTTGAATTTGTAGTGTAGTGCGTCCGAGAGGAGCGTTCGTGCCAGCTGTTTCAGGCTCTTTCGAGACTGCAGCTCTTGCTTCACTCCCGGATCGAGCGCGGCAAGGAATTTATTCATTTGCAACCTTGCTTTGCGCATAAGCGCAAGCTCTTCTTCGTAATTTCTAAATATATAAATGAGGAAGGTAAATTATAAGAATATAAAACTAATAAATACAAAAAACTATTTGAAAAATAATACAATACCTTGAGTTTGGCCCGGCAATCGGCTCTATAGCCTCCCCGTCCCCCTTCCCCGTGCATCACAATCAAACGAAAGAAACAAACGTGTAAAGAGCCGCATGCTATGTGCCAACTAGGCCGCTTCCTGTTTTTTTCAACTTCCGGATTTCTTGCAACCATGGTGAAACCCTGCAAATGGCAGGGAAACTTTCATTGCTTTCGCTTACTAGCCTAACTAGTGCAATATTTCATTACAAAGTACTCACTTGGCGCCAATCATCATGTAATCCAGCACATGTACAAGTATGTGAGTTTTTTAGGCTTTCACGCTAAAACGGCTGTACGGATTTAGATGGAATTTGTCACATGGGTAGAACATGGCCAGGAGATGGACATAGACTACGTTTTATCCTGAATCGCTGTCGAATTCGCGGGAAACAGCTAGTAATAACTATACAACTAAGAATAAATAAAAATAAACACACTCACCTGACAGTAGAGCACAATTTTACACATCAGCGTCCCAAAAAACCACGTTTTTGTGACGTCCCATAGCACGGTGGGCGGCAAACAGATGATAAGTACCATGGCATCTGCCACGGCCAGGTTTAATAAAAAAATATGAGGCACAGTCTTTGACCTACGAATCATGTACATCGCTGTACACACAGCGATGTTCCCTGTTGTGCCAACTAGAAAAACGGTAGCACGAAGTGCTACCAATAGCCATTCGTATGAATTTGGCGACATAAATTCATGTAACATATTTATGTACTCTGTTTTGCTCATGTTACAGTATTCTTTTCCAACACAAGAAGCATCCTTCACTAGTATTGCTTTTGTGTTATTATTCTCTACCATAGTGTCTGTAGAAGTAGACGTGTGTATAAACTGGGAGATTGTTAGAAAAAATATTTTCATTGATGCCATTTTTCTTTAGTTTTTGCGCCTCCTGTTAAAGAAAAATCTTTAGTTAATTGGGCAATTTGGCTTCGGCAGTAATAGCTGTAAATTCTCAATGGGGGAGTTTTATTCCTGGCGGCTCCAAATTAAAAAGTAACGTAATAATAATTAATAAATTCTTTTCCATGAGTTCCAAAAAAATTTAAAGTACATAAATTGCACAAGGAAATGAAATTAACGACCCCGGACTATAAACTTAGTGGAAGCTTTGGAGGGCTATCACAATTTTTC
Source organism: Lithophane socia (assembly GCA_947522985.1). Classification (NCBI taxonomy): domain Eukaryota; kingdom Metazoa; phylum Arthropoda; class Insecta; order Lepidoptera; family Noctuidae; genus Lithophane; species Lithophane socia. The sequence continues at coordinate 5,956,989 of OX383280.1, forward strand.
TTGAATTTGTAGTGTAGTGCGTCCGAGAGGAGCGTTCGTGCCAGCTGTTTCAGGCTCTTTCGAGACTGCGGCTCTTGCTTCACTCCCGGATCGAGCGCGGCAAGGAATTTATTCATTTGCAACCTTGCTTTGCGCATAAGCGCAAGCTCTTCTTCGTAATTTCTAAATATATAAATGAGGAAGGTAAATTATAAGAATATAAAACTAATAAATACAAAAAACTATTTGAAAAATAATACAATACCTTGAGTTTGGCCCGGCAATCGGCTCTATAGCCTCCCCGTCCCCCTTCCCCGTGCATCACAATCAAACGAAAGAAACAAACGTGTAAAGAGCCGCATGCTATGTGCCAACTAGGCCGCTTCCTGTTTTTTTCAACTTCCGGATTTCTTGCAACCATGGTGAAACCCTGCAAATGGCAGGGAAACTTTCATTGCTTTCGCTTACTAGCCTAACTAGTGCAATATTTCATTACAAAGTACTCACTTGGCGCCAATCATCATGTAATCCAGCACATGTACAAGTATGTGAGTTTTTTAGGCTTTCACGCTAAAACGGCTGTACGGATTTAGATGGAATTTGTCACATGGGTAGAACATGGCCAGGAGATGGACATAGACTACGTTTTATCCTGAATCGCTAGTAATAACTATACAACTAAGAATAAATAAAAATAAACACACTCACCTGACAGTAGAGCACAATTTTACACATCAGCGTCCCAAAAAACCACGTTTTTGTGACGTCCCATAGCACGGTGGGCGGCAAACAGATGATAAGTACCATGGCATCTGCCACGGCCAGGTTTAATAAAAAAATATGAGGCACAGTCTTTGACCTACGAATCATGTACATCGCTGTACACACAGCGATGTTCCCTGTTGTGCCAACTAGAAAAACGGTAGCACGAAGTGCTACCAATAGCCATTCGTATGAATTTGGCGACATAAATTCATGTAACATATTTGTGTACTCTGTTTTGCTCATGTTACAGTATTCTTTTCCAACACAAGAAGCATCCTTCACTAGTATTGCTTTTGTGTTATTATTCTCTACCATAGTGTCTGTAGAAGTAGACGTGTGTATAAACTGGGAGATTGTTAGAAAAAATATTTTCATTGATGCCATTTTTCTTTAGTTTTTGCGCCTCCTGTTAAAGAAAAATCTTTAGTTAATTGGGCAATTTGGCTTCGGCAGTAATAGCTGTAAATTCTCAATGGGGGAGTTTTATTCCTGGCGGCTCCAAATTAAAAAGTAACGTAATAATAATTAATAAATTCTTTTCCATGAGTTCCAAAAAAATTTAAAGTACATAAATTGCACAAGGAAATGAAATTAACGACCCCGGACTATAAACTTAGTGGAAGCTTTGGAGGGCTATCACAATTTTTCTTGAATTTGTAGTGTAGTGCGTCCGAGAGGAGCGTTCGTGCCAGCTGTTTCAGGCTCTTTCGAGACTGCAGCTCTTGCTTCACTCCCGGATCGAGCGCGGCAAGGAATTTATTCATTTGCAACCTTGCTTTGCGCATAAGCGCAAGCTCTTCTTCGTAATTTCTAAATATATAAATGAGGAAGGTAAATTATAAGAATATAAAACTAATAAATACAAAAAACTATTTGAAAAATAATACAATACCTTGAGTTTGGCCCGGCAATCGGCTCTATAGCCTCCCCGTCCCCCTTCCCCGTGCATCACAATCAAACGAAAGAAACAAACGTGTAAAGAGCCGCATGCTATGTGCCAACTAGGCCGCTTCCTGTTTTTTTCAACTTCCGGATTTCTTGCAACCATGGTGAAACCCTGCAAATGGCAGGGAAACTTTCATTGCTTTCGCTTACTAGCCTAACTAGTGCAATATTTCATTACAAAGTACTCACTTGGCGCCAATCATCATGTAATCCAGCACATGTACAAGTATGTGAGTTTTTTAGGCTTTCACGCTAAAACGGCTGTACGGATTTAGATGGAATTTGTCACATGGGTAGAACATGGCCAGGAGATGGACATAGACTACGTTTTATCCTGAATCGCTAGTAATAACTATACAACTAAGAATAAATAAAAATAAACACACTCACCTGACAGTAGAGCACAATTTTACACATCAGCGTCCCAAAAAAACCACGTTTTTGTGACGTCCCATAGCACGGTGGGCGGCAAACAGATGATAAGTACCATGGCATCTGCCACGGCCAGGTTTAATAAAAAAATATGAGGCACAGTCTTTGACCTACGAATCATGTACATCGCTGTACACACAGCGATGTTCCCTGTTGTGCCAACTAGAAAAACGGTAGCACGAAGTGCTACCAATAGCCATTCGTATGAATTTGGCGACATAAATTCATGTAACATATTTATGTACTCTGTTTTGCTCATGTTACAGTATTCTTTTCCAACACAAGAAGCATCCTTCACTAGTATTGCTTTTGTGTTATTATTCTCTACCATAGTGTCTGTAGAAGTAGACGTGTGTATAAACTGGGAGATTGTTAGAAAAAATATTTTCATTGATGCCATTTTTCTTTAGTTTTTGCGCCTCCTGTTAAAGAAAAATCTTTAGTTAATTGGGCAATTTGGCTTCGGCAGTAATAGCTGTAAATTCTCAATGGGGGAGTTTTATTCCTGGCGGCTCCAAATTAAAAAGTAACGTAATAATAATTAATAAATTCTTTTCCATGAGTTCCAAAAAAATTTAAAGTACATAAATTGCACAAGGAAATGAAATTAACGACCCCGGACTATAAACTTAGTGGAAGCTTTGGAGGGCTATCACAATTTTTCTTGAATTTGTAGTGTAGTGCGTCCGAGAGGAGCGTTCGTGCCAGCTGTTTCAGGCTCTTTCGAGACTGCGGCTCTTGCTTCACTCCCGGATCGAGCGCGGCAAGGAATTTATTCATTTGCAACCTTGCTTTGCGCATAAGCGCAAGCTCTTCTTCGTAATTTCTAAATATATAAATGAGGAAGGTAAATTATAAGAATATAAAACTAATAAATACAAAAAACTATTTGAAAAATAATACAATACCTTGAGTTTGGCCCGGCAATCGGCTCTATAGCCTCCCCGTCCCCCTTCCCCGTGCATCACAATCAAACGAAAGAAACAAACGTGTAAAGAGCCGCATGCTATGTGCCAACTAGGCCGCTTCCTGTTTTTTTCAACTTCCGGATTTCTTGCAACCATGGTGAAACCCTGCAAATGGCAGGGAAACTTTCATTGCTTTCGCTTACTAGCCTAACTAGTGCAATATTTCATTACAAAGTACTCACTTGGCGCCAATCATCATGTAATCCAGCACATGTACAAGTATGTGAGTTTTTTAGGCTTTCACGCTAAAACGGCTGTACGGATTTAGATGGAATTTGTCACATGGGTAGAACATGGCCAGGAGATGGACATAGACTACGTTTTATCCTGAATCGCTAGTAATAACTATACAACTAAGAATAAATAAAAATAAACACACTCACCTGACAGTAGAGCACAATTTTACACATCAGCGTCCCAAAAAACCACGTTTTTGTGACGTCCCATAGCACGGTGGGCGGCAAACAGATGATAAGTACCATGGCATCTGCCACGGCCAGGTTTAATAAAAAAATATGAGGCACAGTCTTTGACCTACGAATCATGTACATCGCTGTACACACAGCGATGTTCCCTGTTGTGCCAACTAGAAAAACGGTAGCACGAAGTGCTACCAATAGCCATTCGTATGAATTTGGCGACATAAATTCATGTAACATATTTGTGTACTCTGTTTTGCTCATGTTACAGTATTCTTTTCCAACACAAGAAGCATCCTTCACTAGTATTGCTTTTGTGTTATTATTCTCTACCATAGTGTCTGTAGAAGTAGACGTGTGTATAAACTAGGAGATTGTTAGAAAAAATATTTTCATTGATGCCATTTTTCTTTAGTTTTTGCGCCTCCTGTTAAAGAAAAATCTTTAGTTAATTGGGCAATTTGGCTTCGGCAGTAATAGCTGTAAATTCTCAATGGGGGAGTTTTATTCCTGGCGGCTCCAAATTAAAAAGTAACGTAATAATAATTAATAAATTCTTTTCCATGAGTTCCAAAAAAATTTAAAGTACATAAATTGCACAAGGAAATGAAATTAACGACCCCGGACTATAAACTTAGTGGAAGCTTTGGAGGGCTATCACAATTTTTCTTGAATTTGTAGTGTAGTGCGTCCGAGAGGAGCGTTCGTGCCAGCTGTTTCAGGCTCTTTCGAGACTGCAGCTCTTGCTTCACTCCCGGATCGAGCGCGGCAAGGAATTTATTCATTTGCAACCTTGCTTTGCGCATAAGCGCAAGCTCTTCTTCGTAATTTCTAAATATATAAATGAGGAAGGTAAATTATAAGAATATAAAACTAATAAATACAAAAAACTATTTGAAAAATAATACAATACCTTGAGTTTGGCCCGGCAATCGGCTCTATAGCCTCCCCGTCCCCCTTCCCCGTGCATCACAATCAAACGAAAGAAACAAACGTGTAAAGAGCCGCATGCTATGTGCCAACTAGGCCGCTTCCTGTTTTTTTCAACTTCCGGATTTCTTGCAACCATGGTGAAACCCTGCAAATGGCAGGGAAACTTTCATTGCTTTCGCTTACTAGCCTAACTAGTGCAATATTTCATTACAAAGTACTCACTTGGCGCCAATCATCATGTAATCCAGCACATGTACAAGTATGTGAGTTTTTTAGGCTTTCACGCTAAAACGGCTGTACGGATTTAGATGGAATTTGTCACATGGGTAGAACATGGCCAGGAGATGGACATAGACTACGTTTTATCCTGAATCGCTAGTAATAACTATACAACTAAGAATAAATAAAAATAAACACACTCACCTGACAGTAGAGCACAATTTTACACATCAGCGTCCCAAAAAACCACGTTTTTGTGACGTCCCATAGCACGGTGGGCGGCAAACAGATGATAAGTACCATGGCATCTGCCACGGCCAGGTTTAATAAAAAAATATGAGGCACAGTCTTTGACCTACGAATCATGTACATCGCTGTACACACAGCGATGTTCCCTGTTGTGCCAACTAGAAAAACGGTAGCACGAAGTGCTACCAATAGCCATTCGTATGAATTTGGCGACATAAATTCATGTAACATATTTATGTACTCTGTTTTGCTCATGTTACAGTATTCTTTTCCAACACAAGAAGCATCCTTCACTAGTATTGCTTTTGTGTTATTATTCTCTACCATAGTGTCTGTAGAAGTAGACGTGTGTATAAACTGGGAGATTGTTAGAAAAAATATTTTCATTGATGCCATTTTTCTTTAGTTTTTGCGCCTCCTGTTAAAGAAAAATCTTTAGTTAATTGGGCAATTTGGCTTCGGCAGTAATAGCTGTAAATTCTCAATGGGGGAGTTTTATTCCTGGCGGCTCCAAATTAAAAAGTAACGTAATAATAATTAATAAATTCTTTTTCATGAGTTCCAAAAAAAATTAAAGTACATAAATTGCACAAGGAAATGAAATTAACGACCCCGGACTATAAACTTAGTGGAAGCTTTGGAGGGCTATCACAATTTTTCTTGAATTTGTAGTGTAGTGCGTCCGAGAGGAGCGTTCGTGCCAGCTGTTTCAGGCTCTTTCGAGACTGCAGCTCTTGCTTCACTCCCGGATCGAGCGCGGCAAGGAATTTATTCATTTGCAACCTTGCTTTGCGCATAAGCGCAAGCTCTTCTTCGTAATTTCTAAATATATAAATGAGGAAGGTAAATTATAAGAATATAAAACTAATAAATACAAAAAACTATTTGAAAAATAATACAATACCTTGAGTTTGGCCCGGCAATCGGCTCTATAGCCTCCCCGTCCCCCTTCCCCGTGCATCACAATCAAACGAAAGAAACAAACGTGTAAAGAGCCGCATGCTATGTGCCAACTAGGCCGCTTCCTGTTTTTTTCAACTTCCGGATTTCTTGCAACCATGGTGAAACCCTGCAAATGGCAGGGAAACTTTCATTGCTTTCGCTTACTAGCCTAACTAGTGCAATATTTCATTACAAAGTACTCACTTGGCGCCAATCATCATGTAATCCAGCACATGTACAAGTATGTGAGTTTTTTAGGCTTTCACGCTAAAACGGCTGTACGGATTTAGATGGAATTTGTCACATGGGTAGAACATGGCCAGGAGATGGACATAGACTACGTTTTATCCTGAATCGCTAGTAATAACTATACAACTAAGAATAAATAAAAATAAACACACTCACCTGACAGTAGAGCACAATTTTACACATCAGCGTCCCAAAAAACCACGTTTTTGTGACGTCCCATAGCACGGTGGGCGGCAAACAGATGATAAGTACCATGGCATCTGCCACGGCCAGGTTTAATAAAAAAATATGAGGCACAGTCTTTGACCTACGAATCATGTACATCGCTGTACACACAGCGATGTTCCCTGTTGTGCCAACTAGAAAAACGGTAGCACGAAGTGCTACCAATAGCCATTCGTATGAATTTGGCGACATAAATTCATGTAACATATTTATGTACTCTGTTTTGCTCATGTTACAGTATTCTTTTCCAACACAAGAAGCATCCTTCACTAGTATTGCTTTTGTGTTATTATTCTCTACCATAGTGTCTGTAGAAGTAGACGTGTGTATAAACTGGGAGATTGTTAGAAAAAATATTTTCATTGATGCCATTTTTCTTTAGTTTTTGCGCCTCCTGTTAAAGAAAAATCTTTAGTTAATTGGGCAATTTGGCTTCGGCAGTAATAGCTGTAAATTCTCAATGGGGGAGTTTTATTCCTGGCGGCTCCAAATTAAAAAGTAACGTAATAATAATTAATAAATTCTTTTTCATGAGTTCCAAAAAAAATTAAAGTACATAAATTGCACAAGGAAATGAAATTAACGACCCCGGACTATAAACTTAGTGGAAGCTTTGGAGGGCTATCACAATTTTTCTTGAATTTGTAGTGTAGTGCGTCCGAGAGGAGCGTTCGTGCCAGCTGTTTCAGGCTCTTTCGAGACTGCAGCTCTTGCTTCACTCCCGGATCGAGCGCGGCAAGGAATTTATTCATTTGCAACCTTGCTTTGCGCATAAGCGCAAGCTCTTCTTCGTAATTTCTAAATATATAAATGAGGAAGGTAAATTATAAGAATATAAAACTAATAAATACAAAAAACTATTTGAAAAATAATACAATACCTTGAGTTTGGCCCGGCAATCGGCTCTATAGCCTCCCCGTCCCCCTTCCCCGTGCATCACAATCAAACGAAAGAAACAAACGTGTAAAGAGCCGCATGCTATGTGCCAACTAGGCCGCTTCCTGTTTTTTTCAACTTCCGGATTTCTTGCAACCATGGTGAAACCCTGCAAATGGCAGGGAAACTTTCATTGCTTTCGCTTACTAGCCTAACTAGTGCAATATTTCATTACAAAGTACTCACTTGGCGCCAATCATCATGTAATCCAGCACATGTACAAGTATGTGAGTTTTTTAGGCTTTCACGCTAAAACGGCTGTACGGATTTAGATGGAATTTGTCACATGGGTAGAACATGGCCAGGAGATGGACATAGACTACGTTTTATCCTGAATCGCTGTCGAATTCGCGGGAAACAGCTAGTAATAACTATACAACTAAGAATAAATAAAAATAAACACACTCACCTGACAGTAGAGCACAATTTTACACATCAGCGTCCCAAAAAACCACGTTTTTGTGACGTCCCATAGCACGGTGGGCGGCAAACAGATGATAAGTACCATGGCATCTGCCACGGCCAGGTTTAATAAAAAAATATGAGGCACAGTCTTTGACCTACGAATCATGTACATCGCTGTACACACAGCGATGTTCCCTGTTGTGCCAACTAGAAAAACGGTAGCACGAAGTGCTACCAATAGCCATTCGTATGAATTTGGCGACATAAATTCATGTAACATATTTATGTACTCTGTTTTGCTCATGTTACAGTATTCTTTTCCAACACAAGAAGCATCCTTCACTAGTATTGCTTTTGTGTTATTATTCTCTACCATAGTGTCTGTAGAAGTAGACGTGTGTATAAACTGGGAGATTGTTAGAAAAAATATTTTCATTGATGCCATTTTTCTTTAGTTTTTGCGCCTCCTGTTAAAGAAAAATCTTTAGTTAATTGGGCAATTTGGCTTCGGCAGTAATAGCTGTAAATTCTCAATGGGGGAGTTTTATTCCTGGCGGCTCCAAATTAAAAAGTAACGTAATAATAATTAATAAATTCTTTTCCATGAGTTCCAAAAAAATTTAAAGTACATAAATTGCACAAGGAAATGAAATTAACGACCCCGGACTATAAACTTAGTGGAAGCTTTGGAGGGCTATCACAATTTTTCTTGAATTTGTAGTGTAGTGCGTCCGAGAGGAGCGTTCGTGCCAGCTGTTTCAGGCTCTTTCGAGACTGCGGCTCTTGCTTCACTCCCGGATCGAGCGCGGCAAGGAATTTATTCATTTGCAACCTTGCTTTGCGCATAAGCGCAAGCTCTTCTTCGTAATTTCTAAATATATAAATGAGGAAGGTAAATTATAAGAATATAAAACTAATAAATACAAAAAACTATTTGAAAAATAATACAATACCTTGAGTTTGGCCCGGCAATCGGCTCTATAGCCTCCCCGTCCCCCTTCCCCGTGCATCACAATCAAACGAAAGAAACAAACGTGTAAAGAGCCGCATGCTATGTGCCAACTAGGCCGCTTCCTGTTTTTTTCAACTTCCGGATTTCTTGCAACCATGGTGAAACCCTGCAAATGGCAGGGAAACTTTCATTGCTTTCGCTTACTAGCCTAACTAGTGCAATATTTCATTACAAAGTACTCACTTGGCGCCAATCATCATGTAATCCAGCACATGTACAAGTATGTGAGTTTTTTAGGCTTTCACGCTAAAACGGCTGTACGGATTTAGATGGAATTTGTCACATGGGTAGAACATGGCCAGGAGATGGACATAGACTACGTTTTATCCTGAATCGCTAGTAATAACTATACAACTAAGAATAAATAAAAATAAACACACTCACCTGACAGTAGAGCACAATTTTACACATCAGCGTCCCAAAAAACCACGTTTTTGTGACGTCCCATAGCACGGTGGGCGGCAAACAGATGATAAGTACCATGGCATCTGCCACGGCCAGGTTTAATAAAAAAATATGAGGCACAGTCTTTGACCTACGAATCATGTACATCGCTGTACACACAGCGATGTTCCCTGTTGTGCCAACTAGAAAAACGGTAGCACGAAGTGCTACCAATAGCCATTCGTATGAATTTGGCGACATAAATTCATGTAACATATTTGTGTACTCTGTTTTGCTCATGTTACAGTATTCTTTTCCAACACAAGAAGCATCCTTCACTAGTATTGCTTTTGTGTTATTATTCTCTACCATAGTGTCTGTAGAAGTAGACGTGTGTATAAACTGGGAGATTGTTAGAAAAAATATTTTCATTGATGCCATTTTTCTTTAGTTTTTGCGCCTCCTGTTAAAGAAAAATCTTTAGTTAATTGGGCAATTTGGCTTCGGCAGTAATAGCTGTAAATTCTCAATGGGGGAGTTTTATTCCTGGCGGCTCCAAATTAAAAAGTAACGTAATAATAATTAATAAATTCTTTTCCATGAGTTCCAAAAAAATTTAAAGTACATAAATTGCACAAGGAAATGAAATTAACGACCCCGGACTATAAACTTAGTGGAAGCTTTGGAGGGCTATCACAATTTTTCTTGAATTTGTAGTGTAGTGCGTCCGAGAGGAGCGTTCGTGCCAGCTGTTTCAGGCTCTTTCGAGACTGCAGCTCTTGCTTCACTCCCGGATCGAGCGCGGCAAGGAATTTATTCATTTGCAACCTTGCTTTGCGCATAAGCGCAAGCTCTTCTTCGTAATTTCTAAATATATAAATGAGGAAGGTAAATTATAAGAATATAAAACTAATAAATACAAAAAACTATTTGAAAAATAATACAATACCTTGAGTTTGGCCCGGCAATCGGCTCTATAGCCTCCCCGTCCCCCTTCCCCGTGCATCACAATCAAACGAAAGAAACAAACGTGTAAAGAGCCGCATGCTATGTGCCAACTAGGCCGCTTCCTGTTTTTTTCAACTTCCGGATTTCTTGCAACCATGGTGAAACCCTGCAAATGGCAGGGAAACTTTCATTGCTTTCGCTTACTAGCCTAACTAGTGCAATATTTCATTACAAAGTACTCACTTGGCGCCAATCATCATGTAATCCAGCACATGTACAAGTATGTGAGTTTTTTAGGCTTTCACGCTAAAACGGCTGTACGGATTTAGATGGAATTTGTCACATGGGTAGAACATGGCCAGGAGATGGACATAGACTACGTTTTATCCTGAATCGCTAGTAATAACTATACAACTAAGAATAAATAAAAATAAACACACTCACCTGACAGTAGAGCACAATTTTACACATCAGCGTCCCAAAAAAACCACGTTTTTGTGACGTCCCATAGCACGGTGGGCGGCAAACAGATGATAAGTACCATGGCATCTGCCACGGCCAGGTTTAATAAAAAAATATGAGGCACAGTCTTTGACCTACGAATCATGTACATCGCTGTACACACAGCGATGTTCCCTGTTGTGCCAACTAGAAAAACGGTAGCACGAAGTGCTACCAATAGCCATTCGTATGAATTTGGCGACATAAATTCATGTAACATATTTATGTACTCTGTTTTGCTCATGTTACAGTATTCTTTTCCAACACAAGAAGCATCCTTCACTAGTATTGCTTTTGTGTTATTATTCTCTACCATAGTGTCTGTAGAAGTAGACGTGTGTATAAACTGGGAGATTGTTAGAAAAAATATTTTCATTGATGCCATTTTTCTTTAGTTTTTGCGCCTCCTGTTAAAGAAAAATCTTTAGTTAATTGGGCAATTTGGCTTCGGCAGTAATAGCTGTAAATTCTCAATGGGGGAGTTTTATTCCTGGCGGCTCCAAATTAAAAAGTAACGTAATAATAATTAATAAATTCTTTTCCATGAGTTCCAAAAAAATTTAAAGTACATAAATTGCACAAGGAAATGAAATTAACGACCCCGGACTATAAACTTAGTGGAAGCTTTGGAGGGCTATCACAATTTTTCTTGAATTTGTAGTGTAGTGCGTCCGAGAGGAGCGTTCGTGCCAGCTGTTTCAGGCTCTTTCGAGACTGCGGCTCTTGCTTCACTCCCGGATCGAGCGCGGCAAGGAATTTATTCATTTGCAACCTTGCTTTGCGCATAAGCGCAAGCTCTTCTTCGTAATTTCTAAATATATAAATGAGGAAGGTAAATTATAAGAATATAAAACTAATAAATACAAAAAACTATTTGAAAAATAATACAATACCTTGAGTTTGGCCCGGCAATCGGCTCTATAGCCTCCCCGTCCCCCTTCCCCGTGCATCACAATCAAACGAAAGAAACAAACGTGTAAAGAGCCGCATGCTATGTGCCAACTAGGCCGCTTCCTGTTTTTTTCAACTTCCGGATTTCTTGCAACCATGGTGAAACCCTGCAAATGGCAGGGAAACTTTCATTGCTTTCGCTTACTAGCCTAACTAGTGCAATATTTCATTACAAAGTACTCACTTGGCGCCAATCATCATGTAATCCAGCACATGTACAAGTATGTGAGTTTTTTAGGCTTTCACGCTAAAACGGCTGTACGGATTTAGATGGAATTTGTCACATGGGTAGAACATGGCCAGGAGATGGACATAGACTACGTTTTATCCTGAATCGCTAGTAATAACTATACAACTAAGAATAAATAAAAATAAACACACTCACCTGACAGTAGAGCACAATTTTACACATCAGCGTCCCAAAAAACCACGTTTTTGTGACGTCCCATAGCACGGTGGGCGGCAAACAGATGATAAGTACCATGGCATCTGCCACGGCCAGGTTTAATAAAAAAATATGAGGCACAGTCTTTGACCTACGAATCATGTACATCGCTGTACACACAGCGATGTTCCCTGTTGTGCCAACTAGAAAAACGGTAGCACGAAGTGCTACCAATAGCCATTCGTATGAATTTGGCGACATAAATTCATGTAACATATTTGTGTACTCTGTTTTGCTCATGTTACAGTATTCTTTTCCAACACAAGAAGCATCCTTCACTAGTATTGCTTTTGTGTTATTATTCTCTACCATAGTGTCTGTAGAAGTAGACGTGTGTATAAACTAGGAGATTGTTAGAAAAAATATTTTCATTGATGCCATTTTTCTTTAGTTTTTGCGCCTCCTGTTAAAGAAAAATCTTTAGTTAATTGGGCAATTTGGCTTCGGCAGTAATAGCTGTAAATTCTCAATGGGGGAGTTTTATTCCTGGCGGCTCCAAATTAAAAAGTAACGTAATAATAATTAATAAATTCTTTTCCATGAGTTCCAAAAAAATTTAAAGTACATAAATTGCACAAGGAAATGAAATTAACGACCCCGGACTATAAACTTAGTGGAAGCTTTGGAGGGCTATCACAATTTTTCTTGAATTTGTAGTGTAGTGCGTCCGAGAGGAGCGTTCGTGCCAGCTGTTTCAGGCTCTTTCGAGACTGCAGCTCTTGCTTCACTCCCGGATCGAGCGCGGCAAGGAATTTATTCATTTGCAACCTTGCTTTGCGCATAAGCGCAAGCTCTTCTTCGTAATTTCTAAATATATAAATGAGGAAGGTAAATTATAAGAATATAAAACTAATAAATACAAAAAACTATTTGAAAAATAATACAATACCTTGAGTTTGGCCCGGCAATCGGCTCTATAGCCTCCCCGTCCCCCTTCCCCGTGCATCACAATCAAACGAAAGAAACAAACGTGTAAAGAGCCGCATGCTATGTGCCAACTAGGCCGCTTCCTGTTTTTTTCAACTTCCGGATTTCTTGCAACCATGGTGAAACCCTGCAAATGGCAGGGAAACTTTCATTGCTTTCGCTTACTAGCCTAACTAGTGCAATATTTCATTACAAAGTACTCACTTGGCGCCAATCATCATGTAATCCAGCACATGTACAAGTATGTGAGTTTTTTAGGCTTTCACGCTAAAACGGCTGTACGGATTTAGATGGAATTTGTCACATGGGTAGAACATGGCCAGGAGATGGACATAGACTACGTTTTATCCTGAATCGCTAGTAATAACTATACAACTAAGAATAAATAAAAATAAACACACTCACCTGACAGTAGAGCACAATTTTACACATCAGCGTCCCAAAAAACCACGTTTTTGTGACGTCCCATAGCACGGTGGGCGGCAAACAGATGATAAGTACCATGGCATCTGCCACGGCCAGGTTTAATAAAAAAATATGAGGCACAGTCTTTGACCTACGAATCATGTACATCGCTGTACACACAGCGATGTTCCCTGTTGTGCCAACTAGAAAAACGGTAGCACGAAGTGCTACCAATAGCCATTCGTATGAATTTGGCGACATAAATTCATGTAACATATTTATGTACTCTGTTTTGCTCATGTTACAGTATTCTTTTCCAACACAAGAAGCATCCTTCACTAGTATTGCTTTTGTGTTATTATTCTCTACCATAGTGTCTGTAGAAGTAGACGTGTGTATAAACTGGGAGATTGTTAGAAAAAATATTTTCATTGATGCCATTTTTCTTTAGTTTTTGCGCCTCCTGTTAAAGAAAAATCTTTAGTTAATTGGGCAATTTGGCTTCGGCAGTAATAGCTGTAAATTCTCAATGGGGGAGTTTTATTCCTGGCGGCTCCAAATTAAAAAGTAACGTAATAATAATTAATAAATTCTTTTTCATGAGTTCCAAAAAAAATTAAAGTACATAAATTGCACAAGGAAATGAAATTAACGACCCCGGACTATAAACTTAGTGGAAGCTTTGGAGGGCTATCACAATTTTTCTTGAATTTGTAGTGTAGTGCGTCCGAGAGGAGCGTTCGTGCCAGCTGTTTCAGGCTCTTTCGAGACTGCAGCTCTTGCTTCACTCCCGGATCGAGCGCGGCAAGGAATTTATTCATTTGCAACCTTGCTTTGCGCATAAGCGCAAGCTCTTCTTCGTAATTTCTAAATATATAAATGAGGAAGGTAAATTATAAGAATATAAAACTAATAAATACAAAAAACTATTTGAAAAATAATACAATACCTTGAGTTTGGCCCGGCAATCGGCTCTATAGCCTCCCCGTCCCCCTTCCCCGTGCATCACAATCAAACGAAAGAAACAAACGTGTAAAGAGCCGCATGCTATGTGCCAACTAGGCCGCTTCCTGTTTTTTTCAACTTCCGGATTTCTTGCAACCATGGTGAAACCCTGCAAATGGCAGGGAAACTTTCATTGCTTTCGCTTACTAGCCTAACTAGTGCAATATTTCATTACAAAGTACTCACTTGGCGCCAATCATCATGTAATCCAGCACATGTACAAGTATGTGAGTTTTTTAGGCTTTCACGCTAAAACGGCTGTACGGATTTAGATGGAATTTGTCACATGGGTAGAACATGGCCAGGAGATGGACATAGACTACGTTTTATCCTGAATCGCTAGTAATAACTATACAACTAAGAATAAATAAAAATAAACACACTCACCTGACAGTAGAGCACAATTTTACACATCAGCGTCCCAAAAAACCACGTTTTTGTGACGTCCCATAGCACGGTGGGCGGCAAACAGATGATAAGTACCATGGCATCTGCCACGGCCAGGTTTAATAAAAAAATATGAGGCACAGTCTTTGACCTACGAATCATGTACATCGCTGTACACACAGCGATGTTCCCTGTTGTGCCAACTAGAAAAACGGTAGCACGAAGTGCTACCAATAGCCATTCGTATGAATTTGGCGACATAAATTCATGTAACATATTTGTGTACTCTGTTTTGCTCATGTTACAGTATTCTTTTCCAACACAAGAAGCATCCTTCACTAGTATTGCTTTTGTGTTATTATTCTCTACCATAGTGTCTGTAGAAGTAGACGTGTGTATAAACTAGGAGATTGTTAGAAAAAATATTTTCATTGATGCCATTTTTCTTTAGTTTTTGCGCCTCCTGTTAAAGAAAAATCTTTAGTTAATTGGGCAATTTGGCTTCGGCAGTAATAGCTGTAAATTCTCAATGGGGGAGTTTTATTCCTGGCGGCTCCAAATTAAAAAGTAACGTAATAATAATTAATAAATTCTTTTCCATGAGTTCCAAAAAAATTTAAAGTACATAAATTGCACAAGGAAATGAAATTAACGACCCCGGACTATAAACTTAGTGGAAGCTTTGGAGGGCTATCACAATTTTTCTTGAATTTGTAGTGTAGTGCGTCCGAGAGGAGCGTTCGTGCCAGCTGTTTCAGGCTCTTTCGAGACTGCAGCTCTTGCTTCACTCCCGGATCGAGCGCGGCAAGGAATTTATTCATTTGCAACCTTGCTTTGCGCATAAGCGCAAGCTCTTCTTCGTAATTTCTAAATATATAAATGAGGAAGGTAAATTATAAGAATATAAAACTAATAAATACAAAAAACTATTTGAAAAATAATACAATACCTTGAGTTTGGCCCGGCAATCGGCTCTATAGCCTCCCCGTCCCCCTTCCCCGTGCATCACAATCAAACGAAAGAAACAAACGTGTAAAGAGCCGCATGCTATGTGCCAACTAGGCCGCTTCCTGTTTTTTTCAACTTCCGGATTTCTTGCAACCATGGTGAAACCCTGCAAATGGCAGGGAAACTTTCATTGCTTTCGCTTACTAGCCTAACTAGTGCAATATTTCATTACAAAGTACTCACTTGGCGCCAATCATCATGTAATCCAGCACATGTACAAGTATGTGAGTTTTTTAGGCTTTCACGCTAAAACGGCTGTACGGATTTAGATGGAATTTGTCACATGGGTAGAACATGGCCAGGAGATGGACATAGACTACGTTTTATCCTGAATCGCTAGTAATAACTATACAACTAAGAATAAATAAAAATAAACACACTCACCTGACAGTAGAGCACAATTTTACACATCAGCGTCCCAAAAAACCACGTTTTTGTGACGTCCCATAGCACGGTGGGCGGCAAACAGATGATAAGTACCATGGCATCTGCCACGGCCAGGTTTAATAAAAAAATATGAGGCACAGTCTTTGACCTACGAATCATGTACATCGCTGTACACACAGCGATGTTCCCTGTTGTGCCAACTAGAAAAACGGTAGCACGAAGTGCTACCAATAGCCATTCGTATGAATTTGGCGACATAAATTCATGTAACATATTTATGTACTCTGTTTTGCTCATGTTACAGTATTCTTTTCCAACACAAGAAGCATCCTTCACTAGTATTGCTTTTGTGTTATTATTCTCTACCATAGTGTCTGTAGAAGTAGACGTGTGTATAAACTGGGAGATTGTTAGAAAAAATATTTTCATTGATGCCATTTTTCTTTAGTTTTTGCGCCTCCTGTTAAAGAAAAATCTTTAGTTAATTGGGCAATTTGGCTTCGGCAGTAATAGCTGTAAATTCTCAATGGGGGAGTTTTATTCCTGGCGGCTCCAAATTAAAAAGTAACGTAATAATAATTAATAAATTCTTTTTCATGAGTTCCAAAAAAAATTAAAGTACATAAATTGCACAAGGAAATGAAATTAACGACCCCGGACTATAAACTTAGTGGAAGCTTTGGAGGGCTATCACAATTTTTCTTGAATTTGTAGTGTAGTGCGTCCGAGAGGAGCGTTCGTGCCAGCTGTTTCAGGCTCTTTCGAGACTGCAGCTCTTGCTTCACTCCCGGATCGAGCGCGGCAAGGAATTTATTCATTTGCAACCTTGCTTTGCGCATAAGCGCAAGCTCTTCTTCGTAATTTCTAAATATATAAATGAGGAAGGTAAATTATAAGAATATAAAACTAATAAATACAAAAAACTATTTGAAAAATAATACAATACCTTGAGTTTGGCCCGGCAATCGGCTCTATAGCCTCCCCGTCCCCCTTCCCCGTGCATCACAATCAAACGAAAGAAACAAACGTGTAAAGAGCCGCATGCTATGTGCCAACTAGGCCGCTTCCTGTTTTTTTCAACTTCCGGATTTCTTGCAACCATGGTGAAACCCTGCAAATGGCAGGGAAACTTTCATTGCTTTCGCTTACTAGCCTAACTAGTGCAATATTTCATTACAAAGTACTCACTTGGCGCCAATCATCATGTAATCCAGCACATGTACAAGTATGTGAGTTTTTTAGGCTTTCACGCTAAAACGGCTGTACGGATTTAGATGGAATTTGTCACATGGGTAGAACATGGCCAGGAGATGGACATAGACTACGTTTTATCCTGAATCGCTAGTAATAACTATACAACTAAGAATAAATAAAAATAAACACACTCACCTGACAGTAGAGCACAATTTTACACATCAGCGTCCCAAAAAACCACGTTTTTGTGACGTCCCATAGCACGGTGGGCGGCAAACAGATGATAAGTACCATGGCATCTGCCACGGCCAGGTTTAATAAAAAAATATGAGGCACAGTCTTTGACCTACGAATCATGTACATCGCTGTACACACAGCGATGTTCCCTGTTGTGCCAACTAGAAAAACGGTAGCACGAAGTGCTACCAATAGCCATTCGTATGAATTTGGCGACATAAATTCATGTAACATATTTGTGTACTCTGTTTTGCTCATGTTACAGTATTCTTTTCCAACACAAGAAGCATCCTTCACTAGTATTGCTTTTGTGTTATTATTCTCTACCATAGTGTCTGTAGAAGTAGACGTGTGTATAAACTGGGAGATTGTTAGAAAAAATATTTTCATTGATGCCATTTTTCTTTAGTTTTTGCGCCTCCTGTTAAAGAAAAATCTTTAGTTAATTGGGCAATTTGGCTTCGGCAGTAATAGCTGTAAATTCTCAATGGGGGAGTTTTATTCCTGGCGGCTCCAAATTAAAAAGTAACGTAATAATAATTAATAAATTCTTTTCCATGAGTTCCAAAAAAATTTAAAGTACATAAATTGCACAAGGAAATGAAATTAACGACCCCGGACTATAAACTTAGTGGAAGCTTTGGAGGGCTATCACAATTTTTCTTGAATTTGTAGTGTAGTGCGTCCGAGAGGAGCGTTCGTGCCAGCTGTTTCAGGCTCTTTCGAGACTGCAGCTCTTGCTTCACTCCCGGATCGAGCGCGGCAAGGAATTTATTCATTTGCAACCTTGCTTTGCGCATAAGCGCAAGCTCTTCTTCGTAATTTCTAAATATATAAATGAGGAAGGTAAATTATAAGAATATAAAACTAATAAATACAAAAAACTATTTGAAAAATAATACAATACCTTGAGTTTGGCCCGGCAATCGGCTCTATAGCCTCCCCGTCCCCCTTCCCCGTGCATCACAATCAAACGAAAGAAACAAACGTGTAAAGAGCCGCATGCTATGTGCCAACTAGGCCGCTTCCTGTTTTTTTCAACTTCCGGATTTCTTGCAACCATGGTGAAACCCTGCAAATGGCAGGGAAACTTTCATTGCTTTCGCTTACTAGCCTAACTAGTGCAATATTTCATTACAAAGTACTCACTTGGCGCCAATCATCATGTAATCCAGCACATGTACAAGTATGTGAGTTTTTTAGGCTTTCACGCTAAAACGGCTGTACGGATTTAGATGGAATTTGTCACATGGGTAGAACATGGCCAGGAGATGGACATAGACTACGTTTTATCCTGAATCGCTAGTAATAACTATACAACTAAGAATAAATAAAAATAAACACACTCACCTGACAGTAGAGCACAATTTTACACATCAGCGTCCCAAAAAAACCACGTTTTTGTGACGTCCCATAGCACGGTGGGCGGCAAACAGATGATAAGTACCATGGCATCTGCCACGGCCAGGTTTAATAAAAAAATATGAGGCACAGTCTTTGACCTACGAATCATGTACATCGCTGTACACACAGCGATGTTCCCTGTTGTGCCAACTAGAAAAACGGTAGCACGAAGTGCTACCAATAGCCATTCGTATGAATTTGGCGACATAAATTCATGTAACATATTTATGTACTCTGTTTTGCTCATGTTACAGTATTCTTTTCCAACACAAGAAGCATCCTTCACTAGTATTGCTTTTGTGTTATTATTCTCTACCATAGTGTCTGTAGAAGTAGACGTGTGTATAAACTGGGAGATTGTTAGAAAAAATATTTTCATTGATGCCATTTTTCTTTAGTTTTTGCGCCTCCTGTTAAAGAAAAATCTTTAGTTAATTGGGCAATTTGGCTTCGGCAGTAATAGCTGTAAATTCTCAATGGGGGAGTTTTATTCCTGGCGGCTCCAAATTAAAAAGTAACGTAATAATAATTAATAAATTCTTTTCCATGAGTTCCAAAAAAATTTAAAGTACATAAATTGCACAAGGAAATGAAATTAACGACCCCGGACTATAAACTTAGTGGAAGCTTTGGAGGGCTATCACAATTTTTCTTGAATTTGTAGTGTAGTGCGTCCGAGAGGAGCGTTCGTGCCAGCTGTTTCAGGCTCTTTCGAGACTGCGGCTCTTGCTTCACTCCCGGATCGAGCGCGGCAAGGAATTTATTCATTTGCAACCTTGCTTTGCGCATAAGCGCAAGCTCTTCTTCGTAATTTCTAAATATATAAATGAGGAAGGTAAATTATAAGAATATAAAACTAATAAATACAAAAAACTATTTGAAAAATAATACAATACCTTGAGTTTGGCCCGGCAATCGGCTCTATAGCCTCCCCGTCCCCCTTCCCCGTGCATCACAATCAAACGAAAGAAACAAACGTGTAAAGAGCCGCATGCTATGTGCCAACTAGGCCGCTTCCTGTTTTTTTCAACTTCCGGATTTCTTGCAACCATGGTGAAACCCTGCAAATGGCAGGGAAACTTTCATTGCTTTCGCTTACTAGCCTAACTAGTGCAATATTTCATTACAAAGTACTCACTTGGCGCCAATCATCATGTAATCCAGCACATGTACAAGTATGTGAGTTTTTTAGGCTTTCACGCTAAAACGGCTGTACGGATTTAGATGGAATTTGTCACATGGGTAGAACATGGCCAGGAGATGGACATAGACTACGTTTTATCCTGAATCGCTAGTAATAACTATACAACTAAGAATAAATAAAAATAAACACACTCACCTGACAGTAGAGCACAATTTTACACATCAGCGTCCCAAAAAACCACGTTTTTGTGACGTCCCATAGCACGGTGGGCGGCAAACAGATGATAAGTACCATGGCATCTGCCACGGCCAGGTTTAATAAAAAAATATGAGGCACAGTCTTTGACCTACGAATCATGTACATCGCTGTACACACAGCGATGTTCCCTGTTGTGCCAACTAGAAAAACGGTAGCACGAAGTGCTACCAATAGCCATTCGTATGAATTTGGCGACATAAATTCATGTAACATATTTGTGTACTCTGTTTTGCTCATGTTACAGTATTCTTTTCCAACACAAGAAGCATCCTTCACTAGTATTGCTTTTGTGTTATTATTCTCTACCATAGTGTCTGTAGAAGTAGACGTGTGTATAAACTAGGAGATTGTTAGAAAAAATATTTTCATTGATGCCATTTTTCTTTAGTTTTTGCGCCTCCTGTTAAAGAAAAATCTTTAGTTAATTGGGCAATTTGGCTTCGGCAGTAATAGCTGTAAATTCTCAATGGGGGAGTTTTATTCCTGGCGGCTCCAAATTAAAAAGTAACGTAATAATAATTAATAAATTCTTTTCCATGAGTTCCAAAAAAATTTAAAGTACATAAATTGCACAAGGAAATGAAATTAACGACCCCGGACTATAAACTTAGTGGAAGCTTTGGAGGGCTATCACAATTTTTCTTGAATTTGTAGTGTAGTGCGTCCGAGAGGAGCGTTCGTGCCAGCTGTTTCAGGCTCTTTCGAGACTGCAGCTCTTGCTTCACTCCCGGATCGAGCGCGGCAAGGAATTTATTCATTTGCAACCTTGCTTTGCGCATAAGCGCAAGCTCTTCTTCGTAATTTCTAAATATATAAATGAGGAAGGTAAATTATAAGAATATAAAACTAATAAATACAAAAAACTATTTGAAAAATAATACAATACCTTGAGTTTGGCCCGGCAATCGGCTCTATAGCCTCCCCGTCCCCCTTCCCCGTGCATCACAATCAAACGAAAGAAACAAACGTGTAAAGAGCCGCATGCTATGTGCCAACTAGGCCGCTTCCTGTTTTTTTCAACTTCCGGATTTCTTGCAACCATGGTGAAACCCTGCAAATGGCAGGGAAACTTTCATTGCTTTCGCTTACTAGCCTAACTAGTGCAATATTTCATTACAAAGTACTCACTTGGCGCCAATCATCATGTAATCCAGCACATGTACAAGTATGTGAGTTTTTTAGGCTTTCACGCTAAAACGGCTGTACGGATTTAGATGGAATTTGTCACATGGGTAGAACATGGCCAGGAGATGGACATAGACTACGTTTTATCCTGAATCGCTAGTAATAACTATACAACTAAGAATAAATAAAAATAAACACACTCACCTGACAGTAGAGCACAATTTTACACATCAGCGTCCCAAAAAACCACGTTTTTGTGACGTCCCATAGCACGGTGGGCGGCAAACAGATGATAAGTACCATGGCATCTGCCACGGCCAGGTTTAATAAAAAAATATGAGGCACAGTCTTTGACCTACGAATCATGTACATCGCTGTACACACAGCGATGTTCCCTGTTGTGCCAACTAGAAAAACGGTAGCACGAAGTGCTACCAATAGCCATTCGTATGAATTTGGCGACATAAATTCATGTAACATATTTATGTACTCTGTTTTGCTCATGTTACAGTATTCTTTTCCAACACAAGAAGCATCCTTCACTAGTATTGCTTTTGTGTTATTATTCTCTACCATAGTGTCTGTAGAAGTAGACGTGTGTATAAACTGGGAGATTGTTAGAAAAAATATTTTCATTGATGCCATTTTTCTTTAGTTTTTGCGCCTCCTGTTAAAGAAAAATCTTTAGTTAATTGGGCAATTTGGCTTCGGCAGTAATAGCTGTAAATTCTCAATGGGGGAGTTTTATTCCTGGCGGCTCCAAATTAAAAAGTAACGTAATAATAATTAATAAATTCTTTTTCATGAGTTCCAAAAAAAATTAAAGTACATAAATTGCACAAGGAAATGAAATTAACGACCCCGGACTATAAACTTAGTGGAAGCTTTGGAGGGCTATCACAATTTTTCTTGAATTTGTAGTGTAGTGCGTCCGAGAGGAGCGTTCGTGCCAGCTGTTTCAGGCTCTTTCGAGACTGCAGCTCTTGCTTCACTCCCGGATCGAGCGCGGCAAGGAATTTATTCATTTGCAACCTTGCTTTGCGCATAAGCGCAAGCTCTTCTTCGTAATTTCTAAATATATAAATGAGGAAGGTAAATTATAAGAATATAAAACTAATAAATACAAAAAACTATTTGAAAAATAATACAATACCTTGAGTTTGGCCCGGCAATCGGCTCTATAGCCTCCCCGTCCCCCTTCCCCGTGCATCACAATCAAACGAAAGAAACAAACGTGTAAAGAGCCGCATGCTATGTGCCAACTAGGCCGCTTCCTGTTTTTTTCAACTTCCGGATTTCTTGCAACCATGGTGAAACCCTGCAAATGGCAGGGAAACTTTCATTGCTTTCGCTTACTAGCCTAACTAGTGCAATATTTCATTACAAAGTACTCACTTGGCGCCAATCATCATGTAATCCAGCACATGTACAAGTATGTGAGTTTTTTAGGCTTTCACGCTAAAACGGCTGTACGGATTTAGATGGAATTTGTCACATGGGTAGAACATGGCCAGGAGATGGACATAGACTACGTTTTATCCTGAATCGCTAGTAATAACTATACAACTAAGAATAAATAAAAATAAACACACTCACCTGACAGTAGAGCACAATTTTACACATCAGCGTCCCAAAAAACCACGTTTTTGTGACGTCCCATAGCACGGTGGGCGGCAAACAGATGATAAGTACCATGGCATCTGCCACGGCCAGGTTTAATAAAAAAATATGAGGCACAGTCTTTGACCTACGAATCATGTACATCGCTGTACACACAGCGATGTTCCCTGTTGTGCCAACTAGAAAAACGGTAGCACGAAGTGCTACCAATAGCCATTCGTATGAATTTGGCGACATAAATTCATGTAACATATTTGTGTACTCTGTTTTGCTCATGTTACAGTATTCTTTTCCAACACAAGAAGCATCCTTCACTAGTATTGCTTTTGTGTTATTATTCTCTACCATAGTGTCTGTAGAAGTAGACGTGTGTATAAACTAGGAGATTGTTAGAAAAAATATTTTCATTGATGCCATTTTTCTTTAGTTTTTGCGCCTCCTGTTAAAGAAAAATCTTTAGTTAATTGGGCAATTTGGCTTCGGCAGTAATAGCTGTAAATTCTCAATGGGGGAGTTTTATTCCTGGCGGCTCCAAATTAAAAAGTAACGTAATAATAATTAATAAATTCTTTTCCATGAGTTCCAAAAAAATTTAAAGTACATAAATTGCACAAGGAAATGAAATTAACGACCCCGGACTATAAACTTAGTGGAAGCTTTGGAGGGCTATCACAATTTTTCTTGAATTTGTAGTGTAGTGCGTCCGAGAGGAGCGTTCGTGCCAGCTGTTTCAGGCTCTTTCGAGACTGCAGCTCTTGCTTCACTCCCGGATCGAGCGCGGCAAGGAATTTATTCATTTGCAACCTTGCTTTGCGCATAAGCGCAAGCTCTTCTTCGTAATTTCTAAATATATAAATGAGGAAGGTAAATTATAAGAATATAAAACTAATAAATACAAAAAACTATTTGAAAAATAATACAATACCTTGAGTTTGGCCCGGCAATCGGCTCTATAGCCTCCCCGTCCCCCTTCCCCGTGCATCACAATCAAACGAAAGAAACAAACGTGTAAAGAGCCGCATGCTATGTGCCAACTAGGCCGCTTCCTGTTTTTTTCAACTTCCGGATTTCTTGCAACCATGGTGAAACCCTGCAAATGGCAGGGAAACTTTCATTGCTTTCGCTTACTAGCCTAACTAGTGCAATATTTCATTACAAAGTACTCACTTGGCGCCAATCATCATGTAATCCAGCACATGTACAAGTATGTGAGTTTTTTAGGCTTTCACGCTAAAACGGCTGTACGGATTTAGATGGAATTTGTCACATGGGTAGAACATGGCCAGGAGATGGACATAGACTACGTTTTATCCTGAATCGCTAGTAATAACTATACAACTAAGAATAAATAAAAATAAACACACTCACCTGACAGTAGAGCACAATTTTACACATCAGCGTCCCAAAAAACCACGTTTTTGTGACGTCCCATAGCACGGTGGGCGGCAAACAGATGATAAGTACCATGGCATCTGCCACGGCCAGGTTTAATAAAAAAATATGAGGCACAGTCTTTGACCTACGAATCATGTACATCGCTGTACACACAGCGATGTTCCCTGTTGTGCCAACTAGAAAAACGGTAGCACGAAGTGCTACCAATAGCCATTCGTATGAATTTGGCGACATAAATTCATGTAACATATTTATGTACTCTGTTTTGCTCATGTTACAGTATTCTTTTCCAACACAAGAAGCATCCTTCACTAGTATTGCTTTTGTGTTATTATTCTCTACCATAGTGTCTGTAGAAGTAGACGTGTGTATAAACTGGGAGATTGTTAGAAAAAATATTTTCATTGATGCCATTTTTCTTTAGTTTTTGCGCCTCCTGTTAAAGAAAAATCTTTAGTTAATTGGGCAATTTGGCTTCGGCAGTAATAGCTGTAAATTCTCAATGGGGGAGTTTTATTCCTGGCGGCTCCAAATTAAAAAGTAACGTAATAATAATTAATAAATTCTTTTTCATGAGTTCCAAAAAAAATTAAAGTACATAAATTGCACAAGGAAATGAAATTAACGACCCCGGACTATAAACTTAGTGGAAGCTTTGGAGGGCTATCACAATTTTTCTTGAATTTGTAGTGTAGTGCGTCCGAGAGGAGCGTTCGTGCCAGCTGTTTCAGGCTCTTTCGAGACTGCAGCTCTTGCTTCACTCCCGGATCGAGCGCGGCAAGGAATTTATTCATTTGCAACCTTGCTTTGCGCATAAGCGCAAGCTCTTCTTCGTAATTTCTAAATATATAAATGAGGAAGGTAAATTATAAGAATATAAAACTAATAAATACAAAAAACTATTTGAAAAATAATACAATACCTTGAGTTTGGCCCGGCAATCGGCTCTATAGCCTCCCCGTCCCCCTTCCCCGTGCATCACAATCAAACGAAAGAAACAAACGTGTAAAGAGCCGCATGCTATGTGCCAACTAGGCCGCTTCCTGTTTTTTTCAACTTCCGGATTTCTTGCAACCATGGTGAAACCCTGCAAATGGCAGGGAAACTTTCATTGCTTTCGCTTACTAGCCTAACTAGTGCAATATTTCATTACAAAGTACTCACTTGGCGCCAATCATCATGTAATCCAGCACATGTACAAGTATGTGAGTTTTTTAGGCTTTCACGCTAAAACGGCTGTACGGATTTAGATGGAATTTGTCACATGGGTAGAACATGGCCAGGAGATGGACATAGACTACGTTTTATCCTGAATCGCTAGTAATAACTATACAACTAAGAATAAATAAAAATAAACACACTCACCTGACAGTAGAGCACAATTTTACACATCAGCGTCCCAAAAAACCACGTTTTTGTGACGTCCCATAGCACGGTGGGCGGCAAACAGATGATAAGTACCATGGCATCTGCCACGGCCAGGTTTAATAAAAAAATATGAGGCACAGTCTTTGACCTACGAATCATGTACATCGCTGTACACACAGCGATGTTCCCTGTTGTGCCAACTAGAAAAACGGTAGCACGAAGTGCTACCAATAGCCATTCGTATGAATTTGGCGACATAAATTCATGTAACATATTTGTGTACTCTGTTTTGCTCATGTTACAGTATTCTTTTCCAACACAAGAAGCATCCTTCACTAGTATTGCTTTTGTGTTATTATTCTCTACCATAGTGTCTGTAGAAGTAGACGTGTGTATAAACTAGGAGATTGTTAGAAAAAATATTTTCATTGATGCCATTTTTCTTTAGTTTTTGCGCCTCCTGTTAAAGAAAAATCTTTAGTTAATTGGGCAATTTGGCTTCGGCAGTAATAGCTGTAAATTCTCAATGGGGGAGTTTTATTCCTGGCGGCTCCAAATTAAAAAGTAACGTAATAATAATTAATAAATTCTTTTCCATGAGTTCCAAAAAAATTTAAAGTACATAAATTGCACAAGGAAATGAAATTAACGACCCCGGACTATAAACTTAGTGGAAGCTTTGGAGGGCTATCACAATTTTTCTTGAATTTGTAGTGTAGTGCGTCCGAGAGGAGCGTTCGTGCCAGCTGTTTCAGGCTCTTTCGAGACTGCAGCTCTTGCTTCACTCCCGGATCGAGCGCGGCAAGGAATTTATTCATTTGCAACCTTGCTTTGCGCATAAGCGCAAGCTCTTCTTCGTAATTTCTAAATATATAAATGAGGAAGGTAAATTATAAGAATATAAAACTAATAAATACAAAAAACTATTTGAAAAATAATACAATACCTTGAGTTTGGCCCGGCAATCGGCTCTATAGCCTCCCCGTCCCCCTTCCCCGTGCATCACAATCAAACGAAAGAAACAAACGTGTAAAGAGCCGCATGCTATGTGCCAACTAGGCCGCTTCCTGTTTTTTTCAACTTCCGGATTTCTTGCAACCATGGTGAAACCCTGCAAATGGCAGGGAAACTTTCATTGCTTTCGCTTACTAGCCTAACTAGTGCAATATTTCATTACAAAGTACTCACTTGGCGCCAATCATCATGTAATCCAGCACATGTACAAGTATGTGAGTTTTTTAGGCTTTCACGCTAAAACGGCTGTACGGATTTAGATGGAATTTGTCACATGGGTAGAACATGGCCAGGAGATGGACATAGACTACGTTTTATCCTGAATCGCTAGTAATAACTATACAACTAAGAATAAATAAAAATAAACACACTCACCTGACAGTAGAGCACAATTTTACACATCAGCGTCCCAAAAAACCACGTTTTTGTGACGTCCCATAGCACGGTGGGCGGCAAACAGATGATAAGTACCATGGCATCTGCCACGGCCAGGTTTAATAAAAAAATATGAGGCACAGTCTTTGACCTACGAATCATGTACATCGCTGTACACACAGCGATGTTCCCTGTTGTGCCAACTAGAAAAACGGTAGCACGAAGTGCTACCAATAGCCATTCGTATGAATTTGGCGACAT
This sequence comes from Lithophane socia, assembly GCA_947522985.1. Lineage (NCBI taxonomy): Eukaryota > Metazoa > Arthropoda > Insecta > Lepidoptera > Noctuidae > Lithophane > Lithophane socia. Next base: position 5,984,410 of record OX383280.1, read on the forward strand.
AAATTCATGTAACATATTTATGTACTCTGTTTTGCTCATGTTACAGTATTCTTTTCCAACACAAGAAGCATCCTTCACTAGTATTGCTTTTGTGTTATTATTCTCTACCATAGTGTCTGTAGAAGTAGACGTGTGTATAAACTGGGAGATTGTTAGAAAAAATATTTTCATTGATGCCATTTTTCTTTAGTTTTTGCGCCTCCTGTTAAAGAAAAATCTTTAGTTAATTGGGCAATTTGGCTTCGGCAGTAATAGCTGTAAATTCTCAATGGGGGAGTTTTATTCCTGGCGGCTCCAAATTAAAAAGTAACGTAATAATAATTAATAAATTCTTTTTCATGAGTTCCAAAAAAAATTAAAGTACATAAATTGCACAAGGAAATGAAATTAACGACCCCGGACTATAAACTTAGTGGAAGCTTTGGAGGGCTATCACAATTTTTCTTGAATTTGTAGTGTAGTGCGTCCGAGAGGAGCGTTCGTGCCAGCTGTTTCAGGCTCTTTCGAGACTGCAGCTCTTGCTTCACTCCCGGATCGAGCGCGGCAAGGAATTTATTCATTTGCAACCTTGCTTTGCGCATAAGCGCAAGCTCTTCTTCGTAATTTCTAAATATATAAATGAGGAAGGTAAATTATAAGAATATAAAACTAATAAATACAAAAAACTATTTGAAAAATAATACAATACCTTGAGTTTGGCCCGGCAATCGGCTCTATAGCCTCCCCGTCCCCCTTCCCCGTGCATCACAATCAAACGAAAGAAACAAACGTGTAAAGAGCCGCATGCTATGTGCCAACTAGGCCGCTTCCTGTTTTTTTCAACTTCCGGATTTCTTGCAACCATGGTGAAACCCTGCAAATGGCAGGGAAACTTTCATTGCTTTCGCTTACTAGCCTAACTAGTGCAATATTTCATTACAAAGTACTCACTTGGCGCCAATCATCATGTAATCCAGCACATGTACAAGTATGTGAGTTTTTTAGGCTTTCACGCTAAAACGGCTGTACGGATTTAGATGGAATTTGTCACATGGGTAGAACATGGCCAGGAGATGGACATAGACTACGTTTTATCCTGAATCGCTAGTAATAACTATACAACTAAGAATAAATAAAAATAAACACACTCACCTGACAGTAGAGCACAATTTTACACATCAGCGTCCCAAAAAACCACGTTTTTGTGACGTCCCATAGCACGGTGGGCGGCAAACAGATGATAAGTACCATGGCATCTGCCACGGCCAGGTTTAATAAAAAAATATGAGGCACAGTCTTTGACCTACGAATCATGTACATCGCTGTACACACAGCGATGTTCCCTGTTGTGCCAACTAGAAAAACGGTAGCACGAAGTGCTACCAATAGCCATTCGTATGAATTTGGCGACATAAATTCATGTAACATATTTGTGTACTCTGTTTTGCTCATGTTACAGTATTCTTTTCCAACACAAGAAGCATCCTTCACTAGTATTGCTTTTGTGTTATTATTCTCTACCATAGTGTCTGTAGAAGTAGACGTGTGTATAAACTAGGAGATTGTTAGAAAAAATATTTTCATTGATGCCATTTTTCTTTAGTTTTTGCGCCTCCTGTTAAAGAAAAATCTTTAGTTAATTGGGCAATTTGGCTTCGGCAGTAATAGCTGTAAATTCTCAATGGGGGAGTTTTATTCCTGGCGGCTCCAAATTAAAAAGTAACGTAATAATAATTAATAAATTCTTTTCCATGAGTTCCAAAAAAATTTAAAGTACATAAATTGCACAAGGAAATGAAATTAACGACCCCGGACTATAAACTTAGTGGAAGCTTTGGAGGGCTATCACAATTTTTCTTGAATTTGTAGTGTAGTGCGTCCGAGAGGAGCGTTCGTGCCAGCTGTTTCAGGCTCTTTCGAGACTGCAGCTCTTGCTTCACTCCCGGATCGAGCGCGGCAAGGAATTTATTCATTTGCAACCTTGCTTTGCGCATAAGCGCAAGCTCTTCTTCGTAATTTCTAAATATATAAATGAGGAAGGTAAATTATAAGAATATAAAACTAATAAATACAAAAAACTATTTGAAAAATAATACAATACCTTGAGTTTGGCCCGGCAATCGGCTCTATAGCCTCCCCGTCCCCCTTCCCCGTGCATCACAATCAAACGAAAGAAACAAACGTGTAAAGAGCCGCATGCTATGTGCCAACTAGGCCGCTTCCTGTTTTTTTCAACTTCCGGATTTCTTGCAACCATGGTGAAACCCTGCAAATGGCAGGGAAACTTTCATTGCTTTCGCTTACTAGCCTAACTAGTGCAATATTTCATTACAAAGTACTCACTTGGCGCCAATCATCATGTAATCCAGCACATGTACAAGTATGTGAGTTTTTTAGGCTTTCACGCTAAAACGGCTGTACGGATTTAGATGGAATTTGTCACATGGGTAGAACATGGCCAGGAGATGGACATAGACTACGTTTTATCCTGAATCGCTAGTAATAACTATACAACTAAGAATAAATAAAAATAAACACACTCACCTGACAGTAGAGCACAATTTTACACATCAGCGTCCCAAAAAACCACGTTTTTGTGACGTCCCATAGCACGGTGGGCGGCAAACAGATGATAAGTACCATGGCATCTGCCACGGCCAGGTTTAATAAAAAAATATGAGGCACAGTCTTTGACCTACGAATCATGTACATCGCTGTACACACAGCGATGTTCCCTGTTGTGCCAACTAGAAAAACGGTAGCACGAAGTGCTACCAATAGCCATTCGTATGAATTTGGCGACATAAATTCATGTAACATATTTATGTACTCTGTTTTGCTCATGTTACAGTATTCTTTTCCAACACAAGAAGCATCCTTCACTAGTATTGCTTTTGTGTTATTATTCTCTACCATAGTGTCTGTAGAAGTAGACGTGTGTATAAACTGGGAGATTGTTAGAAAAAATATTTTCATTGATGCCATTTTTCTTTAGTTTTTGCGCCTCCTGTTAAAGAAAAATCTTTAGTTAATTGGGCAATTTGGCTTCGGCAGTAATAGCTGTAAATTCTCAATGGGGGAGTTTTATTCCTGGCGGCTCCAAATTAAAAAGTAACGTAATAATAATTAATAAATTCTTTTTCATGAGTTCCAAAAAAAATTAAAGTACATAAATTGCACAAGGAAATGAAATTAACGACCCCGGACTATAAACTTAGTGGAAGCTTTGGAGGGCTATCACAATTTTTCTTGAATTTGTAGTGTAGTGCGTCCGAGAGGAGCGTTCGTGCCAGCTGTTTCAGGCTCTTTCGAGACTGCAGCTCTTGCTTCACTCCCGGATCGAGCGCGGCAAGGAATTTATTCATTTGCAACCTTGCTTTGCGCATAAGCGCAAGCTCTTCTTCGTAATTTCTAAATATATAAATGAGGAAGGTAAATTATAAGAATATAAAACTAATAAATACAAAAAACTATTTGAAAAATAATACAATACCTTGAGTTTGGCCCGGCAATCGGCTCTATAGCCTCCCCGTCCCCCTTCCCCGTGCATCACAATCAAACGAAAGAAACAAACGTGTAAAGAGCCGCATGCTATGTGCCAACTAGGCCGCTTCCTGTTTTTTTCAACTTCCGGATTTCTTGCAACCATGGTGAAACCCTGCAAATGGCAGGGAAACTTTCATTGCTTTCGCTTACTAGCCTAACTAGTGCAATATTTCATTACAAAGTACTCACTTGGCGCCAATCATCATGTAATCCAGCACATGTACAAGTATGTGAGTTTTTTAGGCTTTCACGCTAAAACGGCTGTACGGATTTAGATGGAATTTGTCACATGGGTAGAACATGGCCAGGAGATGGACATAGACTACGTTTTATCCTGAATCGCTAGTAATAACTATACAACTAAGAATAAATAAAAATAAACACACTCACCTGACAGTAGAGCACAATTTTACACATCAGCGTCCCAAAAAACCACGTTTTTGTGACGTCCCATAGCACGGTGGGCGGCAAACAGATGATAAGTACCATGGCATCTGCCACGGCCAGGTTTAATAAAAAAATATGAGGCACAGTCTTTGACCTACGAATCATGTACATCGCTGTACACACAGCGATGTTCCCTGTTGTGCCAACTAGAAAAACGGTAGCACGAAGTGCTACCAATAGCCATTCGTATGAATTTGGCGACATAAATTCATGTAACATATTTGTGTACTCTGTTTTGCTCATGTTACAGTATTCTTTTCCAACACAAGAAGCATCCTTCACTAGTATTGCTTTTGTGTTATTATTCTCTACCATAGTGTCTGTAGAAGTAGACGTGTGTATAAACTAGGAGATTGTTAGAAAAAATATTTTCATTGATGCCATTTTTCTTTAGTTTTTGCGCCTCCTGTTAAAGAAAAATCTTTAGTTAATTGGGCAATTTGGCTTCGGCAGTAATAGCTGTAAATTCTCAATGGGGGAGTTTTATTCCTGGCGGCTCCAAATTAAAAAGTAACGTAATAATAATTAATAAATTCTTTTCCATGAGTTCCAAAAAAATTTAAAGTACATAAATTGCACAAGGAAATGAAATTAACGACCCCGGACTATAAACTTAGTGGAAGCTTTGGAGGGCTATCACAATTTTTCTTGAATTTGTAGTGTAGTGCGTCCGAGAGGAGCGTTCGTGCCAGCTGTTTCAGGCTCTTTCGAGACTGCAGCTCTTGCTTCACTCCCGGATCGAGCGCGGCAAGGAATTTATTCATTTGCAACCTTGCTTTGCGCATAAGCGCAAGCTCTTCTTCGTAATTTCTAAATATATAAATGAGGAAGGTAAATTATAAGAATATAAAACTAATAAATACAAAAAACTATTTGAAAAATAATACAATACCTTGAGTTTGGCCCGGCAATCGGCTCTATAGCCTCCCCGTCCCCCTTCCCCGTGCATCACAATCAAACGAAAGAAACAAACGTGTAAAGAGCCGCATGCTATGTGCCAACTAGGCCGCTTCCTGTTTTTTTCAACTTCCGGATTTCTTGCAACCATGGTGAAACCCTGCAAATGGCAGGGAAACTTTCATTGCTTTCGCTTACTAGCCTAACTAGTGCAATATTTCATTACAAAGTACTCACTTGGCGCCAATCATCATGTAATCCAGCACATGTACAAGTATGTGAGTTTTTTAGGCTTTCACGCTAAAACGGCTGTACGGATTTAGATGGAATTTGTCACATGGGTAGAACATGGCCAGGAGATGGACATAGACTACGTTTTATCCTGAATCGCTAGTAATAACTATACAACTAAGAATAAATAAAAATAAACACACTCACCTGACAGTAGAGCACAATTTTACACATCAGCGTCCCAAAAAACCACGTTTTTGTGACGTCCCATAGCACGGTGGGCGGCAAACAGATGATAAGTACCATGGCATCTGCCACGGCCAGGTTTAATAAAAAAATATGAGGCACAGTCTTTGACCTACGAATCATGTACATCGCTGTACACACAGCGATGTTCCCTGTTGTGCCAACTAGAAAAACGGTAGCACGAAGTGCTACCAATAGCCATTCGTATGAATTTGGCGACATAAATTCATGTAACATATTTATGTACTCTGTTTTGCTCATGTTACAGTATTCTTTTCCAACACAAGAAGCATCCTTCACTAGTATTGCTTTTGTGTTATTATTCTCTACCATAGTGTCTGTAGAAGTAGACGTGTGTATAAACTGGGAGATTGTTAGAAAAAATATTTTCATTGATGCCATTTTTCTTTAGTTTTTGCGCCTCCTGTTAAAGAAAAATCTTTAGTTAATTGGGCAATTTGGCTTCGGCAGTAATAGCTGTAAATTCTCAATGGGGGAGTTTTATTCCTGGCGGCTCCAAATTAAAAAGTAACGTAATAATAATTAATAAATTCTTTTTCATGAGTTCCAAAAAAAATTAAAGTACATAAATTGCACAAGGAAATGAAATTAACGACCCCGGACTATAAACTTAGTGGAAGCTTTGGAGGGCTATCACAATTTTTCTTGAATTTGTAGTGTAGTGCGTCCGAGAGGAGCGTTCGTGCCAGCTGTTTCAGGCTCTTTCGAGACTGCAGCTCTTGCTTCACTCCCGGATCGAGCGCGGCAAGGAATTTATTCATTTGCAACCTTGCTTTGCGCATAAGCGCAAGCTCTTCTTCGTAATTTCTAAATATATAAATGAGGAAGGTAAATTATAAGAATATAAAACTAATAAATACAAAAAACTATTTGAAAAATAATACAATACCTTGAGTTTGGCCCGGCAATCGGCTCTATAGCCTCCCCGTCCCCCTTCCCCGTGCATCACAATCAAACGAAAGAAACAAACGTGTAAAGAGCCGCATGCTATGTGCCAACTAGGCCGCTTCCTGTTTTTTTCAACTTCCGGATTTCTTGCAACCATGGTGAAACCCTGCAAATGGCAGGGAAACTTTCATTGCTTTCGCTTACTAGCCTAACTAGTGCAATATTTCATTACAAAGTACTCACTTGGCGCCAATCATCATGTAATCCAGCACATGTACAAGTATGTGAGTTTTTTAGGCTTTCACGCTAAAACGGCTGTACGGATTTAGATGGAATTTGTCACATGGGTAGAACATGGCCAGGAGATGGACATAGACTACGTTTTATCCTGAATCGCTAGTAATAACTATACAACTAAGAATAAATAAAAATAAACACACTCACCTGACAGTAGAGCACAATTTTACACATCAGCGTCCCAAAAAACCACGTTTTTGTGACGTCCCATAGCACGGTGGGCGGCAAACAGATGATAAGTACCATGGCATCTGCCACGGCCAGGTTTAATAAAAAAATATGAGGCACAGTCTTTGACCTACGAATCATGTACATCGCTGTACACACAGCGATGTTCCCTGTTGTGCCAACTAGAAAAACGGTAGCACGAAGTGCTACCAATAGCCATTCGTATGAATTTGGCGACATAAATTCATGTAACATATTTATGTACTCTGTTTTGCTCATGTTACAGTATTCTTTTCCAACACAAGAAGCATCCTTCACTAGTATTGCTTTTGTGTTATTATTCTCTACCATAGTGTCTGTAGAAGTAGACGTGTGTATAAACTGGGAGATTGTTAGAAAAAATATTTTCATTGATGCCATTTTTCTTTAGTTTTTGCGCCTCCTGTTAAAGAAAAATCTTTAGTTAATTGGGCAATTTGGCTTCGGCAGTAATAGCTGTAAATTCTCAATGGGGGAGTTTTATTCCTGGCGGCTCCAAATTAAAAAGTAACGTAATAATAATTAATAAATTCTTTTTCATGAGTTCCAAAAAAAATTAAAGTACATAAATTGCACAAGGAAATGAAATTAACGACCCCGGACTATAAACTTAGTGGAAGCTTTGGAGGGCTATCACAATTTTTCTTGAATTTGTAGTGTAGTGCGTCCGAGAGGAGCGTTCGTGCCAGCTGTTTCAGGCTCTTTCGAGACTGCAGCTCTTGCTTCACTCCCGGATCGAGCGCGGCAAGGAATTTATTCATTTGCAACCTTGCTTTGCGCATAAGCGCAAGCTCTTCTTCGTAATTTCTAAATATATAAATGAGGAAGGTAAATTATAAGAATATAAAACTAATAAATACAAAAAACTATTTGAAAAATAATACAATACCTTGAGTTTGGCCCGGCAATCGGCTCTATAGCCTCCCCGTCCCCCTTCCCCGTGCATCACAATCAAACGAAAGAAACAAACGTGTAAAGAGCCGCATGCTATGTGCCAACTAGGCCGCTTCCTGTTTTTTTCAACTTCCGGATTTCTTGCAACCATGGTGAAACCCTGCAAATGGCAGGGAAACTTTCATTGCTTTCGCTTACTAGCCTAACTAGTGCAATATTTCATTACAAAGTACTCACTTGGCGCCAATCATCATGTAATCCAGCACATGTACAAGTATGTGAGTTTTTTAGGCTTTCACGCTAAAACGGCTGTACGGATTTAGATGGAATTTGTCACATGGGTAGAACATGGCCAGGAGATGGACATAGACTACGTTTTATCCTGAATCGCTGTCGAATTCGCGGGAAACAGCTAGTAATAACTATACAACTAAGAATAAATAAAAATAAACACACTCACCTGACAGTAGAGCACAATTTTACACATCAGCGTCCCAAAAAACCACGTTTTTGTGACGTCCCATAGCACGGTGGGCGGCAAACAGATGATAAGTACCATGGCATCTGCCACGGCCAGGTTTAATAAAAAAATATGAGGCACAGTCTTTGACCTACGAATCATGTACATCGCTGTACACACAGCGATGTTCCCTGTTGTGCCAACTAGAAAAACGGTAGCACGAAGTGCTACCAATAGCCATTCGTATGAATTTGGCGACATAAATTCATGTAACATATTTATGTACTCTGTTTTGCTCATGTTACAGTATTCTTTTCCAACACAAGAAGCATCCTTCACTAGTATTGCTTTTGTGTTATTATTCTCTACCATAGTGTCTGTAGAAGTAGACGTGTGTATAAACTGGGAGATTGTTAGAAAAAATATTTTCATTGATGCCATTTTTCTTTAGTTTTTGCGCCTCCTGTTAAAGAAAAATCTTTAGTTAATTGGGCAATTTGGCTTCGGCAGTAATAGCTGTAAATTCTCAATGGGGGAGTTTTATTCCTGGCGGCTCCAAATTAAAAAGTAACGTAATAATAATTAATAAATTCTTTTCCATGAGTTCCAAAAAAATTTAAAGTACATAAATTGCACAAGGAAATGAAATTAACGACCCCGGACTATAAACTTAGTGGAAGCTTTGGAGGGCTATCACAATTTTTCTTGAATTTGTAGTGTAGTGCGTCCGAGAGGAGCGTTCGTGCCAGCTGTTTCAGGCTCTTTCGAGACTGCGGCTCTTGCTTCACTCCCGGATCGAGCGCGGCAAGGAATTTATTCATTTGCAACCTTGCTTTGCGCATAAGCGCAAGCTCTTCTTCGTAATTTCTAAATATATAAATGAGGAAGGTAAATTATAAGAATATAAAACTAATAAATACAAAAAACTATTTGAAAAATAATACAATACCTTGAGTTTGGCCCGGCAATCGGCTCTATAGCCTCCCCGTCCCCCTTCCCCGTGCATCACAATCAAACGAAAGAAACAAACGTGTAAAGAGCCGCATGCTATGTGCCAACTAGGCCGCTTCCTGTTTTTTTCAACTTCCGGATTTCTTGCAACCATGGTGAAACCCTGCAAATGGCAGGGAAACTTTCATTGCTTTCGCTTACTAGCCTAACTAGTGCAATATTTCATTACAAAGTACTCACTTGGCGCCAATAATCATGTAATCCAGCACATGTACAAGTATGTGAGTTTTTTAGGCTTTCACGCTAAAACGGCTGTACGGATTTAGATGGAATTTGTCACATGGGTAGAACATGGCCAGGAGATGGACATACGAGGGGAGGTCAAAAAGTTCGCGGAATGAAAGGGAAGGGGGATGAAATTAAACATGAAACTATTTTTCCTTTTCAATATATTCTCCATTAACCCTAATACACTTTTCAGACCTTTCAAATAATTTGTTAATACCTTCGAAAAAAAAATGATTTGTCAAGGCCTTCAAAATAAGCAGAAATTGCCGACTTCACTTCTTCGTCATCCGTAAATTTCTTTCCACGAAGCTCTTTTTTCATGTTTGGGAACAAATAATAATCACAAGGGGCCAAATCTGGACTATAGGGAGGGTGATTTAAAGTTCCGAAGCCGCACTTGTGTAAGGCAGCCATCGCAACATGACTCTTGTGAACGGGTGCGTTGTCGTGCAAAAGGAGCACACCTCGAGACCATTTTCCCCTTCTCTTTTCTTTAATTGCTTCTTTTAAGTTTTCCAGTAGTGTAGCGTAGTATTTCCCCGTGATATTGACACCTTTATCTTTATAATCGATCAATAAAATCCCCTCGGAATCCCAAAAAACTGTAGCCATAATCTTTCCGGCCGATTGTGACACATTAAACTTCTTAGGCGGTGCTGCACCTTTTTTGTGCCATTGCATTGACTCCTGCTTCGACTCAGGTTCATAGTGATGAACCCAAGTTTCATCTCCAGTCACAATTCGGTTCATAAATTCATCCCCGTTTTCACTACACAGCTCCAAAAACTCGCGCGAACACTCAACACGCTGCTGTTTTTGAAGCGGTGTGAGCATTCTCGGCACCCATCTTGCACTGACCTTAGACATGCCAAGATGGTCATGGAGAATATTCAAAATAGTCGTAGGTGATACTCCAGTCATCTCTGCGATTTGTTTCTTCTTTAGGCGTGCATCTTCTAGAACAAGTTTTTCAACTTTTTCAACAATGCTTGAGGACGTTGCCTCAATTGGCCGACCTGAGCGCTGATCGTCTTCAATTGAGTCTCTGCCTTGCTTGAAAAGACTGTGCCACTTGTAAATCATTGATTTTCCAGGGCAAGAGTCCCCGTAAACTGATGTCATTTCTCCCAAAATGTTCTGAGGCGTTTTTCCTTGCTTAGTGAGGAACTTAATCACGGCACGATACTCAATTTTCTCCATAGTTTATATTTTCTTCCCGATTGACTTGTTTATCCAGTGATATCTCAAAGGTTAATGAACCCATTAGGGTGAAACTTAGTATTTATAATTGTATTGAGTCAACAAGTAGCGACAGGTAAAAATAACTACCCCCTCCCCTCTCTAACCCCTCCATTCCGCGAACTTTTTGACCCACCCTCGTAGATTACGTTTTATCCTGAATCGCTGTCGAATTCGCGGGAAACAGCTAGTAATAACTATACAACTAAGAATAAATAAAAATAAACACACTCACCTGACAGTAGAGCACAATTTTACACATCAGCGTCCCAAAAAACCACGTTTTTGTGACGTCCCATAGCACGGTGGGCGGCAAACAGATGATAAGTACCATGGCATCTGCCACGGCCAGGTTTAATAAAAAAATATGAGGCACAGTCTTTGACCTACGAATCATGTACATCGCTGTACACACAGCGATGTTCCCTGTTGTGCCAACTAGAAAAACGGTAGCACGAAGTGCTACCAATAGCCATTCGTATGAATTTGGCGACATAAATTCATGTAACATATTTATGTACTCTGTTTTGCTCATGTTACAGTATTCTTGTCCAACACAAGAAGCATCCTTCACTAGTATTGCTTTTGTGTTATTATTCTCTACCATAGTGTCTGTAGAAGTAGACGTGTGTATAAACTGGGAGATTGTTAGAAAAAATATTTTCATTGATGCCATTTTTCTTTAGTTTTTGCGCCTCCTGTTAAAGAAAAATCTTTAGTCAATTGGGCAATTTGGCTGCGGCAGTAATAGCTGTAAATTTTCAATGGGGGAGTTTTATTCCTGGCGGCTCCAAATTAAAAAGTAACGTAATAATAATTAATAAATTCTTTTCCATGAGTTCCAAAAAAAATTAAAGTACATAAATTGCACAAGGAAATGAAATTAACGACCCCGGACTATAAACTTAGTGGAAGCTTTGGAGGGCTATCACAATTTTTCTTGAATTTGTAGTGTAGTGCGTCCGAGAGGAGCGTTCGTGCCAGCTGTTTCAGGCTCTTTCGAGACTGCAGCTCTTGCTTCACTCCCGGATCGAGCGCGGCAAGGAATTTATTCATTTGCAACCTTGCTTTGCGCATAAGCGCAAGCTCTTCTTCGTAATTTCTAAATATATAAATGAGGAAGGTAAATTATAAGAATATAAAACTAATAAATACAAAAAACTATTTGAAAAATAATACAATACCTTGAGTTTGGCCCGGCAATCGGCTCTATAGCCTCCCCGTCCCCCTTCCCCGTGCATCACAATCAAACGAAAGAAACAAACGTGTAAAGAGCCGCATGCTATGTGCCAACTAGGTCGCTTCCTGTTTTTTTCAACTTCCGGATTTCTTGCAACCCTGGTGAAACCCTGCAAATGGCAGGGAAACTTTCATTGCTTTCGGTTACTAGCCTAACTAGTGCAATATTTCATTACAAAGTACTCACTTGGCGCCAATAATCATGTAATCCAGCACATGTACAAGTATGTGAGTTTTTTAGGCTTTCACGCTAAAACGGCTGTACGGATTTAGATGGAATTTGTCACATGGGTAGAACATGGCCAGGAGATGGACATAGACTACGTTTTATCCTGAATCGCTGTCGAATTCGCGGGAAACAGCTAGTAATAACTATACAACTAAGCAGAATCAGTCTCTTTGATATGGTGCATAGATGACACCAGTAAAACAGCTTTTTTAGGCTTAGGCACGTAAGACAGAATAGTATTGTCTTTGGTGAATCCGTATAACGAAGAACCAACCACTCTATCTTTGTGAGGTTGAAATTCTGGTGGGATCTCCCTCTTGTTTTTCTTCATAGTGCCCAAGTAAGTAAATCCACGATCTTTCAGTGCTTGCAGTAGTTCTATCGAGGTAAACCAGTTATCTGCTGTTATATTTCGGTTACAGCCCTCGATCCCTTTACAAAGATGTAGAACAGATTGTGTGGGAATTGAAAAGCGTTTCTCTGCATCATTTAGACCATTGCCATCAGATCCTGTGCCATAATATACGTAAGCATTGTATATATAAAAACTTTGGGCGTCAACCAGCAGGAGAACTTTTAATCCATATTTATTTGGCTTGTTTGGCATATATATTCTAAATTTGCAGCGCCCTCTAAAAGCTACAAGCATTTCATCTATACAAATGTAAGGACCCAAAGTGTAATTTTTCTGGCAATTACTGATGAACTCATGAAATAACTCTGAAATAGCGGCAAGTTTGTCGTCTTTTAATCGTTCAGATCTTGTTTGAGTATCATCGAAACGCAAACAGTTTAACAAGACCAGAAATCTGTTTTTGGACATAACGCAGCGAAAAATATCCCGTCCTGTGCCATCTGTTGCAAAAATAAAGTCTGAATTTTCGTGATTTTATTGGAATACTGATGTATAAAACAATAGCCCAATTAAAGCCTTTATTTCTGTCTCATTCGTTGAGCCTAGTTCAGATCTGCTACTGTCTTTATACTTAGCCCTATAGCTATCTAGTTTATTGTTTGTGTAAGTTTTTGTAAGTTTGTGTAAGTTGTTTGTGTAAGTTTGTGTAAGTCATTTCAATCATACGATCACTAAACATCAGTTTCCATAATTCCGTGAAAGATTCGAATTCAATCGGACTTACTTGAGATGGTGCATTGACAATATTGTGCGCGCGTACTCGACTTGTTCGGGATGGTTCCGCCGATGCCCATTTGTACCTATTCTTCCCGTAAAAGTAGCGCGGCAGCTCTCCTATTGATTCTTCATTTGGCTCCTGGTCTGTTCTAAGATCTTCACTACCCTGGTCATTTCGCGTCTCTACTTCGCTATACTGCTCCTCTTCGATCTCTTCAATTCTAGTCTCTGCTGCGCCATGCTGTTCCTCTCTGACCATTGTCTCTTCTTCGATCTGTTCTGTAATGTCCTGGCTTCCATGAGCTCGTACTTCTCTTTCTTGTTCTTCATTGTCGTGATTATGGTTGATTTCTCCGTGGTAAACTTCCTCAACATGGGGATACGTAACCTCAACATCATCCTCATCGGATTGTTCGGATTCCGTGTTGTGATCGCTCTCTAAAATAAAATCAGGATCGCCTACATCGTCGTCAAAATCACTACAGTTGTCGTCACTCTCGTTTATGAGATTTTCACATATCTCTTTATCTTCTAAACGCCTATTCTGTTTTCGCAGTTTCGGAAGCTTCTCGGGAACTGAACCGTCATCATTTGCAGGTTTTTTCCGCTCACTAGACGTGATGTTTCTCCTTTTAGGCATTCTGCAATTAAAAGTATAATTTTAAAGCCGATGTGACGTCAATCAGACACTATAAGCTACCACACATGAATACCGAGGTGACGACCAAGAGACGTACGAAATTTAGTACATAAACACCGTACTTACGTCTGTGAGACGTCGATCGCTTCAATACGGAGACGTGTGCACTCGCCGCGGGCGCAGCGTCGACTGATGGCTTGCGACGCGGAGGGAGGAAGGTAGCGGGAAGGGCGACGCTAAAGGTGGCGTGATTTTAGAAATATTTCAAAATTAAAAGTTATGACGTCTGTGAGACGTATAGGTCGGTAGTTAAAGGTTAAGGTTTTCCATAAAAGTTGGAATCCCTCTATGGTTTTAATCCAATTTTTTAATGTTGGAACTCGTTTTTCTATTTTGCTTACTTTATCTACATAGAGTACAGAATTAAAAAAACCTTTTGCCTTATTCCACAGTTTGTGATGTGGAGAGTTTTTTTTTCAGCTCCAGTATAAATTTTGCCATTTTTTACATAAAACGTGCCACCATTTAGGCTATCAAATAACTTATCTATTATTTGTATGAATGGTATTATTTTTTCCATATCTTTTGGAACTTCATTCCTAGCAGACAAGTGTTTTATGCCAACAGCTACACTGTGGCTAAATATTTGTGCAGCTGGCTTGACCCGCATTTTATTAATTTTTTCAGGCAGTACATGCTCCTCTTTGAGATTATGCATCAACCGGAGCTCACCATAACATTTATCAGCCTCATAGAGCATGTTAAAATATTCCCATTTTACCGTTACCTCCTCATTTGTAGTTGGATCAACAAATATTAGGTCTTTATTTAATAAATTATTCCTCAAACCCTTTAAGAGGTGTGGCACATCATATAGGGGTATTATTTCAGTTGCACCAACAATGAAAATATTATTTTTAAAATTTTGCTCCTTCCTTAAATACTGTCGCTTAGCATCTGATATGAGGCTGTTGATAGTGGCAGTGTTTGTTCCACTTTGGTCACAGACAGTGACTAGCACCCGAAGCCCAGTGGACTGAATATTTTTTATCACATTAATGGCAATATTTTTTAAGTCTACAGACTTCATACTTTGGCTAAAATAATAAGCAACTGGCTGCTTAATTTTTTTTCTCAGACCTTTTATCATAAAAATCGTGGCATGGTCAGCAAACTTATGGGTCTTGTGAGTGCCAAATTACTGTTTCTGACCACTAATATGTGTGGAGAAATTGGTTTCAGTAGTTGAACATTGTATTGTCTTGTCCAAGGATCTGTCTTATTACTCATATATTCTACAACAAACTTTTTCATTACATAGATAGGTAATATAAAATTAGATGATAAATGAATGATTCCATGGAAACGAAGCATAATCATTATTTATTGTTCAGACTGCGTAAGGTAACTAAAATATTCCGACCCTCGATAATCTTAAATCTTAATTTTAACATTTTGAACACAATAGATTTATGCACTATTGTACTAGGTATATCACTATTTTCACTGATGCCAGGTGCCGCGTCGGTGCTATAAAAGACATTTTAAACAAACAAACAACAAAAAAGATCTGTTAACGTTACACTACCAATCAACTTAAATTGAATTTGTTAAAAATGCAGGAGGTAATGATACATCACAGTGAAGCGGACACACCATATTAGTGAAAAAAGTCACTATAATATAATTATGTGTAAGTAGGTAGGTTATTACATCAGCCCGCACTGGGCCCTTATGGATGAATTGGCCCTGGGTGGATTATGGCTAACTCCACACAGAGAGGAGACCTGTGTCCCAGCAGAGAATATTATAGGCCGAGTATGAGCTAGGTTTTTCACAAGTCTCCGATTGTTGCACGGCTATGAAAGTAATTTAACACCCACAACTAATCAACCAGGCATACTTACTCCCTAGGATCAGCTGCCCGGCCTCTTCTACTTGTGAGACAATCAGCGATGCTAAAAAATAAAAGAAAAGTCAAACCATGCAAGAACAAAATCAATTAGCATATTACAGGCAGACTGCACAACATAATATCCATAAACACTTTTATTAGTATGCCCAAAGCCTCAAAAACATTCTAGTACTTGCCACACCATGTTAGTAAACCACAATAAGATAAATATTCAGAGAAGCTCATCCATCATTGCATCATCCATACCAGATAGTCGCCATCATCGGATGCGCAAGTATGGATACGTCTGTAAAACATAATAAAAGCTACTTGAATCTGTCTGCAGATTATCAAAGTTCGATTTTTTAAACTTGCTGCACCAAGTTTTAAAATAAGTAATAAAAGATGTAGGTAGGTACTTGTAGGTCGCAATGATTACAAATGAACTCACCAATTGAAAACAGACAGAAATTGAAACACCTATAACTCAAACTAATTGCAAATAAAACACTACTTACCAATTGGACGTAGTTATGCAAAATGGATTCAGCCATGGAGTTTTAGTAAAATTGATATATTAAAATAACAAGACAAGAGTTTGTTTTCCAAATCCTCTTAAATATTGGGTCTTTTTATTTACTTCCTGTATAGTATAGTTTTAATAAGTTTCATGTGCATAAATATACTTTTTTTCAGTAAAAATCTCTTTGGTTCTTTTTTACAATATTAAAAATGTGGGATGGATCTTTTAGTATTAAGTTGAGGCAATAAAACGCATACAAGAATAGTAAGGGCATTTAATTAAAAGTAATTAAAAAACATAGATAATTATATCAAAATAATCACGTCAACATCAATCAACATTTTCTTCATCAGACACGAGAGTATCCGTCTCAATTTGAAAATCAATTTCTCCCGAAAATCCGTCTACGTCGTCTAATATATTCTCATCAGACGTTAACGTCTGGTAAAAACCTTTTGCGTCATTTGGAATTAAATGCAACAGACTTTTTAAGTCCTTTAATTTAGGACCTGGTATTGCTTTGCCAGTAGGCCACATAGGTTTAAGTAACAATTTAGTAATGTGTTTTTGTCTGCCGCGACTGTTTTTTTGAATATTAACTTCTTTAAACTCATCTTCATAGCTTGACCTCATATATATGGTAAACATCTCATTTTTCTTTAAAACAATTTCTTTCGCCTTTAACCATGACACCTTCGTTCCGTCAACTGCTTTTTTTCTATTCGTGATAATACTTTCCAGCTCAGAAGATGTTACAAAATCTGTGTTATCCATTCGATGCACTTGCAATGGCTTATTCTTTTTGCAGTGTTTCATTATATGTATATAATCTTCAGGTAGGTAGATTCTTTGGTGCAGCTTTAAAGCGCATTCTATTTTCGCAAAATCGTTATCATTCGGAAGGAAACTATGTCCTGACTCCAAAAATCGGAAACTTATTTCTTCCAAAGATGGATGATCATTCAATAGAGCCTTTAGAATAAGTACTAATTTAATATTCCGATTCTGCCCTCCACATGAATCACTCCATAATATTAATTTCTTTACATTCGGCTTTAGATTTTCAAATGTATGCTTAAGAAGGCAAGAACCTACTTCTTGCGAACCCCGGCCCGCTTCTCCTTCCACCCACACGTAACAATAAGCTTGGTCGTTAGTTCCTGTGTGTACACCCAAGTTGTACACCCATAACTGGCGTTTATAAAACACGATATTAGTGGGTATACGTGGCAATGGGAGAGTTTTTTGTAAGTCAAATGTAATAGTTTCTATAAATGGATCGTTTTTCGCTAGACATAAGTCACTCTTCATAAGATTTTGTAAAGATTTGGCCAGTTGAAGGTGTGTATCATGATCTAAAGCAATTTGGTGTTTGTCTTCTTCGGAAACTTCTTTAATTTTATTATGGAATGAATCGCACCTATTGCATGTATCTTTCTTTAATTTCTTAGTTCTTAAATTAAACTTGGTTAAAAAAACTTGCTTGGCTTTATCATACGAGACAGAAGGTATTCCGGCCGCCTGTGCTTCTTCACAATACAGTCTGTATACTTTCGGAAATGTCATATCCGGTTTTAGGAATTTTGCATCACCATACTCATTTCGACGATAATGTGACACGTATTTAGGTAGTTTCTTTATTATATTAATCAAAAATAATTCTACATCAGGAGAGATTTTATTATGGCCTCCTTGAGTTCCTCGTCTGTCTACTAAACCATCATCGGATCTCATTTTACACAGTGACGTATTGACACGTTTAGGAGTAGTCTGAAGAGTTTTTATAAACATGTCTCTACAAACTTGTATACCTTGCAAAAAATACAATCGTGAATTTTTTTTTTTTTTTTGATATATTTGAAGTATTTGTTGAAACGTAAGAACGTTTCACTGGTTGCTCTTTCACACAAGCAGCTAGGTACATACTTTGGGCATTGTAGGAACCTAATTCGTAAAATTTCTGAAACTCTTTCAACCTTTTTTCAACTGGAACCAATTCCTTACATTTTCTTATACAACTACAGTCATAATCCAAAAATTTTTTAGGTTCGATAAGCACATTCTTAGTATTTACATAAGGAAGATTTTTATACTTCTTTTCTGTTCTTTCTTTTCTTGAAAGCCCTCCATATTTTCTTTTTCTACCCTTTCGCTGCCTTTTTCATTTGTTTGTACATCTATGTCGGTACTAGTAGAAGCAATATCATTAATAGTCGCCATTTCGGCGATGGGTGCATCGTTGGGATCGTTCTGATTTTGAGTAATTTCTATGTAGTTTCTTTGTTCCCTATTTAGGTTTTTCGTTGAGTCAACTGAGCTGGAGCTAGAACTATCATTAATAGCCGTGTAATTTGGATCAGCAACTGAGTCATCACTATCATAGTCAAGACCATTACTATTTAGGGTTTTAAATAATTCAGCAGTCTCAGGTGACATAGGCGGAAGAGGCGATGAAGCTCCAGAACTTAAATAATTATTTTAGCAGGCAAGCATAGCATCATTAATTTTAAGACCATCAACAGGGGAAGTAGCTACAGCATCATTGATTTTAAGATCATCACCAGGGGAAGCTATAGCGGGACTTGTGTAAGGACCAGCAACAAATCGTTTTTTAGTTAGAAGAGGCGTTAAAGGAGAAAAAGGCGGAGCTTCTATGCTTTTCTCTCCAGTTTCAATATTCTCCGATTCATGCAACTCTATGACCGAGCAGGTTTTGAGATTAGAAAATTCTTGGAGTTCAGTGCACTCCTTTTCCAACAAGTTAGCTGAGCTGGCAACAACAGGTGAGTTTAAGGTTGCAATGAATAAAAGTGAGCTCTGCTCTTGATGCATATCAGATACTAACGGTTTTGAAGCTCTGCTTGAACGAGGCGGGGATTCGACCAGAACGATTGAAGGTAGCTTTCTGGGTGGAGCTAACTTGCTTGGGCTGCATTCTGGGGTATTTTCTATAACATCTGAAACTAAAATAATTCAAGTTAAATTATTATATCAAATTACAAACGTGACAAATAGAATTAAGTACTCACTAAAAAACGCCATTATATTATAAACGAACGAGTTAAATCCATAATCATTTCATTGTATAAACTGCAAATTATTGCTTGTACGCAACCGCATTCAGTAGGTAATTCAAACCTTTGAAAGTAGTTGTTACCTACTTGTATTAAAAAGATGTAATAACACAATGAAAACGTTCGTAAACAATAATTTATTACATACATAATAAAATCGCATAATATAACAGGACATATAGGCGATAAACTATAACATATTTTCATCGCTTTGATGTTGCGATCAACTTGCATTGATCAAACAAACAAACTTTACCGACTGAGCCATTATGGACTATAGGTATCTACAGTTAGAATTATTTAAAGGATAGGCATGTAACGATAAATAATAATTGAAGAACTTCTCTTATTCACTTAACTTTTAAAGTACCTAGTTTTTAGGTTAAGTTTCATTTAATAACTTATATTTCACTCACCTGACGAGTCTTCATCATCTTCATCGTAACACAATATTTATTTTGTCCATCTTGCTTTCTTCACACTTTTCACACGTACGTGCTCTCTGCACGTATTGACTTCAAAGTGAGCGAATGACAATAAAAACGGCGGGAATTATGTTACACAAACTAGAGATGTGAATGAAGATCTATAGCATAAATAATCGATAAGGCGAATTTACTTGTAATTTTAACGATCAATTTACTTCTTTTTTTAAAATAATTTAATGTAAATAACATTATTATTAAGTTTTTATTTTGTCCATCTACACTTAATTATTTTTTTATTTTTGTCAAAAAGTATTCTAACATCATGGTTCTTTATTTTAAATAAAGTTTTTAGTAATCATGTAACATGGATACATCAAGCAAAGAAATGTATTAGTACAAAAAGCAACCACAGTGCATGAATCTAATTTACAATACACTTTTCAAAATGATTTCGGAACCGTGCGCTGTGGTTTTGTTTTGCATTTTATAATTCTTACCACAATACTAATTTGCAAAATAGATTCAAATGGCATGGTTCCTGATTTATATTAAAAAATCGATTTGTAAAAGAGATCCAAAGTAGTTTGGATCTTTTAAAACCCATTATCTATGTTCCCATGACACATGGTTCTATTTTAACTCTGCGAAAATGCTTAATATTCTGTTGGTATCATTAACGTTTGTGTTTTTCATTAGAAAAAAGGAACTTTGCGGCTTGGATATTTTTTACCGACTTCAAAAAAGGAGGAGGTACTACGTTCGGATGATTGTTTTTTTTTTTTTTTTTATGTATGTTCACCCATTACTCCGCCGTTTGTGAACCGATTTAAAAAAATCTTTTTTAGTTCGAAAGGGTATACTCCCGAGATGGTCCCATATATTTTTTATTAAGTTTGCTTGCGTAGTTTTTGAGCTAGCTTCAATATTACGTATTTTTCCCACAGTCTATGTAGACGATATAATTATTAGACTCCTTCACTGTTATTTACATAGCAGGTAGTAACTTGTGTGGGGTAGGTACCACCACTAAAAAGTGAAAAATAAAAACTTTTTACAAAAAAAAAACAACCGACTTAAAAAAAAACACAAAAAAAAGTGAAAAATAACTTTAATTTCGGAAGTCGGTGGCAAAAAACGAAAATTAAAAAGCAAAGACACCGACTTCCGAAATTAAAGTTATTTTTCACTTTTTTTTGTGTTTTTTTTTGCATATACTAAAGTTGATGTGTAGATGCCATTTATGACGGTAACTCAAAAAACGGGTTTTGTGGGTTGGATCCATTTTGCATAACTACGTCCAATTGGTTTCGTCCCACCACATGTCCTCATCTGCTTCAACATAAAAAATGAGCGGTTCGGTTCTAAAAAAAAATCAGCTTGTTAATAACATTACACTACCAGGACTATAATTTCATTCATTATAAAATTAACTTTAATTTTTCGTATTATTTGGTTAAAAATGCCCAAAGCTTAGACACATCACAGTGAAGCGGATACACCATGCGAGTAAAACTAGTCACTATGATAATTATCCTTATGTGTAAGTAGGTAGGTTATTAACAGGCCTCCAATTGTTAAACGAACAGCAGCTATGAAAGTAATTGAACACCATCGAGATATAAGTACTAACGTACTAGAGAAGACACCGTAAATTCCTACTTTGTCTCGTTCAACTGCGGCGATCGCGCCGCAGTTTGTCGAAGAAAACGCGTAAGTGCCGTGATTTACATGGCGCTTAAGACCTTTTTGCCGAGAATAAATACACTTCCGCAGCAAATCTAGCACTGTGGTAAATTAGGTACGGTTTAGACGAATTGTTATTATTTTAGCGCTGCAGCAAACTAAAGATGCAATACGAAGAATAGGACAATTCAGTTATTTGACGTAGCTTCTCTAGTACGTTAGTACTTATATCTCGATGTTGAACACCCATAACTCACACAAATTACTAATCAAACAGTCATACTTACTCTATGTTTACCTGAGTCGCCGCGCCGGCAGTCACCGAAGCTAAAAAATAAAACAAAACTCAAACCATGCAAGAAAAAAATCTATTAGTTAGCATATTACAGGCAGACTGCACAACTTATTGTCCAGAAACAAACATTCCAGTAGCTGCCACACCATGTTAGTAAAACAGTTCCCCACAATAAGATAAACATTCAGAGAAGCTTTCAATAATTGTATCATCCATACCAGATAGTCGCGATCATCAGATGCGCACACAGAGTACTTTTATATATATGGAATAGAGGTACAACTCAGCGACGAAAGCGAGAAACGTCAAATGTTGCCCTCTGGACGCCGGTTTTGGAACTAATGCCAACATAATCATACGTATAGCTACATACGTAGGTACGTAGCCTACTACTTGATAGCCTAAATAATATTTTTAAGGTATAAGGTACTTATGTGAATTACATATTCGCGTGCAGTTATGTAGAAAAGCGAAAAGGTAATTCACATTATTAAACAATACAACAATGATCTTCGATTTAATTATTTCTTTCTTTCTTTTAAAACACTTCTTACTCAATTTTTTAGCTTTAACTTTAAACGAATCCGTATCATCATGACACTCCCTCTTATTTATTAATATATTATTAATTTCTTTACAGTAGTTGTAAATAAAAAATCTGCAGGATATTTTTATTAAAAAATCTATTAGCTTTTCATTGTGTATTGAGCATTTTATATATGAAAAATCTACAGATATAAAAATCATCGTTCTTATGAGTTCCCTTAAATTTTTCTTGTCTAAATTATCTTTTAATATTATATAATTTATATCCTGCAGATTTGAAATACAATTTAAGAGGGAGTCGCTGGGACTGCAAAGCCATTTTTTATTAGCGTATTCCCGATATCTTAAATATTCGTGCTCACTGTGTGAAATTAAATCTTTTTTACATTCAACACACCCCCTAAATACTTTTTTTTTGGCGCTTTTGACAAAATATCCACTAACATATTGTAGGCCTCCTATTACGCGTGGGTCATTTTTTTCTTCAAGGGGTGTGAATGTTATATCGGGAATATTACTAAGTTCGCAATTTGTTTGCTCTTTGCTGCCCCCGCTTGTGATGAGTACTTCATGCAAAGTTTCACAATTATCAATTTCACAGTTAGCTCCAGGAGCATGGACACTAGAGAGGCTGTTCACTAATAGAATGATCAAAGTAACTTACCTGTAAGTGAACTTCGATCACTATTATACGCAGTTAACGCCTCGTCTGAGATGATTATGTAGTCTACGTACTATTCGTATCAACAAACACGCGTTTAAAGAATTTGGTAAAGAAAACAAAATACCAAATTTGAAAATATGTAGTTGCCACCCTGCCCGCTATGGCAACACTGACAGATAAACGTCTCTTCATTATGTTTAAAGTATAGTTACATTACCCGACTAAACAGAAAGGAGGGTTATGAGTTTATATTTTCATTATGGAGCAGGGTGGGAAATTCTTGAATGGGAGGGAGCCTCAGACGAGGCGTTAACTGCGTATAATAGTGATCGAAGTTCACTTACAGGTAAGTTACTTTGATCATTCTATTATACTTATTAACGCCTCGTCTGAGATGATTATGTAGATGTTGAAAGATTTGGCGAGATAATGAAAGAATAAACCATGTAGTTTAATAATACGTATATTATTATAAGTACTTATCAAGAACATTGATTATTATTTTTACTAAGAATATATTGTCCAAAATTGTCATTTGTTTCAAGGGGTAGATTATAAAATATGGCAAAATTTTTAGACCTCTGAGACCATCCCGCTGTTGATTTAATCAAATCTATATTCAGACCTTTTCTGTGAGCGGCTGATGTAGCAGCATGTCTTGTGCTATATGCAGAGAACACTGAGGTATCTATTCCAGCCTCAAACAAAATATCTTTTATCCATCTGCTAAGAGTATGCGTTGAAGCAGGGGAATGAGGTTTTTTAATTGTAATAAAAAGATTACTGTGATTCTTGCGTAACAATTTTGTACCATCTAGATAATCACAAAGTGTTCTTGCAGGACAAACACTAGGATTTTCAGTAAAAAATTTTAAAGTTAACAGTGGTTGAATACCTTTGATCCTAGAAGTTTTAATTAATTGAGGAACTTTTATTTTTATATAATCATTGGTTATGGCAATATTATCAATCGTAATCAAAGATAAAGTTTGAAGTCTTTGTGCTGTCGCTAATATTATTAATAATTTTTTAGATAAAGTATTTAAATCTAAAGTTGTATTGGGGTAGAAATTGCTTATATAATCAAGTATAATACTTGGGTCCCAAGTTTCATTATATCTAGGTGTATTAGGTCTTAGCTTAAATACACCTCTAAAAAATCTGCTAATATCTCGGTTTGTACTTAATTCACAGTCTAAAAGTAGAGATAAAGCTGATCGTATGCTATTTAATGTGCCATAAGTGGCACCACTGTGGAATTTCTCGGTGAGAAATTGTAAAATGGCGTGAACTGATTCAGTTGTAGGATCAGCTTTATTAGTTTTACAAAATATCCACCATTGTTTGTAACATGAACTATATTGTTTTAACGTATTTTTAGTTAATGAGCTTAATATAACATTAACACATTCCAAAGAGTATCCTTTTTTCAAGTACACTTTGCTGACAACATCCCTGCAATCAGTGTAAGATTCTTGTGAAGAGGGTGACAAGTTCTGAAAGAGGATGAAAGTAAATTTGGACTGGGTTTTAAATAAACAAGATTTGAGCGCAATAAAGACATGAAAAGGGGATACCATGCCTGTCCACGCCAGTTAGGCACAACCATGATACCCTCAGCATTGTCATCTTGTATCTTTTTTAAACAACGCAATATCATTGAGAAAGGGGGGAATGCATAGAATTTTTTACCTGTCCATGGGATGGTAAAAGCATCTACTGTAAAGCAATCTGGTTCATTTTTCCATGAAATAAATGTTTCACATTTTTTATTTGCATGTGAGGCAAAGAGATCTATTTCAGGTAAACCTAGTCTATTTACTATTTTTTCAAAGGCATATGGTGCTAGTTCCCATTCTGTTTCTATGTTGCATATCCTAGATTGTCTATCTGCTTCTATGTTTTCTTTAGATGGTATATATGAAGCAAAAATATAGATTTTTCTTTTTTCACAAAACTGCCATATTTTTCTTGATAGTAAATTCAGATGAGGAAACTGTATGCCACCCATTCTGTTAACATATGATATTGCTGTGATGTTGTCAGATCGAATCAATATGTTACAGTTTTTCTCATTTTTAGCAAAACACTTTAATGCAAAATAAATTGCTAAAAGTTCTAAATAATTTATATGATATTTGCTTTCCTCTGTTGACCAATATCCATGTAACTTTTCTTGGTCACATACAATTCCCCAACCTGTAGTAGAAGCATCTGTATAAAACTCTAATTTATATTTATCCCGCTTAATTGGTGCTGAGCAAGTAAAAATTATTTCTTTCCACCAAGACAACTCCTTTATAATTTCCTGATTTACTTCCATTTTAGATTCATAATTATCTCTAGATTGCTTTAAAGCTAGGTATTTATATCTTTCCAGTATTTTAGTATACATCCACCCATAGGGGACAGATGGACAAATTGAAGTTAAAGAACCTAAAAGAGAAGCAAAATCTCGAATGCTGCAATAAGTTTTGTGTGTTAAAGAATCTAACTTTTCATGAATTTTTTGTCTTTTATCACTAGGGATACTTAATGTAAATGTTTCACTATTTAAGATGAAACCTAGAAATTTACATTCCATGCTGGGTTGCATCTGGCTTTTATCATAATTTATGATGAACCCTAAAGATTGTAAAAATTTGCAGGCTGTGTTAAATTTTTTTCTGCATTCGCTTTTACTAGGTGCAATAAAGAGAAAATCATCTAAATAATTCACTAAAGTGACTCCATTTGCTCTGAGATGAGTAACTACTTGTCTCATGATCTTGTTGAACACATATGGAGCCGTTGATAATCCAAATGGTAGGACATTGAATTGGTACAATTTTTTGTTAAAAAGGAATCTTAGGTATTTCCTGGAATCATCATTTACCTTTAGTAAAAAATAAGCATCTTTCAGGTCAAGTGATGTCATATAACAATTTTTATCAACTAGTTGCAACGCTGTCCTTATGTCTTCCAGTTTGAAATGTGTTGTTGGAACAAACTTATTAAAATTTTTAAGATTTAATATAAATCTAGATGTTCCATTTGGTTTTGGTACAATGAATATCTTTGAGACATACTGATTGAGTATATGTTTTGTTTCATGAGTTACCGCACCAATTTTAATTAAATTTTGTATGCATTCTGAAATTTTTAGCTTATCAGTTTTAGTAAAGGAGTTATTTTCAGGGATCTTGCCTTGATACACTGTATGTGTTAAGGGAATTGAGTATCCATATTTTACCCAATTTAAAACTGACTTATTTTTTGTAAATTGCCAATTTTTGTGATAATTTTGTAATCTACCTGCATAACTTGCCTCTAGTAACGACGACGGCCGCGAGTGCTGAGTGATGTTCTGGGTTGCTTCGTCATGGACCGCAATTGCTGTCGTTGAGTAAGATGATGATGTTGGTAAGACTTGCGTGGCTTCCCAGCAGTCTTCTGAGGTTGTTGCTGTTGTTGTGGTCGTGGTTGAGGTTGCCTGTTGTACTCTCGCCCGCCCCCTTGCTTCCTGTATGAGGACGGGCCCCAATTGTTTAAAGAATTTTTCAGGTCCTTTACTGAATTTTCAATATTTTTATTTTCTTTTAGTATTGTATTTATGTCTTTTCCAAAGAGAAAATTATTTATTTCCGTTTTTTCTAAAGTATCTTTCACTTTTTTATTTAGACCAGGTAGTATGACAGCTCGTCTTGTTTGGGACTCCTTATATTGAATATGGCATAAAAGCCTGATGCAGTTGCCTAAATATTCACAGTCCTGATCAAGGTTTTTGTGTAGGTTCTTATATAATATATCTGTTAAGCCACAGATAACTGTGCCAATTAGGTTTTGTTTCTCACATAAGTGATTATCTCTTGTTACAGCTTGAGCTGTCATCGCAGCCTGAATTTCTGGATTTAGTTGCGGAGCAGGTGTAAGGCAGTCAATTATTTTGGGTATCTTCTTCGAAATGTCATTTTTTGTGTTCTCGTCTAACCCATTTTTTATTATATTGTTCCACAAGTCTTTCATTTGGTCATTTATTTGTAAAGTATTTTCAGGCGCTTTAATATGGCCCATTTTTTCTAAAAGGCTGGGTATGTGATCAATCGGGGGAGTATTTTCCACTTCATCCTCCGAGTCAGAATCAATAATTATTCGGCTTCTCTTTTTAACTGGTTCTGGTTCATCTGGGAAGAGGATTTATCAGGTTAATGTATCACATGTACTCGCTCGTAGTACCGTATGATACCTGCCTAAGTTGTAAAGAATAGGCAGTGGTATTCACTGATAATAATCACATGCACTCGCTCGTAGTACCGTGTGATAGTAACATTTTTCATTTTGTTAATATTGGGTATGCAATGACAAGTAGATGTTTTCGACCAAGTATAGGCGCTCGTCCTATCGCTTAGGTCTGTGCACTCACTCGTTCTACCGTGTGGTAGTAACATTATTTTTTGTTAGTAAGTATTTACTAAGCAATGACTAGTAGATTTATTGGACCAAGTATAGGCGCTCGTCCTATCTCTTAGGTCTTTTATTCACTCGTATATTCGCTCGTAATATCTCAAGTGATATATTTGATGTAAATTTATGTCGCATTAAATGTTTTTTGTAGTATTTTTAATCACTTTCACACAGAAAAAATGTTACATCAAAATGGCGAATTTTCGTACATACCTTCTGACGAAGAATTCAGCAATTCCATCAGTTTTCTTCTTAATTTCTCTTTATCTTTTCCCATTATTAATAATCCACTAGAAATATGTTGGGAAATCCAAATAATACACTATTTGCACGAATAAAAGTGTTTTCTAACGGAGAAAAAACGCTGTTCGTTTAAACACGAATGACATAATGAAGAGACGTTTATCTGTCAGTGTTGCCATAGCGGGCAGGGTGGCAACTACATATTTTCAAATTTGGTATTTTGTTTTCTTTACCAAATTCTTTAAACGCGTGTTTGTTGATACGAATAGTACGTAGACTACATAATCATCTCAGACGAGGCGTTAATAAGTATAATAATGTGGTGAATGCAGCTTCAAATCGTTCTGGTGTAGGGTTTACGTTGCGGCATCCGTGGCTCCTTATGGACCCAAAAAAGTTTTCTATTGGGTTTTGATTCAGATGCCGCAACCAAACTGATGTTACACCATATTTTATTTGTATTTTTTTTAATAACAATTCAATTCCTTCTAGTGTCCATACCCAATTGTTTAATGTGGGAACATATTCATCGTTTGATGTTTTATTATTAATAAAGGAGAATGCCATATTGTCGTACCAACAAAGGAGCTAGAGTGTCACAACCAAATGTAGTTCATAAAATTACTCCTATTTTTTAAATCAGATATACGATTTTGTCATGAAAACGATTCCCGGCTTTCGGACACCAAAAATAAAAGTCTTTTTTTACTTTTGTGGTACGTATTTTCCGCTTATGTCACTGACATTGCACTTCATTTCCGAATGTTGCTACTATGTTAAAAATATAGGAAGAAGATAATTGTACCAATTTGCCATTTTATATTAGGATACAATATATTTTTATGTGTGTCAAAAAACATCTTTAGGTCACGCATTACATAATAATATTTTTTTTTTTTTTTTTGAATACATTGCAAATACATGCATTTAATGAAAAGAGGACCTATTCAAAAAAGTTAAATGTCATTTGTACTGTGACGTATTGCAATAATAATTCTGTGGCGCCGTCATGGATGACGTTACTTTGAATATTGGTTTCATCTGAACTATTTGAATAATAATTTATAATACTTATTAACAAAAACGGGGGTTCAGGTGCGTTTTCATAATAGTCTTTGTGTGATAATCCTTAGCGATGCCCTCAACTAGAGTAAGACATCGGCCAGCAAGTCAGCGTCGCCGATGTATCATAAACCGTTCACTAGTATTGTTAGAACAATTTAGAATATATTACATAGAAAATATATCCGTGGATATGATCGTGTTTTAACATCATAGATTGTACCGACGCGATGCCTGTAAGTATTACCTCACCTAGTAGAAGCATGTATATTATAGTTAGCTTCTAAAGTACCTACCTACTTCCGGGACTATTTATTCAATTTAAGGATTAAAAAACAGTTTTTATGCTTTCAGATCAAACCTGGTAGTTCCTATTCATAATTTTACAAATGTTTCGCATTGATACAAGAAAAACTCCCTGAGATTCCGAACTGATACCTGAACTAACACTTGGTCACAATGTGGAGTGATGTGTGCTTTGGATGTGGACAGTCCATGCTACGTGTTGCAAGGCGTTCCCGAGTGCCACCCAATTATCCTACCTATTGTTTTATTTGTATATTTCTTTTCTCTGTCCTGGTAGCGGTCGAGGTCATATACGTTATGTAAATATGAATATATCTTAACTGCGTTTTTCATTTTTGATATAAGTGCCTTATTAGGTACTAACTAACAACATTATCACCTTATTATTATTTACTAACATGTGAAGTTCGAGAAGTGGGTGTACTATATAGTAAATACAACTCTGCCTAACTCTTCTGGGAAAACAGGCCTGCTGTTATGTTAAGATTTCAAGATATTAGGAATCAGTAAACACAGTACTAAATTGATTACTTATTTAGACTACCAGCTGCACATACTATGAGTACCTACCTACATGATTATTGATATCCATTATCATTATAAATATAAAACCTGATACCAAGAAGTATTATTGACTATCAGTGATGTATTGTATAATCATCCATCAGGAAACAAGCGCCAAATCAAGAATAAAAAGCAACCGATATTAGGTACCGCTACATTTGTCATCAACTTCACCATTTCGAGCCTGTCACTTTCTCGAACTTAACCTCAAAATATGAAGTAGATAAATGGTTAATAAATATGAATTGCGGGAATCCATGTTAAAAATAGTTAACAATATAAGAAGAGCATTGAATTCTCCTCTAAATACACTAGGTTTGGTTGTGACAGGCGGACTTTTCGCTTGGTACAGGGTGCCCTACAATTCTGGTCATTCTCCTTTCATATCTTTCATCATCACTTTACACTCCTTCCATGTTTTATGATGGATAGAAGTAGGCGTCGCAGGTCCTAGGAGAGGTTTTCCGTGTTTCTTTCTTTTCCCAAAGCTTCCGTTTAGGGACTCAAAAAGGTTGTCAAAGAATAATAGCATGTCTGCAGTGTTTTTCGCTTCTGCAGGAAGTATACCCTTATCTGTAAAAAAATATAGTTTGTTAAATAATGTTTTATGTCTGATCTGCGTAATGTAAAACTATGGTAGGTACCTAAGTATTTAATATTTTTATTTCATTGTATTCGCCAGAAAATAACTAGTGAAGACAATATTGAATTGTGCAGTCTGACGATATTTACCTGCTAGATAGCCCATATTCGATGCCACAGTTTGGCTGAAAACTTGCGTAGCATTTTTTACTTTCATTCGGGGAATTTTGCTTGGGTCACAGTGGGCATCTGTCAATTTGGGCACCAATCTGATTCCTTTGTACCCTGGATTTTCCTTGTGTAAGGCCATGACATGAGCCCATTTTGCCAATTTTACTTCCCCGTTTTTTATATTTCAAATGTTTTGTTATTAAATTATTTCGTATGCATTTTATTAAATGGGGAGGGTCATACAATGGTATGTTTTCTTCTTCATTTAAAATAAAACTGTTATCTCGGGGCTCTTCTCCTTTTCTCAATAGGTTACCCCTTGTCTCTTGCAGAAGATGTTTAATGCAGTTTACATTATTTGTGCCTTGGTCGCACACAGTTGCTACTACAATGAGCCCTGCATTTTGTAACTCAGAAATTACTGCTTTTAACTGCTTCGCTAGTTCAGGCCCCTTTGTTGCAGCTTGTGAAAAAGTGTATGCAACAGGTTGTTTATAGTTTTTTAGTAACCCCCTTATCATAAACACCTGCGCATGATCTGCATAATCAGGTTGTGTCTCCAGGCCATTTGTGACAAACCCACAAACTTTGTCCTTACGTTCGTTATAGGTCACATTGGGTTTGAGTGACATTTCGTCAAACAAGACAATACATATCTTATGTTCCAACTTCATTTTTTCAGTAGCTTTCTTTATTTGCTGAATCATATTTTTGTGGATTCCTGGATTTATATCTGCCATATTAAGTAACTTCAGGAGAGTTTGGCGAGATGGCAAGATAAATATTTTCCTAAGAAATCTGCACCCCTTTGGGCTCTGTTTGAGGAAGGACAAAGCAATATTTTTTTCCTTCAGAGTGAAACGACGGCCTTTGTTACCTTTCGCTCTCTGAACTGTAATAATGTCAAAACTTTTGATGTGCTAGGTAATTCGTCGAGTGTTTTCAAAAACTGAGGATTTGTTGTTAGATTTTGCAGTGCCTTGATCTTTTTTGCCTGATTTTTGACCTTGTTGCGGCACTTACTTAGTTTTACTCCAACTAGCACAAGTTTACTGTAAAGAGCATGTTCAGATTGAGTTACAGCAACGCGTTTCACCCGCCTTCTAGTAACGATGGTTCGTGGTTCCTCTTTGCGATGCTCTGTAATCAAATAAAACGTTATAGAAAATTATTTGGAAAACAATTAAGTAACTGTTTTGTTTTGATGACCGAATGAGTTTTTTAACTATAAAAAATAGGTCGTAATAGTAATAAATGCATTAAGTAATTATTTCATGGCATAATTTATAAAAGACATGCCAAAATTGTTTACTAAATAAGAAAAGTAAGGAAAAATACACTTTAGGTGATAATTATCTTTACTTAACAAGATTTTTGTTATTTTGATAGAATACTCTTTATTATGTACACCATAAAAAATACAGATACAAATGTAGAAAATTTAACATAGGGTGACACAATGGGCGGTCTTATCGCTAAGAGCGATCTTTTACAGACAACCTTTGGATGGATTCAAGCGCGAAGGAGAGATAATACTGCAGGTAGTCAGTGGTGTACCATTTACATAATTATGCAATAAATACATACATACATAAAGCATATACTTATCTATATAAATATATATATATATATGCAATACAATAATAAACATGAAACAGGAGGAAAGAGCTATTTAATGACGATGTTTAAGGAGAGAGGAAGTGTTTTTTTACCAGAATTTTAAAAGTGGACAAAGTTTGAGCACGCTTTATCGACACGGGCAAGGCATTCCATAGCCGTACTGCTTGAACTGTAAAAGACTTGTCATAAAAACTGGTCGAATGCATCGGCATTTCTAGTCTCAAGTTTTCCGATGACCTCAGATATCTATTATGTGTGTCATGAAGGAACTTGAACCGTTCTTTAAGATAAGAGGGGGTTTTAGGATTGAACAGAATACTGTAAAGCTGAAATAAGATATGAGAATTCCGGCGTAGACGTATGGGAAGCCACTTGAGCTTTGTACGAAATTCAGAAATATGATCATATTTGCGCAAGCCAAATATAAATCTTATGCAAAAGTTTTGAAGTCGCTCAAGTTTATCTAGTTGTGCCTCAGTGAGATCAAGATAACTGACATCAGCATAGTCAAGGATGGGAAGTAAAAGGGATTGTGCAAGCGCAGTTTTAGTGTGTTATTTTTTACATCTTCCACAGTTATTGTAGCTTTTAGATGCATAGACCTAGTATCTCTGGATACTGTGTCACATCTGTGTGAAGTAGTAGGTTCTGGAATGACAATAAATTTCTTACTGAGTTATAAATTAATATATAAATAGAATAAATTAATATATAAAATTATAGCCTCAGCCAATATTGAAAGTATTTATAAATCATTATAAATATGAATATACAAATAATGTTAACCCATTTTTATTGTTTGTTTATAACATTATTGTTTAATATGTCTTCATAACATAAATTAATGTTTACTACATAATAACTTTTATAATTTTATTAGCTTCTTCTTCTGCCTGCGTGGTTGGTATCACAATGGGAAGAAGCTAAACTTATTATGTCTACATAGAATTGAGGACAATTTACTAAAGCAGTCTGCTAAATGCTGTTATGATTATATCTTCACTTACCAAGATTTTCCTTTAATTGTACATCGTCCACAGCAGTTTGAGTGTGTGGCTGCTTATCCACAGAGTCCAAATGTGAAGTAACAGATTCTGGAATGACATAATCTATTATTTCAGCAAGCGTCGATAACCCTCATATTTTCCATTGTGGCTTATTAGTGCTGTTTGACAGGTTAAGTGTGAACTATTATCATATTATTATGAAAAGCTACATTGGTCTAGCATTTGCAGAAACAACCACTGGGTTTCAGGTATTAGATTTGATTCCCAACTTGGGGCAATTTGTTATCGGGTATTTCACCAAACAATATAGTATACCAGTTAAAACCGTGTCCAGCAGAGGAGGCATGACATTTAGTTATGTTATGGTTAAATAATACTACTATTTACCTTGTGATGTACATGCTTCTGACATCTGAAGAGGTCTCAACACTCTTCTTTCCGAGTTGAATTTTAAGAAAGTTAATCCTGTAATAACAATAAATTTTCATTCGAAAAATTCGTAATTCACCTTTGGTTCAGTGACAGCATATTAGTTCAACCGCATTAACGAGACACAATAGAGTTTTAATTGTTATATATCTTAAAAGACTTCGACAGTCGGAAGGTTATTCGAAACTTAATTTTCTTAACAATTTATGGGTTGGTAACTATAATATTATTAATTACCTGTAGGCACAGGGCAACAAATGGGTTAGTAACTAGCTTGGTTATTTAGTACAATTTGTGAATAGTGTGTCATAAGCAAGACAATACAACACCTATTTGTAAGCATACTAGCATTTGGCTTCAGCTCTGCCTATATGGGAAGTAGCCGATGCCACTATCGGGTTTGTAAACTATCTCTAAGCAAAAAATTACATTGATCTGTTGCATGAAAGACGGTCAAACCCATAATGAACACACTTTCGCTTATATAATAATGAGGATATAATATCACCATCTGTCAATATATTTCAATACTGGTCTTGAAAGGCAGACACCATTTTCTTCCGGATAAAGAAGTTATTTACCTATCCATTAAACAGCCCTCCCCATAGAACCAGTAATGTTAGTTTCCAAAGTTAGGAATATAATTTAAAGAGGATATAAAACTTTTGGCACCCATGATTATAAACAATAATAAACCTACTATCTAACTAAAAAAAAATAAAATAAATAAATGACTTATTTATAATAATAACTAACCTGGCATGTGTGTTGTTGGTACAGCTTCTTTACTGAGTCGATTATTCCGGCACCAATACTTTTGTTCGAAGTGTACACGACATACACGGCGGTATTTGAAAATATACAGGATGTAAGGGTAAACACTCTTGTCATTCAAACCATGGGTGGTTGACTTATATATAAAAATAAATGACCAAACACAACAAAAAAAAAACGTTATTTTCATTAAAAGATTTTAAAAAGTTTCTATCTGACACCGTGCTTGCTAGCGAAACAGCTGACTGACTAAGGGAGGGATCGCGCTCGCTGCCGGTCAGGTCACATCCCGTACCCCCCGCCCGTGTTGAGACGCAAGTTCATTGCCCTAGCGCATAGGGCAACGAACTTGCGTCTCTTGTGGTAAAACTTAGATCTAAAAAAATAAAAATAAAAGTTGTAATTTTCCATTGATTTTACGTTCTATAAATGAAACCAAACCACTGGTTGCAAGGATAACGGTGTTTACCCTAACACCCTGTATTCATTTTCAAGTTGCAATATGTCACCACCAACAGAATAGACCCATGTATTAAATAACTCCTTATCCTTGGTTGGGTTAGGGAACTTATGCAAATTCGTATTGGTATCTGAAATAATTGAGTAAGTAATCAGTGGAGTTGAAAGTCGAAACCTGCGGACTTTGTCGGGTTGGTTGAACTGCGAACATAATATATTATCAGCCCTCCCAAAAACTAAGCTTTGGCCCAGCGGACTATTAATAAATAGAACACTTACCTAAGCTATTTAAACATCCGGGGACGCAACACTTTCGGTTCGACATGATAATAAGTAGATATCAATGTCACAAACCCAAAAGTTAGCACTACACGGGTAGTCAGAGTCCTGTCTCAATACTTAGATTTTAACAATCAACAAAAGCACAAAATCAACACGGCCGGAGGAGCAGAGGCTCTACTCAACGGACTTAGGTGGAAAAAGCACTTTTAGACGAATGCATTTAGTGCGGCCAACGCGCCTGCGCGTTTTTGGGACTTTACCATGTGCTCGCGACGCGTAGGCGCGTCCATACAGTTTACTTGAATTTACTTAGCTTTCTTCGAGTGCGGCGCGCCGCACCTGTGCGTTCATTGTGCATTTCTATTGTTTCGAAAACATCGTAAAATAAGGGTCGGTAAGGGTCTCTACACATAAGGTATTTCGATTGTTACATACGATATTCGGTTGTTACGTTATGTAGGTAATATGTTACGAGTGTCAAGGTGGAATAATATTCGTTCTTGGTGTACCTACCACAACTCGCTTTCCGAGTCGTGTCTACTAAACTAAGATATATTTTCATAATTCTGAAGTAAGTACATAAATACTTTTGGTTTGAAAAGTAGGTAAGTGAACGACTGGTGGCGACGAGAATGAAGATGTGGAGTGAACGAATGAATGAAAGATGTAATAAATAACAAGATTTATTTCCTTTTGGTTTTTTTCCCCACGCCCTTCCCTTTTGGCGCGGGGTACACGATTGCTGCTTGCGGCGACGGCGACTTCTGCCGCAGGCACTGTCTCTTGGGAGGGGGGGGGGACCGGCCTATCCTCCTTGGATATGCCAGCGCCGCCAACGACGTCCGGTGCTGCCGGGGTCACTGCCTCCCCCCCCTTCGGGACCCAGTCACTGGGCATAGTGTCTTCGTCGTCATCCTTAACAATAAAAGTTATAATAAGAAGAAATTATGTAATTAATCTTTTAATTGTTAACAACAATAATAACCTAACATTATAAAACTCGACAGTCAGCCTGTAATAGAAGGCTAACAAAATGTAGGTTTATATTAGGGTTATTTATAGGTATAAGGTAGCCCTTCTGGACCTGTAGAGTAATATTTGAACAATACTTACATTTATTCTGAGGCCTTCACTGGTGAAGGGCCAATCGGAGCGCCGAACGCGTTCGAAGCGTAAAGTGAAGATAGACTCGCACTAAGGCCTCTGTGCGCTGGGCGAGACTCGTTCACTTGAGGGCAAGAGTCGCTCAGGTGACAGTTCGGTGGAAAACTCAATTTGGCGCGTGACTAGTTTTTTTTTAATTTTATTATGTTGCCCTCTATGGGCAGACTTAGTCATCGAACCGTACTGCCTAGTCTCACGTGTGATGTTTTATTTAGTTCCAGGTTTAGTTTAGGAAACGTATAAATTAGGAACTTAAGTCAATAAGGATCCATTTTTGTAATAGTACTATGAAGTCTAGTACCTATCTAGTTCATACTCACCTATTATCAGCTTAGCTTTACCTGTTGAAAGTCTTCACTTCATGTTAGTATGTGTGATGGAAATTAGATACAAAGGGAAAATAAAAAAACTTGAGGAAAAGTTCATAGTTTATTGGGGGAGCCCTGATGAGTCGCTTGGACATGAACGATCACCAGGGCTCCCCATAATCAACGCGCTCCTGGAGCCAATGAAGCCACACGCTGTCCGGTGGTGGAGGTGGTGCTGCTGGTGCAGACTTGGGTATGTTCCTACAAAAAGGAAATTATGATTTGTAGATTTAAAAAAGAAAACTTTCATAATGAATTAAAAATGTAACAAATATTCTTGAATGTTCTTGGTAGATCATGTATGTGCAGTCAGTCAAAGTCAATCAGATCAAAATATTTTATCAGGGAAGCCACATGTGCTGAAGGAATTATTGCCAAGCTTCCTCAGGGTTTTGAACTTTCCATCGCTAAGTTCTGTAACTGACTTTGACAACTTGTTATAAAAGCAGATACTGTTTATAAGAAATGAGTTGCTTGTTTTAGTTAATCTAAATTTGGGTATCACAATATCATGTCTATTGCATGTATTTATGTTATGGAAATCCCTTCTTATTTTGAAAAGTAAGTTTTTGCGAACACAAAATACTTTCTAAGATATAAATAGAAGGCAGAGTAGTTGAGCAAGTATGTACTCACGGCATGTCTAAGTCCTCGCCGTCTACCGCCCTGTTCTCCGACTGCCACTCCACCACCGACTCCCACTCCATCTCCAACACCGTTTCATGGGCCTGGTGCAGATGCTCCAGGTTATAAAGGATGGCTCTAAAATGAAAAAAAAAAAACATTTAAAATAATAATAAGTACTTAATACAATAATGCTTACATGAAAAATATTCATTCAGATGTTGATACTTACTCATTAGTGCCTGGTGCATCCGCACCAGGCCCACAACACACGAAACGGCGAAAGGCTGTCCAGGAGCACATATTAATTTTATAGAGCAGGCACCTCGGAGTCTCTAATGTCAATGTCAATACTACCGTATTTTATCGTAGACAATTTGAACGAGTGAATGAATGACAACAAAATAATGTTACCATATAATTATTTTTTTGATAATATACTTTTACATTACTTTATTAATGTTATTTATGTTAGTTAACTTATGTTGACCACTAATACGTGTGGGGAAATTGGTTTCAGTAGTGAAATATTGAATCCTTTTGTTTAAAATGTCTTTTATATTTATTGGACTACTAATCTATGCCGCTGATTGTTTTAAATAATCTTTTGTAACCAAAACAGCCAAAACCCAATATAACTATAGGTATCCACAATTCGATGTACGATGTATTGAATTTTTTCATTCGCCACGAAAAAATGGGAGCAATCTTTATCTATCTCCTTCAACTTCTTCTATGTACATAAGCATCTTTTTGTTGATCAGCTCGTATTTCTTTGTCTATGGCTCAGGCAACTCTCCAGCTGTTCTTTTATTTGGATACTTATCGTACTGATTATGCGGCACAAAATGTACGATGAAACATTGTTTTTAGATGGCACTTAATTTTGAAGACGTGACACGTGACCTCCATGAAATGTTCGGAGAGGATTTTACCGAAGACATTGAGTCCGACGGTTTTGACAGCGAAAGCGTCACCTCCGGGGCGTCAGACAGGTAGGGAACCCAAGAATTAATATCTAATTATATAATCGTATTTTTAAACGTAGTGTTGAATTCCAGCATTGAACGGTTTCTTTTTCTCCTTTATAGCTCAAGAGTTTCCTCCGTTGTCTTTTCTCCGGATGGAGAGTGGACTGAGGAGACACCAATGATAAATAATTTCCCATTTACTGGGACCCCCAGGATCATGATCGCGGAAGCATCGTCCAAAGGGCCTATTGATTATTTTAAAGCTGTTTTCACGGAAAGCTTTATGACCAACCTAGCGGCAATTAATAATATGATTATTTTAAAGCTGTTTTCACGGAAAGCTTTATGACCAACCTAGCGGCAATGACTAATATGCATGCCCAAATTTTGACGTCCAGGCCACTTAAGCCTAATAGCCGCCTAACAAAGTGGAAAAATACAAATATTATAGCGCGTAGCATAAATGTTAATGTTCCGCCACGAGCCCGTACTACTCAGCCCCTCCAACCGAGTCGTCGCTCTGCCCGCCTCAGCGCTCGAGTCGGTGCCGCGCGATCCCCGCGCGCCACCTATAGTTAATATCACGCGCGCTAGCAACCGATCCACACGTACGCGCCTACGCGCGCTGGCCGAACGCCGACCCGGTCGTCACCTAGTCTACATTAAGTAGTGTTCTGCTATTATCTCGACCTACCTACTATTGTTCACCGTTGCTGTATTCCCTCTGATTACAATAATACAGTCGTATAACTAATCCTGGTTTAATTGCTCTCTCAAATCGAACCATATAACTGGCAGCCTAACGTGGAGCTGAACCGTGAGTGAATCAGTGAACTAGGTACATTTTGAAGTGCAGAACTTTCACGTGTTGGATACTAATACCTATTATTGTTTGTGTCGTGTAGTGTTATCATTATCACATCTTTACTTACCGTACATTATGGGTATAAGTACATACTTTCTATAGAAAAGCGCGCGAACGCCGAACGGTGACCGACGCGCGACGTAATGTTCTAGTCTTCCTAGAATCGCCTTAGGTTCGTGAAGTATATTTGTGGCGGACCGCGTGTCCCGGTTTGGTTACCGCCCACTTCGCGTGTTTTGCAAATTTCATACATCGGACGTAGGCGCAAGGTCGTAATTTGTGCGCTAGGTTTCGTCGCAGGTATTGTGGAATAATATACCTGAACCTAGATTACGGACCTAAAAACTGTGCCGGTATGAACTGTGAACTTGTGATTTGCGTTGTAAAAACTAGTGAAGGTGACTATTAACTGAGTGTTTGATCGCGTAACTATGAGAAGTTGTAGTCCCTAAATAATATCTTAAACCTAAGTGCGTTAAAGTGTGTTTATAAACTATCGCGAGTCTCAGACCAACAAAAAAGGCGAGTTCGCGTCGCGATCTCTGAACTGTTGCAAGTGTTGTGGAACTACGAACAGTCTTAGTGCTCAGGTAGAATGTAGACTACCTAAAGTACCTAAGTTTGTATTTCGTTCGTTTGTGGACTGTTTCACAACATTGTTAACCGTTTTATTGTGAGACTACGAACAGTCTTAGTGCTCAGGTAGAACGTAGACTATCTAAAGTACCTAAGTTAATATTGCGTTCGTTTGTGGACTGTTTCACAACATCGTGTGCGTAAATTCATTTTAGTTACGAACAGTAAACTATCTGTTATACTGTTGTGAGACTACGGACGGTCTTAGTGCTCAGGTAGAACGTAGACTACCTAAAGTACCTAAGTTAGTGTGTAGTTCGTTTGTGGACCGTTTCACAACAGCGTGTGTGCGTAAATTCCTTTTATTTTACGAACTGTGATATAGTAACCGTTATACTGTTGTGGGACTGCGAACAGTCTTAGTGCTTAGGCAGAACCTAGACTACCTATAGTACCTAAGTTGGTGTTTCGTTCGTTTTGTGGACTATTTCGCAATGGTGTTAACGAGATCACGCGCTGCTAGTCCGTCTTCGGCTGGCGCCGTTTCCGAGGACATGGCGCCGCCCGTGTCTGTAGCGCCCGCGCCGGAGGTGGCTCCGCGCGGCGCTGCCACCGACACCGCTGCCGCGCAGGTGGCCGCGGTGGATCCGCAGCTGGCTGCTGCCGCTGCAGCGGCTCCGGTCACATTGTCGACCGAGCAACTTCTGTTGCTGATAAACAGGCTAAGTCGCAGCGAACCTGTAAGTACATCAGTTTATTCTGGCCATAGTGGCCACTTCGCCAAGTGTTCGGCGCGTTTCGACGGCGAGAAGTCCAGCAATGTTTTGGCGTTCATTGATGCTGTAGAGACGTATAAAGAGTGTGTGGGCGTCGACGACCACAACGCTCTTCGTGGTTTACCCATGTTGTTGACGGGGCTTGCCGCTACGTGGTGGCAGGGCGTAAAAGATACCACTGTCTCCTGGCAAGTTGCTGTAGACTCATTAAAGCAAACATTTGGACCACGATTGCCGCCGCATAAATTATATAGAAAAATATTTGAACGGGAACAACGAGTAGATGAAGCTACGGATTTGTTTGTGTGCCATATTCGGGCGTTGATCGCTCAGCTACCACCATTCCTGCTTCCGGAGGTGGTTCAGTTGGACATGGCATATGGGTTGCTCAACCACCGCATTCGAGAAAAGCTTACGCGCACCGATTTTAATACTTTTGCGGAAATGTTGACGCAGGCGCGCCGCGTCGAAGATATTCTTGATGAATCCCGCCCGCGCGTCCCGGCGGATAAGAAACCTCCAACGTCCTCGTCGCCGCCGACTCCGCAGCCAACGGCTGTGCCTTCAACTAGTAAGACAAGGCCCCATTGCAATTACTGTAAACAGTACGGCCATGTTAAAGAGTCTTGTCAGCGGCTGGCAAAGCAAAAGAAAACCAAAGACCGTACTGTAGAGGGAGAGTCGCCTGTGCCAGCGCCTTCGGTTACATGTTTCGGGTGTGGAGCACCCGGCGTCATTCGTTCGAACTGCTCGAAGTGTAAAGAGAAGAAACCTAGTGCGTCTTCTGTTCCGTTTCAATCAGTGTCCGCGTGTGGTGTTGAATCATTAAATCCGCGTAGTAGGCCAAAGTTAAACATTACAATTTACGGTGAAAGTGGTAGTGCTCTTTTAGACACCGGTGCTAAACTATCGATAGCTAGTGTTAGCTTAAAAAATGTTTTAGTTAAAAATTGTCAAAAATTTGTAAAAACCTATTCTGAAATTAAGCTTGCTGATGGATCTATCAATTGTTTATATGTAGAGAGTGCGATGGTTGATGTTCATTTTTGTAATAGAGTTGTACCCACCCATTTTATTGTGTTACCTGGGGCTGTGGAGTCGTTGCTCGGCATAGATTTTATTAGGGATGCTGGCATGGTACTTGACTTCCATAAGAATTCTTGGTCTTTGAAAGGCTCACAGGTATATCCCATGTTGTATGAGGATGGGCGTTCTGAAACCGCGTGTGCCGCGTTTTGTCTCCGCGATGACGAGGGTACTCTCCTGCAACCAGCGGACCGCAGTAAATTGGCCAACCTGCTGGAGTCCAATATGGATATCTTTGAACCAGGGGGAGGACCAACTACTTTTGCTTTGCATCGGATAGACACTGGGGACAGTGCCGCCTTACAGGGTGACTCCGGCAAAGAAAGAGATTATAAGAAAAGAGATTAATAGAATGCTAGAAGAGGAAGTTATAGAGGAAGCAGAATCGCCGTGGGCATCCCCAGTAGTGCTGGTACCTAAGAAAAACGGAGAAATACGATTTTGCGTAGACTACAGGGCTTTGAACAAGGTAACCAAAACGGATAAGTATCCCTTACTTGTTATCGATGAGGTTCTGCAGTCCACCAAAGCTAACAGTGTGATGTCTACCATAGATCTGAAGGCTGGTTATTGGCAAATTGAAGTAGCTCCTGAAGACAGGGACAAAACGACTTTTATTTCACCCTTTGGAATGTTTCGTTTCCGACGTATGCCGTTCGGCTTGAAGAATTCCCCGTCGACATTCCAACGCCTTATTGATAGATTTCGAGCTGGTTTGAATAACATCACTGTGGTAGCTTACTTGGATGATATCCTGGTGATTTCCGAGGATCTGGAAGCCCATGGAAGGGATCTACAGCAGGTCTTTGAGCGCCTTCGCCTATTCAACCTGAAAGCAAACAGGAGTAAGTGTGTTTTCGCTAGGGATAGAGTTACTTACCTGGGACACGTCATTTCGGCACAGGGCATCGAGCCTGACCCCACGAAAGTGGAAGTGGTGGTGAACATGAAGCCACCGACAAACCTTAAAGAGCTGAAGACGTTCCTGCAAACCGGTTCTTGGTTCCGTAAATTTATCCCGCAGTTTTCAGAGGTAGCGCGTCCTTTAACGGACCTTACGAAGAAAGATCGACGTTGGCAATGGGGGGGAGAAGGAGCAAAGAGCTTTTGAAGAGCTTAAGGTACGGCTCTCAACTAGCCCCATTCTACGCCAACCAAGCTTCGAGAAACCCTTTGTATTGCGCACAGACGCAAGTGCTTATGCGCTTGGAGCAGTTTTAATGCAAGGGGAGAGTCCTACCGAAGAAAGACCCATCGAATACGCGAGTAGGTTGCTGACACCCGCCGAGCGTAACTACCACACGACAGAGCGCGAAGCTCTAGCGGTTGTCTGACCTCTGGATAAATTCAGAGGATATATCGAAGGAGCGCAGATTCGTGTGGCCACCGATCATCAGCCATTGAAATGGCTCTGGTCCTTAAAGACACCCAGTGGTCGTTTGGCCCGTTGGGCAATGAAGATTCAGAGTTACAACCTGGATATCGAGTATATACCTGGAAGAGTCAACTTAGTCGCTGATACTCTCAGTCGACCAGTCGCCGATGTTGAAGAGCCGAGCTCTACAAGCTCTTGCAGCATTTCAGCATTGCAAATCAGATGATATTCGTGATGCCCAACTTAAGGATCCCGAGGTAAACAAAATCATAGCAGATTTTGAAGGTTCGAATAACCCAGATTCAGCCATGCGCTGGACTGATAGAGGTTATTATCTTTCACAAGGCGTGTTGTACCGCTGTGACACGGATGCAGAATCCGAAGAACCTCAACTAGTTGTCCCAGAGTCATTACGGGCCGAGCTCATGAAGGAGCTTCACGATGCGCCGACTGATGGACACTTGGGTTTGGAGCGGACCTTGAGGAAGATCAAGGAGAAATACTTTTTTAGGAACATGAGAACTTATGTGGCACAGTACTTAAAGTCCTGCGATCTGTGTCAGAAATATAAAGCCACAAATCTGAAACCTGCCGGTCTACTCCAGACCCCAGTGCCTCAGCAGCGTTTCGAAGTTCTTGCAATGGACCTATTTGGTCCACTTCCCGAAGGTAATAAGGGAGAGAAGTGGATTTTTCTGGTGGAGGACACCGCTAGCCGATGGGTGGAACTGTTCGCGTTTTGCGATGCGACTGCTGAGACGTGTGCAAAAGCTCTTATCGAAGAAGTTTTCATGCGATATGGTTTTCCCCGTCGAGTAATCTCAGATAATGGGACCCAATTCGTGTCATCCGTCATGCAAAAAGCAATGCACGTTCTCGGTGTTCATCAAAATTTGACCCCCGTCTATCATCCCGAGGCTAATCCAGCTGAAAGGAAAAATCGCGAGATGAAGCAGATGCTGTCGATCCTGATAGATTCAGAACATCGACGTTGGCCGGAGGTGTTACCTGCTGTGCGATTCGCTTTAAATTCGGCCCCTAACCAAGGTACGGGACACTCTGCCGCCTTTTTAACGTTTGCACGTTTGCACGTGCACCGGTCCCCGGTGGACGTAGCCCACGATTTGCGAGCGGTCGTAGATCAAGAAAACTACGTACCTCAAATCACGCCATATTTACGGGACTTTGTACACCGCCTGCAAGAGGTGAAGTGGCATGTCGAGCGCCAGCAGGATATTCGTAAAGATGCCACGGATAAAATCCGTCGACCTGGACCGAAGTTTCAGGAGGGTGACCTC
Organism: Lithophane socia; assembly: GCA_947522985.1. Classification (NCBI taxonomy): domain Eukaryota; kingdom Metazoa; phylum Arthropoda; class Insecta; order Lepidoptera; family Noctuidae; genus Lithophane; species Lithophane socia. Next base: position 6,028,393 of record OX383280.1, read on the forward strand.
GTATTCGTGGAGAGCCATCGACTTAGTCAAGCCGCGAAAGGCTTCACCAGTAAGTTTGCCCCGAGACGAGAGGGCCCATATCGCATTAGTAAAATTGTTTCCGCAACCACTTACGAGATTGTAGATAAAGAGAGCCAACCTCGCGGGAAGTATCATGCCAGTCTCCTCACACCGTATGTAGGTGATTCGGACGCTGTCGTCCATGGTAGGAAGAAGGGTAGACCCCGTAAGGTAACAGTCGCCAAGCCAGCTCCAAAGCCTTCTGCTGACTTGGAGGGGGAGGATATAGCGCGTAGCATAAATGTTAATGTTCCGCCACGAGCCCGTACTACTCAGCCCCTCCAACCGAGTCGTCGCTCTGCCCGCCTCAGCGCTCGAGTCGGTGCCGCGCGATCCCCGCGCGCCACCTATAGTTAGTATCACGCGCGCTAGCAACCGATCCACACGTACGCGCCTACGCGCGCTGGCCGAACGCCGACCCGGTCGTCACCTAGTCTACATTAAGTAGTGTTCTGCTATTATCTCGACCTACCTACTATTGTTCACCGTTGCTGTATTCCCTCTGATTACAATAATACAGTCGTATAACTAATCCTGGTTTAATTGCTCTCTCAAATCGAACCCTATAATATAATTGAATTGTGGACGTTTTTGGGCATCCTATTTTTCATGGGCACCGCTAGGTTGAGCAAAATAGCAGATTACTGGAAAAAAAGCTCCTATGTAAAATTTAATATTAACAAATACATGTCTAGGGACAGATTTCTGTTAATTTTAAGATGCCTTTTTTTAATACAACGTATGAATCGCGAATTAAGTATTCAAAAATTGATTACCTTCTAAATTATTTTAATAAAATCATGAAAAATTTAATTTATCCCGAACAAGAATTGAGTATCGATGAATCAATGGTTGGATTTAGAGGGCGAGTGATTTTCCGTCAGTATATTAAAAATAAAAAGCATAAATATGGCATTAAATTATATGTTTTGGCCGACCCTAAAGGACTGGTGCATAGAATACATATGTATAAAGGTTCCGCCGACATTGAAGTTGGGGGTAAAGGCCATGTCGACAAAGTTGTCATGACACTTTTAAAGGATTACCTCAATAGCGGCCATTCCGTATACATGGACAATTTTTATAATAGTGTCCAGTTGGCCGAAACACTAATAACGAAAAAAACGTACTGTACAGGAACATTGCTTGCGAATCGAAAAAAAAATCCAAAAGCTGTGGTCATCAAAAAAACTTTTGAAAGGGGGAAACATTTTTAGATTTAACGGAAATGGTGTTTGTGTCTGTAAATGGAAAGACAAGAGAGATGTGCTCACTATTTCCACTGAGCATTTACCTGACTTGATGCCAGTGGAAAATAGGCGTGGTCGTGTGGTCAACAAGCCAAATATTGTTGTACAATACAACAAATATATGAAAGGTGTTGATCGACACGACCAAATGTTAGCGTTCTATCCAAGTGAGCACAAATCAATGCGGTGGTACAAGAAAATTGGCATTCACATTCTGCAAATGATGCTACTGAATTCCTTTTTTTATTTCAAAAAGGTCAAGCAGTACTCTTTCCTTAGAGTCATATAGGGAAAAAGTACTGCTTGAACTTCTTCCCCCTATACCTGACACATTAGCGCCCCAAAAAGCAAGACACATGCCAAAAGAATTGGAGAGAAATGACAATGGGTGTTCTAAAAGGCGCAAATGTGTCAGGTGCTGGGTAAAAGCAAAAAAAAGGAAGGACACTAAGATCGTTTGCCCGGAATGTGATGTCGGACTCTGTCTTCCATGTTACGGTCCACACCACGATGAAATCCGACAATAATTTCAATTAGTTTAAATGTAATACATGGACACACGGCTACACTTCAAGCTATACATTACCAGTTTATGCTGACCTCGCAGTGTACGGAAATCGAATACAATGCGAGATCAGCTTATACTGGAAATGTATAGCTCGACATGTAGCCGTGTGTACTTATGTCTATGTGTAGTATAATTTGTGTAAATACACGGCTACACATCAAGCTATACATTTCCAGTTTATGCTGACCTCGCAGTGTACGGAAATCCAATACAATGCGAGAACAGCTTATACTGGAAATGTATAGCTTGACATGTAGCCGTGTGTACTTATGTCTATGTGTAGTATAATTTTTGTAAATACACGGCTACACATCAAGCTATAGATTTCCAGTTTATGCTGATTTAGGGGGAGCTTGTTGCGAATAAGAAGGCGAATAACGATCTGTGTCATTTATTAGCGAACGCTGCTTTATATATAGAGTACTAGTTAAAATATATTACAATAAATAAGGTACATGAATAAACTTAGGACTAACACAAATTAGTAATGTCGGTAGACTGTGCCGCGCTCCCTACGTTGTACGAGCGTGATGATACAGCCGGCCAGTTTGCATTCCTTTCACCTCGGCTAGCTTAGTATGCGCGGGCGCGCGGTGGCAAACGGCTGTGTACGCTCCTGTAATGTGTATGGGTATACGTAAGTATGAGCTGCTACATCATTCCCCCGCTAGTGAAACGTACACAGGGCTTCGATGTCCTTCCTGTTCTTGTGACGTATGCGGGCGTATCTGTGACTGGTGCTTCTGACTCAGTGTTGATCCGGAAAGCTGGCTTTAGTCTGTCAACAGTGATGTTGGTGCATCTATTGCGTAACTGGATAGTAAAATACTTATCCTTACGACTAATCACTTCGTACGGGCCAGTGTAAGTCGGCGTGAGAGGCTTGCTTGATGCGTCATTGCGTAGGTAAACATGTGAACATTTATGTAGGTCATCGTGAATAAATGTCGCTCGGGATTGATTCGATTTCCGTTGCGCCTGGGCCTTCTTTAATGCTCCATTCAACTTACTCATGAAGTTTGAAATCGTATCGCGATGTCTTGTAGATTCTTCATAGAATTCTCCTGGTAATCGCAGCGTTTGGCCATATAATAGTTCAGCAGTACTTGCGCCTACGTCTTCTTTTATCGAAGCGCGCAGTCCCAGCAGCACTGTAGGTAGCTCATGTGACCATGTTGTAGATTTGAGTCTTGCGGTGAGTGATGTTTTTAATGAACGGTGCCATCGTTCTATCACGCCGTTACACTGCGGGTGGTAGGCAGTCGTGCGGGTACGATGAATTCCCATGCGTTGCATCAATTTATTAAATAGATCAGACTCAAATTGCCTCCCTTGGTCTGTGGTTATGGTTACTGGGCAACCGAATCTCGCGATCCAACCCTCATAGAATGCATTAGCAACCTTTTCTGCGGTTATCTCTTCCAGTGGAAGGGCTTCTGGCCATTTGGTAGCCCTGTCTATCATGGTCAATAGATATCGAAAGCCGTCAGAAATAGGTAACGGGCCAACAATATCTATATGCACATGCTCCAGTCTGTTTGCTTGTTGGAAACTCGCAATAGGTGCCTTCGTGTGTTGCTGCACCTTAGCACGCTGACACGCGTCGCATGTTCGAGTCCACTCGTTTACATCGCTATTCATGGATGGCCACCAGTAGCGAGCGGTGACTTGTTTCCTTGTCGCCCTTATGCCAGGGTGGCTAAGGTCGTGAATCGCTCTGAATGCTACTTTTCGAAAATCTGGTGGAAGATATGGACGAGCAGTGCTTGATGACATCTCGCAGGTAACGGGCTTGTCGGTTGAGTTGGGAATGGCAATCTTCTTGAATAGGTACTTTCCTTTGTTTGCTAGTATTTTTAATTCTTCGTCTTGGTCTTGTTTTTTTGCTAACTCAGTGTAATCCAGTGGTGTTGGGCATGTTATTGTTTCAATTCGTGATAGTGCGTCTGCGACCTTGTTGTCCTGGCCGGTTACGTGTTGAATATTTGACGTGAACTGTCCGATATATTCAAGGTATCTTGTTCGGCGGGGCGTCTCAGACTTGCTGTTTGAAGTTAATGCGTTACACAGCGGTTTGTGGTCTGTGTAAACGATTAATTCTCGTCCTTCAAACACACGACGGAAGTGACGTATTGCCATGTAGATTGATAGCAACTCACGGTCGTACGTGCTATATTTTTGTTGCGCGTCACTGAACTTCTTGGAGAAAAATCCCAGTGGTCTCCACCTGCCGTTGATCTTTTGTTGTATAACGGCACCAGCACATGTGTTTGAGGCGTCTGTCATCAATGCGAAAGGTTCGCTCAGTGATGGATAGGATAATAGTGCGCAATTCTTGATATCTTGTTTACATTGGTTGAATGCTTCTTTTGCCTCTTCTGTCCATTGTATGTTCGTTTTATCGTTTTTCTTGGCATTGTGAAAGTATTTACTCAATTCTTTTTGATGTTCAGCCGCATGGGGTATACTGGAACGATAAAAGTTCATAATCCCGACGAAACGACGTAGATCTTGGATCGTTTTTGGCAATGGATAGGACTGGATTGCTTGTACCTTTTCTTCTGTCGGTGAAATGCCTTCTGGACTTATTGTGTATCCCAGGAAATCGAGATTTGACTGGCCAAAGATACACTTAGCGACGTTTATTTTTAAACCACTGTCGTTGAGTCGCTTAAATACTTCTTGAAGTTCTGTTCTGTGTACTTCTTGGTTCTCAGAAGCTACAAGAATGTCATCGACGAATGGAAAAACGGGTAAGCCACGAAGCACGTTGTCAATGTGACGTTGGAATGTTTGGCCTGCATTCATCAAACCAAAACACATCCTAGTGAATTCGTACAAACCAAAAGGTGTAATCACGGCTGTCTTCTTCACGTCTTCTTCTCTGTTTTTAATTTGGTAATAGGCCTTCTGAAGGTCGATTTTTGAAAAAATCTTCTTGCCTTGTAGGTTATGTGTAAAGTCATGCAGTCGTGGTACCGGGTATCGATCGGGTGTGGTTACTGCATTGAGTCTACGGTAGTCGCCGCAGGATCTGTAGGTACCATCCTTTTTCAAAACCATGTGTAATGGACTAGCCCATGGGCTATTAGACGGTCGACAAATTCCTTGGTCCATCATGAGTTGGAATTCTTGTTTTGCAGCGTTATATTTATGTGGCGGTAGTGGTCTCGCATTTGTAAATATCGGCGGGCCGGTGGTTTCAATATAATGTTCGACTTCACTATTTCCCAGTTTTTTTAAGTTTGGTCTCGTGATGTCTGGGAACTTAGCCAACAGGTCGTGGTAGGGAAGTTTGTCATCAAGGGTTCTGATGCTTCCTTCAGCTGTGGGTGACAGGGAACCTCGTACCGATAAATTGGTTCTTTTATCCACCAATCGTCGTCCATGGAGATCCACCATAAGTGCGTGGTGGTGCAAGAAGTCAGCGCCTAATATCGGCCGACTAACTGTTGCAACCATAAATCGCCAACTGTAGGGTCGCCGCATTCCGATGTTGAGAACAATGGTTCGCTCGCCGTATGTGGGTATTTGTGAACCATTTGCTGCATACAAGTAGTTGGTTGGTGTCCGCTGTTTATCTTTTGCAGTGGCGGGTAAAACGGAAACATTTGCACCTGTGTCGATTAGGAATTTTTTTCCGGTTGATTTGTCGTGTAAAAATAGGCGGTATGTGGATAAATCGTCGACTTCGGCCACCGCCGCGGCTTGAGTCGCCTTTAGTTTTCCGGCTTCTCACTTTCCATTCCTTTAAAACTGCACGGGCTTCTGCATCGGTATGCTGCCTTGCCGAATTTCTTATGAAAATAGCACACGGCGTTTCTTCTATCCCGAGATTTCGAGCTGGAACGGCTTCTGAAATTGTGGGATCGGCGCTGAAATTTGCGGGATCGATTCGTTTTCAGCGCTGCGACTTCCTTGGTCAGGGCTTCAATCATGCTGTAGAGTTTCTGGTCTGCATGTTCAGATGTCGCCGCTATTTCGGCTGGCGCCGCTCTCGCTGGGGCCTTAGATGTGGTAGGTTGACACTGGCAGGAACACACGGCATTTACCTCTTTTAGCTGTTCTTGCATTCTGTCTGCCATGGCAGCCAACGAGTCCAGCTTGGATTCTTCACTAACTGCCAACACTGTGCGGGTAGAAGCGGGTAGGTGTCCTTGCCACAACATTTTCAGGGTGTCGTCTGGCATCTTTGTTCCAGCAAGGTTTCTCATTCGGCGAAGCAACTGCGATGGTCGTTGATCACCGAGCTCCATTTCATTCAGTAGTTTTTGTAACTGAATACCCTCGCTGTCTTCATAAACCTCCAACAGTCTTCTTTTTGCAGCGTCGTATCGGCCGGAGTTGGCCGGTGACAAGATGATATCGCTGATTTGGTCGATGTCCTTGATCTCCAGCTGAGCCACAAGGAGTGCGAACTTGCTTTCATCGCCGAGCTTCTGGTTGTGGATAATGACCTCGAATTGGGCAAACCATAGTTTAGGTCTGTTGCTCCAGAACTTGGGTATGCGCGACTGGACGCTAATTGCTTCGACATCTTCGGGCGTTGTAGTCTTGTCTCCTTCAGTTACGGGCGGAGACATTTCGAACGCGGGGTCACCACTTTAGGGGGAGCTTGTTGCGAATAAGAAGGCGAATAACGATCTGTGTCATTTATTAGCGAACGCTGCTTTATATATAGAGTACTAGTTAAAATATATTACAATAAATAAGGTACATGAATAAACTTAGGACTAACACAAATTAGTAATGTCGGTAGACTGTGCCGCGCTCCCTACGTTGTACGAGCGTGATGATACAGCCGGCCAGTTTGCATTCCTTTCACCTCGGCTAGCTTAGTATGCGCGGGCGCGCGGTGGCAAACGGCTGTGTACGCTCCTCTAATGTGTATGGGTATACGTAAGTATGAGCTGCTACACTGACCTCGCAGTGAACGGAAATCCAATACAATCCGAGATCAGCTTATACTGGAAATGTATAGCTTGACATGTAGCCGTGTGTACTTATGCCTATGTGTAATGTAATTTATGTATTTTTAATTCTGTAATAAATGTTTTGACTGAAAAGATTAATTCGTTTTATTCTACTACTTACCTAGTATCAAAAAAAAATATCTTAAAATAAGTATGGGTCTGATATTGCTCTACTAGATAATTCATATAATCATATACCACTAAATGGCAACACTATGTGTTCAGTTTCATTCATTCACTCTATACGTTTAGTTATTATTATATTTTTGTTTTCCCAGGTATATCATGTTACGCCACGAGAACCTTACATGATATACCTACATATTTTTAACAAATGAAGTGGGCGAAAAAAACAGCCGTAGACGTAGGCTTGTTACTTTTATCTGCTCGTTACCTAGCTATTTAATCTGTGTCGTTACTTCAACACACCACTGAAGTTTGAAAATGGCCAGGCCCAGGGCCTGCCTGTATAGTTCAAGAATGCTGTCGGGCATATCACAAATATTAGGGTACAAAAATAATTTTTGTAATTTTAGGCTGAATACGCAAGAGTAACCCATTTTGCGGGTTACCCTTGCGCATTCACTCGCCGTGATGTGTTATAAGTAAGTAAGTAGGGTAATTTTAAATTCATTAAAAACAACTATACATTTTATAATTTTTTATTAAAGTTCATTATTTATTTTGGGAGCTCTACACGAGTCAAATTTACAATTTTAAATTGGTCTATTCAACTCCATGATCATTCTTAGGCCGTGCTGAGGAAAGCAGCACGGCCCTAGGAATGATCATGGAGTTGAATAGACCAATAAAGAGGAACTCGTATAGAGCTCCCCTAATCGCCGCGATATTGCCCCGCGGCCAGTCTGGCCTCGGTGGTGGCCACAGCCTCTGCCCACCGCTGGGACAGCTCCGCCAGCTCCCCTTGGCCAATAAGCTCCCGGCGCCGGCACTGTTCCCGCCGCTCCTGAGACTGCTCCGGTAGACTCAGGCGCCGGTACAGGCGCAGCAGCCCCGCTACCAGCGCCCGCTCCTACCGAAGCTGCTCACTCCTTGAGCGGCGGTCCACTGTATTGGTGATCCTGTAAAATATTTAAATTGTTAGTTCATGTTATCTACTGATATCATGATAACAGCACCTAACATTGAGAGAAAAGAGCATCATCAAACATCAACATGTACATATTCCTTTTTAGGGTTCTGTACCCAAAGGGTGCCAATGGAACCCTGTTACTAAGACTCCGCTATCTGTCCATTTGTCTGTCAGTGGGCTGTATTTCATGAACTGTAATAGGTAAACAGTTGAAACTTTCACGGAATGCTACTATAACAACAAATAATAAAAGTTCATTGAAAACAAGCAGGTACGGAACCCTTCATGTTGGCTGGGTTTTTCCTTTTTGTATTTTACATTCTAGCAAGAAGTAGAGCAGAGTATGCTAGAATGGACGGAGGATTTAGCCCAGTAGGGGACTGTATAAACTAACTATGGATAATATTGAGTCATCCTGTACAATAAAAATTCACGCTTTAAACACCTCTTGCAAGACAGAAATTGAAACACCTATAACTCAAACTAATTGCAAATAAAACAATACTTACAAATTGTTTTCATCCCACCACATTTCTTCTGTTTCGAAGAAAAGGATCAGCCGCTCGGTTCTAAAAAAAAAACCAAATAGTTAATAAAATTACACTACCAGGACTATAAGTTCATTCATCATAAAATTAACTTTAATTTTCCTATTTTTTGGTTAGAAATGCCCAAAGCTTAGACACATCACAGTGAAGCGGATACACCATGCGAGTAAAACTAGTCACTATGATATCATTATATGTAAGTAGGTAGGTTATTCACAGGCCTCCAATTGTTAAACAGCTATGAAAGTAATTGAACACCCATAACTCACAACTAATTACTAATCAAACAGTCATACTTACTCTCTAGAATTAGGCGCCGCGCCGCGTCTGCAGTCACCGAAGCTAAAAAATAAAACAAAACTCAAACCATGCAAGAAAAAAAATCAATTAGCATATTACAGGCAGACTGCACAACATAATATCCATAAACACTTAGTATGCCCAAAGCCTCAAAAACATTCCAGTAGCTGCCACACCATGTTAGTAAAACAGTTCCCCACAATAAGATAAATATTCTGAGAAGCTTTCAGTCATTGTATCATCCATACCAGATAGGCGCGATCATCAGATGCGCATGTATGGACACGTCTGTAAAACATAATAAAAGCTACTTGAATCTGTCTGCAGATTATCAAAGTTCTATTTTTTAAACTTGCTGCACCAAGTTTTAAAATAAGTAATAAAAGATGTAGGTAGGTACTTGTAGGTCGCAATGATTGCTTGCAAATGAACTCGCCAATTGAATAAGTTTCCCATATCTTGTATTTTAGTAATCTGAAAATAAATCAACAATTCTTATAATATATCAGTAGCACTAATTAAAAAATAATCTCCAAATAAATGAACAATTTAAACTTACGTTGCAATCTCAAAGTTCTCGTTCTGATTAAAACTTTTTGACAGGCAAAACTTGAAGTTAGCAATTAGTACCAACAATCAGTAAAAATAATCCACGGTTGATTTCCTGTTTCATTTTGAACTGTTATAATTCAATTATTAACTTATTACGAATCCCGATAACAGTATGCTTATATTTTATGTGAACTCATTTATTATGCTATGTGTGTGTGACAAAATGATTAAAAAAAGTCAAGAAAACTGGCCAAGTGCGAATTTGACTCACGTTTTGTAGTACAATTGGAACGTGCCAACTTTAAGAAAGTTTTTTGACAAGAAATAAAGTTCTTACCTGTAGCAATTGGGTGATCTTTGAAATTGATACGATACACAAAATTTTAATATGACTTTAATAAATTTATCATCATCACCTTATTATCTTATATCTTAATTGATGGCGAATGTAACAACTAACATTTTACCCTTTTTACGTTCTTGGAGCCGGGTGCTCGGCACCCAAAGTGCTTCACAAAAAATTGTTACAAAAACAACTGTCGTGCGAAACAACCTTTACTTGAGCGTATTATAAAAATATAAATAATTGTTTTGTCATAAAACTCGAAAATTTTCAAACGCACAGAAGCGTCGTGCCGCACTTGGACAAGTATTGAACGCCGCACTAATGCGGCCAGCCGCACTGGGTAGACTTTCTTCAACCGCGTATACGTGTTCACAGTACCATACGAATATTTATTGAACGCGCAGGTGCGTTTGCCGCACAGGGTCAATAGCTATTTACTTAGCGTTTGCAAATAATTCAGCAGACAATGCGGCGGTATGTCATTAGAAATTTGACCTCAGTGCCTTCAGAAAATTCTTCAATGGAGAGCTAAATAAAGTACAGCATTTTAGTCTGCAGTATTCCTACGAGGCAAACGAGCGGGCGAGTTAATTTTGGATCTTTTTTGTAATAACTGAAGATTTCTAAGCCCCTTTTTAATGTTTTATTAACATAAGAATTTCTATTCTTCGTTATTGCGCATTTAAATTGATTTTTATCAAATTTATTTTTTGATTTCAGTGAATCAAACAAATACTTCAGAATTTTTACCAAATCAGTCGCATGTTTTGCCGTATCACTCTTTAGTTTGCCACTTGAAAAACTTGGGTAGCAAATTTAACTTCCATTTTTTGAAAATTATTAGGTTTTAAGTGCACTGGAGTCAATTTTCCTAATGATTTGCTTTTATTATTTTTGTCGATATTATAAACATTGATTATATCATTGAATGAAATTTCATTACCATTTAAATAGTAATTTATATCAAACACAAGCAAATTGTTTCTAATGTTTTTTAATCAAATGAGGTACATCGAAAATTGAATAAGTTTTACGATCATCAACGAGCGTAAGGGACAGTGGGGTGATTAATGACTAAACAATGGTCACAATTTATTTGCACTTTTTACACAGATTTTACAGTCTGATGTACGCAATGTCTGATTTCACTGGTTTTCACACTGATTGCTCATTAACTGTCTTTGCTTTATTTACTAAAGGATCACTTTTCACATTTGAAAGACTCTGTCGACTCGTTGACTTATAAGAAAACTTTAAGATATGCGGGCTGGAGTTCTACGAGTACCACAAGTTACTTCTTCTTGCTGCCTGTGCGAGCCCGCCCAGATTGACATGGTTGAGTGCGCGTCCAGGCCACATCCGCGGATGCGGATCCGGATATTAAGATATTTTATACGTTTAACTACCCATGGTTTGAGTGACAACGGTGTTTACCCTGACAGTCTGTATAAAGTAGCTCGGGACAAGTTAAGAAATTGTCGCAGAAAACAAAAGCCGGTTTATTTTTGATACTTTTAAATTACACAACGCAATGACAACCTACCACAACCTTTTACAAAACAAAAGGTTTCAAGCTAAAAGTAACCTCATATTCGTACAATGAGCTTCATCTTTCAATATTGTTTTATTCCTGCTTAGTGCTGGGAAAGAACGAATGATTGTCTATTGCCTGCTATAGAGAAATGAAATGAAATTGTTTATTCTGTAAATAGGATACTGGAATCACTTTTACACGTCATGTTAAAAAGTTGTAAAAATAAGCTAGATGAGGTCGGCGTTTCCTATCTGACTACTCTGAGAAGAAAGGCCGAAACAAACTCAGAGGTCACCGTCTCCTTTAAAGTCCAGACATAATCTTGGTCAGGTCAGTAGAAAAGAAACAAAGCTATACGAACTTTATAGCGTTGTCCCTTTGGCGTCCATGTCAAAATGCAAAAGTAAATGCATGTATTGAGGCGTTTTTAACGATTCTAAGAAAAAAAAAAAAATTTAAAATTACAGTTCGAGGTTCTTACCAAATCTGTTTATATTAGGTAAATGTGCATCTAACATTTTATCCGATAGCGTGCTTCTTATTTTGTTGCAAAAGTACACACATCAAATAGTTGTAAGCTTCTGTGAGATACAAACCCCGATGCCCTGCGCTTTCATACATGGCTTACTCTACCTTGACAAACCCTGCAAGGTCGAAATCAGACTGATTCTTGTGGGTTTTCCTGCATATCCAATTCCTTATCAAGCTGCTCTTGAAGAGTTTGCTCATCAGCTACAACTTCAGCGTCAGATGTTGACGATAACGATTTCAGTGATGACACGGACTGCTCGGAGAAAACTACGGGGGTGGTTTGGTATCAGAGTCCTTGGGCTTATATTTTAGCTGGTTTCGAAAAAAGTTGATTTAAATCAAAATGTTATTCAATAACGGGAAACCGGAGGTAACTCCGGTTTTGTCTCTCAAACCCGGTTTAAAAAAGTTGGTAAATTGTGTCCGGTTTCCGGTTTTTAGCAAAACCGGGTTAGGACGCCCTAGTCAGAAAGGTGTCAAGGGACAACAACTTATACACCGTGGCATTTTAATCGTCTTTCATCCGCAGCCCACTTCATGTATCCAATGACTACTACACATTCATAAAAAAAAGATAAGTATTTATGAACATTTGAGTAATTAAAAAAAAAAAAAAAAAATTAATAGTAAGACGCATGACGTAGTTTGAAACACCCTGTTATGAGCGCGGTCCGAGCATTGCGTTCCAGAGGCGGCACGGACTGAAGCGGCGGCATCTTTAACAGAGTTCATTCCCCTATTGCAAAAATGTGTTTCTTACTATTGCAATCCTGTTCTCATTACGTAGCAGTTTGTACATAAAAGCTATTTAATTCCAATTCTTCCGGTGGTACGGGCTTAGGATTATCAGAAACATAATTAATTCTTAATAAAACCAAAACTAAGTTGTGTTAGATACGTAGGTACATAGTAAGTGCAGATTAATAAAAAAGAAAGTTACAAACATACGGCCGATTTCAATAACTGATCAATTTGTCTTCGTTCGACCCTATTGAAGATAGAAATTTGACTCATGTCTACTAACCTAGCAAATAACAAACAAAAGATATGTAGTTACTGAAATTGCAGTCCTGGCACTTGCGGGTTGATCACACCTCGGTTGCGTAACATTTTCAGATTATTTGGCGCAGCGTACTATCTCCTTGCTCCCCGTAAATTGTCACCCACTGCGTACAGGCGCACCATTTGTAGGTACTCGATATTTGAGTATCGATAGTTTCTCATAATCATTGTGAAGTAGGTAGGAAGGACCTATTCACTGCTTGCACTGTAACGATCGCGAACAACGTTTGATATCCGGTAGCGCGCGCGCACTTCCACTTCCGGTATTCGGCCGCAACTGAGACGCTGCGAGATTGACCTTCACTTATTTTCGAGTGAAAGGGGCGGGGCGTGACACGCGCGGCTCTACTCAAAGGATAGCATTAGAGCTCCTCATTGGATGCCAGTCCACGTGGACTATGCTTGATTGGCTTTCGGTATTGGAATGATCTACTCGACCCGTGCGCTGCGTAGGTATGTTCTACCGTTTGATACGTAAACATTAATAACAGGATGTTTCAGAATTCTAATGCAATATTTATTTTTCTTTGTACCTATTATATTAATTAATGGTAAAAAAAAAAAATCGTGTCTGGAGGTATTTTATGTCGGATACATTGAGTGGACCACCTTTGTAAGACGATTAAAATGCCACGATGTATAATTCTTTCAGTTTCTTTCAAATTACATCAATTTATTATGTCGGCTTTTCCTGTGTGTAATTGAAGGATTATAATGAATAAAAAATTTTCAAGATGGTACGGCATTTACTCCAGAAGTACATACATTGTGTTAATTGTTTTGTAACAAGGCAATGTGCGAAGACATTTTCCGAAAGCTATACAGATATGCGGTAACTTGTGAACGCTTTTTTATCAAGGGCACGGCGGCGGTATTAAGATGAGATGTGAAGCGTCTAAGTCGTCTGACGACGATAATGTTCCTTTCAATATCCGTTCAAAACACCCACTATTGCTACTAAATGTATTTATTTTAGTTAACTTGCCGAACTGCAGTGCTATTCTGTAACCATCACGCCATGAAAACTTATGGCGCATCCACACATGCCGCCGGCTTATGCCGCCGGGTTTCAGACCGCCTTGCCGCTGAATGCAGGCCGCCGGTTTTACCGGCGGATGCCGGCGGCCTGCAGATGCGGTTGCAATTTTCGCAGTAGTGTTGTGACTTTCGTCGAAGTTAGTCGTGTACGTAGGATTGAAAGATGTTGGACTATGATATAGTTGCGTGTATCGCAAGTGTAGTGTTGTGTTATTATTCGTAAAAAGAACCGCAAAATCAAACGAAGATATTGGGTCAGACCAAGTCTACGAAATAGGCCTAATGTGTCCCTGATACTTGAAGATTTTAGAAAGGATGACATAAACCGAAGAAATATTCGTTCGAAATTTAACACTTTTCTAAGGATCTCTAGTGAAGAATTTGAAATATTACTGAATTTAACTGGACCCATGATATCAAAAACTGACACTCGCTGGAGAAATGCTGTGTCAGCTTCCGATCGACTAGCAATTACTTTGAGATACCTGGCTACAGGAGACTCTTATTTTTCACTCGGTACGCTGTTTAAAGTGTCTCCACAAGTTATTTCTTTAATAATTCCAGATGTTTGTCAAGCGTTGGTATCTACATTATCCAATTATTTAAGGGTAAGTACAAATATCCGTAACACATTAGGTAGTTAGAAACTGAACCTTCCTAAGTAACATATCTATTCCTAGTCGAATTATAATATCTATGATTTTATACTGTACCTGGAACTTCACACACATTTTACATACATATAACTAGAACTACACACACACGACGATAAGAAATCGACACGTGTTTCACCTCTCAACGAGGCATCTTCAGGATGACGATTGACCAATTGCAAACCAGAACGCGACGTGTTACCACACCGAGCGCTGGACGCAGAGTGAATCAAATCGCCCGACACCCCCACTTATATAGGATTGTTGCACGTCGCGTTCTGGTTTGCAATTGGTCAATCGTCATCCTGAAGATGCCTCGTTGAGAGGTGAAACACGTGTCGATTTCTTACAGGGTTTTTTATGACTCTTGAAGAATAGTCAAGCGGAATAGGTTACTAAATATATCAGCGTCTATTGTATTTTATAATGGATTTCCGCAAAGTCACGCCTGAATCAATTAACTATCGGAATAATCTTATTAATACTGAAGGCGATGGAAATGGACTGTATGAATTGTGGTTGAAATAAAACTAAAAGCCAATGTGAGTAAAATACTATAATAGAAGAAAGATGAAAAAATATAACAGAAAATGGAAAAACCAACAAAACCAAACCTTTGACAACTAGCAGCACAAGACAAGTGAAAAGAAAAGAATAACAGTCAAAAATAAAAAATATAAAAAAAGTCTTCTAAAAGTTTGGCAAACCAAGGAGTATGCAACATTCCACCGCCTTGTGCATGAAAGTGCACAAACTACTACGTGGTCTTACGTGGAAAGCTTTACAAGCTTCTTGGTTGGCCGACGAAGCAAGCCGCCTGGAGTGGCTACGTCCACCACCCTAACTATACCGTCCTTGCCAGGAAAGGTTGCCGCAATACGGCCACGAGGCCAAGTACCACGGGGCAAATTTTCATCAACTAGGAGTACAATGTCCCCAATATTGAGAGCTTGCTGCCTGCTGTCCCCAATCTGTCGTGGCTGCATAGTGGGCAAAATTTCTCTTATCCAACGGTGCCAAAAATGGTCAGCCAGTCGTAGTGCTTTCCGCCAATCTGATCGTCTTAATAAGTCCCGGTCATCCAGTGTTGAAGGAAGAATTTGGTTGGATGATGAGCCGAGCAGAAAATGAAAAGGAGTGAGGGTCTCTTGGTCTTCGTGGCAAACTGAAACGTGACTGAGAGGGCGAGAGTTGACTATAGCTTCGGCTTCTAGCAAGAGGGTCACGAGCACTTCTTCGTTCGGTGCTTTTTCGTGCAGAGTAGCATTTAATGCAACTTTCACGCTGCGGACCAGCCTTTCCCAACATCCACCAAAGAAAGGAGCTGCAGCGGGGATGAAGCTCCATTTGACACCTCTGTTTGCGGCGAAATTTTCGACTTCGGGGTGGTAAAAATCCCGAAGAATTCGGTTTGCACCAACAAAACATGTGCCGTTGTCTGAATATATGGTATCGGGAGTGCCTCTTCTCGCAATAAAACGACGCAGGCTCATTATGGCAGAATCCGCTGATAGAGAATGTACTAATTCCAAGTGGACAGCCCTGGACGTCATGCACGTAAAAAGGGCAACATACCGTTTTTCCCTCCTTCGGCCAATGGAGGTGATGATTGGGCCAAAATAGTCCACGCCTGTGTAAGTGAATGGACGGCGATGGTGAGCAAGCCGATGTGCCGGGAGATCCCCTGTCTTAGGAACGATTGGTTTTGTCTTTAATTTGCAAAATAGGCATTGGTGGGCCACACTCCGGACCGAGCTGCGTATGCGTAAGATCCAATACTTTTGCCTCAACTCATTTATCACAGTTTCGTTATTGGCATGACCTGCTCTGCGATGATAATAATGCACCAACAAACGGACGACATTATGGCGACCATCTAATAGAATGGGGCGTTTCACATCGGCGCTGACGTTTTCGACTGCTCTGATTCTTCCGTCCAACCGCAGCAAACCGTCTTCTCCCATTATGGGTGAAAGTTTCCATAAGGGACTAGATTTGAGCACCGGAACGTCTTGAATGATGGAGTTAATTTCTACTGAAAACGTTTCTGACTGCAAGCGTTGTAGAATATGCCTTTCTGCGGTTTCCATGAGTTCAGCTGACAAGGGCGATAGAGTGGTGGACGCTAATAAAGTCGTACAACGGTGGCCTCTAACTGCGGTGTTAGGGACAGTGAGTCTAGTACGGTCCAAAAGGGAGCGAAATTTGGCCGCAGCCTGCAAAACGCGAGCAGTAGCGCGGAGTAAACTTAGCCAGTCACTAAAATGATTAAAATCTGCTGTTATAACCAGATGAGCAACCACAAGTTCGGGAAATCGTTTACGTTCCTCTTGAACCATAGGCTGGCCAGCTGGTTCTACAGGCCAATCTTCCGGATTTTTGAAAAGAAATGGAGGTCCCGTGAACCATCGGTGATTGGAATTTGAATGAAGAGGTTTCATACGAGTAGCGTCGTCTGCGACGTTCAAGTCGGTTGGGACCCATCGCCAATCTTGCACTCGTGAATTTTCCGTTATTTCCCCGATTCGATGGGCCACAAAAGGCTTGAACGTACGGGCGTCATTCCTGAGCCAACCAAGGACTGTTTTTGAGTCCGTCCAAAGGAATGTGCGGATTGGCTTTTTTCTGTGAAATTCCTTGATAGTGACAGCAAGGCGAGAGGCAATTAAAGCAGCTTGTAATTCTAGACGCGGAATTGATGTCGGTTTCAATGGTGCTACTCTCGCTTTACTAGCAATGAGGGCGAGCTTGATGGTACCGTTGGAGTAGACGAAACGCCAAAAGGATACACAGGCATAGGCAAGCTCGCTCGCATCTGCAAAAACATGAAGTTCCCTGTGTAAAGGTTCGCCATTTGCATTGGCGTACCAACGAGGAATTCTAAGCTTTGATATTTCAGAGAGCTCTTTAAACCATTCACCCCACCTCAAAACCTCTGAGGGCGGAAACGGTGTGTCCCAGTCAATATTTGATCTCCAGACCTCTTGGAGTAGGATTCGACCCTTTACAACTATTGGCCCGAGAAACCCCAACGGGTCGTAGACTTTCATAAGGTGGGACAAAACTTTTCGTTTACTTAAAAACCCTTGTAACTTACAACCTTCTAAACCAGTCCTAAAACCTATAGTGTCTGATACCGGATTCCATGAAATGCCTAAGACTTTATTGTCAGGGATGAAACCGTTACCAAGTTCTACTTCAGTTGGTTGTGCAGCACACAAATCGTGTGGAAGTAGACGCAGCGCTTCCGGATTGTTAGAGATCCAGTCACGCATTTCGAAACAGGCATTACGATGGATAGTGACTATATCAGATGACAGCTGGGCAGCCCTGGTGACGTCGTCCACACTATCTAGATAGTCATCCATGTAACTGCTGTGCACGCTAGCGTTGGCCGCTTCCGGATACAAATCTTGATGCAACATGGCATTTTTGTTTTTTACGTACAGGGCAGTAAATGGACTGGACGACGCTCCAAAGATAACAGCAGTCATTCGATACTCCTTTATAGGCGTTGTATCTTTTGACTGAACGTCGCGCCAAAGAAAACGTAGTGCATCTCTATCTTGCTCTCGGATTCGTATTTGAGGAAACATTTCCCTGATGTCAGCTGATATGGCGACACTGCTCTCTCTGAACCGAAAAATAATTCCTAACAAGTTCTCTAAAAGATCAGGCCCCTGGAGAAGCAAGGAGTTCAAAGAGACTCCTTGATTCATAGCAGCCGCGTCATGTACGACACGAAGCTTACGCTTTTGTGGGTGATACACACCAAAATGTGGTAAATACCACCTTATTTTTGGCATCGAACTATCTGTAATGGGGCTAGTAAGATTAGTAAGAGTACCTGTACAAGCCGAATTACTATAATAAGTGTCAGGGTCACACTCCTCCACATATCCCTTATCAAACATGTTTCTAACGAACTTTTTGTATGCGTCGGCAAATTCTGGCTCTCGTAACATACGCCTCTCGAGACTGATGAAGCGTGAGTGAGCTTGTGGATAGCTCTCGGGAACACATTCAATATTGTCCCGCCACGGCAGCCCTACTTGGTATCTACCAGTTGGTAAACGTGTGGTAGTAGAGTCTAAGATGTCGACAGCCCGTAAATCCTGTCTACTATGGAGAGTCTCACGCTTAGAAATACCTAGTGAATCAAGCTTGTACTGTTCTTTTATGAGATGTTCCAAACGTTCATGTTCAGTAAGCTCGGCGTGGTCTAACTGACAATGGTTAATAAAGTCGACTGGTTTAGTTTTACTAGAAGCAACTCCATATAAAGTCCAGCCTAACAACGTATGGCAAGCTACTGGTTCATTCCGGCGGCCGGTGCGGGCTTCGTGTGTTATCGACAGGTGCCAATGCTCGGCGCCGATAAGGACAGTCGGTGTTGCGTCAGCATGAACCAGGACACCAGCTAAGTCTTGTAAGTGGTTGTATAAGTCAACCGTTTGTTTAGACAGTGTTTGTGTACTTAAACTAAGAGAAGGCATAGCCCTAGCACGTTTTATTAGGTATTTCTCAGTTTCAAATTTTCCTTGTATGTAAAAGTCAACATAAGAAATATTGGCTCTTTTCTGCAAACCACCAACACCGTTGACCGCTATACATTCCTGTGGTCCTGACAAACCTATGCGTGCAGCTACGTCTGAGTCAATTAACGTCGCTGTGCTCCCGTCGTCAAGCAGAGCGAACGTTTCAAAGTCACCAGTTGGGCCAGATACTGTAACTGGAACCAATTTTAAAAATGTTTTTGAATGTGTGTGGCTATTCGTTAATGTTGAAATGTGTTCTGAATGTTTGCGCTGGATACCTGTGTTTGAAACGGTTACCCCATCTTCCGGTGGTGATACGTGCGGAGCGGTTGTAGTTGATGAGGTTGAGGGAGCGACAATGTCAGACGCAGCTGCACACACAGCCTCGTTGCAGGACCGTGTATCGAGTGCATGCGATGTCACTAAAACCAAACCCTGCCTACCATGTAAAAGAGGATGGTGGCGATAGGAACAGCCGTCGACGCCACAAGGGTTTACCTTACACGATTTCCATTGGTGCGAATTACGCTTTAAACATTTATAACAAACCTTGTTTTCACGTAACCAACGCCATCTCTCGTCCACTGACAAAGTTTTGATTTCGTCACAATTTTTGACATTGTGACCCTTTTTACAAAAAACACATTCTGTTTTTTCGTTCCCCTTATTTTTTTCGTGTGACACAGAGTGAATGTTTTCACGTTTGAGAGGTGCGACTGGTACTCCTGATTCAGGCGAAAAGGGGAACTTAGTGTACCGCTCGTGTTCCCTAATTAGAAAATCGGATAAAATTTCGAGCTTTGATAACGAAGGGTTTGAAACGTCTGATGCGTAGTCAGACCATCTCAATTTTAACAGTGGGTTTAGTTTACCTAGAATGACATGGAAAATCTCAGGCGAATGTAAATATTCCCGATGGTTGAGAAATTTCATTGTAGCTAAACTATTGCGAACCCTATTGGATATAACACCGAGCTCTTTAAGATCGGCACTTAGACGCGGCAACTGTTTTAATACCTGTACTTCCCCGAAAACGATCATCTCAGGGCACGCAAAGCTACGCTCGAGGGCGCGCATGATGTCTTCGGGGTCCTCGGCAGAGATGAGCAGCGACGCGACAGCCTCGCGTGCAGGGCCGCGGAGCGTGCTTTGTAAGCGCGCAACATTCTCTGCGGGGGTAAATGAAGGTTTGGTGGCATCAAATAGCTTCTTGAATTGAAGCCACTGTGACGCATTGCCATTAAATGGAAAGAGCTCTATTTTCGGCTTTTGTGGCTTATCTTGTGTAGCGGCTAAAGATTTGGCTGCAGCGGCAGTGTCTGCAATCGCTTGTAAAAGCAAAGGAGAAAACTCATGACAAAGAACAGGCGCATTGTGGCGTAGAACCTTGGGGCCCACGACTGAGGATTGCGGCTCTACGGCGGCTAACTCGGGCGCTTGGGGAACGAAACCGCGCTGACAGTTGAGGTGTGCTGCTACCGATGGAGCAGCAGCCTGAGTGCCCGTTAAATGAGCAGGCTGTGAGACCTCATCCGTGTTGTTTTCATTGTTTCCATGAATAAATGAAATATATTTTACCCACGTTTGTGTCCTTTTTTGACTTGTAGCGCTTTGCTTACTTCGCCTGCTACCTTCAAGCTCCGCCTCCGCATTGATCTGCTCGAGCTCGGCGCGATACTCAGCTTCCTCGACGTCGGCCTTCGCCTCAGCGAGCGCCTTCATATTTTCATATTGACGGCGCTTGTAGGCGGCTTCAGCAGTGGCCCTGCGCGCTTTCACGGTTGAAGACGCGCTCGAGTTTGAATGCGCAGAGCGCATACTGCTCGCGCCATCATCTTCAGGAGCTTCAATATTGGCTGACGTAACTACAGGGTCCTTTTCGAATAATGAGGAGGACGAAGGTGGTGGTGAATGAGGCGGTGAAGTATGAGGAGCCAAACTACGAGATGACATGGCGGCTTTAGTTTTACTACGTGTGTTCATAATTATTGTGATAAAATAAAATCCAGTGACTAAAATGAAAACTATGTACTTACGTTAAAATGAACGATGAAATTTACCGTCGAAGGACCAAAAATGAAGGCGATGGAAATGGACTGTATGAATTGTGGTTGAAATAAAACTAAAAGCCAATGTGAGTAAAATACTGTAATAGAAGAAAGATGAAAAAATATAACAGAAAATGGAAAAACCAACAAAACCAAACCTTTGACAACTAGCAGCACAAGACAAGTGAAAAGAAAAGAATAACAGTCAAAAATAAAAAATATAAAAAAAGTCTTCTAAAAGTTTGGCAAACCAAGGAGTATGCAACAAATACGTCCACCAATACTGCTGAGCGTGCCCGCCTGCTGGCTGTTGGTGAATGGGAATCGGGCCTCTGGCTTCAGGCATTACCGTCACCCAACATAGGGACTATGCTGGGCGACACCACCTTCCGGCTCGCTACCTGTCTGCGTCTGGGCGCTCCTTGCGTGGCTCCGCATCGCTGCCAATGCGGTGAAGGTGTCGACTGCCTCGGTCACCATGGCCTATCCTGCAGTAGAAGCGCAGGTCGGATAGCACGGCACGCCAGCATCAATGACATCATCCGTCGTGCTCTTGCCACCGCCGGGGTGCCAGCTGTTCTAGAACCCAATGGCTTGGCACGCGACGATGGGAAGAGACCAGACGGAATGACCATAATGCCTTGGAAGGTAGGTAGGCCTTTGGTGTGGGATGCAACGTGTGTCGACACCCTTGCGCCATCCCATCTTCCCAGCACGGCGGGCTGCGCTGGAGCTGCTGCTGCAGGTGCAGAAAACCTCAAACGGCGCAAATACTCCAATCTTATCGGGACGTATTTGTTCGAGCCGTTTGGGGTTGAAACCCTAGGGCCATGGGGTCCGAGTGCCCACTTGGTTTTTCAAGACATCGCCAAACGCTTGGTCGACTCTTCACGTGACCAGAGGGCTGGCCTATTTTTTGGGCAAAGAATCAGCATTGCCATACAACGTGGCAATGCTGCCAGCCTTTTGGGCACTTTTCCTGTTGACAGCGATGCGGACGAATTTTTTGATGCCCTTTGATAATTTTCCCTTGTACATAATTATTATTATAGATATTATAAGTCTTTGTATTTAAAACACTATTTTCGGTTAAATTATTTTCCAAGACTTGTAACAGACTGTCACTTGTGTTGACATCTGGGCTATTTTGCATTTCATAGTCTGCTTGAACAGAGTAAGAGCGCGAAGTTGAGGGCGATGGTGACATTGCTGACGTTGTACTCGTAGGTTGGCCTGTGAAGTATCCTGGACGATCATTTTGATAACGAAGAGGCTGAGTAGTATTATTGGTATCAAAATTCATCGGACCCATTCTCATTTCTGCTTCATAGACAATATTCTGGATTTGATGTTGTACTGTACACATCGTGTAATGATCCATCTTCCTCAACTTGCTACTTATATAGTCTGCAAATATAGCAGCATCATCGCGTTGCCTTGCATTAGATGTAATCTCCCTCAGTAATTGCAAAGCTTCATCAACTTCAGGATCTCCCTCTATGTTTCGCTTTCGTGACCTCCTTGTCGAAGGTAGCGTAGTCTGGGGAGTGATATTAACTTGAGAAGACTGAAAATAAAAAGGAAATCTTATAAATAATTGCAAACAAACATTATGTTTTGAAATATCCAATCAGTATGTAAATATTTAATAAAAACCGGCCAAGTGCGAGTTAGACTCGCCCACGAAGGATTCCGTACCATTATCTATGAAAAATGAACGTATCTATTACCTACAACTAGCCAAAATACAAACATTTTTCGGCAACAAAAAATAACTTTGTTTTTCATACAAATATATGAATAACAAAGTTATAATTTGCGATTTCACACGTTTATTGTATGGGGACCCCCTTAATATTTTTTTATTTTTATTTTTAGTATTTGTTGTTATAGCGGCAACGGAAATACATCATTTGTGAAAATTTCAGCTTTCTAGCTATCACGGTTTATGAGATACAGCCTGGAGACAGACAGACAGTGGAGGCTTAGTAATAGGGTCCCGTTTTACCCTTTGGGTACGGAACCCTAAAAACCAAGCTTATAAACATTACATGTATACAGTCACCATTGATGACGCCTATACCTACACTATTGATGAGCGCTTATTCCCGAATACTTCGCTTTCGGTGAGCGTTTTGCCGACTGCATAAAGTTCAAATACGAGAGTATGCTCGTCCGCTCTCCGTGGTATTATATATTGTTACCGGGTTGTAGGTAGTAGGTATCTAATATTAATACGCGAGAAAAAATCTTTGTACCCCTATTTACGAAAATATTACTTAATGAAATATGTATTTTAAATTAATTATGGTCGAATTTCGATCAATGGGCGACCAACTAGTCTACTTGATTATAAGAATTTGATGGGTACTTACAATAGGTGCGTGGCTGTTCAGAGTCGGTACCGGTGCATTCTTGTCACTAAGAAATGATAACGCCTTATAAGCAAACCATTTCGGCAATTGAACATCTTCCCGTCCAGATCCACTCCTTTTAGATTCTTCATATTTGCGTTTTTCTCGAAAATAATGGCTGGATAAATTCTTCAGTTTTCTCTCAATTTCTGATGATATGTTGAACACAGAAGCAATATCCCTAATAGCATCATTTCTTTTGTTGCGATTCTTGAAATCCATATGCCTTGGGTTCCACAATGGTTCATTTTCTTGATACTTTTCTATTAATAAAAGTACTGCACTATCATCCCAGTTAAATTCTGTCATTTCGTTATTTACTTCTATGAAATTATACGACAACACTACCACTCCGTATCGAAGCCGCAAGCAAACTGCCGCCGGCAACCAAAAGCCGCGCGTGGCGCGGCTGAGATGCGGCAAATGCCGGCGGCACGGCCGCCGGCCACGCCGGGCATGTGTGGATGCGCCATGAGAAGCGTCGTGATTGTCTGCTGGTTATAGGCTATGCGAAGTCACATTAAATTAAAAATGGCGCCCTCTAGAGGACATAAAGTGAGGAACTTAAAAAAAATATGGTTTAATCGTACCATGTTGGGTATCAAATGAAAGGGCTTAATGAGCACATTTCAAAAATATATATATTATAAACCCAAAAGAATTTAAAAAAAAATCAAGTATTAAAAACTAAAACCCAACTACGACTTAAAAGGTATAAACAAGACACCACAGATGTGTGTCTTGTTTATACCTTTTAAGTCGTAGTTGGGTTTTAGTTTTTATTACTTGATTTTTTTGATACTTTTAAATTACACAACGCAATGACAACCTACCACAACCTTTTACAAAACAAAAGGTTTCAAGCTACAAGTAACCTCATATTCGTACAATGAAAATAATACAAAATTATCAATAGAATTAGAATAAAAATATTATTAAAATCTCGATTATGATTGTAGGTAAGTGTAATGCTTGGGCATCCCTAGCTTCAGTGACACTGACGGCTCACCCCACGCTCACTTCACCTAAATTTTCACGGTGTGATAGTAACAGAATCGACCAGCAGTTCGGCAAGTTAACGAAAATAAATACATTTAGTAGGAATAGTGGGTGTTTTGAACGGATATTGAAAGGAACATTATCGTCGTCAGACGACTTAGACGCTTCACATCTCATCTTAATACCGCCGCCGTGCCCTTGATAAAAAAGCGTTCACAAGTTACCGCATATCTGTATAGCTTTCGGACAATGTCTTCGCACATTGCCTTGTTACAAAACAATTAACACAATGTATGTACTTCTGGAGTAAATGCCGTACCATCTTGAAAATTCTTTATTCATTATAATCCTTCAATTACACACAGGAAAAGCAGACATAATAAATTGATGTAATTTGAAAGAAACTGAAAGAATTATATAAGTTGTTGTCCCTTGACACCTTTCTGACTAGGGCGTCCTAACCCGGTTTTGCTAAAAACCGGAAACCGGACACAATTTACCAACTTTTTTAAACCGGGTTTGAGAGACAAAACCGGAGTTACCTCCGGTTTCCCGTTATTGAATAACATTTTGATTTAAATCAACTTTTTTCGAAACCAGCTAAAATATAAGCCCAAGGACTCTGATACCATACCACCCCCGTAGTTTTCTCCGAGCAGTCCGTGTCATCACTGACATCGTTATCGTCAACATCTGACGCTGAAGTTGTAGCTGATGAGCAAACTCTTCAAGAGCAGCTTGATAAGGAATTGGATATGCAGGAAAACCCACAAGAATCAGTCTGATTTCGACCTTGCAGGGTTTGTCAAGGTAGAGTAAGCCATGTATGAAAGCGCAGGGCATCGGGGTTTGTATCTCACAGAAGCTTACAACTATTTGATGTGTGTACTTTTGCAACAAAATAAGAAGCACGCTATCGGATAAAATGTTAGATGCACATTTACCTAATATAAACAGATTTGGTAAGAACCTCGAACTGTAATTTTTTTTTTTTTTTTTCTTAGAATCGTTAAAAACGCCTCAATACATGCATTTACTTTGCATTTTGACATGGACGCCAAAGGGACAACGCTATACAGTTCGTATAGCTTTGTTTCTTTTCTACTGACCTGACCAAGATTATGTCTGGACTTTAAAGGAGACGGTGACCTCTGAGTTTGTTTCGGCCTTTCTTCTCAGAGTAGTCAGATAGGAAACGCCGACCTCATCTAGCTTATTTTTACAACTTTAAAAAATATAACTATAAACGATAACGATGTCAGTGATGACACGGACTGCTCGGAGAAAACTACGGGGGTGGTATGGTATCAGAGTCCTTGGGCTTATATTTTAGCTGGTTTCGAAAAAAGTTGATTTAAATCAAAATGTTATTCAATAACGGGAAACCGGAGGTAACTCCGGTTTTGTCTCTCAAACCCGGTTTAAAAAAGTTGGTAAATTGTGTCCGGTTTCCGGTTTTTAGCAAAACCGGGTTAGGACGCCCTAGTCAGAAAGGTGTCAAGGGACAACAACTTATATAATTCTTTCAGTTTCTTTCAAATTACATCAATTTATTATGTCTGCTTTTCCTGTGTGTAATTGAAGGATTATAATGAATAAAGAATTTTCAAGATGGTACGGCATTTACTCCAGAAGTACATACATTGTGTTAATTGTTTTGTAACAAGGCAATGTGCGAAGACATTGTCCGAAAGCTATACAGATATGCGGTAACTTGTGAACGCTTTTTTATCAAGGGCACGGCGGCGGTATTAAGATGAGATGTGAAGCGTCTAAGTCGTCTGACGACGATAATGTTCCTTTCAATATCCGTTCAAAACACCCACTATTCCTACTAAATGTATTTATTTTCGTTAACTTGCCGAACTGCTGGTCGATTCTGTTCACACCGTGAAAATTTAGGTGAAGTGAGCGTGGGGTGAGCCGTCAGTGTCACTGAAGCTAGGGATGCCCAAGCATTACACTTACCTACAATCATAATCGAGATTTTAATAATATTTTTATTCTAATTCTATTGATAATTTTGTATTATTTTAAAACAAGTATTTAAGGGTCTAAACATTAATACTATTTAGGGATGCTTTAAATAAATTAGCAAAACAGGTATTCAGTCAGAAACTCAATTTTGTTTTACTTACTCAATTTTTTTCCTAGACTAGTCCTTATAGCCTGAGTCCATAACTACTAACAATAAATAAAATAAAACATTCAAAAGAAAATGCGCTTCGACATAGATTGTTATTATGAACCCATTTTTAGACTGTTTATTTATATAAACGCAATCCCATGATCTAATCGCGATGTGTTTGAAGAAACGATTGTGGATCGAGTCCAGTAAAGACTGTGCGACGTTGTTCAGTGTTGTAATTAACCCAAATCTAGGTATTCAATATGAAGAGAGATTCGGTCATCAGTGCTTGGCCAGACTGCAAAAGGGGGCGCGGGGCGGACGCAGCGCGAGATACCTACTCAAACATAAGAACTTCATTTGAGTGGCTGCATGGCGCGGAGAGCGCGCGGGCTGCTTGGAGCGAGAGCGCGCGGGCCACTCAAACTCACGCCATAGCTCGCGTCCATAGTAAAGAATTATCACAAGTGGTCGTAGTAAGAGCGCGGGCAGCAAGCGGCAAAACGCGCGGGTGCTGGGATCTACTACTTGTTCGAGCTGACCACGCACGTTTTGCCATTTAAAGTAAGAATTATCAAGTAAAACTACTTAGGTCTTCTTCATCCATATTTGACAAACACTGGATACGACAACACTCGGTAAAGTCATTTAAGGTTCGGTTAAGTAAAAGTCATTTATAAAAGACGTGCGGATTAAATGTACCTACTTACCTTATTTTATTGTAGATACCTTTATCTGAAGATAGATATACCGTATATCTACCTACGCGTTGCCAATAGGTAATAACATAAAGGCTCTTACATACTGGCGCAATTCGCGAACTTCACGGCGAACAATGCGGTGGCGTCGCGTAGCGCGACGAATCGCGCCAGTATGTAAGAGCCTTCATATTCATTAAATCATCATCGTAAGTACCTATTTATTAACCTCAACTGACACATTTGCAACGCGCGCACAGGCTCACTGCACCGTGCGGGCCTGCGTCGAAGTGAGGTGGTTTCCATGACAACCACCAGCATCGGATCAAGTGAAATGATGAGAATCCGATGAAGTGATCACTTCACGCAAGCGCGTTGCACTGAAGTTTTTGTTTAATTTACCGTCATTGGCGGCCATGTCCATAGGTATAGGTATTCGTATTTAGAGACAATAATTATTAATTACCTATTTATATATTATATAAATGCTTTTAAATTTATTTCAATGTCTAAATCATACCTACCATTTTTGTCATAAAAAGTCAGTTTATTGCCTACATTTTTTTTACAATAAATTTTATTGAACTATGAAATGATTTGTATATAAATCAAATCATAAACAAATAAAAAAAAAAGTATTCATAAATCGTATGTCATCATCGTTATTTTATTGCTACCAAGTTCAACTGACAATAACAAGTAGATGCGCGCGCAAATTCACTTCACCTACACCTCTGCCGCGCCGCAGTTAAGTGTGGTGTTACCATGGATACGCTAGGCAGGCACTCAATTTTTTTTTTAATAATTTTCCCTCATTGATTGGCCCTGTCCATAGGCCTATTCGTATTCAGACACAATAATTAGCACCTAATTATTTCAATGGTTTTAGATATTTCATTGTCTAAATCCAACCGTTTATGGAAAGTCAGTATCTCTAATTTGTTTTTGCTATGGTTACCAGATTCGCATAAAGTGCAAAGTTTTTTTTTAATTTCCCTTCATTGGCGGCCATGTCCATATGTATAGGTATTCGTATTTTTTAGAGACAATAATTATTACTTACTTATTTATTTAAATGCTTATATATATTTCAATGTCTAAATCATACCTACTATTTTTGTCACAAAAAGTTAGTTTATTACTAATAATATTTACAATCAGATCCTGACTAACATTAAGATAGACTACGACCTATTCCGTTCTTTAGAATACCCAGCAAATGCAAATGGTGGAATAAATTCTCTAACCACAAGTTTCGACTGCAAGATTGACAGTCTACCGCCGACTAATTCTCCGCCTAATTCTGAGTTTTTTCTATTACAATAAGATGACCATTTTACACCAAAACATAGCTGGACTTTTAAACAAAGCAGACACATTACTCGTACATATCCAAGAATTGTTCAAGAAAAAGGTAGACATTGACATAATCTGCATCACGGAACATTTTGTTATTTCTGGACAAGAGGATCTGATTAACATTCCAAATTTTAAACTCGCTGCAATATACTCAAGAAAGGAACAAAGGCGAGGTGGTGCCTGTATATTAATACGAAAATGCTACGAATTCAGGGTACTAACAGATATAGCACGATTATC
Source organism: Lithophane socia (assembly GCA_947522985.1). Taxonomy (NCBI): domain Eukaryota; kingdom Metazoa; phylum Arthropoda; class Insecta; order Lepidoptera; family Noctuidae; genus Lithophane; species Lithophane socia. The sequence goes on from OX383280.1 coordinate 6,057,325, forward strand.
CACTTCCGGAGTAATAGAATGCTGCGCAATAGAATTGGTGAAACAGAACTTGGTAATTGTATGTATGTATAGAGTGCCTAAGATGTCTAATTTCAATTTATTCTGCGAGAGATTGGAATCTGTGCTTAAAAAACTGTGTTTTAGAAGGGATAGGAGAGTGGTGTTGTGCGGGGATTTCAACATAGATATTCTTAAACAAAATAGATACACTTTAGACTTTGAACTGCTGCTTCTCAATCACAATCTGAAGTTAGAAATAAGGCAACCGACTAGACCAAGAAGTAAATCTTGTCTGGATAATTTTGCGCATAACGCCCAGAAAAAATGCTATAGTGAGGTAATCGATTTTGCCCTATCAGACCATTCTGCTCAATTATTGGAAATACATGTTAGTAAAACATGTATAGTCAACTCGTGGCGCGTAAATAAAAGAGATTTGTCTAAAGTTAACTTGATCAAGTTCAAAAAACACTTGAAAAATTTATCATTTTCTGAAGTACTAGAGACTACGAATCCAAATGAGGCATATGACAATTTTATAGAGTTATTTAGTCTTTTATATAATCTATGTTTTCCAAATAAATTAATTAACATAAAATCGGACAAGAAAATCAAGTGGATTTCTAAAGGGATTAGAATTTGTAGTCACAAACAAAGACAATTATTATGGAAATATAGAAAATCGCCTTCAATTGATAACAAAAATAGTTTCAAATTATATTCACAACGATTCAAAAAAATAGTAAAACTCACACAAAAAGCACAAAATAACTACATTATAAAAAAAGCACCTAATAAGTCTAAAGCATCTTGGCAAATAATAAATGGGAGTAATCGTACTAAAGATCCCATCATGAAAATCAAGATAGGCAACGCTATTATTAGGGATGCGAAGGAAATTGCAGATTCGTTCAATAATTTCTTTGTCGATCAAGTCCAAAACTCTGCAAATAATAAAAATAACGAGGTCATTAGGATAGACAACAATCCAAACTCAATATTTATGTCTCCGGTAATACCGGCTGATATAATAAGAATAATTAAAATATTGAAAAACAAAAAGAGTTTCGGATATGATGGAATAGCAACTTCAGTAGTGAAATTTGTTTCCGATGTTATAGCTCTTCCCTTGTGTCATATAATGAATCTCTGCATAAACTCGGGAATTTTTCCAAATAGCCTAAAAACAGTAATTATAAAACCATTACATAAAAAAGATAGTAAAGAAGACATGTCAAACTACAGACCAGTTGCCCTTGTCTCTGTATTCTCCAAGATCTTCGAAAAAAATATATACGAATCAATTTTTTCATTTTTAGATAAATATAACATTCTTAGCGAGGAGCAAAAGGGCTTTAGAAAGAATAAAAACATTAACATGGCGATATATGACTTAATACATAATGTAATGACGAATGTTGACAAAAAAACACCAGTTTGTGCTATATTTACTGACATGACCAAAGCCTTTGACTACGTTAATCATAATGTCCTACTACAAAAACTTGACAGCTACGGCATTAGAGGAAATGTGTTAAGCCTTATAAAATCGTACCTCAGTAATCGTAAGCAACATACGGAAATCTCAAGAGTATGTTCTAGACGTAAATTGGAATTCAAATACCTATCTGATAGTAGAGAAGTCAAATTCGGAGTTCCACAGGGGAGTATCATCGCAGCTCCATTATTTCTCATGTACATCAATGATCTTCCGAGAAAAGTGCAACAGCCAATGGTGTTATTCGCTGATGATAGCACAGCGATAGTAAAATGCGTGGAAAAAGCAAATTATGAAAAAGACATTAATGACACTTTAAAATCAATAATTAATTGGCTAAACACTAATAATCTAATTATTAATTTACAAAAGACAAAGATAATGCATTTCTTTCAACGTTTGCAACCAGATCCTTTGAAAATCGAATACAATGGTCAAAATATTGACAAGACAAATGTTGCTAAATTCTTAGGGATAGTAATTGACAGCCAATTATCTTGGAAGCAGCAGACAGAAGAAGTCTGCAAAAAATTAAGTAGAGGAGCTTATATTCTCTACAACTTGTCGAAAAAAGTTAATATTGACACCATCATTATAGCTTACCATGGTCTGGTTGCCTCTATCTTAAGATACGGAGTAGTATTTTGGGGGAACTGCAGTGAAAGAGAAAGGGTATTCAAGGCCCAAAAATATTGCATCAGATCAATGACCGGCATTAATTCAACAGACAGCTGTATTCCTATGTTTAAATCCCTAAAATTATTAACCTTTCCATCGCTTTATATTCTGGAGGTAGCATTATTTGTTCAAATGAACCGAAATCTTTTTGAGACAATGATAGATCATTCTTCAAGACCGGCATTACTGAGATCCCAATACAAAGGTCTATTACATACTGGCAATTTCAAAACAGCATTATTAAGAAAGAATATTATGCATATGGGACCAGTTATTTACAATAAAATACCTAATGACATTAAAAATGATACATCTCATTCTTTCAAAAAGAAATTAACGAAACTACTAGTTGAAAAATGCTATTACGCTGTCAGTGAGTTTTTAAATGACATCACCATATGACATTAATTTCTCAATAATATTTCAATTTATTAAGTTTGTTTTATTCTAATTGTATTTACTATGACTATTATTTTGTCAGTGAGTTTAAATTTCAAGAAAATACATTAAAAATTGATTACCTGACATATAGATTTGTAATAATTATGATTATTTTAATGCGTAATGTTGCATGCCATTTGGTAGAATGTACTGGATCCTTGTGTTTTTATTTTGTTTACACCACCAAAACAATGTTACCTACATTCTTTGCAAATAAATGATTTCTGATTCTGATTCTGATTCTGATTCTTACCTACATTTTTTTTACAATAAATGAACTATGAACATATTATGAATGTAACGTGACACGTAGTTCAGAGACAATAATTTAGTAGCTATTTATTTCAATGCTTTTAGATATTTCAATGTCTAAATCCAACCGTTTATGGAATGTCACTACCTCTATTGGCCTACATTTTGTTTTCAATAATTTTATGAACTTACGAAAAGTTCAACTGACACTAGCAAGTAGCAGCGCGCGCAAGCTCACTGCCTGGCACGAGAACAGTGTTGCCAACTGCTACCTTCAGTTAGTAGCTAGACGGTCTGCTAAATGTAGCTAGATCGTCAGATTGTACCCAATAAAGTAGCTAAATGCTACTTCTACTTCGTTTTTGAATCCTAGTTATTAATTTCAAATCTTTGTTGTTTGTTTTTTTAATATGGTGTTTGACATTTGCACCTGTCAAATTACTCTATCTACTTCTTTTCATAGGTAATGCCATTTTCCACGAGCATTAAATTAATTAAACTGATAACACAACACAATAAAAATGTTGTTAAAGTTTACCTATGGAGCATTACGGCAAAGGAACTATTTGATGAAACCATAGATATTATATCATTTCATACTTCCAGATGCACTCTACCTAGACCTATTAAAAAATATCGAAAGTATTTACGTCATGTGTAAAGTAGCTAAAAAATCTAGCTACAAGTTTTATTAAATTTTTTATTCAATTGATTGACACTGTAAAATAGCTTAGCTACGAAGTAGCTAAGATGGCAACACTGCACGAGTATACGGTGAAGTGGTTGCCATAGAAACCACACTGTGATGTTGCTATGGTTACGAGATTCGCATGTAGTGTGAAGTTTTTTTTTAATTTCCCTTCATTGGCGGCCATGTATGGACCTATACCTATGGAGGTATAGGTATTCGTATTTAGAGACAATAATTATTACTTACCTATTTATATATATAAATGCTTTTAGATTTATTTCAATGTCTAAATCATACCTACCATTTTTGTCATAAAAAGTCAGTTTATTGCCTACATTTTTTTTACAATAAATTCTAATGAACTATGAACTTAAGGTGTAAGGGTAACGTGTCACGAAGTTGCGCCTACGTGACACGTTACATTCATAAATTCAGAACAATAAGAAAATGCAATAGGTACCAATGTCCAATAAGTACCTAAAGCTACTACAAAGCGTCTTCTCGTAGTCTCAGTATAGGTAGGTACCTACTTACTTAGGTACATTGTTCTTTATAAGTTTGAATAAGGTTTGAACTTTGAACCTATTGTCAGCTGACGACTTGAATGCAATGCAACACCTAGCGCGAGTGATGAAAGCGCTACTATATGATTTGTATATAAATCAAAATATAAACAAATAAAAAAAAAAGTATTCATAAATCCTATGTCATCATCGTTATTTTATTGCTACCAAGTTCAACTGACAATAACAAGTAGATGCGCGCGCAAATTCACTTCACCTACACCTCTGCCGCGCCGCAGTTAAGTGTGGTGTTACCATGGATACGCTAGGCAGGCACTCAATTTTTTTTTTAAATAATTTTCCCTCATTGATTGGCCCTGTCCATAGGCCTATTCGTATTCAGACACAATAATTAGCACCTAATTATTTCAATGTCTAAATCCAACCGTTTATAAACAACAAATGGATTTGACTTGAATGGTGAGATTGAGCAACTTCGTAAAATTCTCAATCTCAGTCATCAATCATTTTTTTTCAGTGATTGGTGTATTGTTCGTTTGCGTTTTGTAGGTAGGTTCATAATCAGTAAAAAACACAAAATGTAGTAACATCCCATCATCTAGATTGTAAGACAAACCACAGTACAAGATACAAACCTTTTATCATACCTAAATTTAGGCACATCAAGGGGTGCTAATAATGATCGATAGTTACCTACTTATACACACAAATTGCCAAACACTCTTGCAAACAAGAAAAATTAGAATTATTATAATAATTCATGTATTTATTTTAAGCTGATGAAATTATGTGTGTTTAGGTTGCTGCAGTCTAATATTTAAGTTTTCCTGTATCTATATGTACACACTATGTCTATGTCTCATAGATGTAAATCGATGCTATGTCTGTCATTCAACACAGGTCTGTCGCAGGTCTGCTGGAAAAAAATCGAATGATAAAAATGTTAATGTATTTTACTTTATTGGTGTGTACATTAATACATAAATAGATAAATAGAATTTATTCATTTGTATCACATCAAAAAAAATTGCTAATACATTTTTTTGCTACTGAGCCAGCGGCCTCCCGAGGTTTATACGTAGGATGTGTGTGGATTGCACCGCTGCAGCGCTGGAAGAAATAATAAGCATTTATTACTATTTGATTTATTTCATTCCTACAATCATCAAGTACCTATATTTTTTTTAAATCAATTAACCCACCTTTAATATAATTGTCACTATCATCAATAGAGTAATGCAGTACTCTCAATAAGAATTCAAAACGGTATGATTTATTTATAATAAGTAATCATTTCAATCAATCGTTTTGAGTACAATGAGTTGCAACATTTCTTAATTCCAAGCTCAAAAATAGTGTGTAAAATAATGAATACTTACCAGGATTGATGTGATCAAATCAAGTAGAGGCAGTCTTGAGTCCTTTATTTTCATAAATTATTTTATGGCCTTAGCAATTGCAGGATCCAATGGGCTCATCTGGGCATCGGGCACCCACTGTGCGACGATTCTGGCCTATACCTACTAGTCTACTACTATAATTTTATCATCCAGATTATCTAGTTAGATATTTAGATAAATACTATTTTACCTTACTGACTGACATCCACTCCCGTCTTGCAAAGCTAACCATCCGACTGATGATCTATTTTTCACATAATATTGTGAACAGTGATACAGGAATTTTTGAGTTGAGGAATACATTGCATCATCATCGTTTCAGTCGAAAGACGACCACTGCTGGACGGACATGGGACTCCCCAAGCACCGCCATGCCGCCACAATCGATTGAGTTTTGAATAATTTTAGAACAACTTTTACCATTACATGCCAATGCCGTAATACTACCTAGCACATTCACGATTACACACTAATATTATTCTTATGTCCCTGACAAACTTATGAACATTATTCATACTAAATTCAAACTTTCATTTGTTTAGTGTGTATTAGTTTTTTTTTGTAGCTCATTTTGGAAGTGCTAAACAAAACAAAATGCTCCTTGAAACTTCTTACCATAGAGGCATACCTATCCATTTCCATCACAGTCACAGATGATTAAGATTTGATCAGTGTTGTTAGTGTAAAAATCTGGGTTGCCGTATGTCACATTCTGATTTGCCGTATTTTGAGATAAAATACTAAAATGAACTCTGGTTTTAGTCGCGAGTCGGGATTTCCCAGGAGTGATACGTTTCGCTGCGCTAGTAAAACGTTGACTTACAGCCAACTGCCGTATTTTTTGATAAGGCATTGAAAGACCTGCCGTATACCGTTTTCTGAAAAATAAACGTGGATTACCGTAAATTACGGTAATAGGGAATATGCATGTATTTTTTTAATATTTTTATTCGATAGTTTACATGGTCAAATAATAGTTTAAAAAAATTCGACGGCAAAAAAGGAATTTAAAGTACTTAATTTTTTTTTAATATCCAACCGATCCGGGCTATTTAAACGCCTTCCATTTGGCGCGCTTGGTGTGGTGACGTCACAGATCGTGAAAACAGACAAGCAACTGTCAGGTCAACGTCAAACGCTCCTTTTTTTATGAGCGTTTGACATTGACTTGACACTTGTTGATTGACTTGACATTGACATTTTGATTGTTGTTTCGTATTGTTACGTCACATCCGCTCTTAGCTTTGCAAGTATTTGTATTACCCACAGTTTTTTGGGACTTTAAAAATTTAATTTCTCGCTCAAAAATAAATTTTATTCAAAAATATTGATGGAGGCATAATTCTGAAGTAATACAGTTAAAAAAAAAATTGACCCATATTTGAATCACATGCATATTCCCTATTGCCGTATCAATAACAACACTGGATTTGATGAAGTTTCGTTATTTTTTTAGGGATACGATTAGGTTTTTTTAGGGATACGATTACGTTATTTTTTTAGGGATACGATTTAGGGATATGTCTATGGTCAAACCTATCAAAGTTTAAAAGTACTAATTTACTAAATTCAAAAAATCATTTTGTGCAGCTATTTGTGACACTTTGAACGTTGTGGCGCGAGCCACCAGAGTTGCCAGCAAGGATTTTTAAATTACTTTGACATTTATTGAGATACGATAAAGGGTTAAAAGGGTGATAGACCCCTCACCCCCGCTGTTACATGACATTGTTACTGCGCAGCGACTCGCCTCATGTTTCGAGCCGCCTTAAGTTTGAATCGAACTGTACGTGGACTAAAAAACCGCTGAGTAAGTTCGTCGGCGATCCAACAGGTTTGAAATTTTGGCTTTAGGTTATGGCTTGCACATTTCTCTGAATTACAGGTGATTCTGGAAACGCTCAGCGGGCTTACCTTATGACGCCGGTTGCAGATGCCCAAGAGCGAACACCTGAAGCGTACTACAACAAACTCCACGGCACGGCTCGCAACAGCGTTGAGCGTGCCATCGGGTTGTTGAAGGGTCGCTTCAGGTGTTTGTTGGTTCACAGGGTGCTGCATTACAATCCAGACACGGTTGGAAAGATTGTGATAGCATGTTGCGTGCTTCACAATCTTTGTAATCGTGCTGGATTGCCAGCCCCTGTGATATGTGGGCGAGGCAACGATGACACCGACGCTACATTTCGTCCAGAAGGACCAGCAGAAGAGGATCCTCTGAGAATGGGGCGAAATGCCCGGCGTACCCTTATAAATAGGCTATGGCTTGCACATTAGTATTGTTTATTTTTATTATTTTTTTACTGTACCTACATAAGTACTTACTAATTTTTTTTACATTATTTCACTTTATTATTATATATTTTTTTTACATAGCTATTGTTGTTATTTTTATAAGTACTGCAGCGCTCTTGGAGCCACTGCTTACCAGATTGGATGTGGCGATGCCTCTAAATGGTCTTTAAGTTCGCGACCTTACTCGGCTCGCCGTCGGTGACACACGTGAAGCTTTCTCAGAATTTCATTGTTAAATAAAATGTTCAAATTGGCTCGCGGCGATGATAGACGGGCGAGTAAGCTCGCCGAGCTCTTTAAAAAATGATCGGTTAACAGATACGTACGCGTCTATCCTGCCGTGCTAGCGATAAGTGCCGTAAGTAGCGATAAGTGCCGTAAGTATGTTCGTCTGCAGAACATACTTACGGCACTTATCGCTAGCACGGCAGTATCAACCACTTTTGAATTCAAAAAAGTTTCTTCGGTAGCCTCTATTTACTCGACTGCATCGAAGATACTTCTTTTCGAGTTTTATTTAGGGGAATTATGTAAAAAATCAATAGGCATAAACACCCCAGTATGTAAGAGCCTTTAATAAAATTTAATTTAAGTAATAAAAAAAATGTAAAAATAAGTACCATACTCAAAAAAAAAAATGCAATAAAAAAATGTAAACTATGTCGAAAAATAATTATCGGCTATGTTTTTAATGGTGTTGAACCCGTCCCGGATGGCGTCCGCTATTGCACGGTTGCCGTCCCCCAAACACTGTATAGCGGCCGCCATGTCTCTTTGCGCCTGAGCAGCGATGAGGTTGTTCTCGGCTAGCTTTTCTTCTAGCGCCAACCGCCTCTCCTCGATCCTCAAAAATCGGTCAGATATAGCGATCATTTGCGACCTCCTTTGAGATGGCGGTTGACGACTAGGTCCTTCGCGTATTATATCTGAAAATAAATAAAAGTAGGTACTTTCTTATATCAAATTACACTTTACTTATGCCGAAATCCGACGATCCGCGATTTTGCAGACGGACACGCACGGCAGACGACCACAGACCGCCACGCACCGCGCACCGAGGAACATCCGATGTCTGCGATGCCCCGCACGTACCGCTTCCCACGGTGCGCCGTGCGGGCTCGTCCGTGTCCGTCCGCGATATGGCGCACCGTCGGATTCCACTATTACACCCCTAATAAAATTAAGATCTCATTTTATAAACGATAATAAATGAATAGGAAATAATATAATGTACACACTGGCGGAGACATGGGGACGAGATTCTCGTCTGGGAGACGGAGCTAATTCCGGTCCTAGTTGGTGGGTAGACTGTGAGTTCTAAGGAACAAAAACGATATTAATTACGTTTCTTCGTTAATTCTGATTATTACATACAACATTTAACTATAAATAATGGCCGTAGATTGTTAATTTAATACAAAACATACTTGTATTGCTGTGTTATTTTCCTCTTCTTCCGTGACCGGGAGAGGAGACAGCAGGGGGGGACTAACAGGTTCCTTAAAAATTAATTATGTAATTATGTAAGTTTTCTCGACACCAAATTTTGAGATAGGTACAATAAAATTAAAGCTTTAAAAAAAAAGGTTGGTTAGGTTTGTTTTTTTCGTTCACTGGTTAGGTTGCACTTGAAACTATTAGAGTAGGTATAATACTATAGCGACTTTGATAAATTATGAATTAATAAATGTACATACAAAACCGTAAAATGCGGTCGTGTGTGGCATGATTGGCATGTCGGGATTTTGGGCTGTTTCTTGGTTCTGCAATTAAATTAAGTATTAAAACCTTATAATTCAATTTTCTGTGTAGTAAAAGCAAATAGGACATTCCTACCGAAAAAATAAAAACTGAACCTACATTAGCAATATGAGGCAAGATCGAAGGACTAGCGGGCGACGTGACTGTGGCCGTGAAATCAGAAGAGCGCGAGCGCTGCTGTAAAAATAAAATCATGTTCCAAATATCTTTTACAATTTAAGACCTAGAAGGTATGTAGGTGATTTATAACTAGCTACATAATTACTAATTACTAGGTCCAAAACTGCATTACAAAACTTACTTGGATTACTTCGTACCGCAGGTGACGGTCACCAACAGCGTAGCCTTCGCCCCCTAAAAGTTGAAGCACGCGCTCTTCTGTCTCGGACAGTTCTCGAACGTATTCCACGCCCCCACCAGTCCTTCGCCGGGCAGCGGCGCGTTCCGCATCTTTTCTTTTAATACTTATTTTGTTATCGCTCCAATACTATTTGCATGACAAAATAGGAATAGTCAGTGTTTGCCATGATATTTAGTACCTATTTTATGAATGAAAAATAACATGATCATACATTATTATTGCAGCACCTATATACTTTCCTACTATAAATCAAAACTGGCCTCTGCCGACGGTAAGCAACGTCGCGCCCAGCGCCTCAGCGTCGCTAAGAGCCCATCGACCTAAGTTTTCTAAATAATTGTTAGTAACCAGCAAGCAATAATTATGATAACTTACTTTCATCCACTGTTTTTTTGTTTTGGTGGCCCCCCCCTAAACTGTTTAGTCTGGGAACCACCCTGTCCCAGAATTGATGCATTTTTTTTTTTTTGCACTTTCCATTTTCAAGTGGCCACGTACCACTTCGGGCTCTTGCTCGAGTAACTCAACTAGCGCTTCTAGTCGAGCTTCGGTGCATTGGCGCGAGCGGGATGAGCTACAAATAACAAATTATAGATTAACGCCACTGCAATTACTTCTATAGTACCTAATTTATGTACGTTTTAGTATTTACCTACCAATTTAAATGTTTAAGACATCATAAATTTATTCAACCAATATTCAACATTTTAAAATGTGCCTGTACTTACTCACCTCATTTTTGCAGAAATAAGTAAATAAAAGGATCCGATTGAACCACCACCGCCGTCTGCACTGCGAGAGTTTTGGATTTTTAATTTACAAAAGAGCGCCAATTCGCGCGTCTTGTCTACGATAGATGAACATTTTTTTTTAGAAAATTTGAATTTCGCGCGCTGCTTTATTAAAAGCATATAATTTAAATATAGTAAAAGCATCATGTGTTCTTCACAACTACGTAAAAAAACGAGATGGAAATAAATTTGAGGATACGTTTGAGGGTCTTCCTCACTCTATAGTACATTCAACCCAGCAAGTTCGCCCAGGTGGGCCTATGTTAACAACAATCCGTGAAGAATTTGCTAATTACTTTGTGAGCGAAGAAGGCAAACTAGATTGGCAATGGAATATATTCAGGTTAATTTCTGCAGCGGATTGGAGCGAAATAAAAAGGTTGGAATCACTATAAAATTCTTGTTTTATTAATTACACAAGATGGAGACTTTGCCTTGACCGGCATCACACGAGAAGGAAGTGTGTAAGAGTGTTGCCATACATTTTTCATAACAGATACTATATTATTAAAATATAAATGTTGCCAATTACAATATTCAATACACCCCCTCAACATTATATTTTTTTTTTTTTTTTTTTTAAGCAACCCTTTAATTTTTATAATTCGTTTTACCACTAAACACTTTTAAACATTTTACATTACTCTGAACTACATCCCCTAACATTATATCTAAGATGTATTTCCCTTAACATAACTTCTGTATGACACCCCCTTAATTAATAACATAAAACATAACCTCTAAACTAATAGGCAAGGCCCTAAACTTAGGAGCACTAAACTTTGCAAAGACACAAGATACCTATAATCACCCAACAAAATCTTATCCCTAAGTTTAACAAAAAGTATTTTTCCCAAGGGTTTGGTAAACAAATCAGCTATGTTGTTATTGCTATTTACGAACTTTAATTTTACTAAACCCGCTGATATGTTTTCCACAATATACTGATACTTTATATCTATATGTTTTAATCTTTTGTTGCTGTCATTATTCTTTGCTATATTGATTGTCTTCTTGTATTTCAAAATCAATATTATTGTATCCAAAATCTATCAGCAATTTTTTTTAAAAAGAACCTTCCATTATTGTCGTACTAAGAGCCACATATTCAGCTTCACAAGATGACAATGATACACAAGACTGTTTCTTACTGCACCAAGAAACTGGACAATTAAAAATATAAAATATCTGACCAGATGTTGACTTTCGGTCTGCAACATCACCGGCCCAATCTGCATCACTGTAACCTTGCAATTTACACACATTTTGGCTTTCACTGTTATATTTATAAGTGAGAGACAAATCAATAGAACCTTTTATGTATCTTAATATTCTTTTAAGACATTTAAATAAAGCTACACTAGCACAATGCACATATCTGCTAAGAAAACCTACTGCAACAGATAAGTCTGGTCTAGTACAAGTAGCATACAATAGACTGCCTACTAAACTTCTACAGGCTTTTTCAATTTCAACATTTTCACTTTTATCTCTCTGTAATAATTCAAAATTAAAATTCTGTTCTATTGGAGTACATACAGTTTTACAATTTGACATTTGATATGAATCTAACAATTTTAGCAAATAACTTTTCTGATTAATTACTGTTATACAATTTTTGAGATCCTGTTTGATATTTATTCCCAAATAATTACTGGCTAGACCCAAATCCTTCATTTTAAAGTTTTCACAAATTACATTTTTGAAATCATCTATTTGTTTTTTATTACTTCCAAAAAACAACAAGTCATCTACAAATAATAGCACATAAATGTAATCACTATCAATATGTTTGAAGTATAAACATGGGTCATTCTTTGATCTTACAAAATTCTCATTTGTCATGAAATTATTGAACTTAGCATTCCAATATTTAGGAGACTTTTTAAGACCATAGATTGACTTCTTTAATTTACAAATCTTATTACCTGGTAATCTCATAAAAACCTTTTCATTGATGTCTCCATAGAGAAATGCTCCAGTAACATCCATCTGGTACACTGGTTGTCTTTTCTGGGTAGCCACAGCCATCATGGCTTTGAAGGTTGTTAGCTTGGCAACAGGTGAGTATGTCTGGTCATCACAGTACTTCTGCTCGAATCCTCGGGCTACTAATCGAGCTTTATAAATACAATTTCCTTCTGTTTCTTTGACTTTAAATACCCATTTGCTGCTTACTATGTTTTCTCCCTCTGGAACTTCTGTGACCTCCTCCCATGTATTGTTTTCTTCCAATGTTCTCAGCTCTTTATTTATGGCTTCTTCCCATTTACTTTTGTCAGGTCTTTTCATAGCTTCTTGATAGGAAATAGGTTCATCACAGCAGTAACTCAGGAAAGTATTTTCTTCTCCTTGTACATAGTCCTTCAACCAGCTTGGCTTTTTCCTCTCTCTTCTTGATCTTTCTGTTACCTCTTCTGTCTGTCCTGAAGTTTCCTGTGAATTTTCATTTTCTTCTTCCTCTTCTTCTTCTAATAATGACTGCTCATGAAAGGAATGAATAGAGTTATGTTCATCTTCACTTCCTATTATGTCAGGGTTCACAGTATCTTCATACTGACTGTCCTCTTCTTCTGAAACTTGTTCTGAGTTTTCTTGAATGTCAGAACCTACATGATGTTCCTGTTCTTTTCTTCCGTCTCTTTCTTTGTTTTCTTCAGACTGTTTTATAAATATTATGTCACGCTTGATCTCCACTTCGTTTCTTTCAGGTATGTATATTCTGTATCCTTTTGTGTTTTCACCATATCCAATAAAATAGCCTAATTCAGCTTTGCTATCAAACTTTAACCTTTTTTGTTCAGGAACATGTACAGATACTTGACTACCAAAGACTTGAAGATTGTTAATGTCAAACTGTTTATCCCACCAAAGTTCATATGGTGTTTTATTTTTCACACGACTCGGACCAGTCCTATTTATGACGTAGACAGCTGTATTTATTGCTTCAGCCCACAAGTTCTTCTTTAGGCCACTCTCTAGGAGAATTGTACGTGCTGACTCAACCACTGTCCTCATTTCACGCTCTACACACCCATTCTGTTGTGGGGTGTAGGCCACACTTCTTTGGTGTTGTATTCCATATGATTTAAGCAAATTTTCCATATCTCTGCTGCAAAATTCCTTTGCATTATCACTTCTTATGTATTTTACTATGTGGCCAGGGTTTACTTGAATTTCCTTTAAATACTGTTGTAAATATTCTAAAGATTGGCTTTTATTTCTGAGAAAATATTCCTTTCTGTATTTTGAATAATCATCCTTGATAAGAAGAAAAAACTTAGCCCCTCCTAGTGAAGTTTCTTCTACTGGACCTCCAATATCAATATGAATAACCTCTCCTGGTTTTGATGCTTTATGAGTACTTATTGGGAAGGGAAATTTGTGTTGTTTACCTTTTAAACATGGCACACAGGTTTCTTCTTCACTTTTTTCAAATTTAATATCATGCTTCTTCAAGATGTCTTTTACTTGATTTATATCTTGATGACCAAGCTTGGCATGCCATTCCTTTAAATCTGACATTACTCTTCCTACCATGGCTGCAGCATCTGGTTTTCTAAATGACATTAAATACATTTTACCTTTTCTTTTTGCTACAGCATGCACACTGTTGTTTTTTATAAACTGACACTCAGCAGCGTTTGATGCAAGTTTGTAGCCTTTATCCAGTGCAGCACTCATGGAAAATAAGTTCTTTTTGAGTTTGGGCACATGCAACACATTTATTATTGACGTTTTAATCCATTTTTCATTATCAAATGCTTCAAGGTCAATGTCACCATACCCATATGCCTTTATTATTGTTCCATCTCCAATAACCACATCTTTCGGTACTGACAACTTTTTGTAGTTTGTAAAACTGTCCAATGTGAAGCACATATGCTCAGAAGCACCGCTATCTAAGAACCAATGATGACTGGTTTCTATAACATTGTTTACATTTTTTGAGGTTAGTCCATACACTGACATAACAAACGCGTTTTGTTTATCTTCTTTCTCTGGCTGATTTTTATTATCTTTATTGAACCAACACTGTTTTTTAGTATGACCCCGTTTTTTACACTGCTCACAAAATGGAATATTGTCAGTTTTATCTCCCTTATTATTTTTGCCCTTTTTCACTTTGCAGTCCCGTTTATAATGCCCTACTTTACCGCAGTTAAAACCTTTTCTTGATTCTTTTCTTGAAACAGTTTTGAACGCCGTAGAATTAGTTTGTTCGCCATCCTCGTACATTTTATTTCTTTGTTCTTCAATTAAGAGCCTGGCCGTCAGCTCAGATAGAGTTCTTTTTTCAACAGGTACAGAGTCCCATGCAGAAACAAAATGACGAAATTTTTCACCCAGCGAACTGATGATTTTGGTTATAATCATGTTTTCAGCTATCTCTCCTTTCGTTTGGCGTATTTGTGACACGATTGCTTCTATTTTAGCAATAAATGTTGATACGGATTCAGTACTCGAATATTTTTCTTCGAAGAATCGTTGCTGCAAAATGTGAAGTGACACATCAGATTTTTGCTCATAGATTGTGTTTAGTTTGTCCCATATTTCTTTTGCGGACTCGCAATTTTGAACGTGGAGCATTGCTGTATTGCCGAGTCTCGCAACAATTACTCCTTGGGCTTTCGCGTCGAGCCTCATCCACGTGGTGATTTTTGCTTCATCACTCTCCGGACGCTTGGACGACCCATCCACAAGGTTAAAGACATTTACCGCCTTCAATATGACCTTTACTTTTTTTTTTTTTTTATGAACAAGTTTATTTAATTATTAGAATTTTAAGAACTAACAAAGACTTATAATATCTATAATAATAATTATGTACAAGGGAAAATTATCAAAGGGCATCAAAAAATTCGTCCGCATCGCTGTCAACAGGAAAAGTGCCCAAAAGGCTGGCAGCATTGCCACGTTGTATGGCAATGCTAATTCTTTGCCCAAAAAATAGGCCAGCCCTCTGGTCACGTGAAGAGTCGACCAAGCGTTTGGCGATGTCTTGAAAAACCAAGTGGGCACTCAGACCCCATGGCCCTAGGGTTTCAACCCCAAGCGGCTCGAACAAATACGTCCCGATAAGATTGGAGTATTTGCGCCGTTTGAGGTTTTCTGCACCTGCAGCAGCAGCTCCAGCACAGCCCGCCGTGCTGGGAAGATGGGATGGCGCAAGGGTGTCGACACACGTTGCATCCCACACCAAAGGCCTACCTACCTTCCAAGGCATTATGGTCATTCCGTCTGGTCTCTTCCCATCGTCGCGTGCCAAGCCATTGGGTTCTAGAACAGCTGGCACCCCGGCGGTGGCAAGAGCACGACGGATGATGTCATTGATGCTGGCGTGCCGTGCTATCCGACCTGCGCTTCTACTGCAGGATAGGCCATGGTGACCGAGGCAGTCGACACCTTCACCGCATTGGCAGCGATGCGGAGCCACGCAAGGAGCGCCCAGACGCAGACAGGTAGCGAGTCGGAAGGTGGTGTCACCCAGCATAGTCCCTATGTTGGGTGACGGTAATGCCTGAAGCCAGAGGCCCGATTCCCATTCACCAACAGCCAGCAGGCGGGCACGCTCAGCAGTATTGGTGGACGTATTAATAAGATTATTCCGTACCAACCTGCAGAGCGGCTCATCCCACTGCCTCTGGGAAAATGAGTTCACGGGCCGATCTGTATCCGGGCAAGCCGCTTTCCAGGCGTTCTCCGCATCGGTCAGGCACGGCACTTCATAGTCAACCAGGCAGGGGGCTAAAATTTTCCCGGTCAACTTTTCAGTGCTGTGGACAGACGACAGGAACGCCGGTAAGCTAATACTGGTAATTTTGCGAACGCCGAGGCCCCCAAAACGGATGGGTAGTGTGGCTTGCAGCCACGCTCGGTCGTCCAAGGCCACATTTAGAATGGATGTCAGTGTGCTGCGAACAATTTGGTCAATTTTGTCCAAGAGGTGTGACTGCTTCCATAAGGGGGAAGAGCGTAGAAAATATGTAAAATTTGGGCCAAAACAACAGTATCTAATCAGGGTGAATGCCGAATGTAAATTAATTTTGGAGAGTCTGTCCGAAACATCGTTGAATTTTTTTATTTTTTCTTCAATGAATGGAGAAAAGCTGTCTTCTAAAATTGGGGAACCTAGGAGGTGCAATGAACTTTTTTCTAAAATTTTTATTTGTGGGGCTATTGCATTAAATTTCTCAAGGGTCAATTGTCTGTCGGTCATGTCAGAAAGGTAAATTTCACATTTTGATGGATTAAGTTCCAGGCCAATAGATTTAAATTGCTGTTTGAGGAGATGTAAGTCTTTTAAAACGGTGTCTACATCACCTCCTAGCGTTCCATCGTCTAAATACCATACGTTAAATTTTGAATTTAATTTTTGGATGATTGGATGAATAGCCAAGCTGAAAATGACTGGCCCGAGAGGGTCACCTTGTTGGCATCCTACTGCAGATTCCAAAACATTGTCCTTGTATAATAATTTAGAGGGGTACCTGTAACACTGCCACATAAAACCATAAATTTCGGGTAATTCTTTTTTAACTTCAGCCAACAAAGTGTCCCTGTTGACAGAGTTAAAGGCGTTCTTAACGTCGACCTTGAGGATAACCTCACCTTTGTTGGAGTTCAAAAAGGTTGAAAGGGCATGCACGGCAGCCTCACAGCCCCCTCTCGAGCCAAAGCCGAGTTGCAGGGGCTGAAATTTAGCTGTAAGTGATTCGCTGTAAAGCTTACAGCATATTTTGGCTGCCGTGCGCCTGTAAGTGGACCCAACGGCGATGGGACGAATGCCGCCGTCCCTCTTGCGCAGGGCACATAGGTTGGCCCCGTACAAGACGTCAACGACAGCCACGTTCACACCGCCGGTGAGCATGAGGTTAATCAGAGCCGCAAGCTCCTTCGCAAGCGACTCACCGGCGTCCGCGGCGCCTGAACTCAAAAGATCCTTTAGATGTTGGGGAGTCAGGCCGTCGCGGCCGCCGGCCGAACCACTCCGGAAGGAGCCCACGGCTGCAATCAACTGGGGGGCCGAAACGTTTAAGAAGGTTGAATTTAGGTCGGGAGGGTCGGGGGGGTCGGGAAAGGTGAGACTATCCGCAGGCGCTGGGTGTTTACTCTCTAGAGCCGCTAACGTTTCTGGAGAGTAAGGCGCCACCACATCGCTGCTGAACAGTATCCTGGCCGCTCCCCTGATGTCACCATCACTTAGTTTCGATTCTACATGTGAACATAAGCTCTTTTGTGATTTGTTGTTGAATGCAGGTAATTTTGGAACTAAACTGTGGGTCGAATTGTTACAATTTTCTTTAATTTGGTTGGTTAAGGTTTTTTTAATTGCCAAATTTTTTTGGACATGTAGAATCCTATATGGGAATGTGAGTAATTGTTCCCAGGCACTTTGTGAGTTCTCCTGGGTCGCAAGACGGAGACATTGCGCCAAATTCAGTGCAACAGACCGTCTCGCGCCCCGGGGAACTCTCTTTAAAACTGGGGTAGAATTTTTTAATTTCGCAAGCGTTTTCCAAAGGGTTTGTTCTAGAGGTGTTGGTGATGGGGATGTGGCTGGGGGGCACAATGGTACACTATGTGATTTGTGGATCTTGCCATAGTGTATACTGAGCCCCCGTTCGCCTTTAAAAAAGCGTGCCTGGGAGCAATGTGGACATCTCACCAGCTGGACATCAATCGATGTGGCAGGTTGACTGGCACAGGTTCCGGCGTCGCTACAGCCGGCATTAAACATGTATATATAAAAACACTTATAGTTAAACTTACCTAATAGTATAAAAATAAACTATTTACACACGATATATTACGGAAGCAAAAAAATTAACTAAAAACACTATTTACACAAAATGTTATGTCACTTGGTGACAGCTTTAATGACAGCGCAGCGGCGCAACGCGCGGGCCTAGGGCGCCGCCGCGCCGCGCGTGCAGAGCGCAGCCTTTGCGCTTTGACGTCCGTTGCAAGGAGGAAGCTGCGCGTCGCTTCGCCGCGCGTCGTTGACAAGGGGTTGGCCTCCTTAAACTCCTTTTTACAGCAATTTTAGCGAAAAATGTAAAACCCGTGGATTTAGTAAGTGTTATTTATTTGGTCTGAGGTTTTATTATGTAGAATAAATACACTCAGGGGCACATTTGACCGGCCACCTGTATTTTGACGATTATTTCAAAATTGTATCGGATTTTAACTAATTTTGTTATAAAATTACTTTGGGTGAATCTTTGACAACACAAATAAAACATGTGTAAGTTGTGAAATGGTTTAATCAAGATAAAAAAATTCAAAATGCGAATATGCAGTTTTCTGACCAAAAACGACATTTAGCAAAATTTTAATTTAAAAAAAAAAGTATGCTCTAAATTATCGCACTAATAACGTGTATTTCCTCCTCTGGCCCTAATCACCTCTTGTAATCGATTTGTAAGCCCGTCCATTATGTCTTGGATGTCGCTTTGTGGAATGTTCCTCCACTCCTCAACAGCTGCAGTTTTCAGTTCACTGATGGTCGTAGGAGGTGGTGTTCGACTCCGAATTCGTCTTTTTAGGTTGTCCCATACATGCTCTATCGGGTTCAGGTCAGGACTCCGAGCTGGCCATGGTAATCTCTGAATATTGATGGCGTCCAAGTACTCTGTGACAATTCTCGCGGTGTGTGCACGAGCGTTGTCGTGCATTAAAACAAAATTATCGCCAATGAATGGAGCAAATGGCATCACATGTGGTTCTAGGACTTCTGTCACGTACCTGTGAGCATTAACGCTGCCTCTATCGAAGACCACCAACTCTGTACGGGCCTCGTAACAAATGCCACCCCACACCATAATCGAGCCTCCCTCGTAGCCCACTGTTTCAACCACAGCACATTCAGCAAACCTTTCACCACAGCGTCTATACACCCGCTGACGTCCATCAGGACCTCGTAAAGCGATTCTTGATTCATCAGAGAAGAGAACTGCTTTCCATTGCTCTGACGTCCAATTTAAATGTTCTCGAGCAAAAGCTAGTCTCGCTCTTCTGTGAGTTGTGGTTAGCTGTGGTACTCGAGCTGGTCGAAATGATCCCAGATCCCTCTCTGCTAACCTTCTTCTTATTGTTCTTAGGCTCACACTTACATTTCGTACCTCAAATAAGCGGTTACGAGCCTCAGAAGCCGTTGTGAACCGATTTCGAAGAACGTTCGACACGATGTAACGGTCATCTCTGTCTGATGTACACCGTCTACGACCTTGTCCTGGTCTCCTTGTGTAGGAACCGGTCTCTCTGAAACGCCGGATAGCATCTTGGATAGTGCTTCGTGGATATCCAAGCATTCGTCCAATCCGACGCTGGCTGAACCCAGCGTCTGCAAGTGCTACAGCCCTAGCTGCTCCAGCTGCGTCTAGTGGCATTTTTTTGGTGTAAATAAGGTCACAACACTTCAATATCTCGGTTTTATTCGAAAAAATGGTAAGACAACGTTGTAAAACAAATTTATCCTTCACACAAAACGAGGGGTGAGACTTTCAAATTTCTACTGAACTGATTATTGTTGAATAAAAACCACAAAAGTAAAAAAAAACGCGGGTATATGTGTTTTCTTTATTTCAGATATACCCACTTATAAAGTTACGCCTAGTAGTCAAATCACAAGTTAACATAAACAAACGATATGGAATTTCGAATGAGTGGACGGTTAAATGTGCCCCTGAGTGTAGTACGACTGGAATATTTTCAGGAACCGGAGAATCAGAAAGAGTTGGTGTTTTTGAAGTTATTTTGAAGTGCACAATTGTTTTTGGAGCGTTATGCCTTAATTTGATGGCTTAAGCGTAATATATAATATTTAAATTAAATAATTCAATAAATTTTCTTTGAGGTGTCAAACGTCATTCAACAACACCTTTACTTGAAATTTCCAGGTGTGCCAATTATTGGCACTCTCTAGCAACATGCGATTGTTCCAAGCGCCGAACATGTCGACTTCGCCCTCCATCTTTGACGCCTGCTTGACCGCAGTACAACTGCTTTACCACAGCTACAACCACAATGAGTCCTTGTTATTTTTTTGCTCCGGGCGCCTGGGCCCATAACCTATTCAGGTTAATTTCTGCAGCGGAGTGGAGCGAAATAAAAAGGTTGGAATCACTATAAAATTCTTGTTTTATTAATTACACAAGATGGAGACTTTGCCTTGACCGGCATCACACGAGAAGGAAGTGTGTAAGAGTGTTGCCATACATTTTTCATAACAGATACTATATTATTAAAATATAAATGTTGCCAATTACAATATTCAATAGAATATGATATAAATCAATAAATATGTGTGTGACTTTATA
The DNA here is from genome assembly GCA_947522985.1 of Lithophane socia. Classification (NCBI taxonomy): domain Eukaryota; kingdom Metazoa; phylum Arthropoda; class Insecta; order Lepidoptera; family Noctuidae; genus Lithophane; species Lithophane socia. The sequence continues at coordinate 6,078,339 of OX383280.1, forward strand.
ATATGACATAAACTTAATAAATGTGTGTGTAATAAAATGACTGACTTTTTTACTTACCGATTTTATTTTTTTCTTGATTTGTTTTTTCATCAAAGTTCTCAATAACTTGGGCGCAAATAATTGCCCATGCATTGTTCTTCTTTATTTTGTCGCTGTGCTCCTTAAGCTTATAGATCCAAATAATTTCATGTGTTTTAATTGCACTTATAAGCGCATCACTATCGCGCACACCCTCCATTTTCAAAGATCAGTCGACAAATGAGACGAGACAGAGAGACACTAGACGCCGCGAGGCCATAAGAGAAGGGAGGGGGAGGTCGTAGAGCTGTCGACTGCTCTAGAGCCGCCGACGGCTCGAGCAGTCAGTGTATGCCTCGCGACTGCTCGCGAGCGGTCGACAGCACGATGGAATTTCATCATGTAGTTGACGGCTTGAAGCGGTCGCGACTGCTCGAGCAGTCGTGTGTACGGCAGCGAATGAATGGCTATAGTTCACCGCGCGTTCGCGGCTTCAAGCAGTCGGTCATAACTGCTTGAAGCAGTGCGTGTACGGCTGGCCTTACACCGCGTCCGAGTTCGCCTCTAATAACAAATACATCTGTGCAACACACTGCTCTCCCTTGCGTGGTACTTTATTGCACCTATAAAAGCGTTTTTTTTCCATCTAGCGTCATATGAGTAGTTTTTATTGACCAAGTATTTTCTACTTTAAAAAAAAATTACGATGTGCTTGGATAAGTTTCGTCTTATAATCACTCACTAATCTTCGAAGAGAACGTTTTATTTCATCGTTAAGTTCATTCACTTTCAGAGCGGTTTGTACTTTGTTTAGCAGATATAACATTTTATCTTGCTCCTTTCGGGAAGTTTCCTCCCTATAGAAGCCGATTAATGTCATTCTACTAAAACTGACTTCCTCGTCAGTTGACCCTAAAACAATATAAGTTAATATTTAGAACCAATACAATAAACAATTCAAGAAAAAAACGCTTTTTGTGATTAAACGACCACGTTTGATTACACAAGTCATCGATTAAAAAGACAATTTTGTTAAAGTGTCGCGTAGGGTCGCATAAAAGGGTTATTGTATATTCGGCACAAAGTAAATTCGTTACATTTTTGTACATTCCATACATTGAAAGTAAATTCGTCACATGCTATAAAAATATGTGTAAATTCGTCACAAGTCTTCATTATATACGTAATTTTTGCATAAAATACTGGTAGCAAGCAAAGTTCTTAGCTCTCGAGATGAAAGATAGATAATGATTTCTAAAATTATGAAAGTACAGGTTGTAAAACCATTTCAAACACAAATCTACATGGTCCGCAAATAATCTGACCAAGTTTATTTCCGGATTTTTTATATTCACATGAATTTTTTACTTAAGTACAATGGCATGAGTATTTACTTTGTAAAGTAGGTATTAAATACATTTTTTTTATTATTGTGAATGTCAAGACTATGTGGATCATTTTTTTCTTTTGTTTTTTATTATTTATTTTTCCTTAGTTAGTTTTAATTAATCATAGTCTGGCAGTTTGAGTAATTTATGCGGCCTACCCAAATGTCCTTTCTTTGGTATAGTTCGTTAAATCGTTGAGCTCCTTAAATTCCGAGATAAGCTGCACGAATACTGCCAAATACGTACACCGACTGGACAGGTCTACTCAATCTGTGTGGTTCTTTCCTCAAAAGACCATTTCAGACACCGATCTACATGGTCTTCATATGACCTGACCAAGATTATGTCTGGACTTTAAAAGAGACTGTGACCACTGAGTTTGTTTCGGCCTTTCTTCTCAGAGTAGTCAGATAGTAAACGCCGATCTCATCTAGTTTTAAAAATATGATTGAGGTATAAAAGTGTTTGTACAGACCCACTTACAGAAAATAAATCATTTAAGATGACTTACGAAAAATAATGAGAACTAACAGTAATTGTGCAAGTCGGCCTTTTTATGATATTTTACCTTTTTATACTTTTCGTCTATGTTTTTGCTACCTATGATGATGATTTTGATTGACTTAAATATACTTTTGTTTTACTACCAAGAACTGTCTCACAGTAATTCGTCTAGTACAAGCTAGCGGGACAAAATTCATGACGTCATTTCCAGGATTCGTGATATCAACTTATAAACAACCCATCCCAGGTAAGGAATTCCAATAAATAATTTGTTTTTCACCTCATTATGTAGTTTTGTGGAGGGGTCAATGTTAAATAAAAAGGGAGTGCAAATTTCATTTGCAAATTAGTCGCATTTTTGGCACAGTTTTCACAACCTCTCTTAGAATTAATAGTAAAGTAAAACGATTTTTTTGAGATGGATTCTACTGCTGAAGGTATGTACTTACTTTTTTGACTTGTTTATTAAAAAATGGACCTTTTTGCTGTACTTTGAGTTTATAAGTAAAAAAAAAATTTCGTTATATATTTCCTTAATTATAAACTTTAAAGGATTGTAACTTTTTTATACACATATAGCCAGCTTGATTCTTCTGTATGTTATAATTACAACGTTTAGGCATAGATTACATATTCTGGCTCGAAAATGTTCGCAAGTAAAATTATTTCAGAACGATTCGTAACTATGACAAAATTGGAGTTCGAAAAATGGTTAAAACACGATAAAACTGAAAGAACAAGTCGCATTTTTGATTACCTATCTATGTTTACAACATAATATGTTGGATGCTTCTGAAGTTTCCCTGAGGAAATTCAAAATGAAAATTTCAAGCCTGGATATGTTATTTGATTCGAGTAAACAAATAAATACTATTTTACACATATTTATGGTTTTAATTTTTAAATACCCTGAGATTTTTTTTGCAAATATGTATATATATAGTGCCTTACAGGCATAATAAGTAGGTAGGTAGAAGTAGCGAATTAGAGCAATCAGGGATAACCGTAAACAAAAGTGTAAAATCAGGAAACTACGTCAATCTTGCATTCAGACCTTTTGACGTATAGGTTCGCATACTGAACACAGAACAGCGTAAGACACCTTAAATATACATAAACAATTAAAATAAGTAAAAAAATAATTTTGTCTCGCTAGCTTGTACTAGACGAAACACTGTGTGTCTGTTGCAAATGTGATCTGCTTAATATTGTAGTTTGGTCTGAGATTGTAGTTACATAGATTTGTGCATCTCTGAAAAAATGGATCCTAATCAACCGGGCACAAGCTCGGGTGGACATGGTGTAAGTATTTATATTATTTAATGCAATATTGGTTTTCTTACTTCGCACTTTAATTACAAAATGAATATAATATTATTATGATCTTTTCAGATCACATTTACGAAAACTGAAAGAGGACGGCGAATGCTAGTGAGACATACATGGTTACATGTACAATTTCCATCGGAAAACTAAATGTGGAACTGTATGGAGATGTATTAATCGTTCGTGTAGTGGAACTATTAAAATTTCCGAGAGTCACATCAGAATTTTGCATGAAGCGGCCCACAAGTGTCAACCAAATATAGAAAATACCGAAGTTTTAAAAATGAAAAATCTTTGTAAGGAAGCAGCAGCCAACACAAGCATACCTATGCCTCAAGTGTATGAGGAAGCTTTTCAAGCAACCAAGGATGCCGGTTACGATTTATTAAATGCCATACCAAAATTTTCGAACATTTCACGAACTCTATACAATGTGAGGAATCGTGCACTAAACGTGCCCAAAACACATTTTTCAAGATGCGAAGATGTCATAATTCCAGAGAAATATAAACATTCTTTTTTGTTATTTGATGATGATAGTGAGCCCGAAAATAGAATCATAGCTTTCTGCACAGAGCCAGTTCGTGAACTCATACCTGATATAAAAACATTATTTTTGGATGGCACATTTTCAAGCTGCTGTACACCATTCTATCAGCTGTATTGTATACATGGAGACGTGAATAGCGATGACAACATTTCGAACATAGTCCCGCTCATCTATGTTCTTATGCCTAATAAGCAGGAACGGTCTTATGAACGACTTTTTATATCACTGATGCAAAATTTACTTAATTGGACACCGCTTACAATGATTGTTGACTTTGAAATTGCTGTAATAAATGTCATAAAAAAAATATTTCTTTATGTTAAACTACTTGGATGTAACTTCCACTTCAAACAAGCATTGGCCAAAAAAGGTCATGCCTTACAAATGAATGACATCGAAGAGAAGAGACACATAGCCATGTGTGCTGCATTGGCCCATATAAAGAAACAGGACATTGTAGACGCTTGGTTGTACATCATGGAAGATGCTCCACAGAACGAAGCAGTCACAAAATTCGACGACTATTTCGTAGCCCAGTGGTTAGAAAACACTAGTGTAGAGTATATTTGGAATGTACATGGGGCTCGTCATAGGACAATAAATCTAGCAGAAGCATGGCATAAACGTTTGAACAACAAGATGGGTAAAAAAAAACCTAAAATGCTTCAGTTTCTTGATACACTTAAAAATGAGGCTGAACATATAAATTGGAAATTGAAGAATTTCAGATTTAATATACCACTAAAGTTGAGAACACGTCGATCTATTGCATATGACAAAGAATTGAAAACTATTTTGGACAATTACGATAATATGCCCCTGGCTGAAGTTCTTAAAAAACTTTCTGTTATGCAGCATTTCAATAACATGTAACGCGGTCTTAGTCTATGATTAAATTTAAGTCTTCTTCTGATTATTAGACAAATGTTGCAAAAGTAGCTTATTATTGTTTTTTTTTTTTTTTGTGATGTACTTAGAATGTAATAATTATTAAACTTATTTCTATTTAAGATGCCGCCATTATTCATTCGGTTTATCGGGTAGCATTTGTAAATGAACACGATAATTTTAAAATAAATTGTTTTAAAGTTATTTAAGAAAATAGATGAAAATTTTCTTGCTGGAAAAACTTTACCCCAGCAGAATTAGTTTTTTCGTTATTTCTCCAAAATGACAGCACGCACAAATTTTTTTCTTGGCGCACATTTACAGCAAATTATGCTCTAATTATTGGTATAACTCAATTCCTTCTAGAAAACATTTTTTGCTGGGGTAACGCATACCGAAAAGTTTAGGTAATTGCTTTTTACGGTGAAAATAATGGTAATTTAAAAATAATAAAACACATAAGACCTGCTTTAAGTTTCACGATCTAATTTAAAGTATTTTTTTAATACCAGCGGTTTATAGTTTTCTTTAGAGGTAACTTTGAATTTTCTTCGATCGAGAAAATTTTATGTAATCGTGTTTTCGTCAAACATAGGACCTAGCATCACTCCTCAACTTTAACATATTTATTTAGTTCAAAATTAATGCTGCAGTATTTTCAGCGTAACGGAGGATCATGCTAAGCAATTTGAGGTAGGGTGCGGTTAAGAAATCTGGTTTTAAATTTAAAATAACTTGGCAAGTACCTCTCCCAATATTGTGCTTACGAACTTACATTTGCAATTAGAATGTATGGGAGAACATGTTTCCTAACTACAATGTATATTTGTACTTGAGATAAATTCAACCCAACTACGGAACCCTTTATTGTGCGTGGTCCAACACGCACTTGACCGGTTCTTATTAAAGTAAGTTTTAGTTTTTAAAGTTTGTTGTCTCGAGCAGGTGATACATACTCTAATATTATTCCTTTAAAAATCTCATATTTATGTGTGGTATGACTGTGCCATTTCCGTTCTTTTGTATAAAGGACCATTTGCGAATAGGATGACTCGCGAATAAGTCATTTTGCTAAAGTGTCGTTTTGCTAATAGCTCCATTTGCTTTTAAGACGTTTTGATACGGAGCCTTTTATTCTACATATTGTTTGATTTTTCTGCTGTCTATGCGGAAGTTAATGTGACGAATTTACTTCATGAATAAAGAGTTGTGGCCAATTTACACATACTTTTTTCCGTGGCGAATTTACTTTGTGGCAAGTTTACAACAACCCGCATAAAATAATGGTCGTATATGAAAAAGCAAACTGTAGTTTTTAAAATTGTTAATATCAAAGCCGGATCTATCAGGATGTTGTACTTTACCTCTTTGTGAAGTTAAAAAGCATGAAAAAAAATAAAAGGTCGTAGAAATACTGATTTTATTAAAAAACAATCAAACATTTCTATCAAAAATAATTATTAAAAAATAGGTTGTTACCTCCAGGAAGGGAATCCATTGCAAAAACCAAAACTTTCTCAAAGAAAATGATGAATCAGTTAGCACTTGTGTAACACTCTGGGAGCCGTAAACGCATCCGCCGTTGAACAAGTCGAACTTTGGAATGAGACCGAGAACGCGTAGATGACTCAGCGCTCCCGCTACCTGCGCGGCTGGCGTGCATTGTTTATCGGATTAACCGATAAGACTGGTTTTTACCTGCTTGGGGTACTTTGAAGATTTTTGGTTTTGTCCGACTTTTATTGATTTTTCGCCTGTGTGAGGCGCTATACAACGATTATTAGTAAGGCGGTTAGTGTAATTTGCAAAACAATAATATTTCCGTCGAGTCCGAGGAACTTTTTTATGATTGCTTTTGGCTGGGATGAATTTTCCACCACTTAAGTGTATAGTTTAATTCTCCAGATGGTGCTTTAATGGGAAATGGATCATCATTAACATACATATCAACTTCCTTGACAGCCTTCGAAAAAGAAAGAAAGAAAATACATTTATTCAGCACAGACTAAGAGGTACACAATACACATCAGATAAAAAAAGAAAAAAAAAACAAAGAGTAAAAGTACGATATAGGACATTATCAAGGGAGTGTGCCTCACGGCTGCGCCAAACAGGCCCAGTTCAGCAAAATGCCATTCAACTAGTGCCTGACGCTGGTTCGTGGTTAGTGAGTGAAAAGGAGTTCTAATGGTGTGGTTGGTGACAATAATACTGTCTAAAATGTTAAACGAGGAGTATTTATCCCTTCCCGCTGTTGTTTCTACTGGAGGAAGTGGTTGATGAGGTCCGGTCGCGATGTTTTTATATATTTGGGATTGCACCATTTCTTATTTGGGATTGCATCTCACTGAATTTCGTGGAACATTTCATTCGACACTTTTCATTACATGGAACTTTTAACTGCATTTCTTGTACTTGTTTTCCTCTGTGATTTGTAAAACTCTTTCCCTGATTTTTTAAAGTCTTTCTCTTATTTACCACCCAATTTTCTTTATAGTCTTTTCTTGCCTTTATCAGTTTTAAAAGTAGACTGGCGACTTTGTTTAGTAGAAGTGGGAGTATCAACACTTGTAAAAAAGTCACAGGTGTGGGTAAGTTTCCATATAAGTCGTCGTTGGTCAAGATTGGTGGCGGTGGTGGTGCCATGTCTTCTGAAACTGCGAACTCACTTTGAGAATTAGTGGTAACGGTGAGTAATTAGTTAATTTCATTAGAAGATGGGGACGGCATTGGGTTTTTGATATTTTTTCATGGTCAACAGCAACATTACATTCAGTAGGAATTTCAAAATAACTAGATGTCGAAACAGTGGGTTCATTTTTTTCTGTTTCAGGAGTTTCATCTTCATTGAAAACGTCATCAAGCATTTCATTCAACTTATTGAACTGATCTTGAAAACCACTTGGTAGTGGAGATTCTCTTTTAACCCATATATGCCCAGAACTTTTATTAGATGAATTTTAAAGATTTTCAACTATGTTGGTAATAAATGATTATAAATAAAGGCTATAATTGTAATTTGTGGTTTTCAGTTCGGGAAGTAGGTTTTTTTTCAGTGGGTCGATAACGACCCCGTGGACACATATAGTCCTACGCTAGTATGAAGAAAGGTGCATCAAAATAAAATTATTTGTACGCTGATCAGTTTTTATTATTAGGTGCAACAATGAGATAGATGTATATGCGTCGTCTTGGTAAAGGCACGTAACCACTAAGAATTAGAACTCCCAGAAAACAGTATATCTCATCAAAACTGTTATTATGTTTTTCAACAGCATACATTACTGTATGCCTTACAATATACCGTATAACAACTTCGTTGTGTGAATACAGTTCATGGAGGTGGAGGTGACCACTTGTCTTGTTGGGGACGTTAGTCTCGCTTTACCCATTTGCGTGGTCTAATGTTCCGAGACGTTGCGCTGTCTTGTACGACTTGAAGATGAGTCATTAGGCTGATTGAGGGTCCTGGTAGACTGTACATTCAAGGAAGAATGTCCATCAGGTTCAGCAGTGATTGTTGGTGCTTCAACTCTTCTACCAGTTGACTGTACAACTGACAGGACGATTACGTAGTGACCGGCATGATCTGGATCCGGATGCTGTAGAAATTGGTTCAGAGATTTGTAAACTACAACTCGGAACGACTAAAGATTCATCGATGGCTGTATCGTCACTTATATCTTCTTAGCGTTAAAGCACTACCAACTCGGTTGGAGCGAGTAATTGATGTCGGTTCAACCGATTTATCTTATCACAATCCTCCTCACCTGAGTCGCCGTCTGATATAACACCATCACAAGGCGGATCTATGTATAAATCAACGGCCAAGATATCTTCATCGTCATCAAACGCCTCCAGGGCGTCAGCTATTTCATTAGCAGAGAGTAAGTGTCGGGACCTAAACTCAAAAAGGGTCGTTATCGACCCACAAAAATATATGAATTGATTGCAAATAAAAAAAAACATTCTATACAAAAAAAAAATCTTTATCTCTATAGTACATAATTATTACCATAAAAATATCAGTGCTACCGACATTCTTTACCTCACAAAAAACGATTAACAATGTTGGATGTGGTACTACCGACATATTTTACTCCTTAAAAGACAGTTAAGGTTGATGCGCTAGGCTAGGCAAAATTCAAATTTTCTTAAGTTTTTTGCAATTTGCAGGTCAGTATCAGGTTGTATGTTGATCTAAATATTATTAGCGCTCGTAACAAATATGGATTTAGAGAATTATAAACATTAGAATCAGCAATACAACTCTCTAAGTTCATGAAAGTGCCAAATGTCATGATTTCATGAAATAGTCATTCAATGCACTTACATAAGCTTAAGACAATGGCAAAAATGCATATACGACTATGTTAATAGGGCTAGGCGATATGTTCACAATATAATTTGCTGTTACTATCGCTTCTGCCCACAACTTTTCAGGAACTTTTGATCCAATCAACATACATCTGGCCTTTTCTACTAGAGTTCTATTTTTTCTTTCAGCCAGTCCATTTTACTGCGGTGTATATATAACAGATAATCTTCTGTGGATATAATTTATTTTTAAATATGTCTCAATTTCATTATTGCAATACTCTGTTCCATTTTCTGTGAAAAACTCTCGGGTTTCGTGAGGGTTTTCGGGGTGCTCGCTCACCTTGCGAGCCTTCCCTGACATACAAACATGGTAGGTCAAGTCAAAGTCAAATAATTTATTTCAAGTAGGCACATTAAAGGCACTTTTGAACGTCAAATACATAGAAATAGAACTGATTCTAGTTGCCCCTTCCAAAAGGTAGTTTTCGTATGTAGAAGAATGGGCAAGAAACTCCACCGTTACTCATCATTGCATGCAGATGACATGCAGATGACACATCATTGATTTTTAAAATAAACCGACGGTCGCAAAATCTTGACGACGTGAATAGCGCTATTCTTCAGGTTCAAGATTGGTTTACGGTAAATAATTTGGTACTAAATAAAAAAAAAACCAAATGCATTCGATTTAAATTACCTAATGTTAGAACTAGCGAATGTGACATCATATTGAATGGAGAAAAACTGGAATTTATTAATCAAACAGTTTTCCTGGGAATCACGCTAGACGAGAAATTACAATGGGGACCCCATATAACATCTCTTGCGGGGCGGCTAAGCTCGGCCGCTTATGCTGTTAGAAAGATAAGACAGTTAACAGATGTAGAAACCGCTCGTTTGGTCTATTTCAGTTACTTCCACAGCATTATGTCATATGGCATTTTACTGTGGGGTCGGGCGGCTGACATTGAATCCATCTTTGTTTTGCAAAAAAGAGCTGTCAGAGCCATTTATAATCTATGTCGCCGCGAATCTCTCAGGGAACTATTTAAAACGATTAATATTATGACGGTACCTTGCCAATTCATTTATGAGAATATTATGTATGTAAGAAAAAATCTAAATCTTTTTAATAAAATAAGTGATAGACATAATTTTAACACTAGAAATAAAGATAAAATAGATCAACCATTTTTCAGACTAGCTAAAGTACAAACATCTTTTATGGGGTACTGCGTTAAATGCTATAATAAAATACCTAGTCATATATTGCAATTAAATGAAAGAAAATTTAAAACTCATATTAAAAGTACACTTTGTAAACAAGCATATTACAAATTAGAGGATTATATCCAAGATAAGAATGCTTGGAAACATGCTGGTCTTGCTCCATAGGACAAATTCGAGGCTGGACAAAATCAAACTGGTTGCTAATCTAGTTGTAAAATTTATTATTTTTATATCTTCGATTTTTTTTTTACATTTTATGATAATTAATCTCACACACTGTCCTATTAGTATTACTTGCAAGTTTGTAGAAATATTGTGTTATCGTACGTATACTTTAATGTTTGTAAATATGTGAGCACCAAGTACCTATCACATACTTAATTTATTTATTTGTCATTGCTCCATTTTTAATTTTTAATTCTTTTTACCTATTGTAATTGTATTCTCGGTGCATCGTCTTCACATGTAATTATATAATTGATGTACCTATACCAAATATTGTATAACATTTTTTTTTTTAAAAGAGTAACGGTGGAGTTTCTTGCCCATTCTTCTCCATACGAAAACTACCTTTTGGAAGGGGCAACTAGAATCAGTTCTATTTCTATGTATTTGACGTTCAAAAGTGCCTTTAATGTGCCTACTTGAAATAAATTATTTGACTTTGACTTTGACTTTGACTCTTTAAAAAAAATGTTTTACAATATTTGGTTTTGGTTTTGGTTTGGTTGGCTTCGTGAGGGTCACAACAACACTATCTGAAGATTCCCTACGTTCACAAGGCTGACTTCAAAAATGAAACATAACCAAATGTTTATTATACCTTTGTTACATTAATAAAATGTACAAATCTGAACTGAACTGATGATGTCGGGTAGCGGCAATGTTGGTCGCGTAATATTAACGCGTCCGTGTGGCTGGTTGCAATGAGTTTTACTGTAGGCGCGCCAGTTACCTGGGAGAGGCCCAGCGGGTGACGACCAGCGACAGAGATCGCGAAGAGCCGACTCGACTCTCCTACAGTTCAAATATGAACCTTATGTAATAAATTTTTTAACCCATCAGGGTTGGAGTCGCGCCTGAATTCTGACATTTTATAATGATTTTTCATCTCAGATAAAATGATGTACACCCTGTTACATAATGTATAATTAATTTTGAATCGACCTTCAATGGTATTATCGTCAATGAAGTTCACGCCCTGTAGGCGTTGTTTGCATACATTTTGGTATTACAAACAGGGACGTAACCAATAACCTGAAATATGGTGTAACTTTTGTTTGTTCCCCGCCTGTAATACCAAAATTCTACAAATTATAATGCTTGTTTTTCTCTTTTAAGTTATGCGTTTTTGCAGGCAGGTTTTTTGTTTTTTAAATAATTTGTTTTATTGTGTCTGTCGTGACTTTGACAGACAAAAGTCAACAATTTCATCGGAAAATTAGAAATTGAATAAAATCGTATAATAAGTTTATTTAATTGTGTTTGCGATGTAATATCAATGAAAATAATAAGTGTCAATAAATTGGAGTTATCTAGAAAAGGTATTTATCTCTTAATTTATATCTACTTATGTAAACCAATGTAATCTGACCAAATGAATGTGAAAGCAGTAGCTATGTATTTTCATGCTACAACCCTGTTAAAACGAATATACTATTTTGGTTTGGAAATGTATGCAGATATTTGTGGCTGTTTTATATTACTTCCTATTGCTTTTGCAGCAGGGTTTCATGCAGTATCTTTTATTAACAGTACATGTACTTATTTACAGGTACAAGTTTGATTGCTGCTATGAAATCCACTAGCACCTAGCACAAATACTATTCAACGGTTCAACCTCGTAAAGATGAGGGAGGAGACCATGCTACGTGAAAAAGATGAGGAACACGAGTGGCATGAGATAAGAATGGCACCCATGTCTTAGGAGGAAGAATTTGGAAATCAATAATAATTAATTTATTACAAAAAATTAGCTTTATTATGTATCAAAATAAAATATTTTCTATAAAATGTCTCTTGTTATTTGTGTGACTGCCACAACGTAGCTTTTCTTAGCTATATTTGGAAATATTTTAGGGTAACCTGGTTTTGTTTAAATGGCAACTTGACTGTTTTTGGTCAAGAAAGTACCGAATTATATGAAGGTAGTTATATATCGAAATTATATTGGTTGCCAAAATGGGGTTATTTGGAATATTACGTAAGTATAACAAAGTTTTAATTCTTAAGGGTAAGCTATTTTTTACGTGAGTCATGAATGTGGGCTGATTATGATGAATTTATAAATAAATAAAACCCAACTATTTCAATTGAAATATTTATTTAATATTCATGGTGAATAAAGAAAAACGTAAGAAAAATAAAAAGTCAAAACAAATGTTAAATATTCCCAACATAAAATTCTAGAAAAAAAAGCAATACGAATGAAAAAAATGAATGATGATGTGAATTGATGTATTTTTGACGTAACTCAAAAATACATCTCATTGCTTTTTTCAGCCAGTAGGAATTTTTCGGCATTAGGATTTTTATTCATTATTTTTTTTTTTTATAATCCATAAGTCGTCAACCTCATCTCGATCAATTTTCTTGGTAATTCGAAATGCAAGCTGTGGCTTCTTTATTGTTTTGAAAAAAATTATCTACTGTGTAGTTATATTTACGTCCATCAATTTGAATATTTTCAATAAATCCAACATAATATTTTCATTTTTTACCGTCACAGTAGCGCACCAAAACATGGTCATTTACAGCATATACAGATTCCATTACGTGTTCAAGTTCTTGATTGCTTTCTACATGTACTTGCCTGGTAGATATTATTATAAATTTGGTCGTTTTCATTACAGTACATATCTAAGTCCAGTTCAAAGTCTTTCTGTATTTGCAAGGGATCCACATTTTCTTGGTGAGAATCATTGGACTTATGAGCTTTTGAAATCTCAGGTTCCGGCAAATCGATGTTCTCACTTATTAATGCTGAGGTACTCACATTTTTATCAGTCTTATAGATTCCATGTTCTAGCTCAGTCTTTAAGCTATCATACTCGTAAGTCTTTTGTTTTATAGAACCTGCAGTTACATTATGATCTTAAAGATGATATTTTGCAATCTTTTATGTTCGAATTTTGGAGGTCTTTTGTATCTGTTGGTTCATTATGGTAAAAGCAAAGTTTACTTACTTCAGATTCATCTTTTTGCGTTATTAAATCTTCTTCTAAATCTATATTATCACATATCGTTACTAAATTTCTTGGATCAAAATTATAGTTTTGTAATATTGTCACTTCCTTACATTTTCGGTATGTTGGCATAAGAATTTATTCATAAATAAAGTTGGTTTGCAATTTCCCACCCTCTATCCCATTCCCGCACATTACCTTTCGTTCGCGTGGGAGCAAGACAGCGACATCAAGTGGCGCCAACCCACGCAATTTCGGCGCAACATTTGAACGAGAGAAAAAACTAAGATGGAGTATAATAGTGAGTGTTCGAAACCGCGTCGCTCGTGAAACTTGTGCTCCAAAACTTCAAGAAACAAGTGAAAACCTCGCTTCAGGCCTCAATTCGCATCAAACCAGGTATTGTGCACCCGTCCCTAATACAAACTGTCGTATATCTAATTTCTCCGCAAAGTTTGTACTTCCATTCATTGTCTCGCAACCCAACAATCAAAATTTTCGTATTCGTTAGACTGTCGCTTGTTCGCGTAAACATGGAGAGAAAAAAGTATTTGTCAATGATAATGTTCAGGCAATTCCAACAAAACGTCAAAAGGATCGAAAACAGTCAGATAAATCTCGAAGAACACAGTCATTCAAATATAACTTGAAAACAGCTGATGATGATTATATAAGAGTTTGCAAAACTATGTATTTGAACACGTTGGCAATAGGACGAATGTGAGTAATAGCCTGGAAAGATAAAATGAAACATGATTGCATTCCTAATCAACTTAGAGTTACTAAAGATAGAGCAGACCCTTTTACAGACAGACAAAAATCAATTAACGAATTCTTCAACAGGTTCTACCGACAATAGAGTCCCAATATTGTCGAGCCTCATCTTCAAGACAGTATCTACAACCTCATTGGAAAACCAAAATGGATTTGTATAAGTTTTACGAGTCTGACTGGTGTAAATCACATGCCACAGAACCGCTATCAAGAACGCTTCTTTCTTTGAAATTATGGCATCTAGAAACCTTTCACTGTTCCGTCTTTTTTGCAATTTGCAGGTCAGTATCAGGTTGTATGTTGATCTAAATATTATGTGCGATCGTAACAAATATGGATTTACAGAATTATAAACATTAGAATCAGCAATATAACTCTCTAAGTTCATATAAGTGCATTGAATGACGATTTCATGAAATTTTCATTTATATTTCATATTTTTAGATGCCACTCCGGATGGCTTATGTAAAGACGATACTATCGTAGAAATTAAATGCCCGATAACGGCATTCAAATTGGGTTTAGAAGAAGCCATAAAAGAAAAGTGACCTTTTAGAAAACAACAAAAAAAGGGCTGGAAATCAATAAAAACTACCAATGGTACTATCAAGTGCAGGGACAACTACACGTAACCAAACGATCAAAGTGCTTATTTGCAGTTTGGACAAACGAGAACTCTCCGCTAAAAACGGAATACATCGATAGAGATGATACATTCTCTGTTCTGATTAGCACCGAAAACAAAGGCGATATTGTTAAGCTAAAGAATTCAGAAAAACTAGTATCATCAGGCCTTACAATCGAAGAACCTTCTAAACGCCGCCCTAGGGTCGCCGTGATTGGTGTTCCCGTAACCCTAGCCGAGAACGAGGTATTTGAATGCATTTACGAGCAGAACCTCTCAGATAAGTTGCCGAATGTAACCCGTGAGTCCTTCCTTGAGAGCATCAAACTAAGCCATAAATCGGGTAAGAAAGACCTTCCTACGTGTAACTACATCCTGGAAGTACCCGCTAGCATAAGGAAAATTATGATAAATCAAAGCCGATTTTTTATAAATTGGACATCATGCCCTGTGAGAGATTTCACGATAGTCACCAGGTGCTTCAATTGCCAGCAGTTCGGACATGCGGCCAAGTTCTGCCGGGAAACTAGTGCTACTTGCAACCACTGTGGAGAGACTGGACACTCCTTCAAGGAATGTAGCAACAAATCTTCTCCCTCTCAATGTGCGACGTGCAAACGCTTCAAGAGAAAATGTGACCATCCAACTGGTGATGTAAGTTGCCCGGCGCGCAAATATGCAGAGATGAACTACATCAACTCAATAGACTATGACGGCGCCTAAGAGCGCCACCGAATACTTTATTTAGTTAGCACATAAACAGGTAGTTTATCCTCTATCTATATTTCCACTTAGTTTGTAACTACCATGGCACACCAGCTTATTTGTGATTTAGATAGTTTTTCTGTGTCTGAATCTAAAATCTGTAATGAGGAGGACTGTAAGCACCTTCTTCCTTCTGGTGGTGAAATGAAATGAAATGAAATGAAATTGTTTATTCTGTAAATAGGATATCGCAATCACTTTTACACGTCATATTATTAAAAAAATAAAATAAGCTAGATGAGGTCGGCGTTTCCTATCTGACTACCCTGAGAAGAAAGGCCGAAACAAACTCAGAGGTCGCAGTCTCTTTTAAGGTCCAGACATAATCTTGGTCAAGCCATATGAGGACCATGTAGATTAATGTCTGAAATGGTCTTTTGAGGAAAGAACCACACAGATTTGAGTGGACCTGTCCAGTCAGTGCAAGCATTTGTCAGTAACCGAGGAGCTCAACTCAGAGCTGAAGGAGCTCAACGACTCGACGAACAATACCAAAAAAAGGACATTTGGGTAGGCCGCAGAAAGTACTCAAAACTGCCAGACCATCATTAAAACAGGGAAAGAGGAGCAAAAAATAAAAATGATCCACATAGTCCTCACATTCACAATAATCAAAACAAAATAATACTTTACAAAGTAATAATGTCATGTTGTATAAAGAATAATCAACAATGTCCATTTGTAGGTATATAAAACTGGTATAATTGAATGATTTTAGATACTAATTAAAATTAAAATGTCAAGTTCTAGGGTTTTTTCAAGGCTTAGCAGAGCGAGCAGCTCAATCCCATGCATTTCTGTCTTCTAAATAATCCGAAATTTTATAGTACCCTTTTTTACATAGTTTGGTTTTAATACTGCTTTTAAATCGTTTAATGGGTAAGTTTCTAATATCAATGGGAAGTTTGTTGTAAAAGCGTATACATTGACCCATGAACGAGTTGCCTACTCTGTGGAGACGAGTGCGATGTACAGCAAGATTGTGTTTATTCCTAGTATTTATACTATGAATATCGGACATTTTCTTAAAATTTGATATATCCTTGTGTACATACAACAGGTTTTCATTGTGAGGCTACAGTCAGAATATCTATTTCTTTGAATTTTTCTCTAAGGGAATCTCTTGGACCTAGGTTGTAAATGGCTCGAACAGCCCTTTTTTGTAAAACAAAGATATTATTGATGTCCGCACAGGTTCCCCAGAGAAGAATCCCACAGGACATAAGACTATGAAAATAGCTAAAATAAACAATTCTGGCTGTATCTACGTCCGTTATCTGTCTAATTTTTTTAACAGCATAGGCGGCCGAACTAAGCCTTTCTGACAATTTTTCTATGTGTGGGCCCCATTGTAATTTGCCGTCAATAGGTATTCCAAGAAAAACCGTTGACTCAACAGGGTCCAACTCTATTCCATTGACTTGAACATTGGTAGTTAGCTGCCTGACATTTGGCGTTGAAAATTTAATCAGTTTAGTCTTTTTTTCATTCAGGAGTAGATTATTTACATTAAACCAATGCACAACTTTAGAGAGTGCATCGTTGACTTGTTCAAAGTTGACTAACAGACGTTTGATTTTAAAAATGAGCGAAGTGTCATCTGCGAATAATACGATCTTGTTATTATCCCTTATATGATAAGGTAAGTCATTTATATAAATTAGAAATAAGAATGGACCTAGAATTGAACCCTGTGGAACGCCCATAGTGACCGCAGATCCTGCAGATCTCTTGCCATTAACATCGACCCTCTGAATTCTGTTATTCAAATAAGAAGTCAGAAGTTCGAGAGCCTTGTCCCTCATACCATAGTGGTACAGTTTCCTGATGAGTGTATCATGATGTACGCAATCGAAGGCCTTGGACAAGTCGCAGAAAATGCCAAGAGCATCTTGCGACTCCTCCCAGGCCTCGAATATGTTCTTTAGTAATTCCACGCCCGCGTCTGTAGTAGAACGACCTTTTGTAAAACCAAACTGTTTCAGATGTAGTAAATTATGTGCATTGAAATGTCCTAACATTTCTTTTAAAATTAATTTTTCAAAGATTTTGCTCAAAGTAGGTAATATCGAAATAGGCCGAAAATTCGTAGGATCAGTTGTGCTGCCAGATTTGAACAATGGAATCACTTTACTAAGTTTCATCAGATCAGGAAATACACCAGATGCAATACAAGAGTTAAAAACAATTGCTAAAAAGGGTGAAATAACATCAATTATTGAAGACATGGTATGTACTGACAACCCCCAAAGGTCAGCAGTTTTTTTTACATCAAGATTTTTAAAAGATTCTAAAATGTCTTTGGCAGTAATAATTGTGAATGCAAAAAGCTTGTCACATTCTGGTACACATTCTTTTAGTATTGAATAAGCAGACGTGGAGGACGATGATGATAGAGTTTTGGTTGTTAAAATGGGAATATTTGTAAAGAAATTTTCAAACTCAGTCGCCACTTCCACGTCTGTACGGGGTAAAACGTTAACCGTACTCACACAGAATATTCGTAGCATAAATCGAAACATGAACGGTTTTGAAGTGCTATTACAGAATCTTGACATAAGCTGTGATATAATCGTACTAACAGAATGTTGGCTGTCAAAACAGACAGTAAATTTACCACCACTTGACGGTTATTAACATCAGATATAACACTCCCACTGCTGGGACACAGGACTCCTTTCTATGAGAAGGAGCAAGTCGTAATATACCATTCGTTTTGTTCAAGCAACAAGGAAAGTCGGTTGTTTTTCGGCATGCCTTGCCTTATTTCAAAGTACGAAAGTACCTAGTTTGATACATGAGGTAGTCTGAAACATTTCGCCGAGTACTGGTGAAACTGAGAACATGATATTTAAATGACAAGTGCTCTTCAAACTATATAGTGAGGATAGAAAGTGGACATAAACCAACCTCGTGTGGCTTGTAGGAACTGGTCAAGAAAACTACTTACAGTAGTTTGTCCCTGGCATAATGAGTGCTCCTGACCAATCTGCCTCTGATATCCACCGTTGGCAAAAAATTGAATAAAGCACAGTACCTAAAACCATTGAACAAAAATAACAACTTACATATTTTAAAACCTTTCAACTACTTAATTCAATTACAATACTTAGTACTTACTTTGGTTGTAATGTAATGAAATGATATTACAAGTGTACTAACCTTGAAGTAGACTGGCAGACCCATGCAGTTCTTGGGTTCTAAGTCGATCTTCAACTTTTCTATAATATACAATGCCATTGGCTTGGATATTCGCCAGAGGGACTGGAATTCTGAATCCCTAAGATCGAAGGGATCGCAGAGATCCCTAATCCTCTTCCTTTGTATCTTGCGGCTCTCCCTTTCCTCGTACACCGTTCTCAAATAATTATAGTAAGGAACGGCCATCTTACCATACAATTATAAATAGATACGAGTTTTTTTATCAAGTTGCGTGGCAACTGTGCTTTGTCGTTTTGTCTACCCTTCTCGTCGTCAAAATTTTCGACGAGTAAAATCAAGACATTACTCATATAAAAGTGTCAAAATTCGATAAAAATAAGATTTCAAGCGCTGCCATGTTAGGGTTTGAAGAATACTTTGTTACGAAGTCTCGTTTGTCTACATTTGACTGCACGAGACGAGTTGTTTGGGCAGTCATGTTAGCACCGCACGACAAAAAGGCATATCTCGTTTTAACTCGTCGACAAGCGCTTGTCGCGTATGTCATGTTAGCCCAGCTGAAGCAATTAAAAATGAACAAAAATTTAATATATTTATAAATAAACTAAAACAATACCTAATCCATAAAAGCTATTATAATATTAATGAATATTTTAATGAATAAATAAAAACAAATACCAAAAATAATAATTAAAATTATAGTGGAAGTGAGTAGTAGAAAAACATTTATTCATTTACTTTTTTTTTTCTTTTTCAAATAATAATATTATAATTATTAGCCCTCTTCATCTATCCTATCTTGCTGTGCCCGACAGGGTCCACAATGATCTAAAATTATGTATATTTTTTAATGTACCTACCACCTAAGTTAACATTGTGGAATGCAAATAAAGATATTGAGTATTGTATTGAGTACTCGGTGGAACGTCGTTTACATTATTGTTCATTCCCATTTAATTACATCTCCTAGCCCGCAAAACCACCCATAATAAGAGACAATAAGACCTCTTCTGATAAAGACCACGTATTGCCTTTAAACATATTTTATCCGACAAAAAAAAAATTTGTTTTGAATTTACATTAAATGGTTACACATCCTCATTACTAATAACAACAGATTCAACATAAGATCGATTTCTAGATTTTTTTCGTTAATAGGTCTCAACAAAGACATTGCGGCTGTTGGTAATGGAATTCTTTTTGCTTTTTGTTTTCTCTCTAATAGGTTGAAATCAGATATAACTGGATCAGGGGGCTCACCATGAGCTCTTATAGCAGGACAGAAGTTGAACTGCCCTGCTTTTTTGTACTATGACATCTCTTTAGCAGGCCTGCAGCAGCAGGCTTGTTGCGGTGACGTTTACGAAAACCGTTCACCTTTTTTTTTGTATAGACTTTTCATACCATGACGCGCTAGTTGACAGCAGCAAAACGACTATTGAGCGTCTGTAACGTCAAAATTAACCATCTTGAAAAAGTTACTATTGTTGGCGACGAACAATAAACTAGTTTGTAAGACACGTTGATTATCTAATTAAGAAGTACTGATTAAATAAATGACTTATTTTCATATTAGAAACTAGTAATAAGAATTATTGTACCTGATTAGCATAGGGCTATCTTTATTTCCCTTACCTTGAAAACACATAAGGGTCATTCTACCGAGTCAAAAAAAAAACTTTATTTTTAACTTTATCTTTTTATTTTTTTACAAAATCAACGTTTTATTCTGTTATTATAATATTTATTACCCTAATTATATTCTACAAAATAGAATCAGAGATCAATCACAATAATATTCTGAGAAAATTGCACATTTTGTTTTCAACACATCTGGAGTGATGTGAATTTCGTCAGAAGTGACAAAATTTTTCATAAAACTACTACCTAATTAAACATACAAAAAAATATAATCAATTCGAATTGTTTTTGGTGCCAACAGTCTTAATATGTCAATTGCAAATACTAAGATTAAGTTAAAAAGTACTAAAAAAAATCAACAAAATAATTCTACAGAAATGACGCAGTCATAATTATCATTCTTGTAGAATAAAAAAAGTGAAAGGTAGGTTCCTTAAAAAATATTATTTTCTTCGTCTGAGGACGAAAAAAAATTCGAAGCACATTTCAGAGCGTTATCTGAACGTTTTACATTTTCCAAAAGGTTTGCGTTTCCTTATTTCAAAAATCTCTTCATCAGAAGTACTATCAGATCCATAGCATGTTCGATAAAAATCAACAGAGGGACGTGAGGTTGTCGCTATTGGATTTCTGTATAAATCATGGATTGGTTCTGGAGATATAGACTGTGAATGAGTTGGTTTCGTGAAATGAGGTTGATCATTAGTTTGTTGTTTGCAAGTCAAGTAAATAAGCCCAATTTCGTAATGTGCGCAAATCTGATCCGTTTTACAAACATTGCAGCTTAATCTTCTGGCATGCATGATATCAGGACTGGTCTTCTTCCATGTAAGTTGATGAACTGAAAGAGTGCCGGCAAATGGTCTAGCAGTACTCGTACTCAATATATTCGAGATGTCCTCAACATGAGTATCATCGATTGGTAGAATAATAATACCCTTACAGGGCCTCAAGTCTGATATTACAATAGTGTCAGAATGGTCTATGATTGATTTCATAATTGTTGATTTTGACAAGTTTCGTAATCTACTAATAGAATGGCGTCATTATGACTTTCCAATGGTCAACCACTGACACTCCATTGAAAGAAATGGCATTTATTGGTAATCTCGTACCTAATGACAAATGAATGACTGACATAAGCGGTAATCTGCTAAAATTTTGACAGTTCCTTTGATCAGTGACATATCATTGTATCGTCATTGTGCAATCATTGCTTTTAATTCGTTACGAGTCGGTGGTGGTGTTTGTTGGAGAACGATGTATTCGCTACGAGCAAATATTCTCGAGCTAGCCAACGCAGTGGATGCAAGAGAGAGAAGATGGGCGGAATGCAGAAGACGTCGTCGAGCCCGTCGCTTGGCGAGAATGAATATTAAACCCTTTATTGATATTCCCGAGGCGGAATTTGTAAAAACTTTTCGCATTGGAAAGGACTCAGTAAGGGGGTTAATTGAAGAACTCATTCCCCTTATGGCCAGACCGCGTCGAAACGATAGCGTATCGGCAGAAATGAAGGTGTGAAGACTGAATTTTACATTGATTTATTATTCTATAGCTATAGACAGGAAATAGGTTGATTAATGTTATATTTTTATTGCAGATTCTAATAGCACTTACATTCTATGCATCAGGGTCCTACCAAAATTTGATTGGACAGAGTGCCCTCCATTCTGTTTCACAAATTACTGTGTCGAGAACAATAAACGAAGTGACAGAGGCATTAAATAAAATATACCACAAATATATTAAATGGCCTACACAATGTGATGAAAGGAATATTATAAAGGCTAAGTGAGACTTAAATATACCCAGATTGTTTTTTTGTATTGCCTGTTGTACAGCAGAATTATTTAGTTACTAAAAACTTTTCAGGTTCTATCAGAAATTTGAATTTCCTGGCGTCCTGGGCTGTATTTATGGCACACATATAGCCATATTAAGGCCGCAGATACATGAGGAACGATATTATAATAGAAAGGGCTTCCATTCCCTTAATGTTATGATAGTAAGTATTGGGTAGAAAGTAGAAACGTTTACCTACCGCCCAAATGTTTACTTATAAATTATATAATGTCTGTAATGTAAAATAATAACTAAATAGACACAATATTTAATTCATTTACAGATTTGCGATGCTGATTTAAATATTTTATGTGTGGACGCAAGCAACCCAGGCTCCACCCATGATTCCACTGTATGGCAGAGTCATCCACTCGGTCACCACATAAAGCAAATCACAGAAAATACTAATGCACAAGTATTTTTATTAGGTAAAACAATATTTTTTTGATGAATCCTATGACCCTTATCATGTCCATGTGTTAGTGTTAGTTCGAAAAATGATTATAATTTTCAGGTGACAGCGGGTATCCATTAAGAAAAACTATGATGACCCCAATCCTCAATACTGTAGATGGGACACCACAACATCACTATTATGTGAAACATGTGACTGCACGCAATACAGTGGAGCGTTGCATCGGCGTATTAAAAGCACGTTTCAGGTAAACAGCATTTCTAGGCAATTGTTTTACATACTCATAAACAGTGACTATTTTTATATTGAATGAATTTCTTATTTTAGAAATTTAGATGCAATCGTTCTTGTATATGTTACAAACAGTAAGTATAAAAAAGTTAATCTATTAAGAGGTTTAGTTAAATGGGGTTGTAAAAAAGTAAATTGATTTTTTTCAGGTGTTTGCTTGCAGCACGTGCTTTACATTATAGTCCAACAACTGCAGGCAGGATTGTGAATGCATGTTGCATATTGCACAATATTGCCAACATGGCAAGAGCACCGTTGCCACCTGATGAAGTTTATGCAGAAGCACTTGCCTTGCAACAGGTATGTGATTTCTATTCCACTATTTTGGAATATAATGAATTTGGAATTTTAAATAATACTACGATGATAAAAAATCAACATTTAAATTACTCTTTATTTCTCATAAACTAAATATTTATTTAACAATATTAAACTTGACTTTCAAGCCAATTGAAAAATCTGAAATGTAAATAATAATATACTATTCCCCTGCCATTTTATCCGTGTATTATATAAAACATTGATCAGGCAGGGGCTATAGTCCTTCCATAGTTCCAGGTTACCAGTCCACTTTAGCCACCCAAACCCATAGTTCAATATCGTTGTTTTGTTTCCATATCTTGCAATAGTCTTACACCAACCGGGGGTTGTCCTTGGGTGCCCTTGCATAGTGCAAACAGGGATAATCGTCGGTTGGTGCCTCATTTCATTTTGGATGTCTAACGGGCCTCTGCGAGTTGGCTTCGGCCCCTCGTACGCCTTCCAAAGGTCCGGGACCCCAGGGTCCCGAGCTAAAAAAAAAAGAAAAAGAAAAAAAAAAATTATACCTTGCTAATGTGATATTTTGTTTGACTCCAAAATATTCATCAAATTTCGTAAGCAATAGTTTGACATCATCCCTATCGCTCTCCTTGTCAAAAGAAAATGTCTCGAAGACTTCAAACCCCTCAGGTCCGATTAAATTTATCATTAAGCTGGCTTGAATACCCGGTTCTTCTTTAAGCACCCCCGATGCCTTCAAAAATAGCAAAATCTGCGACCTCCAACGCCGCCATGCGTCAGCCCGGCTGACGGAGCTGCCCTCCAGACATAGGTCTGTGGGTGGTCGCGCGTGTTCCATACCGCACCACAAAATCCACTCCACAAAACAATTAAATTAAATATATTAATTTACCGCTGTCACCATGTAAACATAACCATAAATAGCTTACGTATGTGAGAAAAATATCCCTCATCCCTGGAGTTACCAAGAAGGGCAAAACAAATACCTTCTACATATCTACTCAAGAACCAATCCTGTCCCCTACTTGTTATATCTGATATGTACTCTACCATGTTCTCTGATTGTGAAATGTTAGGGTTCTCTAGTGTCATGCTTCCCAACATATTTACTGGGATAAACATGGAGTTCGATATGAACATATTATAGGAACTGTCTTCTTTCATAATAGAGTTTTGCCTCATTACTACCAAAATATTTTTGCAGACATACACCACAGCACCTTTCAACTCTGTACAGAATCTCTCAGTTACATCAGTCCTTTTTAACATTTCTATTGTTATAAGACCTATTCTGTCCGTGGGCTTCCTGGCATGTGATGGTGCTCTAACTACCAAACCAGAACATGAAATATATCCTGGCAACCCCGTGTCAACATCTCATTTTCGAGTTTAAACAACTATATTAATTTTAACGCATTTTCGCAAGAGTTTTCTGTGTATATCCCAAACCTGAAACCGGAAAATCGTAAAAATCCAAGAAAGAGAATAATTCAACAAAATGTAATAGAATTTTATTAAAACTACCGAATCGGAGGTGACATGACAGATGTCACCTCCGACAAAACAACAATGAACAAAACTCGGACCAAATAAAAAACCAAAATAATAGGAAAATGAAGATATGTTGACAAGATCGGCCGCACGAAGAGCACGCCTACCATCTCCGGACTCGTCGCTCAGCTCCGCCTCGCCGCCGCCGGTACCCGGCCCAACTGTGAGTGCTGTGACGACACCGGCCGCGGTAGTAGCGTCAAACTCGAGCGACGAGTATTTCTCTCCGCCCACGACGCCACCACCTGCTCGTCGACAGGGAGGACGCCGGCCGCCGGACGGCTTAGGACCTCGAGGCCCACCGGCCTCTGATAGGGTCCCAGCTCCCGGCGGAAGTGTGCAGCGCATGAGATGGACACAATCCATCAATGAGAATGTCATGCGCTCATACTACGGGGCTACAGAGGGGGGAAACAACCTGACCGCGTACCGTGTTCGGATGCTCTCTCTGTTTCAGGTGCTTGAACCGGCTGTCAACGTTTCGGCACAACGACTGTCGGATCAGGTGCGGGTCATCCAGCGTAATCATATGTTGGATGATACTGTACTTGATCGCCTGCGAAATGAAATGCATAGTAGCCATGTCATCGCTTCCCCGTCGCAGACTGTTGTGGTTCCACCACCGGTCACTACAACTCATGCCGACGAGGGGATTGATGACAGGGCTACAAACGTAAGTACCCAGTGCAATGAGGAATTGAGGAGTGCTTTGGAGGGTGCGATCCGGGAATATCGGTTTATGTCGCCCGAACTTAGGCCACGCTTACCTCGTTTGCCCATGCATAACAAAAATAGGGTGCTGGGGGCGGTTCTGGATTCGCAGTTATCTAGCTATTTTGAGGACTGCGAAGACCTCACCGATGCTCACTCGATTCTGTACTGCGCGGCTGTAGCGGCATGTCGTGTAGCTCACGTGAAATTTTCAAATGAATCTAGAGCTACACGACCGAAATCAGCCGTACCAGCTTGGCAGTGCAGGATTGAGCGCCGTATTGGTGGGGCCAGAACACTCATCGGCAAACTAATCTGCTTCAGGGAGGGCAATACTCGCCCTAGAGTGAGGCGGGCGTTCTCAGGCACTGATATCAGTCCTGAGGACTACATAACCCGTGTCACGGAGCGCATAGACTCCCTGAAGCAGAAAGTGTATGCCTGGGCAAACCGTATTCGTAGGTATAAGCGGCGAGTAGACCGATACACTCAGAACCGCACCTTCCAGAGTGATGAAAGGTGGGTATATAGGACTTGGGAGCAACCGGACCAAGGTGTGGCTGACACGCGCCTGCCGGATGATGATGCCATGTGCTCTTTCTGGCGCAGTATCTGGTCGGTACCTGTTAGTCACACTGAAGGAGATTGGACTCGGGAAGTCGAGCGAGCCTGCGACTCAATACCATAAATGGGGCCTATTACCATCTGCCCCCAAGATGTGGCTCGTGCAGTCCGCCCGTTACCTAACTGGAAGTCTCCAGGGCCGGACGGGCTGCACAACTTTTGGATAAAATGGTTTACAAGGTCGCACGCTCGCTTGGCAGCTCAGTACCAGACTGCATTGGAGTCTGGTTCACTACCCCAGTTCCTAACAACAGGAATTACCCACCTGCTCCACAAATCTGGTAGCACTGCGGAACCCAAAAACTATAGGCCGATCACATGTTTACCGACGGTCTATAAAGTTCTTACATCCATTTTGAGAGCTAAAATTAACAAACATATAGACACGAACTCCATAATGTCTGCCTCTCAAAATGGATGTAGGAACGGGTCCCGTGGTACTAAGGAGCTACTCCTCATTGATATGGCCATTAGCCAACAGGTTCGTCGTTCCCGAAAGGATCTGTCGACATGCTGGATAGATTATAAGAAGGCCTATGACTCGGTGCCACATACATGGCTCATGAGGGTGCTGGAGTTGTATAAAGTAGATGCAACGCTGCGCACCTTCCTGATGTCATGTATGGGGCAAAGGAGGACTGTCCTTCACTACCCAGGATGCCGAAATATCCAGAGGAACAGCGAGCCGATAAGGATCGAGCGAGGCATATTTCAGGGCGATAGTTTGAGCCCACTCTGGTTCTGCTTAGCCCTGAATCCTCTAAGCACACTGCTGGAGGACTCAGGTCTAGGCTATCGGCTGAGGAGAGGTGGACAGGTTATATCTCACCTCCTCTACATGGATGACCTAAAACTCTTTGCCCCCAACAATTTACAACTGATGGAGCTACTGAAAGTAACTGAAACTTTCAGTAGAGCCATCAGGATGGAATTTGGTGTGGACAAATGTGCGGTCATGCATGTAAAGCGAGGGGAGATTGTGGAATCCGCGGGAACCCAACTCTCGGATTCCATATACCTAAGAGCCCTCTCCGCATCGGAAACCTATAAGTATTTGGGTATGTCGGAAGCGTTAGGCATCAATGTTACTGACATGAAGCAATCGTTGAAGGAGCGCTTCTTTGGCCGCCTGAAGAAAGTATTTAATAGTCTTCTTTCAGGCGGAAACAAGGTGCGCGCTTTCAACGGTTGGGTCATGCCGGTTCTGATGTACTCTTTCGGCATACTCAAATGGACTCAGACCGAACTTGACGCCCTGGATAGGAGGGTTCGTACGCTGCTGACTGCATATCGAATGTATCACCCACGGTCATCGGTCATGAGACTGTATATCCCGCGAAAGTGTGGAGGTCGAGGCTTTTTAAATGCTAAGTCCCTCCACAATCGTGAGATATGCAGTCTCAGGGAATATTTCCTAGAAGCCGACGTGGGAATGCATCGAGATGTGGTCGCGGTGGACAAGGGCCTCACCCCGCTCTCCTTGGCGAAAGAGAACTGGCGCAAGCCTGTAGTGCTTGACACTAACGATCGCAAGGAGGTATGGCAGAGTAAGGAGCTTCACGGACGCTTTTACCGGGCCCTGCATGGACCCGATGTAGATTTATTAGCGTCCGTAGCCTGGCTGCGTTTCGGTGACCTCTTTGGGGAAACCGAAGGTTTTGTTTGTGCAATTATGGATGAAGTTATCATGACGAAAAATTACCGGAGATTTATTGTGAAAGACGGCACGGTTGACATCTGTCGGGCATGCCACCGACCGGGAGAATCAATCCGTCACATTATCTCCGGGTGTTCTCAGCTAGCTAACGGAGAGTACTTGCATAGACACAACCTTGTAGCCAGGATTATCCATCAGCAACTTGCTCTGAAATACAGCCTAGTGGAATCGGAAGTGCCGTACTACAGGTACGTGCCCGACCCAGTTCTCGAAAATGGAAATATCACATTGTACTGGGATCGATCCATCATCACTGACAGGACTATCGTTGCCAATAAGCCTGATATAGTGGTGGTGGATCGAACAGAGCGGCGCGCAATGATCATTGACATAACGGTCCCGCATGACGGGAACCTCGTGAAGGCCGAGAAAGATAAACAAATCAAGTATCTTGACTTGGCTCACGAGGTTGTCGACATGTGGGGGCTCCGACGCAGAATGTCCACTTCTCAAAATGTCCACTGGTCGCAAAATGTCCTTTTCTCAGAATGTCTCTTTCGCAAAATGTCTCTTTCGCAGAATGTCCACTTCGCAAAATGTCTCTTTCGCAGAATGTCCACTTCGCAAAATGTCCCTTTCGCATATTGTCCCCTTTTTATTTCTGACATCCTTTAATCATAATTCAATTCATTTTAGCAATTAGCTTTCACACATCATGTTTGACGTGTGTTTATTTGTATCGAAATGGGTAAGCAAAAAAAAAAATATAGTACAAATCACATTTATTTCTTTGCATAATCGCTTGATTTAAAGTAATTATTTTACCAACTTAATTTTTACTAACTCGCAATAAAAAAAATAAGAAATTTGAACACTCTTTAATTAATTACCTACGAACCGTTAACTGTAAAAATATTACTTTTTTTATAAATTGTGGCAATGTCAAATTATTTCGTTCTAATTGAACCAATAATGCCTTATATTTTTTATCAAAATAAATGTCATGTTTTCTTCTATTGTGCTGCACATTTTTAAAAAGACTGTTCCTTATTACCCTATCCCAGTATTTACTTTCCTTTTTCAACTTAAAGACAAACATGTACAGACTTGGTTTTCTTGGTATACGTCCTGTATTAACGCGTCGGTGCCAGCCTTCCAAAGCATTCGTTGTTCGATGGCGTTGGAAAGCACAACTCAACAACGTGGTAGACATTTTGGGGTACCACTGTTTTTCGAAATACTTTCTAAAACGGTGCATTTCAGAACTATTCGGCGCCTGGTTTATAATATAACACCACGTAGCTGGTATTTTATCTGCTGGCACGAGCGGTATCATCGCAGCGATTCTTGCAACATTTCTACCTTCTTTTGATTCTAATAAGTTCATTTTTTTTGCATTCTTCCAAATAGCGGCATTAAAATGTCTGTAACAACCACTAACTCTGGCATCGGGGAATACAGCTTCCACCGCGTTCATTTGTGCAATTTCATAATCACATTTGAAGTTTCTTATTTTAATGCCCAATTTGGTTTTTAAAATTCGAAAAAGGCGGGTGTATGTGTCTTGTGTCTTGTTGGGTAATAACGAATATATTACCGGTACTATATTTGTACATTTTTTACTTGAGTTCATATCTAAATGTAAGACATACATTTGATAATATGGTTTTGGTGCAGACATAAAAGTCCCATCTGCAAAATATGAGCCTGATAATTTTATAACTTTTTTTGCTTGAGTTGTTGCAAATATTAAAATTTTCTCAGTATATCCATCTTCACAAATTAAGAATCTGTATTTAAAAAAGATTTACGTGCTCTGTACAAGGTATCTTTGATAGATCGAAATGAAGGTAAACAATCAGATCTATTTTCATGGAGGTTTGTTTGATATTCTTCAAAAATTTGCGGAATAGGTCTGAAATCTTCACAAACGATCTTCTTAAGACTTGAAATGTGTTCATGAATTGCATATTTTATATCAGCTGACTCACATGTATGACGAGTTTTCCTTGTAATTGTTGTACGTGTTTTATCTAACGTTAACGAAGCACTGCACTCGCGTCTATTTATACACCTCCACAAAGTACCACCACTTGTATTAGTTTTCTTTTTACTGTATCTATGATTACCAGTAATGAGTGTAAGTTGTCCTTTTTGATTATTAACGAAATGGATTTCTTGCTCCATAATGTTTTTTGTTAATTAGTAATAGTAGAATAGGATACACAAATGAACGATAATTTCTCATAACCACTTCTACTTGATATGACACAATTTAAAATATTTTGTAGGTACCCTCATTATACTTTATTGAAATATTCCGTTTTACCTTTAGAAACACATTGTGTTATAATAGTTTCTTAAATTTGATTAAAAATATGATGTTTATTTTTATTGAAAATTGTTTATTATTCATAGTAAAATACGTAACAAATAAAATAATACAACGACATCATGCAGCGCCATCTAGTACACTAGCTAGGAATACATTGGCAGATTTGGGGTCATTTTTTTCAAAATGCGACATCTGTTTTCGCCATCCTAAACAATTAGTTACTTTATGTCGCGTAATAATTACGATAGCAACACAGCGAATATTGATTTTTTATTGATTGTCAAATTGTCAGGTCACACTCACAACAAATATGGTGACTGCTCCTTGCGTTTGCGCTTGTAGCCATAAAATATGATGTTTATTTTTATTGAAAATTGTTTATTATTCATAGTAAAATACGTAACAAATAAAATAATACAACGACATCATGCAGCGCCATCTAGTACACTAGCTAGGAATTAAATGTGGAAAGTCTTACGAGTTTTTATGGTCTAACCGTTTTATGATTGCGAGAATTACTTTAAATATCAAGCGATTATGCAAAGAAATAAATGTGATTTGTACTATATATATTTTTTTTTATGCTTACCCATATCGATAAAAATAAACACACGTCAAACATGATGTGTGAAAGATAATTGCTAAAATGAATTGAATTATGATTAAAGGATGTCAGAAATAAAAAGGGGACAATATGCGAAAGGGACATATTGCGAAGTGGACATTCTGCGAAAGAGACATTTTGCGAAGTGGACATTCTGCGAAAGAGACATTTTGCGAAAGAGACATTCTGAGAAAAGGACATTTTGCGACCAGTGGACATTTTGAGAAGTGGACATTCTGCGTCGGAGCCCATGTGGGCTCCGACGCAGAATGTCCACTCCAGGATGTGGACTCTGCGATCATTGTGCCGATAGTCGTATCAGCCAATGGCTTAATTGCCAAGAGCCTCGACCAACACCTAAGGAGGCTCTCGTTGGGCAGCTGGATTAAGGGCTTGATTCAGAAAGCTGTACTCCTGGACACGGCTCGCATTGTTAGGAGGTTCCTCTCTCTGGAGCCCTGACCGCCGGTAGCTTGGACCCTGTTCCCGATACCGGTGGGCTACTATTTTTTATATTTTTAAATGTTTTATATATTTTTTTATTCAAATATTTAAAAATATAATTTATATGTGTGAAAAGTGAAATAAAGAAAAATATACTACTTACATAAAACAAAAAGACGTTTTGAAAATGCTTTAATTTTATTATCATTAAAATGATTTAACTCTTTGTTACAGATCCACAGTATTGCACAAAATATAATTGTAATAAATTAATACTCTTTTTATAAACACTGTTTCATTTAATCATCTAACATTACAGCCATTTGGAATCTACTGCTGGACATAGGCTCTTCCTAAAATAGATTTCATTTATCTTTTAATAAATAATCTGACTAAATTACCTCTTACATACTTCAGACAACTTTAGTCAGACTCGGAATCTGATGAAATTAAAATTTTACGGAGTTTCTGTGAAAGTAAAATTAACTTTTAATATAAAATTCGCAACTTCGTATAAAGCATGTGTAACCTAGCGCTTAGTATCAGAGTTACAATCAAGATGTCAAATTCTGGCCAATGTACTGATGTGAACCTACATCACAAGCTTTTAAAGTTATTGTGGGTATGTTGGTAGCACACACAATGAGTAGAAGTTCCGATTTTGGGTGAAACCATTTCATAAAGGTGAATTACCTGTAAATCATCAGTAATTAGTAATTACCTTTTTTGGCGCACAGTTGCCTATAAAGTCCACAATTTTTTCGGTGGTGGAGCTCAGTCTATCAATGGCAGCAGCTAAATTGTTGATAGCCTGAGCATTTTTTAAAGTTGCGTCGGCGTTCCTGGCTTCAATAGTGTCCAGCCTTGTTTGCGCAAGTTCGAGAGCTGAATGGTCATTATCTATAAAAATTTAAAAAATTGTTACATCAGGCGACATACTTTGCCCTAGAGTGCGGCGTTAATGGTCAAAACAAATAATTGCAAGATCTTTACCTTCCGCTGCGTAACGCCGTGCAGATCTTTGGCGACGGCGTCGCTTTGGAGGCTGCTCGATGGTGGATGAACGGCCTTCAACATTTTCCTGTTCCAAGCTGAAAAATAGACAATTACGATGTCTACATGTTGTCTTATTTATTTAAACCCATCTGCAGAAAGTTGTAGTAGGTATACCTTATTTCTTGTGTTTCTATATTTTCCACAAGCTCATTTGTGACAAATGTAACAGGTATTTCATAATTGTCTAACAGCCTGTAAAAATGTTAGGTTTAATGATGATAGCTGAACAAATTAAGCACAGAGTACCAAGTT
Organism: Lithophane socia; assembly: GCA_947522985.1. Classification (NCBI taxonomy): domain Eukaryota; kingdom Metazoa; phylum Arthropoda; class Insecta; order Lepidoptera; family Noctuidae; genus Lithophane; species Lithophane socia. Next base: position 6,110,782 of record OX383280.1, read on the forward strand.
AGTACCACTTACGAAAAAGAATTGTTCTCAAAATGAGTACTAGTAGAAGGACTAGCATTCACAGGAAGCGTGATAGGTGGCTATTTAACAAAAAAAACATTAAGTTAATAAAACAAAGCGAGCAAGTCAACAAACAGTGAACAAATAAATAATATATTATAGATATTAATGCAAATAAAAAAACACATACAACTGTGACATATTAGTTTTGTTAACAAGTTTGAAGTACTTCCAAATGTGCAATACAACAGTTAAGAATAATAGATAAAAGAAATGTTCGAATGCTTACAGTGAGCGGGTTATGTCGGACACCTGGAAGTGGCTCCCCTACATCTCGCCCTAAAATGGTGTATAAGCGCTCTTGGAGTGGGGTCAGCGAAATTTTTTTTGCAGGACCGCCACCTTAAATGCAAGTTATAAAATTATTACTAGGTATATGCTTCCCACTATAATTCTGCAAGGCTGCCAAAAGAAAGTATTGCTTACCTGTTGCACTTATCTCACTCTTCAGAGATTTTTTTTTTTTAACAATTTACTTTTATATTCATTGTAGAACTAAAAAAAAGTGCAAAAATTAGGTCAGTGGGTCGTCTTAGGGGCGGAGTTATAAAGATACATTATAAAATTTTATAATGCATAGCTAATTAAACTGTACTGTGTGGGTACTCACTGTGCGCCACTCTACCGGCGTTTTATTGGGGCAGTCCACCGCGACAGAATTTAAAATTTGGGCGCACTCCATCCAATACCGTTTCATCAAACTTCGCCCTTCATTGGTGCGGCTGCAGTGGCCAAGCGCCAGGTCTTGGTGGTTTTCTAGATAGTCCATTAGGGCCGAAATTTGCTCAATTAGCACCATTATCAAATTTCAAAGCACTCAAATTAAAATAAATACGTAAACTTAACAAAACACCGGCCGCAGGTAGCAAGGAACAAAACAAACTCAAAAGGCAGTAATGTCACATTTGACTTTGACAGCTAAACAGATAAAAAATTATTGAGTTGTGGGTTTTTTGGTATTTACGAACTTCCTACTACTTTAGATTGCATAAAACACTAATAAATAATATGTAAAAATATATATAAATGAAATCTGGCATGAATAAATGTTAAAATTTAGTAGTAGTTTTAAAAAAATCATTTCTACTAACGGGTTTTACAATAATGGCAATACCACAATGCCAGTATAACACAATTCTATTACGAGACCATTGACCGACCAATGACCGACCATTATGAATTTAGCAGATTACGAACTTTTAGCAAAATGACAATTGGATCGTGTTGGAATGACGGATTTTATAAAAATAGCAGACTTGAGGCCCAGTTTTCTTGTAAACAATGTACCAATGCTTCAAAATCTGGGATATCTCTGCCATTAGCTACAAATGCATCTGCTGTTCTTTTGACGCATCCTCCAATTCCATCAGGAGCCCCCTTCCCATGTCCTGTTTCACTAAAGTGCCAAATAATATTTTCTACACCAAGTTCTCTGCTCAAATATTTTGCAATTAAAAAAAACATGGACTTATTTCTATATTGCGATGAAGGGCCATCGCTTTGAAAATGCATAGTTGTTAAATTCGGGATTTTACTTTTTATATGATCTATTAAGGGTTTGAGATGTGCGCAAATAAAAACTGGATCATGTCTCAAATTTTTAGATATAGAACAAAATGATTGAATAGAATCTTTGTCATGTGTGCCATGTGAATATAAAACAGAAGTATGCAACGAAATTTGGGGTTTAGAGCCACCAAAATGTGCTGATTGCACTTCTTCAGAGTACTTACAATTGTAATTTTCGGAGAAGTCCATATGGAGCAGTGCTTCATCTTCGGCAAGCTCATTTTTTATTTTTGTTACAACTCTGTGCTGATTTATAATATTTAAAACGTGATTCATAAACTTAGGCAGCTTATCTTCAAGAAAAATCATAACAAAATTTTTACATTTCGACGAGAAAGATTCTTTCACAGTTTTTTGGCATAACTTTTCCTGGCCTTTTATAACAATTGGGACTTTTTTAGTGATCCATCTTTCACAAGTAATCATCACATCATTAGAATACCCATTTAGCTTTATTGACTTATTCTTGCAAAGACTGCATTGTCTAGCTAAAGACTACCAAACGGAACTTCGACAAACGCTACTACGACATGATTTTACTTCGACATTACGGAACTCCGACACGTCTTTACTTCGACATGCCTTTATTCCGACACTACTCTACTTCGTCAAGACGTTGCTTCGACATGACTTAACTACGAAATGATGTGACTTCGACATCATCCTACTTCGACAATAATGCTAGTTCGACATGATTCAATTTCGACATACTCTACTCCGACATGCTGTACTTCGACAATATCTTAAATCGACGTGATGCGTCTCAGACACGATGCTAATTCAAAATTATTCTGCGACGTTGGGAAACAACTGAACTTGCGTATTTTTTTTATAGGTACTATTATCGTTTTAATTTTAAGGACGTTCAAACAAACAAATTCTTCAGCTTTATTATTAGTATTAATTAGTATGTAATAACTTATGTGGCTCCACTTCCGCATTATGTTGAAGTAAAATCTACTTAGTATAGAGTAAAATCTTCTTTGATTTATATTTTTCTTAATATGGATCTGTCACCGTTGGACAGCGTTTCGATTAGAACATGCTAGCTAGACGAAATTATTTATTGGGGTAGGTATTTTGTCAAAATATTTTGGCAAAAATTACTAAGCCTTACACTAGAACTTATATTTACAGTAAAAATCTAAAAACTAAGAAGGAAGTTTACTTGTAGGTTTTTTGTGAACTTCTCTATCCTTACCAGTAGTTGACATTAGCGCAAAATAATTCTTGGAATTGGGACAAATGGGGGTGTGACAACTACATAGTGGCTAGGGGATCAGACAATAAATTCATGGAAATTCAACAGTGATTTTTGTCCAGCTAGCATGTTCTAATCGAAACGCTGTGCGTTGATCGGTGTTTATTGACTGACAAATATAGAAGAATCAACGGAAAAGAATACAAATTAAATTAATATGTGTTCTTGTAGAATTATAAAGTCACATAAGGGAAAAGAGCAATTAGTTTTTGACGGTTTCATATACTGCATAAACCAAATTCGAAATAATATATACTACTGGCATTGCATAGAAAAATGCAAACAATACTGCGACGTATGGCTGAAGACTTTCAAAGATGGAGATGAGCACCATGTGGCAAATAAAACAATTAAAAAACATTCCCACATGCCACAACCTGAACTGGTGCAGGTGCGAACACTACAGAACGCTATAAAGCATAAAGCTGTTTGCTGTGGAGATCGCCCGTTGCAAATAATTCAACGGTGCAATTACGCTATTCCATCCACCAGTTCTCCATTCATGCCGAATAAACCCGCCATGCAAGCTATGATTCACCGAGCCAGAAACCGAGATATTCCTAAACTACCCGACACACTTGAGGAATTGGTTATACCCGAGGAATACCAGACTTTGAATGGCAACCAATTTTTGATCGCCCATTACAATTTTAAAGGAGAAACTGTGATTCTTTTTGGAACGGAAGACAACTTAAAATTACTTTTTAAAGCTGATTTTTGGATTATGGATGGAACTTTTAGATGCATTCCCGAACTGGTTTACCAGCTTTACACAATACATGCTATCGTGGGAGAAAAAGACTCGACTCATCAGATTTTACCATTGGTGTATGGACTTCTGTCAAGCAAGAGTGAGCACTGCTATCAATTTTTTTTTGAGATATTGAAACTTCACACTAATAATAGAATTGGCCTAAAATTGGAACCAAAAATTATCATTACAGATTTTGAAAAAGCCGCTATTAACGCGTGCAATCATAGCTTTCCCAGGAGCCAACACAAATGTTGTTTTATTCATTTCGGTCAAATTATTTGGCGGCGTATAGAAAAAGCAGGTCTTTCAGAAAGATATAGGTCAGGACAGCCGGTTTGCTCACAAACTAAGGCACATTCCAGCATTAGCTTATTTACCACCTGAGGAAATCCCCGAAGCGTATAAACTTATTAAAGAAAATGTACTGCCCAAATGCGCTGAACCACTTTGTGAGAAATTTGAAAAAGATTTTATAACTGGAACACGCCAATGTGTATCAAATGTAAGCAATTCAAAAGTTTGTATTCAAGATCTCCCACCCAGGTTCTCACCTGAAATGTGGTCCATCGCCGATTCAATTGCATGCAATGTTCCAACAACTCCAAATGCTTGCGAAAGTTGGCATTTCAGATGGAACACGCTGCTTAATAGAAAGAGAATGAATATTTTTAAAACTATTATCGAGTTAAAAAAAGAGCAAAGAAACACAGAAAATGAAATATCTCGGATAAGAGCTCAAATAAAAAAACCGAGTTACAGTCGACAGAAGAAACACGACGAAAGATTAAAATACCATTTAATAATGAAGGAAACAATGCCAACGATTGACTTTTTAGAAGGAATTGCCTACATTATGTAGATAAAAAAAAATGGGTGTATTTTTACAATTATTATGGAGTTGAAATTGCGTGAATTTGTTTAGTTGACAGAGATTTTGTCACCATTTTTGTTTTGATTTTTTTTTGAAAAAAAAATTGCGTGAATTTGTTTATTTTAGTTGACAGAGATTTTGTCACCGTTTTTGTTTTGATTTTTTTTTTGCTATATTTAAGCTATTATACCTATGCTGTTTTAATAAAAAAAATTCTAAAGTACAAGTTTTTATTTATTCCAAATCATCCCTTATCCCCATATTTATAAATAAATAATGATTTAATTATATAAATAATTATTAAAAACAAAATTTAAAATAAAATAAAATAATTATTTATAATAAAATTATTATTTAATTAAATAAATAATTATTAGACAAAAAAACAATATGCCAAAATCGTTGTGCCAAAGAATATTAGGAAAAAAACATGCAAGGGTCCCGTCTGAGACGCATCACGTCGATTTATGATATTGTCGAAGTACAGCATGTCGGAGTAGAGTATGTCGAAATTGAATCATGTCGAACTAGCATTATTGTCGAAGTAGGATGATGTCGAAGTCACATCATTTCGTAGTTAAGTCATGTCGAAGCAACGTCTTGTCGGAGTAGAGTAGTGTCGGAATAAAGGCATGTCGAAGTAAAGTACTGTCGAAGTAAAGACGTGTCGGAGTTCCGTAATGTCGAAGTAAAATCATGTCGTAGTAGCGTTTGTCGAAGTTCCGTTTGGTAGTCCTAGCTAAACAATCCTTCTTTAAATTACCTTCACAACACATACTTTTGACTAGGCTGATTGCAGAATGTTCATTTATTATTGCTGCTTTTTTTAACGCTGTAACCATTAGTTCCATATTTGTATGTGTCACACACAAACAGGGTGTTCCTCTTGTTGGCGTTTGGAATTAAAACCCAAAATGGACGATGTCGGCAGAAAAGAGCATAAGAAATTTTAATTTGAGTTTCCTCTTTAAACTTTTCATTTAGATTGAGCATTGTGTCATTAAGTAATCTAATCTTCTTCTTTTTTTTCTTTTTCGTAATGGTTTCTTTTTTCCCAGACGTAATTCGACTAGATTCGTCTTTTTCGAAGAACTTGCAAACAGCTTCCTTTACTTCTATTTGTTTTCTTTTACGTCTTGAAACCCTTAATTCAGCAGTTGGTTCAGCAGTTATTTTATCGTAATGTCGGTTTGAGCGTAACAATTTCATCCTTTTATTAGCCAATAAGTTTTCTAATTGCAAAATTCTCTGCCTGAGATGCTTATTTTCTAGTTTGAGATTTCGCCTATTTTTTTCTGCAAGTCTTCTACCTATGGAAGTTCTAGAAGATGCTGTAGATAACTGTGAAACTGGACTCGAAGGAGGAGTATCATCATTCAGAATTCTCTGCTCAGTAGCTTTGAATCTTTTTACTTTATTACGATGAGTTTGTGCGCGCTCTCGCCATTTTTTTCTTATTGCTTTTTGTGCTCTTGGTGTGTAGTCTTTGATGAATTTTATTTTCCCTGCTTCTTTTTTCTTTTTGTATCTTTCTCTATCCTGTTGACGTCTTTCTTCCAGTTCAACTTCAGTCATTTTTTCTCTTTTCTTTCGTATCCAGGCCTTCTTTTGCTCTTTTAAACGCTCTTTTTTTTCTTTCTCTGACCGCCTTTTACCTGCCATAACTGTAACACCAGAAATAGTCTTACAATTCACTTCTGTAGAAAACCAATCACTCCTGTCGAAAAGGATAATTCAAAAGCAGTGCAGTGTTTTAAATCTTTCCGTCACTTTAAAAAGCAGCACCGTGCGTTAATTAAACTATAAATGCATATTTCTTATGATTATAAAAGGTATAATTTATAAGGAAAACAAGTCATTTCTGTAGAAAGCTACATCAACAGGAGTGAGTTCTACAGAAGTGAAGTTTTAACATAAAAATGCGCTTTCGGTTCATAATTTTAGGTTATGAAATCTAGATTCACTTGATTTCGATAGTTAACCAACTTACTAATGAGGCCATACGCAAATTATATTTTTAAATTGTTTACTTACTTTTTTTAGTTGAGTACAGGAATGAGGAATGAACTTTGACACTGATGTAGAACGCCTATAGAACTTTTTAAATCCCTGAACTGCAACACTTGCGAAAATATGGCCGACACTAAATAAGACATGACATAGTAAAGGGTTGCCAAGGATAGAAGATACTGTTGCTACTTGAAAAATAAAAAGTATACTATTTTGGCAATTTATTTCTACAGGCGTGATTATTTTTCACGAACATTGTAGTATGTCGAATAACTTAAAAAAAAATTAAGATATATTTTTAATATGTTACTGGTTGTTTCTTTGTCATATAGTTTACACACGAATTCATTAGATATACATATCGAATATTTCTAAATATTTGTTTGAGACACGTCAATGTTATCACCTATGTCGCGAACATTCTACAGGACGTGAGTAATCACGTATTGTACTGCAAAAAAAAAAATTGTTAATTAATTTTGAAAATTGTTATTTGGGATGTTAGATAAGGTCATGAAGTTGAAAAATTAAGTTTTGAAAGAAGTTGAAAAATAGAGAGTAACGACATATTTCAAGTGAACACAAATTTAGTGTTTCGGTAGAATGACCCATAAGAGCAAGTATATAAGCACCTTGTACTCATACATATAAACAGCTGACGACTAGCTTTAAGAAACGTAATAATAAACATATTTTCCTATTAGAAAAATATTCATGTACCCAACTTACCTAGGGCTACCTTTATTTCCTCTTACACATACCATACAAGCGCATAAGGGCTGATATAAAGTAAATAAACACTTTACATAACCGAGAAATCTAACTAGATTCCAAACAACAAGTCGGCGACAAGTCGCAACCTGTTCTAAAAACCGTTAGACATCTACATCACACCACACCATATCCTAGGCACACTAATACAGATAATGGACTCGCCCAGAGGAGCAGGTTTCAACTTGCAACACTCACACATACAAAACATCTACGAGAGTTTACAAAACACAACCATAAGAAATGGCCTCGCCCGGGAGCAGGTTGCAACTTGTCCGCAAGAACAACTTACGCTTGACCGAAATATCAAAACCTAGGCAGCTACTATTGGTCTAGGCGACTAAAATATAATTAACCTATCTCAGACCCACACACAACTTGCGCTATGGTAGAATAATACTTAAGCTCTACAATCAAAATCATAGCTAGTTTTTATATTTTTTACCTTTATTATGTAATAGTTATAAGTGCGCGGCTCAAAGTGATTATACAGTATTTCCTATTTTATGTGGTGTTTCTATGTAAATCCCCAATAACTATTAAACAAGCTTTTTCAACATTGTTTTTTTGAAAAATTGTGTCCGTCAGAATGAACGGTCACTAGGCGTATTTAACGTTGAATTTATGTCAAATAAATGCTTCCCTATTGCTTCAATTTGCTTCCTATTCTCAAACACTTGCTTCCATCGTATTCTAGAAGAAAAAAAAACATTTTAAGGGTGACCGTTCATTCTGATGTCAGGACGGCCGGTCACCGAGTCGTAGGGTCCCTGATAAATAGAAGTATTGAAATTCACGGTGGCCATTAATTACTTCCCGTTTGCTTCTCTCAATGTTTTACAACGACAATACTGTTACTATCACGGCAACAAAGATATCAACAAAAGTGTTGTTTATCAATATCTTTAGCGCCTGACAAAAAAAAAAGCAAAACTCTTATTTAACATTGCAGTTATGCTTGTGTAGGCGATAAACCTATCATATTGTATCGGTGGCCTATAGCTAATTAATTTATAATATATGCTAATAATTATGTTTTTAAAAAGAAGTCCCTATCGTATTTAGTGACAAAAATTCAGAAAAATGTAATAAATACCTTTAAAGATAATATTTCAATTCTAAAGGAAGTGTCTAATGCAGCTATTCAACAATAAAGAGTAGGAAGAAAATACATATGTGACAACAGTTTATTTTTTATATTTTTTTCATATACATAATGCAATGTGGTCTGACAACCAGTCTAACCAAAGGGTATCGTATTACCCAGTTACTGGGTTGTGGAGGTCAGATAGGCAGTCGCTCCATGTAAAATACTGGTATTCAGCTGCATCCGGTTAGACTGGAAGCCGACCCCAACATAGTTGGGAAAAGGCTAGGCAGAAGAAGACATAATGCAATGTGGTACCACCTTCTGAGTACTCCTTACAACTCTCTTACTTAAATCATCATAACATTCCCATACATTTCCACGCCTACAATGTGCTCTATAGTGACCCATTGTACCAATAGCAGGCGGAACAAATTCAATGATCGAAAGCAATTCATATTCGTTTTGCTGTAAAACCAACCTTGGAGGCGCTTCATGTACACACGGCTACACATCAAGCTATACATTTCCAGTTTATGCTGATCTCGCATTGTAGAGGATTTCCGTACAATGCGAGGTGAGCTTATACTGGAAATGTATAGCTTGATGTGTAGCCGTGTGTACAAACATCAGTTCATCCAGTACTTCAAAACTTATTTAATTCCTCAACTTCAATAGGGAATATGCATGTGATTCAAATATGGGTCAAATATTTTTTTCTATAAACTATGTTACTTCAGAATTATGCCTCCATCAATATTTTTAAATAAAATTTCTTTTTGAGCGAGAAATTAATTTTTAAAAAGTCCCAAAAAACTGTGAGTAATTCAAATACTTGAAAAGGCTAAGAGCGGATGTGACGTAACAATCCGGGATAACAATCAAAATGTCAATGTCAAGTCAATCAACAAGTGTCAAGTCAATGTCAAACGCTCATAGAAAAAGGAGTGTTTCACGTTGACTTGACAGTTGCTTGTCTGTTTCACGAACTGTGACGTCACCACACCAAGCGCGCCAAATGGAGGGCGTTTAAATAGCCCGGATCGGTTGGATATTTTTAAACATTTTTTTAACTACTTTAAATTGCTTTTTTGCCGTTGATTTTTTTTTAACTATTATTTGACGATGTAAACTATCGAATAAAAAAATAAAAAAAATACATGCATATTCCTTATTCAAACGACATGATACCATCACATGAAAGTCGACGGCATTGAGTCATTTCCATATTGTCGATGAGTGAACTTGCAGCTTCTTGAATATCAGCTACACTTTTATCGTGCAAACGTAAGACTGACACTTTCCTGGTTACTTTATTTATAGGACAGTCCAAGTTAGTACATGACATTTTTTCATCCGCACTGTAAAGACAGCAGTCAATCAGAATTTTATCAAAAATATATAGAACATTGCATTCACAATCTACTTCAGTCACATCTCCTCTTTGAACGTTTTTGAAATATTTTTCGGCAATAGATGATCTTATTTTATATGCTTCTTCACCGCTGTTTTTGTCACTTATTGTTCTTATTAGCTGACATAGCATATGTTCACTTCCCTGTATTGTTGGAGTTATGCTAGATCCATCAGTATATGCTGTAGCTAATGCTTGACAGACGGAGTCCAGGGCCTGCAGTCTCGACATAGATAGCGATCGCTATAAAACTGAATTTCGTCGTTAAGTCTTAAAGGGGTCCCTAGACGGACAACATTGCTTGACAAGCACCGGCCTGCAGTCTCGAAATAGATAGCGGGAAAATTGGAGATTATGATTAAATAAAAATAATTGTTTTTCTTGAAAATTGTATAGTGACTATGTAAATCCTACCTTGAAAACGTCATTTTTCATGGAAACTAATAAGTAGGAATAACCATTGTAAAGAATTAAAATATCTAGGGGCATTAAAGTGTGCCTCCTTGCAACACTTTACGTCGGTGTCAATAAAACTTTTTGACATCTGTGTTTGACATGAAATAAAAAATGACTTGATTTGAATGTCTGATTGTTGATTGTGTTCTTTGAGTTCTTATTACGCGTATTTCTTTAAACACTTCTACAATAAAATGTTTGGAGGACAACGCGAAGCAGGTGCAGCTGCAGGCCCGGCTCCGAGCGGCGTCAAGTAAGTCCTCAACATACAACACCTATTTTCGTATCTAATTTGTCGGTAGGTATCTAATATTGAGCGCTTTTTCTTTCTATTATTATAATCAACTACTGTAAAGATTTTGAATATATTCTACTTTACTTAAATATTTCAGTGGGCAAATTGATGCCCTCTTGTCCTGCATTGAGGCCCGCCCATACTTGCACACCCGTAAGTTTACGGGCCTTCAGGGCCGTGAAAATTTTGATGCGGGCTGGAAGGAAGTTGCCGAAGAGCTGAACCAGCTGCCAACTCTGCAGTGGATGACGGTAAAGTTTACACCCATTAGTTCAATACCTACATACAGTGCTAATATTACTAATCATATTTACTTCAAATGTTTATCATATTTTGTAGGTTTGGAGAGACTTTAAAAGCCAGGCCTGCAGTAAAGCTGCCCGGCTGCGTAAAGAAAGGGTGCAGACCGGCAACCGAGCCGTCACCACTGCTCCTCTAACTGAGGTGGAGAGAAGAATTGTGTCCCTCATCGGTGTAGAATATACCTTTGGGACCGAGTGCCCGGACGCTATGCCGGAGGAAGAAGTGAGTTCTGATGACAGTGTATGATAACATGATACATGTATACAACAGTTTATCTTCTGTGATATAAATAATATTAAAATCAAATACTTTTACTACCACATCTGAGGTCATCAGCCTACCTCAAACTCAATGTAAGTTTTTAAAATGAGCGCACAACAAAATGTATATTCTGTTTCAATTTTTATTATTAGTTGACCTAATTAGTCAACTAATAAAATTAAAATTACATTATTACAGACAGTGAATTAGAGTTTCCGGAGGTTGAGGAGAACCCTGAACTATTTGGTACTGCGGCACCAAGTGAAAGCCGGACAACGGTCATCATGACTTCACCACCACCACTCCCACCACCAATTGAGCAACAGGTGCAAACTGTTATACGGTCGCCAGCACCACAAATAAGTAAGTTTGAGTTTTGTTACACCTACTGTATTTTATTTCACTTATAACTTTACTCAACTGCGGTAGAGCATGAAAGGAGGGTAATGTTTTATTTATATATAATATTTAATTATTTCAGCAGCAAGTCTCACACCACAACCTACACCTACTGTACCACGAGAGAGGTCCACTCATAATAGGAGTAAGTTTAAATTTTTATTACCATGTAATGACATTAATGAGAAAGAAAGAAAGAAAAATTGTTTATTCTGCACAAACATAATAGTATATAAAAGGTGAATAAAAGTATGATTAATATTGGTTATTCAGATCTGAATCCTAGCCGCAGCGTTGACGAGCAGTATAGTTCAGCACGACGCGATTTTCATGCCATTGCAGATTCGAATGCTGAATCGATGAGGGTATGTTTTAGCATAAATTAAATTATCCTGAAATGTATCCCGTCCCTAACCCTTCAGGGCAAACCAGGTCTATGACATGTTGTGGTATTCAACAGCATGCTACAGAGAATTTGCAAACATTTCTCAATCCATCTGTGTTTTTAATTGCAGATGCTTGTAACTGCAGCAAAACTGCAAGCAGAGGCGGCAATTATGTTTGCGGATGCTGCCAAAATACAGGCAGATGCTGCCAAGACTCAGGCCGAGGCATCGCTATCACTGGCAAAGACTGCCGACAAAATTGCTGATGCCCTCATAAAATTATCAGAAAAGAAGTGATATTTTTTTCCGATAATTTCTTAATCTATAATTAAAAAATCATTGATTTAAAAATGTTTTTTATTCATCAAAGTAAAATAACTAATTAAAGCAAGTATCGATGAGACGCCTTTGAATGCCTTCTGCTACTGCTCTCCCAGTGCCAGTTACTAGGAACAAAAAATAAATAAGATAAGAATATGTTGGATTATTCTGATATTACCTAAAAAAAACATTTAGTTTGTACTAAGTGATGTATTGTGTTATCTTTGTGTTATTTATTTCTTTAATAAGAACACCAACAGCATGTGGATACAACATTGGCACACCTACAATATATAGTAGGTAGGTATTTAGGTAAAATATTATTGCTAATGCATACAGAAATTAAATAGGTGTAACATTAACATTCAAATATAAAAGAAATTAGAGAAATCAGTGAAGGTGAATCGTGATCCTTCATATTGTGTATGTGTAGTTTACACCGTATTAGGTTAATACATAGGTAATATTACTACACTCACAGGCACAATTAACCGCCCACCCTTATCGTTCGTCACTCTGTTTGTTTACGTTAACTATGGCTTATCCATTGTTTTTATTTTTTGTCAAGTGGGTACTTTAGCAATAAATTAAACACTATACCCTTATTTCGTTTCCTAAATTTGTGTCACCGACGGGTTTTCGGAATTTAGTCGTTGTTTAACATTGTTGCCGTTGCGTTACCGTGTTAACAATTCCTGTTATTTTCTGCCATAGTGTGTGAATATTGCTTAATTTGAGTTTTTAGTGTTTGCTAATTGTTTGTGACTGTAAAAAATGCCACTCGATGCGACTGGTGCCGCTAGGGCAGTGGCTTTAGCTGACGCTGGGTACAGCCAACGTTGCATCGCTCGTACACTCGGTGTACCTCGAACCACGGTACGGGATGCCATCAGACGATTTCGGGAGACAGGCTCATACACCCGCAGGCCAGGTCAAGGCCGCCATCGATGCAATTCAACGCGAGATGACCGCTTCGTTGTCAGCAATGTGTTGAGAAATCGCTTTTGCACCGCTACTGAAGCTCGTACGCGTCTTTTTGAGGTGAGAAATGTCAGTGTTAGTGAACGTACCATAAGAAGAAGACTGGCAGAAAGGAATCTGAGGGCGTTTCGTCCAGCTCGCGCCCCACAACCGCTCCCACAACACCGTAGAGCTAGACTTGCTTTTGCACGAGAATATGCTGACTGGACTATGGAGGAATGGAAGAACGTACTGTTCTCAGATGAGAGCAGAATAGCCTTAAGAGGTCCAGATGGACGTCAGCGTGTCTACAGGCGCCAAAATGAAAGGTTCGCTCCATGCGCTATAACAGAAACAGTGGGTTACCAGGGAGGGTCCATAATGGTTTGGGGAGGTATTTCTTACGAGGCTCGTACCGATCTTGTTGTGTTCGATAGAGGCAGTGTGAACGCTCAAAGATACGTGGAGGAAGTTATCGAAGACCATGTCATCCCTTTCGCACCATTCATTGGTGAGAACTTTAGATTAATGCATGACAATGCACGTTGCCATACCGCAAGATCTGTCACCGAGTACCTTAATGAGGTCGGGATTCAAGTTTTACCATGGCCGGCACGCAGTCCCGATCTTAACCCTATTGAGCACATTTGGGACAACCTCAAAAGACGTGTCCGAGCAAGAGTACCAGCCCCTACGACCTTACGAGAGCTCAAGACAGCTGTGGTAGAGGAGTGGCACAATATCCCCCAATCAGATATCCAAGATATCATGGATGGATTGCCAAACCGGCTCCAAGAAGTCATTAGAGCCCGAGGCGGCAACACCCATTATTAATTTTATTTTTTTTGTTTAGTTCGACAACTTTTTTCGAAATTAAAATTTTCTAAATTTTCATCAAACCATGCAAAAAATCGTCCCAACCCACCAACAGATTTCAAACGTATCTCATTTAATACATCATAGTAGCATGATCATTTTTTATTATGACGGCATCACCGTAAGTCATGGGGATAACGTGCAAAAAAAAATCTTGTTCACTTTTTTCGGTACAGTTAATTGTAAAAAACTGTTCAGGAACACTATTTAACTATAAAAAAAACTATTGATAGAGAACAGCCGTGAGACGCACAGAAAAAAAAACGGTCTTATCTCGCTACACCCTCCCCCCTTGCTCTGCTAACAACCTGCGCGCGCGCACCTCAGTCGTGATCTGTACGTTCCGCTGTGTTCACGTTGTTTATCTGTGCGATATCGGCTTGTTTGCGACTATTACTGACCCCTGCTTGTTTATTGGACCTTTTGATTGCTTTTCGATTACCGTGGCACGTTTATTGGACTGTGATTTTTACAACTATGGAGACAGGACGGCGATGTGTGATGTGCCCTAGATCAATTTTAAGACAGAGGCGACACTTGCTACAAGATACTTTGCGTCAAAGTAGTCCTGAGTTGGTGGCCTACATTTCGCAAAATGGATTGACACAAGCAAGTCATTATAAAACAGTCTCTAGTATATCGATAACTATTAGATACTTATAATAAGTAAGCAGAATTAGAATATAATATAAGGGGGCATTTTTACGATGCTGTTTTGTTACATTTTTTAAGTACTTCGATATTATATAAAACACTTAATATAATAACACTGTTCTACGATCCACAGCAAACAGTGTTGTTTAAGAAGTTTAGATATAGTGTTTGCGTTAAGAACTTGTACACACTTCTACACATAGTAATGATGAATAGTTTATATTTTTAGATAGTACCTAACCTGCAAACTATAATGTTTTAAACTGACGGGAATAGTTAGCATTTCAAAATGATACTGCACCATGTTACAAACAATAACATTATTTTTGATCTCAAATATTTATTTCAAAAGTGTTTACAAGGTCCAAAAAATATGTCAACCTTTTGATATTTTATTTCATTGAAAGCTTGAAATATTTTATTCTCACTAGTAGTTGCCTTAATATTTAAGTTCTTATTTGTAGTAGGTGTCCTATTGTTTTTTGCCTTAAATTATAACATTTATAACTAAATAACATATTTCCTTTGCAGATATTATTCAATAACGTCATGGCAGTATGTCATAGATGCTGGCAGAGAGCCAACAATGCTATTCGTCAACATCGCCGTGAAGACGTTCCCTTGGTTGTCGAAGGTCCAGAACCAGAGCCCCAAATCGATGCTGACAATCAAGAACCTCTCAATGTTGCAGAAACTCAAGATCGTCAGGACAGTCCAGAGGAAGATACACATGAATTCTATGTTCGTGATTACGTAAGAGCACCAAATACTTCAAATGCCTGTATATATAGGCAATGTAGACATGAAAATCTAAGACGAGTACCTGTGTCAATCAAGCTACATCTAGTTTGCCATTATCGATTATATATTCCACCAAGTTCGCGAATATGCGAAGAACATTTAAATAACAATGAGTTCGAGGAGTTACTGGATAATGTAAACGTTACACATCATTTTAACGCTTCCTTTTTTAGTGACATGTCGAATATCTTAATAGAAGCAATCAATAAAAGATTAAGATTTGATTTTGAATCGTCAAGTGCACTAAATGACAGTGATTTTCATTTTTGGACTGGAGTTACTTTAGAACAATTTAATACAATTTTAGAAGAAACGCCATCTCTCGCCGTAAGAAGCAGACGTCCGCGCTCAGTTCTCGGCGCTTATTTAACAAAACTAAGAACTGGAGAATCAAACGAGCGACTTGCTACCCTTTTCGGTGTGACACGTCAAGTGTTAGAATATCGACTAAAAATAGCGCGACAATGTCTTACTCGTGAATACGTTCCAAGACATCTTGGCCTAGACCATATTTCTAGGGAAGAGCTTCTGAAACCTATTTTTACCAAAAAATATTTTCGGAAATGAAGAAAATACAAAATTAATTATTATCGCAGATGCAACCTATGTGTACATCGAAAAAAGCACGAATTTCTTGTTCCAGAGGAAAAGTTATAGTCTCCACAAGTTCCGTAACTTATTAAAACCATTCATTCTAATTAGCAGCGATTAGAGATGGGTAGCTATTCTAATAACTAGCCAAATAACGGCTACTTAAAAAATAGCCACGGCTATGGTATCCGTCAACACGATAGCTAGCTATTGGCTACTGGCAAACTCGACAACTGACAAGTTATAACTATTTCGTTCAGCCGTCTGGGTAGCCGACTCACGACTGGCTATTGGCTACTCCGCTACTCCGGCTACTAGCCGTACGTAAACCGATACCGATAGCGCGGCGATAGCTGTAATAGCTGTGTGTGCGCGCGCTGCGACTGACTCATGAGTAGGACTAGGAAGGAAGAGTCGCGAGTGTAAACTTCATTCGCATCGCATATCTCTTTCTCACAATAGTCACAATATTATAGAGAGAAAGAGAGGTCATTATACTTAGTAATTTCGTTTAGACGAATTTACGAAATACGATAGTTTAAAGTACCTAGTTAGAATTTAGATAGTTTGTCAGATGTAAAGGTAAACAAAATAAATAAATATTTGATAATTATTGTATGTATAAAATGACTTTTTGCCTTTTTATTTCAATGACTTTAAAATGAAATGAACTTCCCTTCATACTTTCTTCAGGCTTAGGACTGACGATGAAACATTGAGTACCGCTAACATACAAAATATAACATCGGCGTATTTAAAGGTTCATTTGATTTTATGTACAAATTTGGAATTTATATTTACACTTATTTTTTTTTATATTATACACTATACAGTTATTAAATAAATTAAGTAATCTTTCTTTACACTTATTTATATGTAGTTACTTGTTATCATAGGTATGTTTATTTTATTCTTTACACGTTACGCGATTACCATTTAAAGCGTTCTGGATCCATGTTGACATTTAAAAACATTAACTTCTGCACTTTAAGGGTCGTAAGTCTCGTTCGCCGATCGGTTAGGATTAACCCTGATTTCGAAAACATCCTTTCACAGGGAACTGAGGTGGCGACTATGTTGCAATGGGTTTTAACAATCCATGCTAAATTCGGATAAATTTGGCGATGAATTTTCCACCACCTAAGTGGATCGTTTAATTCTCCAGATGGTGATTTAATGGGAAGTGGATCATCATTAAGATACATATCAACTTCCTTGACAGCCTTCGAAAAAGGAGTTCCAATGGTGTGGTTGGTGACAATAATACTGTCTAAAATGTTAAACGGCGAGTATTTGTCCCTTCCCGCTGTTGTTGCTACTGGAGGAAGTGGTTGAAGAGTCGCGGTGTTTTTATGTATTTGAGATTGCACCATTTCTATTAATTTACTTTTCGTCGAAGCAGCCGTTGACTGATCTTCAAAAGCCTTTAATTTAAACTTTGGATCCAAGAGAAGGCAGAGTGAAAATGTTCCACTCTTCTCGATATTTTTAAATCTTTCTTCTAGTCCTTTCTTTAAATTAACCGCTACCAAGAAGACAGCATCACAAAGGACATCAATAAATTGAGGCTTTCAGCCAAACATCTTGTGTATACGACCACTGAACCGGCTGTGATATAATGTTCACCACTCACAGTGCGTGTAATTTCCTCGAATGGTCGCAAAACTAGGCACACTTCTCTAAATGCCTTCCATTCTTCGAGAGATATTATCGGAAGATCTTTATTCATTATTGCCATGGTAGCACGCAGCGGTTCTTCCAGTTCTACAAATCTCTCTAACATAAAAAATATGGAGTTCCACCTGGTTTGGCATTCTTGCTTCAACTGTTTCGGCGGGAGTCCGTGGTCCACCAGATATTTCGCTAATTTATCCGCAGCGGTAGTGCTCTGCTTAAAGAAACGCACTATCACCTTTACCTTGGTAATCGATGACTCCAGCGATTTCAGCCCATCTTGCACTATAAGGTTTAATGTATGTGCGTAACATCCGTAGTGCTTTTACTGTAAAATGTCTCTCATTGCCTTTAACATGGACGACGCGTTATCAGTAACGGAAAAGTAAATTTTTCTAAAAATGCCCCATTCTTCACAGATACGTTTTATCTCAGCTGCAATATTTTCAGAAGTATGGTTTCCAAAAAATTTGCAACAGTCCAGCAACACGTTTTTGATTTCTAAGTCATTATTAATGTTCAGTTCCGTGTTTAGCTTCTACCGAGAACGGACGTGTATCATTCGCGCGCGGGTGCTCTAGTTTTGAGTAATTCGCTGGCACATCACAATAACACCGTCATCGCCTCGTTGCGAAATCGGTTTATCAAGGTCGCCGCGATGACCCAGTTTTTAATTATGTAAACAGTGCAACAAAACTATTGTCAAGGTGAAGTTTCTACTTACCCTACAATGTCGCCACCTAAGATAAAAATTAAAACTGATCTGGAAAAGCTGTTGTATGACAGTTACATCCATGAAAAATCAGAGAGAGAAAAAATGGAACTTCTTGTCAATGATCTGAAGGTCCAAATAGAAGGCCTCCAGCGACAAGTCCAAACCCTCCAGATAGAAAATCCAAGCTCCAAGGTACAAGGAAATAATAACTCTAAGGAGTTGGAAACCAAGAGCAAAATACAATTTGCTCAATCTGAAAAAGAAAATGTCGAGTACTGCACAGACGAGGAAGAACTCGCAAAAGAGACTGAGTGGATTAGGGCCAAAAGTAGGAAGAAAAGGAAGCTAAACACCTCCCTCTCTCCACAACAACAACCCGGAACAAGTGCCCAACAACAGCAAGAATGTATGAAAGAACAAACAATAGTCAAAAAAGTGCCTTTACCACCGCCAATCATAATAGACGGAGTCAAGAACTACCAAATGTTCTACGACGTACTAACTGAAACCCAACCAAAAGGATCATTCACCGCAAAAATGATGAATGGAGATTGTGTGAAGATCAACGCCAAAA
Source organism: Lithophane socia (assembly GCA_947522985.1). Lineage (NCBI taxonomy): Eukaryota > Metazoa > Arthropoda > Insecta > Lepidoptera > Noctuidae > Lithophane > Lithophane socia. The sequence goes on from OX383280.1 coordinate 6,129,845, forward strand.
CAGAGGACTCTTATAGAGCAATTGCTCGGCTTTTGTCAGAAAAAGAATACCTCTGGCATTCATACGAGAACAAACAGGCTCGACCAATAAGAGTTGTAGTGAAAAAAATACATTCATCTTGCCAGCCAGATCGAATAAAAAATGATTTAATGTCGCAAGGTCTAAAAATAGAAAAAGTGGACCACAAGTTGAGTTGGAAGACTAAAGAACCACTCAATATGTTCGTCTTATCATTTAACAATGACGAAGATGTCAACAAAATTTATGGCATCAAGCACATTTTAGGGTGTAAAATTGAAATACACCCTCTGAAAAATCCGAAACTCATTCCTCAATGTAAGAGATGCCAGGCATATGGACATACTCATAAATACTGTAAAAAAGAGCCAAGGTGTGTAAAATGCACTGGCAAGCATCTTACAGCCAACTGTACTAAATCTCCGCAAGAAAAACCAAAATGCGTCCACTGCGGCTTACCCCACCCCGCCAACTACAGAGGGTGTGAAGTAGCCAAGGAGATGCAAATTATGAAAAATAAAAACATCAAAAAGAAACTTGTTGTGCCAACTGCCCAACACTCTTCCATAAGAAATCCTGCAAAACAGGCACGTAATGAGAGTTCTCAGACAACTGCAAAACCTGTTCAAGCAAGTAGTTCATATGCGCAAGTTGCAAAATCAGGCACGCAAACTTCGAATTTGGAAGATAAGATAAATCAAATCTTAAAGTGTATTACTACATTTGACAAAAGATTAGAGAAGCTAGAATCCAGCACCAAAACAGCTGTCATTAATAACCAAAAATGAGTAACTCACTAAAAATAATGGCGTGGAACTCCAACGGGCTCCTCAAACATCAGAATGAGTTACAGGCAGTCCTAGAGACAGAAAATATAGACGTGTGTTTGATCTCCGAAACGCACTTCACTAGCCAATCTTTTATCAAACTTAGAGGATACAAAGTATATAACTCGCTCCACCCTGACAACTCCGCCAGAGGAGGTAGCGCAGTTATAATCAAAGAAACCATCAATCATTACGAGCAGAGTAAGTTTGAAGAACCAGACATTCAAGCCGTGGCAGTATCTGTTAAAACCAAATTTTGTCACGTTTCAATAGCGGCCGTATACTGTCCTCCAAGGCACATGATAAGAAAAGAGCGTTTTTTGCAATTCTTTGAACTTTTAGGCCAGAGATTTATCCTAGGTGGTGATTTCAATGCCAAGCACACGCACTGGGGATCAAGACTTACCACAACAAAGGGAAGGCATCTATTAAATGCAGTTAAAGACACACATTGTGAAATTATGAGCACAGGCAAACCAACATACTGGCCCACTGACCACCAGAAAATACCAGATCTTATAGACTTTTTCATATGCAAAAATATATCCACCACTTACGTCAGTTTGGAGGAAAGTTTTCATATGAATTCGGACCACTCCCCGATTATCTTAAGACTTAGTCAAAAAATTCTACTAAGAGAAAGCCATTTAACCTTGGTTAATAAGTCTACAGATTGGGACAGCTTTGCCCTTGATCTAGATAATATTATCGACCTAAAAACTCCATTACAAAATCAGGATCAGCTGGACTCAGAAGTAAACAAATATGTTGTTAATATCCAACAATGTGCGTGGAACAACACGCCACAATTAAAACGGAAATATAAGGGACATATCTATTCCAAGGAAATTGTGAATTTGCTATCTGAGAAAAGAAATCAAAGAAAGCGGTGGCAACAAACAAGGTGCCCGCGGGATAAAACATTATTAAATAATCTAACTAAACGATTAAAGAGGAAGATTCTACAATTTGAGGATGAATGTCTGAATACCAACCTTGTGCATCTAACCAACGACAAATCAACTGATTACACTCTTTGGAAAGCGACAAAAAAATTGAAACAGCCGATTATGCATATACCGCCCATCAGAAGCAGTGACGGAAAATGGGCCATAAGCAACGAACAAAAAGCGTTTAGGTTTGCCCAACACTTAGAAGGTACTTTTCAACCAAATGAAAGCTCCATAGAAATATCTGAGAGTGAAAAGTTATCACAAAATCAAAGAATCCGGCTTGTGACTCCTAAAGAAGTTCTGAGAGAAATTCAAAATAACATTAGCTCAAAGAAATCCCCGGGTTACGATCTCATTACGGGAGAAATTCTAAAACACCTCCCACGCAAAGCCATAGTAAAGCTGACCAGACTTATCAATGCTGCATTTATGCTAAAACATGTACCTGAGCCATGGAAGGTTGCTGAAGTCATTATGATTGCGAAGCCTGGGAAACCACCCCATGAAGCATCTTCATATAGACCCATTTCCCTGTTGCCCGTATTATCAAAACTATTTGAAAAACTGTTATTAAAACGGTTAAAACCAATAATAGAAGAAAAAGAACTAATACCAAACCATCAATTTGGCTTCAGGGAACAACACTCTACAATAGACCAGGTACACAGAATAACTAACATTATTGAAAAAACACTAGAAAACAAGGAAGTCTGCGCCACCGTATTCCTAGATGTCGCGCAAGCTTTTGATAAAGTATGGCATGAGGGTCTGATATCTAAACTCAGACGCATGCTACCTTCAGAATTTGCAGATATTCTAGAGTCATATATTAGTAACAGAATGTTTAGAATAAGGCAAGAGGATGCATATTCCGAGCTAAAAACTATAAAAGCTGGGGTACCTCAAGGAAGTGTGTTAGGCCCAATCCTGTACTTCCTGGCCCAATCCTGTACTGTACAACACCATTGCGACCTTTGCAGATGACACTGCTATTATGGCTACTGGATCAAGCCACAAAGAAGCAGTAGAAAAAGTTCAAATAGCTGTGAACAAAGTTTATGACTGGACACAAAAGTGGAAAATCAAGCTGAATGAGTCAAAATCAATACACATTGACTTTACTAACAAACACTGCGATTACCACCCAATCTATATAAACGGTATGCAAGTGCCATATGCTAATACAGCCAAGTACCTTGGCATAACTCTTGATGCCAAGCTGCGATGGAAATGTCACGTCAAAAAGAAAAGACAGGAACTAGACATACGTTACAAAAGTATGTATTGGTTACTCGGAAGGAAATCCTGTTTATCAATACATAATAAAATGATATTATACAAGCATATTCTTATGCCAATTTGGACGTACGGTATCCAACTTTGGGGCTGTACTAAACTAAGCAACGCTAAAATAATACAAAACTTCCAGAATAAAGTACTCAGGGATGCTGTAAATGCACCATGGTATATTAGAAATGACAACCTCCATCGAGATCTTAAAATGGAACTTGTCCCCACAATCATCCAAAAATTTGCTGAGGCCCACGAACACAGACTTCACCGACATGTGAATGTCGAGGCAATCCAGCTGCTAGATAACACGGACATAGTGCGTAGGCTAAAAAGAACTAAACCATTTGAGTTAGTGTAGTGTATAAAAAATAGTAACAATGCTGTGCTATACATGTAACACATGAACAAAGTGTTTTCATCAATTATCAGACTCTAAGAAAGTGCTACGAAATTGTGTAAAAGTGCAAATTGACACTATTCTTAGTTATAACATAATCTATCTCGTAAAATATTAAGTTAGAGTTAAATTGCTTATTAGCCTATTAGGCTAGATTGTAATCCATTACTAAGAACGTTTGAAGATTTGTTCTTATTAATCAAAAAAAAAAAAAAAAAAATTATTAATGTAGTGCCCTGTAACAGCTATATAGCTGTCCGCAGAGGTGGATGTCCACAAGTCGGTAGTTATACAAATAGTTTCGGCTTTTACAGCTACTTTGTTATGTATACTCATTTTGCACTTGTGGTAGATTTCCGGAAGCAAGCTGTTACTGATCGTTTTGCGTGTCGGTAAAACATACCCTGGGATCCACCTTGAATACTTTATTATTATTTATTTATTTAATACTTTAAGCACACAAATGTACAGAGGCGGACTTAATGCCGTAGGCATTTTCTACCAGTCAACCTTTGGGTGATGCAGAGACAAACAGTGGTAGGTGCAATAACTAAAGTGTGGAATAAATATTTATTTAAATACTTGAAACAGTTAAAACTATATATGTATATATATATATAATATATAATAATCCTAAATATATATATGTATAAATATAAGAACAAATAAATACACATAACTACACGAACATACTAAAAGAAATAAGACAAACAATGGGAAAACATTACCGTTGTGATGATACTGCCAGCTTCTTGCGAATGTGCTCGCGAACTTTAACTTTAAAGGATAATCGGTTGGTTGCCATCCTGATTTCCTGGGGCAGCGCATTCCACAGAGAGATAGATTGAACGAAGAAGGAAGAGTGAATGAAATCAGTGCGGTGAGTGGGACATTGGAGAAGACGATTGTGTGATGAACGTAGAGTTTTATTGTGGTTTGCGCACATGTACTGAAAGTGGGGGGATAGATAGGCAGGAGGAGAGGGGGAGTCAAGAAATGAAAACAAGGTGGCGTATGGGCAACCACTTCAAAAGCGACCGATGCGCAGAGACATGATCATATTTACGCAGATTGAAAACGAATCGAATGCAGTTATTGAGAAGACGGTCAAGTTTGTCGAGGAGATCTGCATTTAGGTCATAGTAACACACATCACCATAATCGATGATGGGGAATATTAAGGACTGCACAAGCATTGTCTTGGTACTTGATGGCAATAAATTTTTCAGTCGGTACTTGCACATCGATGGTACCCTAAACTGGCGTACTCAAGTTGCTAGCGTCAGCCAGAAGGTTACTGGAACGCTGCGGGCTCTGTACCGACTGAAAAATTTATTCCGCAGCCGCAGCGTTCCAGTAACCTTCTGGCTGACGCTAGCAACTTGAGTACGCCAGTTTAGGGTACCATCGATGTGCAAGCCTAAGTCCTTCACGTCAGTGCTAAATGGAACGATCGTACCATTAAAGAGAACCGGTGGCAAGGTTAAACCATCCACCTTACCCATACTACGAGGACTCCCAATTATGATCGCCTGACACTTTTTAGGGTTTACTGCAACACCAAATCTATCAGACCAGGTTTTTATGGCTAATATTTAACTTGTCGATAGCGTCAGGTAATTTATCAACCCTCTCTTGACAGTACAACTGCAAGTCATCTGCATACAGATGATACGCACACTGAAGCTCGGAAGTTATAAGATTTATAAAAATAGAAAACAAAAGAGGAGAAAGAATGCCGCCTTGCGGAACGCCAGCTTCCAAATCACACCAGCATGATGAAAAATCCCCAACATGAATGGACTGCTGACGTTCCTGAAGGTAAGAGGAGAACCATTCCAGTGCTTCGGGAGAGACCATAATATAGGACAGAATAGCTAACAGGATATCGTGACTGACGGTATTAAACGCATTAGAGAAATCGACCAACACTAGAGCAGTAACTTTGGTGTCTTCCAGTCCTGCCCTAATATCACCAGTCACTTTAAGGAGGGCGGAAACAGTGCTGTGCCCAGGCCTGAACCCAGATTGGAGAGGGCTAATTAGTGAGTTACAATGAACAAAATTGGAGAATTGCTTGTGGACACAGGCCTCGAGCACTTTGGATAGGAAGGGAAGTATAGAAATAGGGCGGAAGTCGGTAGGAAGAGAGGGATTTGATACCTTAGGTAGTGGACGAACATAGGCTTTGCGCCACAGGGAAGGGAATACTCCGGTGTACAGGGAAAAATTTACAATGTGGGTAATCGCGGGAAGGAGATGATCCAGAATAGTTATGATCATACAACGGGTGATATTGTCACATCCTACAGCTTTTGATTTAATGGAGAGAATGATCTTTCTGATCTCTCCCGGATCAACTGGAATGAAACTGAAAGAATTGATACGAGGACGCGTTAAACCAGATATTAAAGACAGAGTTTGTTGCTTGGCTAGACGATCCATAGTAGAAACAGAGGAGAAATGACGGTTGAGATCGTCTAAGTCAATTGAATTAGGAAGGTCTAAATGTCGCGGTTTGCCGATACCAAGAGTTCCAAGAAATTTCCAAATATCGGCAGAAGAAGAGGAATTGATAGTATCCAGAATGTGGCGGCGTTTAGCATTGCGTATCATCTGATTGCATTTATTCCTTGCAGCCTTGAATATCGTCCAGTTCTCATCAGTACGATCCCTTTTAAATCTACGGAACGCACGGTCCCTACGTCGCATTGCCATCTGTATTCCTCTTGTCATCCACGGAGCAGGTGGGCGTTTTAACTTAACTTTTTTGACAGGAGCATGGATGTCATAAAGATTCACTACAGTATCATTGAAGATGGCAACCTTGTCGTCAACTGTAGCGGCTTCCGTCAATCGACCACCGATGCATCTTCTTTGAGTTTCTCGACATTCATTCGCGCAAAACAACGCCTGTACAGAACCTTGGGTTTAGGTTTGGGAGGTTTCAGGATATATGAAAGGAAAATCATGTCGTGATGAGAAAAGCCAGGAGCGTCATGTTGACCATTAGAGGAAACGAGGGAAGGATTCGAGGTGAGAATCAGATCGAGCCAGGTGTCATCGCCAACAGTGTTATGATGAGTAGGTTGGAGCGGCAACACGTGCAGACTAGCCGACTCGACAAGATTGAGGAGCTTACGGGATCGTGGGGAGTTGTGGGCAAGGAGGTTTGTGTTGAAATCACCCATTATGATGTGATGTGCATACTCCGAACCCAAAGATTCTAGTACTGATTCGAATTCAGTGAAGTAGTCAACAGAAGGAGGACAATAGACAACACCAATAATGGTTTTGGCTCCTTTGACACACACTTCAAGGAAAATAAACTCGGCAGAAGCAGAATAATGTGAAGAGGAAGTAGCAAGAATTTTATAAGGAAAGTCACTGCGAAGATATATGGCCACACCACCCCCTCCCTTACCAATCCGATCATTCCTTATAAGAACAAAACCAGTAAGAGGGTAAGTGGTGGACAATAGATGCGGTTTCAGCCAAGTTTCAGAGATCAGGATGGCGTGAACGTTGCTGTTATTAAACGCGTCGTACAGCTCGCTGTAGTGGCTAGGAATACTTTGAGCGTTAATGTGACACACATTCACCAACCGATTAGACTTATCAATGAAATTATGATGCAAAAAGTCACCAAGAGTGTAGGTGAAAGAAGAAAAGCTTACATCGCTTGATGAGGCAGTAGATTCGATGGCCGAAAAATAAGACTCATTGTCTGACATAAATTTAAGTAAGTAGTTAATAAGTTGTTATTAGTGTAAAATATATAATTATAATAAATTATGCTATTGCGAAAAACAGCAACTAACAGACGCAAAACACTGCACCACCCGCCAGCTAACACCAACACTATAAGCAAAACAAACAAAGTATTCAACACAAAATGGTACACAATTACAAAGTTACTGAGTTCACATTTTTGTGTAATCTACGCTGTCTAATAAAGCTGTAGTTCCCATAAATATAAAAAGACACATACACAAAGCTAAAAAAGAAAAAATACAGAAAGACAAAGGAAAAAAAATAATAAAGTGGCCTATCCAACTGCAAACCGAGTATTAGAAATGAGTTTTGATACGAAACGTTAGCAATATTATCTGTGAAAAGTACTGAATCGTGCCGAAAACAAACAATGCAACATTTCAGAACGCACACCCCGAACGTCAAACGTCAACGTCAAATAATATTACTAACGTCAATTTTTGTGATCTGTCATCCACTACACAAAAGCATGAATGTATACTACTATTTTAAGAATAAAATGAAATATAAAATATACATTGTTGAGGGTATCAAAAAAACCAATCACCTCAAATTGAAACAGATTACGTAACCAATTGGGACACAAATAAAAGGAAGATACCTATTGGATGGGACAAATACACGACGGTAAGTAAAGATACGAATATTATGAAACTGCAACTACAAACAGTAACAACACATCAAAGTATTATTCACATATTATTATACCTAATCACGAATTGTGTTTTTCAGGCTCCCGGCAGCATCGAGACTTCTTCATCACACTGATGGAGTCGCGCCCGGCGCCTTCGGGTACTTGGCTATCAAGGGCTTCAGCTCGTCGATGGAAGTAACCTTGTGCTGACTTCCATCAGAGGCCTTTATGCAGATGACGCCGTCTTGAGTCCAACACGACCGCATACTAAAATGCTCACGTGCCTTTCCAAAGACAGTTTGCCTGGCCCTAGTCAAGAACTCCTTAATTGATATTTTGGAGCCCTTCAAGCCGGTCTTTGCCTTCCAGACTGAGGCCTTGATGTCCACGCTGACGAACCTAACGAGGATAGGCCTGTGATGCTCCTTGCTGGGGGCTCCAAGCCTGTGATAAGCTTTAATGGAAGACACTGATAGATTCTTGAGGGCAAGCTTACTACCAAGTACATCCAAGACTAGCGCTGTGCTGTCTTCATTCGCCGCTTCAGGAAGGCCTTGGAAAACCAAGGCTTTCCGCCGATGCCTGGTCTCCAGGCCATCAATTTGCTTGGAACACTCGCTGATCTGGCTTCGGAGCAGACCAAGCATTGAAAATATCAGCTCACGGAAGCTGCGGAACTCTTCAGCTATCTTAGCAACTGTGTCCTTGGCAGGTCCAGCGCACTGGATTTGTGCTTCGAGCTCACTCATCTTCCTCAAAAAGTTTTCCTCAAGGGCCTTCTGTGCAGCAAGGACTTCGGCAAATTGAGACATTCTGTGATGTGAAGTGCTGACAAAAATGTTGAGTGATAGTGCAGTTGATCAGCTGGCAGGTGGTGCTTATGATGTATGTTTGTCACATAAATGTGCCACTATCGTAAGTACTTGTTATGTGACTATAGTAGACTAAGTACTGATGTAACTTAATCAGTATTTCTAATTAATTATTAATTTAAATAAAATTCAAAATTTTAAAACGTCTATACTTTTTTAACACCTACCCACGAGAAAAAAAAAAAAATACTTTCTGAATGATCTTTCTTCCACTAAGCTAAACGGATGGAAAGCATCAATAAAAAGATCCATCAGATCGGCGTCAATGAGTTTTTTCTGTTCTGCAGAGATTTTTTTGGGTATGTACGCATCCAATTGACGTTGCCTCTTCGCCGGAGGAAAGGTGATGGATGGTGCAGCAGGTGGAAGTGGATTTTGTGTGCTCGTAGATGGAACGGCATCATCCACGCACATATTATTAGATGGATTCTGAAGTTGCAAAGAGTCTGGTGGTATAGGTGCTGAATTATTAAGATTTTTTAATTCAACGTACGCAGATACGTGTTTTGATTTTAAATGAGCTACAAGATTGCCTGTAGAGCTTTTGTAACTAAATAAACTTTTACATATTTTACATTGTCCTTTTTTAGTAACATTGTTTTTTTCAAAATAAGTCCAAACACTGCCTGGCATGTTTATATCAAAATTATAACACTAAGTTCAAGAAATTACCTATTATTTACATTTACTTACACTTATTATTTACAATATTTACAAAGTACGTACAACTCACACACTGAAACCGTCATAAATAAACAGAAAAATATCGAAACGCGTTGAAATGTTGAATAAACAAACAAAAGTTCGCGACATTCGTCTGTTATCAAATTCAAATTAGGCGTACTGACTTTCAATCACCCGTGCGAGTGAAATGCAAGTGCATGTCGTTTGTCGTAATTGTTAACTTTACGATTTTAAACCTAATTTAGTGTGTAGTTGGGTTTAAATCGATTTAATCATCCAGGGCAGCGCGACATCTGTAGGTTGAGTCGATGTACCCTGTGAAAGTTTTTTAGTTCATATAAAAAAAAAAGAGATGACGCTATTGTAGATTTTCGATGTTTTTATTATTAATACGTATGACCTACGAGGGGAAGTCATTTCTTTACATAAAAGTATAAAATAAAGTAATAAAAAAACGAAAACATGACATTAATTTTATCAACTATCTAAACTCGTTGCCGCGACGCGGCGAGGATCGAACTCGGATCGGCCAGCTACGCCGCCGGCCGCCGCAGCTAGCGCTAGTCGCATTGAAGCATTTATTCAATAGCCAAGTAGCCAAAATAGCTGGCTAGCTAGCTGGTTATTCAACCAAAAATAGCCGGCTAGCTAAGCTATTGAAAATTCGGCTAGTTACCCATCTCTAGCAGCGATGGATACATCATAGATGTATTGGGCCCATTCCCAGCAACGACATCAGATGCAACTATAATGCAAAAAATAATGAATGACGAAGAGAATCTGCTGCATTGGTTACTGCACAGAGGGGACGTCTTTATTTTAGACAGGGGATTCAGGGACAGTATTACCGATATTGAATCCCTTGAATATGAAGCTTACATGCCACCAACTAAGGATAGGAACGCTACCCAATTATCGACAACACAAGCAAATGACTCTCGTCTAGTGACTGTATGCAGATGGGTTGTAGAGGCAGTGAATGGGAAATTCAAAAACAGATTCAAACTATTAAAACAGACGTATTTTAACCGAGCATTACCAAATATGTTTGCTGATTTCCGCATAGCAGCATCGATCATAAACGCACATTATCGTGTCGCTACAGACCACAGGCTTGCGACTGAGTTCCTTCAAATAATCCGAACTCATATGAATGAACCGAACATCTTGCATAATTATGTCGAAGGCAAAAACCTTAATAGGCAAAGAGTTAACTTTGTGACCATGGATGCCAATATGCCACAGTTTGAAGAGTTTCCTCAGTTGACTGATGATGACATCATATTATTTGCTTTGGGAACCTACCACATTAAACTAGCCAAATCTTATTGTGCGGAACATTTTCGGAACGGAATATATTATATCGCTGACTGAATACATTAGTGGCACAAGTCGAATTTCTGGCAATTTGAGTTAGTAATGAATTCTTGTTCTAAATTAGGTACTTTATTTTATGCATTAAAGACCCAACTCGATAGTTCATAAACTACCCGGTTGGAGGCGTAAGTGTCATTAGTGAATAAACGATATCGTTGTGTCTCTTTCATGCAACATCGGCTCATCGTTAGTCGGCCGCATGTGCTCGCGGCTGTCGCACGCTTAATGTTGTGCAATAGTGACACTTTGGAGTTGTGCCAGTTTTGCACAAACATCGTGAAGTTTTTTTAGTTGTGCCGCCGGTGTAATTTTGATAACAATGATGCCAAACAAAAATATGTGTGCTGTACCACGGTAAGTAGTTATTTATTTTGTTGTAAATAAAAATAATCACCATTACTAATGCAACATAATGTAATGTAACGTGAAAATCACTTGTTTGCGTAAAACAAAATTTTAATTTCGTAGGTACAGGTCGAAAACAATCCAGCTAGAAATATTATACGTAGCTGATTGTTATTATTTTACAAAAACGAATAATGCTAATTGACATTGTGTAATATAACGCAAATTCCATTATACCGCATAGAATCGAGTGTGAATTAATATACAATAACTGGTTTTTTTTCAGATCTAAAGAAGCCCCTTGTGAACACGATACAACAGCTTCATCAGTAAGTGACCCTGGTGTAAAAAAATTGTGTGATGCTAGAAACACAATTGAAAACAAATGTTTCTCCGGACTTGATTATGATTTAATGAAGGATCTCTTTGGCAGAAATTGTGTCTCGAATGTAGCTCAGATTTTATGTGACTCACCATTGACTGCATCAGATTTCGAGTTTTCCCAAAGTCAACCTGAAAGCTTGGACAAACAATCAAATAGTGTAATTTCTTTGGAAAACGATAGACCAACGTTCGCAAGCGTACCAGAGGGAGAAATATTGTGCGAAGGTTCGGCATCTTTAGATACAGATAAAATTTTAAATTACCATACAATGGATGAGGAAGACACGCCAAACGGTCCAAATAACATTTTCTATAGTCCTGGTAGTCCTTCAATATTGCCACCAACGTCTGAATTTAGAACGGAACCAATAGAAAACGATGTGACCGATTGTGAAAGTACTAATAAACAGGAAATGCCCCTGAATCTATCTCCATTAAATAGCCCTTCGCGATATGATATGCTTGATTTACCCACCAATGTGTCTTCAAAGCACCATAACACCGATGCCAATATAATACCAACTTCTGCGATACTAACAGATGTGTCTTTAAGTTCGGAGTCAGAGATTGACGACTCTGATGCCGATCCTGATTATGGAAATCTTGATAGGTTCGAATCCAGAATCTCCGAGTCTGATGAAAGTTTATCAAGTCTATCTGAAAGTGTGCAGGAAGAAAACATTAAGCCTAAAACTCGCAAAAGAAAAGCAAATCCTGCACTGTGGAAAAGAAATAGAGCAAAAGAATTACGTAATTCTGGACAAGAGTACACAGATTTAAAAAAAAGGTAATCTGGTGCCTTCAAGGACAATAGGGCTTCCCTGTACTGACTCTTGCAGACGTAAATGCACACTAAAAATAAGCGAAGATGAACGGAAAGAATATTTCCAATCGTTTTGGTCTTTGAAAGACCTTAACAGACAAAGACAATTCATTGCAAATTCTATGGAACGGATTCAACCTAAATACAGATATCCTGTTCTACGTGAAATTCGGACAGCTCGGAAACTTAACCATACTTTTTTATGTACAAAGCCCAAGAGAAAGTAAGTGTTTGCAAAACGTTTTTTACTTCTACTCTAGGAATAACAAACCGATGCATAAGAACTGTACTTGAAAAGACAGAGAAAGGCTTCACTACAGAAGATCGAAGAGGCAAACATGAAAAACACGCTACGATACCTGAAGAAGTAAAAGACGGTGCTCGTAAGCATATTTCTAGTATTCCGACAGTTGAAAGTCACTACACGCGTGCAGATAGTTCTAAAAATTACATAGAAGGAGGACGAACACTGATGGACCTATACAGAGATTACAAGCAAGATTGTCAAAAAGAAAATTGTGATTTCGTTACTTTCTCAATCTATAGACAAATATTTAATTATGAATTTAATATAGAATTTTTTAAGCCAAAAAAAGATTTATGCCAATTTTGTGAATCATACAAAAATAAAGATTATGGTGAAAGATTAGACATAGAAATCGAGTATATGAGACACCATGAAGAGAAAAATATAGCTAGAACTGAGAAAGAAGAAGATAAAACAAACATTTCTAAGAATTACAGAGTTGCATGCTTCGATCTTCAGGCCGCTTTACCAACCCCGAAAGGTGAGGTTTCGACTTATTATTATAAAAGCAAATTGTCCACATACAATTTTACCATTTGTGATTTGAATAAGAAAGGATTGGGCACAGTTAATTGCTACGTTTGGCATGAAGGTGAAGGGCACAAAGGATCTAATGAGATTGGGTCTTGCTTACTGCATTACTTAGAAATGTGTGCTTCAAGACAGGATATTGCAGGTTTCTCTAATGATGTCGACGAAGTGGAAGTGGTACTGTATTCCGATAACTGTGGTGGTCAAGGAAAGAACAAATTTATAATTGCTGCTTATCTTTATGCTGTGTCAAATTTTAACATAAAAGGAATTACACATAAATTTTTGGTTGTTGGCCATACACAAAACGAAGGCGATATGAGCCATTCATTAATCGAAAAAAATATCAAGAAAGCGTTGAAATCTAACCCAATATATCTCCCATCGCAATATACTACTTTAATTTCAACAGCACGGAAATCTGGAGAATCATTTAAGGTGCATGTAAATAACAGAATAATCTAGCTATGTAATTCCTTATGTTTTGATCTCGAAATATATTTATGTTTAAAGTCATTACTTATGACAGAGCTGTAAATGTTAAAGTAACTTAGTCATGTTATTCCTCAAACTTAATCTTATAAGATATGTTTATGTTTTAAATTACTGATAATAAAGTAGTAAGTAACACAGCAATTTAATTGTATAATCTTTAAGTCTTGATTCACATAAAGGAACTTCCTTATGTATAAAACAATTACCGAATAACTAGTTATATAACCTCTGTATTAATACTTAAATTCTCCTATGTATGTACTTGATACGTTTCCAATTAGAATCTAATTAGAATAATAATATAATGTAAAAACCTGTAAGAAAGATTTCTGTAATTTTTATAACAATAAACGCTGCTACACATACATTCACATACATACACTCAGACTTTACATAGGCAAAAACTATTGCCACGTAGCTTGTTTGTGCACACACGATTCAGTATAAAAGAGCGGCGCCCACGCGCTCCGGCGTCACTCGCTCGCCCGCCACCGCCCACTCAACACGTCACTCTGCAGCTATTGAAATCAAGAAGTCTTATTATTATTTCACCATCCCGGTTTCTCCTGGTATTCTCGGTACTCACCTGTGGTAATCAAGTTTGGTTGAGGCTAAACCAAATAATGGTCCTTCGTCGTCGGATTACAAGAAAATATCAGTGCAAACAGTGAAAATAAGAAGAACGAATTCAAGCAAGAAAAATTCAATAAATTCAAGAAAGAAGCTTCAATAAAAGAAGAATTCAAGAAAGAAGCTTCAAGTTTCAATATACGAAGAACTCAAGAAAGAAGCTTGCAAGTTTTCAATATAAGAAGAAAGAAAAAAGAACGCGCGAGTTATTAGTGTGGTCTGCTTAACCACACTAATTATACTTGGAAGCATCCTTCAATCATTGTACGTGGCCACCTAGCGGTGTTAAAAGGCCTTTCATCGTACAGAAGCAAGTGGTCTAACTGACGATTCCACGCGCCCTAAAAAGCGTCACAGTCAGGCCCCGCCGGCACGGTGCGGAACGTTCTGGGACCACTAGTTGGTACGCAACGACGAGTGCGGGATATTCCCACCGCACTCTGATGCACCCGTGAGCGCCCGCATCCTCTACCGGGAGGTTCCTCACCCTCCTATACCTTTCATTCCCATTCCTGGTCCGGCATCACCGCGGTAGGAGTCCGGCCAGGCAGATAGGGCAAACAGACTGTTAGGCATCAAGTGAAGTGCAGTGAAAGTGTAATTTTAAGAGTTAGGGAACCCCTTCGTGCGCAATGATGGATAATGTGCGTATGTTGCGCTCGGGAAAGTCTACGCCTGCAACAGACGCCACGCCGGCGTCAGGCCAGACAGGTTCCACAGAGACTAACACGTGGAGTAAGGGCACCGGCACTGAAGACATGTCCGGTGAAGGCAGCACGCATAGCCAGGATAGAGTAGTGAACAAAGATAGGGCCGCGGGAGTAAATTTAAATAACAAAGTTACGAGTGCGCCGGGCACAGTAGTGAACGTCCCCGGGGACAGAGCCAGTAGTAGACTGTCAATATTAAAAGCCGAACTCGAGCTATATAATTCCGAATTAGCACAGGCTAGGGCGGCCTCCGCAGCCGCGATGCATCGCTTAGAGATAGCCAGATTAGAAATGGAAGGATCTAACGTCGCGGAACCGTCGCCCGATATAGAAAGGTCTCGTGTAGAAGGCTGGATTTCGGAACAGCAGGCGCTCGATAGGCCAAATATAGTAGACAGAGCTCAACCCCAAAGACAGCCCGCACGGCCACCGAGCGAAGTTAGAAATGAACCACAAAACATGTACACTCAAAATAATAATAATAATAATAACAGTAGTGACATGTCGATGTTAGCCAATGCAATAATGCAAGCGGTAAATTCTAACAAAACAAGCCCCGCGGTACCAAAATTCATCCACGAACTTCCCCATTTCGACGGGACTATAGTAGAGTGGATGGCATTCAAATCGGTCTACAACGACACGGAAGCCATGTTCACAGACATACAAAATGTAGCTCGCTTAAGAAAAGCGCTGCGAGGTGCGGCACGCGAAACAGCTAGGGCATTATTATTCGCGGTCTCAGATCCATACGAAATAATGGATACATTAGAGAGACGATACGGAAGACCGGAATTACTAGTACTCTCGGAGTTAGAAAATATAAAACGAATGCCGCGCATGTCAGACGATGGCCGTAATGTCGGTAGCTTCGCGAGTAAAGTAGCAAATACAGTAGCGGCAATAAAATCACTAAGACAACCGCAATACCTGTATTCGCCCGAGTTAGTGAACAGAATCGTAGACAAGCTAAGTATCATTCTAAAATATAAGTGGTACGAGTTCAAATCACAGCATACCGAAGCGCCGGAGTTAGAATCGTTATCTAGGTTTCTCAATGAAATGGCCGACCGTTGCGGCGCAATGTTCGCATACGAAACCGCGCGTGAAGATAGAAAAAGAGAAAAACAAAAGCCACGCGCAGTCAACGCGGCACGCTTAAAAAGTAGAAGTCGCACGCAATCGTGTGACGAGGATAGCGATAGTTCGTGCCAGTCGGATACAGAAACCAGCAAAACGGTAGCTACAGTAAATAAGTCGTCTAACAAAAAACAAACATCGAAAACACAAAAGTCGCGATCGTCACAATCATCAGCTGAGCCGACGCAGTCGGATAAAATCAAATGTGTAATGTGTGCGGGTGACCATAAAGCCGCAGAATGCGCGGACTTTGTTAAACTAGCCGTAAGCGAAAGATGGAACGCGGCAAAAAATAACAAATTGTGTTTCCGATGTCTGTGCGATTCTCATAAAAAATTCATTAAATGTAAGTACGTACCTTGCGGCGTGAACGGATGCGAAGCATCGCATCATAAAATGCTGCACGGCAGCGATAATAATCAGACAACCGCGTCTCAGTCTACCCGCGGCAACGTAAGCTCGATTAACCATTTACATAAGTCTAATACCTACCTAAAAATAGTGCCGGTCGAGTTAAGCGGCCCGATAGGTACAATCACCACCCACGCCTTGTTAGATGAAGGTTCGACAATGACGTTAGTCGAACAACAGGTAGCGGACGGTGTGATATCAAGGGGTCGCGGCCAGCTCTTATCATTAGAAGGAATAGGAGGAAATAGAATAGACGAACCGGAATCGTGTCACGTAAAGTTGTCAATTCGCGGGTTATGTAGTAGGAACTTAGAAACTATGGACGCGCGCACAATAGGCAGTTTAAACTTATCTCCTCAGGAAGTAAGCAGAGATTTGGTGCGTCAATGCAGCCACCTAGCTGAGTTGGAAGACGAACTATGTTACGAGTTAGGTAAACCGACCATTTTAATAGGTCAAGATAATTGGCATTTAATTACATCTAGGCAGTTGCGTGTCGGTAATAAAAATCAACCTGTAGCATCGTTAACTAAGCTAGGATGGGTGCTGCACGGGCAAGAATCTAAGCCACGTAACACCGTCGCGGTAATAAACCACGTACGGCCACCGCAGGTCGAGGACCCCGCGTTACAGCTGATAAGAGATTTCTTTAGTATCGAGTCGCTAGGCATAGAACCACGAAAACCGACGTCTGACCCGGATCACCGCGCCTTAGCTATTCTAAATAAAACATGTAAAAAAATAGAGAATAGCAATAGGTATGAAGCAGGCCTACTATGGAGAACAGACGATGAGGAAATGCCAGATAACAAAAAACAAGCCCTCAGTCGTCTGTACAACTTAGAGTCGAAATTAGATAAAAATAAAACTTTAAAAATAGAATACAGTAAGCAGGTGAATAACCTCATAGAAGCAGGCTACGCTGAAAAAATAGAAACTCCGGCCACATCATTACGTAGTTGGTACTTACCCCATTTTTCAGTCGTTCACCCACAAAAGGGAAAAATCCGTTTAGTGTTCGACGCAGCAGCTAAATACGGGGGAAAAAGTTTAAACGACGCGCTCTTAGCGGGCCCAGATCTATTGCAGTCGCTATTCGGCGTATTAATTAGATTCAGAGAGGGTCGAATAGCAGTCGTGGCCGACATAAAAGAAATGTTTTTACAAGTTAAAATAACCGAGGCAGACCGTGATAGCCTACGTTTTTTATGGAGGGGCGAAGATAGGGAGGGGCCGCCACAAGAATTCCGAATGACATCGCTAATATTCGGGGCAGCGTCATCCCCTTGCACCGCTATCTATGTTAAAAATAAAAACGCAGAAAATCACGCCCTGCAATACCCAGAAGTAGCGAAAGCTACAGTGCGTAACTTCTACATGGATGACTATCTAGGCGCGTTCAATAACGAAAATGAAGCAAAAAAGGTAGTAAACGCGATGTATAAAGTTCACATGGCAGCATCATTCGAATTACGCGGGTGGGCGTCGAACGCGCCCACAGTAATCAGTGACGTTAAAGACACGCGCAGCTCCGGTACAACCACACTAGGTAAAAGTGATACGGAACGTACGTTAGGTTTAATCTGGAATCACGCGCGCGACACGCTAGGTTTTAACGTCAATCTCAGAAACACGCCTACAAGCGTCATTCAGGGCGACACTTTACCTACAAAACGGCAAGTCACCAGCGCGGTCATGTCAGTGTTCGACCCACTGGGCTTGGTATCACCGATCACGATGATAGGTAAATGTCTCATTCAAGAAATATGGCGCAGTGGCATCGACTGGGACGATCCAATTACAAAAGAACATCACGTGACATGGTTGTCATTTATAAATAATTTACAGATGTTAAAAGAGTTAGAAATAGAGCGCTACCTACCCGCGACACCCTCTGGCGAAGGGGAGCTACACGTTTTTTGTGACGCAAGCGAAAAAGTTTACTCCGCCGCAATATACTTTGTCAGTACAGGGTCAGACGGCAATAAAACGTCGCGATTAGTAGTAGGTAAAGCTAAGGTAGCCCCGTTGAAACCCATATCGATACCACGCTTAGAACTTCAAGCCGCTGTGTTGGGCAGTCGATTAGCCGAATCGGTCAGACGCGAGTCTGATTACAAAATAACAAAAAGTAATTATTGGTCCGACTCTAAAACCGTATTAGCATGGATTAAATCAGACCCGCGAACCTTCAAATCTTTCGTCGCACATCGACTGGCTGAAATCGAAAGTCTAACTACTCCGGTAAATTGGAGATGGGTACCTAGCGCTGATAACGTCGCGGACGACGCGACCAAGGGCATACCTGCCAATTTTAAATCGAATCACAGGTGGTTCACAGGACCAGAGTTCATTAGAAACGACCCCAACACTTGGCCAAAAGAAAAATTAATCGAGGCGTCGTTACCCCCTTCAGGGGAGGAAAGAACACTGAAACAGGTTCACGTGACCATCAGTCACAGTGTTAGCGATTACTTACCAAGAATAGAACGTTTCTCAAAATACATTCGATTAGTGCGTGCTGCTGCCACCGTCCTTGTCGCCGCTGAGGTATTCAAAGCCAAACTACTCAAAAGAATCACGAGAAATGAACTCGCACCAAGTCATATAAAACTAGCAGAGTTATTGTTAGTCAGAAGAAGTCAGTATAGCTCGTTTGCCGAAGACATCGCTGCAATAGAGGCTGGACGACGACCACCGAAGAAGTCGCCGTTCTACAAGCTCTCCGTGAAAGTCGACCGCAATGGAATCCTATGCTTGGATAGCAGAACAAAAGACAAGCACAACCTGCCAGTCCTACATGCCAAAGAAGGCTTCACACAACTGTTGGTGCATCACACGCACACAACATTCAATCATGGCAATCATCAAACCGTCATGAATGAGCTCAGACAAAGATATCATATCATAGGACTGCGCAGCGTTATACGCTTCATATGCAACAAATGCCAATGGTGTCGGACCTATAAGGGAGTACCTACCAAAATCCCTCAAGGCGACTTACCAGTTGAAAGGCAGGCCCAAAACCAGCCGCCATTTACCGCATCGGCTGTAGATTATTTTGGGCCCATGCATGTAACCATAGGAAGAAGACATGAAAAGAGATGGGGCGCGCTATATACCTGTCTCACCACAAGAGCAGTACACTTAGAACTAGCCACCTCCCTCACAGCCTCTTCTATGATAATGAGTCTCCGACGTATGATAGCACGCCGTGGTACTCCAACTGTATTGTTCAGCGACAATGGAACTAACTTCGTAGGCGCTGAAAAGGAAATAAACGAAGCAGTACAAAACAATGAACAAGCCTTAGACAACTTCGCATCCCAGAAGTTAATCACGTGGAAGAAGATACCACCTGGCGCCCCAAGTATGGGAGGTGCATGGGAGCGACTCGTGCGATCAGTCAAGACAGCATTGAAAGTCACGCTCCATGAAAAGTATCCCACAGACGAAGTTCTGCACACACTACTATTAGAGGCAGAACACGTGATCAACTCAAGGCCATTGACCCCGGTGAACCCTGACTTAAATGAAGAAGCTCTAACCCCCAATCACTTTCTCGTGGGGCGTTCCAGCGGCATGTCACCATTGGGCTCATTCAAGGATATCACACCTGATTTGCATACCTGGAAAACCACACAGGCGTTGGCTGACATATTCTGGACACGATGGATAAATGAATACAAACCTCTGCTGATGCCCCGACCCGGTTCCAACCCGCAACACAAAAACATAAAAGTCGGCGACATCGTTATAATAGTAGATAATACCATGCCCAGAGGAGTATGGCCTCGAGGAGAAGTAACTCGGGTCTACCCAGGTCCAGATGGTCGAGTTCGCATAACAGAAATAAGGACAGCAGTTGGCTTAATCCGTCGTCCAGCCTCTCGCCTCATCGTGATCACAACAACGGACTGACTATATTGTGAGGTGCTTGCGCACGAAGGGGAGACTGTAAATAACAGAATAATCTAGCTATGTAATTCCTTATGTTTTGATCTCGAAATATATTTATGTTTAAAGTCATTACTTATGACAGAGCTGTAAATGTTAAAGTAACTTAGTCATGTTATTCCTCAAACTTAATCTTATAAGATATGTTTATGTTTTAAATTACTGATAATAAAGTAGTAAGTAACACAGCAATTTAATTGTATAATCTTTAAGTCTTGATTCACATAAAGGAACTTCCTTATGTATAAAACAATTACCGAATAACTAGTTATATAACCTCTGTATTAATACTTAAATTCTCCTATGTATGTACTTGATACGTTTCCAATTAGAATCTAATTAGAATAATAATATAATGTAAAAACCTGTAAGAAAGATTTCTGTAATTTTTATAACAATAAACGCTGCTACACATACATTCACATACATACACTCAGACTTTACATAGGCAAAAACTATTGCCACGTAGCTTGTTTGTGCACACACGATTCAGTATAAAAGAGCGGCGCCCACGCGCTCCGGCGTCACTCGCTCGCCCGCCACCGCCCACTCAACACGTCACTCTGCAGCTATTGAAATCAAGAAGTCTTATTATTATTTCACCATCCCGGTTTCTCCTGGTATTCTCGGTACTCACCTGTGGTAATCAAGTTTGGTTGAGGCTAAACCAAATAGTGCATGAATTAGATCATAACTTCTTTTTTGACCTGAAAGATCTCATAGATACCACTGCAACCAATTTTAATGTTAATACATGTGGGGAGAAGTTTAATTTTAACGACATTTGTGTATTACGAGTGGAAAAAGAAAATCCTGGTGTCTTCTCGTATAAAACTTCATACAAAGATGACAAATACAAAACGGTCAACATCAGATCCAGCAGAACTAGAAAACAACTAAGACTTATACAAGATGCGCAACTGAAGAAAGCTTACCCTGATAAGATACCCATTTCCCAAAGAAAATTCCAAGATTTGATGTCATTAGTTAATTCTAATACTATTCCACGTTGTTACGCAGATTTTTTTCAGAACTTGAAACATGATTGATTTGGTTAAACATTTTAGGTAGTATTTTGTGTACTTCCACAAAATTCCTACATGTTTTACTCTTTTAGAGAACTTACTTTCTTGTCTACTCTTTGATTAGGTACCTATTTTTGAGATTGTTAATTAATATGTGAACTGATATCTCTAATTTCCTACTGGAATCATAAGGCTGATTTTTTGTGATTTGAGAGTTTATTGAACTGAAACCTAAGAAGTTTTTGATAAGTTTATGTTGGTTAATTTTTGTTATACTTATTGCTAAAGTGGATTTTATATTTTGTTTTGTAATTGTGGTGCTTTTTATGATGGGCAAACATAGAGTACAATAACTAAATTTCGTTTGTTGATTTGTTTAAAACTGATTTTCAACACGTCAGACTGAAAAGTATTATAATAAATAAAGTTACTAAACATTTATGGTACTTTTATTTATGATTTAAAAATTCCATTGATGAGCACTTCTAGTTTTATATTCTACATAGCTAGTTTTTCGTGAAAATTTATTCTTATTTTCTTTACTTTTATAACATAATTTCTGGCATTAATCAAAAAAGTGAAAACAAAACAATGCAATACTGGCACAACTCGGAGTCGCCATCTTCTGAACCTCATATTAATCAAAATAACAAAAAATATTTCAAAATTATTACTGCCAGCAACTGAAGCTATAACGTAGATGTTTATAAACCAAACATGAACTGTATATTCCATAAAGTACAGTCAGTAAGAGCTAATTTGTGCGCGCGCACTAGTCTTTGAATATTAAAATGTGCGTTTTCTCAAATTGTTGAATTTTGTCTTGTGCCACTATCGAATTCAGTCAGCGATATAGAACTATTCCGAGATAACCAACTGCAAGACTTGTCAAGATATAACATTCGACAAAGTAATGTATGGCTGATCAGAGGACGCATACAATGTAGACACGTTAGGTCACGCGTTTACTATAGTTACATATTAATAAACCGTAATGAAACTGGCAGAAATGCCATTGAGCAGCGGTACTGCACATGCTTAACAGGGGCGCGTACAATTGGAAGTTGTGCGCATATAGTCTCAATTATTTGGTATATGGGGAAAGGTCGTCACACCGAATTTAATCTGCCAGCAGAAATGCTATCTACTATAATGATAGACGAATAGTTATCTAGTTATTAAAACCTGGATAACAGTTGGATGTAAATATGTATGTACTATCGTGGTCTAAAAATGTTTAACAGTTTTCAAACTAGCTTCTTTACCACACTGTGTGCAGTAAAGTCTAAAATGCAATATCTGCTTCTTATTACTTTTATTTCTTAATTTTTAAGTTGACACTTTACCATAATGACATAAAATGCTATACCTCCTTCGTATTACTTTTATATTTCTTAATTTTAAAGTTGACACCTGTTGACATATTACCGTAACCATAATGACATTTTAACAAAGAAAATAGGTTTGAATTTTAGTAAATATAGATTGATAGAAATAAAATGGCTAGTATAACCCCGCAACAAAGGGCTGAAATATTATTTCTCCACGAAGATGGCTTGAATATTAGTGCGATATCACGAGAGCTCAATATATCTCGATTCACCGTGAGATTTTGGATTCGGCGTCATGGCGAAGAAGGGCAAATAACAGATCATAGAAGCAATTCAGGACGACGGGCGATACTAACCACCGCGCAAATAACTGATATGGTTCAACATTACGAAGAGCGCGGCTTCACACCAACTAGTCATTTTGCTGCTTTGTATGATGTGGGTCCTCGGACGATTCGACGAGCTTTGCACGGAGCAGGGCTACACTACAGACGTCATGCTATAAAAGTGGAACTCAAAGCTCACCACAAAACTGCCCGACTTAATTTTGCGCGACAATATCTTGATTTTGATTGGTCGAATGTTATATTTACCGACGAAAAAACTTTTAAATCGAGTCAAATTGGAAGATTGACTTTATGGCGTTATAATCGCACTCGGTATGATGAAGCTCATATCGTGCCTCAAAATGAATCTGGTCGCATAACAGTCAACTTATGGGGGTGGATGAGCCACGATGACGTCGGAGAACTGACGTCGTTAGAAAAAAGGGCTACTGCGAATAATTAGACCAGGTAAGTGGACCATGACAGTTATTTGACATTTAACAGATTCATTGAGTGTTGCTAGTAATTAAGTCAAGTAATGTTACAATACACGACGTTACTATATTTTATCTAAATAAAATATCCTATCCGTATGTATATGTTGACTTTTGATTTATAAAATCATTAATAAGAGAAGGTTGGTTTGATGGATTACTTTCCGTCAAAAATATAATACATAAATAATTTGTTACGAATATTTTAATTATTGCTACGTGCGTTTAGTTAACTTTTCCTCCAAGCATTGATATTATTAAGTGGCAACATTGAAGATACTTCAAAGTGAAATTGAACGTATAAAATCGCATAAAATTCTTTTAATTTAGTATTTTTTTCAGAGACTGCTATGAAGTGATATTAGCTGCTATAAATTCTTCATTTATTTTTAATTAAATTAATTGTATTACTTTTAATTATGTACAGCTTGGGGAAAATTTTGTCCATCTCCTTTACAGATGTTATCCGAACAACAATTTTGAATCAGTACTGGCAACTAGCAGATCACACAAAACAATGGGAGTACATAAACAAATTTACTAAAAGAGTAGAAAAAAACAGGAAAACCACCGAAGGACCGTCTAGGCGTAATTACACTACTAAATACTACCTACCTTTACCTATAGACAGTTTCAAATATGAAAATCACCAAGTTTGTTTAAAAATGTTTTGTGCTACGCTTTCCATAACAGACCAAACAATTCGTACCGCACATGACAAACTAGATGCTTGTGGTATTACTAGTAATGACAATAGAGGGAAACACTCAAACCATATCAAAAAAGTTGATGAGGAAATGATTCGAAGTGTATGCGACCATGTTAAATCTTTCCAACCCATAGAGTCCCACTATACTAGAAAAAATACTAGCAAATTGTACTTGGACAACTCTTTGAGTTTTAATAAAATGTTTTCTATGTATAAAGATTGGTCAGAGCTGCATAAGTATAGCAACACAGCAGAAACCGAACGGCAATACCGGAATATAGTAAATGATCAAATGAACATTGCCTTCTTTATGCCCAAAAAAGACTTGTGCGATAAGTGCCACTCATTTTCCAATGAAAATAGTCCTACTGAAGATCAAATTTTAACTCATAATAAACACATTTCGAATAAAGAAACTGCCCGTAAATATAAATCAAAAGATAAAGATGAAGCAACACAAAGTTCATCTAAGATCGTATGTGCAACATACGATTTTCAAAACTTGCTCAGTTGCCCTGCTGGAGAAGTATCGGTATTTTATTATAAGCGAAAACTGTCACTGATGCATTTCACAGTTTTTGACTGTGGTAATAAAGAAGCATTTTGTTATTTGTGGCCGGAAAATGTAGCAAAGAGGGGTGCAAATGAAGTGGGCAGTTGTTTACTAGATTTTATTGAAAAAAAAGTGGCGAATAATGCAGAAGAAATAAGGTTCTGGTCTGACAATTGCACTGGACAAAATCGGAATAGAGTGGTATATAGCCTTTACATGTACGCTAGCAGGAAATACAATATCAATATTGTACACCGATTTTTAGAGTCCGGCCATACCTAGCAAGAAGCTGACAGTGTACACGCCCTAATAAGGCCGGGCGCGCACTAGGCAGCCAGGCTGCGGCAGCCAGTAAAACATATGACGTTGTATAGGAGCCCGCGCACTAGGCAGCCACGAAATCTCGGCTGCAGCAGCCAATAAAACGCGCCTGTTTGCACGGCAGCCAGCTGGCTGCGCGCAGCCAGAACGTATGTAGGCGAATGTATGTGGCTGCAGTCAGTCTCCGCGCACTAGTTGTAGCAGCCAGACGTATTTTGCGTTCCGAACTTTGACAAGATGACTTTCGATACAGAGAAATTTATTCGGGAAATTGAAAGCCGTAAAGCAATTTGGGATATAACATCGGAAGAATACAGTGATCGGGATTTAAAGAAAAGAAGATGGAAAGAAATCACGAACGAAATGTGCTCGGAAAGTTTATCAGAAAATGAAAAACAAGAATTTGGTAAGCATGTATTTTTATTATCTGGATTATACAGTATAATACAGTATATTCTGCAACACCAATCAATATTTTTGTAAAGTATCGCAGAATAACTATGATTGTGCTTTTTTGGTACTAAACTAGGTATTTTCACTTCAAAGTTTTATTTAGATAAATAGGTAGGCACTACTCTAATGCATGTCTGTTTTGCCATTCTAACGGATTTACATTAATAAAATAATCCGCAAATAAATCCCTATAGGATGCTGATGATCGGCTTCCTCTATTTGTGGGTCCACTGGTTATTTCCAGTTCTGGTGGAACGTACAGTGTGTCTTGAAACCTATACCCGTCTCTTTCGCGCACGTAGTTATGTAAGACACAGCAAGTTTGTACTATGGCTATTGCAAGTTCCTGTCGGACATCTAGTGGGCGGTGAAAGATTCTCCATTTGTTGGCTAATATCCCAAACGTGCATTTTATGTACCGCCTGGCCCGAGACAGTCTATAGTTGAAGATTCTTTTCTCCGCTGTTAAACTCCTACCTCCATAAGGGGGCTTACCATAAACTCTTATAGCAGGTCAATTTTCGACGTAAAGTGAACTGTCGGGCTATTTTGTACCGTGAAATTGGCAGTGTACTTCACCAAAGCTACACTTTGAAAAAATCGATTGTAGTACTAATCTAAAAAAAATACCATAAATTATTATTTTTAGCTTGCAATAATTCTCGCTCTGTCACCGTCGCTAAATCAGTCTCGCTCTGTCACCGTGCGGAGCGCATGTCGTGCGCGTTCGTGGCAAAATGTCGACGGATATAGTAAAATGTTGTAGCTGCAATATAGTTATTAGTGAAGTTCTGGCATTTATCCAAAACCAAGTGGATGTGATGAATGAGGAAAGCATTGTTCGCTTGTGTGCAACAGCGTTTTCGTCGGATGAAATAGTCGGGGCAAAAGACTTGCTTTACCAGTCAGTACAGACAAAGGAAAAGAAGGTGAAAAGAAAAGGGAAAGCAGAGGGAAAAGTACAAAGAGACCTTGAAGATATCATATCCCTCATGAAGTGTACTTCAGCGGAGTGTATTCCCATATTTGTTGCTCGGGAACTAAGAAAATTACCGCCGGTCACTTTTGACCATATTGATGTCACGAGATTGCTAAAAGACATTATTATACTTAAAGATCAAGTGGAAGTGATAAGGGAGGAGTATGCGACAGTTGAACAAGTGAATAAATTAAGTATGGAACTATTTAACTTGAAACAAGCGTCTCTGGTGAATGGTTATCAACAAGATGTCAATGTGAATGTTCAAAGAGGTTCACGTAACTTATTACGGTTTGAAAATTTCGAATCTAACAGTGGGCCAATTGGAATTATGAATTTGTCGCAGGAAAGCCCAACAGTTACACCAGAGCGAGTAAATGCAAAAACAGCTGTTTGTAAAATGTCCGAGAAACTAGCTCAAGGTCAAGGCGACAAGGTTTTAAACTTGTCCTTATCGCACGCTGAGTCTCGGGAGCCTTCCGTCCCTGTCGCGCATGACATGGCGACGGGCAAAGTGAAAGGGACAGGCGAGTGCAGGCGCGTGGAGGCCCCGACTGCGGTTTCGGCACAGATGACTATATTTGAAACCCCAGCGTGTGCGCACTCGGTGGCCTCAACGGCGCGTGTAACGGAGAGGGCAGCGCCGATGAATCATAGTGAGCGGTGTTGATACTCACAAGTATTGCAAAATGGAGGTGTTTTTAAGACCTATCAGGATGAAAATTGGAACTTGGTACAGAGCAAGCGTCTGAAAAATAGATTTATTGGAACGCAAGGGAAAGCAAAGGATTCCTTCGGTAAATTTAAGGCGGCAGACATAAAAATCCCATTGTTTGTAAACAATGTAGATAAGGAGTCATCAGTTAAGGACGTCGCTGACTATATTTTAGATAAGACGAGCGTCGTAGTGCAGTTGACAGAGATTAAGATGAAGCGACAACGAGATTATAAGGCTTTTAAAGTGTTTGTTCCTAGGCATAAGTTAGTCATGTTTCTGGATGAGCAAATGTGGCCTGAAGGTATTTCTTTCCGTCGATTTATTAACTTCAAGGATCGGAAATTACGGAGCTCCCCTACTGGAGGGGTGACTGATGATGGGACTGAGGCTATTATAAAAACGTTTAATTTATGATGGATACTATAAATATTCAAAGTATCAAAATGGTTAGTTTCAATTGCAAGTCTGTTACGAGATCCGTGGAGGGGATAAGGGAGTTATGTAAGACTGCACACGTTATTGCCCTGCAAGAGACGTGGCTCTTGCCTCACGATACTGCGTTCATTGGAAGTATTGATAAGAACTTTGAATACACCAGTAAGTCAGCGGTAGATACATCAGCAGGCGTGCTGCGTGGTCGTCCATACGGTGGGGTGGCGGTGATGTGGCGAAAGGGTGTGTTCTCTTCCGTTACGGTTGTGCCGTGTAGCAGCGCGAGACTGACAGCTGTTAAGGTGTGTGCGGGTGATCGAGGTTCGTTAGTGTTTTCAGTGTATATGCCAACAGACAGTACGGATAACCTATTGGAATTCACAGAAGTGTTAAGTGAAATACAGGCTGTAGTTGAGAGTTGTGAGATTGAATCCGCTATAGTTCTCGGGGACTTTAACGCTCATCCTAGGGAGTTATTCTTTACGGAATTAGCCAACTTTTGTGACGAGCGAAGCTGGCTCTGTGCGGACGTGGTGAAGTTGGACGTTGTGTCAGACACACACACCTTTATAAGTGAAAGTCATGTTAACTGTAAACGATGGCTTGATCACTGTCTGACGACGGAGGCAGCTTGGCAATGTGTGACTGATGTTAAGGTATGTTATGATGTGTACTGGTCGGACCATTTTCCACTGGAAGTGTATTGCAATTTAGGAATATTACCATGTAAAGTAAAATATACTGAAAATATACACAGTGTAGTGAGATGGGGAGAGAGGGACGCTGAGCAGATAAAAATGTATAGGGAACTTTGTACAAGTAAATTAAGGGATATTGATTTCCCGGTGGAACTTAGTCTGTGTGCTGATAATGTTTGTCATGATAAATTTCATCATGTTATTATTGATAAGTTATATACTAGTATTGTTAGTTGTTTAACGGAAGCTGCGCGAATGAGTCATAGTGTAGGGAAAACCAGAAAGCGTAAATATGTTATTGGGTGGAACAAGCACGTACGAAAGTTTCATGTGAGGGCACGAAGCAGCTTTCAGACTTGGATGCTTCATGGGAAACCCGAGTCGGGTGATATTTATAATGAAATGCGTGAAACTCGGAAGCGCTTTAAGTCTAAGTTGAAATGGTGTCAAGACAACGAGGATAAAATCAAAATGGATATCTTAGCAACGCACCACAAAGAGAAAGATTTCAAGCGTTTTTGGAAGCATACCAAGAAACTGGAAGCTGGTTTGTGTGTTCCTGTGAGTGTTGAGGGTAGGAACGAGCCAGGCCAAATAGCCGAATTATTTAGGGATCGGTTTAGGGTAGTGTCTCCTCTGGGATGTGTGCAACAGGTGCTCGATGCTGAGGCTGCAGATTGTGAGCGGTTCAGATTTAAGGCGAAAGAAGTCGCCCATGTTATTAAAAATATGACTAGAGGTAAGTCTCCAGGACATGACGACCTTAGCATCGAGCACTTGCAGTTTGCAGGTGTTCATTTACCTAGGGTGTTGGTCATGTTTTTCAATTTGTGTATAGCCCATTCATATTTGCCCAGTGAGCTTATGAAGACCACCGTTATACCGATACTTAAAAATAGGACGGGTAGTGCCTCCGATGGGAGCAACTACAAACCCATCTCATTGGCTACAGTGATCGCCAAGGTGCTGGATGGTTTGCTTGATAGGCACCTGAGTGACCACATAGATTTGCACGAGGCCCAGTTTGGTTTCAGGGCTGGGCATTCAACTGAAACGGCGGTGCTGCGACTCAAGCATACTGTCCAGTACTATGTTACAAGAAAAACGCCTATTTATGGTTGTTTTTTGGACCTGTCGAAGGCATTTGACCTGGTATCCTATAACGTGTTGTGGGATAAGCTTCTGGGGGAAACCAGCACACCCAGGGATATGATAAATATATTGAAATATTGGTACGGTAATCAAACCAATAAGGTTAAGTGGGCGGGCTCATGTTCGTCAGAGTATAGGTTGGAGTGTGGTGTGAGACAGGGAGGCCTGACTTCACCACGACTCTTCAATCTGTACGTGAATGGACTGGTAGGTGAGCTCAGTGGGGCCGGTGTCGGTTGTTCAGTGGATGGTGTGTGTATGAACAACATTAGTTATGCTGATGACATGGTGCTGCTGAGTCCATCTGTCAGAGCCCTTAACATCCTCATAGGTATCTGTGAGAGGTACGCGGAGTCACATGGCCTCAAGTACAACTGTAAGAAGAGTGAACTACTTATTTTCAAGGCGGGTAATAAGAGTCCGAAAACTGTTCCGCCGGTCAGACTTGGAGGTATGCCTTTGAGTAGGGTCACTAAAGTCAAGTACTTGGGGCACTGGGTCACCGAGGATCTCTCAGATGATATGGATATAGAGCGGGAACGCAGGGCGTTGGCTGTGAGATGCAATATGTTGGCGCGCAGGTTTGTAAGGTGTACAAAAGAAGTTAAAATTGCTCTTTTTAAGGCTTACTGTCAGACATTTTACACCTGCAGCCTGTGGGTCCGTTATACGCGTAGATCTTTCAATGCCCTGCGGGTCCTGTACAATAATGGGTTTAGGATGCTGTTGGGGTTGCCTCGCTTTTGTAGTGCATCAGGTATGTTTGCTGAGGCTAACACAGGCTGCTTTAGGGTAGTAGTGCGAAAACGAGTGGCCTCCCTGATGCGCCGCGTGCGGGGCAGCACCAACAGCCTTCTGAATACCATATTGGGGAGGGTTGATTGCCCGGTTGTGAGGCACTGGAATACTGTACACGGATCTGGAGGTGCCCTATATAATATTAAATAGAGCAATTGTAAATAATAATAATAATGAATAATAATGTACTAACATAGTTATAAGTACCATTTTACTAACAATTTATGGAATGTAAATTAATTCTGAAATAAACGATTAATAATAATAATTGTATATTTTGGTAGAAAAAATATTAGGATGTGGTAACATCGAAAACTATCCGTCAAATTCAAAATGTCTTCGAAGCGGTCTGGTGTCTCTGCGTCACGGGTAAGTTTTTTAAGTTTTTCTATACTTTTTTGGGTTGAACTTGTGGTGATTAGGCTTTAAATTGCATAGGGATATTATAAATAATATAAATCTTGCATAATTGCATGTGTAAATTACGTAATTGCAATTTTATGAGTTCGAAACTTTGTGTGTACTCCGTGAATACCGTTGCCAAGTACGTAGTAAAGAACACAAATTAAACTTCGGTATTCACGAAGTACATTGCCAAATACGCAAAGAAAGGCAAAGTGGCTTTTTTTGTTGGTTTTGATCTAAAATAACATCGGTTGAGGTGTGAATTGTATGTCGTACAGCATGTTGTTTTTTCTTTGTCTACAGTGCTTGAACCTGACACGATCGCATAAGATTTTAGCTTTGATCCCGAAAGAAAATGCATGTCCCGATGACAGTTCTAGTTCGGATAACGAATCACACTTCCTTCCGCCATCTTCACCTAAGTTTAGCTCTGACCCCCCTTCATTAGACTCCTCATTTGAAAGACTGAACATTCTAGAAGACGACCACAACGACTCTGATAACGTATTTGACTATAACATTGATGATGTACCACTAACACCAACGCTCCAAGAGGTTTTTCCGTCTCCCTCAACTAATAATTACAATGCCATACCAACATTGAATTCAATTCAATCATTACCCACTCCATCTGTAGAACTTCTGCAGTCACCAGTTCCTAGCACTTCAAAAGCTTCGCCTATGCCGATCACTAGATCTAAACGCAAGAAGCCTTCAGTTGTAGTAAAAAAAGTTAAGAAAACCAAATTTTCACTGACTTACAGCTGGAAAAAAACTTATTTACGCCATAGGGGCTACGTGGATGAAGGAATACACGAGCTTCATAAAACACAAAATGAAACGGTATTGGAATACTTTCGCTGTTTTTTTTCACCGGACATAATTTCAGATATCGTTCACAACACAAACTTATATTCGGTTCAAGAACATGGTAAATCTATACAGTTGACAAATGAGGAGTTAGAAAGTTTTCTTGCTATTGAAATGTTAATGGGTGTGGTTCACATGCCAGCCTATACTGATTATTGGGCAAGAAAAACCCGATATCCTCTAATAGCTGATGAAATGCCCCTAAAACGTTACCAACAAATACGCCGCAACATTCACTTTGTGGATAATAGCATGGAGAACTCAGATCGCTATTACAAAATACGCCCTGTTATGGAGAAGATCAGACAAAATTGCTTGAAGATAGAGGAAGAAGGGCAGTACTCAATAGATGAGATGATGATCCCATATAAAGGCACAAAAGCTGGGAAAAGGAGGCAGTATATAAAGAACAAGCCGAAAAAATGGGGTTTTAAAAACTTTGTACGCGCCGGGGTTTCAGGAATTATATATGATTTTATCATGTACGGTGGAGATGACACGTTTCGTGAAAACACTTTCACAGCTAAAGAAGCTTCACTTGGGGTTGGTGGCATGGTGGTAATAGCATTATGCAAAACAATAAAAAAGAAGCCATCCATCATATACGCGGACAATTTCTTTACTTCTCCAGAGCTTATTTACTTATTGCGGGAAGAATACGGAATATTTAGCCTGGGAACAATAAGAACAAACCGGCTCAGGGGTTGTCAAGATCTGTTACCCTTTGAGAAAGAAATAAAAAAGAAAAGGAGAGGATACAGTGCCCAAGTTGTGTGCAATAGCAACAAGTTGGCTGTCGTGAAGTGGAACGATAATAAGGTGGTAACGCTTATAAGTTCCTACGTGGATTCTCATCCTATTGAAAAGATAAGGAGGTACTCGAAGGAAGACAAACGCAAGGTCGATGTTGACTGCCCTCAACTTGTGAAGCAGTACAATAAGCATATGGGGGGCGTAGATTTAGCCGATATGCTAATATCTTTGTACCGGACCCCATTCAAGAGCCGACGGTGGTATTTAGGTATCTTTTCGCAATTGCTGGACATATGCATAAACAACGGCTGGCTTCTTTACAGGCGAGATGGGAGAAATAAAAAGTCTCTAAAAGAGTTTAGGCTTGATTTGTTTGAAGGACTCTGTCGGGCTGGAAAAATCGCCAAGTAAGTGGAAGTATGGAGAAGATGACGGGGAGAATGATCCAAAAACCTACAGTTGAACGGCCGGTTGATAGTGTCAGGTACGATGCTGTCGGACATTTTCCGGAATCGGCAAATAAGCAATCTCGTTGCAGGTTTTGCAAAGAGGGAAGAACCAAAGTCTTTTGCGTGAAGTGCAATATGCATCTGTGTTTTGTGGTAGGCGAAAGTAACAAAAGAAATTGCTTCCGCCAATTTCACACCCAATAAATATTGTTGAGAATTATTAATGAGAATGATTAAAAATGAGAATTATTGATTAAAGTAAAGATTTAAAACTAATAAGTGTTTAATTGATAGTTTGGCACCGTCCTTCACGTAGTACAAACATAAGAAGACATACTTTACACTATAGTTGGCAATGTACTCCCCGGAGCACATAGTTTTTCGCGAAAACTGTAATAAGAAGAATATTTTCACAATTTTTTTCAGTCTACTGGGATCATAATAAACTAGGAAATAACAAAAATACATTACATTTTAGAAATAAATTCATTTGCCAATTTAAGGGTTAAGCAGGCGTGTAAAACTTACTTTTAGTGAACTGTTTTCTTTAATTTAAAATAAAATACGTAAGTACATGTTCATTTGTGAATATGTACTCTGATAATGATCTCTAGATTACAGTGGTAGTAATGATTATACTTCGTCTAACGAGGTTACTGAGAAATACGATCATAACTTGAAAAATTGTTTAGTGAGTAGGCCAACCTACACTTCATCGGTATTGTAGTTTAGTAAAATAGTGCACTGTTCCGTAATGTTTAGTAGGAACCTAGGAACGTGGGAATGTATGAACGTAGGAATATATAGTAGGAACGTAGGATTGTGGGAATGTATAGTAGGAACGTAGGGTATTTTAAACGGTTATTGAAAGCAAAAATCACATTATGTAAACAAAGCATTTTTATTACTGTAAGTATCAATTTCAACGTCGGACGACTTAGAAGTAGATAATATTTCATCTAATAAAGATGCAGGTTGCTCCATCAGGCTCTAACTCTCAGCTTTATACGACGTGCATTTGATACAAAAGCGTTCACCGCACATCTGTAGCTTCGGACTATGTCTTCGCACATTGCGTTGGAATCTCACAGAAGAAATAACACAACATCCATCTGGAGTAAATGCTGTACCATCTTGAAGATTCCATACTAATTATAATCCTTCAATAACACACAGGAAAAAAAGAAATATATGAAATTGATGCAATTCGAAAGAAACTGAAAAAATTAAATAATGAAGTGTTGTTGTCCCTTGACTTGACTTGTCTTTCTGACAGTGTCAGATAGTGATGCGGCTAAATTTTGTTTAACTCGATACTGTACCTATTTTATAAAATTAAACTCGATTTCATTTTCTCTCAAGGTACCAAAATACTATGTTGTGTAGAGTCAAAGAGTTTTAATAAGATGAGTGAAAGTATATGTACTGTGGGTAAATGATTTTGATGATGATGAATGATGTTGATAACTTGTAATTTGTCATTAAAATCATCATCGTATCATCATAGATTATCAGATTGAGAGTGGAATGTGGAGAAAGCGCTTTTTACAAAGTCGAACAAAGCCGAAAAATCTTACCCGAATGTCACTGACTTAAACCCCAATATACCAATATGGAACGGTTGCTGTATTTTGGATCGGGCTATGATTCTTTTCTCTGTTTTTTTGTGTGCGTTTCAAACATGCGAAGCTTTTGGAAACCTCCCTCTAGTAACTACCTTAGATTCAACTTGAATTGAGTACTTGAATTACATAATCAGAACAATCGAGTACCTGACCGTTAGTAACTTAGTAACATCACTAGAGTCAAACTGACAAGCAATAAAACCTATATTTTTTATACTTAATGGCTAGGATAGTCGTTCGAAAATAGCAATAACTTACTCAATACTCAATTCTTTATTGCATTCCACAATGTAGGCTTAGGTGGTAAACATGGCAGGTAACAATCGTGGACCCTGTCGGGCACAGCAAAAGATATAATAAATAAATGTGGAGAGGACTTATCATTATTACAATACAACTTATTCTAAAAACATAGATATAACATTAACATTAGAATTCAAATTGCAATCAACTTTGGTAACTTTTAAGATTATTTTCATAAGTATCTAAAAGGGTCTCCAATGTCGTATTCGTGTTAAATAAGATATTTTGTTAAGAAACATAGTTTTTGTAAGTATTCTCTTGATCATTATAAACTGTTATTAAATTAATTTAATCTAGTTCTTTAAAACCGTAAAACCGATAACATTGCGAAAAAGTATTTCCGAACGTTTGTTTATAATATGGCGTACCGGTCAACGGTCACGTAGCAGGTCTGAAGTTGATACATTGCAGGTCAGACGGAAATGCTCATGGTACAAATAGAAAATCTGTCAGGTTAGCCTGCTAAGTTGACCTGTCATGTACTTGGCAAGTATTTTAAAAGTTGATGGTAGGGCCCAAGGTCTCATTAAATTTTCACATAAGCCAAATGCCTCATCCCCCACTAAGACGTATGGCATCGGTACTCCATTATTTGATATGGGGCGCTTCTCCGGAATTTGTATATCTTTGTTGACAAGTTTTTGATACAAAATGGATTTTTTATATAGGGGGAACGGTATAGTTATTGGCCCCTACATAGTTATTAGCCATTTCAACATCGGTATTGAAAAACTAGCAACCCACATTACTAAATGGTCAATTTTAAAATGCACTACGGCAACACAATTGTTGACTGTCAAAATGTTTCGGCAAAACACCGCTAGGTGGATTCGTTCTTTTGTAGCCTGTGATTTTATCGTGCCGGTATCGAAAACGGGTAAGTTTGTTTAAAAAATGTTAAGACCATACAATTTTCGGATGTGATATTTTGAAAATAATTTACATAGTCCAGTGATTGAAAATCTGTAAAATATACACCGTGGCATTTTAATCGTCTTTCATCCGCAGCCCACTTCATGTATCCAATGACTACTACACATTCATAAAAAAAAGATAGGTATTTATGAACATTAGAGTAAATAAAAAAAAATAAAAAAAATCAATGGTAAGACGCATGACGTAGTTTGAAACACCCTGTTATGAGCGCGGTCCGAGCATTGCGTTCCAAAGGCGGCACGGACTGAAGCGGCGGCATCTTTAACAGAGTTCATTCCCCCTATTGCAAAAATGTGTGTAACCTTTTTTTCTTTTAAGGCCATCCTTATGCCTACGGAATAGAAGTCAAAATCGGTTGAACGGACTGTATAAAGGTTTGTTTCAATATCTAATCTTATTTCAAATGGGGTATAGGTACATAGTAAGTGCAGATTAATAAAAAAGAAAGTTACAAACATACGGCCGATTTCAATAACTGATCAATTTGTCTTCGTTCGACCCTATTGAAGATAGAAAGACTCATGTCTACTAACCTAGCAAATAACAAACAAAAGATATGTAGTTACTGAAATTGCAGTCCTGGCACTTGCGGGTTGATCACACCTTGGTTGCGTAACATTTTCAGATTATTTGGCGCAGCGTACAATCTCCTTGCTCCCCGTAAATTGTCACCACTCACTGCGTTCAGGCGCACCATTTGTAGGTACTCGATATTCGAGTATCGATAGTTCCTCATAATCATTGTGAATACCTACTTCACAATGATTATGAGGAACTATTCACTTCTTGCACTGTAACGATCGCGAACAACGTTTGATATCCGGTAGCGCGCGCGCACTTCCACTTCCGGTATTCGGCCGCAACTGAGACGCTGCGAGCGACATTGACCTTCACTTATTTTTCGAGTGAAAGGGGCGGGGCGTGACACGCGCGGCTCTACTCAAAGGATAGCATTAGAGCTCCTCATTGGATGACAGTCCACGTGGACTATGCTTGATTGGCTTTCGGTATTGGAATGATCTACTCGACCCGTGCGCTGCGTAGGTATGTTCTACCGTTTGATACGTAAACATTAATAACAGGATGTTTCAGAATTCTAATGCAATATTTATTTTTCTTTGTACCTATTATATTAATTAATGGTAAAAAAAAAAATCGTGTCTGGAGGTATTTTATGTCGGATACATTGAGTGGACCACCTTTGTAAGACGATTAAAATGTCACGGTGTATAGAGTGATATGCATAGTACGAGTATTTAAGGTGTAAAATGACAAAATTACAACATAACCTTAAAAAAATGTAATGGCCAATTACTGCACCAATAATTTAAATAACATTAATAACATTAACAGTAATTGG
Source organism: Lithophane socia (assembly GCA_947522985.1). Taxonomy (NCBI): domain Eukaryota; kingdom Metazoa; phylum Arthropoda; class Insecta; order Lepidoptera; family Noctuidae; genus Lithophane; species Lithophane socia. The sequence continues at coordinate 6,167,097 of OX383280.1, forward strand.
CCCCCTATGCCAATTACTATATTTATTTCATCCAAATAAAAATGCGTTTATAGTAAAAAAATCTCTACTGTCTGTTAAACTATGCATTATATTCGTTTGTCACTAATATTAGGGCTGTGAAAACAGTTTTTGGCCTAGGCCAAGTACTATGAAGTCTGGAATAATTTTCAATACAAAAAAGGAGGCCAATAACTATAATATTTTTTTATATTATTTTGGACAAATACACTCATGCTTATTTTTCTGTTCTATCAGGTTAAATTAAAAATAATCATGCCAAAAAGACCTCAGTACACCGAAGAAGCCCTATTGAGAGCAGTTGCAAAAAAAATCCGAGCCTTCTGATGATGAGAACATTTTTTAATTAGTGAGAGCTATTGATTTTTGTTAAAGTTTTTGTTTTTGAATGTTAATTATTATTTTGTTTTCTATGGCCAATAACTGTAAGATTACATGGCCAATTATTGTGATTATGGTGGCCAATCACCGATAATTCAATATTTGTATCTTTATGTAGATTTTATTAAAACATTGTATGGAAAAAGAATATGTAAGCCATACCATTGAATAAATACGTTAATGTTATATATTTAAAAAAATATTTCATTTAAATCTACCCGTTTAATATTTTTGTGTATTATAAATAGTGTCTTGAGGTAGCTTAGCTGGCCAATAACTATACCGTTTACCCTATCGATGAGTCACTACATTTTCCAAAAGCCCCAACATCTATATATGTGAACTTGTAATCTGCATCGCATACAGCAAGTAAAACGATGGAAAAATAATTTTTATAATTATAGTACAGTGACCCTGAATCGCTGGGTTTTATCACTCTTATATGCTTGCCATCGATGGCACCAACGCAAAATCAAAATCAAAAGTCATTTATTCAAACTAGGCTGAGAATCAGCACTTTTCGAACGTCAAAATTACATAAGACAGTCCCCCAAAAACGCCCACCCTTCACCACTTCCTAGTGCTTTAGCTGGGAAGAAGAAGTGGCGCAACAAACTCCCCAGCTAACACGCAATTGGGATAGTTTGCATTTTCATTGAAACCTTTTGCTATTTCAAGCCACCTCTCTTCATTTAATTCTGGAAACGATGACTGTCTCATATTCTCCCAAATCGCCATGCAAACTTCATGTATGATATCTCGGACAGTTGTATGCCCAATCCGATAATTATGACACAATTCCATTAAAGAACATCCTGTAGCAAGATATCTGTAACAAAGAAAAAATATAATTTTCAGGTAAATCTCTACAGAGCAAGTGGAAGAACATCAGGACTAGTTACAGCAGGGAAGTAAAACGCAGAGCTGGTATTAAAAGTGGATCAGCAGCTTCGCGTAAGAGTCCATACGTATATTTCGAACAACTTCATTTTCTTCGGCCTACCGTGGTAATTAATGAAACTCAAAATAGCATGGAAGAAACACGCACTGCCGAAACCAACACTAACAGCGGTAGTACTCAAGGTGAACGATCTGTTTCCAAAAGAAGAAGACAAGTGACGACGATAATTTGGTGCAGGTATTAAAAGGGAAAGTATTGTAATGAGAGAAGAGCGTGAAAGACAGCAAGAGTCTGATTCAGATAGACTGTTTATACTTTCACTTCTAGATGATTTTAAATACATCCCGAGACATCGTAAGCTTTCTACAAAAATGGAGTTAATTGAAGTTATAAAAAGAGCTCAAATGGAAACTCACGATTCAGAATTTAGTCCGTTTCGCCAACGATATGAACCAGGGACATCGGCCGCCAGATCATATAGACGACAAACATCGTTCAGTGGACAATATCGCCAAGGTCAAGGATACTCGACTGAATATGGACCGGAAACCACAAACAGTGGGCAACATCGCTATGGATACTCGACACACTCGAATTATAGACCAGAAGCCTCGACCACTGAAGACCGCCGTGGGTATTCTACGGCTGTTCCAGACAGGCAAGACAATACTGTTTATACTGATGCGTTATCACCAACTGACACAAATGCAACAGATGTGTCTCAGGGTTCTGAATTACTAGAATTATTTACTACACAGGACAACTTGAACTAGGTGCGTAGCTAGCGTGCTTGGGCCACCTTTATTTCTCATTTACATAAATGATTTGCCAAAAGTGACACAACAAAAATGATTTTGTTTGCAGACGACAGCACTGCTATAGTAAAATGTAAGAACTTAAGTACTTATCAAATTGACATAAATAATACTCTTAGTGACATAATTAATTGGCTTAATATGAATAATTTAATAATCAACCTCAAGAAAACCAAAGTAATGCATTTTCACCAAAGAAATGAAATCGCAAAAATTTGTGTCAATTACAATGGCAACGAAATAGAAGAAGTAAAAGTAAGTGTGTTTTTAGGTATCCATATTGACAATAAACTTAATTGGAAAGCTCATATAGAACAGTTATGTAAAAAAATAAATAAATCTGCCTATGCACTTTTTCAATTGGCTAGAAAAGTAAATATAGACGCGTTACTTGTTGCCTATCATGGTCTAGTCGCCTCACTTCTACGATACGGAATAATTTTTTGGGGTAATTCCCCGGATAAGGGATTACTATTCAAGGCACAAAAAAGGTGCATTAGAGCCATGTGTGGCCTGAGAACAGATGACAGCTGTGCACCGTACTTCAAATCATTAAAAATACTAACGCTACCGGCGATATACATATTAGAAATTAGTATCTTCGTCAAAACAAATCCCAACCTTTTTGAAAAAATTGCTATGGTACGAAATGTTCCAATTCGTAGTCAGTACAAAAACTCATTGAATAATTATAAATGTAAAACAGCATTAGCAAAAAAAAGTGTCCTGGGTATGGCTCCACGCATTTATAATAAAATTCCAGGCGCCGTAAAGGAATTAAACTTTACACAATTTAAGAAAAAAATGAAATTGTTCTTAATTGATAAATGTTATTATACTATTGAAGAATACTTAAATGACGAATTAATTTAGAATTACAATTATTGACAGGATTTGACATTTTAATTATTTTGAAATAGGTTTTTGCTTTTTTTAATTATATTTTTTTTGACATTTAATAATTCCTCATTTAGGGGAGGTCTGACATAAATGAAGTTCTTTAAAGTATGTAATTGTTAAATTTATTTTCTAATGTAATACCATAATTATGCATGATTTTTCAAATATTTTTATTAAATTTTAATTTGCAGTACCTACTCAGCTAGATTTACACACCATATTTGTACGCCTCCAGGCATAACATAGCGCTCTGTTATCATTCATAAGATCTGTATTTCATTACCTATGTTAACAAATAAATAAATACAAATACAAAGTAATTCATTACCATACATGTAAGAAATAAATAATAAATGTTAAGACTAATTAACAATATCTTTCATTTTCGTACTCACCTCAAAGTTACCACCAGTTTTTCTTCAGGTTTTATACAAGCTCGCATAGGAGAGGAGTATCAATGCCCTTGATTGAATTTCGTATTTTTTCCAAAAGGTTATCAAACGATTGCACTGACATCCTCGTGTAGTTAAAAAACCGGTCTGGGAATGCGCGAATATCTTTGAAATAGGTTTGGAATAAGCCTTTTGAGTGTCTTTCTAGAAAAAGAGGATGAATCCAGTGTCTTTTCTTTGTTTTGCGTTTTTTACGAGATAGGTAAGCAATAATAAGTTCTTCCACGTCCATATTGCTCGACGGAAGGATCTAGACTAGTCGTTGATTGGCTGTTATAACTGGCTGCGCAAATATTCTGGCTGCCGCAGCCTGGCTGCCTAGTGCGCGCCCGGCCTAATAGAACGATCAGCTAAAGGGAAGATTATTTACACGCCAGACCAGTGGTACGCTTTGGTTCGCTGGGCTAAAACCAATGATGTCCCATACAATGTAACAGAAGTTTCACAAGATATGATTTAAAGAACTTGTTAACTAACAGAAACTATAAGAAGAACGTTTTAAATCAGGTTGTAAAGTGGAATAATATAAAAGAAATCTGTATTAAAAAATGTGATCCTAACGCTATTTTATACAAGTATGATTTGGATTCTGATTATTTAACATTGTACACGTTAGTTCAGACCCGGCGCAACCGGCAATCTGTGGCTGATATTTCCAATTATGTGTTGAAACCACTTTATTCAAATAGTTTACCGATTACGGAGGCAAAATACAAAGATTTAGTATATTTGTGTGAAGCAGGACTTATTCCAAAACCATATCACACATTTTTTAAGAAACTTAGTACAGGAAATGTAAGTTTACCAGAAAGTGATGATGATAATTAGATAACTAAGGTAACTACGGTAACTAAGTCTGATTTTTTTCTGTTATTTTTGTGTTCTCAATTCGGGCTAAAAGTTAATTATTTTTTTTATTTTTACTAGATTTGATTGTTATTATGGTCCAGACTGACTTTTTATTTTGTCTTAGTATTATATTTTCAATAAAACTGTGATAAGTTAAGCAGTCATGTTATTTCTACTGATCTCTTTGGTTTAGTTATTTTTTTGCATAAGAAAATATTTTATTGATTTTTATACACCCAATGGACTGTGGTTAGTTTTTAATAGTCATTAAAGGCAGGTTCGATTGGTCTTATTCCAATTAAGTGCAATGAAGAAGTCTGAAATGATTCGGTTTTAAGTTTTTTGATAGAGGACTAAGACTTGATAATTTGTGTTATGATATATTTTTTAGATTTTTACTAGATTTGATTGTTATTATGGTCCAGAATGACTTTTTATTTTGTCTAAGTATTATATTTTCAATAAAACTGTGATAAGTTGAGCAGTCATGTTATTTTTTAAGTGCAATGAAGAAGTCTGAAATGGTTCGGTTTTAAGTTTTTTGATAGAGGACATGATCATTTGAGTTATGTTTTTAAATATATATTTTTTAATTAATGAAAAATGCATTTTTATTTATTAAAACGGATGAACACGGACAGAAGTCAGTGCCAAGCAAGATATCGAAAGTGCACATTTTTATTTTTTCTATAAAAGTTTTCTTAGAACAGTAACGAAAGTACCATATTCGATATTCACATGTGTTAGTACACTATTGAATGTGGCACTTTCGATGAAAATTTGGCTATTTTAAGCGTAAAACACTATCGAAAGTGAAATATTTAGAAAAGTATATGAAATATGAAATTTGTTGGCAAGGAAAAAAAAACTATAAAATTTACTATTTATTCCATATAAAATTTTATTGAATTTAATAATATGAATTCTTCTACATCGAATTAAAACTTTAAATTCCTCTCCTTTAAAGTACGTGATTTGAAGTTACGATAGTGTTTGTTGCGGCAGTCGAAATGATCCGAATGTGCCGTCCTTTGATGAAAGCGAACTTCAATCGCAGAACCATTGTCCGAGTAGGTCTAGACCAATCGCTTATTTTGAAGTATTTTTTGATAATGAAGTGATTGAAAACCTACTTGTTCAATCAAATGTTAGAAATTTTACTCAAATTACTAAAGACGAACTCAAAGCATATCTTGGAATGCTAATAAAGGGTGTCTCAGAATGTTTTTCGTTTTTGAATTGACCAATACGCGCCAACCGCAGGTTGGCTCCCGCTCTCAAATGCTTGGCCGGCTTGCTAAGTTTAGTAGGCATTAAATCTTTCACGGGACCGCAGCGCGCATTTTGCGTGCGAGCGTTTTATAAAAACAACGATTCCTACACTATTGTTCGTCGTCTCTACAGGACACATTTTGATTTAACAAGCTTAAGACATGTGCCAAGTGCCAATTTAATTAAACATTGGGTGTGCAAGTTTGAAGAGACTGGGAATACAATGCCGGACAAATCTTCTGGGCGCAAAAGGACATCAAGAACGAGCATGAACGTCGACCGCGTTCGCCAGTCTGTTATGGACGACCCACGACAGTCGTTGAGATTGCGCGCAGCTTCTCTTAATTTGAACAAATCTACGGTTCATCGCATTATTTCGAAAGACTTACATTTTCACCCCTATAAAATTGTTATTGTTCAAGAAATGAAGCCTGATGATCCTGAAAAACGAGTCGAATTCTGCAGGACAATGAAAAACCGTTTTAGGAGTTTCAATAACATCTGGTTCTCCGACGAATCGAATTTTCACATCAACGGTCACGTGAATAAACAAAATTGCAGATACTGGGCTTCCGAAAATCCGCTAGAACTGCATCAGAAGCCCTTGCACTCGCCAAAAGTTGTTGTTTGGGCTGCCATATCAAGTCAAGGAATTATCGGTCCTTATTTTTTTGAGGATGACCGAGGTGGAACTCAGACCGTTAATTCTGATCGATATTGCCATATGATCCGGACTTTTTTGGCTACAGAAATGCAAAACCAGTATGGCTACAACCGCAACACCTTTTTCCAGCAAGATGGAGCCACTTCTCATGTTACAAATGACTCATTAGCTGCTCTTCACGATTTTTTTTCCTGGAAGAGTGATAAGTCGCCGAAGAGACATCAACTGGCCACCGAGGAGCCCTGATTTAACGCCTGCTGATTTTTTCCTATGGGGCTACCTAAAAAGTAAAGTTTACAATCCATTGCCACCCAACCTGAATGTTTTGAAGCAAAGAATCACTGAAGAAATCAACTCTATTCCAAGAGCGATGCTCCAGCGAGTGATTGAAAATTTTAGCTCCAGGTTAAATGAGTGTGAACAACTGAATGGTGCGCATTTGCAAACGGTTGTTTTTCATAAATAAACTTCAAGAACTGCTCTTTAATTTAACAATAAATAAAACTAGTTTTGATTGATATTGTTGTTTTTTATTTAAAATCTAAAAACTAAAAACATTCTGAGACACCCTTTACAAATGGGGATACACAAACTACCGTCAATTGAAGATTACTGGTCTAGCAATCCAGCATTATGTGTCCCTGAGATTGCCGAAACCATAACACTCCAAAGATTTCAAAAGATATCTAGATGTCTACATGTAAATGACAACGAACAGATGCCCAGAAGAGGTGAAACAGGTTTCGACAAACTTTATAAAATTCGCCCACTACTAGATCAAATAAACCAGAGATGTCAAAAAAATACCAGAAATACAAAATCTCAGTCCATTGATGAATCAATGGTAAAGTTCAAGAGACGCAGTGCGCTAAAACAGTATATGCCTCTCAAGCCTATCAAGCGCGGTTACAAAATTTGGGCTAGAGCAGATAGCAAGACTGGTTATTTGTTTCACTACCAGGTCTATACTGGTAAAGGTGACAATGTGGAAACTGGTCTAGGAAGTAGTGTGGTAAAAGCTCTTGCCCAACCACTTATTGATGAAGGTTGCTTAGCACATATGAGCTTTGACAACTTTTTTAGTCGTTATGACCTTCTTCAGTATTTATATGACCACGGCATATACAGTACAGCAACAGCGAGAAATGATAGATTGGGAATGCCTGTTTTAGTAAAGAAACCTACAGGTCTAAGAAATTTCGAGGAAATCATGAAGAGGCAAAATAGAAAACTGAAGCAACTACAAAAAGGGCAGTACAAATGGCGAGTTCGGAACAACGTAGGGTTTTCCATCTGGAAGGACACAAAATTAGTGACCATTTTGAGTACAGCCTTTCACCCGAAAGAAGGGGCTACATGTCAACGTACACAAAAGGATGGAAATAAAAGACCCTTTCCCTGTCCACGCGCAGTTGTAGAGTACTCGAAGCGAATGGGCGGGGTCGATAGATTTGACCAGCAAAAAGCCACTTATGATGTCGCTCGTAGAAGCAAAAAATGGTGGAAGCGGTTGTTTTATTTCTTGTTCGATGTGGCAATCACAAATGCGCATATATTGTACTCAAAGAATTCAAGAGTGCACAACCCCATGAACCAAAAAACATTCAGGCTTACTATTGCCAGAGAACTGGTAAACAATTTGACATTTCGGAAACGAAAATTTTCAACTGCTCCCAAATACTTAGCAAAGAAAAGGAAGGCTAGTGCAGAGGCAGTCACTCGCCAGAAGAAACTTTTTGGTGTACCTGAAGACATTCGTTTCACCAATGTTGGTGAGCATTTACTAGAAGGTATAGAAACATACAGGCGCTGGCGACTATGCAGAAGCGCAACTAATAATAAAAGATCCAACATACAATGTGGCAAATGTGAAGTGCCTCTCTGTGGTGTTCCTTGTTTTAAACAATTTCACATGTGTACTGACCAGTAGTGGCAATTATATAGCCATCATAGATTTAAAAAAAGGAAAAAAAAAAAAAACACTGTTTCGATTTTGTGATACATATTTACCTAATATATCTGAGTTTCATTAAAATTGCATGGCTAGTTTCCTCTACCAGTTAAAGGGTTAACTAACAAAGGGCGTTCCCGTTACCGTTACCTGCAATAGTATAGCGTCTATACATGCTAAAAAAAAATACTGGCAAATGCCAGATACGGAAGTGCATGATGAGAATGAAGAGTTTTTAGATGCAGAGGATGGCCAGGACGAGCCCCTGTTAGCTGGGTTGGGAATTCCTAGTCGATTTGAATGGTCGCCCATGCACGATTATTCAGGCGTCCGGGAAGAATTTCTGCCTCGACAAACAGGGTCTACTGTTGTTTCTGAGACCCGCCGGCATCCAAAACCAACGAAAACCAGTACAGCGAGACCATCTAGAATTCATCAGCCTATAATGTTCCCACTGCTGGCACAGACCTCCTCTCTGCGAGAGGGAGTGGGCCGTAATCCACCACGCGGGCCCAGTGCGGGTTGGTAGATGTCACATGTCTTCGAATTTTTGATTCTGGTTTCCTCAGGATCTATCACTGTGAAGTTAAATCGTCGATAGACCGACGCACACAGGGTGCAAAAAACATTCATGAAAAAGCATATGAGCTGGTTAGAAACAAGAGTTAAGTGGCCTGAATGTAAATCTGTGAATCTCTCCGAAATCTTTGAAAAGACCGAAAATCTGGATCGTCATTCCACAGAAGAAGAAGCAGCTGTTCTACCCTTTGCATCTACTTCGAAGGCGACTAGTGACGTGGGTACTTCTACAGACATCGTATCAAGGAAGCCATTTGAAGACTTGGGAAACAAGCTGAAGAAAAGGCGGTCGGGTACATTACTCGACTATCCGGAAGAGCAACTGACTTTTTCTTTTGTCACAAGGCTCAAGTCTAAGGGGAAACAAGTTCTTGCTCGCATCATCGATCATCTTATGAAGAAACCGGAAGGTTTAAGATGTCGAATCATTTTTATTTATGACCGAAAAGAAGGAGACTGTGCAGAAGTTTTGGCCATTACTACTTCATTGGATCTGTCAAAGTGGAAGTACCTCACTTTAAGGTCTGCATTGTCGCAACAGTTGAAGCTTCCGTTTTAGCACAAGTTTTTAGAAGTTAAGAAAAGGTTATCCAGATGCCAGATATATTATAATATCAGAAGATGGAGTGAAGGTGAAACTACAAGCGCTTTTAGATGTCATAACTCGAAGGATTTTGCAATTCGTTGGTGAAGATTTAAATATTTCCAAACTTGAGGCTGACCAGCAAATGGGGAGTCGATGGTTCATCAGCACAGAGCAACTACAAGCAAAGAAGTGAAATGGCAGAATTCGACGACTCCTGTGTTCATGACGAGCCTCGTTCCTCTGAAGCTAGAGGCCGAAAATGTTGTTATTTGGAATAACCCAAAGCCATCTTCAGCATTTTATTGCAGACCTATTAAATTTCAGTTTGCGAAGGAAACGACTGACTTTGTTAAGCAAGAACAAGCGGCAATGGTGGAAGAAAAACGAAATTTGATTATTTCAAGTTGGGGAAACTTGGAAGTTACTCATGAGCTGCACATGACAATGATTGATGGGAAATTAAGTGACTACAATAATTATAAATACTCCATCTGCAGCTACTTGCAATGTTTGTCTTGCGAAACCAAGCGAGATGAATAATCTTTCTCAAATGTTTTCAAGACCTGTGCGGGCAGATTTATATCAATATGAATTGTCAACACTCCATTATTTGGATTCGAAGCATGGAGTGTCTTTTACACATTTCGTATAATTTAGATTTCGAAATGTGGATGCACGAGGTGAAAATAAGAACCTTAAGAAGTTTCGGAAGGACATGGTACAATCTGAGTCTAACAACACATGGAATTTTTTATTGATATTGTGAAGCAGGGCTTTGGAACTACAAATGATGGGAACACTCACAAGATTTTTTCGGGAATACGAAAAGACAGCTCAAATAACGAAGATTGATGCTGATTTTATAAAACACTTCACAGTCATATTGCAAGTGTTATCATCTAGACAGGCTGTCAAACAGGCTATCGATGCATTCCGTGGATACTGCAAGGATGCATTCCAGCATACACAAAATATATGGCGCTGACATATGCAAACATTTCTCTTGACTTAATCCTTACTATCCTTACTAATATTATAAATGCGAAAGTAACTCTGTCTGTCTGTCGGTCTGTCTGTCTGTCGGTCTGTCTGTCTGTCTGTCGCGCTTTCACGCCAAAACTACTGAACCGATTTAAATGAAATTCGGTACACAGATAGTCTAGAGCCTGAGAAAGGACATAGGCTACTTTTTATCTACATACCACGCGGGCGAAGCCGCGGGCGGAAGCTAGTATTTAATATTTGAAAAATATTTTTTAATATTTGAAAAATATTTATTTAACAACAAATGCTTCATAAACAATGACTTGTGTTTGTGTGACTTCCTATCGGAATTTTGTCAGAAGAAGCAGTAGAAGCAAGAAATAAGGACTTCCGAAATACTAGAGAGCGCCACACAAGGAAAACAGGAAGATTGCAAAATAATGAAGACATTATGCACAATTGTTTGATATCTTCAGATCCTTAAGGAAAACAGGAAGATTGCAAAATAATGAAGACATTATGCACAATTGTTTGATATCTTCAGATCCTTAATTATCTCATTTGAAACCTAAATACACCAATAATTTTAAATCATGTGATTTCTTTGATTTTTTAGGGTTCCGTACCCAAAGGGTAAAACGGGCGTGTATTCCCGTTCGTCCCCTCGACTTCGTCCCCCGAGGGGGACGAACGGGAATCTACAAAAATAATATTTAATTTGTTCCCGATCGTCCCAATCCTAATTCAAGAGAGGACGAATGGGAATATGTTCTTCGATTAGTGCCATTCGTCCCACTAAAAAGATTTGTGCAGAAAATATGTTTATTCGATGTTTCGTAGTTTACTTTTAAATTAGTTTCTTCGTTAGATTTAATCATTATTTTACAAAATTCTTCTCTATTTTTTTATGATTTATAAAACGTATCCTAAGTTTATCATTGTTTCATTATGTTTACCTACACTAAATATAGCAACTCTGACGGGAAGCGCCGGCGATTCTGGTAGTTAACAAAAGAGTGCCGATAACATTGTGTTATTTGCGTAAATCCTATTGGTTTACCTGACATTCTCTCCCTTTCCTATCCTTAAATTAGACCGGTCGGGTTAGTGTTGACAAAACAATGAAAGTGCACGGGTGTTAATGTAATAATATATATTCGACACGAGTTCTGCGGAAAACTACTGATGTAAGTACCTACATTTTTGTAAGTTACAAATATTATTAGATTGTTTATAGTCAATACTATATTGTCTCATGTCTTATTAATTTATGCTTATAATGTACGGTATCAATATTTGTATTCAATTTTAGTATTTTATTTTATATATTAAATATCATTCTAAATTATATTAATAAGTGTGTAATTATTGTCTCCTGTTTGTTAGAGCTTAACAATGTCACAAGAAGCGCATCCTGGTCCCTCTGGTAGTACAGGAAGCTGTTTGCAGTATATACAAAGAAAAGGTGGAATCGTGCTTCTGCGTGCTGCGTTTTTTTTTGTTATTTTTACCTTGATTTCGTGATATTTTAGGTATTTTATTTAATTTTGCTTTTGAAAGTGTAATAATTTACTGACCCTATTTATGTGTTAAAATAATGAGTAGGTAAACTTTTCTAATCACTTACATAACGTAGAACGTAAAATCTTGCCACCATACATATAAGCAACTCTACGAAAAATAGTGACTTATATTTCAAAAGGAAACAACCTGAATGGTAAAAAGTCTGTTTGTAGTGTTTAATTGTAATATAATACAGACTTTTTTTATTATAAGCTCTTTACACTGATTTTTTAATCATAATTTTAAAATCATATTTATAAGGAGAATTTTATTCTTAATTAAAACAATATTATATATAAAAATATTGCGAGTTATCGCAAAGTTGATTCTGTGATTTTTATTCCTTAATAAATGACTGATTTTTATTTCAATTTTGTTTTTTTACCAATTAAAACCACCAGTCTTATATTATTTAGTGGGAGCAATAGACCCAAAAAAGAATTAATAAATTATTCCCATTCGTCCCCCCAAAAAATTTAGAGGGACCATCGGGAAAATAAATAACGAATTCCCGTTCGTCCCCCTCGGGGGACGAAGTCTAGGGGACGAACGGGAATACACGAAAACGGGACCCTATTACTAACACGTCGACGTCCTTCCATCTGTCATCAGGATGTATCTCATGAACTGTCATAGTTAGATATAAGATACAACCAACCAATGAGTATTGCAAGACAAGAAAAAAAACAATCCTTAAAGACAGACAATTGACCAACAAGCCACCAAGCGATGCACTTTGGGTTTTTCAAAAACAAGACAAGCCTCCACACAAACTCAACGTAAACTGTAGCCGTCAAAGTATCAATTATTGAACAATAATTTGATTTTAAAAGCTCTTCTCGCCATTTTGCAATAACATTCTACTAATACAATAGGGTAATCTTCTTCATTACAAATGTTTCATTCAATCTTCATTGGAGATAGCACTATGTAATCAAAGTGCAGACAAAATCACATTTGTGGATAGCATGTGCCTAGAGATAATTTAAAACATTGTTGACCATAAAACCATAATAACAACCATCTCAACAAGAAAACCTTTACTATTTCCATAGAATTCATTTGAACCTCAAAAGCAAACCATGATGGGACATATTTTTCTATGATTTCTTTAGACAACACTGGAACAGCAGTTGATTACTCAAATATGTTGTTTTTAACTTAATGTACAAGATACAACCAACCAATTACTTTTGCAAAATATTTCAACAAATACAATCCTTTAAGACAGACAATTAACCAAGAAGCGTCCAAGCTATGCAAATGGATCTTCCTAAAACCAGACAAGGCTCTACACAAATTGTACCTAAGTTTCTGAATGTTTATATTATAAGCTGTCCATGTGTCCAATAATTGAACAATTATTTGATTTTGGTAACTCTATTATCCGGTAGACCATGGCTTGTACATTCTGTGCTACTGATCCAATATTTCAGAATGTTGTATTCAATCTTCATTGCAGACAGCAATATTTAGCCAAAGTGCAAACAAAATCACCGGTGTGGGCAGCATGTGACCAGAGATAGATGTAATTGTGTGCTTCTGATCCATTATAGTAATCTTTATTCAGAATGTTGGATTCAATCCTCATAGCAGACAGCACCAGACCAGAACAGCTCACAAATAGCTAAGATCTTCAGGTTCTCAGTATGTAGAAGTAATGACCCAATATCTTGAACACTGCAGCAGTTTCAAAATTAGTATCTTTAAGTAGTCTGTGTTCAAAATGTAAGTAACTCTTTCGTTTTTTTTTCTTTGTTTGAAAGTGAACGTACCTACGTAGTATCTCTATCTCATAAGTAGTCTGCACAGATTACTAATATGTAGCAAGCTAGTAGTCTGTGAGTGAGGTGAACATACATTCACATCAGTGTTACCAGGTACACGGTAATTACCGTAGATGCACGGTATTTTTGACCAATACACGGTCTACGGTAATGATTCACTACCGTGTAATTTTCTACGATAATTTTAAATATTAACTACCGTGTAATTTATGTAACTGTAATTTAATAAAATTAAAGCCAATACGTAAAACAAAACGCATTTTTAGTTTTTGTTGCTTTGCATACTACATTACCCCTCCGCGTGGTAATTCCCATAATGTTGTACATACACACGTAATCACGTAATCTTAACACGACTAAATACAAAAAGGCTTCTATTTTGTCCGTTTGTCTAACCATGATCAAAATTAAAATCAATACTAAAAAAAAAAAAAATAAGAAAGTGGTTAATTATAATTTTTAATACAAATAGAGAGTTTTACATAAAATAAAACTTACCTATTATTTTTTCATCAATATCCGGAATCCATCTTGAGTCAAGCACCTGCTTTTCAGCCTGTTGTCAGCGTTTCCTTTGCCTCTCCGCTGGTGACGCCCTCTATACTTACCGTTGGTACTAAGTATTTTAAGCGCGCATCGGGTGATGGCCCGATTTACCGCCATTATGGAACTCATGATGCACCAGGTAGACCTTACCTGGATTCCGGATATTGATGAAAAAATAATAGGTAAGTTTTATTTTATGTAAAACTCTCTATTATTTGTTTAGTATCAATATCCGGAATCCATCTTGAGTGATGTGTTTGTTATCACCTGGTGCGCTTAACCCAAAGACGCTATAATGTGTAAATATATGGATGTAAGAAAAAGATGGGTTAATAAAATTAATAATGTATAATTATGTAAATGTATCACAAATAACAAGTAAGACATATTGCATGCAGCCGCCGTAAATAACAAAATGAATAACTCACGAAAAATAATGGTAATCTTTCAATTAACAGGATCAAAATAATTAGATAAAGATACAGAATGATTGGGAATATTCGAATCATTTTGCAATTCCCTTTGATAATAATTTTGAAAGGTATGAATCATTTTCCAGTTACCAGTTGCAAGAATTTGATCAATCGGAAAATTTTCTACAAAATTGAGAGAAGCTACTGCAGATCTTACTGATCCTGGAGTTGCATCAATACCGCTAGCTTTTAAGAGAGACCTCACCCATCCACCAATGACAGTTCTAGACGCAGGTTTTATATCCCCTTTTGCTGTAATAAACAATTGTTTTATATTTCCTCTACGATTTAGAGTAATATGTATCAAATGTCTTAGCCAAAAAATCGAATTTAATTTTTTATCAGGATGTTCCCTAAGCCTCCATCCAGACTGTCTATGGTTATGGTTGTCTGTTTTAGAACCAAATGCTGGCCACAATACAATAGAAGTATCATCATCAACTAAACTAGTGCTATCAATTCGCAACAATGTAAGATCGTGAACCCTGCGGCCTGATGCTAGCAGTAAGAGAGTAGCCACATGTCTCACATACATGAAATATATTATTTTTATCAAAACTGTAAGTACTCATGTATTGCAATAAAACTTTAGGGTTCCAAATAGGTGGTTTAGCGGATTTCTCTCGTGCGACAGCAATAGCTTTTAATATATGTTTTATAAAGAAATTTGACGACAAATCAATATTTGATGTTAAGTGTGTGAAAGTTGAAATAACAGATTTGTGTACCAAAATAGTTCTATAAGCAAAACCTATATCACAGTGTAAATGTGCTAAATATCGAGCTACTTGATCCGCATTAGGGTATTTGTAATTAATTGAATGCGACTCACACCATCGCTTCCATCTACGCCACGCTGGTCTGTAGGTATTGATTGTGGAGCCTCTCCAGCTCGACATAAGGAGTTTTTGTTCTTGATCCGTCCAGTCCGTTAAAATATCTGACCACCCGAAATCAGCCATGCCTCCAAGTGTAGGTCTTGCACCTGCGGCGGATGCGTCCCTGTTCTGGTGTCTATCAGAGTGCGGGCTAGATCTGGAATCAGAAAAGGGGGACGACGCGCTCGCCGTTGAACATCTGCTTGCCAAAATACCTTGTTCCACTTCGGGGCAATCAATATGTAGTCTCCGCTGGCTTGGTTCAGGTGTCTGAGAACCCTGGGAATCAGATTTGGTGGCGGAAACAACCAAGCTAGGTTGTAGTGCCACTGATGACAAAAAGCGTTGTGGTGTTGTGCTTCCCGATCTTTCACGTCCAATGATGCGTACCTTGGTACTATGTGAGCTGCTCTCGATGCGAAGAGGTCTATCTCCGGCGTGCCCCACATTCGAAAGATTTGCCTCGTTGCTGTCCTCGTGAGGTGCCACTCTGGGCAAGCCTTCTGCCGAGAAAGAGCATCCACCTCCGAATTGAATCTGCCCGGAAAATAATGTGCTATCAGATGAATGTTCTGCTTGTCTAGAACAGCAAGAAGTTTTCGGGTTTGTTGGAGTAGTTTCTTGGATTTTGTGCCGCCCTCCTTGTTTATATACGAGACGACTGTCCGATTGTCGGTTTGCAGCAGTATCTGTGCATTTTGAAGTTGCTGTTGGTTCTGATGTATAGCCGCGTAAACAGCGAACATCTCTTTTTTGTTGGCATGCCATGTCCTTTGTGAATTTGTCCAGGTTCCCACCATATTTGTATCGCTGAGTTGTGCACCCCATCCGATATCTGATGCGTCTGTAGTCAATAGGTGTGTCACCGAACTCAAGTGGATCGGCATCGACTTTCCTATAGCTTGACACCACCACTCCATCTCTGACCGAACTTGTTGAGGTATAGGTATCAGCCGGTACGGGTGTTTCACCGACAGCTGTCGACTGAAGTATTGCAGAGTGCGACAGTGAAGGCGACCTCTCGGAGTCACGAAAGTTGCAAAGTTGAGTCTCCCCATTAGAGTTTGGTACTGTTTGAGGGACCACTTGCTTGTCTGGAGCTGTTGGAGAAGTGCATTGCGTAGCGATAAGCACTTCGGCTCCGACAGGGACTTTGCGTTGCGTTTTGTGTCCCATGTTATGCCGAGAAACTCGAGGCATTGCGTCGGAGCCAGAACAGACTTTTCGAAGTTGATTGTCCAGCCCAGTAAATGCAGAATCTTTATCGTGAATGCGATGTCGTCTTCCAAATGCGATTTTGACTGGTTTGCTAGAAGGAAATCGTCTAAGTATACGACGCACCTGATTTTGTGACTCCTCAGGAATTCCGCCACCCAATTGGTTATCGAGGCAAACGTTCTGGGTGCCGATGAAAGGCCGAACGGCAAACAAGTCATTTGAAGTAACTGATGCTGATGTAAATCTTGATGATAATTTAATCTCAGGAACCTGCGATGCTGCTGTGCGATGGCTACGTGAAAGTATGCTTGGCTCAGATCTAATTTGGCCATCCAATCTAGTTGTTGCAAAAAATTTGGAACACGGAAGTGACTGAATAGTTGAAATGGTTTGGCTACTACGAACTGATTCAGTTGCTTCAGATTGAAGATAGGACGGAAGGTCTGATCTGACTTCGGTACCAGAAAGAACGTGGAAAGGTAGCTGGGCGTCCGTTCTGCCTCTTCTAGTACACCTGACTCTAACAAGGTTTGAATCTGCATGGTCATATTCGGAGATGTTTTGGTTCTGTAACATTTCAGAACCGTGGGACTCGGAAATATTAGCGGCGGTTTCAGTATGAAAGGTATGCGTGCACCGTTTAACAGCCGGCATATTTTGTCTGGCGCACCTAGATTGCTCCATGCATACTGAAATTGCTTCAGACAACCGCCTTGAAATGTCCGACAGTCATTCGCGACGCTTGTTTTTAGTGAAAGCCTGCGATTGCGTTTTCTTTCCCCTAGGTTTGGCTCGATGGTTACTTGCTCGGTTTTTGTTTTGTTGTGAAGCGTGTGAACCATGTTTTTGTCGTTTATTGAAGTTGTCTCGACGAAAAAATCTATAATCAGCTTGCTTACTAGTCGACGGTTTTTGATTTTGATAAAAATTTTCTTTAGAATAAGTTTGAGGTACTGATTTTGTTGATACAGTTAATTTATCCACCCCCCCAATTTTTTGGAGGTAGGTTTGAACTGCCTCGTCTTTAAAAAGTGATTCTGTACTAGGAGGAATTTTATGTAATACATCGCGATGAAAACCCTCAGAAATCTGGCGCAACAAAGCCTCACGACGTATGTTTATTAAATCGGCTCTGCGACCGCACACTATTTGTAACAAGTCGTCGGTAACCTTACTATACGCAGATTCTTTCGAAAATAATGTCTCCACTTTTTCGAATAACGTGTTGGGTGTCAACGTTTCTCTAGACTCATTTGACCAGTCCACCAATGATTGTAATGTTCTATGCAATTCATATTTTTGAGAAAGTAAAGCATTCGTTAATCCAGCAAAAGATCGTTCTAATAAATATGAACGTGAATCTTCTTTTAACATATCAGATTCAAAACGCTTTAATTCGTCGTTAACATTTAACTCGACAAAACCGGGGGTAGCTGAATATTTCTTTTGTGCATCCGAAAACCGAACGGCATACCAATCATCACAATTAAAACGCTGTAGTTCCGTTAATTTTTTAAGAAACCCTTCATTCGCCTTAGGGTAAATCGGATCTTTTACCGTTGTACTGACTTCTGACAAAATCTGAAGTTTGTTATTTTCAGGTCGTCGTAGGTTTAACTCGTTTGTGGTAATGGACGTATTGTTTTTGGCACTAGAATTCGTATTTTCAACGTCGGAATTTTTCGATAAAAGGTTCGTTAAATAGGTCACTTGTTGTGATAAAAACTCAAATTGTGCATAACTCACGGTTTGAGAGTCCATTCTCGCTCTGCGTTTCTCTGGGCTGGGTCCACTACTTGTAGAAGAATCACTATCACTATCTTTTGTACTTGGTGTTGGAGAACGAACCCGTTTACGAGATAATGAGCCGTCATTAATACTTTCCGACTCTAAATTATTATTAGTATTTTCCATAATAACAACGGAGAGGTAAAAAATTTCACGAATTTAAAACTGAAATAGTTTTACCAAACTTTTAAATGAATTAAGACTTAATAGGTAATATTATTTCGCGAAGTTTAAATAACGCTAACAACTTAACGGCGCGAAAAACGACGCTATAATGGCGGTAAATCGGGCCATCACCCGATGCGCGCTTAAAATACTTAGTACCAACGGTAAGTATAGAGGGCGTCACCAGCGGAGAGGCAAAGGAAACGCTGACAACAGGCTGAAAAGCAGGTGCTTGACTCAAGATGGATTCCGGATATTGATACTAAACAAATAATATTGAATATTCATGGTTCTTTCTTTTGCTTTTTACACGATAATTTACACGGTATTTTTCAAATATGTCTACGGTATTTTGGGTCTGAAACACGGTATTTTTAACCCATCAACACGGTAGTTTTTTTTTTTCATCTGGTAACACTGATTCACATTCACAATAAAAATCACAGATAAAAATCACGAAGCATTTAATTTTTTGTTTGTTATTATTCCTGGCTCGGATACTAGCCTTTTGGCCAGCAAGTTTATGATACCGAACACTTTACAGTGTAAAGTTTACACCATCTGTAAAAGACACAGGCAACCACACATAAGACCGTAAACACACGTTAGATTTTTTCATCAGATAGTCTGATCCGGCTATCGGAAGGCGTCGACGAGCCACAAAAATTACTAATTTGAAAAAAAAATTGCTTTTCCTGGCTGCCGTGGTCGGTGCTAATGCCGTCCTGGTGAACAAAACGTTTATGACTGCACAAACGTTATAATTTTTACATTCCATCTTGCAGCGCTGTGTGGGTCCAGCTTTACTTCAACACGAGTCATCTGTCCTTGTCCTTGTCCTGTCCGCTTTGATGAAAACCGGGAATTACTGGAAAACGACACTTACAAATATTAATACATTTTTCTCAAAGGTGAAGATTGTATAAGTTCACAAGAATAATATTTGGATAGGTACTGCTTTATGATGTCTGTACTCCCAATAAGTGTAAGGTTTTGCTATAACATACTAGACGGCGCGCGGCGCTGTGAACTTCCAATTGACCAGAAACTTGATTTCCAAATAATGAAAACTGCAAAACTTGAATAACTACCTATTGCTAGCTTTTTATTACTTGCTGTTTGAATTACAAAAAATAATATAAATACTGCATTGCATGCAGTCATAATTTAACGTGGCTTATATAATTTTACATTAATTTTCTTCTATTATTAAATAAGTGAGGGCGAAACATGTTTAAAATCTCTATAAAATGTCAATGTTCCATACAATTTTTGACAGTAACTAGAGATTTAAACATGTTTCGTCGTGAATGTTTCGCCAGTGCAAACGCACGGTTATGGCCTAGCATTCTAAAAAAGGAATACACCATACAATGATATTTTCGTAATACTTTTATTAGGGGACCAAACTAGAAATCGTGACAAAAATATCAGCTGTTTCCTACATTTTAACGAGTTAAGCGAACATAAATGTAGGGAACAGCTGATTTTTTTTTCGTGATTTCAGGTTTGGTTCTATAATAAAAGTTGTTGTTCTTCTTCTGATGGGTATAGTCACGTTTTTATGTATAGGTCACCAAACTACGTGAAAACTGAAAAGTAAGAATATGTGAAATAAAAGGTTTATCAGTATATAATATCTACAAATACCCCCCTTGTTTTAGATATGAGTCAGGTAGGTCATTTCTTAAATAAATACCATGTCGTTGGGTTTAAAAATTTGGCGTGCCAAAAGACTCGTATCCAAGTTTAAAATATTTTATGATAGTGAGTGATCAAGTGATAGATAGAGTCTACACTGAGATAGAGTCAAGACTAATTAGTCTGTGATAGAGTCTGACGAGTCTGTGGATTGATGAACGTATTTTTAATCTGTGTTAAATTTAAATTATTTCTTTTCTCGCCCGACTTGACTTTGCCCGGTACCTAGCCATTAGCCATCCTGCCATCCATAACCGGTAGGTAGGTAATGGTTTGCTGAATAATTATGTCTAGTGCTCTGTGATTCTGTCTGCATTTCATCTTATTACTTACAAGTTATATACTAGGATTATTAATCCGTTGGAAGGTCATCTTTGGGATTAACGAAGTTACCTACTATTAGGATTAGTGAATAGTTACTGAGTATTGCAGTAGGTACCAATATAATTTACTTTAAAACTACATTTAATTAATAGTCGTTCTAATCCTATTCCAACTGTCTTGTGCTTGTGCCTGGTGCAAAACTACCGTACGTTCTGTACTTAGGTACTTATTATGGGTTTTATTTTTATTTTTAGAAAGCTACTAACTCCGTGGACGGTTGCATGAGAACACTATGGTGGTAGCTCAGACCAGGTGGCATGGTAGACACACAAAGTTTCAGGTATGTTTTGCGTAGATGGGATGCAAATTTTCCCTCCTATTTTTTTCTTTTTTTTACTACGCACATCTGCCTAATATTCAGTCGAAATATTGTTATTTGACCCAATTTACGAGGTAAAATACTTTGCACTGCAGAAGCACTATAAACTGCTATCTAGTTGCCTGGTGATCAGTTGATCACATAAACCTTACCTTGGCTAAAAATGGTACCTAATCATTTAGTTGTAAAGAGGTTTTAATATCCAAACTACGTTACTGGCACTTTTACTGGTTATGAAAAAAAGTTAATTCGAAATTTTTGTTCACTAAACCCAAACCATAATAATCCCTTTTTTTGTTTGTGACTTTTTACTTACTTTTCGCGGGTTTGCGGTTAAAAGGTTATCATTATCAGGCAACTAAAACTAACTTCTCGTAATTTTTAGTAGAATAATTTATGTTTGTCGCATAATCCAGCCTTATTGTGACACAGATATCTTTGTGTCGATTGTGATTATTGTGAAGCTCATTTTAGACTACGCTTTATTATAATAGCTTAAAGCATTAATGTTCATAGCACAACAATACTGCTTGCCATACATTTATTTAAAACACATTCACACTTGCTATACTAAGTAGGTATATATTATTGTAAATGAATGGCAAGCAATATTTTTGTGCTATGAACGATATGCTTTATAGCGTAGTCTGAAATGAACTGGCAGAAAATGCTAGTAAAATTATAGCGCAGCTGGAAGAGGGGTGTAGCCTAAAAACTATTATTCTCATTGACATTATGAAATTACTAGTCATTTATGCTAATGACATAGTAAAAATATAAATATTATCCATTGAAAAGCCAATGACTGTAAGGTGCCCGTTTTTTTTGCAAAGGAGTGTATTTGCTACCAAGCAGTTACTGTGTTCCATTAGCAGTGTGTGCAGGTGTAATTAAATTATAACTACATTTCAGCTTTGTCTCTGGAATATGCATATAGTTCAGGTATTTCAGATAGTTCAGACGGTGACCTTTAATAATTTTTGCTGAAATCCAAATGACTGAATCCTTAGCAACAAACTGGGATTAGCCAATCTGCGTCTGGCCATCTAACATTATGCAGAGTTGAGGCCATTTTGATATTTTTTTTTTTTAATACCTTGTAATGGACATTGCCAGCTAGACATTTCAGTTTCCATAAAATATTAAAGGGAAATCTCCTTGTAGACACCCGCTAGTTTTTTTTTTTTTAATATTCACCTAGACTCACTATGTGAATGTGTATGATTCTTAACAACACCCTCACGGATCGGGTGTTTTTTACACGCTGAATACAGATTAACAAATACAACTTGTTTTTTAGTTTTTTGTCAGGGCAGTCATGTTTTATTATTTTTTATTTAGGTACCTCTTGAACAAGTCAGAAGGATTTAAAAAATAAACGTTGTTTCTCTCTTGTTCCAGGTCGGTCTCACTGACAGTCGCAGTTTTAACGACAGGGTTCATTGCTGGAGATCGCTCGGACGCGATTTCTGTAATATGAGCTATGCTATGGCTCTTATTTTCAGTAAGTATTTTGACTATTATATGTTTTTAAGTACTTAAGTTTCCTTTCGTCTACCTCAAAAGTAGACATAACGGGAATCAACGAGAGCAAGACGAGAGCTTTTATTGGTTCCTAATTTACTGTGCGGGCAAGGTCAATGATGATCTCATTATAATATAAGAATAGAATATATTTATTTGCATTAACATTAACACATGATACAATAATGGTCTTATTAATAGTTAAGGTAAGTTCATACTGTGGCAACATAGGTATTACTGCGTACTTTAACTGCCATTCTGGCCTATTATTTAAAGTTACCAGCAGGGTAATTGCGTAAGTGCTCGCGGCAACACGTCGCCGCCACCCCGCCGAGCACCATATTGCCACAGTATGAACTTAGCTTAACTATTAATAAGACCATTATTGTATCATGTGTTATTGCAAATAAAATTTAGCGAATCCGGTCACGTCTCAACCCTCAGACCCTCCATGATTTGAAAACCGCTCTGGTGGCTGCCTGGAACGGAATTCCCGAAATAAACATTAAAAACTCCATACAGAGCATGCCTCATCGCATGCAGGCGGTGATCAGAACCATTTTCTATATTTTAATGTTTGTGTTATTAGCAGTGATCAGAATAGGTAGAGCTAATCTACCTAAAGTTCGAAAAAGAACAGAGACAAAGTGGAGACGCCTTACAACAAAATATTTTTTCGGGACTAATGTCCCGGGTTTCGGAACATAACTTAAGTACAACCAAAATTAGTAAAGTTGGTAGTTGTTTTACATCTACCGAATTCATTTCCTGTGGCAGTTTAAAAAAAAGTGCAAAACAGACTGTTTTGCAATTTTACTCCACACCTACGCATTTATATTAAATGTACTTAAGTGATATCCCGAAATCCCGACATTAGTCCTTTCATCGTTAGGAAGTCTCCACTTTTTTTGTCTCTGTTCTTTGAACTTTAGGTAGATTAGCTCTAACTATTCCGATCACTGGTTATTAGGTATCAGACCATCCTCTTAGTTTTATAAAACAAAAAAACATGTCCGTCATGTTTCATTTTGACAATAAACTGCATAATAGGCTTGGGCCAAATTCCGTGCCGCTGAGTGTATTTGTCTTCACAAATATGTTTCTCATAATTTTGCTAATTCCCTGATTGCCTCTCCAATATCATAATTGTCCGAATTTTGTAAAATATTTTCATTTTAAAATCTTTATTGGTTGATTTACGATTTCGGTTATTTCCAGCTATACGATATTTTATATTTTACATCAGCAGCAGGAGCAGGAGAATCTCGAAGGGGACGACACCGATCAGGATCAAATGCAGACTCAGTAGCATCAGCAGCAGCACCAGCTGCAGCAGCTGGCAATGCAGACTTGTATGAAATCAATGGTTTCTGCGGCTCTGAGGAAGAATATGGACCGTTAGGACCATATGGTCCGGGCGCTTTTGAGGACGGATATGGCCCAGGAACAGACTGCAGCAGCAGCGTCCTCAAAACCCTGTGTGCTATGAAGACTGTGGCGCACTATTTTATTATAAACCTGGCCGGGGCAGATTTTGTGGATTTCTGGTTCTTGGATTGCCGCCCACCGTGCTGACCGTTCTTTGGGTCGCTGATGTGCAAAATTGTTCAATATTGAACAATTGTCAGGTGAGTTGGTTAATTTTTATTTATTCTTAGTTGTATAGTTATTACTAGCTGTTGCCCGCGACTTCGTCTGCGCATCAGGATAAAAAGTAGTCTATGTCCTTCTCCTGGCCATGTTCTACCCTTGTGTAAAATCTCATCTAAATCCGTTCAGCAGTTTTAGCGTGAAAGCGTAACAAACAAACTCACTTTCGAATTTATTAATTGCTAGCTGCGCCCCGCGGTTTCACCCACGTAAGTCTCGATCCCGTGGGAATACCGGGATAAAAAGTATCCTATGTCCTATTCCAGGTCATGGTCTACCCCTGTGCCAAATTTCATCCAAATCCGTTCAGCCGTTTTAGCGTGAAAGCGTAACAAACAAACAAACAAACTCACTTTCGCATTTATAATATTAGTTAGGATTATATTATAACATTGCTTTTTTTTAATTTGGAGCCGCCGGTAATAAAACCTCCATTGAGAATTTACTGCTATTACTGCCAAAGCCAAATTGCCCAATTTAATTAAAGATTTTTCTTTTACAGGTGGTGCAAAAACTGGAATTTCAACCAATAAATTGATTGGTATACTAACCAACCTATAGGGATCGTTCGATGAAGACTGTGGAGCACTATTTCATTATTAACAGGCCATGGCCGGTGCTTCTCATTTCTTTGCTGCCCACCATTCTGTGGGACGTGACAAAGACATGGTTCTTCGGGACGCTGATGTACAAAATTATACTCTATTATCAGGTGAGTGAGTTTATTTTTATTTATTCGTATAATTATTACATCTATAAGTTACTAGCACTATTCCGTACTTTCCTCTAAAAACTTCAACAACCCCTCCACTTCCTTGAAAGATAGTTTTCGAAAATTAATATTTACGATCTTTATTTATGATGTTTACTCCTTAAACTTTATTACCCTTTCACGCTATTACTAAGACTCCGCTGTCCGTCCGTCTTTTCCATTTCTTTTACCGCTATAACAACAAATACTAAAAAAACACAATAAAATAAATATTTAGAGAGCTCCCATACAACAAACGTGTTTTTTTTGCCGTTTTTATTATATAATTGTACAGAACCCTTCGTGCGCGAGTTCGACTTGAATTTGGCCGGTTTTTAATTTTTTGTTTTAAGTATTTGTACCGTATCGAGTTTCGAGATAATCCGACAGCGCGTTAAATTTTTTATTTACTTAGTTTGACACCTCTATTTCAATTTTGAGTGGGTTGGAACGTTTTCATATAACTACGCCCAATTAACTAAAAAATGGTCTCGAAATATTCCTCCGCATCGCTGTCGGCTGTATAATTTGAATCCTAACTAATATTATAAATGCGAGTTTGTTTGTTTATTTGTTTGTTACGCTTTCATGCTAAATCGGCTGAACGGATTTAGTTGAAATTTGGCATATGGGTTGATTGTGACCTGGAATAGGACATAGGATACTTTTTATCCCGATATTCCCACCAGATCGAGACATACGCGGGTGAAACGCCGGGCGCAGCTAGTTTTACTAAAATTTTTCCCATATTTTATTTTGCTAATAGTTTTAGTTGGCTAGGATATTCTTTTTTTTATATCTGTTTCTGTTAGTTTAATTCAGAATAAGAAGTTTACATAACATCACGGCTGTATTCTCCGAAGGGTTAGGCAGAGGTGTACCTATAGTACACCCACATTTCGCCAGTAATGGTTTAGGTCCCATGTAATAGGGGGAGAGAGAATAAGAAGTTTATCCAGTGTATATAATATTTTAGCTCTACCTATTCCGATCACTGGTTATTAGGGTATCAGACCATCCTCTTAGTTTTAAAAAACAAAAAAACATGTCCTTCATGTTTCATTTTGACAATAAACTGCATAATAGGCTTGAGCCTAATTCCGTGCCGCTGAGTGTATTTGTCTTCACAAATATATTTCTCATAATTTTGCTAATTCCCTGATTGCCTCTCCAATATCATAATAGTCCGAATTTTGTAAAATATTTTCATTTTAAAATCTTTATTGGTTGATTTACGACTTCGGTTATTTCCAGCTATACGATATTTTATCTTTTACATCAGCAGCAGGAGCAGGAGAATCTCGAAGGGGACGACACCGATCAGGATCAAATGCAGACTCAGCAGCATCAGCAGCAGCACCAGCTGCAGCAGCTGGCAATGCAGACTTGTATGAAATCAATGGTTTCTGCGGCTCTGAGGAAGAATATGGACCCTTAGGACCATATGGTCCGGACGCTTTTGAGGACGGATATGGCCCAGGAACAGACTCAGCAGCAGCAGCGTCCTCAAAACCCTGTGTGCTATGAAGACTGTGGCGCACTATTTTATTATAAACCTGGCCGGGGCAGATTTTGTGGATTTCTTGGATTGCCGCCCACCGTGCTGACCGTTCTTTGGGTCGCTGATGTGCAAAATTGTTCAATATTGAACAATTGTCAGGTGAGTTGGTTAATTTTTATTTATTCTTAGTTGTATAGTTATTACTAGCTGTTGCCCGCGACTTCGTCTGCGCATCAGGATAAAAAGTAGTCTATGTCCTTCTCCTGGCCATGTTCTACCCTTGTGTAAAATCTCATCTAAATCCGTTCAGCAGTTTTAGCGTGAAAGCGTAACAAACAAACTCACTTTCGAATTTATTAATTGTACAGAACCCTTCGTGCGCGAGTTCGACTTGAATTTGGCCGGTTTTTAATTTTTTGTTTTAAGTATTTGTACCGTATCGAGTTTCGAGATAATCCGACAGCGCGTTAATTTTTTTATTTACTTAGTTTGACACCTCTATTTCAATTTTGAGTGGGTTGGAACGTTTTCATATAACTACGCCCAATTAACTAAAAAATGGTCTCGAAATATTCCTCCGCATCGCTGTCGGCTGTATAATTTGAATCCTAACTAATATTATAAATGCGAGTTTGTTTGTTTATTTGTTTGTTACGCTTTCATGCTAAATCGGCTGAACGGATTTAGTTGAAATTTGGCATATGGGTTGATTGTGACCTGGAATAAGACATAGGATACTTTTTATCCCGATATTCCCACCAGATCGAGACATACGCGGGTGAAACGCCGGGCGCAGCTAGTTTTACTAAAATTTTTCCCATATTTTATTTTGCTAATAGTTTTAGTTGGCTAGGATATTCTTTTTTTTATATCTGTTTCTGTTAGTTTAATTCAGAATAAGAAGTTTACATAACATCACGGCTGTATTCTCCGAAGGGTTAGGCAGAGGTGTACCTATAGTACACCCACATTTCGCCAGTAATGGTTTAGGTCCCATGTAATAGGGGGAGAGAGAATAAGAAGTTTATCCAGTGTATATAATATTTTAGCTCTACCTATTCCGATCACTGGTTATTAGGTATCAGACCATCCTCTTAGTTTTATAAAACAAAAAACATGTCCTTCATGTTTCATTTTGTCAATAAACTGCATAATAGGCTTGGGCCAAAGTCCGTGCCGCTGAGTGTATTTGTCTTCACAAATATATTTCTCATAATTTTGCCAATTCCCTGATTGCCTCTCCAATATCATAATAGTCCGAATTTTGTAAAATATTTTCATTTTAAAATCTTTATTGGTTGATTTACGACTTCGGTTATTTCCAGCTATACGATATTTTATCTTTTACATCAGCAGCAGGAGCAGGAGAATCTCGAAGGGGACGACACCGATCAGGATTAAATGCAGACTCAGCAGCATCAGCAGCAGCACCAGCTGCAGCAGCTGGCAATGCAGACTTGTATGAAATCAATGGTTTCTGCGGCTCTGAGGAAGAATATGGACCCTTAGGACCATATGGTCCGGACGCTTTTGAGGACGGATCTGGCCCAGGAACAGACTGCAGCAGCAGCGTCCTCAAAACCCTGTGCTATGAAGACTGTGGCGCACTATTTTATTATAAACCTGGCCGGGGCAGATTTTGTGGATTTCTGGTTCTTGGATTGCCGCCCACCGTGCTGACCGTTCTTTGGGTCGCTGATGTGCAAAATTGTTCAATATTGAACAATTGTCAGGTGAGTTGGTTAATTTTTATTTATTCTTAGTTGTATAGTTATTACTAGCTGTTGTCCGCGACTTCGTCTGCGCATCAGGATAAAAAGTAGTCTATGTCCTTCTCCTGGCCATGGTCTAACCCTGTGCCAAATTTCATCCAAATCCGTTCAGCCGTTTTAGCGTGAAAGCGTAACAAACAAAAAAAATAAACAAACAAACTCACTTTCGCATTTATAATATTAGTTAGGATTATATTATTACATTGCTTTTTTTTAATTTGGAGCCGCCGGTAATAAAACTCCTCCATTGAGAATTTACTGCTATTACTGCCAAAGCCAAATTGCCCAATTTAATTAAAGGTTTTTCTTTTACAGGTGGTGCAAAAACTGGAATTTCAACCAATAAATTGATTGGTATACTAACCAACCTATAGGGATCGTTCGATGAAGACTGTGGAGCACTATTTCATTATAAACTGGCCATGGCCGGTGCTTCTCATTTCTTTGCTGCCCACCATTCTGTGGGACGTGACAAAAACATGGTTCTTCGGGACGCTGATGTACAAAATTATACTCTATTATCAGGTCAGTGAGTTTATTTTTATTTATTCGTATAATTATTACATCTATAAGTTACCAGCACTATTCCGTACTTTCCTCTAAAAACTTCAACAACCCCTCCACTTCCTTGAAAGATAGTTTTCGAAAATTAATATTTACGATCTTTATTTATGACTAGCTTTTGCCCGCGGCTTCGCCCGCGTGGATGTCGGAAAATATGCCACGGGGACGTACTACAGGGATTAAAAGTACCCTATATTATGTTAATCCAGTTAAACAGTGTCTTCTCACACTGCTTATTATAGTATTCGAGGTGCGGTTCGCGGATTGATATACCTAATATGATTGCTGGAGGATAACAAATCCTGAAACCTAGCAATAGTAACGGAATTTATAACGGAATGGAAAATTACCTACTTGAACGCCAAATTTGAAGGTAACTGTAGAACGGAAATTTTAATTCTATAAAAAAAAAAGTTAAAGTTAACGTAAATAGTTACCTAAATAATTCAAATTACGCTTATACTTATGTAGTTAAAGTACCTCTTTATATACCACATTAGAGGTTCTGCCCTCAGGTGCTAACACAACCAGGCTGCTAGATGAGCTCACTCTCGAGCAGGCCACGTAAAACTGGCCGTGCGAGAAGCAGTCCCCTCTAAGATCAATTCCCGCTGTTTTCAGTGACTGACCCTGAGACTTATTAATCGTCATTGCGAAACATACCTTAAGGGGGAACTGCAGCCTTTTAAACTCGAATGGGTACTCCGACGGTATTAGTGGTATCCGCGGTATATATACCGATTCACCTCGAGCACAGCCAGTAAATATAATGGCCTCTACCACGTTTTTATGTAAGGCTTTCACACGCAGCCTGGTTCCATTGCACAACTTGGGCGGATTGAGATTTCGTAGTAGCATTACTGGAGCACTTACTTTGAGGATAAGTTTGTGAGACGGTAGACCAGGTGGGTTGAGTGCATTTAAGAACTCCACAGGATAGTGTACAGCATCATCCGTATGCACTACAGTGTCCACAGACTTGTATTGGTATTCTGCACCTTCGAATGATTTCAACAAAGTGTCAAAGAAATTGCGTGCCATAGCTTAGGGACAGGTTCAGTATCGATAAAGAAAATAAGGAAAAAAAAAAAAAATGGGCCCACGTCTTGCGCCATTGGTCGCGAGCCGTTTTTTTTTTTTTTTTTGTGTTCCTTTATACTTACCCCTAAGCAATTTTTTTAACACCCTGTATTTTGTTTCTATTGTTAGGTTTTACAATTTTTATCCTCCATTCAATCATAAATCAATCCGCGCGCCGCTCCTCGGATACTTATATAGTATCCGAGGAGCAGTGCGAGAAGGCGGGCCAACTCATTATAAATGCAACATTTGTCTATATAACACGTTTAGCGCAAGCACAGCGATCATTTACGATACAACTGAACTGTACTTTTTAATGCAAAACCGTCTTTTAAAAACTGTGACTTTTAGCGCAATCCTTTGTTTTCCAAAATTGTTTTTATAATATTTTCTTTACCACTTTTTATTTTCTGACTTAGTTAAACACAAAACATCAGTTACTTTTTGCTATTGTTTTTATAATATTTTCTTTTACGTACGTTTCTTTTACTACGTAACTGTTGTTTTGTGTTTATCTAAGTCAGGGTTGACTTAGATAAACACAAAACAACAGTTACGTTTTGTAATCTTTTACAATGGCTGTTGAATCATTAACAATTGATGGGATTATGGTGCCTCATTCCATAGTTCCTATAATTAGGGATGGAGCATGTCTGTTTCGGGCCATCTCCTATCTACTGTATGACACACAAGTGATGGCCAGGGAGGTGCGCGAGCAAATCGTTAGTCATGTGGCGGCCAACTGGGAAGAGTTTGCCATTATGTCCCACGATAATAATGGGGATAATTATTCCTGCGCCGCTGAATACTGCATTGACATGTTACGCCCTTTTACTTATGGTAGTTTATGTGAACTGGAGGCGGCAGGCCAACTCTTTCCGTGGGTCTTTGAAGTTTACCGCAATGGTGAGCTGTATACAAGTTTTGGTACTGCAGGTAACCCCGTGGGACGGCTACGCTTTTCTCATGATCTGTCACGTGGCCATTTCGATGTATACGTACGTTGTGAGGTTTAAAGTATAAATACTAAGTTTCGAGTTAATCAGACCACGCGTTAAAATTCTTTCATACAAATTTTGACACCTTCTAATTCTCCTTTAGGGGGTAGTTAAAAAAAAAAAAAAAAAATACACGTTTTATTATTTACTTAGAATAAGTATTTGTGCCAAGTTTCAAATTTATTAGTTTAAGGAATAAGATTTTCCATACAAACTTTCATCCCCTATTTAACTCCTTTAGGGGTTGAATTTCGAAAATTCCTTCCTTATTCCTTGTCTACATTATAAAGAGAACCTCTGTGCAAAATTTCAGCTTTCCAGGTCCAAGGGTTTGGGCTGGGCGTTGATGAGTCAGTCAGTCAGTCAGTCAGGACTTCTCTTTTTATTTATATAGATGTTTAATCCTTAAACTTTATTACCCTTTCACCCTATTACTTAGACTCCGCTGTCCGTCCGTCTTTTCCATTTCTTTTACCGCTATAACAACAAATACTAAAATAACACAATAAAATAAATATTTAGAGAGCTCCCATACAACAAACGTGTTTTTTTTGCCGTTTTTATTATATAATTGTACGGAACCCTTCGTGCGCGAGTTCGACTCGAATTTGGCCGGTTTTTAATTTTTTGTTTTAAGTATTAGTACCGTATCGAGTTTCGAGATAATCCGACAGCGCGTTAAATTTTTTATTTACTTAGTTTGACACCTCTATTTCAATTTTGAGTGGGTTGGAACGTTTTCGCATAACTACGCCCAATTAACTAAAAAATGGTCTCGAAATATTCCTCCGCATCGCTGTCCGCTGTATAATTTGAATCCTAACTGATATTATAAATGCGAGTTTGTTTGTTTATTTGTTTGTCACGCTTTCATGCTAAAACGGCTGAACGGATTTAGATGAAATTTGGCATATGGGTTGACTGTGACCTGGAATAGGACATAGGATACTTTTTATCCCGATATTCCCACCGGATCGAGACTTACGCGGGTGAAACGCCGGGCGCAGTTAGTTTTACTAAAATTTTTCGACGCCATATTTTATTTTGCTAAAGCCCACAACACACACAGAGCGGGTGCGGGGCGGGAGCGGGTCGGGCGCGGGAGTACGGCGGGTATAATAATTTGTAATTCAAGGAATTATATGGATGTCAACACACAGAACGCGGGCGCGGGTCGGGCGCGGAGCGGGACCCACGCGGGGGCCGTGTCAGAATCACCCGACATTTTCTCACTGCAACCGCTGCCGGCGGGAGCGGGTCGGGTCGTTTTCATTGCGTGACGCAATGAAAACGACCCGACCCGCTCCCGCCCCGCACCCGCTCTGTGTGTGTTTTGGGCTTAATAGTTTTAGTTGGCTAGGATATTTTTTTTTATATCTGTTTCTGTTAGTTTAATTCAGAATAAGAAGTTTACATAACATCACGGCTGTATTCTCCGAAGGGTTAGGCAGAGGTGTACCTATAGTACACCCACATTTCGCCAGTAATGGTTTAGGTCCCATGTAATAGGGGGGGAGAGAATAAGAAGTTTATCCAGTGTATATAATATTTTTATCCACTTACATATTTATAATTATATTAAAATTACTTTTCGTTTGTTTTAGGACTAGGCTGAAAGTGAAGGAAAAGGAAGACAATATTCACTTTAAACGAAGATAACAAAACAAATCCAAAACAAAAAAAATGTTACATTTTGAAGCTGCAGCAGTACCACCATTTCCTATGAATTGAGTTTGTAATATCGACATCCCAGACTTGTTGATTTGAATGTGTTGTAATGGGGCCTGCATTACCAGACATGTGCAATTTAAAAATAAACAGTACTCAAAACAAAAAGTTATACATTTCACTCAACAGATTCCTAGCATGAGCGTTAATGTACACTAAAATAATGAATGATATTGTAGAAGTTGAAAGTACAAAATTCCTGACGCTACAATACCCTACTATGTCATCAGTTTGATAAGACAGCACTAATGCGCAAGAGTTTACTGCATGGCTCCGGTCATTTATGACAAAATACCTAAAAGTTGGAAAGAATTGCTGCTTCTTCATCTTAAAAAAAAGGCTTCGAAGCTTCTTGACAGTTAAGGCATATTAAAAGCGTAACATAATTTCTATGTGTAAAAAAATTGTGTTTTTTTGTTAAAAAGTAGATAGTTTAGTGTATAATTTTTGTACCTTTGCATGTCTTCTGGTAAAATATAGCTGAACTTCCTGATCTTTTGTGAAAATGACTACAATAATGTTATTGGCTACGAAGTGCAACCTTTTTTTTTTTTTTTTTGATGGCAAATCATCCAATGACTTCTCCCGCTCTGGGTGGAGCGGAAGGGCGTGTCAGACTTTTACCGACTAAAACCCACCCGTGTTCCTTCAGTTGCCTGTTGCCACGGTCCCGGTATCCCTTTCGGACTAACCCGCAACCCTGGCAGACATCGGTCCTAGTATATAACTGGTAAACTGATCTTTTTTGAAAATGACTACAATGATGTTATTGGCTACGTGGTGCAACCTGGAATGTAAATCGTATTTGGTCGCAAGGTTGTGGTAAAGCAAAATGAAAATGAGAGCAGACAGTGTAACGTATTGTAGAAAAGAAATGAAATTACAACAGTCTCTGTAAAGTACAACAGCTGACAGGTGTGTCAGGGGGATCCGTCCTCGGCCGTTTGGTCGCCTGATGTGCCGCACTCAACAGTATTTGTTTTCGTATTGGAACCATTCCTGGTTGGATAGTCTTGTTGGATCCTTAACCACGTTTTTTATTTCGAGTCTAAATATATATAAATGTTTGAAAATAATCCTCAAATCTTTCAATTTTAAAAAGTTTTGAAAAGTTAGCAAAATATCTGTCAGTATTTTTTTTATATTGAGTCTAAAAATGTTTGAATATAATACTCGTCTTTCAATTTTAGAAAGTTTTGAAAATTTAGCAAAATGTCTGTCAGTATTAGTTTTCGTATTGGAACCATTCTTCGTTGGATAGTCTTGTTGAATTCTTATCGACGTTTTTTTTTATATTGAGTCAAAAAATGTTTGAAAATAATCCTCAAATCTTTCAATTTTAAAAAGTTTTGAAAAGTTAGCAAATTATCTGTCCGTATTTGTTTTCGTATTGGAACCATTCTCGGTTGGGTAGAGTCCTGTTGAATTGAAGGGTTATTTACAAAAACAACATCTGAATTGAATGTCATTTATCAGAAACCTGAAAAAACTTAATTTCTCTTTCAATAATCATGACTGATGCCACATTTCTACATATCGCACCTTCGGTAGAACAAGGGCATAATTGCAGTTTTTGCTATTTTACAGGAGAGCTATTTTAAGATATTTATTGCATTCAGTGAGGTCTTGCTCTGTTAATATTGCTCGAAAGTTTTTCTTCTTTGCATGATATAAACTATATACTATATCCTTTTTAGGCGTATAGTTAACAAGAATTAAGAACTTTTAGTTTTTTTTCAATTAATTTTAATTTTAAGGAAGGGATACATTTGTGCCCTTGTTCTACCAAAATGTATATTATTTTGTAATTAGGACTAAATTTGAGCTTTAATTTAGGATGATTTTCGAATAAAAATACCTTGTTTTTCCGTATAAACTTTTATTTTCTTATAAAGTAAAAAAAATGTAGTAACTTTCACGAAATATAATACTTAAACTATCATTATAGTCTTACTAATCAGTCGTCAATAATCTCACGTTTGTGTCTCTTTGGAATCACAATGAAAATAGAATTATAGAAGATAACAAAAATAACAGTGACATTATTTTTAACAAGATTCACTGTTATGCAAATGAAATTCTTTAGAATCACACTTCAAAAAATATTAATTAAAAAATATCTTTATAACAATTATTTTTTTCTTACTAACGAATCAGTTCTAGCTCTCTCTCCTTTTCTTAAAAAAGGTTGTTAAAATATTGTTCATAGAACTTAGGAACTATATTTGAGGATATCAATTGACGAATGTCTTCTTTTTTTCTGTGAGGGATTGGTAACTTTTCCTTATAGAGCTGGTTTAGTGTGACATCTTTCACACTTTTTTTATTACCGATACGACCTGTTCGAATTCTCGCTGCTGTCCAATCGTCGGTTTTGTAGCTGCACTTAAATTGGTATATCTCTGAATCTTTCATAAATTTGATCGCTTTCGTATCCAATATTTTAAAAGTATTTCCTTCAACATCCTTGTTTACATTCAAATTAATATCTTCAGATAACAGCTTCATATCAATGAAAGAATCAAAATTCATTTCTTTAACGGTAAATTGAACACCCTTTTTCTTAGCATTTTTAATAAGACTGATGTATTCTGCTGGAGTGTATATAGGTCCAGCCTTTTTAGCTCGCTTAACGTTTTTTTCTATTACAGAATGGACGGCATCAGCTTTATTCTGGGTATGACCCCTAATAAGGAATTTGTGTGTTATTGACTTTATAGGCAATGTGTTGACAGCATAATAATACATTCCAAAAACGAATCTGAAACAAGTAGAAATAATTATTTACATTATAAGTACATTACCTACCTATATTGTTCAGTATGAATTATAACAACAATCACTCCTATTTATCTAAATCTACTGTAAATTAATTGTATTATAAAAGGCAACAAACTTACTTATTTTTTTGCTGCCCGCAGCAATTATCCGAATAAAATATTATGTCTTTATCTGGTTGTTTGTTAGAAAGATCCTCCAAAAACTTGTAAAGGCATGTTCCTATTTCATTGGCGCCGCGTTTGCCAAGACCCTCGTGCCAGAAAAAGCAAATTGTGGTATCGTCTTTTATATTGGATACCTAAAACAAAATATACATTAGGTACATTCGAACATAAATTGATTAATTTTAACACTATAATTAACTAATTAGAAAATGAGTCCTCACCGTAAAATTGTAACAATTTAACTTGGACTTATAAAAGAAAGCTGATGACTGGCCAATTGGACAAGGTAAGACTGCCTGTAGATCGAAAATGGCAACTATATTATTAGAATCACTATTTTTGCATTGTTCTGTGTCGTGTTTTAGTTCTAATCTGCTTAAACTTTTCTCTTCTAGGTGTTTTTTGTATTTTTCCATCAGTGGTTCCTTATCGTTAGAGTTTTTGTACGCCTCACATTCATCGCACTGATCTTTTCGGGGAATAAACAAACCAAGATTGAAATCAGTATTAAAAATTCGATAGTAGGCATCATAATTTGCAAATTCCTTTCCAGCGGTTTCTTGAATCTTTTTGTAATCACGATGAAGCTCCGCTATAGTTAAACTTCCATCTATATATTCCCTGGTTGTATTAGCCTTAAGTAGTGACTTTCTGTTCTAGGAATGGAATTTATATGATTTCGGACCGATTTCACGACTTCATCGCTTAAATTACAATGGTTATTATGCTTTCCGCGATTATCGGCAGGACTCATTATAAACAAGGCTTGATCAGATATTTTGTCAATTACATTCCGCAATGTTTTTTCACCAATACATAAAGTATTCAGCAAAAAAGTCTTACAAATCCTGATTTCCTCACCATTTATCAGAAAATGATAGGTTGAGTTCGGTTTCCTCGGTGGTTTAAATGTGTTATTTGCTGTGATCTTGATTCTTCGGGTTGTAGGATTTTGTTTTTTAATACATGATGCAAGAAAATCTCTTTGCCTTTGGTGTGTTCCCAATTCCCAGTAGGATTTAAAAATCACACTCCTCGTTTCAAAAGAAACTTTAGTAGAACAAGACAGACGACACGAGGTTTTGCATGGAGGGCGCATGGATTTCGCTGGTGCGATCTTGCCTCTTTTGGTCGTGTATTCTTGGCCACTATTTTTTAAACGTTTTGAAACAGCTTGTTTCCATTGCTGTGTATTTTTTTGTCGCTTTCTTGACTGCTTTTTATTAATTACTTGCTCAGTGTGATCTTCACTCCTATCCACAAGGGGTCCTGGGTCGTTATAAACTTCAACACTTTCCGTATTACCATCAGCCTCATCAATATTACCCCTATTATCAGTGTCAGAAGAACTCGACGAACTAGATGAGCTGCTGCTGTTGGAACTAGACGAGCTACTGCTGGAACTTGAAGAACTGGACGAGGTGCTACGTTTGGGAGATCTAGTTTTAAATATACTCTTATGTTTCACAGTTCGTGGCGGTTTATAATCTGATCCTTCAGATGGTGAAAAATCTCCACTCTTTGAGGAGTTAAGCTCACTTGCAACCTCTAAAAAGGTGATGAAAGAATAATATCTCAGTTACTTTACACATGAAATAATCCAGATATTTGTATAGCAGTTTTATTATCTTACCTGTAGTATTTACCGCAGGAGAAATTTCTGTTCCAAAATTGTTATTTTCCATTTTTTCAACATCAGAATTCTCGAAATCTAGAAGAGGTGACGGTAATGATTCAATAGGTGTATCCGTTGTTTCTGAAATGATGCCTTCCATTGATTTAACAGGACCCTGGTTTTTTATATTCATATCTATCCATGTTTCAACCATGTTATTAGCTGTAAAAAAATATATATTTATATAAAAAACTTAAGTAACATACCAATATGAATTAAGAAATAGCAACAATATACTTACACATTGACGAGTTTTCGATTGAATTTGCTGCTCTGTTAGAGCCCACATCTCCTTCGCGACAAGATCTATTAGAATTTGTGTCAGTTTCTTTGATTTGCAAATTATTTTCGTCATTAAGCATCATTAAAATTTTTTTACTACGAGATCCCAATTTAAATTCTGAAAATTTTATTAAAATTTAAATCATACAAAGAAACTATTCATATCACAATTCACAAATAATGCATACCTACTAGTCGTAAATACATAAAAATACCAATACTAATAAATAAACAGAAAATTTATCACAAAATTTGTATTAAAAAATAATACAAATTTATTTCATTAACTTAAATAACAAACATTAATATTAAATCAAGTCAATTTGGAATGACAAAAACGTAATTGTCATTAAGTCTAGCAAAATAGCATTGCAATTGGAATGACAAAAACACATTTACTTTTAGACCAAGGAATAAAACAAATCTTGAACGGACAAGGGCATAACTGTCTGAACGACTTTGTCCTTCCAATTTTAAAATTATAAATTAGGCATAAGTGTAATAGATGTGGCATTGTCGCTCCAGAAACCAAAAAATTAAAAGGGCATATTTACCTTTACGACGTTAGCGGTCCAAGTGACGACTGCCTCTCTCCCCGCCGACGGCGCAACTGACCAATGAGACTATGTCCAGCCAAGAGAGCAGTAAAAAGGCACCAATAAGACAAAGTCACTATTTTCGCCTAGCGGATTTTTAAAGGAATTAAATGACTGTCTTTGTTCCTCCAGTTCAAATAGCATTTTTAAGGCATTTCTGTATACTTAACTCATTTTTGCAATTTTTGACAATTGTGCCCTTGTTCTACCGAAGGTGCGATATTATATAAAGAAAAAAATACAGATTAGAAATCATTTCATTTTGATTCTATAACATTTTTAAATAATAAGATATTTAATAAAAACTATCTGACACTTATGCAGTTTTTGTGAAATATTCATAGTTATGTAGTTTTTGTGAAAAAAAAAAACACAGTCTGCCAGTTATGCTGTATTTATTTGGGAAAAAATATCATATTAATCATGATTATTAATCTTCTGTGCCACTGCTATTGTCCTCGTTGTCCACATCATCAGCTAAATTAGTGGGTGCTGAAGTACTCAGAAGA
This sequence comes from Lithophane socia, assembly GCA_947522985.1. Classification (NCBI taxonomy): domain Eukaryota; kingdom Metazoa; phylum Arthropoda; class Insecta; order Lepidoptera; family Noctuidae; genus Lithophane; species Lithophane socia. Next base: position 6,205,846 of record OX383280.1, read on the forward strand.
TTTTTATAGAAGTTGTGAGATGCAAGGTTTGACAAGTAAGGCATCAGCTTGCGTAAATCATTTACTTTATGTGGATTCAAAGGCAGCGATGACTGGTACATCCTACTTAATTCCAGATCTTCTGGCAATTTGCGTTTATTCCTTATCATAATTCTATGCCAAGGACCTGTGAACTGATATCGTACTAAAACAAAAGGAACTTTATTTTGATCATTCGAACTTATTTAAGTTTCATTGGAGGTTTGGTTTGACGTAAAAAAAATTGGCTAACAGCTTCTTTTATATTAAAAAACATGTCATATGTTATTTTTTCGACATTATATGGTGATGGATGTCTTCGAGCTTCTTCCATTATCCAATATTCCAGTCTTCAGGTTTCTTTTTTTTATTCCCAATCAAGCTAAAATCCTGATCATTAGGTAGGTATGTGTGTCCTCTTATAGGAAATATATATTTGATTGAGTTAAATAAACCCAAGACATGAACTAAACAATAAAGAAAGTACACCACAGTGGCGAAGGGTGATTTTTCGGGGGTGGGAACCCGGAGCAAAAAAAAAAGAAAAGAAAAAAAAAAAAACTGACGAATTGAGAACCTCCTCCTTTTTGAAGAAGTCGGTTAATAATACTTGTTATGATGTCACTTCGGACCTTCCTTGTGGCCGCGAAAACCGTTTCATTAAATTCCTATTTTGATGTACTTTTCTCAAACTTATTTATAAACTCACATTCAAAAAGCCCGCTTTCACAAACCACGCACACTCACACAGTTCAACAAGTGATTTTAACCGCACTACCGCAGATCTATACTAAGCTCCTAATAGCGCAACGCCATCTAACGAAAATATCAGAAAAGCAATGCATTTTGTCAGTACAAGAACGAGATATCTCCAAAAAAATACAATAGACGCTGATATATTTAGTAACCTATTCCGCTTGACTATTCTTCAAGAGTCATAAAAACCCTGTAAGAAATCGACACGTGTTTCACCTGTCAACGAGGCATCTTCAGGATGACGATTGACCAATTGCAAACCAGAACGCGACGTGTCACCACACCGAGCGCTGGACGCAGAGTGAATCAAATCGCCCGACACCCCCACTTATATAGGATTGCTGCTCGGTGCTGATTGGCTAGGACCGTTATCAGTGCGATAAGCGCGATAAGGGGCGAACAATCGCAACAAAGGCGACCTTGGAATACTGGTATTTAATTCGTTCAACAGTGTAACGGTCGCTGTATTATTTTTAACAATTTCTAAACTCTCTAATACTGACATTTTAAATCCTTTATCACAAGTGTGTAAAATTTTGAATGTGTTATTATTATTTAATGAATGACCTGAATCTATTAAATGTTGAGCAAAATGAGATCTTTCTGGATAACTATTCCTATAAGCTGCAATATGTTCCTTATATCTTGTTTGAAAATTACGACCAGTCTGACCTATATAAATACCATTACAATCATCGCAATGTAATTTGTAAACACCTGATTTTTTATGGTTTTCTAAACGATCTTTTCCGTTACAAATCCGTCTTAAAGAATTATCTGTTTTAAATGCTACCCTAATTTAATTTCTAAACAAAGTTTTTGAAACCCTATCACTAATTGACCCTAAGTACGTCAAACTACCTATATATTGATGTGGTTTTTCTGGAGGCAGTGGATACAAAAGAGAACGAACTATGTTACGGCGTTTCGTTTGTATCAAATCATTAACCATTTTCCTACTGTAACCGTTGCTCTCAGCTATATTTTATGATAAATAATGGTTAGTTCTCTGTTATAATTATCTTGGGATAGTGGTACTGACATCAATCTATGAGTGAAACTACGATAAGATGCTAATTTATGCTGAATTGGATGACAAGATGACGCAGGAATCGTGACGTCTGTATAAGTTGGTTTTCTATATATCTGAAAATCGTGTTTGTTGTTAATTCTTGTGATAGTTAAATCTAAAAAGTTAAGGGATCCGTCAACTTCTAATTCTAATTTAAACTTGATTTTAGGATGGAATCTATTCATTTTTATTAACAAAAACATCTATTTGACAACAACAAACACGGGCGATTTGATTCACTCTGCGTCCAGCGCTCGGTGTGGTGACACGTCGCGTTCTGGTTTGCAATTGGTCAATCGTCATCCTGAAGATGCCTCGTTGAGAGGTGAAACACGTGTCGATTTCTTACAGGGTTTTTATGACTCTTGAAGAATAGTCAAGCGGAATAGGTTACTAAATATATCAGCGTCTATTGTATTTTATAATGGATTTCCGCAAAGTCACGCCTGAATCAATTAACTATCTGAGATATCTCCATTAAAAAAATTCACAAATAATTAAACAGAGGGCGCGTTTAACGAGAAATTTTTAGGGAGTGGCATTTTAGAATTCAGAGTTTTCGCTCACGGCCACTAGAGGGAACTGGCCGCGCGGGTGTAGAGCTTCAAACGAATTAGCGAAAAATCGTCAGATTATGAATGTAAAAACCCCTTTATTACATAAACTACTAGAATCTGAGAAAAGTAAACAAGGGAAACAATACATTTTATTTTATTTACAACTGCCAGTCAGCTTTTCATATTTATCGTAAAGGGAAACATTAGAATGTTTGAAATAACTATCACGTCGTTTGTAATTTATACTTATATCTGAGCGAGCACGGCCTAACGTAATTGTGTTTCTTAATTTCAAAACTTAACCTTGGAAAGCATGTTTCCTCACAAAGAAAATAATCCTAAACAACAATGTATAGGCTACTACTAAGCTACCAGACGGGCCGCACGCGGGCCAAAAGACATTGTAGTTAATTAGAAACTCCTTGACGAATTATTGCCGCCATCCTAATTCTACTGACAGTACTAATAACTTTTCAAATCTATTAAGAAATTTCAACTTATTAACTATCTACTTACCCCAAATACATAATTACAACGTACACTTTCACTAAAGTCAAAACACTTTAATCACTGTTTTATACCAACAAACTAATACTACTACTACTACGATTCTCGAACTGATAAACTAATGTATTCAATAAATAATACGAACAAAATGCAAATTAACTGCAAGTGTAAACAAATTATAATGCGATTACGTCAAACAGCAACCACACAATAGCGTCCTGTCCGAACTCCGAGCCGAACGCATTACGAAATTCAACGAAAACTACCGAACCGATATCGCGGCATCTCGTTCACGCGAACGCAAGTTTAGATTGCTTTAGGTACAATAACTCGTATTTGACCGGCTTGCTCGAAGCGTATAAAACCGGGGTGTCACGTGACCGAAGTGACGTCATGACGCCTTGATTTTTGAAGGAGCGATAAGCCAGCCGCGCCGCCGAGTTATTTTAGAGAATATTTTTTTGCTGTTGGGAGACAACAAAGACAAAACATTGAATGTAGGCGTTTTGTATAGTTTTAATTATATGGTGTATTAAATACCTATAGTGTGATTACTTAAAAGGCATTTTAAACACTACTGACTGTGTCATTTTTCAATGACGATAGAGTGGTTTTGTTTCGAATTCCAGAAGGGAAGCCGATAGGAATCGGGTTGTATGGTAGCTGCGGCCCTGGTACACCATTATGTTATTTTTATTTTGTCCTGAGCATCCATCACTGATTAGTACTAATTTATCAGAATGAATCTCATACTTATTTATGTATCTCAGTAGGAGTGATGTTACATCATTCTGTCCCTTTTTTTCCCTCTGTTTCTAAGTAGCTATTCAAAACAACTTGATTATTTCCAACATTATGGATCCCAAATACATACATCCATAGTTGACGACAGTAAAAGACATCACCTGTCCTAATATGGGGCAGAGGGAGATTCTGCATGAAATCAAAGGTTAAGCAGACAGTTTCACCCTGCTGAGCCTTTTGTTTTTCCATTCGTCTAATCTCATTAAATTTTTCCACTTTTGCCAAATGTAATTTATGTTCATTTTTAAGTATGACTTTAGTTTAATCTAAAGCAGCTAGTTTAATTTTTAATCTGTAGGAATCGCATGTTGCGCATGTATCAGTTCGGGGTAAGCCAAACTGAAGATAAAATTCCTTCTTAAAAACTGACCAATACACTACATAAGAAACCTGAATATCGTCGGCGTCAGTGCAGGACCTTGTAAATGCAAAACACTCTTTTTTACAGGAGAAGCTAAAAACCTTCTAAATAATAAACACAAACAAGTAAACCCATATTTTTTGGATCTAGAGTAATAAAATTTAATTGTTTATGCATGGGTTACGAATTCAGTTAAAAAATAAAATTATTTTTTACAAAAACTGCACTTACAAGGAAACGCACTTATTAAATAAGTAGGAACAAGGTAGATACAAGATAATGCATTATTCTGGATTTAAACTAAATTTAATTGAAAGTGAGTTCTTTATTCATTTTGTATTATAAATTGACAAATAAAGAATTTTTATTAATTGCGATGAGGTAGACAATCATAATAAGGCCAACAATCCCTGGGGATCACATTTTTTATTTCTTGTAAGTCCTTAAACTTTCTCTCAGTTATTGGCAATGAAGCTGAATGCATTTTCGGAAATTCAGCTTGTGCTAAAGATATATTTTTAGGACTATGTGGTAATAGCCGGTACTCTTCATCGAACTGGAGTTTGTATGATATCCCCTCAAAATTGTATTTTAGAGCTTTAACCCTTAGATGCATGATTTTTTATAGGGATGTAACGATACATGAATTTGCCGATACGATACCGATACCGATTATCGAGGAAAATAATCGGCGATATCGATACCGATATCGATGGCTTAGTAGTAAATAAAGAATGATGTACTTTATATGCATAAAACTTACTTATGTTACACAGAATAAATAGGTACTCCATTCTGTAAAGTGTGGTAAAAATGGAAATTAAAAATAATGAAAAAAAAAGGTAAAAAATATCGTATCAACATTTATTTGGGTAACATTTATCAAGGAATCAAATCAAAATTAAATCAATATTAATAATCAAAGTTCACTTTAGGAAGATTTTTGTTAAGGAAACAAAGTTTATTCAAATTACTAGCAGATAATCTGTTGCGCAATTCATTTTGTATGAGGCCTGCAGTTGAAAAAAGACGTTCTGAGGCAACTGAGCTCATTGGGTAAGATAAATATTTTTGTGCAAGCATTTTCAATTTTGGGTATTTATCTTCATTGCTCCAATAGTTCTTTGGATCTTGTTTCATTGGAATATTTGGACATCTCGTATAAGATTCCACCTCTTCTTGCTCAGGATGACTGGACATGTTTGATAAAGGTTCCTCCTCTTCTGCTTCTTTAATCAAACTGTCACAAGCACTCCAGATACCTGAGAAAGTTTCATCTTGCTTTTTTTGTGACTCTACACGCTCTACAGGAACATGTGTATCCCCGTTTGTAATTAAGGAGATAAGTATTCTTTTCGCCTCAATGCTTGTGGATTGTAGAAAGAACGTACGCAATTTATAGCGCGGATCTAGTGTTGTTGATAAAATAAAAGTTTCCTCACTCTCTAGATAATCAAATCTGTCATTTATTCCAGCGATCAAAATCTCTAAAAAATTATAATATTCTGGGCTGCTGTAACTGTCGTCCGCGGTGTCTTGATTATTTTTGATCTGTTTTAAAACTTTTCGCAAACTGTTAATAAGAGGTATAGCCTCAGATAAGCAAGCAGATTCTTTACTTATAGATTTTGTAGCTTCTTCAAATAATTCAAAGTCGAAACAACTTGTTCCATCAATAGCCATTCTTCTGTAGACAATTCAGTTCTACATTTCACATGAGGCAAAGAAGCTTGAATTGCAACTCGTTGCTCTAAAAGTCTTCTAAGTGTATGAAGGGTTGAATCCCAGCGAGTAACGACATCCTGAATAAGAACGTGACAAGGAACGTTATGAGATTTTTGCATTTCTGTTAGGATTTTGCGACCTGACGTTGAATGACTGAAGTGGCCAATAATAGATCTCGCCTTTGTAATCATGGCATTTATTTTCTCTTCAAAAAACGCATCCTCCAGCACTAATTGTAAAGAGTGCGCCATATATCTGATACGTTAAACTCCCACTAGTGTTACAGCAAGCCCCATATTCGGTGCATTATCTGTCACTACAGCACGTACCCGTTCGCTGATGTGCCAATCTTGAAATAATTGACGTAAGTTTTGAGCTATGTTTTCAGCGCTATGATTTTCGCCTTCAAAAGGAAATACTTCTAGGCAGTAGTTCTTCAACTCAAAATTTTTATCAAGTCCGTGAGCAGTCACACTTATAAAGTCGTTAACGGACGAAGAAGCATCGCTAGTCCATAAGTCAGTCGTGATAGTGATGTGCGGAAGTTCATGCAAAAGTTCCATTATTTTGGTTCTTACACGGCAGTACATGTCTGGTATTACATTTTCCGAAATATGGGGACGGGAAACCATTTTGTATTTCGGGCAAAACTGCTTAATAGTGCGTTGAAACCCCAGTTTATTTACCCAGTCAAACGGTTCCATGTCTACACATATTTGTTCAGCTATTGTTTTCGTGATCGCTTTTGCCCGAGGGTCATCGGTATCATACATGACACTTTTTTCCAGAATGTGCTCCAAAGTAGCTTGTTTTTTAGGCGGCGGACCACCGTCGGCGCTTGAGGTACCGGGGATGTCTTTTTCCAACTCCTTTTCGTGATAGCGCTTCACGTGTGTCTACATGTTAGTTGTCGTGAAGCCCTTCGATGAAACTGCTTTGCTACCACGAGAAACGCTGACATTGCAATATAAACAAGTCGCTTTTGTGTCATCATCCTGTTTTATTTGAAAATGATTCCATTTACTACTTCTATGTTTTAAAGGAGTCGCCATTTTATTTATCGTACGTAACTGTATTACAGTCCTCACTTCACTCAAAAACAGACAAAATCACGAATAGCGGTGACGAGACAAGGTAAATTCGCCGAAAAACAATGCAAGTATTATTACATTATTAATATTATTATATTACAACGCTGTGCCAAAACTAAGTAAACACTGACGAGCGACGACCGTTAACCGCGTGCGTTGCCGTTTCACTGGCGGGCGCGTCCTTCGCCCCACCGCCCTCTGAGACGGGGTGGCCACATGGCCGCGAGCGCGTCGCGCGTCGCCATCGTTCTTTTCGCGCGCTTTTCAAACTGTATCGGCTGTATTTAAATCGGCGATGCCGATGTATCGGCCTGCCGATTATATCGGCCGATATATCGGTATCGGTATCGTTACATCGCTAATTTTTTATATTTTCGTGAAAAAATATACATATTACGTAATGAGGTCCCTAAAAACTAGGAAAAATATTAAAAAAAATAATTTCAATATTTAAAGTTTATTATTTATTAAAAACATGTGTTATCATTTTTGATAAATTATGCAGTAAGGTCATAAAAAAAACAAAAATCAATTTGTGTGGAAAATCCTGAAACAGTTATTATTTCTATTGTAACAGAGTGACACATTGCATTTCTCACACATCACTGACGTAAGTTTTTTACATTGGGTATATTTACACTGGTTCCTTTTGGAACCATAAGATTTTTCATGCCCGACACCGTCAAAACGTACGTCATCAGGAGGTAATGTTTGAGCACCTGTCTTTGGTCTCTTTTGCTTGTTTACAGGGCCTGCAGCAGTATTCAAACTTGGGCGACCTCTTTTATTTTCGGATGTGCTGCCATATTTACACAAAGTTTCCGCTAGTTCGGTCCTGAAGTCAGCAAGTTTTAAAATACTCTTAGGGTTCGCACCCTTCTTCAACAAAACTTTTTTATACAGAATCCAACTATTTATCACAGACATGTCTAGTAGGTGATAAAAGAGTCTGTTTGTCCATTTTTTGGATTTCATTCTGATTCTGTATCGACCCAAATAGCTATCCATAGTGTCGACACCGCCCATACTCGCGTTGTATTCGCGGATACCATTTGGGCAGGATATGGCAATGCTTTTCTTCTGCTTTTTGTCATATCTTTTTACTGTGTTTACAGGTTCTGAACCCACATACGTGGAGAGCAGTAAAACCTGTTTATTATCCTTCCAGCTAGTGGCCGAAAATTCAACCCCATCAAACACAGTAACGTTTTCATCATACGATCCTCTCGGCACTGATGGTTTGAGAAGATCTTTTTTATCAGGCAGTTTACATGCTTTTCCCAGTCTATTCTTCTATACTGTCCCCAAGCAATAAATACCTTCTTTGTATAAGTAATGGAATAGTGACAAACTTGTGTAGAAATTGTCAAAATATATTATATGATTTACATTCCTTGGTACTGGTCGAAGCAAACGTATGACTGTATTCGAAACTACTCCTAAGTCGGGTTCATTTGGTAGTCTTTGGGTATTAGGAGCCCCTGAATAAATTTCAAAATTATAGGCATAGCCCATTGGGCAACAAAGCACGTATAATTTAAATCCCCATTTGTGTGGTTTCTTCGGCAAATACTGCTTCATAAAATGGCCAATTTTTGTGGAGCACATCTGCTCATCTAATGACAGGCGATGTTCAAACGGAACTGATATAAATCGGTTATTGAGATGGTCTACTACCTTACGTATTTTATGTAATCGATCGTGCTCAGGATGGTCAGGAGGTAGGTGGTTACTATTGTCGTTGAAATGAATTATTTGGCGAATCTTTTCGAATCTGTTTACCGTCATTGTCTCTGAAATTGGATGGAATTATACAGCTCGTACCCAATAAGATCTGATGCTAGGATAATGATATACTGAAGTGTATATCAAGATGCCAAGGTATTTACGAAGTTCTAATAAGTTGATGAGGTCGGAAAAATTTGGATTCACTTGTACAGCATATTTGTTCGTCTCAGCCATGATCAATTCTAGTAGCTTTTGATCAAAAAAGTAAGAAAAAAATTGATATGGAGTGGATAAATCTAAAATATGTTGAGGGTAGGCTGTGACACCAAGAAAGGTAAGAGCTTGATCAACCAAAGGCATGTTTTTCTTTTTCCAAACTAAATTTCTTACTTGAGTATAATTAGTGGACCTTGATTCAATTTCTGACAAATCATCAGACACCAATGGGGGATCACAGTCTTGATTAGTATTTAAGTCTGTTTGTTGTTCTTCTTCTACTTCCTGTTCCACATCTTCAAGGTCTTCGAGCAATTCATTTAGATTGTCATAGTAATCCAGAGCATCTTCATCGATGTTTGCTTCATCCTCAGAGATGTCGCCATTTTCCAGTTGAGATAACAGTGTTTCAATATCTCTGTCATTCATTTTCTATGTCGTATCAATAGAGAGCTAAAATCATAATAAAACCATGCAACCCAACACCAAAAGACATAAAAATTGCTTCAAAAACATAGCATTGTAAGAATAGTTATGTACATCCATAGTAAGAAAAACTTACACCGGTAATCATTGAGTTATATATCTAGAGAAGCAACCCTCATTAAACTGTGTCAAAAAAGTGTAACCACTATTTAAACGCGACGACGTAGCTTTGAAACCACTAAACATTTAAAAGTAAACATATATCTGTCTCACTCACACAAGTTGCAAGAATAATACCGTCGCTTAGATTAGACAAAGACCGCAATATAAACATGCAATGGCGGGATGGGGTTGCCTCCAATGAGAAATTTTACCCAACTTTTTAATCCATAAAAAACGTTAAAAAAACGGTAAACGTTAAGTAATTTAACTTAACGATTTTTAAACGTTTTTTTTTTATATTTGATTTATGTATTTCTCATTGGATGTGAATAGGAAGTTTATCACCAATAAAAATAATTAAGACATTTTCTTTTTGAATATTTTTTATTTATTTATTATTAAATCATACTCCGCTATGTAACATTAATTTTGTAAACAATTGCCTTTTAGACTCTTTTTTATAAGTTTGAGTGAATAATTTGCTTTCGTGATACAATCTTAATTTTAAGTATTTATAAATGATGGCATTTATTAATAAAAGCGAATGATCAACTTGTATTGATGTAATATGATCTCCCGGGTGTATCGCAAATTCTTTTAAAATCTTGTTTCCTTTGAGTTTTTCTAAAGTCTTTGTAGCTAATATCAAGAGGCCAAATTTAGGAGACAAAGACTTGGTGTCGGAAAGTGTTATGGCATGTCTCACAACGCTTTCGCAACTCATACATATTTCAAATACGGATTCCGATGGGTAACACAATCCTCCATTATCTTTTATATTGATTAGTTTGTGAAACCACTTCAGTTCTGTAGCTAATAAAGCTTTGATGCATATATCACATTTAAGATCTTGACCAACTCTATCAACAACATAGCCGGAAATATATCCAACGACTTGTTTTGTTACATTCGTAAAAATGTTATTGTTCGTTTGCTGCACGACCCATTCTTTTTCTAAATCTTTTTTATTCTTACTGATGGTTTGTGACTTTTCCGAGTCACTAATATCACGGTCGAAGCATGACTTATTTATTTCTTTGATATGGTCGTTAGTTGTCGTCGACAAAATATTAATTTTTTCAAGGGGCACGCAGTTGCCTCTAAAATTGTTCTTTAATTCAAGATGGTTCAATAATTTTTTGTAGGCTGATCTGAACTGCACTACATTTGGATTGTTATTGTAACCACCTTTTTGCCGCATGCAACCAAAGAACAATTCTAGATGGTCTTGTGACAGTCTATATGTTGCGATGTATTTTATCACTTTTGTCTCAATTAGCCTTGAAAACAGTACTTTAAGGCTTTCTAAACAAACTAGAAAACCCAAAAATCCTGTTTTAAATTTGCAATCTAACACGTTCTTCATATTTTTTTTAATTATTATATTTTGTATTTGACCTCTTCGTTTAATTGTTTTTTTTGTTATAACTTGTACTTTAAGATTGGTAATGTACTCTTTGTATTTTTCAATTAGTTCGTATATATTATTTTTCGTTTCTTGTTTTAGAGTTTTTTTAAAACCATAAGCTTTGGGGTCTCCTTTAGAATTTAAAACATCAAAAATATCATTGTGTATTTTAATAAATTCCGCAGTGGGTTCACTCTCTGAAAATTCTGAAGATAAGTCCTTGGCCAAATGGAGTGACTGAGCAACACTATTACTCAGCAGCTGTGATGCCAACTTGACTTTCATGATTTGGTTGCGGAAATGAATATGGCGGTTAGTTAGTTTGTTTCCTGTCCTAAGCCCTTCAATTTCCTGAATTTCTTGTAAACGGTTTATATACTTCCATTCTATCTTGTCGTTATTTTTGTTAAAAAACGTTTTCTTTGATGCAAAACTGTTTCTCACTAATTTGAGCATGTGACAAGCGTCTAATAATAGCACCACATCGTGTCCTGTTGTAGGATGTTTAAAGGTCGTTTTCAAATTATTTGGGTCGTTTATTTTGCATCCCAAAACTCTCATTGCAGCAATATTAGTCTGACTGCCGTCACATGTTACTGATACTACTTCCACGTTAATTTCAGCGCATTTTGTAAGCGCCAAATTTATTATGTTGGCAAGTTTGCATGAAGTTAAGCCATGTGTAAAAAAATAGCCCATAGGTATTTTCCATGTTTGATTCAAACATGTGAGAAGTAAAACTAAAGCAGAGGATGCTAGATTTTGTTCTTCGTTTGTGTCACCTAATCCGAAATCGACATACCCGTGGTGCTTCTTTCCATCAAAAATTTTTTGTTGACGGATAGCCATCTCATCCATAACTAAATTGCAAATGATCTTGGACTCAGAATTGTCGCTTTTGACTTTTAAAACATTAAAAGCCTCAGACGTAAATCCAGGATCTCCGTTTATTTTGCTATACCAATTAGCCAGTGTTCTCGGATGTGGTAATGAGTTATTCAATGCAGATCGAACATATTTATAGGCAGCAGGGGAATAAAAGTTTAATGTCAAAGCAAATTTTTTGAGGATATATGGAAATTGTTTAAAAGTCCTTTTCTTTTTGAAGGTTTTTTTAAATTCTTCCATCAATTGCACTGTTTCATCATTTACATTTAGCTGCATTTCGTCTTCTTCGCTCAACATACGTTTTTTTTTCAGTTCCTCTATAACATCGTTTAATTTTTTAATTTTTATTTCTAGTCTTTTATTTTTCTGTGATATGTTTTTTATTTTTCTTAGTCTTCGAGCCGATACATTTTTCAAATGGTGAATTATTTTCCTCATTTTGTGCTTTCGCGGCGTTTCAGTTATTTCGTCTATCTCTTCGTCGGTTTCCACAGCATCCACATCCATATTTTCTTCTACTGAAAGCTCCACCTGCTCTTCAGAATAACGGTTGTCCTGAAAAAATTACAATTTATAGTAGTCAAAATAGCTCTTTACAATGTAAAAACTAAGTTGAAAAAAAACATCCGGTAAGTATACAATGTAGTTTGAATTCAATGAGAAGGCATATTTTGTTGACCCTTACCATTACCTATAATTTGATAATATTAATTACCGCATAAAATTATTACTTACAATAAGCATTGGAATTGCTTCATTGGACAAATAAACACGGCCACATTCGCTTTTTGGGCCTATTTTGTCTCGATCACGGAAGTGCTTCGAACAAATCACAGTAGATTTAGTGGGTAGCCAGTCAGTCTCTCTTCTCAGCAATCGGATTATTTCCACCCATTTATCACGGCGTGCAGCATCTTTAGGCACCCTGGACCGATGTTATTATTAAAAAAATATTTAAAATCACATAACCCATAAATTAAAAACTCCCACAAATCTGGGAAACTAAAACTAAGTTTTTAGTGGTAACACTGAACCTAATTTAAAAAATTCTACATTTTATTTTATTTTTATTGATATAAACATAGAAACAATAAACTTACGTGTGGAAAGTAATTCCGGTTAATTTATTGTGTTTTTGTGATCTTGAATCGCACTCTTTCACTACGCATTTACCCATTTTGGCGATATTTTTTGTCGCGTGTCACTCGGTTCTGTTCGGTTGGCGTCACTCAGAGCACTGAACTGACGTTAGCTATGCATATGGCTGTGGCCATATGTCCAGTGACAACGCCTTGGCGCGGTAATTACTAATCTAGTAACATATATATCAATGCCGGTAATGCATAGATTATCATTTTTGATAACAACATTCCAAAACAAATTTAGTACCATGCCACAGTATTCAATTGTAAAATAAACATATCAAAACAAAATATAGATTCTTACCTTTCAGAAAGTATTTTTTCGTTGTAAATAACCGTTATTTTATATTAGATATGAACCGATATAATTATTCAAATTCGTAGCCATGTAAGTATTACGACCTTGCAGCTTGTAATGTCAAATTCAACCAATCACAGCCCAGATAGTATTTTTTCATGTTGACAGATTGTAAGAATGACATGTAAACAGTCGTCCAGAAACGTTTCGTTACTTAAAATATATTTCATTCGGAAGTTATGCGTATGAAAAAGTCAGTTATCATTTTTGATAAACTATGCACTTAAGGGATAACTGCCCATCGCAACTCTCGGTAAATTTTACCATCCTTGAAGACGTAGTTGTTTCGTATATCCTTAGCTTTCTACCCGATGGTAGCAAGTACAACTTTTATATGACAAAGCCTTGGATCACTCATTTGGAGCGACTGCAACTAGTGTTTATGTTCCGTCACGTAAAAAGAATGCACGACCGACAGTGGATGAGGGGGATGTTTCTGCACACGGGTACAGTCGCGTTCTAAATTTCTAGGCTGTTGTTTTATAATATACGGGTAATATACGGGTTTTCCTTTCAACTACATAGGTAGTAATGTTATCATTAATCACTACAAAACCGATCCCAAAGGACGTATTTTTTGCTTAGAACCAAAACAGTGCAGTAAAGTTGTATGAAATTTAATTGTTGCACTGTTTTGCAGTGCAACAATGAAAGGAGAATCGGCAGGAATGTATGGAAGCTGGTCTTAGCACCAATAACAACCACACATATGCCATTAGATAGGCATTTTAATATAATACAATAACTACTATGGCGGCTCATTCCAAATCGCTGTGTGAAAAAAGTTATGGCCATGTTTCGCAGAGCTGACGAGGACGCTAGATAATGGAACCTTTGAATAGATAATCACTTCTGGTGATCATAGTTTGAATATTTGCAAATGTATGTATGCCGATGATAATATGGAACCACTGAGCTGGTCTGATTATGGACCTGGACGCTTAGATAACGGAACTCTTGAATAGCCACTAGTAAACCCAGCGAATGTGGGCTCATTAAATGTATCTCAGGAAGTTCTGTCCATTTTACCGGATGACGAGGACCTGATTACTGACCTGGAAACTAGATAACGGAACTCTTGACTAGCTACTGGTAAACCCATCGAGTGTGGGCTCATTAGATGGGTCCCAACGATTCCTGTTCATTTTACTTGATGACTGACTTGGACACCTGCATGGTCCTGATGTATGCATTCCGATGATAATACAATAACTTGGTACCATGGTCTGATAAAGGACCTGGAGTAGATAACCGAACTCTTAAATGGCTTCTAGTAAACCCACCGAGTTTGGGCTTATTAGATGTGTCACAAAGAGTTCTTTTCATTTTACTTGATGACGATGACCTGATGACTGACCTGGACGCTAGATAACAGAACCCTTGAATGGCTACCAGTAAACCCATCGAGTGTGGGCTCATTAAATGTGTCTCAGCAAGTCCTGTCCATTTTACTTGATGACGATGACCTGATGAGTGACCTGGACGCTAGATAACAGAACCCTTGAATGGCTACCAGTAAACCCATCGAGTGTGGGCTCATTAAATGTGTCTCAGCAAGTCCTGTCCATTTTACTTGATGACGATGACCTGATGAGTGACCTGGACGCTAGATAACAGAACCCTTGAATGGCTACCAGTAAACCCATCGAGTGTGGGCTCATTAAATGTGTTTCAATGAGTCTTGTTCATTTTACCTGATGACGATAACGACTCCTATTCATTGTATGTTATGTCGAAAATCTGTTGATTGGCCTGGAAGGTTGATAAAAAAAATCTGAAATTCCACCTAAGCTCTCTTGTTTGCTGTTCGAAAAAAGTTATTGTGAAGTTGCGTAAGTTACGTTATTTTGTTATTTTCATATAAATATATATTTAGGAAATCAAAAAAAGTACAAAGAGTAAACAGTAATTAAATACTGTCATCCATAATTACATCTAACAAGTTCTCAGCAGGACCCCTGAAAGGGCGATGTCTGGCAAATCCCAAATACCACACAACTGAGATTATGTGTGCGCAGCTGCCCACAGTGCGTCGCCCAGTCAAACAGCTACAATAATACTGATTTATTGCATCCATGCCTTCTTGACTTCTGTTGACTAAAACATAACTGTAGTACGTTCTTGCTCTAACATGCCTGGATTGGACACGGACTCTTAATAGCCATGCATTTGGTGGCATGTTGTAACGATTCGAATCGTTGAGAGCGTCATCTCGATATACTTCAATAAAGTATAGACCGTCATTAATATGTTCTCCGCAGTATGACTTCGCGAGTTTTAAGTGATATGATCCTAATGCCAACATAATTATATCGTTCTCTGTAAGTCGGGGAAAATCTTGCATTTGAGGGTCATTTGCGTCTAATCTATTAAAATGCACTCTTTGTCTATTTAGACGCCTGTCATTGACGTAATCATATAGATGATTTGGAGAACGAATCCTTCCGTTTATGGAATCCAATATAGCACGTGCATTCGTATTATCAGCAATAGGGATGTGGAAAGCGTTTATTAAAGCACAGGCTATTCTAAAATCTGGGAATAAGTTACGTAATGTGGTATTAAAATGATCTTGACGTAACAATTTATAGTCACGCTTGACTCGCCCATTCACCACTTCTACGGTCCAACGGCATACGGTTACCAGCCTAGAGTAATTGGCCTGTTCCGTAGTCAATTGTGTTTCAGACCTGAGTTTTGTGGGGGGCATTTTTATTGCATACCCACAGGACTCAAGATCTGAAACAGAATCACGGAAACCCCTGTCAAGAATAATGACGTCATTTTCTTGGAAAAACCAGTTAAATACGCCGCTTTCATCAATTACGGTACGTGACATAATAGTTGCATCAGACGTGGTAGCAGAGAAAGGCCCTAAAACGTCTATGATGTATCCATCCGTACACACAATTAAGAATGGCTTTAGCAGATTGTCGTATTTGTGCAAACTGTATGATAGACGTTGGAATAAAAAGTTTGTACTTTTCTGAATATAGGCGTAGGTACCATCACAAATGATAATGGCCTTAGTATTTTCCACGTCACCGAATAGTCCTTTAGGTATCGTCAAGTTCCTTTGTAGAACATTATTTCTGGTAATATGGTCGAAACCCAGGTGATTAGGGACATATATTCATTTGTAAGGCAGTCTCTCACGATTTTAATTATTCTTCGTACACTTCGCTCAGACATGTGGAATTGAGTAGCTATTCTTACGTTGGTCTCACCAGTTCGTAGCTTTATTAAATACATGCCAAGTGCTAATCTAGGATTTCTGCATCTCTCATTTAAACTTGGCGTTTCATGCAGAATCAATTGAAATTGTTCGTTATTACGGCCGGTCCAAAAATGCATGACTTCATCGCTTATAGCACCTGTTGTGTCGAAGTTTAATATAGTACTATTCTGGACGGCTTTTAACAACATGTCACAAATATCTGTGAAATAAGCACTAGTGAAATCATTTAACATCACACAAAAATCTGGTAATTGATCCCAAACATTGCCATTCAAGTGTTCTTGACATACTCGAGCAGATTCTGGTACGTACAATTTATAGTTTTGCAGTAAATATATCTTAATTGGTTCCGGTATACGACGACGAGTTTCGTTTTGGCAGTTCATATAAATACAATGACTCGCCGTATTGGGTGCCCTTCTGTAATCTGAAACATGAAGGGACATAGCTGCAGGTTCTAAAATATTCGGCTCTTCATGCACGGGTAACGCTATAGCATTTCGAGCTCTCTGCCAGCAGCGATGACAAACATAACGCGTACCATTGAATTCAACCTGAAAAAAACCAGAACATTGAAGGTTGATTTTTCAATTTCTTATCTGACTTTCTCAGTAGCAGCCTAGAGCCTCGTTAATGGCAATAGGCCCGCCCCAAATTACATGGAACTTAATCATTACTGGCGAAATGTAAGTGTTCTTTGATTACTACACTTCTACCGACTCCTTAGATAGGAATAAGAAATACAGGCGTGATGCTAAATGCCTGGAACATGAGCAAACCTCCAATTCAGCGTTTTCTAGCACGTAAGCTGCAAACGAAGGTAGATTTTGACGGATGTCTTCTCGCAAAAGGTGACGCTGAAACCTTCCGTTATGAAGTCCGCGTCGACACATAACACAATTATTGTGATGTTCTTCCATATTTAGTTAAAACAGTTGTTTGCTGAATATTGATGAACACCAAATGAATACCAACAGCGAGCATGTCATTCACTTTTAGCACATAAATATCTTTTTTGCGCATAAATACCTTTTTTGCGGACAGTATTATAGTATGTAATTAACATAAAACTTTTTACTTTTCTACTTAGTTTTGTATAAAGACTTTAAACGTTTTTTATTTGAAATCGTTAAGATACATGATCTTAGGTACTTACTAGTAGCTAATCAAGAGTTCACACTATCTAGCGTCCAGGTCATCGTCATCATCAGGAATAATGAACAGGACTCGTTGAGACTCATCTAAAGAGCCCACTTTCGATGGGGTATACTAAAAGCTAATCAAGAGTTCTGCTATCTAGCGTCCAGGTCAGTCGTCAGGTCCTCGTCATCTAGTAAAGTGAACAGGACTCGTTGAGACACATCTAATGAGTCCACACTCGGTGGGTATACTAGTAGCTGTTCAAGAGTTACGTTATCTAGCGTCCAGGTCAGTCATCAGGTCCTCGTCATCTGGTAAAATGAACAGGACTCGTTGAGACACATCTAATGAGCCCACACTCGGTGGGTATACTAGTAGCTGTTCAAGAGTTACGTTATCTAGCGTCCAGGTCAGTCATCAGGTCCTCGTCATCTGGTAAAATGAACAGGACTCGTTGAGACACATCCAATGAGCCCACACTCGGTGGGTATACTAGTAGCTGTTCAAGAGTTCCGTTATCTAGCGTCCAGGTCCATCATCAGATCAGCTGGATGGTACCATATTATTGACATCATTGTATTATCATCGCAAACATTTGAAAATATTCAAACTAGACCACAAGAAATGATTAATATTCAAGTGTTCCGATAATATAGCGTCTAGGTTCGTCCTGCGAAACATCGCCACAACTTTTTTCACACAGCGATTTCAAAAGAGCCGCCATAATAATTGTTGCTCTATATTAAAATGCCTATCTAATGACATAGGTCTGGTTGCTATTGGTCATGAGGACCATTTTGTCCGGTCCTCCATACAAGTTTTACAAGAAAGCTAAGGGTGACACGCCGTCCATTAAATCGTCTTTGGTCACATGGAAGCCAGATGTAGATGCTGCGGTGGGGTTATTGGATGCCACTGCATCATCACTTTCATCTTCTCTTGAGCTTCCATCATCAGAATCATCATACTTTTAACTTTACTGCACAATTTCTCCCATTCACTTTCTTCCGTCATATTTACCTTATCGTTCATTCAGTCACGCGGGTGATATTCCAAGTAACGTTTTTACTTGCTACGTGACCTTTGATCTGTGATCATGCCATCTCAATCGGGTTGAGATGCGGGTGGTAGGGGGGCGGAAAACAGTCGCCTTTTTCGTATAGAATCTTATCAATGCTAAATGTTTTGAATTGATCTTTATGTTGTTTGAACGCATTAAGGCTCGCGTCGCGCGACGCAACCCAGTATGTAAGAGCCTTGTAGCGCGGCAAACGCGCATGCGCGTTTTTCGGACTTTTACCATGTGCTCGCGACGCGTATGTGCGTCCATTTAATTTACATAACTTTCTACGAGTGCGGCGCGCCGCACCTGTGCGTTCATTGTGCATCTTTATTTTTTCGAAAACATGGTAAAATAAGGGTCGGTTTTTTTAAATTAAATTATGTTTTGGTTTATATTTTATTAATTTTCGAACTGTTTTTAAGTTTTACAGTATCCGCGATTTGATACGTATACTGCTTTTTTATTATTGGCTGTTGGTTTTTTAATATATATTTGTGATAAAAATAAGGGTCGGTTAGGGTCGGTCGTTATTTCGATTGTTACATACGATATTCGGTTGTAACATAAGTAATATGTTACGAGTGTCAGGGTGTAATAATAATAATAATAATCGTTCTTGGTGTACCTACCACAACTCACTTTCCGACTCGTCTCTATACGTAGTTATTGACACTGATTTGTAAGCGTGCAATAAAAAATTAAAGGAGAATGGTATATTTGTATGAAGGTTTTGTTTTTATACTCTCGCCTTTCCCTTTCGGCGTGGGTAGCTCCGGTCGGAGGCATGGCCATTTGGCGGTCCAGTCTTCAATAATGACGGCTCTCTTCGCCGCCTGCAGCAAAGTCGCCATAATTGAGCCGCGACCCGCACCGACGCTGCTCCCGGCGCCGCTTCCCCCGGGCACGCCGTCAGTTCCCTTGGATTCGCCGCTGCCATCGGCGCCGCTTCCCCCGGGCACGCCGATGTCAGCGGCAGATTTTGAGTCGGAGCCAGTGACTCCGACAAGACCCAATCGCTTGGCAACCAAACAGCTTCAGGATCGCCAAGATACGTCGGCCGTAAACGTAAAACGTCGAACCAACGATTCTGTGGTATGGATCGAACCTAATCATTACTACTAATTGGCACAGACATCTGTAGCCATGCCAAGAATATATAAAAAGACAGTCCTACCTCCGGTACTCACCTCAACCAACATAATTAGGATCCTTCTTTGAAGTAGTACAATGAACTCTAGTACCTATCTAGTTCATACTCACCTATTATCAGCTTTACCTGTTGAAAGTCTTCACTTCATGTTAGTATGTGTGATGGAAATTACACACAAAGGGAAAATAGGCCCTGACGAGTCGCTTGGACATGAACGATCACCAGGGCTCCCCATAATCAACGCGCTCTTGGAGCCAATGAAGCCACATGCTGCAGACCTGTGGGTATGTACTGTTAGAGTACAGAAATGAGACCACTCGGTTGGTTTATAATCACTTATATTATTATCAATCAATACACGTGTTGCTGTAGTGGTAGCTCAATTAGTACAATGAAGTCTAGTACCTATCTAGTTCATACTCACCTATTATCAGCTTTACCTGTTGAAAGTCTTCACTTCATGTTAGTATATGTGATGGAAATTACACACAAAGGGAAAATAGGCCCTGATGAGTCGCTTGGACATGAACGATCACCAGGGCTCCCCATAATCAACGCGCTCTTGGAGCCAATGAAGCCACATGCTGCAGACCTGTGGGTATGTACTGTTAGAGTACAGAAATGAGACCACTCGGTTGGTTTATAATCACTTATATTATTATCAATCAATACACGTGTTGCTGTAGTGGTAGCTCAATTAGGACTGCCCCCTTCCCTGCGTCTTTCCCTCTCGTAGCGCTGGGATGACTACGGCGTAGCACCAACGTCATGGCGTAGCAGATGACGTCGTAGCGTAGCAGATGACGTCGTAGCGTAGCAGATGACGTCATAGCGTAGCACCACACAAGGTTCTGGCTGTATCTCCAGTATTTCTTACAGTACCTAAAAAAAGGAAATTATGGTTTGTAGATTTAAAAAAGAAAACTTCCATAATGAATAAAAAATGTAAGAAATATTCTTGAATGTTCTTGGTAGATCAATGTGTATTTACTTGAAGTTAATTTTAAGCTCCCCATCAATTTATGACTATGTTGAGTGTAAGAGGAATAGTAGGAAGTAGGTGTTAATAAAAAAAAATGAATACAATTTATACTTTATTACACATAAGTACACTATACAAAACATAATAAGTACTATAAATATCCTTTATTGAAGTGTACAAAGGTGAGTAAGAGATATCTTCCAACCAGCCCTACTGATGTCCTGATTGTGCGTAAATATTACCTCGGTTACTACAACTTTAATCACTGTGCTTTGGTCTGTTGATGGTGTTGCATCAGATTCCAGTGACTGTTCTAAATCTAAATGGCTAAAATCTGTTTAATTTAGAGAATTGTAATATATAATAATATTATTTTCGAGATTATCAATTGTTAGTCTGTTTCTTTTGACATTTAGGATCCATTTATAGTTAGAAAAAGATCTCTCTACATCAGGGGTTCCCAACCTTTTCTTGGTCAGGGACCACTTTTATATTATTCTTGTTAGCAGGGACCACTATGTATGTATAATAAAAATAAACTGTAATAATCAAACTGAAACTTTTTAGGATAAACATCTGTATGTTTGTATTAATGTGATTTCTGTGCTTGCATCTTCACGAGTTCGCCTATCCTAGTACTAATATTGTCACTCAAAGCTACACGCAAATCATCACTTACTTTCAAACGATTCCTCGCCTTGTTTTTAATTACCAACAAAGCAGAAAATCCTTGTTCACATAAATAAGTTGTTGAGAAAACCATAAAATAGCGCAAGGTGATTTCTCGAAGTTTAGTATAAGAAATTGCTTTCTTACACTCAAGTGAATTTGATTCAAAAGCATCCTTGCAGTTTCTGTCATTTTGGATTTCAATAAGTTCTACCTGGATTCCTTCAGTCGTTCCCTCCACCCGCGCTCTTCTCACTCACTGCACGGCGACCAACGGCTCACCGCCCGCTAAATTTAAAATCGTTCGCGGACCACATTTTGGCTTCTGCGGACCACTGGTTGGAAACCACTGCTCTACATCAACAGACGTTAGTGGCGCAAATTTGTAAACACTAACGTCACTCTCTTTAGTAATTTTTTCGCTTATTTCCCTAAGAATATCAAAATCAGGGTTTCTATCCATAAGCTGTTCCATTTAGTTGATTAATGTATTGTTTGATGTCTGGTTTAGAATTAGTCTTACGTCCTCAAATATTTCAAAGGTTTCAGCAGTTGTAGAAAGGTCGCGTTTTTCTAATTTTAATATTGCAATATCTAACATTTCGAAATGTTAATTTATATACTCCAAATCTTTCTTCAAATTAGGTTTAGTTAATACTTCCTTACCATTTCATTTACAATAATATCCCTTTCCATAATTTCATGTAATATGTAATTCAGCTTTAAGAATATCTTTCTTTGTTTGCGATAATCTGTAGGGAGGTACAGTTTCTTTAACTTTTAACCTAATAGCCGAAAAGTATTGAATTATTTAACAAAAGCCTCGTCCACCGCCTCCACCAACAACTGCAGCGCGCTCGCCGTGTCGTGGGCGTAGTGCAGCTGCTCCAAGTTGATAGATAGATGTGTCTGAAATAAAATAACCATTTAAAATAATAAGTAGGTACCTAATAAATACATGAAATATTCATTCAGATGTTGATACTTAATCATTGGTGGAAGTGCCCGGTTCATCAGCACCAGGCCCACAACACACGATACTGCGAATGGCTCGGCCCCAAAAGCTCATCATTATTAAACAATTTAATAATTGGTGGTGGCGCCGAAATATTAAAAAATTAAAAATTATTCTGTGCTAAGCAAAGCATGCACCTTGAGTCTCAAATGTCAGTGTCAATACTTCTATCGTAGCAAAAAATTTGAACGAGTGAATGAATGAAATAACAAAATAATGTTATTCTCTTTTCATGGCATCAGTATCTTTTAATTTTGAGGCTCCCATAATGGCTTCCGTCAAAGATCCATCCAATGTTTTGCAATGTGCAGCCTCATATGCTTTGGACGCTGTCATTATTGCATGTCTAAGCTCATGCCACAAAGGGCAGTTGCTTTGCTCTTCAGTTGCTAATGCAGCATTCTCGCATGCTTTAATATCCATTGACACCTTGCAAAACTGTATGAACTCTTGTGCATATCCAGGTTTCTTTGGTATGCTGTTTACCAAACGATGGATTGATAATTTTTCACATTTGCTTGGTTCGTTGAAGTATTTCATCAGTTGGCTCTCTGTATCACCAACTTCCTTACTATAATTTTTAACAACAGTCAAAAGACTTTCATTTAAAGTCTGTGTTGACACTGACACAAGTTTTGGCTTCTTGGGTGCATTGCAAATGTCTTTTGCTTTGATAAATTTGAGACTTGTGCCTACTGAAGACAACTTTGACTTTTTCCAATAACAATCCAGACTAGTAGACGGTGGGTTTTCACTGCGCCTATGCAGACAGGCCAAGAAGCCAATGGCATGCTTACAGCCTCCTGAAAAATAAAAAGGTTAAAAAAAGAAACATGTAACTTGTTCACATATTTTGCACTTTCATTTTTTTTTTCTTAAAAATACTTTTGTCCAGCAATGTGTTACCTTTATGTGCTGCACTGTCTTCACATTGAACGGACAATACAGTTTCTTCTGCCTCATTACAAGTAAGTGTTACAGCGTAACACTTCTGACGAGCATTATGTTCAGGTGTTATCCGACTTTCACTATACATAATATATCCCCCTCTCGTTTAACTTGAACATATTCGACTGCTGAATCGCCATTTGATTCTCTCTTGGATCTATAAAAAAAAACAAAACAACTTAATTATAACCAAAAAGCATCCTATTTCGTTGTGCTCAAGATTTTCATCTCAATATAATTCCGAAATGTTTCGAATATCCTATCCTCTATCCTAATATGACAACATTATATAGGACTATGTTTATGTCGATGTTTTCCGAAGCTTAGTGTTATTTTATTTGTTTTAACAAAGAAAAGGTGTGCAAGATAAAATAATCACTATAATAATATGTAATACTTAATTACCTTATAGCTTTCAGTCCTTTGATTTCAACAGACGTGAAATCGGTATTAGATGTAAAAAATGTGGTCATAATTAACACATCAAGTTTCGGCAAATTATCCGATTAGGCCTTCAGAAAACCGCTTTCAGTCATTTTCCAGTCTTTCGTTTTATTTCTTACATGTTTTGTAATGAAATCATCATGCAATTTTGCTTGTAATGAAATCACAATAAAACTGACTGAATTGAATCGCAAACACTCATAAAAAACACATTGACATTTTGATTGTTGTCATAGACTGTTACGTCACATCCGCGTAGCATGATTTGTAGAACGTGTATGCCAATTTTCTTGTACCACCTCATTGATTTATGCTCACTTGGATAGTACGCTAACATTTGGTCGTGTCGATCAACACCTTTGATGTATTTGTTATATTGTACAACAATATTTGGTTTGTTGACCACACGACGACGCCTATTTTCCACTGGCATCAAGTGAGGTGAATGCTCAGTGGAAATAGTGAGCACATCTCTCTTGTCTTTCCATTTACTGACACAAACACCATTTCCATTATAATCTATAAATATTTCCACCTTTCAAAAGTTTTTTAATGACAACAGTTTCTGGATTTTTTTTCTATTCGCAAGCAACGTTCCAGAACAGTATGATTTTTTTGTTATGAGTGTTTCTGCTAACTGGACAGTACTGGACACAGTTATTAAAATTGTCCATATAATATAGAATGTCCGCTATTTAAGTAATCTTTTATAGAACTCCCCTAACTTGTGTTGCCGGCGGCGGCCAGTCTGGCCTCGGCAGCGGCCACGGCAGCGCACCAGCAGCGCTCCGACAAGCCAGGCCGCCACACGGTGGATCGAAAATCGGCTGTAGAAGACATAGGATCTCGATTTCTTAAATGTTATTTTTTTTGCTGGAAATGACTTCTGCTGATCATTACTATGTACAAAAATGACACCCGAGTTAATTCTGCCCAAAAACGAAGGAAATATATTTTTTTTACGAAAAATTTGTATGAAGAGAAAAAAGGTCTCGACAGACAGACTACGGACAACAAAGTGATCTTATAAGGGTTCCGTTTTTCTTTTTGAGGTACGGAATCTTAAAAACGACATATTTTTTTAATTATAATTATTGTACATAATATTTTCTACAATAAAGCTTCATGAATCACTAAACAGGGTACATATACTTTTCTTACCAGAATGTTTACAAATCCACGACAATGTTGCCTTCTTTGGTTACACTCGTAGAGAGTTACTCCATTTTTTAAACTCTTCTTTTTATAATATTGATGACCGGCGTGTAAAAGCACCTGGCCACCACCTTTTTTTATAAAAGACCATTGGTTGTCTACTGTAGCAGAAGTACCAGGTATGTTTTTGAATTCCGACGTTATTGTAATCTGAAAAATAATAATATTGGTGCTCAATAACTTTTGTTCTAGGTATGTTTTCTAAAAATTTGCTTTAAAACTTGCTAACAATTTCCAAAAGTCGTATTGTGTGTAGTGTACATTCTATATGAACTTACCTCTGTCTGTAATTTCCTCTCAGTTTAATGATACTGTGCAATAGTTCGCTTGAAAACTACATACTTAGTAATATAAACACTTCACTCAAATTAATTATTACGAACATTTTAACACTGACGTCTCACCTTCAAAAATTGTAAATTTGCACTAGTTCTCTTAGTAATGCGCATCATTGCGGCTGCCCGTATGGCCCCTTGAGTAAGAAAGAGAGAACCGATCTATTGTTTATTTGCACCGAGTAAATTCCCGGAAGAGCCGGCTTTTTTGGAAACAATAATGGAGTGCAAGTAATTCTCAACCATATTGTATTAATCTTTAAGTTGTCATTCGCAAAATAAGTTTTGATATTAACTATAGTACTGACATACAGAGCACAGACAGAAATTTTATTTTGTTTGATAACTCCTATAGGAATGATAACGTCAAAACTTGAATTTATTTACTTCATTCCTGAATAATACAGAATTAATTACCTTAATAGAAGCTGCAATTTTATCTAAACAAGTAAAATTTTCTTATTAGGAACATTTCCTCATCTAAAAGTTAACATATTGTTAGTAAAAGTTAACATTTGTAATATGAAGTCAAATCAGAGGCCTGATTGTTATTATACCTGGAATCCCTACGACGTGATATATGGGACTGTGGCTGATTAATAGAAAAACAAAAGAAATATTTGTAACTTATTTTTTTTTTTTTTTTTTTTTTTTTTTTTTTTTTTTTTTTTTAAACGTTGCTAGTCTTTAATTTAATGTAATGTTGCACTATGTGTGGCATTAGTTTTAAGAATTAATATATTAAATTCTGTGGGGGACAAACAGGAATAAAAAGTTTCATCTGTCCCCCTGTCAGTGATAAGGGGACAGATGAAACCGTTAAGGAGTGAATAAAGTTCGAACTGTCCCCTCATTGCTAACAGGGGGACAGATCAAACGTTTTTCCTATCTGTCACCTTAAGGGGACAAAGCGGGGTGACAGATCGGAATAATTCATTTGATCTAGCTTCAGAAAGGTAAGTGCAAACTTAAGCGTCGATCATCGTCATCAGTTCATGAGTCACCCTATTATTATTATTGCACTCTGTGGGGATAAGGGCCTCAATTTCTTCATCCATTTGTTTTTTCAGCTCAAGGACAACTGCTTCACTCTCCTTTACAAAAGTAAACTGAACTGGACGACAATACAAAACTGAGCATGGTTTTGGGTTCGTCCATAAGATGTTGTCTCCATCTGTCAGTTTAAGTGGCACCAAGGAGGTCATGAAATTGCTCGAGTCAGCAGGCTTTGGTTAGAAGCACCATCAAATCCCCACTTGGATATCAGCTTCAACTGCTTGTTATCCTGCTGTTCCTTAGAAAGGCTTTGAAGGATTCTTGTAACTGTGATATCAAGTAAAGCTTGAAGTGTAATCCTAGCCGATGAATCAGTAACTGTCACTGATCTTTTCGTCATTGTTCCAATGGACGTTGATGTCAACGGTTCTGGAGAGACTGAGGGCGCTCTTGGTATCTCATCAACACTTGGTTCTTGATTAACTAAAGTTTGAACAAAACTCGGCCAATCAATATTTGCTCCCAACCAATTCTCGTACTTTCTCCTGAAATGATCAAGGAATCGGCCAGGAATTTTTCTGCCACCTTTGTAAAGCGGCTCGCTTAAATCTCCGACAAAATTCTTTGAGAACACCACGATCTTCGTCAGACAGGCAATCGCCTATGCGGGATACAACTGCACTGAACAATACTTCATGATCAAATGAAGTACTCTCACTTCGTAGAAGAACAAACAAGTCTAAATTCGTGATTAAACTTTCCATTCTACGATTTTATAGTCGCAGATTTAGTGTTAGCAGTTACACAGTTGTGAACAAACTAAATTATAAAACAAAACTTTAGCCCTTTTATTGCAAAACGCAAAAAAATGTATGGAGCTGACATGAAAAATGAGGATATCTCTGGAATCGCTAGGATGGCCGTTATATCCTTGCACACTGTTATAGTACTATTTATTAGTGAATTTTTGACATACTTAATATTGCGGCAACACTTGCGATTTTTTTTTTAAATCGTCAAAATTAAAAAATTAAAAATGTTTATGATATGTACATTTTAATGCTTAAATATGGCTATACCAAGTGTAACTTACAATATTTTTTATGCTTAGACCAAAACATTCTAAGAAATCACAAAGTCGTATTACCTACTTATTTGAAATGACATGGTAATTATGAATTACATAATATGTAATCTTGTCTAATGCCTCAAGTCCACATTAGCTAATTATTAATAAAACTTAATACCTATATACCTGTTAAAAGGATACGTACCATAATGAGGGTAATTAGATAAACGTGATCATTAGTCAATAACAATAAATGGTAAACTATTGTATGATTAAAAATAAAAGCAAATTATTAAAAAAAATATTAACTTAACCTAACCTAACATAAACAATAAAAGTTAACTTATTTTATACTTCGTCACCATCAGAATCCACTTCAGAATCAGGCTCTACAATAGATATAATTTCTAAGAACTCTGTCGGAGCTTCCTGATCCTGAAGTTTCAGTAGTTCTACTGTTTACTTAAAGTATGTCTGCCTCTTGTGGGCATTTAATTTTGGTCTTGTGGTAGAAATTAGAGGATCAGAAGAGACGATAAGCATATTGAGGATATCCTCGTTTGATGCTTGTCTACTCTTTTTCCTCGAATGGTGTTCTCTGAACCTCCTAAAGTCTTTGTTTCGGGCCTCTGAAGCTTCTTCCGAAAGACTTCCAATTGGTACAATAGCATTTTCTGCAATTATGTCCCCTCCGTGAATCAACAATTTGTGGACGGTTGATGACATGTAGTACCAATCGTACAGTTCCACGTATTTTTCAGCGGTTGTTCTAGCGTATTCTTTATGGTACGTTTACACGCTTGCCAAGCCTTGGCAAACTGCAAACAGTCCCAAGCCTCCACAAATCTCGTTTGGCGTTTGAAAGGCGTTTATACGCTTGTGAATGCGTCAGTCTGCAATATACATCCAAGCATGGCGGACACCGAACTTGTGACGGCTATTGCATTTGGTTTAACGTACTTTTATTTGAAATGTAAGCAAAGTGAAATAAAAAAAAGGAGAGCTCGACGACAGCGAAGATGGTGGATGAAAAAGATTCATCATAATCGTACCAGGTAACTACTATTTTGATTTAACCATTATCTGTTGCAGTTGAGTTATGCCACAATACCTACGATATATTTTATTTGTTACAGACAATTTATAGAAGAGAAATTTAATGAACTTTTATATGAACCATCTGGAGACTTTGATAACTTCTGCCGAATGAGCTATTCTGATTTTGAGTTTTTACTGCAAAAAAATTCACCAATGATATCCAAGCATGATACAGACTTCAGAGAAGCTATACCAGCCAAATTTCGTCTTGCCATTACGCTACGATTTTTGGCATCTGGTGATTCTTACAAAAGCCTTCACTACTTGTTTAAAGTATCTGTCTCTATGATATCAATAATCATTCGTGAAGTTTGCCGAGCTCTTAATGAATGAATGAAAAAAAAATGATTCCAGAGACACCTGCCCTTACCAAATTTTTAAAACCCCATTTGCATGGTTTGTTTGGGTTATACTGCCGTCGAGAACCCGCTTTTTTGCCCTTGTACGGAATGATCATTTCATCTACGCTGAAAGCATTCTCCTCTTCAATAGATGACATTGGGCTCAAACTCGCTCAAGGAGAGGACGTAGTTTGTAGTAACGATCGGACTCGTCAGCTTGCGTGTTGTCTGCAAAATGTAAATACCGCCTTATTTGTTGAAACCTTTTGATAGGCATGACGTCTGCAATCTTGCCGTAACGATAACTGGTCTTCCAATAGTCCTTGTAAGATGGCATAACAACAACTCCCATCAATATATTGATGGCCAAAAAGTCAATAATATCGTAAAGACGATAGAAATACTGGAAAGACTGGAAAGTCAATAAAAGTAAATAAAGATTTACTTTTATTGACTTTCCAGTCTCTTGAACGCTATATAAATTAGTGTTGTTTGCTATATCAACAATAAGGTCTTCAGGGAAAAATCGATAGAAATAGTCTACCGCTGCACATACTGGTATTTGCACGATCTACGCGGCCAAAATTGTTTTGATGCTTATTTGTTATCTAAACAACACAAATAAGACAAAAATAGATATTTTTACAAAAAAATAATATATTCACAAAACTTTAGGTAGGTTACATAGATTACAGGAAAAAAAATTAAAAATGCTAAGTTTCTATAATACTTTCTTCATCACTCTCTGATGAATTTTCAATTATATTTGGTTCCGCAGATACGGACATGGCCAAGGTTTCAGGCAAAAATGTGTTTGCTTTCCTTTTTTTTACTGCTCGCTTACTACTTATCAAAGGATTTGAACTAAGAAGAAGGCGGTTAAAAATATCTTGGTTGCAACTTTCAAATATCTTGGTTGCAACTTTCTCTGGAAAATTTCCTCGCAAAATCTTGGCGGTAACATCTAAAATGTTTGTTACGAGGCTCAGCAGCTTCCTCTGAAAGCTGCCCGATTGGTAATAATGCCTTTTCTATAATAACTGCGCCATGGACTAAAACCTTGTGCATTGTTGGTGTCATAGGATGCCATTCATATAATTTAACATAAACACGAGCAGTTTCTGAAGCATATCTTTCATATTTTATAGGATCAATTTGGTACCCGCTTGAAATTGCTTCCAATATAACTTTTAGTCGGTAAATCAAATCATAACTGATGCCTGTTATTTCTGAAGCTAATCTCGGCTTCTCAAAAAACCTTCTGCTGGTATTTCCATCGTTTGTATTCCCGAAATTGGATTTTGGCATATCTACTATTAGGCCTGTTTCAGTGCGAAACCTCTCTTGTATGTGTCTTTTTTTTCGTTCTTCTATGTCTTTTTCTTCTTAAGATTTTTTTTCCCTGTATTTCTTTACTTATAGTTTGTAAGCTAAATGTAAAATACTTTCAAATATACGAATTCTGGCGTGTAATACCGATATGCCGAATTCAAGGGCTGTAAAATTCACTTCTCTTGTATATTCCAATTTATTGAAATCCTTGGATGTTGCTCCACAAATGTAGCACCTACATGTAGACTTTGTGCCTGTAGCTGCATTGCAGACCTTTCCATCTACCATTGTCATAATAAATGTGTGCTTAATAAGGACCTTTTTCCCTTCTATGTCGACCTCTGTTGGGACTAAAGAGCTAATAGCGCTTTTAACATGTGTTATTTCCTCTTCAGTGACATCATTATTTTCCTTGATAAAACGGAATCTTATTGGTCGACAAAATGCGGCGAAGAAGGCGTTGGATTTTTCCATAAAACTTTTTCATTATTATCTCCACAAACTAATTGAAGAGGCACGAAACAGCTTTGGAAAAGGTTTCCATCGGAATCAGTATCACTTTCAAGTTTTTGCTTAAACTGTGATTGTTGGGATCCATCGCAGCCCCATTTACTAATAATAGTTAAGGATTCACGCTCTTGCTCCTTTAAAGTTATCAATACTTCTTCTAGGTACTTCGATAAACGCCTAACAGTAACATCCATTAGAGGCTGTAACTGAGCTTCAGCACTGTTACTCGTTACCGTACACGATTCTTGAGGTGGGTAACATTTCTTCTTGGCCTTTTGTAACGCACTGTAGCACGGAAAAAACTTCTTATTGGTCTTTCTAATAATTTCGTATTGTCCTTGTGTCAAATCTGCATCTACAAACATTTGCAACGCTTGCATTGGTGTCAAAGAGGGTTGCTCTTTACTTGATTTCGTAAGACAAAATGCCTTTTTATATTTAGTTGCTCGTGTCGGAGTACTGGTGATTTCTTTTAGGACATTTGATGCATCTCTTTTACCAGATTTTCCCAGCTCCACTTGCGCAGCGTGTATTATGATCTCCTTTTCGAAACCAGAACGAAGTTCCTCAGTCTTTCGCCTTTTGCTCCTCTCACTTGCCTCTTCGAACGATTTGGGTGGTCGACCTGGTCTTTTTTGTGAGGTCTCAACAACAGGGATTTGAAACGTACCTTCCAGGCATGACCGGTTGTATTTTAGAAAATGTTCTTCTTTATAATGAGCTTTGGTCCACCTTTGTTTGAGTTCTGTTTACGCTTCAAATCAACAATTTGGTGTTCATTGTAATCTTCACATGATAAAAGTTCATCTATTAGATGATTTAATTTTGCATCTAAATTAGGCAAATTTTCTTTCTTAATGCGGTCAAACAAGTATTGTCGGGTCACAATCCTTACTCCTGACGCACCCTGTGATCCTAAAACAAACGTACACTATGTAAAAAAGTCGCTAACAAAAATCGCATTTTATACATTTTATTGCTAAATATCTTGAATCCCCTAAAAGTGAAACTATCCGGACGTTTCCGGAGATGTTTTTGGTAGTACTTATAAGAAAAATGTTCAAATAATAACCTATAATTATAACCATAGCCCGATCTATCCCGATACACATACAAACACACTAGCAAAGAAAAAATATTAAAGGAAATCACGGTATGGAAATGAGTTTATACATTATAAAAAAACAATGTTGTATATTAGTTGATCATAACTTTATTAATGTAGTTTGTAAGTATCTTACCTGCTCTATCAGAATCCATCACTTTCAATTCGTAAGATCAACTTGAAAATATAAAAATACACTTTTGAAGTTAAGGTTTAGAAAAGCGCCGAGAACAGATACGTACACTAGGTGAAACGGTCAAATTCCGACTGACGCTACGCGCGCGGGGTGTGCGGTGGCAGGTAGATTGGGGATGGGTATTGTTCCCTGGTTCGTCCTCTGTTCGTGGAACTAGTTTTTGTGTTTGTTTGTTTGTTGTTGTTTTTGTTATTTGAATATTGGGACTTTTGGCCGCGTAGATCGTGCAAATACCAGTATGTGCGCTGACCAATTAGATGGGACAGTTTCCTTGAAGCCGTGATCAGATATATCAGCTACATGTTGAAACCTTCTCTTGGTCCATTGAAAAAAAAATTTGAATTTCTGTATGATCCGTCTTTTTACCCTGTTAGCAGCAACTATAGGAACTCTGCGTTTTCTTTGGACGCGTGTTGATGTAGATGGTGGCGTCGACGCCAACGGCGACGGTAGAACTGATGGTAAGGAGGGTAGCGATGCGATAGAAGGTATAGCATTATAATTGCATAGCGTATCGGAAGGAAATACTGTTGAAAGAACAGGTGTGAGTGGTGGTGGATCTTCGGAGGCATCGGCTACAACTTCGTGGCTTTGAAAATCGATGGATTCCAAGTGTGGATGGAAAATCGATACAGAATTTTCATCTGAGTTTTCTATATAGGAATCATTACTGGATGTATCTGGGCTCTTGAAATCTAATCTTTCTAACGATGAATTTATAGATGGAGCAGGGGATGAGTCGCGACTGTTCACTTCGTCTTCATTGCTTGTGGCATCACTGACCTCGGAAGTAGCGTTGAATTTAGGAACGAGTGCTAGTATGCGTCTACACCGATCACGCTGCCCAGGCTAGAACAAAGTTGTTAAAAGCAAGAAAAAAATACCTAATAAAAAAATATCGAAAAGTAAAAAAACGTAAACGTAATAATATACGATCAAAGTCAATTATAGTACTGACATCACCATCACCCATTAGTTGGCAGTGTATAGAATAATATACATCACAAATAAGATGCTTTTTGAGCAAACAGTCGCAACGTATGGTATGCTATACACCCAAGATTATGTTCATAAAAAGCGATGAAAATAAGTGTATTACGTAAATAATTTAGCATTAGCTGTTTTATTGGCTGATACTGAATGACCTCGGCGATCCAGAGGTGGAGTTGACACAGAACTTTTGTTTTTAAGTAGTCTACTAATGCGACCATCTGAGACACATAATGTATCTTTAAAAAACTTTTTGAACTCATGTAGTAATGTCTTGTCATTTGTCTTCTTGAGGTTTCATTACTAGTGTAGGTACGAGACTTTGAAACAACTTTGATAAGCGAAAACAAATAAGATGTTTGCAAGTCGAAATTCGCTAAAGTATAGAAATCTTTGAATATCTTACTTTGTTGGTCACAATTTATTTTTACGTGACATTGATTTGGACATGAGCACAATCCTACCTTAGGTGTCTTAGCTGGTACAGTTACCCCCTTGTAGTTGACATATTCCTCTCCTTTATTACGTTTTGATTTCTTCACATTCCTGGCCCAATTCTCAGTTTTTCTAATTCTCTTCTTTGGTTTCCTTGGGTTATTGTATATTCGGCACAAAGTAAATTCGTCACATTTTTGTACATTCTAATACATGAGCTGGTGGTTTGTAATGAAGACACAATTTTGGACCCTGTCGGGCACAGCATAGAATAATAAATGGGAGAGAGGAGGAAGAGCACTGAGTGTTTACTTCTAATACTAAAAATATTTATTGCACATTACGTTACTGTTTCTAATACGTATATAGCTAAATCTTCTTGGTATCTGTATATAAATCTTCTTGGTATTTGTATATTATAAGCTGGTATAGATATTATTTTATATTATATATTTTATATTATTGCGGGGTTTAATTATAAGTACATATTTTTATAATATGTATCAATATTTTATATGTATTTATAATTTGTCATTTAAGTATTCATTTATACTATAATAGCTCTTATCTATTAGGAATGTTTTTAATCTATTAATAAAAATGTTATATTTATCTATATTTTTAATGGATTCTGGTAGCTTATTGTATAATTTTATTGACATAACATAGGCACTGTCAGAGTGCATTTTTAGTCGTGACGTTGGTAGATTGAGCCTATTTTTGTGTCTAAGTGTTATTTTTGTTTGAATATCTTGTCTTTTTGTGTAGAATTCTGGATATTTTCGTACGAATTTACTGATTTCGAAAATATACAGGGAGGGTAGGGAAAGAATTTTCATTTTTTGAAAGTGGGGCTTACAACTGTCGGTTTCTTCAATGTTAACTATGATTCTGAGTATTTTTTTCTGTAAAGTGAATAGTGTGGGCGCATCGGTACTGTTGCCCCATAAAACGATGCCATATTTAAGCCACGCGTAGGCATATGCGTAGTACGTTACCAGAGCAGTTGTAAGGTCAGTAGTTTTTTTGATCTCACGGAGGGCGTACGAAAATTTTGAAAGCTTTGCTTTTATTTTTTGAATGTGTGACTTCCAATTTATATTTGTATCGATCCCTGCATGGTTAAATTTCGTATTATGACATTCGTAATTCTGACCGATTTCACGCTGGGTAGTTTGTCTATGGCTGGCTTGTAATTCTCTGCCGTAACATTCAGAAACACAATTAAAATATTTATCGGTAAGTTACGATTTATTTAAATCACGTATTTTATGAAAAAATAATAAATTATATATAATTCTAGTTACTAAAAGTAGGTGAAGATATGAATGCAATGTATATTGTGCTATATAATTAATTAATTTCATAATTTTGTGTGTTTGCAAATTGTACCGCGAGATTAAGTTTCCGAACGTACTCCACTTGAAGTTCAGCGGGGAATTTGACAACTTCACGAAAGTATTTTCTCACAAACTATTCTAAACTAGATACCTAGCTTATTGTTTATTTACTTCTATTCGTAAGATTTTCGGAGTTCAGTATATTAATTATAAAAATGGCGTAAGTGTTATTGTTTGGTTTTAATTCATACTCAGTTTTTAACATGATATAATATTAATACAATTGTAATTATTATAGTTCAGTGGATGAGAGTTCTCGCCCTCGTCGGCGCGTAACTTATATACAGCTGGAAACTTTGTGGGAGTTTTTGAATTCCCACAAAGAAGTGGCGATTGGGTATAATAAATCTGCCCACGCACGCGAGTACTCGAAGCGGATGTGGGAATCTGTAACTGATGCCCTTAATTCCCATGGAGATGGTGCAATAAAAGATTGCAAAGGGTGGTCGAATGTAAGTATTTTTTTATTAAACAATTTAAGTTAGTTAAATAATTATGCATTCATTTAAAACATAATGCTGTTGCAGTATTGGATTGATTATAAAGCCAAATTAAAGAAAAGAGTGGCAGCAGTGCGAGCATCCCTAAATCGCACAGGAGGTGGACCTTCGGCTGTTCCCCCCCTTAACGACATAGAAAAAAAGTTTTTAGCACTTCTCGGAAGTGGCTATGGGACTAGTTTGCCAAATATTCAAGTTCCTATACCTTTCTTAACTGTGAGTATTTCTTAAGTATAAACTTATAGATAAATAATCTAAATTTTAAGTGTAATGTATCAAATTGTCTCCATTGTCACAGACCTCAAGCGCTGGTGAAAATGTCATCATAGAAAGTGATACTCCTCTTCTTGGTAGTGAGCCAATAGCCAACCCTCATTTGCCAGAAGAACCATCAGTTGTGAATGACGATCCACAGTTGCCACAGGAGGCATCACAGTCCCAAGTTGCAAACAGCAACATACGTGAAGCTTCTTCACGCCCTGTACGTCAACGACGCCGCAGAGATGATCACATCAGCCAAGAGACGGCCCGGCGGACACTTATACAAATCAGCAGGTCCAGATTAGACGTAGAAACTAAGAACAGCCAGACTTTGCTGAAAATGCTAGATGCATTAAATAAAATTGCAGAGAAAATTGATAGGTTTGTACTTAACAAAAGTTTGTTGTGTTACAATGTCCAAAGTTAAGAAAACAATGCAGGTTAATGTGTGAAATATACCTAATAATACAAAAGATTTAGAGGTATTTCTAAATTATTAAAAGAAATTAAATTACACAAGATATAAAAGTACAACAAATTAAAGGTAGATCTTAGAAATGTTAAAAGAAATAAACTCCAAACTAAAAATAAAATAAACATAATTAATTATAAATAAAATTTATATGATTAATTTAATTATTAGTTCTGTGGGAGGCCCAGAGGCGTGAGACGAGGGCGCGCCTGACAGCTAATCCTTCATTCAACTCCCTGCTGCTAGTTGATTGCTGATTGCCATGGTGAGTACCATCCATTTGCTGCATTGTAGCTTCTTGCGCTGCCTCTTCTTCAGTGAGTTCCGGCACTGGTAGATTTGCCCGGACACTCATGTTGTGCAGCACCACACATGCATTAACTATTGATGCTGCCACTTGCGGTGTATAATGGAGAACTCGATGCACAAGTAAACATCGGAAACAAGCTTTAAGGAGTCCAATCGTTCTCTCTATAACATTTCGAGTCCTCACATGTACTTCAGTATAGTATGCTTCCTGGGTACCCGGAGCAGTGTTTGTTATTGGAGTCCTCATGTGTTTCCTCAAAGGGTAACCAGAATCACCTGAAATCAAAATGCAGTATTTTACAATTGTGTTGGAATAATAATGACGAGTATGTTTAAA
Source organism: Lithophane socia (assembly GCA_947522985.1). Classification (NCBI taxonomy): domain Eukaryota; kingdom Metazoa; phylum Arthropoda; class Insecta; order Lepidoptera; family Noctuidae; genus Lithophane; species Lithophane socia. Next base: position 6,242,615 of record OX383280.1, read on the forward strand.
ATAAAAATATAATATTTGAAAACTTTCTATTGTTAATACAAAGTTTGTTGACTTAGGGTTTTAATGAACCAGCAACAAATAATTATGGAAATGAATAAATAGTAAACTTTTTACATACCAAGTAACCATATGGACTCATTTTGACTAAGTTCCTCCATGTGATGCTTCAATGGATGGTTCCCCCAAATAAAAGAATCATGTGTAGCCCCCCCGTAGCTAGCATCCACGCTGATTACTTCTTGGTCTGCATTACTAATCTAAAATATTTGTTTCAGGTTATTCTCAGATAGCGAGAAGATAGAAGAATTATTATTTTTATTTTGATCTCATGAATGTTTTTACTGATTTGTTGATTAGTTAAATATATACTTAAAGAAAATAAATATTTTTCATTTACATGATTCATGATGCTCATATTTTAATTTTTATGTTATAAATAAGTAAGACTTACCAATTGTACATTTAATGAATGATATTGTTTCCTACAGTAATATCGTTCCTCATTTTCATTTGGGTGTATGATTGCAATATGACTGCAATCAACACAGCCCAAAACTCCCGGCATACCAAACTTATTATAAAACCTAAAAAGAAAGATAGGCATTCAGGCAAAGGCATTGACAAAACATAATAATTCTGAGAATAACATTTAAAACATTCTTTACCTTACTACATTAGCCCTGCGTTCTTGAGATGTGCTGGGAAATGTTATATATTTTGCCTGTAATTGCGGCAAATTCAATATCCCAGTGATTTGTTTGATAACTGTTGATACTGTTGGCTGGGATATGGAATGGTAGCCAATGTCTCCAGTCGGGCGTTGGTAGGAACCAGTTGCATAAAAAGATAATGCTACCAAAACCTAAAATAAGAATAATGTTTAGTTAAAACTGTAAAGTTCAAAATTATGATTTACTTTTGTTAAGGTTAGGTACATAATAAAACAAATAGGTACCTTAGTCTCCACGGATAAATCCGTGGATTTTGTAGGCCCTGACATGTGAGGTCTCAGCTCCTCACAAAGATTCAATACCAAGTCTTTGGTCAAGCGATATCTTTGAATGAATTGTATTTCATCGCCTGATCTCTCTCCGGTCGTGTCGGATTGCCGTCCCATCGGACTATGAGAGTGAGGGAAGAGAGAGTGCACTTGTGTCTGCGCAAACACTTGTGCACTATAATATAGACCGCGCCGAAGGCTAGTCTCCGTTGAGATTGGCCGCCGTGGCCGAAAATACGGTCTGGAGGACATTATTTCATCCATATCGAACGCATTAGCTTCATAACGTAGTCGCCTTCTCTTGTTCCTCGATTCTCTATTTTGATGTGAAAAGTCACTTTCTAGGAACTCAAAGAGTTCATATTCGTCACACATAATTATAATTAACTCGAACTTGCACAAATAAACTTGAAACAATTCAGAATAAGCTCCTCTGAAGCAGCTTTTATTGAATGGATTGTGAAGTTATTATGTCAAGAAATGTCAAACGAAAGTTCGTAATACGGTATTGCCAGGCAATAATCGGGCAGAAGGCGGCCAGGGTGTCACGTGACCGCTGACTGGCTTGCTTGACGAGTTCATAATACGAAATTGCAAGGCAGTTCTGTTTACGCCGTAAACTGCCTGGAAATAAGAGTTCATAATAGGCCCCCTGCTCAAGCTCAATGCAAGCTATTTCAATAACTCGCTCAACAGAGAGGCTCACAATATCCTTACGTTCTTTAAATTTCATATTGTTACGAACAATTATTAGAGAACCACCGCGTATCATATTAACTCTGCTGAATGAGCTGGCAACCTGGTGGTTGTTAAAGCTGAACATGAACTGGTGGACTTTTAACCAATGTTCAGTTACACATAATATATCAATAAAACTACAGTTCATGAACAGCTCCAATTCTAATTCCTTACCCATCACACCCTGTATATTCTGATGGACTATTTTTAGACTATTATTATTATTATTTAAATTACTACAATGTGATGGGTGAGAGGATAATAAAGAAGAACGTTTTGTAACATTTTGATGATTTAAACCAGTATTTATATTTTCTGTATTAAGCAAGAGGTTTCCTCTATTGTCCTAATTTTTAATTTAAATTATAATCAATGTCATTCATTGTTGCCAAATTATTGGCAGAATTATTTAAAATTACATTGCATTGCTCAAAAGAAGCAAGTTGTTTAGCCAAATTTTTGGCTGAAATAGAAAAAATATATGATAGCGACACAGCTATCTGTCTTTTATAGTAGGTAGAAAGATAGTACATAAGAATATTATATCTATCTCTTGTCAAATGTAAATTATTACCAACATAATTGTTAGTATCAACTAGATGGAACAGATTATTATTGAATGTCCAATTATGTAATGTCATATTTAATTCAAATCGTAGGTTATTTTCTTCCTGTGGCAAACTCTCACTGTAAGGGAATGTAAACAACACAATTTTTCTTAAACTAAGATTACATAATGTTCTATAATATTGGAGCAATTCTCCTTGGTTTTCCCCTATTACCCATAAATATTAATAATGTAGTGTCCTGGTTAAAGTTACAGGGAGCACTCGTACCGCACTGCGCACGTCCGACCGCTGCCGCTGTCGCGCGTCGAGTGCTTGTTGATTGATCTTGATGAAACTGATTAGTAATCGTGGATCTATTTATACTTAATTATAGTACACTAGCGGTCGCCCGCGGCTCCGCCCGCGTGGATGTCGGTTACCGCTGCAAAAAGCCTACCCAGGCAAGACACGGTCAACAAAATGATTCCCAGGTCAATTCACAGACACCGACAGTAACATCGACGACGCAGTCATTATCCGCAGGCTGCACAGATTGTCTTTCTGTGTATGTTAAAGATGTTAATGATGAAAATATTTAAATGTAATTAATACTAAGTTTTCACTTCTTCCGGGACTGCCGCCCGGAGCGCAACCCGTTGTTTTAGGATAGATAACTAAAGCGATTAATGTAGAGCTTCTCTATAAACAACATTTGACGTTAAATTATTTTCAGGTAACAAAATATACTGATGGTCGGGAGCCCCGACCCGTGATATGGCAACGTAAAGTTGCCCATGCGTAAACCATTCTTTTCGTAAATCAATTCCTACTAATTTGAATGTTTGGCCCTGGGATTTGTTTATCGTTAGTGCGAAAGAAATTTTTACTGGAAATTGGAGCCTTTTGAAGGGTATAGGCAAATCAGTAGGGATCATGGGTATTCTTGGTATATGAGCTAATTCACCAGTTGCAGGGCCGGTGATAATCTTCGCTACTATTAAATTATCTTTTAGCTCCTTTATAAGAAGTCTCGTGCCATTACACATGTTGGGGGGGCTTAAATTTCTGAGAAGCATTATCGGCGTGCCAACTTTTAACGACAGTTCATGAGGTGGTAGCCCAGCGGGGTTCAGAGAATTTAAAAATTCCTGGGGGTAGTGCACAGCGTCCTCGATGTTAGTGACGGTGTCTATGGATTTATAGCACTTAACTTCACCCGGTACTTTCTGCATAATTAAATTGTTTATTTCGTTGACTGTTTCATTCCTGGGAAAAACTATTGCTCTACAACACAGCCAACGAAAATCATTTGAAGTGAATTTCGATGTCAGGATATATAGCATCTATCAGACTATCTAAATTATGGACTATTTGGCCTAGAGACTCATCCAAAGTAACTGCATAATCGGTGCCCAAATTTAAAGATGGAAAAATTCCTTCTCCAAGTTTCAGCAGCTGTTGTGGAAAATTGCTATGCGTATTTCCATGTAGATGAGCTCTCATATTGGTGCGCAAATTCAAATGTTGAACAGATGTCCAAAGGTGAGAAATTTTAAACATGCCTTCATAATATCTGCTCGCGTACCTCTGTTGACGACTGGAAGCGTTTGTCGGAAATCTCCAGCAAATACAAAAGTGATACCACCCATGACATTAGCAGAGCTTCGGAGGTCTTTTAAAGTACGGTCCACGGCCTCCACATGAGCTCTATGACTCATGGTGCATTCATCCCATATTACCAACCACGCGTCTTGCAGCAACTTACCAAGAGGCCCATTTTTCCGAATAGAGCACGTAGACCGTTGATCTAAAGATACGGATAGCGGGAGTTTAAACGTAGAGTGAGCAGTTTTTCCTTCGTTCAAGAGAGTTGCAGCAATTCCTGACGAAGCAACTGCAATCGCTATCTTCCCTGATTGCCGTATCTTAGCAAGTATCAAATTTGCGAGAAAAGTCTTTCCGGTGCCTCCTGGTGCGTCCAAAAAAAATAATCTCCCCATGTTATTGTTCACGCTGTCCACAATAGTCTCATAAGCATGTCTTTGATCTGGTACTAATTTTGGCACATTTTCATTAACAAACGCTGTTAGATCAGTTCTGTTATACTGTTGTAACATTGTGTCAATAGTATTATTCTGGGTACGAACGGGAGAAGGTAATCCAAAATCACTTAAATTTTTGTCGTTTAATTCTAGAAGTTTGTTTTCTATTTCGATTAATCCTTCATTATAAATGACTTCAGTGAAGGGTAAAGTGTTATCCTGATTTTGTTGTCTGATACGATGTCTAATATCTTCACAGAACTGATCTTTGAAAGTATCCCATAACTTCAATGGTTCCGATGGTTGAAATAAAAGTATGACTACGAATAACTCCCTTAGTTTTTTTGGACAATATGATAACGAAGCTTCGCTTAAAGTGTTACCCCAATGGTCATCGTTTTCAAGTAAACCTCGGTCACGGCAAGCTGCTTGATACGTCTCTTTGACAATACCGTTTACAGTTTTAAGGTATGCAAATGAGGTCGGACCGCGTACGTGGTGCAGTAGAATCCTAAGATAAAAACACTCTGATTGGGATGGATGTATCCCGTACACTCTACCTAAAGCGGCATCTTTTTTTATACCCGGATGTCCAACTACATCTTCACCACGCCTCCTAGTGAATTTATTATTTGCCCATGTATAGTATTGCGGGACTTCATGATACAGAAGAGTTTTCGCGAATTCATCTTCATTACAGAGAGCAAAAAATGCCAGTAATGTGGTACTGCGTGGGTTTTGGACCACTTGATGAGCTGTCCCTGGTGTAAAATACACCCTTTGACCGTTCTCTAGATGAACGGCCAAATGCACTACAGTAGGATGCCGGTCGTGAATGGGAAATTCAAATAAACGCCAGACAGCTTCAGATGTGCTTATGTACCTGCCATTTAAATAGTTTTTGACCTCATCGTGTGGGTTTCTAAGGCTAAAAGTTGCCTGATCTGAACCTTTATTTATATACATATATATTTAATGGCTTGGACAGAGTGGCAATACTCCACGTTTATATGAGCGTTAAAAGTCTTACATAGTAGCGGGGAGTATGGAACAATCCACCTATTATCTATCGTCACCATGTTGCCCCTGATTTGTAGCGTAGTGCTCCGACCGCCATTTCTTGTATCGCGCCTACGATAAACTGGATACCCATCCTCTCCGGTCTGGGTATTGTTCATCAAACGGCGAGGGTATTTTTTTGTGCAGACACCGTTCTTCATGCATGGTGCAGCTAAATTATGTTCTCCGCAGGGTCCATGTACCATATTTTTAGTTATAATGTCGTGTAGTACCGGATCAATTTGTTGATCGGGTAGCTCCGCAACTATGACACTGTCGATCTCATCTGGTTGTATTTTAGTTTCTAGTCAGAACAGCAAATGACAATGAGGTAAACCGCGCTTTTGCCACTCCACACTTGCCATATAACATTTTAATTTACCGAATATCTGTTCTTTGACAAATAATTTGATGAATTTCTTCATCTTTAAATGAAACACACGTGAAATTATGTCATGACGGTCGAAAGACCGTTGTCCTGGTAGCAGCTCCGCTTTAATTTCAGGCCATTCGGGGTTACATGTAAAAGTGACAAATAAGTCAGGTCTACCATAATTTCGGACGTACGTCATCGCGTCCTGCGTTTTCTCGTGCATGAAACGCGGAGAACCCGTAAATGACGATGGCAATATGACATGTTGACCGATATTTGATGGGTCAATATTTGCGTCATGATTTAAGGCATCTCTGAGATGAATGTAGTCATCAGCCCTCAGTCTTTGTTGATTCCGAGAAATATAATTTAATCTTTCCGATATCATTTTCGCCATCATGTCAACACAATATTGACTAAATAAGTCTCTGTAATAATGTAACGGATTAAAAGAGTTAGTTCTAAGCATTAATCCAAACGCATAAAATTGCATACGCGAAACAGTTTTATTACGCGCAGAACCCTGCTGAGTGATAGTCAAATAATAACCGCCTTCTCCTGTCACAAACATTATAGGATACTTTAGTGGATCATAAGACCGATGTAGCTCAGAAACTCTTTTGAGCTGTCCGTCTCTACCGTGTAAGACTATATCCCTGGGACCTTTGTCTTCATCGACCAAAAGAACGGCTACCTCGTTTACAGTAGGAGCATTATATCTGCCTCTGTGTGCTGTCTGTGGAGAGCGATCAGAATGAATAATTAACTTTAAATTATTTGAGGAGTTAAGTTCTAAGTTTTGTTTAAAACTTCGTATATACACGTTATGATTATTCAAAGCGGTCTGTAATTCGCGAATTAAATCCATTTTTAAGGTTGGTGCGATGCTTGATCGCAACGATAACTGGTCTGCATCCGAAATAAAATATATTTGCAAGAACTGTGGGTTTTGGCCTGATGGTGGTAAAAGGCTACCAATGAGATGATACACCTGTCCTTCAATTTTAAAAGTGGGCATAAAATTTCCTTCCCTGATTTCTTTTGCGCCAAACGAAGTCATTTGAAAAAGACTATTGTATCTACGTATGTTTGTTAAAAAATGACCAGATAATGGATGGTTATTAGTTAAAAGATTTTTTATTGGTTGTGGCGGCTCCTGAAGGTTAGGAAGACAAACTTTACCTGAAGCACAGCATATACCATTAGGTTCGTCTGCCCATTTCTTGGCAGAGCAGTTAGAGCAGATCTTATTCATGACTCCGATTTGGACGGACGCTTGTTGTGCGTAATCAACCTGCGGATCATAAATCTGAAAGCCAGTCTGTTGCTGTTAGCTAAAATTCGATTGCGAACTCTATGTGTGGACAACTGCTGTCTCTCTGCCTGAGCTCTAAGTCGCTGCAAACGCTCGACACTCGACTCTCTTTCGCGCAACTGAGAGGTCCTTACATTTTGTTCATGAAGACGTTGGGAACGCTCCAGCCTCGACTCTCGTGCACGTAACTCAGAGGTTCTCAGATTTTGTTGTGGAAGGCGTTGCGAACGTTCGACACTCGACTCTCGTGCGCGTTCCTGAGAGTTTCTCTGATTTTGTTCAGCAAGGCGTGGTGAACGTTCAGGTGAAGATTCTCCCATACGACGTATTCTTGCTGCCCGTGCTTGAGAACTATGTTTAGAAAGTTGAGACCTGACTCTCTTAGGCATTTTCAAATGTTTAAGAAAATGTTAATAGCGTGTAATATTCTAGCTCTGAAAAGAACTGTTGTTTAGCCCTGAAAAGAACTGTTGGTTAGCCCTGAAAAGAACTGTTGGTTAGCCCTGAAAAGAACTGTTGTTTAGCTCTGAGAAGAACTTTTGCGTAGGTGTAATTTAAGAACGAAATCTAAAAAAAATCGCACAAAAATTATTAGACTTCGCGCACGACCACTGGGTAAATAAACTAAATTTGATTCTACAGTGTACTTTTTCATATATTTTTTAAAATTGTATCAAACGATTTTTTTACTAAGTATAATGAATTGTAGTAATAAAATTGTGAATTATATGTAAAAGTGTATGTTTTTTTAAAGAGTAATTCGTATTTGTAAGTTTCTGACAGTGATGGAAATGACGATAGTAGGATGGAAATGATATTCTCATTTCTTGAAATGACATGACATGACTGGTAATGATTTGTTTTAACAAACAGATATTTAAAGATAAAGTAACGAAGTTGGTTTCATTGTTATTTAAAGGATTAATAGATCAGAACTCAGGGTTTGTAAATGAAATATCATTTAAAAATCAACACAAGCTTTATTTCTTTAATAATAATTCAATAATTCTTTGGTAAAATCAGTCTTAGAAACATAATCAAGTCTTATCGATTTCGTTTAATCTCTTAACAATATTTAGACTTCTAAAAGCTTTCATGATTAAAAAATATGCCTTCAACAATCATTCTAGAGCAGGTCTATCAGAACTCAACACTTATCATTAAAATAGTCATAGTCAAACTAGATAGATATCTTTTAAACTGAATTGTTCATTCTTTTGGAACAACAATATCTATTCTATCATTGCTAACCCAATTAAAAATGAAAACATCATCAAATCAACCTACATTTTAAAGTATTAATACCTATTTATTTATTTAGAGCAAAAGAAACCTTTTTGTTTGACAAAATAACAATCTTTTTTGGTGTACTAGAAATTATATTAATGTTGGGGGATGTATTTGTTATATTAGTAAGAATACGGCGAGATTTGTACCTTCTAACGAGAGGTGCTACATATTCAGAAGTATTTGGGTCTCCAGAACTCGGCCCAGGGCGTTCTTCTTCAGTTGCACAATAGTTGAGGACTTTCGAAAATCCTAAATGTTTATCGTGAACACAAATATACTCACAGTCAAAACAACTGGCTTTCCTGAACACGATATTAAATAATCCTTGTTTCCATAATACTTGGTGAACATTTAACGTGCCCTGGAATGGTTTCAAGTTTTTTGGAAGTAGAGCTTCTTTGGCTAAAACTTCATCTTCAGTAACAGTCATTATGGTAATATTTTCAATGTTCTGTTTTTCGTTTCTGATATTATGTAGAAGATATATTTATTTCGGTACTGGGAACTTGGAGAATCAGATTGGAAATGGATGGTATCTACAAAAGGATTTATCTCTATAGCCAGCTTAATCATGGGTATTAGGTGCGCCCAGATGGCTGCGGCGTCGTGTCTCAAGCACTGGCTAACTGTGCATGCACAGGTAGTGCCAATGGCACTACTATGGAAGTCGTAGGTATATATTACACCAGTATGCAAACAAATCTCTTTACGACTTGGTCCAAAATGAAGACTCTGCACTTCTTTTCCGTATTTGAGACCAAAATTTTCTGAGAAGTCTATATGTATGAAGGCTTCAGTTACAATTAGATTATTTTTCTTGTGTTTCGCGGTCTTGTATTGTACGTTTATAATAAATGCGTGTTTGAAAAAATTTGGTAGCTGGTAATCTAATTTTTCTATAACTTGTAGTGGAGTCATTTCAGTTGCCTTTTTCGTAGTAATATATTGTGTTTTCATACCCTTCTTAGTCTTCACAGTTTCTTTGCAACGAACCCACTGATAGAGTGTAAGGCTTTGATCATTGGAAAATTCTTTATAGGATAAAACTTTATCCTTGCATGAAGGGCAGTCTCTTTTCAAACAATTGTCGTTGTATTGAGAACAACACAGGGACTCTAAAACCTGTTCAAAATTAGTCTCCTTTATCATATTCGCTTTATGCAGACATAGAACTGACAAATCTATATTGCTATGAATTATGCAGGCACAAGTTTCCCTGAGTGCTTTGTTAGGAAAGATTACCCAAAATGGGCGATGTCTACAGAAGAAGGCATAACTTACAGGAATTCCATGCTCTGATATAAATTTGTTGTGTAATTGTTTTAGTGGTAATATTAACTGTCTTTTTTGTTTTTGAACCTTATTTCGAGTGACGTACTGCTTTTTTCCGGGAATAATTATGCTGTTTGAATCTTGTTCAAAGAACTTTTTAATAAGTATTAGTAATCTTTGCCTTGTTCGCGTTTCTTGAGTTGTACGCGCGTCTTTTACTTTTTTACCCCGTTTTTCTATCTTTTTTGAAACCAACTGTAATTTATCCACTGCCACCTTTCTTAACTTTTTTTTCAGACTCTCATTTTCTTTTCTTAAATCTTGTATAATATTAATTAACATTTTACGTCTTTTTTGTTCTATGTACCTTATATGTCTTATTTTCGTAGCTGGTAAATTTAAAGGATCTCCCATAGCTTTAGTTGTTTGTGTTGTATTTTTAACTGATATATCTTCCTGGTTCTGATCCTCAAGGAGTACTACTTCTGGTAACTTAGTTTCATTTATCTTACCTTTTTTCTGTTCCCTGTACCTCTTTGATGCCTCACGCCATTTTTTCCTTTGTTGCCTTTGATCCCTTGGCGATTTTTCATCAATCGGAATAACTTGTCCCTTTTCTTTCTTCTTTATATACCGTAGTCGTTCTTTTTCTTTTTCTCTTTCGTACATTTCTGGATCATTTTTAAGTTCTGCGTATCTTTTACGCTTGTAGGCTGAAAGATTTGCGGTCGATGTTTTCTTGTTCATGATCACCAAACCTAGAACAATATTTTCTATGTTGCATAAAGTTACTAATTCGAGACGAGCTGCAGTCCGTCTTGGACTTGCACTACTTCATATATCACAATTAATGTGTACATTGTCACTCATTGGTGTTGTTGTGGTCCATCTTATATGTTTAACCACACGAAAGTAACAAGAAGCAAAGATAATAGTCATTACCGGTAATCACGAATCATTTCCGTCTTTAACATTTTACTGGAGATGATCTTACTGGAAATGACATATTTTGTTTCAAGTCGAAACATGCTCTTAAAATAAAGTATCAACGTAACAATAATAACTTCAAATGACACATGCAAACAGTCGGAATATATGTAAAAAGTAATAGATAAATGTATTCGTTACTTACACTTTAATCCGTCCTTTTGGAAATGATGTGCATGCGTGACAATCGTCTACGTAACTTTTATAAAATATTTTTGAGAGCCAATTGCCACCACAATTTCACGCGTCCGCTTGCTCGGCGGCCTGTTGGGGAACTGAGGAAGGTGCGGGCGCGGGACGACATGTGCTTTGTGCCACAGAGCAAGAAAAAAATTGTTTGACGAACTTTTACGGAAATGATGAAAACATCGTAACATTTTATGAATAATTAATTGTAGACATAATTTGATAGTTCACTTTCAAAAGCTTTAGCAGTAATGTATATTGGTTTTATAGTTATTATAAGGTAATTTTTAAAAACGCACTCTTGTTACTCCATTTGGTATTATTTTGATATTTATAGTTAGATGCATGACTTTTCGTCGGGTAGGAAATGACGTTAGGTGCGTGTTTTGTTAATTTTCTAAAAATAAGTAATGTTCCCGGACAAAAAAATATTGGCGCCTTTAAATATAATATAATTGAAAACATTTGCACATCATTTAAATGACTAAGAACTATAAATAACGGCACAATGATGAAAAACTTTTTTTTTGATGCGTTTAGTTTATTTACCCCACTGCGTAGGGAGCCGACCTTGCGACTGAGCCGCGCGGGTACCTTACTAATAGATCTAAACTCCCCTCCCGCACGCGGTACCTTACTAATAAATCTAAACTCCCCTCCCGCACGCGCACCGCCTTGGTGACGCCCACTTCGCAACGGGCCGTGCAGCAGAAATCGTAATATTTTAATTTCGCCATAACTTCAAAACCAAACGTCCAATTTTAATCATTCAAAGACCAAATATTATCTACATAAACTGTACTTAGTGATGAAATAATTTATTTTGATAAGGATTAATAGCATGAGTAAAATAAACGCGTTTAAATGTAGTCCAAAAAAAATTTAAGATTTTTAAATAAAAAAACGGTTGTTGTGCCTCACTCGACATAGATAGGTATAGTGTGTCGCGGACTTTTTTGTAGATATTTATAAGATCTACAATTAATTAGAACATTTTATGGTTCTGTCTTTTATAGTTTAGGCAGCGTACGCAAAATAAGTAACTTTTCTGGTTGATTTTTTACACCTTGTGTCCGAAAAACCCAAATATCTTACGGAACCCTATTTTTTTCCAAAATAAAATATAGCCTATGTTACTCGTGGATAATGTAGCTTTCCAGTAGTTTTTGAGCCTATTCATTACAACCAAACAAACAAAGTTTTCCTCTTCATAATATTAGTGTAGATGTATCGGCCAACGACATGACAGTGTTAAAGATTTGAAAACACTACATGCGATTTTTTGAATACTCTAGCGGAACCACCATGTAGCGCTCCGACAAAGCCACCAGCTCGGTCTTGTCCAACAGCCGCGGCTCCTCGAATGTCTCTGGCATGCTGAGGCGCAGATAAAGGCGCCGTCGCTCCGCTAATAGCGCAAGAAGATGATCAAGATGTGAAGATAACCGAAAAAAGTAAAAACTACGTATAACGTATCAATAGTTTTTTCCCGATCATTCATTGGGTTCTCCCTGGCTGGCAGAGGGGGAATTGTATCCTCCCACAATGCTAATCAGGCAATCTTCAAGGGAGAACAATGAAAGTTGCGAGTTCTGGCCAACCACCAGTTCTTAAAAGGCCCAGCTTAATTTAATGGAGCTTTGGCTTCCTCCGCCTTCGAGCAATGCTTTGTGCTCTTCACAATCGTTTAAAATGTTCAAATAGACGGAATCTTTTAAAATGTTTGTTAGATCATTCATTAATGTTTTTTTATGTGCATTTTGCATTCATTGACAAATGTTCATTGATATAAGTGGCACAAGTTCAACACAGAGAACAATGTTTTCACTTTCATAATTTAGAGATTCTTTAAAATCATTATTTTCTTTAGATTGAATAAAATAATGCATAACTGTTCGGTCCAATGTCGTAAATATTGTTTTACATTTCTCGCAATTTTCATTTCGCAATTTTTTTATGAGAAATTCACACACATAAGCACATGCTTGTGACTCACCATTCTCCTCAAATTCTTCCTGGTGAATGTGGTCGTCATTTAATCTCCATACCGAAGATGAGGTTGAAATTTCTTTAGTATGGGCCAATTATTGTTATCAAAAAACATTTTTAAATTGTCAATAATCACCTCGTTGCTATCGAGCTCACCGTTTCCACCAACAATGTAAGAAAGATTACTTAAAATTGCTGTTTTTAAGCCTGCGACAAACTGGCCAGTGGCTCGTGAAGAGTGGGTTGGATAGAAGTCCTTGGGACGTTCAGAGCACGAGCCATACTTCTTGTACTCGTTGACGGATTTCGCTGAACTTCTTCCAGCACCATTTCTCTGCGATCCGGGTCAGCTCTAGGGATTCCTTCAGGACTGCCGCGTTGACCAAAAATAAAAGCGATGAAAACGAACTGTATGGTATTAGAGGTTGAATTAAAACCAAAGCCAGTGTGATTAAAAGGACTGTAATGGAAAAATTATGAAAAATATAGCAGAAAATGGAAACACAAACCAAACCAAACCTTTTGACAAATAGAAGGGCAAGCAAGCAAAAAGAAAAGAATTACAGTTAAATAAATATTATAAAATTCTTCTAAAAGTTTACCCTCCCAAGTAGTATGCATATTCTTACACCGCTTGGTGAGACTGTGCAGGGCCTGCGGAACAAACTTACGATCAGTCCGCAGGGTCCCTATACAGTCAAAACCAAAACACTTTAGACATCGAGCTAGACATGATGAATTGTAGAAGGTTTTTGAAGGGTGTTTTACCAAATTTAGAATCAGGAAGAGTAGTGGTCAACATGTGGGCCTGGATAAGTGCGGCAGGTCCTGAGGAACTAGTCTATATCCCCGGGAGGGCAAACGGTGAAAGTTACTTGCGTCTGCTGCAAGATACCTTTTTGCCAACAGTGCGAGTGGTATATCCAGAGGACGAAATGCCTGAAATTGTGTTTATTCAGGACAACTGCCCTATACACACTTCGCGCTTGGTGCAAAATTGGATCCGGCAGCAGCCAAGTATACGATCGGTACCGTGGCCTTCTCGTTCTCCGGACCTAAACCCCATTGAACATGTATGGGGTATTATGGTCCAGAGATGGGATTATAGGCGCGAAAGGACCGAGCCAGCACTAGTCGCTTATGTTGACCAGGGGGCCTAGACAAAATCCCTTTTCTGTAAGCGTTAACGCCAACGGAAAGATCAAATGTATGGAGTTGACAGCCGCAGTCACGTGACATCTATAAAACTAATGTCAATTCCATACAATTTGATCTTTCTGTTGGCGTTAACGCTTACAGAAAAGGGATTTTGTCTATAGCCTCTGGTTTGGGAATCACTTCGCGGCTCGGATCTATGCGAGAACTTGGTAAAGTCGATGCGAGCGCGGTGTGATGCAGTGATAGGTGTCATTCATTGTAATCGTGAATTATCTCCTTGTAACTGAATTTTGAAATGGCGAGCTTTTTGCGAATTATAGTGTAGGAAAAAAGAAATAAGCGTTCACTCACTGTTTTATATTTTATATTGTTTAATACAAATCAAAGATACATATAATAAATTGAAGTAACTTAAAATAAAAAAAAAACTAATATAATAAAACTGAACTTTTTTTTCTGGAGTTACACCACTGTTATAGTGACATGTTGTGATTTAATCATACGTGACCAAGTTGGAATATCTATGGGAAGATTTGATTTTGTAGTAATGGTGGTAAATTGGCGGAATGTATGGTAGAAGATCAAGCATATCTTTCTTCTTTGCATTCGTAACTGGTCTTCTTGATGGATAGAGTGGGTCTTGTCTAAGTGTCTGTCTTGTATAAGTGGGCCGGTCTTCCTTGTTTTTTTTTTTACATAAATCTACTTTATAAAAGGGTGTGTCGGGATTTAGTGTTTCTTTAAATTGAAATTGTAAAGGATAATTTCTCTCAAACCTCAGCCATCTAATATGTAGCCAATTAAAATCATAACCGCACGTTGTTTTTTTCCTATTTGTAATAGAATTTTCTAAGGCAGTGGTACTTAAAAATTCGGTATTTTTCATTTCGGTAACAACAAAATAAGGTTCTTTGCGTTTGGCTGTTTTTATAATATCGACCCATTGGTCTGGGCTATAAATTTGTCCACGGCGGCGACTAGCGCTCTCTATGATTCCAAATTCCCCATCATTGGGAAGATAAGAATGTCCTGATACTAAGAACTTGTGGTCTATGGTGTCAATACTAGTGTCAGGGTCTTGTACAAGCTTCAAAAGGGAAAGAGTGGTCTTGATATTCCGGTTTTGTCCAGTGCATGAATCGGAATACATAATGACATGCTTTTGTAATTCCGCATGAGTTTTTAAGTGCTTAATAAGACATGCTGCTATGTCTTCAGAACCTCTTCCACCTTCAACTTCGTCCCAGACATTCATGTATCCTGTGTTATTATTAAAGCAATGTATTCCCAGATTATATAAATAAAGATTTCTTTTATAGTATGCTACTGAGGTAGTTAATTTTGGGTAGGCTAAAGCTTTCTGCAGATCAAAAGTTAGTATGTATGCTTCATCAACCTTTTTCGAATCATTCTGAAGGTTTTCTCTTGCTGAATCTGCTTTTCGTTGATGAAGTTCTCTTTGGTTCTCAAACTCCTTCTTGACATTTTCATCATCAGCTCCTTGTATTTTCAAATTTAAGTCGTCACAAGTTTTGCATGTGTCTTGCCGCGGTGCCTTAAAATGGAGATTAAACTTTGTGTTGAATATTTTAATGTAATACTTTAATTTCTTGGGTTCAATCATTTCAATCTCACATTTTTCTCTATAAAGATCGTACATCTTACGTATAGTAAGCCCAGGATTTAAATATTTTCTGTTAGGATTATTCTTTCGTGTATAATGGCTTTGATATGCAGGAAAACTTTCAATGTGGGCAACAATATAAGAATCATCAAGTTTTCGGGAACTAGTTGTGCCACGTTTATCTTTACATTGAGAGACATCATCTTTCGATAGACACCGATATAATCTTCCATCACTTATTTGAAATGTCCTCAGAAAATATTTCTTACACACCGATTGGGTCTTGATACTAGACTTTATAAAATATTTAAAAGACACGTTTTTTCCTGCACGAGACCGATCTTTTGGGCGTTTTCTATTAATCGTTGTTTTTTGTACCAATGCATACAGATACGAATTCTGCGAATTGAAGTCTTCTAAATTCCAAAATGAGTCAAATATTTATTTTCTTTCATTTTCCGTAAATGACGTAATACATTTTTTTGGACACATACAATCAATATTTTCGAATTTTTTGCCATCTTTCCTTACTCCCGTTTTAGTCAAATATTCTTTTCCACTATTACGAAATAACTTTCTTTTATTAACTGCCCAATTTTCTTTGTTCAGTGAACGTTTTCTAGATCTAGATGGTCCAGGTTCAGCTCGAAGATTTGGCTGGTTATTATCTTCGTTAACATTTTCATCATTGCCTGTATCTGTGTCTGGAACAAGTGCAAATCACAAGAGATTAGTTAATGCGACATGCAATACTGCATGTAAGTATTCAAAACAAAATATAAAATGAGAAAAAATAATCATAAAAATGTAAATACAATTTTAAGGTTATAAAAACAATGAATTTAAATAAGCTTACCAGATCCAGAACAACTTTCTTCGGAACTAGGCTGATATTCAGACCCGGAATCACTAAAATCCTCTAAATCCATCTAAATAAGCTATTAAAAATATTTTACACTTAATAAAAATATTTTTTATCAATGTTAACACACAACTTATCACCACGTGTCAAATAGTCACAATAAAAGTGAATTCAAAGTCAAATAATTTATTTGAAATAGGCACATATTATGGCACTTTTGAACGTCAAACAAAGAAATAGAATTGATTCTAGTTGCCCCTTCCAAAAGGTAGTTTTCGTATGGAGAAGAATGGGCAAGAAACTCCACCGTTACTCTTTTTAAAAATGTTTTACAATATTTTGCATACATTAATTATATAATTATATGTGAAGACGATGCACCTACAATAAGATTACTGTACCACAAAAGGTAAAAAGAATTATAAATGGAGCAATAATGAATAAATTAATTACCAGATACATGGTGCTCACATATTTACAAAGATTGTAAAAGTATACGATATTACAATAGTCCTAACATTGTTACAAGTAGTACTAATAAGTCAGTGCGTGAGTTTAAGTAATGACAGAGTGTAAAAGTCTATGACATACAAATAAAAAATAAAAAACTAAATTAGCTATCAGTTTGATTTTGTGCAGACACTAAATCGTCCTATGGAGCAAGACCAGCATGTTTCCAAGCATTCTTATCTTGGATATAATCCTCTAATTTGTAATAAGCTTGTTTACAAAGTGTACTTTTTATATGAGTTTTAAAGGAGAATGCCATATTGTCGTACCAACCAAGGAGCTAGAGTGTCACAACCAAATGTAGTTCATAAAATTACTCCTATTTTTTAAATCAGATATACGATTTTGTTATGAAAACGATTCCCGGCTTTCGGACACCAAAAATAAAAGTCTTTTTTTACTTTTGTGGTACGTATTTTCCGCTTATGTCACTGACATTGCACTTCATTTCCGAATGTTGCTACTATGTTAAAAATATAGGTACCTACCTGTCAACGAACATTAAAAAATGAAGAAGATAATTGTACCAATTTGCCATTTTATATTAGGATATAATATTTTTATGTGTGTCAAAAAACATCTTTAGGTCACGCGTTACATCGTAATATTTTTTTTTTTTTTGAATACATTGCAAATACATGCATTTAATGAAAAGAGGACCTATTCAAAAAAGTAAAATGTCATTTGTACTGTGACGTATTGCAATAATTATTCTGTGGCGCCGTCATGGATGACGTTACTTTCAATATTGGTTTCATCTGAACTATTTGAATAATAATTTGTAATACTTATTAACAAAAACGGGGGCTCAGGTGCCTTTTCATAACGTAGTCTTAGTGTGATAATCCTTAGCGATGCCCTCAACTAGAGTAAGACATCGGCCAGCAAGTCAGCGTCGCCGACGTATCCTTAACCGTTCACTAGTATTGTTAGAACGATTTAGAATATATTACATAGAAAATATATCCGTGGATATGATCGTGTTTTAACATCATAGATTGTACCGACGCGACGCCTGTAAGAATTACCTCACCTAGTAGAAGCATGTATATTATAGTTAGCTTCTAAAGTACCTACCTACTTCCGGGACTATTTATTCAATTTAAGGATAATAAACAGTTTTTGTGCTTTCAGATCAATCCTGGTAGTTCCTATTCATAATGTTACAAATGTTTCGTATTGATACAAGAAAAACTCCCTGAAATTCCGAACTGATACCTGAACTAACACTTGGTCACAATGTGGAGTGATGTGTGCTTTGGATGTGGACAGTCCATGCTACGTGTTGCAACAGTTGCAAGGCGTTCCCGAGTGCCACCCAATTGTCCTACCTATTGTTTTATTTGTATATTTCTTTTCTCTGTCCTGGTAGCCGTCGAGGTCATATGCGTTATGTAAATATGAATATATCTTAACTGCGTTTTTCATTTTTGATATAAGTGCCTTATTAGGTACTAACAACATTATCACCTTATTATTATTTACTAACATGTGAAGTTCGAGAAGTGGGTGTAGGTACTATATAGTAAATACAACTCTGCCTAACTCTTCTGGGAAAACAGGCCTGCTGTTATGTTAAGATTTCAAGATATTAGGAATCAGTAAACACAGTACTAAATTGATTACTTATTCAGACTACCAGCTGCACATACTATGAGTATCTACCTACATGATTATTGATATCCATTATCATTATATATAAAACCTGACACCAAGAATTATTATTGACTATCAGTGATGTATTGTATAATCATCCATCAGGAAACAAGCGCCAAATCAAGAATAAAAAGCAACCGATATTAGGTACCGCTTCATTTGTCATCAACTTCACCATTTCGAGCCTGTCACTTTCTCGAACTTAACCTCAAAATATGAAGTAGATAAATGGTTAATAAATACGAATTGCGGGAATCCATGTAAAAAAAAGTTAACAATATAAGAAGAGCATTTAATTCTCCTTTAAATACACTAGGTTTGGTTATGACAGGCGGACTTTTCGCTTGGTACAGGGTGCCCTATATTCCTGGTCATTCTCCTTTTCTTTCATTTAATTGCAATATATCACAAGGTATTTTGTTATAGCATTTAACGCCTTCACCTGGCCCCATGGAGCTCATCCATCCCCAAAAATTTAGGGAAATTCTCCCACTGGCTCGATTGGGCAAAGTATTTACCTCAACATACCTTTCGTTGCGGTTGCGCCATAATATTTTTTTCCCGTCTTTGTCGGATTGGAAACTTTTTTCGTCTACAAATATAACAATATTGTTCACCCAGTCAAAATTATAGTATTCGAGGCAAAAACTTACTCTCGCCTCCTTGTGGTGCAGTCACATTAAAATTTTTCTTGCAGGACGGCAACATTTTTTTCCCGCTTTTAGCCGTCTCCGCACGGTATCCGTCGAAATCTAAAACAAAAAAAAAGTCGGTTATATAATTTCATGCCATTTTTTAAAATAAAATATACATATAATATATAAGTATACCTACATATATGTATATATGTATATATATACACATATATATATACTATATATACTATATATATACACACAGGGTGTTTGGGAGATGGGTGCAAAGCTTGAAGGGGGTGATACCTTAGCCCATATAGAACATAATACGCTAATAGCCTTCAAGCTTTGCACCCATGTCCCAAATACCCTGTATATATATTTACTTATGACAAGATAAATAAGACGAGGTAAATAAGTGGTATGGTGTATCAAGTTTGAGAAGTTTTAACTTTTAAATAGCAAACAATGTTGTAGCATAAAAGAAATAGTAATATTGAACTTGGCTCTCACTTTAAATTGCGATAGGTATAGAACTACAGAAAAAGAAATTGCGTACTGGTTAAAAAAATACTTGTATGGATCTACGAATGGATACAGAGAATACCTAGATGCTTTTTTATGAGTAAAGTGAATGACAATAAACAAGGCATGGACTCACACTATAGGTAGAGGAGGTCGCTCTCGTGCTGAGAAATGGATCAGCAGAATGAGCAGCTACTATGGCCGCGTCTTCCGCCGTAGTAGTTGCTCTCATGTAGAGCTGACGATGGTGAGCTTCCAGGGTGCCACTCTCTTCCCATCGTCGCAACCAAAAATAAACAGTCCTTTTCTGAAACGAAATTAAAAATATAAAATGTTAAACTGTATCAATGACGCGAAACAGATTGTCTTTAATAGATTTTCAACTTTATGTTCTAGAATATTAAAAATCTACTAAAGGAAAACTGTAATTCGTCGCTGTGGCAGCGCTGTGCTCAAGGCTGTGCTTTTTAAGCGACTATGTTTTTTTTAGAGAATAGCACTGCATTCGGCAGTATGTATACCTAAATAGGATCATTTTATGAATGGTAACATCACAACTTTTCAGGGGGGGTTTGAACCCCCAAGCCCTGGCTACGCCCATGGATCTCAAAATTAAAAAAAGTTCAACGCTAACGTATATCATAATTATTATGTTTTAAATGTTTTAACAGACACATTCGACTAAAAATTCTGTAAGGAAATACTTCTTGTAATAAAGATACAGTAATTCTTTTCTAAATAGGTAAATAAATATTTACCAAAATCTTGTTAAAATGTTTCATGAATTAATGGAATCTAAGGAAACCAATACTGCATCAAATTCTGTTATGTTAGGTAGAGCACTGTTAAAGGAGAACGGCAGATTTCGTACCGCCAACTTTAGTTGGTGTTTCGCTATTAGACATTCAACACTTATAAAGGACCTTAAAGTAATTCTTTCTACGTATTTATTATATTTTTAGAACTTTGGAAACGTTTAAAAAAAGGGATTTTAAAAATGATAACAATTAAATAACTAAACGTTAATTTATTGACAACAAAACGCAATGCACATTTTCAAAACTAGCCATGTGTAAAATAAAACCATATAATGGTTGATGAAATGATATTTCAAGAAAATCATCTGTCACTTGTCAATGGCTTCTTTGCTGTTTTATTGAATTGCTGTGTGTGAATCCGTTTATGCATTTTTAAGTCTTTTTGATTACGTTGATACGCTGAGCATTTTTCCTCCGTAGCGATTGATATTGTTGGCGTTACTTTGCGAATGGACGCTTAATAAGTGGTATTGTTGTGACAATTGTGAAAGGACGCTCAATTTCATTCTTGTGCAGTGTGTTGGATTTTGACGAGATGTCGAGTGTACAGTGCATTAATTGCAACCTGAGTTTGTCTCGCATAAGACAGCACGCTCTAGGAGACGAGAGTGAGGGCCTGGTCAACACTATCCGATTGTGGAAATAATATGAATGGTCGGGAAGCAACATTAAGTTATTGCTGTAATTGTATCGTTGGCTTAAGAACTGTGGGGTGCTCGCATGTACTGAGTATCATTTGGTACTTGAGTTATGCTCGCCATGAGGGTATGACGCGACCTGCTCCCTTCTTAGATGAAGTGATTTTGCGAACATTTTGAATGCATTAAAATAAAAGCTTTTTTAAACAAAACTATTGTTTTATTTTACTGAAAACTATACAACATATTATTAAAAAAAGGTTTAGATAGTATGCACCTTATTTACGTAAAATATGAATGCATTTTCGAGGTACCCATGAATAATGATAAGGGATTATTAGCAATAGTCTATAAAACTCGGTGAGCATCTTGGCTGTTCTTAACGTCGCACAGTGGAGTATTTATATCAAATTTCTGGCCAAAATATAATGAAGGCATTTTTATGCTCAAAATTGATTCAAAAGGCCATTTAGATGCAAAATTACCTTTTATTCGGCAAAATATTAAAATAACAGCAATTAAAACACTTTTTTTAGTCAGATCCGTCTTCAATATTTCTTTTTCTTCTTCTATGTTTTTAATTTCTTCTGATTCTGATCCACTTTTAGTCTTCTCTGTGCTTGCCTTTGTTTCCACGTAACGTGATTCTGGAATTAAAAGTTGCAAAGTTTCACTGGAAAACGGCTTGCTCCTTTTTTTTTGACTTTTTCCTCAAGCTACTCAGTAGAGGATCAGAGGTAAGAAAAAGCCTGTTTAGTATGTCTCTATTGCACATTTCTCGAGAGAATTTCCTCGTAAAATTCAGCCTGTATGAACGGAAATGTTTATTCCGGGCTTCTGCAGCTTCCTCTGATAGGTAACCAATTGGCAATAAAGCTTCCGAAATCACAGTTGCTCCGTGAACCAATATTTTGTGTACGGTTGGCGTCATAGGATGCCAGTTGTATAAGTTCACGTATAGCTCTGCAGTCTCAGATGCATATGCTGAAAATTTCTCGACATCAATCATATGTCCACTGCTCAAAGCTTCAAGTATCACCTTGAATCTTTGTATTAAAGTGACATCAATACCTGTAATGCGAGCAGATATCTCGGGATCTTGAAAAAATCTTCGCGAGGTGTTCCCATCATTCGTATTCCCAAAACCAGCTTTGGGAATATCGACCAACAAACCCATTTCTGCTTTAAAATCCTCTTGTATTCTCTTCTTTGTTTCAGCATGGATTTCTTTGTCTTCTGCACATGTGAGCCTCCATTTTTTGATGGGAAGTTTGTACGCTAAATGCAGAATAGATTCGAAAAATCGAATTCTGGCATGCAGAATAGATAGCCCGAAGCTCACGGCTTGAACATTTTCTTCTTTTCTCTTACTTAAATCATTAAAGTCTTTTGATGTCAGTCCGCAAATATAACACCTCATTGTTGATTTCGTATCAGTGATAGCATTGCAGATTTTTGCGTCGATCATTGTAAACATTAAAATGTGTTCTACATGAACACAAACACCATTCGAAGTTGTTATTTCGGTTTTTATAAGATCCTTCACTTGATTATCTACATACAGCTTCTCTTCCTTGGTGCTAATTGTTGTTTCTTGAACAAACCGAATACGAATCGGACGACAAAATCTCGGAGATGACGGGACCGGATTTTGCCACAACATTTTTTCAATATCACCAACTTTCGTTATCAATCTTATTGGAACCAGTGAACTTTGAAAAATTTGAGCATCACTATCTAAATTGTTTTCGAATTTTTGTTTGAATTGGGACTGCTGTGACCCATCACAGCCCCATTTGGTGATAAGTTTAAAATTATTTCTTTCTTCTTCGGTGGTATTTTCTAGTACCGCCTTTAGATATTCACATAATCTTGTAGAAGTATGGTCAAGTAGTTCTTGTAAATGAACTTCTGCACATGTTTCCGTAACACGTATGGCTTCTTTGTTAGGGTAGCACTCTTGCTTGGCCTTCTTAAGCAAAGAATAACATGGATAAATATTTTTATTAGCGGATTGTATCACTTCGTACTGTTTTCTTGTGAGATCTGCCTCTACAAAATGAGACAAAGCTTCAAATGGAGTATGCTTTTGAATGGTTTCTTTTTGGAAGAAACTCTTTCGTATTTTTTTAGCACGTGTTGGAGTCGCTGTTGCCTCTGTTATTAATTTAGAGAGGTTAGTATTTCCAGAAGCCCTTTGACTCATAGAAGCGGCAAAAGTTAGTTCTTCAGCACAAGTTTCAGATCTTATACCATGCGTTTTACGCCTCTTGCTTCGGTCACTTAATTCTTCAAAAGGTTTCGAGGGTCTGCCTGATTTTGGTGCTGATTTATGTGTCCAATTAGGTACGTTAATAATTTTTTTTAGCCATACCTGGTTTTTTTCCAAAAATCGGTCGCTTTTTCTGCAAGACTCCTCCCATTTCCTCTAGAAATCACTTTTAAAATAACGCAGGGAATGTTTTACTATATGCATTTCAGTTTCCGGACAGCAAACAATTTCTAAGACTTTTTCTTCCATAAACATAATTTTCGTGTCCAAATTCTTCTTGGGGCAATTTTTAACGAAACCATATAGTTCTTCATAGGAGAAAGTCTTCATGTCACCTGATAAATCTGAAAAAGGAATGAAGAACTTACAACCTTTATAACATTCTCAAAATTCAATAGGTATTATTTAGCATACTTTATCTCTTAGTCTTAAAAAAAAGGCGCAAGGTTTTTTTTCGTAAACATGTTCTAGTATACATAAACTTTGCCTTGTTACAAAAAAATTTGCCCGATAAAACCTGACACATAAACAAAAAGCTTCGAGTTTGATAAATTTAATTTTTAAAAATTCCTTATTAACAACTGTAAGGATTGTTCTAATGAAAACCACTCGTAAACCAGTTTAACAGCAAAGCTATATTTATTGTCTTTCACACAATGCCACTTTAACAAATTACACTATACTATTACTACAATAAAACAGAAAGTACTAATTATGACCGCCCGATATCGGTTCCGTGATGGAAGCCGACCGTGCAAGCCAGAGAGCGTTAGACTGCCCGAAACCGTTCCGAAGGAAGCGTGTCCGTGCGAGCCGAACTGAGAAATGAGCTGAGCTGGATGTCGCTACGTCCCCGTAAGGGGACGTGGCGTGCGGGGTCGGGGCTACGCCCCTTGCCCGCGGAGGCTTTACCGTGGCCCGCTAAAGCGGGCCCGTCCTTTGGTTTGCCTTGAACGGCCGGAGGTATTTTCGGACGCGTAATTTACCGCGTCCGTGTGACTGGTTGCTATGTGTTTTTCTGTAGGCGCGTCACGGCGCTATATCTATAGCGCCGCTTTCTTCACGACATCTCGGCGGTCTGTCACCGCCAGGTGAGACCCCCAGTTACCTGGGGGAGGCCTAGTGGGTGACGACCAGCGACGAAGATGCCGACTCGACGCTCCAACAGAGTAGGGTGTAGTTTTCCCTCGCCCCGGTCACAGATCTAGCCGTTTGCGGTTTGAGGGAGAAACTGATATGTATGTATGAGCGGCTTGTAGTGTAGTGTACCGCCGCTCAGTGATTGTGCGCGTCGCGCCTGCACACGTTATGTTTAAGTGTCTTGTGTAGTAGTGGGTGTCTGTGTTAGTAACGCAGCGTGCCTATATTAACTTAGAACACGCTACGCAACAGATGTATGTATATACATGTGTGGAGTCTTACTGAGAAATGGCTTTTTTTTTTTTTTTTAACTGTGGCATCTCGCAGTTGATCTTAGAGAAGATCGTACTGCTTAACCGGACTTTCCTGTGGCTGCCTTAAGCTACTACACTCAGGGCCTCCAGCCAGGGGCATATAAACTATTCTAAATTAATACTAAGTGAACGCTCGCTAAGGGCACCCCCTGTGGGATACGAACCTCGGCTTAGGGCGTCACTGACGGGAGGACAGCAAGACGGGACAGGCTGGATCAATATCGGATCATCATTATTATTAAACGGGGAATTTAAAGCTACGTGCTCAGCTTCGGCGCGGGCTGGCACATCATCGGACAAGGGACGGGGGGACGAATTTAATCGGGATCGCGTTGGTCGTGCTGGACCTCGACGGCGAGGTCGGAATGACGGTAGGCGTCTGTATTTGTTTTTCTGTAAAGTGCTGGTCTCCCTACGGCTCTCCTGGAGGAGGGTGATGGGATCATCAGGGTCGGACAGGGCTTGCCTTGGTCGGCGAATACGACTAATATTGGACGGGACATAACTAGCGGCATCGACAACCAGAGGGTTGCGATGTTTGACCGCTGAATCAAAGTAACGCTTTGAAAGGCGTTTTAGAAACTGACTGATGGTGGGCATCTTTAGGTCGAGATGTAGGATCTCGTTACGAACGAACCAGGGGGCTCCCGTGGCTTTTCAAAGAAAACGGCTTTGGAGCTGTTGCATCCTATGGATATGGTTGGGTTTCGCGTGGGCAAATACCGCACCCGCATAGGTCATGATGGGGCGAATGCACGTCGTGTACGTACGCAATTTGCACTTGAGTGACAATTTGCTACGTGCATTCAGAATTGAGTGGAGTCTACCTAGAGCGAAAGCGGCGCGAGCGCGGACCTGCTTTATGTGCTCTCGAAACGAAAGATGTTTATCCAATATTACACCCAAGTATTTAGCTTGCTTCTCCCAAGGGATCGGCTTGCCAAACATGGTGATTGGAGGTGGGGGGGGGGAGATCGAAACCGCCTCGCGGTTTCTGAAAGAATACCGCTTGGCTTTTGTCAGGGTTGACTTCAATACGCCACTTTCGAAACCAGGCGCCAAGATTGTTGACAGCTCTCTGGAGGGTGATTCGTATGTTGTCATTTCTGAATCCCTTGTAGTAGATGGCAGTGTCGTCTGCGAACAGAGCTAGCTGCGCATTTCTACTCTTTGGGATATCGCTAGTATATAGCGTGAATATAAGTGGGGAGATTACTGAGCCCTGGGGGACTCCCGCACGAATGGGTCGGGGGGAGGAGATAGCTCCTTCGATACGATAGCGGAATGTGCGGTTCGACAAAAAGTCCCGTACTATGAGTACTAGACGATCCGGCACACCGAGTTGATATAGCTTGTATATCAATCCGTTGTGCCAGACTTTGTCGAATGCTTTCGCTATATCGAAGAAAATTGCACCGGTCATACTACCGCGCTGGAAGCCGGCGCTTGCGTATTCTATGATCCGGTGTACCTGATGCACGCTACTGTGCTCAGTTCGAAAGCCGAACTGTTCTTGGGGGATTAGGCCCTTGGTCTCTGCATAATCTCTGATACGCTTATAAATAAGCCTCTCTTAGATTTTGCCTAGTACCTTGAGCAGACTGATGGGACGGTAACTCGAAGGATCCGACTTGGGCTTGCCGGGCTTCGGGATACCAATGACTGTGGCTTCTTTCCACGCTTGGGGGAAGATGTTATTGCTTAGAGCACCATTGAAGATGGTGGTCAGTAGCATAATAAGGTGGGCTGGGAACAGTTGAATCACCCTATTGGTGATTCCGTCTGAGCCCGCCTTACGGGTTTTGAAATGAAATGAAATGAAATGAAATGAAATTGTTTATGAAATGAAATTGTTTATTCTGTAAATAGGATATCGCAATCACTTTTACACGTCATATTATTAAAAAAATAAAATAAGCTAGATGAGGTCGGCGATTCCTATCTGACTACTCTGAGAAGAAAGGCCGAAACAAACTCAGAGGTCGCAGTCTCTTTTAAGGTCCAGACATAATCTTGGTCAAGCCATATGAGGACCATGTAGATTAATGTCTGAAATGGTCTTTTGAGGAAAGAACCACACAGATTTGAGTGGACCTGTCCAGTCAGTGCAAGCATTTGTCAGTAACCGAGGAGCTCAACTCAGAGCTGAAGGAGCTCAACGACTCGACGAACAATACCAAAAAAAGGACATTTGGCTAGGCCGCAGAGACTTTTGATGATCTCGTGCACCTCGTCTGGAGCGACGGGGGTCATCGGGGTCGTCAACCGGGGGGAGGGATGCTCTACGTTCCGACTTCAGCGTCCACCTCATCGAGGTGAGCTTGGTCTACAGGTAGGGAGCTGGGGGAGCATTGAGCCTCTAGGCTGTCTGCTAGGCATTCTGCCTTTTCTTGGTCCTCGAACGCGATGGACTTATCGGGGCGTACTAATGGCGGGGCATGCTAGCGCACTGGTCAGATTTGAGCTTTCTGGTGAGATGCCAGAAGGCTTGATGAGTTGGCTCTAATTCGCTAAGCATCTTATCCCATCCCGCATTACGCTGCTCTTGTACACGTTTCTTTACAGATCTCTGTAAATAGCGCATATGAGCTTTGTTTGCGGAACAGGGGAAGTTGCTATAGGCACGAGTGGCCGCGTTCTTCTCTGTTATCAGGTCACGCACATCCTGTGAAAGCCTCCAGCGACGGTCTTCCGTCACTGGGACCTCCTTTGAACATTCGTTCACAACAGATTGTACGTGATCAGTTAACGAGTCGATCGCGGCCGTCGTGTCTGCGGTAGAGTCAAACTAATCGGGGATAGAGTCTAACTGGGGGGACGTGTTGGATTTCAGCTTTTCGCTTACTTTCTTCCAGTCCGTGATCCTTTTAGTGGCGGGGGGTTGAGAGGGGTCAGGTAGACCTATGCGGGGGGCCAGTTGAATGACTATTGAGCGGTGGTCAGAGACTAGCTCGTCTACCGTTTCTATTGAATCTAAACGTAGATTGACGTTCTTAAGGAGCGCCAAGTCGAGTACGTCGGGGGTATGATTGGGATCGTGAGGATAGTGAGTGGGAGTCATCGGGGCGATGACGTCAAAGGTCAGGGTGGATGAGAGGTCGAACAAGTGTCGCCCTCTCGTGGAAGTTGTGGTACTATTCCATGCGGGATGTTTGGCATTAAAGTCGCCCGCTATTAAAACGGAGCTACTCATGCTTAAAAGAAGGGTGAGATCGCTCGAGAGGGACTGAAAGTCCTCCGAGTTAGTGGGAGGGATATACGCCGACACTAGAGTGATCGGTTGGTGACCTGTCATGCCTAGGCAGCAGATGGAGACTTCTACGCGAGAGAGGGTAGGGGGGTCCATTGGGATGCAATACAGCTCCTTTTTGTGATAGATAGATAGATAGATAGAATACTCTTTATTATGTACACCATAAAAAAATACAGATACAAAAGATAGATGAGGGTACCGCCTCTGTGACAACGCGATCTATCGTTTCGGATTAAACGATAGTTGGCTATGGTGGGATCGCGGTGATACGGTTTTAAGAAGGTTTCCTGTAGTAGGAGAATGTCTATTTTATGGTCGCGGAGAAAGAGAGCGATCTCGTCTCGTTGACTTCTTATGCCATTTGCATTGAAGATGCCTCTGGGGCCTTTGGGGGATTGGAGAAGACGGGGCGGTGGGGCATTCCCTTTGCTGACGATTGTCAGCACGCTTTATGAGCTTGGGAGAACTTGATTTAGGGGCCTTTGAGCAGCCACGGTAATTGGCCGGATGACCCTCTTGTCCGCATAGTACACAGCTGGGAGGGCTGAGACATAGAGCGCGGTCTTTGGGACGGGGGCAGTCAGCAGTGCCGTGCTCACCCAGGCACTTTACGCACCTGGGTTTCGCATGGCAATGCTTCTGCGAATGCCCGTATAATTGACAACGGTGACATTGTCCTATGTTACCGTTTTTCCTAGGTTTCTCGATAGTGAAACCGACTAGGTTGCAAAGTGACTTTATATTGAATATGGGGTGATGCCCCTGAACGGGAGAGCAGACGACAAGAACCATGTCGAATGCTTCACCGCCACGCGAGCGGTGCATACGGTGGACTTCGTCTATAGGGATATTTTACGACTGAAGGTCGGCTTTAATATTAGGGATATTTTGCGACTGAAGGTCGGCTTTAATATCGGCGGCGGGAATTTCCTTAGGGATACGCTTAATGACGACCCTAGTCTGTTTATCTTCTGGGAGCGAGAAGGTGTGGAATGACACACCTCTGGCTCTCAGAAGCTTTGTGATTTCGCGATAGTCATTCGCGGTCGGGACTTGAAGTTTAATACCCTGTAGGGTAGAACGGGCGTTGGTGAAGTCGATTTTTTTATCGACACACCATTTGGACACTTCGGTCCACTTCCCCTTGTCCTGAATGAACTCGAGGTGTGGGGGAGGGAGCTTCTTAGAGCTCGAAGCGGATGGGACTGGGGTAGCAACTTGTGCAACGGTCGCGGCGCGGGAGGTGGAGGGGGAAGAAGGATTAGCTACGGTAGCGCTACTAGGCGCAGTACCGGCTACTTGTGCTACGGGGGTAGGGGTGGGGGAAATTACGTCATCTACAGTGATGACTTTGTTCGCTTGACTAGAAGATTGTCTCTTCTTCTTCCTCTTGCTCCCTTTTCCTGTGACTGGGGTAAACCCGTCGTCTTCGGAATGGGAGGTAGAGGAAGCAGGAGAGGCATTCTCTGTGTCAGAGGCGTATTGGAACGGGGTGGCGGCACGCTTAGAAGAAGCGGCCGGTTCAGTAGTGTCCATAGACTCTACCGCGGGGCTGAAGGCCGGGCTGAGGGAACGGACGAAAGGGTCTTCCAGCTCAATTACCGGAAGGGACTGAGAGAGGGCATCGCTGAAATCAGCGATGTTAGGGTCAGAGTGACCGGGGTTGGGCCCTAAAATTATTTTTGACAGAGCGTCAATTTCTCTATCTATGACGGCCGATTCCTTTTTAGAGGTCTTGGCCCGCGATCTGACTAACAGTGCGAACACTCGCAACGTCAGTGGAGAGGGTTTCTCCGTGTCTGACATGTCTAATTATTTTAATAGGGACTTTCTCCTAATATTTATACCTAACTCTAACTCCCCGGGAGGGAAGCCCGGGGATGTGTAATCCCTCCCTGTCGGGTATAGACAGGGAGGTTGAGTACCTAAGGTGAGCCCTAAGCTTGCTTTTGCCCGTTGCCTATCTTATTTGTGCAACGGGGTCCTAACAGGGTCTGTTGTGTCGGGGTAGACACACCCGACCACAACAGGTGTGTTGCTGTGAAAGGAAAACTGCCACCAATGCCGACTAGGAGACCCCCCAAGGCCGAACACTGGGACCCGTCCAACTTTCTGCCTCACCCTGAAGGGGATCGGCGGGTGCGTTTGGGTCAACACCCCCTCGGCTTCGTTGGCACCGTATAGGTATCCACCGAGGACCACGAAATTGTGGTTTTACCCAGAAGGGGCCAACAACACGACGTACGTTTGTATGACAAACGACTGTTATCGAAACCTTTACAAGCTGTGCCTTGTAAAAGGCACACAGCAAGTAGCTGAAGATAGTCGTTATAATTTTGCTATAAATAATAAAATATATATAATATTTTACTATAAATAACAAAGTATAACACTATGAAGTCTTGATATTCAGGAACGCTTGGTTCCGGAATCGGGAGAGCACTCGTACCGCACTGCGCACACGTCCGATCGCTGCCGCTGGCGCGCGTCGAGTGCTGAGAAATGGCTTTTTTTTTTTTTTAACTAGGGCATCTCATAGTTGATTTTAGATGAAAATCGTAACTATTTAACCGGACTTTCCTGTGGCTGCCTTAAGCTACTACACTCAGGGCCTCCAGCCAGGGGCATATAAACTATTCTAAATTAATACTAAGTGAACGCTCGCTAAGGGCACCCCCTGTGGGGTACGAACCTCGGCTTAGGGCGTCACTGACGGGAGGACAGCAAGATGGGACAGGCTGGATCAATATAGGATCATTATTATTATTATATGGGGAATTTAAAGCTACGTGCTCAGCTACGGCGCGGGCTGACACATCATCGGACAAGGGACGGGGGGACGAATTTAATCGGGATCGCGGACGTGCTGGACCTCGGCGGCGAGGTCGGAATGACGGTAGGCGTCTGTTTTTGTGTTTCAGAACTGTACTGGTGGCCCTATTGCTCTCCTGGAGGAGGGTTATGGGATCGTCTGGCTCTACAAGTGCATGCCTCGGACGGCGGACTTTGCTAATCCTAGAGGGGGCATAGTTAGCGGCATAGTTAGCGTTGTTTGGCGGCTTTATCGAAGTAACGCTTGGAAATGCGTTTTAGGAACTGGCGGATTGTGGGGATCTTTAAGTCGAGATGGAGGATCTCGTTACGAACGAACCAGGGGGCTGACGTGATTTTACGTAGGAAACGGTTCTGTAGGGTTTGCATCCTATGGATATAGTGGGGCTTTGCGTGAGCAAAGACGGACCCCGCATAGGTCATGATGG
Source organism: Lithophane socia (assembly GCA_947522985.1). Classification (NCBI taxonomy): domain Eukaryota; kingdom Metazoa; phylum Arthropoda; class Insecta; order Lepidoptera; family Noctuidae; genus Lithophane; species Lithophane socia. Next base: position 6,274,079 of record OX383280.1, read on the forward strand.
GACGAATGCACGCCGTGTAGGTACGCAATTTGCACTTGAGTGACAATTTGCTACGTGCATTCAGAACGGAGTGGAGTCTACCTAGAGCGAAAGCGGCACGCGAGCGCACCTGCTTTATGTGCTCTTGAAACGAGAGTTTATCGTCCAGCGTTACACCTAGATATTTAGCTCGCTTCTCCTAAGGGATCGGCTTGCCAAACATGGTGAGCGGACTGGGGACGGGGGCTCTAAAACGACTACGCGATTTCTGGAAGAGAACCGCTTGACTTTTGTCTGGATTTACTTCGATTCGCCATTTTCGAAACCAGGCGCCGAGCTTGTCGACCGCTGCCTGGAGAGCTAGGCGAATCTGATCGGGTCGACGCCCCCCCGAGTAAATGGCCGTATCGTCTGCGAACAGAGCCAACTGCGCCTTTTTACTTTTGGGAATGTCGCCGGTGAACAAAGTGAAGATTAGGGGAGACAGCACGGAGCCCTGAGGGACTCCGGCTCGTATGGGTCGGGGAGAGGAGAGGGCACCTTCGATACGGTAGCGAAAGGTGCGGTTCGACAGAAAGTCTCGAATGATGAGCACGAGACGGTCAGGCACTCCGAGTTGGTATAACTTGTATAACAAGCCATTGTGCCAGACTTTGTCGAAAGCTTTCGCTATATCGAAGAATACCGCACCGGTCACCTCACTGCGTTGGAAACCAAAGCTTATGTGTTCGATGATCCGGTGTACCTGATGCACGCTAGAGTGCTGAGTTCGAAAGCCGAACTGCTCGTTGGGGATGAGGCCCTTGGTTTCTGCATAGTCCCTGAGACGCTTATAAATAAGCCTCTCGTAGATTTTGCCGAGAACCTTGAGCAGACTGATTGGGCGGTAACTCGAGGCGACCTGGGCTTGCCGGGCTTCGGGATACCAATGACGGTGGCTTCTTTCCACGCTTGGGGGAAGATATTATTGCTCAGAGCACCATTGAAGATGGTGGTCAATAGCATTATAAGATGGGCGGGGAACAATTGAACCACCCTATTGGTGATTCCGTCTGAACCGGGGGCTTTACGATTTTTAAGATCCTTGATGATCCCGTGCACCTCGTCTGGGGTGACGGGGGGCAAGGGGTCATCAGGGTCTTCTACGGGGGGAAGTGAGGTTCTACGTTCGACTTCCGCGTCAACCTCATGGAGGTGAGCTTGGTCTACTGGTAGAGAGCTGGGGGAGCATTGAGCCTCTAGGCTGTCTGCTAGGCATTCTGCCTTTTCTAAATCCTCAAAAGCGATGGATTTATCGGGACGTACTAGGGGGGGCATGGCGGCTTCCTGCGGGGACTTGAGTTTCCTCTGAAGGTCCCAGAATGCTAGATGAGTTGGCTCTAGGTCGCTCAACATCTTATCCCAACCCGCGTTACGCAGCTCTTGTACACGTTTCTTTACAGTTCTCTGTAAATAGCGCATTTGAGCTTTGTTAGCGGAGCAGGGAAAGGTGGTGTACGCACGGACAGACGCGTTCTTCTCAGTTATCAGATCACGCACTTCCTGTGGGAGCCTCCAGCGACGGTCGTCCGTCGCCGGAGCCTCCTTTGAACATTCGTTCAAAACAGATTGTACGTGATCAGTAAGTGAGTCGATCGCGGCCGTCGTGTCCGCGGTAGAGTCAAACTTATCGGGGATAGAATCTAACTGGGGGGACGTGTTGGATTTCAGCTTTTCGCTTACTTTCTTCCAGTCCGTTACCCTTTTGGTGGCTAGGGGAGATTGGGAGGCGTCGTCCGGGAGACCTATGCGGGGGGCCAGTCTTATAACTATTGGACGGTGGTCAGAGTTAAGCTCGTCTACCGTTTCTATCGAGTCTAGACGTAGGCTGACGTTCTTAAGGAGCGCCAGGTCGAGTACGTCGGGGGTATGATTGGGGTCGTGGGGGAAGTGAGTGGGAGTCATCGGAGCGATGACATCAAAATTCTTGGAGGAAGAGAGGTCGAACAAGTGTCGCCCTCTAGTGGAGGTAGTGGAACTATTCCACGCGGGATGTTTGGCATTGAAATCGCCTGCTATTATAGCGGAATTACTAAGGCCTAATAGGGCAGAGAGGTCGTCCGAGAGGGACTGAAAGTCCTCAGCGGCACTCTGGGGGGGGAGGTAAGCCGACACTAGAGTGATCGGTTCGTGACCTGACATGCCTAGACGGCATATAGAGACTTCTAAACGAGAGAGGGTGGGAGGGTCCATAGGGATGCAATAAAGTTCCTTTTTATAATAAATGAGGGTTCCGCCCTTGTGGCAACGCGTTCTATCGTTACGGACTATACGATAGTTGGCTATGGAGGAATTGCGGTTACTAGGTTTGAGGAACGTTTCCTGAACAAGGAGAATATCTAATTGATGGTCGCGGAGGAAGAGAGAGATCTCATCTCGTTGACCGTTGATGCCATTGGCATTGAAGATACCTAGCCTGAGGGATCGGGGTTTAAACCTAGCTAAGATGGCTTTATCCATTATGAGTTGGATTAGCGAGGGAATTTAGGGCTTGCGTAACGTCCGAGTACGCGTTATAGATCGCTTGGATCTGAGCTAGATCGCATCTATCCCTGGCTGCCTGGATTTCGGCGGCCATTCTGATAGCGCGGGGGGAGTAAAAGATCATGAACGTGGATGCTAACACGTTAAAGGGATCTTTACCTACGTTAGGGTTTTGGGGAGCCACAGAAGTGGGAGCGGGGCGAGAGTTAGCTGGCGCGGGAGCGCGTTTTGCGAGAGGCGCGGAGGGCGCGGGGGGTGCGGGGGGAGGGGGGGGTGGGTGCAAAATGCGCGGGGTGCGCGAGGTGCGCTGGGGGGTGGGCACGGATACGCGGGTCCATGAGAGAGTAGAGGGGGGTGTGGGGGGCAGGGGGTTTCGCGGAGGCTAACTTGGGGAATGATTGCTGGTGTTGCAGCATATTCCAGGGACTGGGGCGCTGAGGGCTAAGTCTCTCTGGAATTTGAGAGGAAGGAATGGGAGGGAATTCCCTATACTGACGATTGTCAGCACGCTTATTAAGCTTGGGAGAGCTTGACTTGGGGGCTTTGGGACAGCCACGGTAATTGGCTGGGTGCCCTTCTTGGCCACATAGCACACAGCTGGGAGGGCTGAGGCAGAGGGAACGGTCCTTAGGACGCGTGCAATCGGCAGTGCCGTGCTCTCCCAGGCACTTTACGCACCTGGGGGTCGCATGGCAGTGCTTTTGCGAATGGCCATAGAGCTGGCAACGGTGGCATTGCCCTATATTCCCGTTTTTACGGGGTTTCTCTATTATAAAACCGGTAAGGTTACAGAGGGTCCTAATATTGAAAATGGGGTGATGCCCCTCTACTGGAGAGCACACGACAAGTAGCATGTCGTATACTTCACCGCCACGCGAGCGGTGCATGCGGTGGACTTCGTCCACGGGGACATTTTGCGACTGAAGGTCGGCTTTTATGTCGGCGGGGGCTATTTCCTTAGGGATACGTTTTATAACGACCCTAATCTGTTTTTCTTCTGGGAGCGAGAAGGTGTGGAATGAGATTCCTCTAGCTCTCAGAAGCTTTGTTAACTCGCGATAATCGTTCGCGGTCGGGACAGAGATTTTAATACCCTGTAGGGTAGACTTGGCGTTGGTGAAGCCGATTTTCTTATCGACACACCATTTGGACACATCTGTCCACTTCCCCTTGTCCTGAAGGAACACGGGGGGTGGGGGACGGGGCTTTCTAGTGCCCGAAGTGGTAGGGACGGCGGGAGCAACTTGTGCATCGGTCGCGGCGGGGGAGGTGGAGGGGGAAGCTACTGTCGCAACGGTAGCGCTACTAGGCGCTATACCGGCTACTTGCGCTACGGGGGTAGGGGTGGGGGAAATTACGTCATCGACGGCGATGACTTTGTTTGCCTGACTGGATGTTTGTCTCTTCTTCTTCCTTTTGCTCCCCTTTCCTGAGACTGGGGTAAACCCATCGTCCTCGGAATGGGAGGAAGAGGAAGGAACGGAGGCATTCTCAGTGTCTGAGGCATAGTTAAAGGGCGTAGCGGCTCGCTTTGAGGAAGCGGCCGGCTCGGTAGTGTCCATTGACTCTACCGCTGGGCTGAAGGCCGGGCTGAAGGCCGGACTGGGGGACCTAATGAAGGGGTCTTCCAGCTCTATAGCTGGAAGAGACTGGGTTTGGGGAATAACATCGCTGAAATCAGCGATATTAGAGTCAGAGGGACTGGGCTTGGGATCGAGTAGCGGCGCTAGCTCATCTATCTCTTTCCTAATAGCGGCCTTTTCTTCCGCAGTGGGCTCGGCTAATAGCCTAAGGATGATAGAGAAAAGTTTCCTAATTAAAGGATCCATCTCTCTATGTCTATCTAGTACTAATTACCTACTTTCTCCTAACATAAATCCTAACTCTAACTCCCCGGGAGGAATGCCCGGGGATGTGTAAACCCTCCCTGTCGGGTATAGACATGGAGGTTGAGTGCCTAAGGTGAGCCCTAAGCTTGCTTTTGCCCGTTGCCTATCTTATTTGTGCAACGGGGTCCTAACAGGGTCTGTTGTGTCGGGGTAGACACACCCGACCACAACAGGTGTGTAGCTGTGAAAGCAAAACTGTCACCAATGCCGACTAGGAGACCCCCCAAGGCCGAACACTGGGACCCGTCCAACTTTCTGCCTCACCCTGAAGGGGATCGGCGGGTGCGTTTGGGTCAACACCCCCTCGGCTTCGTTGGCACCGTATAGGTATCCACCGAGGACCACGAAACTGTGGTTTTACCCAGAAGGGGCCAACAACACGACGTTCGTTTGATAGGACGTATACTGTTAACAGAATACTTTACAAGCTGTGCCTTGAAAAAGGCACACAGCAAGTAGCTGAAGATAGTCACTATAAGTTTGTTATAAATAATAAAATATATATAATACTTTACTATAAATAACAAAGTATAGCACTATGAAGTCTTGATATTCAGGAACGCTTGGTTCCGGAATCGGGAGAGCACTCGTACCGCACTGCGCACACGTCCGACCGCTGCCGCTGGCGCGCGTCGAGTGTGATTTTTGCTGAGAAATGGCAGGCGTGCAGGCCCTTATATACACGTTAGGCGCGGCCGGCGGCGGCGGCGAGCGCGATAGTGGGGCACGGTGAGTGGGGCGCGCGGTGAGATGGAGCGAGCGGAGAGAGGGAGCGCGCGCGGTACGGCGTCGCGTGCGGGGTAGTGCTACAGTCTCCCCCTCTGTCTCCGATGACGACCCGGTGAGGTAGACAGGACCTAAGTAGGCTGCTGCTGCTTCTTTGGTGGTCTTCCGCCGCGGGGTCGAGGCTTGGCAGATGTTGCCAGGGCCTCCGGTGGAGTTTGCTTGTTTTTCCGCGGGTGACCTCGCCGGCGTAAGGGTAAGACCGGCTCGGGCAGGGTAGCTGATGCCAACCCTTGATACGGACGCAGGGCTGAGGAATGGTACAGCCCTGCAGTCTGATTTGGAGTGGCAGGATCAGCAGATGGTCCATGAATGTTTTTGATAATGTATGGGCCATCTCGGCGAGGTGCTAGTTTAGCGCTGAAACCCTGTGATGATTTGCTTAGGGCATGAACATCAACCATAACTTGGTCGCCAGGCTGATAGTTAGGACAAGACTGACGTCTCTTATCAGCGTATTCTTTTCGCTTCTCCTCTTTCATCTCCTGTACTTCATGGGCTCTTTTCAATGTAGAGGCCATCATCAATAACTTCGGCGTTATCTCGGGAACAAAATTTTCATTCTGTACTATGTGTCGCAGATCATGATTTACGTCGTCGATCGTGCGAAGGTCTCGGCCGAAGGTTAAGTAGGCAGGCGTGTACCCAGTAGATGAACAAACAGCTGTATTCATGGCAAAACGTATGCTTGGCAGATGTTCTGCCCATCTTTTATGGTTATCTCCCACTAGTATGGCCAACTGTGTTTTTAAATCTCTGTTGCGCCTTTCAACAGGGTTTTTTTCAGGATGATAGACAGGGGTAAAGCCGTGTTCAATGTCCAGACAGAATGTTAGTTGCTGCATCACATTACTGACGAATTGAGATCCGTTGTCACTAATGAACCGTCTCGGTGTGCCATATCGTAGAATGATCTCATCCAACAATACTTTAGAACATTCTTCTGCGGTTGCTTGCTTCAATGCAAATAACTCAACCCGAAGACCTGGCTTCAATGCAAATAACTCAACCCATCGACTAGCCAGGTCTTCTACAATGAAGATCCATGTCTCATCTTTAGCCGTCTTAGGTAAAGGTCCAAATAAATCGAAGAATACGACTTCAAACCTTTGGTTAAGAGCCGTGGTTTGGAGCAGGCCCGCTGGTTTGAGGTTGCTTGGTTTGTACCGCTGACATTGGATACAGTTCCGGATATAACTTTCAATTTGGGTTCTCATCCCCTTCCAAAAGTATCGCTTAGCAATGCGGTCAATAGTTTTCTCCACACCATAATGACCAGCGGGAGATTCATCATGATACACACTGATAACTTTTACTTGCTCATGCTTAGGAACAACTAGTTGAGCGTTTTCAGTATCATTTTCTGATTTGTACCTGTAGAGTAGCCCTTGATTCATCAGATATCCCTTTGTACTCCAATATCTTCCCTTTTCGTATTGATTTCCTTCTAGTTCATTAATTATTTTCTCGATGTCTTTGTCTTTTAACTGTTCCTCTCTTATTTCTTTTGATTTCTTCCTTGGCATATCAATTATTATACTGCATACTCCACAGTCTTGTTCCATTGTAGGATCGCAATTAGGACGTGACAAGGTGTCAGCGACAACATTTGTTCTTCCTTTAATGTATTTGATCGTCAGGTTATAGGGTTGCAGCTGCAGAGCCCATCGTGCTAGTCGACCTGTTTGGGACTTTAATGACATAAGCCACTTCAGAGCTTGATGATCGGTTAGTACAGTAACATCCGTACCCTCGATGAAACCACGAAATTTGTTCACCGCCCAGATTACAGCTAGGGCTTCTCGTTCTGTGGTTGAATAATTTCTTTCAGCTGGAGTGAGGAGGCGGCTCGCATATTCAACTGGATGCTCATTTTCCCCCTCCCCCTGTACCAAAACAGCACCGATCGCATAGTTACTTGCGTCAGATTTAATAGTTAAAGGTTTTGTGTGATCTGCTTGGATCAACACAGGCGCCGTGACTAATAGTTTCCGCAGTTCAGCAAACGCTGTTTTCTGATCATTTTCCCAAGACCAAGTAGAATTCTTCTTCGTCAAACGAGAAAGTGGTTCGGTGATCTTTGCAAAATTAGGGATAAATCGCCTATACCACGAACACATCTGCAGAAATGATATCAGATGCTTTAAGTTTGCTGGTGCAGCCATATCCACTATGGAAGCGATCTTGTCTGGATCCACATGAAGACCGTCAGGCGTTATGTAATGACCTAGATATTTGACCTTAGAACAGAAGAAAACACATTTTCCCTTGTTTGCTGTGAGATTGTACTCATTTAAGCGATTGAAGACATCTTGCAGGTCTCTGAAATGATCATCCAGGCTGGCCGACATGACTATTAGGTCATCTAAATAGATGAGGAGCTTAATGTGACTGAGGGTTATGCGAAATCTATCCATCAGGCGCTGGAAAGTCGCACATACCGAAAGGTGTGATGAAGGCTGTCTTTACTTGGTCTTCATCCTTAACATGAATTTGCCAGTAGCCGGCGCGCAGGTCTATGGTGCTCATGTAACGCGTAGGCTTAGCATTGTGCAGGAGATCGTCGATACGTGGCAGTGGATACACATCTGCAGTCGTAATCGCATTCAACTGGCGGTAATCAATACACACTCGTGTACTGCCGTCTTTTTTCGGAACAAGTACGACTGGCGCTGACCAAGGTGAGGAACATGGTACAATAACTCCTTGTTCACACATCTTCTGTATTTCTACCTTCAGGGTTTGAATTTTTACTGGTGATAGCCTATATGGTGGAACAGAAATAGGCTTGTGTGATCCCGTATCAATGATGTGTTCAGTCTCCGTTGTGGGCTTACCATTGGATACGAATACCGCTTCATTCCTCTCAAGGAAGTGGTGTAAGCGCTTGGTCTCTTCTCCCGTCTGCAGGCACTCGTGGCTGTGCAGGGAAACAGACGAGATCTCAGTTCCCGGGAATAAACTAGCAGAGTCTGGTGACAGCGTTATCGATATTTCGACGTGCATCTTCGTACAGGGCATCAATAATTGGAGAGTACCCATCGAATATTACTGTTCGTGGTCTCTTTGGTGGAGTCGAGAATCCTATGGGTATCAGAGGTCCATACGGTCGTTCCAAGGCTTGCTCTGTTGCTCCAGGCATAATAAGGTCTTTTCTCTGAGGGGAGTGTGGAGGTGTCATCATGTGGATAAGTGGTTCCTGGTGCTGTTGTGGATTGATTTTTGTCACATCAACAGGCGATATACCAGGACTGGGTGTGTTCATCATTGGCGACTCCATTGCTGGCAAGCACACGCTGGATAAAACACCCGCAATATCCCTTGACTCTTCCGGAGTCTCTGGATTCAGTTCGTAGATCTTATGTGGCTCGTCAACGAAGTAACAGGTTCGTTGGGGTAGGTCCAATGCTAACATTGCGTCTTCTATGAATCCTACGCCAAGTAGTGTCCTATTTTCCCGAGTGCCAGGGAAGATTACGAAGGACGTAGTTACACCTCGGCCATAAAGGTTGACGACTGTCTTAGCTGTAAGGACGTCCTGCTTCTTTGGTACTCCATCGGCTAGTGTTATGTACATAACCTCCCTCTCAAAACTTGCGCCCTTTTGTTCCAGACGTTTGTACAGTTGGTAGGAGGCAATGCTTGATTTGGCACATGTATCGACATACGCTATGCCAGCCATCCCCTCGATGGTGACAGGTACCGTAGGACGTGGTCGCACATCAGCTGTCATATTTGCCGAACAGAAGCAAAAGCCAACTGCCGTTAGGGACTGCTTGGTCTTGCACTTTGGGCAGCGACTGCGTATTACTCCTGGCTCACCACAACCATAACAGGAAAACTTTGGTTTGTCCTCATTTTGGGTGCTTGAGGTGGTCTCCGCTTTAACAATAATATTTTGCTCTGTCTGTCTGTGTCCTCTCTTGCTTTCCTTCTACATAACTCGGCTGTGTGTCCGGGAAGACAGCAGTAAATAATAATAAGGTATAATCTATTTATTGATGATATTATCTATCGACTAAATATAAAAACTATACAAAACATGAAAATTAACAGCGGTACTTAACTTCCATACTAGCCTGCCATTCTTCTTTCAATTTAAAGTTATTTATAATATAGGTAGCACTTGGAACTCTTGGAGCAGAGCAAAGCGTTGAAATATTTAATATTGGAAACACAATACTTATAAGAAAGAACAACAAGAAATATAATAATAATTATTATATCCAGTACGTGATAATTTTCGAATGAGTTCGGTTTACAATTTAGAAAATTCTATAGGAATACATTACTGATCCCTTTGTTCAATATTATCTTCATAATATCATAATAAAATTACTTACCGTTATGCCAGTTTGTCTGCAAATGTCTATTACTCTGCAACCACTCTGTCGCAGCGCAATAATCCTTTCCCTTTCGATTTGGGATAACTGAGGCGCCATTTTTAACAAATTCACTCAATTCCGCACTAAAAAACAAAATACGCACGTATTCACGGCAACGCTTTGTTTTTGTGACTAACTTCCTTCCAACACTTTCCAAGCGGCTTTTCGTTCGTTTTGTTCGCTTCGGTGAAATTCAGTAATATTCGAGAATACCGGAACCCGGCGCAAAGGCAGGGAAGTGGGGTTTATTCATAATGACGTTTGTGTCAATTGGCTTTTCACTGTTAGAGCGCGTAACCATTGGCCATTTATAAGAACGATGAAAATTCCACCAATCACGACAAGGATACTTTCTTTCTAACGCTCTATACTGTATGGTAGCTATCACGGAATAGTTAAATAAGGTTGGAAAGGCCCTAGCTCCAATTTTGTATCAGGACCAGTGTCACCGCTTGTCTCCCACTATTTTAATTTCTACACATACGCACTCCTATGTTTACAAATATTTCGCACACAACCAAATCAGACACACATAAATCTCAGGGCAGATATTCGTTCGCACACTAGTACTAAGCTCCCGTAGGCATAGACACACACACGCAAAAACGCAATAAATTCATACACGCTAGTGCTTGATAAAGCCGATATTCTTTATCGATAAATTATCTGATGAATGTATGGGGGAAAATTAAATAACAATTAATATTAAGAAATATTTATTTTACTTTTATTAATTACAAATAATCACTGTCCTTGGAATAAAACGTATTTATTAAGCAATTGGCGCTTGCTATCAATTGTTAACGAATTTTTCAAAACAAAGTGTAACCTTACGTTAATATATTTTTCAATAATTGCTTTGGTGAGGTCTGTGATGTGGTTTGCTGTAGGGTATTGGCCAATTTGATAATAAATTATGTTTTTAAATTTATTTATTTTAATCTGAGATGGTATTGAAAAATGCGTTAATATCCTCTTCGTTATTATTATTATCATCATCATCGTCACCTTCAATCGCAATCCTTCGTATGGATCTTTAATTTAATAAAGTGATTAATCCGTGCTACGGGAGATGATGCACAATCAAGAATTGAAATGTGTTCAAGCGCAGTACAATTTCCACTATCGAGAGCCTTTAACTCTATATGAACTAAAAGTTTTTTGTACGCAGCTTTAAACTGGCGGGCCGTGGGGTTATTGTTGCCTCCACCATGAGACCTAATATTACCAAAAAGCATTTCAAGGTGATCCTGGCTTACTTTGTAAAATGGCATAAAAATCAGAACTCCAGGACGTATCAACGTTTCATAAAAATGTTTAACAGCTTCAGCACATCCAATAAAACCATTGAAACCAGTCTTACGTTAACTTTTTGTCAAAAGAGTTCCTTCTTCTGTTCTCAACTCTGATAGGTACGTCGTCGCCATGTCTAGATAATTAAGCAGCATTGCAGCGTTGGCTACTGTTAGAGCTTTTTTGAAGTTATATTGATATGTGTTTCGGGAATTAAAAATGTCAAACATGTTATTGATAATCCTCAAAAAAAAAGTTGTGCTTTCACTATTTTTGAATGAAGGCAGATTTAATTGGTCACGACAAAAGTCTATAGCGTCTGCTACACTTAGGCTGAACAATTGCGTTGCAAGCTTAACTTTCATCTTATTATTTTGAAAATGAACATGATTGTAACGAAGCTTGTTCGCTAAATGAAAGCTCTCCTTCATTTGAAGGTTATTTAATTGCTCCAAAAATCGCCATTCTATGGTATTACCATCTTTATCTAAATATGTGTTATAGCATTGAAAAGCATTACGGATTAATTTTATCATGTGTCTAGCACTACAACTACTGGATTATTCGTTGACGGGTGTGGAAAAGAAATGTTTTTATCTTTGATTGAACAGTTTAAGCATTCTACCATTGCCATATTTGCAGCGCATCCATCAAAAGTTAGGGAAATTATTTTTATGCCTGTTTCTGCTATAAGTTCCAAGCATTGTATAATTAAGTCTGCGCGTTGTCTTCCGTTAATTCCGTCAACTAAGAAATATCCAACTGGAACCTTAAAATTACAATTTATGCCTGTCACTAGAAATACCAGAGCCTCTTTGGCTATTCCTACGTGGTCTCCTTCGATGCCACTGCCAATATCAACATGTCCAAGTATTTTTTTTCCATCCCATTCTATACGACGGCGTATAGCCATTTCATCCAACGAAAGGGCTGCAATAATGGGATATTTGGTGCTTTTCACTTTTATTTTTAACGCCTCTATGGATTCTGCAGTAAAACCAGGATCACCTCCCATATTTTGGTACCATTTTCGGAGCGTACGGCGATTCGGGAGGCAAGTATCAAAAGTTTTGCGTACGTACTCATAAGCCTTTGGCGAATAATAGTCAAGTGTTAGCGCAAAACTACGCAGAGCTGGACTATATTTTTGCTTAGATGGCCCGCCACCAGTATTTTTTGCGATCATACGATTTGTCAGTTCTTGTACCTGTAAATAAAATTATAATAATAAATCTTTTTTTTTTTTTTTTTTCCTAGCCTATTCTGTCCCACTCCTGGGCAAAGGCCTCCCTCCACTCCTTCCATCTTTCACGAGCCCGCGCGTCTTCTTTCCAGTTTTGATAGAACCTATCCAGCTCGTCCCGCCATCTCCTACGTGGTCTGCCGCGACCCCGTCTCACTGTCTCAGGGCACCAGTTCTGCGCTATTTGGGCCCACAGTTTGTCAGGCATGCGGCAGACATGTCCTGCCCAGTCCCATTTAAGTTGGGCAGCCTTTTGAGCCACGTCGGCTATCTTTATTTTGGAGCGCAGTACTGTGTTACGAACACGATCCGTTAATTTAACGCCTAGTATACTGCGCTCCATTGCTCGTTGGCAGGCCTTGAGTTTGGACTTCTGGATGTTAGTCAAAGACCAAGTCTGTGCGCCATAGGTTAAGACGGGAAGAATACACATGTCCATGAGCCTGCGTTTCAGTGCCATAGGCAACTCACCCTTAAATAGTTTAATTTTTAAATAATAAATCTTTATTATCTCTGCTATTTTTATAAGGCCACCTACAATACAATACAAAACATACCTTAACATTAATATTTTTTAAAACAGATATATCTTCGTCTTGCAATGAAAATTTTTCTTGAAGATCATTTAAAACATCCTGCATTTTTTTTTTTCAGTCTTCGGTTTTGTGCTTGTATTTTTCTTATCTTCAATCTCTGTTTCTTTATTAGACATTCTTTGTTGATAATTATCTTTTGTAGCTTTCTTTTCCTAGGAGTGCTTGCATTTGAAGATGACATTAAGGTCCGTATTACAGAACGTTCCTCAAGTCCAGTTTGATCTGCAATCAGTTGATCACTGTTTGAGTATAGAATCAGTACTTGAGCATCGGTCTTATTCCAGAACGGCAATCAATCTATACTCAGCTGAATTGAGACTCAAATCGAGCCTCAAGCAGAGATGTGTATTGTCTATGAATCAGCCTGTTTTCGTTTACGATTTATTATAATAACCGACTTTGATCCGATTTTCATTGGATTAGAAATATTTAAATACACCATAGAACCCCAGTTATTTAGGAAATCAGCGTTATTATTTCATTCCTGAATAGTAAAAGACCCCATTTATTGAAGAAGTGAAGTATAGTAATTTTGTAAGCAAAATTGTCAAGCTTAAAAGACTTGTATTTGTGGCCTTAAATAAGTAAATTATGCTATTTAAAATGTCAGTATGTCAAAACATCAGTGTGAAAAACATTCGTTTGTTGTTTGTCTATTTTAATTATTTGTTTAGCTGATTTTATTCACGGATCATCCCCACATTCATCCACATCTCATCACATTGGGAATCGATCGGTTAAACACTTTTAAAATACAAGGATGGAAGAAAAAATTTAGTACTTTGGAAAAAGTTCAACCTTTTAATAGAATTATCGTTAAATAAGTTATTATAAATTTGAAAGTAGGTACCTAATTTAAAAAAATATCAACAGAACTCGACATTGTACTATTGGAACAGAAGAATTATTGACAATTTGACATGACAATCTATGCTCAAGCGCGGTCTCGACCACACTTGGGTGATTACAGATTTAATCACTGCTAGGGTTCGATTGAGTAACTGAGTAGTGATGTAAAATAAAGCCAAACTCAGTTGAACTAAGATCAATGAAACTATGCTTGAGCAACGTTCTAAAATTAAAAGCGGACTTAAAACTAGTTTTAAACAGAGATCAATACTTGAGTTTCCTTCTGTAATACGGACCTTAGTTTTCCTACAAATAAATAAATGAATGAATCATTTGCGGAATAAGTTTTTGTGAAATAAATAGTATACGAATCGTTGTTTGTCAAGTGAAAACTTGTGAAATGAGTTTTGGTGAAATATTAGTGAAACCATTAATCTTTAAAAAAAACATCTATGTAACGATTCTTGACCAATCTTTATAGGTATAAATTTACTTATCTTTTTTTGGTGTCAACAAAATTGAAGATGAAGCCTGTGCTTGTAAATCCTAAAATTATAAATAGCATAAAATATTTTGAAATGCGGACTTTACAAGAGCGATTATAATTCAAGATATAAGTATAAGGTTACCTGAGCGCCTTCGCAATTTTGCACACTGGTGGAAATAGCATCATAACTCGGCTTATTAAGTATAGCATTGCAAGAATTAGTTGTCTGAAAAATAATGCAAAAGTCTTAACATGTCACGCACTGTACACTTAATAATAATTCAAAATTGAAATATTAGAGCTGAATGCTTGCGTGATAATGATTTACCCGAGTGTGATAATTAATCTACTGTAATTATTATATGATACCATACATACCCGAAATATTTTTCATGAAAATGAACAATCAAATAAAATAAAACCTGATGATCCTTACATTTTGAATGCAGGGATCAGATCTGTTCATAATTTAGGAGTTAATAAATAGGAGTAGAATAATATCGGAACTTAATTCCAACAAGTTAGTAATACATTTTAACAAACCTACCAAAGAAGAAATCTGCACAATTTCTCTTGGGATCGCCCCTGGTTTTAGGTACCTATAACCTGATTTTTTAATGATAAAATCATCTTTACTGAAATGTATAGAGCAAATAGTACTCGTCTTTGTCGGCATCCAGTTTCCTCTACCTGTCACGTCAATCCATTGTACCCTGGCGTTAGGTTCTTTAGGGAACCTAAAATTTATAGCTTATTGCGTAAGTAAAATTGGATTTTTTTTATATTTTAATACTAAATACAATATAGTAAATACTTGTAGATGAGTACAATGATCTCGTATAATGTTGCCAATTAATTCAATTTTTCCCTGTAAATCTGTCATCTACAAGTATTTACTATATTGTTTCATTCGTTCAATAATTATTGTAATATTTAATTGACTCATTATTTACTAACTAAAAATGAGGCCATGAGAACCATAGTGGCCTAATTCAATGGACAAGCTTTTTGAGTACCATAGAAAATAGAAACAGTATTTTTTTAATCAACTAGCACTCTTAAGAATACATACTTTTTATTACTTTTATGTTTTATTTGACCTATTAATGTTCCAATTTATGATTTTATTAAAATAAATTAAAAATCCGGAGTCACACGTAATCTGTTCGATTTATGCCCCCTAACACGTGTGACTCCGGATTTTTAATTTGTCTGTCTGTGGTGTCTTGTTTATACCTTTTAAGTCGTAGTTGGGTTTTAGTTTTTATTACTTGATTTTTTAATATTTCTGTTTTGACCACCGCACTGGTCTGAGTACATAATTAACTTTTTAGTCTTGACTTTCTCTTTGATAAAACGCAATAAGCAGGAACCAATCTCCTGAGGACCCCTGGAAGCTATAGTTTCATCCCACACATACATGGTTACTTCATCATTATTAGCATTATGAATTCCCAGGCAGTAAGTCCAAAGCTGTCTTTTATAATAGCAAATTCCTGTAGAAATAACAGGAGTAGGTAAAGTTTTCATGAGATCAAATACTATAACTGTTAAATCAGAATCATCTGCAGCTCTATTCTTATCTATCTTAAAATTATTTCTTGCAGATTCAGCCTTTAAGAGATGTAGTTTCCTTTGAGAATCAAGTTCATCCTTTTTGATCACATTTTTTACAGGAATCAGTAATTGGTGCATGAAAAGATAGGTTGAATTGCTCATTAAAAACTTTTCTAAACATAAAATTTGAGACTTGTTCAGAAGGTGGTGTTTCTTCTTTATATAAAGAAATCAGTTTAGGCAAGCCCAAGTCAGGTGCTAAATACATTCGGTTTGTGCTCTTGTGTAGGGTATAATGTGACTCATATTTGGGAAATTTATTGATAAACTTTTTAACAATTTGTATTTTGTTCTCTGGAGTTTTATTTGAAGGCACATGGTTTCCTCTTAGATCTGTGGGAGGTGTGGGAATAACTAGTTTATCTTTTAAAACTCTTGACAATCTGCCATCACTGACACCAAAAAGCTTTTTAAAAAATGTTTTGCATACAGTAACATACAAGCCATCACCATTAAGAACTTGATACACCCTTGAATTTGAACGCCTAGATTCAGCAGAAGCAGTGCATGTCTTATTTGGCATCACCTTAATTAAAGAAAAAAGGTAAGATGTCTGCAAGTTATAATTTCCCAAAGCATAAAAGCTGTTGAACAGAATTATTTGCTGAGCCGGCAGAATCTTTTCATGACACTTATGTTGGCAATTACACTCACGAGCAGTATCAATTTGTTTTGGATGCACTAGAACACCTTTAACATTAATATATTCCTCACCTCTTGAACGCTTTTCCTTTCTCACATTCTTCTTCCATTTGCTAGGTTGTCTCACTCTTTTTCTAGGTTTACATTGAACTGGAGTAATTTCAGAAGTTACATTATTTGGGGATTGGTTTTCGTCACCTAAAATCTCAATTAAATCAGTAGTAGATACTGTCGAATTACGTCCAGATGGCTGGTATTCTGAACCAGAGTCTTGAAATGGATCTTCTTCTGCTTCAGACCCAAAGATTTCTGTAAACAATGAAAACTCTTAGAAGACTATTAACAAATAACACTTCATGTTTATTGCAATACAATACAATGGAATATTGTAATACATACCTCGAAGTTCGTTATCCACATTGTATTCTTGTCGGTCGTTTTCCATATTGTCGAATAGCCACTTATTAACAATTAAAAATAATTTACTGAACGATAAAGCAAGCACGTATGAGCGCGAAAATAATGACGTTTGTCATCCACAGACTGTCAAAAAGTAGCCTAACTAATGTCATCATGACAGTGAAGTTAAAGACTGCTTAAACCATAGTGGCCTATCTTACTTAGGCTAGTATGGCACCTCAAATCACAACAACTACTTGCTTGCGACCATAGACATTGTGAGTAAAAAAAAGGCAAATTGTCAGAACTGTCACATGTTAAATCTTTTTTTTATTTTTAGTAATAGGCAACGATAAGATTGGCCATTCTCCCTGACAGGTCAGTTTAAAAATAAAATCGGAAGATGGCTCTGAAGTCTTAGTATCGTTTTCGATACTTTATGCATTTAAGGGTAATTATCAAAATAGGAATAAACACAAACTAATTCAAAAATTAAAGGAAAAACCGTCATCAAGGAACTCTGCCGTGCCAATCCAAAAGAATGTAAGTCGACTTACAGTGTTTTCGCTTAACAAAGCCCAATCAGTTTCTTGAAGTCTGTTTAGTACCTATGATCGATCACACTTTCATTTCAACGGTTTTTTTGCAAGATAAAGCAACCAAAAAACACTGTATTACGTAAAAAATAAGATATAAACACAGATGTTTTGTCAGTTATCTCAAAACTGGTTTTTGTAGGTTGCAGTGTTTTGGCTTGGCAGGGCAGAACTAAGGTATTAGTTTCTTTTTTTTTTATAAAAAAAAGGATATTTAATCAGCTACTAGTAGAAGTTTTATAATAATGTTTTAACATTTGTAAGGTTATCACCTTTTTGAAGAATTCTAGCCATGTCCTTTGAACAACATTAAACTTATCAAAATAAGAATAAACAAAAAAAAAACTATTTGAAAAATAAAAAACCTTAGGTACATTATTATGTTAAGTAATTAGGTAAGTTATCACAATCATCAAGGCACTTATAACTAGAACTTCAGTCAAAATGAGTAAATTAATAAAACAATCAGTCTTCATAAATATGAGTCAGATCAGCTGAGTGGTCATTTACGGGTAAGCTTTTCCAAAAATGCCTTCGATTAGCAGGCATAAGTGGTCCAAGTTTAGTGAGTATAGCGGAATTTCCTTTCACTCGTGATGCCCCTCGGAGTAAGTTTTTGGCGTGGTGCTGGAATACCTTGTTTAAAATCTTTTAACCTAAGGAAATCTAATTCAAAATACTCATCAGTGCCATGGCTATTTTTGTAAAATAATAAATGGAATCCCCTGCGAAAATTAGCCTCGGCAATACCATTAAATAAGCTCGAGGGTTGGAATTTTTCAATTTGAATGTTGAGGAGCAGTCTTCAAAATAAAAAAAATCTTGAATAATCATCTTCTTTACTATTGTACGAGAGCCAGTATCAGATACAGCTTTGCAGAAATCCTCAAAGTCGTATACACGTTTTTTTGTTTTAAGAGATCGTTCCACTCTGTGGTGGATTTCATCAGCAGCCATGAATGTATGACCAAATTCTAAATACCGCAAAGTAAAAGTGATGATTCTAAAAGTTTTTGCTGGAACTGGCTGCGAGCATGGTATAAAGTCTTCTGAGTCAGACCCATCTGTATCGGTGTTTTTTTCCCGTACTTTTGGTAATTCATAATTTTTATCCAATACTGAGTCATCTGAATCAAAATCAGATTCTGTATCTAACACAGATAGCGGTGCCACAACATGCTCCGAGCTTGATGCTTGCACCGAGTGTTGAACGCCACTGGTTGACGGCTCGGGAGACCATTCGCCTACACCATTATCGTTGCGTAAAGCAGCACTAACTAATCTTGCGCTTCGTGATGCATATTGCTGAAAAAAGAATTAAGTCTTTGATAAAAATGACCTGGTAGTATAAATCCAGTAACAATTTATTGCGCATATTCTAAATTATTTACGATTATAGGTCATATTTTTGAGGCTTCCGGCGACTGGGACCGCAATTAACTAGGACCGCGGTCCCAGTCGCCGGATCCGTAAAAAATAAATATTTTTCTTCCGGCGACTGGGACCACTCATAGATAACTTAAAAAAATCTATAATTCAAGCCAAAATTGGTACAGTCAAACGAAAAAAATTCTAAATTATTTATATGAATATCATTGGACTCGTTCTAGACATGATTTTATCCTATGCGCTTAGTAATAGATTAAGCTCGCTCGTTTTTACATAATTCACACATGCAGGTAAAACACACACAAAGGGCATAGCATTGTATAATACTATCACTCTCTAACTCGAGTATGTTATATGTATGTACTCGAGTATGTTATATACTCTCTAACTCGAGTATGTTACACAATTACCACATTTTCACAACATAGAAAAGCGACTCTACAAAAAAAGAAACGATGGTATTGGAGCAAAAAAAGTCACTTTTCACAGAGCTGCCGACGTCGAAGTACCAAAAAAGTACCAAAAATTGTTGCTTGCTGACTATAGAGGGCAAAAAAAGCGCGTAATTGTGTTTGCAAGTGAAGAAATTAAAAAATATTTTAAACTGTGCAAACATTTCTATATTGATGGCACATTTAAAATTTGTATTAAGTCATTTTATCAACTCTATACTATACATGCAGATGTTGGAAGTAATGAAGACTACGTAAATGTTGTTCCAGTAGCTTACGCACTTCTACCTGATAAGAAGAAGTCTACGTATAAGTTGCTTTTTGAACTCATAAAAAGCCAGATACCCGAATGGGAGCCGGCTGTAATAACCATGGACTTCGAAGTTTCATCAATACAAGCGGTCAAACATTTTTTCCCTGGTGTGAAAATAGTAGGTTGCTTTTATCACTTCAAAAAAAGTTTGTGGCGTAAAGCGAAGGAATTGGGCGTCGACAAAACTCAACCAAGAATAGACCATGTTCAGCTATGTTCGGCGCTTTCTCATCTCCCACTAGATATGGTCGACGATGGCTGGTTGTATGTCATGGAAGAGTCGCCAATTAGTGCAGAAATTACAAACTTTAATGACTACTTTGTACAAACATGGCTAGAAAATTCAACACTCGCAGGTACATTTACTACTTATGGGGAATTAAACAAAACAAATAATGCTGTCGAGCAATGGAATAGCCACATTAGAAAGTACATCAAACCAAAGCCAAACATTGCCCAGTTGCTGGAAGGCCTCATAAAAGATATGAAATACTATTCTGGAGCATTAAAAAATCCTAACGGTATCCAAATATCGAAGAGGAAGCATTCTTCGATTGCAAAGATGAAAAAAATATATAATTCTGTTACTGACTTATTTAATTGTAAAATAAGTATCAGCCATTTTTTGGAGAGATTACGATAAACATTGACTCCGGATATGGGTATAATTGATCTATATGTAGGTTTTAAGTTATTATATAATTTGACTGATTCTGTGAAGCCATGACGGCCATTTTAAACTAATTGTCATTTATGTTTTTTTTATTTTTTTTTATTTACGGTACTACTTAAAGACTGATATTGTGATAAATAATTACTTACTGATTGTTAATTGTTTGAAAATTGTTGATTATTATTATAAGCATGATTTATGTGTATCTTTTTGTTAAGTATATTTTAAATAACAGAACAGTGGTCAAAGGGTGTTTTAAATTTATAACATTATTTTTATATTTTAACAGAGTTAAGGCTGATTTCGTGATAATTACTTACTTGACTGATTTTGGGTGAAGCCATAACGGCCATTTTAAACTAATTGTGATTGACATAGATAGTACCTACGTTTATAATTTTTATTGTGATTCATGTTATTTTTTTATTATATTTACGGTACCACTTAAAGGCTGATTTTGTGATAAATAATTACTTTCTGATTCTTAATTGTTTATTATTTAAAATAAACAATTAAGAATTAAAAAAGCACGATTTATGTTATTTTTTTATTACTATTATTAGCATGATTTATGTGTATGTTTTTATGAAAGTTTTAAATAACAGAACTGTAGTCAGAGGCTGTTTTTTTTATATCAATAAATTATGTTTTTAAATCAAAAAGGATTTTTCTTCAATTATTACATCTAAAAAATTTTCGTTTGACTGTACATTTTTTGATTTCAGTTATCATTTATGAGTGGTCCCAGTCGCCGGAAGAAAAATATTTATTTTTTACGGATCCGGCGACTGGGACCGCGGTCCTAGTTAATTGCGGTCCCAGTCGCCGGAAGCCTCATATTTTTTAACTAAATTGCAATTAATGACTCAAAAATGTAGCCAATAAATACTAATACATTATTATATTCATATTAATGTGTCACAAAAAAGTTTAATATAATAAAAACACGCAAATGTAACAAAAACATTTTTTTGTACCAATTCTAACAGATCTTGTTTTTTTCTATCACTTATCGGTATGTTAGATGTGTATGCAGGATTTAAAGATATTTCTTCTATATTCCTTGGTTGTGTCGTATTTTTCCGCAATGTCCTGGTTTGGCCGTTAATGTTTGCCTCATTAAAATTATCAGTCTTGTACGTAGTTTTATACTTATAAATCAGTCCTTCATAAAACGTATAACTTTAATATCAGTCGTTTTAATAGCTTCTCCAGAAACATTTCTTGTTGTATTTATGTTTAACTCATCTGCTAGTATCTTCAAATCCATGAAATCGGTATAGTTTAATTATTTTACTATAAAGGGTTTTCCTGTCTTCTTAGCGTTTCTGATTAAAGAAATGTACTGGTCTGGTACGTAAATAGCACCAGCTTTTTTAGCCCTAGCGACAGATTTTTCAATTACAGAGTGAGCTGCATCTCCCTCATTCTGTGTGTGGCCCTTAATTAAAAATGTATGGGTCACAGAATTTATCTGTAACGTGTTAACAGCATAGCATAGCATAGCATACAAAATATGAACCTGAAACAATGTCGTTATGTTTAATAAATAAACAGTCAAAATAATTACTAACATTACACAATAAGGTAGTTTACTAACTTATTTTTTTGCTGTCCGCAGCAGTTATCGGAATAAAATATGACATCACAACCTGGGCTTTTCTCAGCTAGATCTTTTAAAAAGTTGTATATGCATGATCCAATTTCTATGGCACCTCGACCACCTATTCCTTCGTGCCAAAAGAAGCAAGTTGTTTCTTGATTTTTGGCGTCTGACATCTGAAATATAAATACATTTTTAATACACGCACTTAATGAAAAATGTATGAATATAATAATCAGATAATAGATTATCCTTTAAATTATTATTAGTGACTGTAAGAACTTACCGTAAAATTGTAACAGTTCAGTTTCGATTTGAAGAAGAAAGCAGATGACTTTCCAATCGAACATGGCAATACAGCTTGTATTGTATAAATAAGAAAAATACAGCGTTAAGCGTAAAGCATACTAACTCGTCAATAGTGTGGGGCCCAGGCCTCACTTGCTTTGTGCCTCCTCGCCTGCTGCCGCGCGAGCTAGGCCCAGCAGCTGCGGAACTAGGCCCGGCAACTGCTGAGCTAAGCCCGCCAACTTCGAAGCTGGGCCCGGCCACTACCACGACATCTTCCACCACCTTGCGCTTGCGACCGCGTCGCCCGCCTTTCGCGGTAGGTCCAGCATCGGCGGGGGCGGTAAGCGCAGGGACTAGGACGCTATCTTCAAGAACCACAATTCCTAGATCGCGCCTGTGCCAATGCTTTCATAAATTGTCATATTATATACGGCTATTTTCCTTGAGTAATACAGGGCCATATTTTCACCGTGTGGTGTATTTAAGACCTTTTACATATCACACTTGGATCTATAGCATTAAGTTTCTGGTGGCACTGAAATCTTTTATACGACTCATTTTTTTCCATCAAGTGTTCTTCAAATTTAGACAGTTCTTCTTCTGTTTTAACATCATAAGTCTGTATCATACATGTCATACACTTATCTTTTTTAGGGACGTGAAATCCTATATTGTAATTAGTCTTTAACCAATTTGAAAAAACTTTGAAAGACATTTTGTTTACACCATTATCAGCACAATCTTTTGTATCAATGCGATACAAATTAGATGTTTTTTAAATCATCAGGTAAGTAAAGACGAGTTGCATCTTTTCTACAGTAATGCGAGGGTGGGTGCAAGAGGCAAAGATGTTATAAATTGCTTCGCATGACTTAATACTTCTTCTTTATTTTTCGAGATACGACAAAATCGCTTTCCAGGGTCGATATGACGTGACTGCACCGTACGCGCTCAGAAACGGACTGGCGGGGCGCCGCGTCGAATGTCGTTGCTAACCGCCGGTGACGCGTCCTAGGGAAGGGATTTCCGGTAGAATGACAGCTTTAGTTCGTTCCGTACCCATTCGTCCATAGACAACCGTTAAAATCACAGATTATTAATAGAAAAATCAATGATTCAGTGCCGCCACAGTTGGGGGTCGTTTTGACGCAGCACTGATTCAGTGCCGTCACAGTCAAGAGGTCATGTAACTCATCTTTTACACTTCCAAGTAATCTAAGTCCAAATCAGAATGCCAAACCAGTCCAATAAACGAGCAGTCAAATAAGTAGCCAGCGGGGTCCGTGGGCAAAGCGAGTGTGGTAAAGACAAAATGGCGACACGTGTATAACAAAGAAACAAAAAGTTAGCACGATTTAGTGCGGATTCGACCAAACAGTAATAATTTTTACTCTAGGAATAAATCGCTACTTACTCGAGAGTACATCAATTTTACGTTAACCAACTACAATTCGAAGAATAGCGATTCTACTCGGGAATAGTCACTATACGAGTACCACGGTTATGAAATTCAGGTGTTTTGGGACTAGCCGAGCGGCAACATGCTTCATACCCAAGTGATTATTTAAAATGGTACGGATCGACTCGTGAGACATAGAAGTTCGGCGGCTATCTCTATCAAACTACACTCTGTGTACTAACAAGCACCTAAATCGTCCTTTTAGGAGACCAATTGTTCTCTCTACTGAATTGTGAGCAGTTAAGTGACGGTCGAATGAAGAATTTTCAGTCACTATTTCCTTCACTTTTGCGATGATAACTTCAGTTGCAGACGTTGATGGCCTACCAAAGCGAGGCAAATCTTTCATCACATCTCGATCGCTTTTGAACGCTTTGTTCCACTCATCAGCACGTATTTTAGATAAAGTCGATTCACCGTAAGCCATCTGTAACATTTTCAGTGACTCCGATCGAAATTCCATTGGCGTTGCAAAATTTAAGACAAACTCTTTGTTCGATGTGTTTGTCCATTATGGAAATGGAAATGGAATAATGTAATTGTCAGATATGGGTCTTGTTGCCAGAAATAAATGAATTTATTTATTTATTATTATATTATTATTATTATTATGAAATTCGCAATACACACTAGATAAGATCGAAGCTAGTTTGCATCTCACTTTATTATTTGACAACCTGTCAATAATGACAATTGCGTAAGGTACTGATTGCAAAACAGATTTTGCAAAAATATGAAAATATACCTACGTATTTATTTGAAAAGAAAATTTATTTTTTGAGTAAGTTGTTGGATATAAAGTTAAGAAAAAAACGGGAATATTACGTATAAACACAAATATATTTATTTAGTAGACTTCTTTTAAAAATTTTCTTACTTATTACAGTAGTCCTTCTTAACTTGTTTTTTAAATCATAATATTTGATTCAGCTGTTGGTGGATCGCAAGTAGGCAATGAGCCTACTTGCGATCCACCAACAGCTGAATTCTTCAACAAAATCATCATTAGCGTTATTTAAAATATTTTTGTAGTATTCCAGTTCGGGACGAGTTCCCCACTGCAATCCATAATGTTTCTCTAGCAACTTCCTCACATCATTTATTTTTTCTTTTTTAATGATTACGTTATTTTTGGCTATTGGCAGTGGTTGGACGTCGTAAAGCCAACGATACATTTTTGCCCATTCTCCGAATCATCTGTATGAAGCCTGGTACTCGGCCCAATAGCCATAATATATATATCATTGGAAAGGTCTTTTTACAAGGATTAATGATAACCAAGTCGCTTGTCTCCATTTGCTGTCGGAACGGAGTTATTTTGTGTTAGGTATTTAATATATTTTTTTAGATTTTTTTGTTTTTGTTTGATTTTGTTAAGACAATGGTGATATTATATCGTTGTCTTGTATAGAATCATGTGTGTGTTGATTAATAGGTACTAAAATGAATAAACACTCAGGAATCAGGAAGTAAGAAACGTCATTTATTTTTTTAAACATTACTATCAATAATGATATCGTTGAGGAACGCTGCAGGAGCAGTGAAGCCTTCATGTCTGGCATATCCTAGATACCACACGATTGAAATTATATGAGCACAAGTGCCGACTGTTCGTCGTCCGGTCAAACACGTGCAGTAATAATTGCATAAAATGTTATGGATATTGGTTTCGTTTTCATTAACATTATTTTTTACCAATACATAACAATAATAAGTTTTTGACCGTACGTGACGCGACTGTATGCGTCCGCGTAAAAGCCAAGTATCTTCGTTTATGCCATATTCAATTAAATCTTGAAGTGCACTTTCTCTATATATTTCTAAAATGTATAGTCCATTTGATAAATGCTCGTTGCAGTAGGATCGGGCTAGCTTTAGTTGATAGGTGCCCAAAGAAAGTAAAATAATCTGTTCTTCCGTCAGTAGTGGGAAGTTCTATATTTCTTGACTTTCTATTCTTTGAAAATCTGCTCTTCGGCTATTCAAACGTTTTCTTTCTACATAATCATAAAGTAGATTCGGGGAATCTATTCTCTCCCTAATTATGTTTAGGAAGGCCGCTGCATGAATGTTATCATCGATGGGGCTTATTCCACTTTTCCCCGTTGGATGATCCCCATTGATGGGGATTAGTGAACTTTTTGTTCACTATTCCCCGTTGACCCAAAATTTTTATTTAATGGGGATAAGTGAACTAAAAAGTTCAATAATCCCCATTAGGTAGGTACGTTAAAAAAATAAAATATATGAATCATGTTACATTTATTAATTAAAAATATAACTTTCTTATACCTAATAAAATCACAGATTGTACAATTATTAATTTAAAATAAAAAATATAACTTTCTTATACCTAGTAAAATCACAGATTGTACAATTATTAATTTAAAATAAAAAATATAACTTTCTTATACCTAATAAAGTCACAGATTGTTACAATCATTAATTTAAAATTGTAGCATGAAAATATTTCTTTCTTATACCTTGTAAAATCACAGATTGTACAATTATTAATTTAAAATAAAAAATATAACTTTCTTATACCTAGTAAAATCACAGATTGTACAATTATTAATTTAAAATAAAAAATATAACTTTCTTATACCTAATAAAGTCACAGATTGTTACAATCATTAATTTAAAATTGTAGCATGAAAATATTTCTTTCTTATACCTTGTAAAATCACAGATTGTACAATTATTAATTTAAAATAAAAAATTTAACTTTCTTATACCTAGTAAAATCACAGATTGTACAATTATTAATTTAAAATAAAAAATATAACTTTCTTATACCTAGTAAAATCACAGATTGTACAATTATTAATTTAAAATAAAAAATATAACTTTCTTATACCTAATAAAGTCACAGATTGTTACAATCATTAATTTAAAATTGTAGCATGAAAATATTTCTTTCTTATACCTTGAAAAATCAAAGATTACACTCACTTAAGTTTTTCTAAACAGTGCCCAATCGTAATTTCATTATTAATGAGTTCCATTTGGACCTCCTGTATATAATTATCGCGATTGATGCTTTTTTTTGTTTTTTCCGCTATACCTTTATTTTCAGAAACCCCCAATGCAAGAACTTCGTAATACGATGCATCTTCAGCCAACGCTGTGAGGAGCTTCATAATGTTGGGTTTCTTTATTTTCACACGCTTTTTTATTTTATTATTCCATGCTTCGACTAAATTCGTAGTGCGATGAGTCTGTCCAAATACACACCACGTTTTAATAAAATCATCTTGTAGCCATTGTCTGAGCATGTAATTTCTAAACTCCTTGCTATTATCATCATCAGGGCTTTGAGAGGCAACATAATACCAACCCGCAATGATTTTATCTGATGGTAACAAAGCCAAAGCAGTGCTAAGTGCAACTTGTCTTCTGGTTAATTTATCTTTTGTTAGTTTGAGTTGTTTTCCTTTCTTCCATATTGCCTGGGTGAAATGGAAATAACAGCCGCTAATATATTTACAAAAACATTTCGCATTGCGTTCATCGGAGCCACTTCATAGTCACATTTAAATATTTCTGGATTCCAATCAGGTAATGCAGATTTTAGCATACTAAATAAAATTTCATATGTTTGTTGATTTTTATGGCTCATGAGGGCATAAACAAGTGGCACAATGTTTATGTGTTTTTCTGTACTGCCCAAATCCCCATGAATGGTGTAGAGTTGGTAAAAGGGAGATGGACAGATCCAAAACGTTCCATCACCCAAGAACATCTTCAAATTTTTCATTTGATGTCGGGCAAATTCAGAGCAAAAAGCTATTACACGGATACCACTGTCATTGTAGTCTGCTAAAATAAATTCCTGATGAGCTGGAGGTACTTTAACTTCTTCAACATTTTTGAACTCAATTTTACTTACTTCAAATGCTGCATTTCTGTGTTTATATAATGTTGTTTTGATAGACTTCAGGGCAGGGAATTCTTTTATTTTGTCAATTCCGGTATCTTTTAGTGAGCTCACAGCCGCGTTGTAAGCAGTGGGAATAGCAGGTGCTTCTGGATCCGCAAGTGTAGTTTTTAGTTTGAATAACCTCAAGGTAACTTCATTCCGCGCAAAATCAGGTTCACAAACATTGTGTCGTTTCTCAGCTACAACTTGATTGTCCTGTAAAATTAAGTAATAATAATTAATTACTTTACATTATTTTTTAAGTAAACAATATTGCACTTACATAGAATACAAAATTAAATAGGCTATTTAACAACCTTTAAAACTTATAACAAATTGTTGTTATCCTATCAGAATAGTTCAACAAAACATATTTCACTTTATGCTTAACTAAAATATGTAATAATAATTAAATATATACAATTCACTTCAGCTACACTCTTTTACACTAGGTGTAATAGACTTGTTTGACAAAAGAATGACGTCACACGTGCCGCCATGACAGAAACAGTGTTTAAACTTTAACGTTGATTTTTAAATTTTGATATTGATAAACGTGATATTGATAACACACATAACCTGAGTTATTATTGTCATTATTAATCACAAAATATAATAAGTAACTTACCATGACAGTGATGGATCCGGCACATTTACTTTGTTTTCTTGTGGTACACTCCCACAAAACTCCACCATTTTTATATTTGCATTTTTTACTGTATTGATGTCCGGCCCGGAGAAGTATGGTAGCATTACCTTTTTTTACGTACTCTAAACAAACGTCAGTTGAACTACCAGCCATTTCCTTTATTTATTCCTATATTAAACTAATAACTGCGAACTGATAAGAACTGCACGCTTGAACTACACTACACACTACTAACCCTTAACGACTACGAAACAAAAACAAAAGATGGGTCGACCAATCACATACGAGCTAACTCGCACCCCGCTCCGCCACCGCCTTGCGCGCGCGCCTCTAGAAAATGAGCATCTTTTACAGTATTGTGTATCTTATTAGATAGATAGATATAAGGTCTTATTCCCAAACATCGTTAGAACAATTTCGTTGGGGCAACAATCTGTTTTTCGTTCTAATAAAATCGTAAAGTAGGTATGTAGGTAATTTAAAATTTTGTTCTTACCTTATAAAAATAAAAGTACATGACTCATATATTTTATTTTTATATTGTTTTTATTTAACGTACCTAATTAGAAAAACTTAAGTGATTGTAATCTTTGATTTTACAAGGTATAAGAAAGAAATATTTTCATGCTACAATTTTAAATTAATGATTGTAACAATCTGTGACTTTATTAGGTATAAGAAAGTTATAATTTTTTATTTTAAATTAATAATTGTACAATCTGTGATTTTACTAGGTATAAGAAAGTTATATTTTTAATTAATAAATGTAACATGATTCATATATTTTATTTTTTTAACGTACCTACCTAATGGGGATTATTGAACTTTTTAGTTCACTTATCCCCATTAAATAAAAATTTTGGGTCAACGGGGAATAGTGAACAAAAAGTTCACTAATCCCCATCAATGGGGATCATCCAACGGGGAAAAGTGGAATAAGCCCATCGATGGGTATGTGGAAGTTATTTAACATAGCTGCGGCGATTTTAACATCAATGAACATTTTTGGTTGTGTTTTATTAAAATATTTAATGCCGCAAAAGCTTGAAATCTCGTTTGAACCTCCCGTTCACCACTTCCACTACCCACCGTATTATAACTGATACTAACTGAATATTGTAACTGATCGAGCTTCATTACCTTGCTCTGTAGTTAACTGTGTCTCCCATCTGTCTTTAGATGGTGGAACGTAGGATTCATATCCACATGCTTCGATAGCCTCTAAACTGTCCCGGAAGCCGCGATCTAATATGAAGACACCGTTCGGTTGAAGAAAGCAATGTAATGGGTTTTCTCCATCATTCATTATGTCGCTCATGATGTTCGCATCGGTCTTAGTGGCAGCGTATGGCCTCAAAACATCGATTATACAGTATGTTAACTAACAAAGGGCGTTCCCGTTAACCTGCAATAGTATATCGTGTATACATGCTAAAAAAAATATTAGCACACAAAAAAAAAATTTTTTTTTTTTAATTTGAGTCGTGAAATATTCACAAAACGATTAAATTTAAACGTAAAAGAAACACTCTGTACACGCACACTTGTATTTCAACGTAGACAAACAAGTGTGACAAGTGGGCGTGAACAGAGAGTTTATTTTCCGTAACAATTTAATATTTTTTGTGAATATTTTACTAAACAAAAACAAAAAAAAAAAACTTTTTTTTTTAATGGTAATATTTTTTTAGCATGTATAGACGCTATACTATTGCAGGTTAACGGGAACGCCCTTTGTTAGTTAACATTCTGTATAGCCATTGGAACACACAAGTAAAAACGGCTTTAGCAAATTCTGGAACTTATGCAGGCTATAAGATAGACGCTGGAACAAGAAGTTCGAGCTTTTATTGATATATGTATTACAATTTTTTATGACATAATTCACATTGACACTTAAACGTTATTATACTTAGTGACGTAATATTCTCAAACCTCAGTTAGGTCACAAAAATAACAACAATTATAAAACAATTTGACTTCTTTATTTGTTTTCTAATGAATTATCGAAGTTTCTGTAATGGAAAGGCAGTCAAATAATCAATAAACTTAATGTTAAAAAACCTCCCAAAATCACATTGGACTTAAGATCAATCAGCTTTTTATTGTAGATACCTCAACCTAGGTTAGTAATTAAAGTTTAAAATAATAACAAATTGCTTATACTTTTTTTATAAAATCAAAACGTATTAAACATTATTAAAGATTCTTAGACTCCTTTTACTTTAGCCCATCTTATTAATGAACTCCACTCAGACGGTGTATAAATATTTTGATGTCTTGAAGCTTTCTCAATTGTGGCATGTATGGAATCACCCTCGTTTTGTGTATGTCCTTTTTCAAGGAAAGTGTGTTTAATATTAAGGGCGGGTAGTAAGCAAAATTGCCTGTCTTCAATTTGATTTTTCATGAAATTGATAAGACTTAGGTGTAAAATAAAAATAGTATGAGTAACTACATGATATTTCCAAACTTTTTGTGGAACAGAAACACAAAATATTAAAATTTTCTCGATAAAAAAATATCACGAAGTTACCTCTAATTTTCACGTATTTTCGATTTGTACTTAAAATGCTAATGCCTATTATGATAAAAATTAGATGATTATATGTATTAAAACAAGGCAAAAAAAATTGTGTAGGCTTTTTTTTTATTCCTT
Organism: Lithophane socia; assembly: GCA_947522985.1. Classification (NCBI taxonomy): domain Eukaryota; kingdom Metazoa; phylum Arthropoda; class Insecta; order Lepidoptera; family Noctuidae; genus Lithophane; species Lithophane socia. Next base: position 6,304,767 of record OX383280.1, read on the forward strand.
TTATTGTTGGTTTTATTACGAATCAAAGCTTGTAGGACTTACGACGTTCTTAGTTCGTGGAAGAAGCCATCTTCCGTCGCACATTACGGGAACTTCAAGCATATTTTTGTTTCACAAATCAGTCGGCGTCGCTCTGTTGAGACGAGAGGACTACGCTCAAATTTTTAGCTGCGCTGAGATATTATTTATTTTCGTAAATAATATTTTCGTAATTTATCACATTCCACAAAAGAAACTGAGACATAGAAAACATGAAAAAAACACTAAAACCACTTCCAAAACGAATATTACAAGTGTTATTGATTGATAAATAAATAAATACCGAGTCTAAATAAACATATAAAATTCAATGTTGATATTTGAAAACTCAAGATGACATACATTTTATTTGACAGATTTTTGACTGGTATAGTAGCACGGAGTATAGAAAGAAGTAGGTAAAACTAGCGCCATTGCTCTGTATTGCGGTGAATTTTCTTGCGGAGAAAATTTACAACATAGCCAACGAGCCCATTCTACGTTCATTTGAAAGTTCGCACTGGAGATTAAATCTTATTGCGATTTACTCAGGATCCAAATTCGTTTACTCCCACTTTTTTTGACAAACTTCTTGTAAGGTGACCCTTAGACGAACAATTGGAGCGACTGACCGCCCCTAAATAAAACTTGTTTAGAATAATACCTTTATTCTTCGGTTATTGGTATAACGAACGAACTCGAACAGATTCCGTATGACTCCGGATTTTTAATTTGTCTGTCCGTGATGTCTTGTTTATATCTCTTTAGTTGACTTTTTTGTCGTAGTTGGGTTTTAGTTTTTACCTGACTACGGTGAAGCAAAAAGGAGGGTTATGATAATTTTGACCGGTTTCTATGTATTGATCTATGTCTGTTCCCACATATTATCTTCTAAAAGACTCATCACAATTTGACAAATGAGGTATCGTTGGAAGCTTCTTGATCGTCCGCTGGTCAAAGGCTATATGAAGACACATTAAATTGAAAATTGCGCCCTCTAGGTGACATATCATGAACAACAAAAATATTTTTTAATCATACCATGTTGGGTATCAAATGAAAGGTTTTAATTAGCACATTTCAAAAATATATATTATAACCCCAAAAAAAAGCAGCGACAATCAAGACGTATATTGCCATATGTTTATGTTAACGCGTGGGATGATAACTGCCGCTTCACGCGCCGCCGCACCGTAAACAGAAAAAACGCGCCGCGTGACGCCACACTGCACGCGACGCGGCACGCCCCGCGTCTCCGTAAATGAGGCCTAAAGCAACTTGGCATGTTTTCAAAGCTACAATTTCAACAGTTACAAAGAGGGACCATACTAAACTTTCTACTAAGGGACTAGTTATAACAAGCGCTCGATACGCGCATTTTGTACGCTGCGTTTCGGGCTCTCAATAAAATTGTATGAATTCCTATGTAACGAATTATATCAAGCGCTGCAGTCTAGGCGAGCGCCCATGCCGGGCGCCGTTAGGCCTGCACATGTCGCAACTTGCCACTCTCAACTTGCATCTCCGTTGTGCGATTTACAAATAAGACTGGGAGAAGGTATGCCGCGGGCATTGCTGCTGCGTGCGTCGCCGTGATGAAACGACGCGTGTGACGCGGCTATGCCATTCGCGGGTTCCGCCGCAAAAAACGCTCCATTTCAAACAAACGCGTGTAAAATCGCGTCTCCTTAAACGCACTCATACAACGCTATATGTTTGAATTCAGTGCGAGCCGCGCCGCCCAAAGCCACGTGCGACTCCTCGCGTCTCCGTAAATGAAGCCTAACCGTGCCCTTGACGCTTGGACGCGAGTTCCTTTTTCACTATTTTTCCTTGTAATTTTCTCCGCATTAGTAATAAACTTAAATGAAACACGGTCAAAAGTTACAACAAAATGTGGAAATCTTGTTGCGTTTGACGAGCGTCCAAAACGCGCCGGGCGCGCGCCCAAAACACAGCGCAGGTACTGAGCGCGTACCTCGGGCCCTTGTTATAATTAGTCCCTTTGGTACTTTGGCTCCCATTTACATAGATGAATAGATGTCAATTCTTTTAGTGGTGAATCCGACAATCCTACATTTATTTCTTTTGTACAGAACTCGGCCTCTTTTTCACATGTTTCAAATGTTTTCGAAGGGGATTGTTCGCGTTTGGCGCAGGAAAGGTTTTCATGACACATGCCATATTCGTTGCACAATACAGTGCAAAATTCATTATACGAATATTATTTTTTACTTGGGCATCACTTTGCACGATCCTCCGAAGAGAGAAATCCACGATATAGCATTATATTTATTACTTGGTAACACAGTTTTCCACAAAGACGTCATTAGGTACAAATTGTACAAGGTCCTAAATAAAATTTGGTAACATTTAAATTTGAACTTTTTCATGTCAACATTGAGTTTCTAGTTCCAAAACATGAACATGATCTATAGTTCTGAATTCAAGCTTAGCGTATCGTATAAGCAAAATAAACTACAGAAGATTGAAATTCGAATTCTATAAACGCCAGACGAAAAGTTTCTGCTGGCGGGAAGGCATTGTGTTTTGTTTTCGTCGTGTTTAATGAGAGGGGTAGGTAAGGGTTGCGCGGGTGAAATATGATTTTTTGCTGTCAAACTACTCCCCCTTAACACTAAGCTGTTTAGCTGCATAAAGGTAAACACGGCTACACATCAAGCTATTCATTTCCAGTATAAGCTGACCTCAGATTGTACAGCCATTGATCAGCATGAACTGGAAATGTATAGCTTGATGTGTAGCCGTGTGTACATAAAAAACATTATCCTATTTCTATTTTGGCCAGTAAAATTATCTGACCAAAATCTAAAGTCAACACAGCCTTCTTTGGTCTTAAGTATGATAATATCGTAAACACAGCTAGCTATTTTGTTTGAGCCCTTCATAGCTATTTGTTCATTCCACAAGTAGCAGGTACCAACCAAATTTCCAACATCAAACACGGATAAATTATGAACTTTCAATTGCTTACAATAATAAAATAAACTAATTTCACCACTAGGAGCCAGCAACACTTTTTGTAAATCTAAGGTAGCACAAAATATTTTAGGATTATTTTGTGAGTCATGTTTATCGTTCTGTTTTAAAGATCTAGACAATTTTTTTTTGTTTATGTGATTTTCAAAGTTTTCTTTTACTTCCGGCGTTATGGGACTGTGTTTATAATAATGACAGACATGATATTGATCCTTTTTGGGTTGGTGAAATGACAGATTAATATTTTTGTTCACTACATCTCTGTACTGCCTTAATGACTGACTGAATGACTTTCGTCGTTTTTATAACCTAGGCCATCACTCGAGTCACTATTATTTACATTACCAATGACTTCTACTAAACTTGGAATGATATTTGGACTTCATGTTTCACTAAGTTACATCTAATAACATTTATTATTCATTAAAATAATTGGTTATTATTACAGCGCAACATCGATCCGTGTGACGTAGAAGTGCTCAATTGACCGATTAGCCGTTGCAGTATACAAAGACGCGGGATCTCCCCGCGTACAAGTATCGAATAACCGTTTGGCTTTTATACGTTTAAAATTGTGCCATATAGTATAGGCCCTTTTACCGTAGCAAAAAATAGTATTTTCACCTATAAATGTGTATTTTTTTTTAGTGCACGTTATCAACTACAGTAAAAGGAAGCATTTAATACAAAAAGTGAAAATGCTCAAAATGTTGCATTGGCCCTTATACGTAGGACCCATCGATTTATGTTGCCACCATTTTCAAAAACAATTAAATGCGGTTAATTTGTATTTTTCAGTAATCACTCCCTTTTTATTATTGCACTGATTATTGGATGAGTTAATTTTTTCAATCAACGTTGAATTAGCTGACTATTCCAATCCTGTTGCCAGGCCATCTTCTTTAAAAATCAAATTATCGAGTTCTTTCCGTGTTTCGCACTGTAAAATGCATTCAATAATAGTCCCTCAAAAATTCTGGTAACGTTACGGCTGCAGTCAAGCGTATATTATTATTTCGCTTTATTGTTTCAAAAAATTTTGACGAAATATCAGCTCTTAATCATAACTTTTGAAATATTCTTGATATTGTAGGAAAACACTCTTTTGTTCTTCTAAACTCACAGATAATCTTTTTCCACGCTCCATTTTTGTAAACAGTTATACACATACCTTAGATCGATGTTGAAATTTGCAACGCACTTCTGCAAGTGCACCAGAAACACCTGACCGATAATGACTAATTGTGCTCATGCTTCCATGTCTTGCTCTATGAACGACTGGTCTTCATCGTCTAAAACAAGGGCATCTTCACAGTCGCTAGTGTCAGCCAGTAGGTATTCTTTCTAAAATTGGGCAGCGGGTGTACCCCTTTGCGCTCGAAAACGGAATGAGGGCCATGTCGAAATGTCGTTGTCAACCGTCGGCGACACGTGGGAACGGATTCCCGCTTGAATGACATCTTTGGTTACTTCCGTAGTCCATAGATAACCGTTCAAATCACAGATTATTAATATTTAAATTAAATAAAGGCAAATTCGGAGTCGCGCTTCTGCAGCGCCGTACGGTATCCGCGGTTTTTGGCATGACGCCCTAGAAGCGTTTCGACTTACGACAGGTACGTACATACTCGTATCAGGTTAAAAAAAATGCTGGTTGCGCAAAATGTGTTCTTTTTTGGCCCTTTTTATAATTTTCCCAACAGTTTTAAGGACCTTCCAGTCTCGTGCCTGGATGCTGGAAATCGCGTTAAACTCATGCGAAATGTTCATCCACTCCTCAGTTTTTTGTTTTATTACTTTGACTTTAGAACTTGTATTTTGGACATAACAAATTAATTTTTATTTTACTTTTTGAAATTTTAATTAATTTAGTGATGATTTGAATGTGCTTAACTTTTTTTCGCGTCGCCCACTTATCACCAATCTTTCCAACCATGTCTGGATTGTAATGCAGAACCCTGTCGACCAATAAAATACCTGGAGCGACCCTTCAACAACCCGATTGCACGCTCTAAGCTGTTGCGAACCGTGCCGTGGAGTTTGATGTAGTACGCTTCATGTGTTCGCTATTCGGCATCTGCGACAGGACAGGTGTCATTAGATAAGCACGCTGAGCGTTTCCAGAATCAACAATAATCCTGAGAAATGTGTAAATAATTTGGCTGGCACTATAAATAAAATAAAAAGATTTTATTGATTCCTTGCAATTATAAAATACATTAATAATAAAGTCATAAATGATTGTTTACTAATATTATTGACTGGCACTAAATGGGTATTAAATGATAACCCTCTTATTCATAAACGTTTTTTAAAGTTAAAAGAGTCGTCGAGTCGTCGAGTTTATAAAGTTGGTTGTAAATATGAACAAAGATAATTTTTATCTTAGATTTCAAATAAATGGCTATAGTAATAAAAATCAAGCGATGACCTATATGTTTTAAGGTTTTAAATGCATGATGTGTTTATTCTTAACATAGAAAATAAATAAAACCACATTGCACAGTATAATATTTATTAATTACAAGCATTCCAAAATGAGACAAAATTGTTGGCGGACCGGAGGTTATGTGCCCAGACAAAATATTTTTTTTCTCCATAAATCTGATACTTACATTAAAAATATTGGCACCTGTAGTAAGCATAACTAATGCTTCAACATATTTGAAAGAATTGTGGCAGTAGAATTAAAACCTGTACTAAAATAAGGTCCTAAAGACACATACAAGTTTTAACTACAAACATTGTTCAAACCGTGCCGGTTGAAGAAATATACAGAAATTGCGTAATAGTTTACTCACCGTCTTGAATCCTGTACTAATTCTTATTACGTATATTATTGTTAACACACACAAATAGTTTTTTAACCTGGTTTTCCTGTTTTTATTCCAAATATCACAAATAAACAGCAGCTAACGAACTTCAGATCGTCAACAATGATCACAGAGTTAAAATAATATTTTGTTAAGTCATGACTCATGACATATCGCACCTTTTTTTTTTTTTTTTTGAGGGTGGGAAATCATCCAATGACTTCTCCCGCTCTGGGTGGAGCGGAAGGGCGTGTCAGACTTCTACTGACTAAAACCCACCCGTGTTCCTTCAGTTGCCTGTTGCCAAGGTCCCGGTATCCCTTTCGGACTAACCCGCAACCCTGGCAGGCATCGGTCCTAGCGGACCCCGCCAATTGTGCTGACATCTCTTTGAGGCGCGCGTGGAACACGACGCGCCATCGACCCGGGCCTGGTTCTGATCGGACGGCGAGCTACCCATTGCTCGCCGTCCGCAAGCCCGCGCCTATGGTGGCCGGGAATCCGCCTGGGATTCCCGACGCCCAGGGCGTCTCCAGCGGCGGCGGCGGTTAGGGGCGTGAGGGCGCAAACTTTGCCTCTCCCTCACGCGTTCCGCCTCCTCCATGACATATCGCACCTAACGTTGCCATACACCAAAATGCGCGGAATTTAATAACGTTCGGAAATAAATGCACGGACACAGAAAGTACAACGTAACAAGGAAGAAATAGCGACTAAATTGAAATCACTACCTACTTGTGACCGGTGGGAACTTTGGGTCCCAGGAGCACTTTACTGTAAAAATGGTCTGGGACAACGTATGTCCCAGGAGCACGTGAGCGGATAAACGTCGAAAATGTATGGTTAAACAGTTGCTAATTCTGAACTTAACTGTAAGCAGCGTTTATGAATAAGGCAGTTAGTCTTTTGGTAATCAAGCAGAAGCAAATGGTCCTTCCATCACACGGTCCTTATCCCTCCACTCCCTCAATTCAGAATGATGGAAAATAAAATTGTCATGAGATGCCCCAGCCCCACCATGGGAGGCCTATCTGCATGTAAAATATTGAGATCGGCGTCTGTTACCTGTTAAAATATATTTTAAAACAAAAGTTGAATAAAAACAAGTGCACGGTAGAATATGTACGTTAACCATGTTTTAAAATTTTATAATACGAGTATTCGTGTCGAGTTACAGTAGATACTTACAATACCAACCTTAATAATCACTTATTATAGATCGTTGTTCATAGATCGTGTGTAATTTATCCTATATTTCTTTAGCTGTATTGCAACTTACTATTTGAGGTATTTACCTTCTCCGATATGCGTGTAACCAGCATACTTTGCGCTTTTGCATCTTTCACCATCCATTTTTCGCACTCTTAAAATCTCTGGTGAACGAACTAGATGCAGCAGCAACGTCCGAAGCGTAACGGTTCGTCTCCGTGACGATGTGCTCCAAAATAGTATCGTCCCAATACTGTCTAAACGCCTCATAAGCGTTTTCGGATGCGACTACAGCCCCCGTTTGCTGGGGAAGGAATTCCTTCCGCATGCCTCGATGGACCCATGGGTGACTATCCAACCGATTGGAAGTTCCCTCTGCAGCAAAAAAGGCAGCATCGCCGTCATCCGCATCCTCCCACACTTCCTCATTCTCTTCTCTCGCTCTCCTTTCTCTATTTATCACCCGAAGTCTCGCTGTCTCTCTCGCATCTATAATTCTCCTGATTTCTTCTCTCAAACCCTCAGGCACGTCATCATCATCAATATGTACTTCTACCAGTCGGTCTTCTTTTGTCCACTTCCACTGGGGACCACCATGCCCCTGTCCAGCCACACGCCCCCTACCTCAATACGACGCGCCGCACCGCCGCGTCGCACTGCTCCACCGCGACCCGCTGCACCGCGGCGCCCTGTTATACGAACCAGCTGCTGCGGCTGGTCCGCCGCCACCGCAAAATAATTATTAACTGCTAAGAAAAGACTAATGAATACAGGTTGTAACACTTACGGCTCATGGCATGGACGGGTGGCGACGCTGAGCCAACAGCAGCCGCTGAGTGAAGAACAGCAGCAGACCTTATCAGCGACTGAGGTGGTGTCTGCGGCCTATGAAATAAAATAATAGGTTTATTCATTTATTATGATTTATACAGAAAAACAATTTTACCAAAACAACTATTTATATATTGCTCACATTATGTTTTTTTTTATTCCAGCATTTCTAAATGTTGACCCTGTTTGTGTGTTTGTGGTTGTGTGTTGCAGCTGTTATAGGGCTTCTTATTTTTTCTAGAAATTTTATGGTACTACATAAATAAAAATACTGACAGCAATGTAAAAAAAAAAAAGTAAAATAAATGTAAAAATAGTATGTACAGTAAAAAAAATTAACGTGAAAGCCACAGTCTTTAGGGAACTTCGCCCCATTCCGAGAGGATCCTCTTCAGCTGGTCCATCTGGTAGGCGCAATTTTGCGTCAGTATGGCCATCATTGCCTCGCCCACAGGGGCCGGCAATCCAGCTCGATTACAAATATTTTGAAGCACGCAACATGCTATCACAATTTTTCAAACCGTGTCTGGATTGTAATGCAGCACCCTATGAACCAACCAACACCTGAAGCGATTCTTCAACAAACCGATGACACGATCTACGCTGTTGCGAGCCGTGCCGTGGAGTTGAGTTTTACGCTTCAGGTGTTCGCTCTGAGGCATCTGCAACCGGCGTCATAAGATAAACCCGCTGAGCGTATCCAAATAATTTAGCTGGCACTAAGTGGGTATTCAATAATAAGTCTGGAATAAGCATACCAAGCAAGTAGGTCGTTTCATCAGCTTGCCCCAATCCCTCTAAATGTGCTTTTAATTCCGAATGGTGGAATATGAAATTATCATGAGATGCCCCACCATAAGAGGCATCTACATGTAATATATTGAGATCGGCGTCTGTTACTTGTAAAATTATATTTCAATTAAACATACATAAATGTTATCTTACTTGGCTTTATAAGTACTTGCATATTCGTGTCAAGTTACAGTCATCGGGGCCGACAGCATTGGACCACTACTGCTCTCGTGATAAATGCATGTAATACGTGCTATTAATGAGACTTACGAACTGGACATTTCTCGCATGATACCCCTTCCGGCAAAAATATGTCTCCTCGTTCTCTGAGGGCCGGATCATGGCTCTGTATGTGCTATCAATACAGCCCATGCACTCCGGAATTTTAATTTTTTCATTAAATCTGCAAAAGTAGATATTCCTGTTGCAGGATATTTTTGCATAAAACCTAACCATGGAGGCAGTAGGTAGGCAAAGGTGGGAAAAAAATACATCGCAGCAACATCACTTGCCACTGCATCATCATTTTTTTTAGGTTTTTGCCTGCATCATCTGTTTCCTGAGAGCTGCATAATATAAAATTGAAGAATATCAAACAAAAATTATGAATAACACAAATTCTCACCGTGTTTTTAAAATATTTCTTTCTTCCCTATTTTGGGGAAATCGAATGAATTTTTTTACTATACACCCTTGTGTTATCGCGTTTAAGAATTCCTTCATAGAACGAGATGGCTGGGACAGATAGGTTGTTGATTGTTGTCCCACAGCCCTCTGATAAGTGCCGTGGGCCAAAAATGATAGAGCACATAAAATCTAAAAAGAGTAAATGTAAAGGACATCATTTTGCTAGTTAGGGTGAGGATTCGAAAAAGCTTACCCGCAAACTCCAGTCCACTGCCTCGCGCTCCTCTGGGCTCGGCGGCGTGTTCCAAAGTCCTGAATCCTGCTAAACTTCACCACACATACTTTTCCACAGGCGTTAGTTAATGTTATTGTTCGTATCTTGCTGGGATTATAGCACTAAATCAACGAAGGACCGTTTTCTTTTCGAAAAGTTTATATCACGCGGAGCACGTTACATTTCGAGTCGCAACCATTGGTGCCGCGAAAAAGCACGCGGAAGTGCGGTGCCACTGCGCTAGTCCGATGACCAATAGGACGCTTAGCGAATGGGCGATGAGAAAGTTCACTTAATCAAATCAACCCCTTTTTCAAACTACACAAAATGCTAAATTACTTGCAGTGGAGTGAAAAGACTAGCTAAATAAAAACTAATATTTAATGCAGTAGGTAATACCCACTTTAAAGAGAACGGCACGTAACAAAGTTGAAAATCAAAATGCTTATTTCCCTACCTTCTCCCGCCTTGAAAGACCTCTTGATAAGTCCTTTAGGTACGGACTTATATCAGCCTCCAGTTGACCTATCAGGTCTTCGGAAAGGCGGTAAGATGAAATGAAATTATCGGCTCTCACGGTAAACACATTTGTTCGTAGAAATTGCGCCTGCTTACATCATTATCGGCATTATTTGCCTCTACCAGAGCCGAGAGTAGAACATATGACCGAGCCATTTTTAAAAGGAGAGGTTTTTATTAGGGTTCCCCTACATAATAAATATTTAATTTCCATACAACAAACGTGATTTTTTTGCTCGTTTTTTTTATGCACATAATTTACTACATCTGAAACAGTTTGGTTTTACAAAAGGTCGTTCTACTACAGACGCGGGCGTGGAATTACTAAAGAGCATATTCGAGGCCTGGGAGGAGTCGCAAGATGCTCTTGGCATTTTCTGCGACTTGTCCAAGGCCTTCGATTGCGTACATCATGATACACTCATCAGGAAACTGTACCACTATGGTATGAGGGACAAGGCTCTCGAACTTCTGACTTCTTATTTGAATAACAGAATTCAGAGGGTCGATGTTAATGGCAAGAGATCTGCAGGATCTGCGGTCACTATTGGCGTTCCACAGGGTTCAATTCTAGGTCCATTCTTATTTCTAATTTATATAAATGACTTACCTTATCATATAAGGGATAATAACAAGATCGTATTATTCGCAGATGACACTTCGCTCATTTTTAAAATCAAACGTCAGTTAGTCAACTTTGAACAAGTCAACGATGCACTCTCTAAAGTTGTGCATTGGTTTAATGTAAATAATCTACTCCTGAATGAAAAAAAGACTAAACTGATTAAATTTTCAACGCCAAATGTCAGGCAGCTAACTACCAATGTTCAAGTCAATGGAATAGAGTTGGACCCTGTTGAGTCAACGGTTTTTCTTGGAATAACTATTGACGGCAAATTACAATGGGGCCCACACATAGAAAAATTGTCAGGAAGGCTAAGTTCGGCCGCCTATGCCGTTAAAAAAATTAGACAGATAACGGACGTAGATACAGCCAGAATTGTTTATTTTAGCTATTTTCATAGTCTTATGTCCTATGGGATTCTTCTCTGGGGAACCTGTGCGGACATCAATAATATCTTTGTTTTACAAAAAAGGGCTGTTCGAGCCATTTACAACCTAGGTCCAAGAGATTCCCTTAGAGAAAAATTCAAAGAAATAGATATTCTGACTGTAGCCTCACAATATATATTTGAAAACCTGTTGTATGTACACAAGGATATATCAAATTTTAAGAAAATGTCCGATATTCATAGTATAAATACTAGGAATAAACACAATCTTGCTATGAAATGAAATGAAATGAAATGAAATGAAATTGTTTATTCTGTAAATAGGATATTGGAATCACTTTTACACGTCATATTAAAAAGTTGTAAAAATAAGCTAGATGAGGTCGGCGTTTCCTATCTGACTACTCTGAGAAGAAAGGCCGAAACAAACTCAGAGGTCACCGAAATTAGAAACTTACCCATTAAACGATTTAAAAGCAGTATTAAAACCAAACTATGTAAAAAGGGGACTATAAAATTTCGGATTATTTAGAAGACAGAAATGCATGGGATTGAGCTGCTCGCTCTGCTAAGCCTTGAAAAAACCCTAGAACTTGACATTTTAATTTTAATTAGTATCTAAAATCATTAAATTATACCAGTTTTATATACCTACAAATTGACATTGTTGATTATTCTTTATACAACATGACATTTTTACTTTGTAAAGTATTATTTTGTTTTGATTATTGTGAATGTGAGGACTATGTGGATCATTTTTATTTTTTGCTCCTCTTTCCCTGTTTTAATGATGGTCTGGCAGTTTTGAGTACTTTCTGCGGCCTACCCAAATGTCCTTTTTTTGGTATTGTTCGTCGAGTCGTTGAGCTCCTTCAGCTCTGAGTTGAGCTCCTCGGTTACTGACAAATGCTTGCACTGACTGGACAGGTCCACTCAAATCTGTGTGGTTCTTTCCTCAAAAGACCATTTCAGACATTAATCTACATGGTCCTCATATGGCTTGACCAAGATTATGTCTGGACCTTAAAAGAGACTGCGACCTCTGAGTTTGTTTCGGCCTTTCTTCTCAGAGTAGTCAGATAGGAAACGCCGACCTCATCTAGCTTATTTTATTTTTTTAATAATATGACGTGTAAAAGTGATTGCGATATCCTATTTACAGAATAAACAATTTCATTTCATTTCATTTCATTTCATTTTTAAATAAACTGACTCGACACGTAGATTCAACTGAATTTTTGTGTTTGTTTTTTTATGACGTGGTTAAAATTCGAATTTTGAAACAAGAATTACTACCATAGATATTGCATTAAATATGTGCCAGTTATTTGATGTTTTGTATAAACAGAAAAACACTATTTATTCAAATTAAATCACGGGCTACCTTTGATGCAGTAATTATTAGTACTTGTACATTTTTTCTAACGAACGCTGCGCTGCCTTATTGCATTCCTACAGCGACGATCCATTTTCGTGATGCTAAACTTTTCAATTAACAACTTATTATTTTAATTAAACTTATCGGTAACGTATGTGTATGTGCGTGATGCTAAAATTATAGTCCTTTTCAATTAACAACTTATTATTTTAATAAAACTTATAGGTAACGTAGTAACTACAGGGAATTTAAACGTGAAACAACACAACAAATACCTATTTACTAAGATTTTGCAGGGTGGAAGCCCTGCAAAATCTTAGCAAAAGTGAATGTCACGCGCGGGGAACGCGGCTGGCGGGGGGATACAGATGCGAGGATCCCATGAGAGAGTAGAGGGGAGTGCGTGGGGGAGGTGGCATCGCGGTAGCCATGGCTGGGAAAGCCTGCTGGTGGTGTAGCATATTCCAGGGGCTAGGCCTCTGGGGGATTTGAGATAACGGGATTGGAGGGAATTCCCTATGCTGACGTTTGTCAGAAAGCTTATTCAGCTTGTTAGATTGGCTGGGTGACCCTCTTGCCCACATAGGACACAGGTAAGAGGGCTGAGGCAAAGGGAGGTCTTTGGAACGGGTGCATTCGGCAGTGCCGTGCTCAATCAGGCAGTTAACGCACCTGGGAGTCGCATGGCAATGCTTCTGCGAGTGCCCGTATAACTGGCAGCGGTGGCATTGCCCTATATTACCATTCTTACGTGGTTTCTCAATAATGAAACCCGTAAGGTTGCAAAGGGACCTAATGTTAAATATGGGGTGATGCCCCTCTACCGGAGAGCAGTCGACAAGTAACATGTCGAATGCCTCACCGCCACGCGAGCGGTGCATACGATGGACTTCGTCCACGGGGACATTTTGCGACTGAAGGTCGGCTTTAATGTCGTCGGGGGAGATTTCTTAAGGGATGCGTTTGATCACAACCCTAATCTGTTACTCTTCTGGGAGCGAGAAGGTGTGGAATGACACACCTCTAGCTCTCAGGAGCTTAGTTAATTCGCGATAATCATTCGCGGTCGGGACTAGAACTTTAATACCCTGTGTGTGGGTAGATTTAGCGTTGGTGAAGCCGATCTTTTTATCGACACACCATTTGGACACTTCTGTCCACTTCCCCTTGTCCTGATTGAATACGGGGGGTGGGGGACTGGGCTTTCTAATGCCCGAAGTACTAGGGACAGAGGGAGCAACTTGTGCGACGGTCGCGGCGGAAAGCAAAATATGAATAATACATCCTTTCATCAGTATGTTGCAAAATATTCTAAAACTTTTAAAAATGTTTGCAAAATAGCTAAAGCTCTTTACTTTAGCAATAAAATAAAATCAGCTGATGATAAAATAAAAACTACCTGGCAAATAATAAATAATGAAACAGGTAGGAAAAAACAGCGTAGTACTGAATTCAATTTAGAGACTGCAAATGGCCTCATCAACTCAGATGTAGAAATAGCTCAGGAATTTGAAAACTTTTTTGGTAATATTCCCGTTAAAACTACTGAAGCTTTAAATTCTTCACCCGCGCTTTCTGCTGCCTTACTTAGAAATAATGTAAAGGCATGCCCTTTGGAGTTTAGGTTTCAGCATACTTTAGGGGTATGAGGAACAGGGTGTAAAGTTCACTCATCCCCCATAGAAAAGGGAGGATCCTCCTACCAGACGGGTGTTGTGTCTGGCGGGCAACTGCCCAATCATTGATATTGGGTTTTTGTATATATGTTCACTGCACGGTAAACTCTAATTGCGCGATGCAGGATTTATGTGACGTCAGGTCTTCGATGCGTAGTTCGCATGTGGCGATGTAGATACCGCCACAATACAAACCCCCAGGCAGTTATAAAAGCTTTTAAAGATCTTAAAATTAAATCAACAGAAGATCTATGGGGAATGTCTGTAAAAGTCTGTAGGTCTATCATCGAAACCATTGCGCCTTATTTAGCTTTCTTATTTAACACCAGTGTAGACCAAGGAGTCTTTCCGGATCTCATGAAAAACAGTAAAGTAGTTCCTTTGTTCAAATCCGGTGATAGTCAGGAACCCAACAATTATAGGCCTGTGTCAATTCTGCCAGTTCTCAGCAAAGTGTTTGAAAAGTTGATGCTTAATCAAATGTTACGTCACTTTAATAAAAATTCCATCTTTCATGAACCATTTTACATTTCACCAAAGGGCGTTGTACCACTGACCCCGGTGTCTCCCTAATAAAGAACATTTTTAACGCCTGGGAAGAAGCACAAGATGCCATTGGAATCTTTTGCGACCTCTCGAAGGCGTTCGATTGCGTCGACCATGAGACACTTCTGCTGAAACTAGAGCACTATGGGATTAGGAATACAGCTCTTGATTTACTAAGATCATATCTGAAAGATAGAAAAGTTCAAGTTCAAGTAAACGGCGTAAACTCATTGGGGTTTGAAATGGCAATGGGCGTTCCTCAAGGTTCGATATTGGGTCCATTCCTCTTTTTAGTTTACATTAATGATTTACCTGGTTTATGGTGTTATTTGCAGATGATACATCATTGATTTTTAAAATAAACCGACGGTCACAAAATCTTGACGACGTGAATAGCGCTATTCTTCAGGTCCAAGATTGGTTTACGATAAATAATTTGGTACTAAATAAAAAAAAAACCAAATGCATTCGATTTAAAATGTTAGAAGTAGCGAATGTGACATCATATTGAATGGAGAAAAACTGGAATTTATTAATCAAACAGTTTTCCTGGGAATCACGCTAGAAATTACAATGGGGACTCCATATAACATCTCTTGCGGGGCGGCTAAGCTCGGCCGCTTATGCTGTTAGAAAGATAAGACAGTTAACAGATGTAGAAACCGCGCGTTTGGTCTATTTCAGTTACTTCCACAGCATTATGTCGTATGGGATTTTACTGTACCTTGTCTAATATTATGACGGTACCTTGCCAATTCATTTATGAGAATAGTATGTATGTAAGAAAAAATCTAAATCTTTTTAATAAAATAAGTGATAGACATAATTTTAACACTAGAAATAAAGATAAAATAGATCAACCATTTTTCAGATTAGCTAAAGTACAAACATCTTGTATGGGGTACTGCGTTTAATGCTATAGCAAAATACCTAGTGATATATTGCAATTAAATGAAAGAAAATTTAAAACTCATATTAAAAGTACTCTTTGTAAACAAGCATATTACAAATTAGAGGATTATATCCAAGATAAGAATGCTTGGAAACATGCTGGTCTTGCACCATAGGACAAATTCGAGGCTGGACAAAATCAAACTGGTTGCTAATCTAGTTGTAAAATTTATTATTTGTATATCATCGATTTTTTTTACATTTTATGGTAATTAAACTCACACACTGTCCTATTAGTATTACTTGCGAATATTGTGATATTGTATACTTTAATGTTTGTAAATATGTGAGCACCATGTCTCTATCACATACTTAATTTATTTATTTGTCAGTGCTCCATTTTAAATTCTTTTTACCTATTGTAATTGTATTCTCGGTGCATCGTCTTCACATGTAATTATACAGTATGCAAGGGTAAACACCGTTGTCACACTCAAACCATGGGTAGTTGACTTAAATATAAAAATAAATGACCCAGTAACAACAAAAAAAAACCTTATTTTCATTAAAAGATTTTAAAAAGTAAACATCCGTCACTGTCCCGATACTCATGGAAACGCTTTCGAGAGAGCTGCGAAACAGCTGACGGCGGGTCATGTAACGTCCCGCCCGCCCCCCGCCAACCGCCGGCCGCCGAGTTGAGAAGCAAGTTCGTTGCCCTTGCGTGTAGGGTGAAATATTCTTGTGGACAAAAGTAGATTTTCGTTAAAAAAAAAAAGTTGTATTTTTCCATTGATTTTAAGTTCCATAAATAAAGCCAAACCACTAGTTTCAAGGATGAAGGAGAATGTATACCAAATATTGTAAAACATTTTTTTTAAAGAGTAACGGTGGAGTTTCTTGCCCATTCTTCTCCATACGAAAACTACCTTTTGGAAGGGGCAACTAGAATCAGTTCTATTTCTATGTATTTGACGTTCAAAAGTGCCTTTAATGTGCCTACTTGAAATAAATTATTTGACTTTGACTTTGATTTAAAAAATATAGTATTAAGTCTTTACAATTTTACCAATTAGAAAGCATTGTGACCTAGACGAGGTTCTATACTTAACAACAATGAAACTGTACGGTCCGGTTCAAAACAGCATTAGCACGTTAAGACTCGTTGTCGATTGAACACACGATACAGTCTATACTCTGTACGTGTAAGTACAGACACACACTGCCGTATCATCACGTATTCCTGCGTGTCGTACTCATGCTAAACGAACGAAACAAAAATATACTTCCCACACTTTTGCTAGATCGGCCACACACACGCATCATGCGCGTGACCTTGGCCAGTTTATCGCATTGCTTAATTCGAATAAATCTAATATGTTCTGATAGCAGTGAGCGTCTTGCAATGGACTGTGAAGCAGATGGCTTAGGTTCTATTCTCGAATAGTGCAGCGCAAATTTTTGCAAATATTTTTATTTTTATTTGCAATTATAATAATATTCAGAATTGCTGCCTTTTTTATTAATGTTGTTATTGCAATAAAGGGTTTAGAATAAAAAAAAATGCGTGTTGATTGATAAGAAATATAAAAAATATTTATTCGTTCCAAGTAGGTATTTATTTTACATAAAGTTAACAAACCGTTACTAATAAGTATTGTTGTAAGATGTGAAATTTAAATAGATGTAAAAAAACTTAGAAGCAATTTTGTCAAAGATTTCAAATTTTTATCAATGCAATTTGTATTATTTTGACATAAAAAGGTTTTAAATTATTTACTTATTTTACCATAAACATTAAGCTTCGATCATAATCGATGAATTTAAGCAGTAAATAAGAATATTAGAATATATTCAAAATGTAAAACAACTACTTACTTACTAAATAAGTGATTTTAAGTGATGGGCAGTTTGTTTACATTATGTATTTTACATTTTATTTGCCTTTAGTGAATAGGTATTGAGGTTATAGCTTAAGTATTCATTTTCTTTACGAAAAGAAGATTGAAACTAAACCTCAAATTTTAATCCCTAAATAATAAAAATAAATATTACCTACTTATTAAAATAATGTAAACATGTTTTATTTCGGTTAATTTTTGTAATAACTCCCATTATTCTCGATACAGTCAAGCAGACATTTAAATTGACCAATTGAAGTCTGGTGGTCTGGTGAAGTCTGGTTGGTCTTCGATGATGTAAGCCAGTACAGTGTTGAGTGTACGATGAACGGTTAATAATGACGTGTTGAATAATTCAGCAAAATGTCTCGTTGGTATGAAACCATTTGTTTCATATTCAATCACCATGTGACGTCACTGCGCCTCGTGAATTAGCACCGGCTTTATCTTCCTCATATATCTTGACCAACAGACTCACAGCATTTCTCTAAAACAAATAATGAAATACCTACTGTTAGACATGCCTAAAAAAAATACTAAAATAACATTATATTTATTACACATAATAATTATTTATCATTCACTAATCGAAATAAATAATCTTTCAAATTACCGTGTGACGTCACTGGTCCTTGTGAATTAGCCGGCCTTCCTCGTAAATATTGAGTTTGACCCACAGACTCACAGTATTTCTCTAGAATAAAATGTAATGCTACTGTTAGACATCTCTAAGCAAAACACTAAAACTGTTTACTTTACTATTCATAATTAAAAGAAAACAAATCATAAATAAATAAAATTATATTTATTAAACATAATAATTATTTATCATTTACGAATTAGGTAAATAATCTTCAAAATTATTTATATTTTTCTTTTCTTTGACCTCATATTGAATTTAAAACTTTATTTAATTATATATCTTCTGAGTAAAAGGATTAACAATGTCTTTGTTTTAGATTTATGTTCAGTAAAATATTAAATATTTAAAATGATAACACTTACACTCGGTCCGGTTTCATTAGATATTTGTTAATGCATCCAGTTTTACGCAGCGCAATAATATTTGCCCTCACTTCAATATTTATATTTGACTGCATTGTGAAAAGAATAACTACAACACCGCTAATAGATATATATAACAGTCGTCACCCACAATAATCACGAACCAACAACAACGTTCTAAGCATAGGTGAATACTCGTAACGAAATGCATCTGTCTACCTCACAGAAATCGAAATATTTTACTTTGTTTTCTGAGTACCTACAAAACTTTAATTATTTATGTGAACCAAGTCGAACGAGACAAAACACTAATGATATCGAAATACATCTAGTAATTAAAAAAAAAAACAAATACTTACTATTTAATTATGGAAATACTGCTAGGTATTATAAAAAGCTAACAAAACAATAAATAGTAATTATAAAAATAAAAAAGTTATCCGCAGCGCAGGTGAGATTCGATCCTGGGTCGCCATAGTGGAACCTCTCAAGGCTCATTATTTAACCACTGAGCTAGTAAATAAAATAAATAAAAATAAAAAAAAATAAAATAAAATTTATTCAAGTTAAAAAGTAAAAATAAGATTTACATTAATTACAAACGAGGTAACTTTAATTCTAGCTGTAATATAGACCTGCCTGATCTAGGTTTGTGAACCTGTGTTTCAGGCCATCAATTTACATCAAAATGTTAAAAGGAACACAACAATTTTATTAGATTCTAAATTAAAAAGGAGACATAATATTTTCAATGACTTAAAGAGTAGGTAACTATTTTGGTATATTATTTTAAAACTAGATTAAGTAAGATATATTATGTTTAAGCAAATTACCAAATAATATTAAATTAAATAAAGAGGAGACTATTATTAATTAGGTTAAGGAAGAGACTTATGTTAGAGTAGGTAGATGGAAATTTTATTTTAATATTTCTAATTGTTTTTCCGTGTCTGCATAATTGAGTTTTGCCAAATATTCCTGTACTAGTAAGTTACACCTAATATAGCTTAAACTATAAATCTTTAGCACTCTGTTAAACTGGTTATACAAGTAGGGTCCCAAAAATAAATAAAAACGACGAGCAAAAGCATGTTTAGTCTGAGTGTTAGCACAAACCAAATCTTTTCTTCTCCTATCTGAAGGTACTGGGTTAAAATAAAGTTCAGTGTGTTGGACTAGAACTATATTCAAAACAAATAACTGACGTACTGTTAGCACCTTACATGCCATATAAAGCTGGTGTGTTGGAAATCTAAATGGACGAAAAGTAGCAACTTTTAAAACTGCTCTTTGGGCGCGTTCTAGGTGCAGTAAAATGGATTTAGCGGCACCACCCCAAGACGTTATGCAGTAGGTAATAATAGATTGACATAAAGCCAAATAAACCTGTCTAATTAATTTAAAGTCGGCAATGTTACGTAAATTTTTGAAAATGTACATTAGTTTACGCACTCTGTTGCATAATAAATCGATGTGTTTGCGGAAATTCAGGTTTGTGTCAATCGTGACGCCTAGATATTTGATATGGTCGGTTTTAGCTAAAGTGGGACAAGTACATGCAATGTCAGCAAAATGAAAATCACAATTGTTATGCGCTTGAATGTTAGGATTAGTAAGTGTTGGATTAGTGTTTCTCATTGTAAATAATAGGTACTTGGTTTTATCTGTATTTAATGTTAAGAGATTTTTATGAAGCCAATTAGACACGGTATTAAAACCATTCTGAGCTACTTCATAGACCTCGGCCTTTGATTTAGCTGCAAACAGTAGAGCTGTGTCATCCGCGTATGACATAATTACACCCTTTTGGAGTGTCAAGTTGCACAGGTCATTTATATAAATTAAAAACAAAGTAGGACCCAAAATACTACCTTGTGGGATTCCGTAACAGCTATTCTTAACTTCAGAACTCATGCACTGACCTATTTTTACACACTGATGGCGGTCGCTAAGGTAATCAGATAATAGTTCGAATTGTGTTCCCCGTATTCCCAGCATTTCCAGCTTGTTCAATAGCAAAGTACAAGAAATTGTGTCAAAAGCTTTGGCAAGGTCTAAAAATATCCCTATCGTGTGCATGCCGTTATCCAGGTTTGTGCTTATAAAATTTGTCAGTTGGTGAACAGCTTGGCTTGTTGATCTTTTAGGCCTAAAACCAAATTGATGATCAGAAAGTAATTTATTGCTTTCAAGATATTTAACTAATCTAGTGTTAATAATTTTTTCCAATATCTTTGAGAGGCCTGTTAAAACTGAAATTGGCCTGTAGTTATTAACACAATGTTTGTCTCCGGCTTTAAACACAGGGGTGACTACGGCTTTTTTAAGTAATTTAGGAAATACTCCTTTTGTTAGACATAACTGAAAAATGTGAGTCAACGGAGGGGCAATGATGTATTTATATCTTTTGAGAATGCTATTAGGTATGTCGTCGCAACCTACGGCACAAACTTCCTTTAATCCATCTATTATACTTACTACCTCATTAACATCAGTATCTAGTAGCACAAAAGAGTTACGAGTTGCGTACGTCTTAGTTTGGCTTTGAATGGGAAAACATCGATTAGTTATTAAGGTCTTTTCTGCTAAGTTTTTTCCTACGTTAATGAAGAAGTTATTAGCTTTATTTGCTGCTGCGGCAGGGCCTAGCTCAGAAGATAGAAGATCAAGAGCAGGTTCGGAAGTTTTTGACGTAATAGTGTTAGTTTTTATGAATTTCCATATAAGTTTACTGTTTTTACCTGCTTTCTGTAGTTGACTTTGATCATATTGGATTTTTAGCTTTTTCAAAAGATTATTACAGAAATTCCTATATCGTTTGTAAGTAATTGATAGAAGTTCATTATCGGGTGCTTTTTTCGATTTATGGTGAAGTTAAGAGTAAGCCAATACTATGTTGATAGAAATAATAAACTTCTATCAGTTGCAGACAAAATGAGTGTGTGTGCGTGTATATACATATAGTATTGAAACAACTTATAGAAGAAGGTCGTAAGTCAAGTCGACACGACATTCAATTGCTTTCCGAGATTAACAATCCACTTTTGAACTGTATAGTACATATAGGTACCTAAAGCTGCCTTGGTAGCATAATTTTAAATAAAAAAAAAACTTAAAATAGTAATTAAATGGCATATCGTATCACAGCATGCTAACTAGGTAACCTACACGACTACGGCACGGACTTAAATTAGCAACTTATAAATGTCATTAGATGTGATCACCGACAGATAATACATAAAAGTATGGTTCCTGATATTAGGAGTATCTTGATTCAGGCATATTTTCTTCTTCATTTTATTGGAATATTTAATTTTGATGATGAAATTCCACTGCATAGCTCGATCTCCCAGTTGCCAAATTTTTGTGAAGCAGTTCAGCCGCTGTTGTTGAGGTATTTTGTAACGGCATTTGCATGATGGCCTAATCGATTTTTCGTCTACTGCTTTTCCCCTTTTCGTTACATATTTCTTACGTAAGTTCTTAAGGCATTTGCGTTTTAGGTCTGTCGAGTTCGTATTCCTTATCTCGTCTAGCTATTTAACTCATTTTTGCTCCATGATCACATCGGACTCGACTCGACTCGATCGGACATCGGATAAGTCGAAATGGAAAAATTAAAATCAAGCTTAATGAGTTGTCGAAGAAAAAAGAACTGGCTAGACAGTTCCATAACAATGCATAGCTGGTCAACAATGTCTACATCAAGGGCAACCAAGCAAGTCATTCGACGAATTAACTGATAACAGCAAGAGGCAAAAAACAAGAGAACTTCGAGATTAAATGCCGGTCCAAGAATTACCATACGCTGCCAGTGTTAGTCATCGAAAATCGGGAAACATCGAAGCGTCGAAAATAATAAAAGAAGTCACTGCCACTCTCCTACAAGGGCAAAAAGGTTTGAAAAAAACGCTGTGTGATGTTACAAAAGTGTCTGCAAAAAAACATTCAGCTTCAGAAGCTTTGTCCCTTTTTATTAAATGTGATTTGGCCAAAAGACAGTACGAGATACTACACGAATCAAAATTATCTATCCGAGGGACGAGTCGATGCGTGTAACAGAAACTTGCGCCGAAGTTCACCTCCAAGACTTATTAAATCACAGAGTTTCAAGATTATGCAAATATCTGGATGATGTACTTGAAACCTGTACTTCAGAAGAATGACTAAATATGGAACTTATAACGAAATGGGGTTGCGATGGAAGTCAACAGGCTCGATTTCAGCAAAACTTCCAAGATGATTCAGGAGCTGATTATTCAAATATATTCCAACGTTCGTTGGTGCTCACACGATTACAATCTAATATTGAAAACCATAAGAAAATATTGTGGCAGAACCCAACACTATCGTCACCACGTTTTGCCGTCCAATTCGGATAAGATTCCTACATGAAACTGCCGGTATCACAAGAGATGAAATAAAGTATATAGAGGACCAAATAAAACCATTGACGAAGACAGACATACCTCATTCGAATGTTGTACAGATGCATGTTCTGCACACCTTAGTTCCGACTATGGAAGATGCAAAGGTGTGCAATGCAGCTACAAATACAACTTCCATTATGCGATGTTATAATATTTTTAACGATTTTAAAGCAACTAAGACAGAAACATGAAGCTCTCAGATTCGGAATTTCAACTTTACATGCGAGAATTAGATTATTTGAGACTCTTCTGCATATCGCCTATAAACTACCTTTGAAAAAGTGGCAAGCTAGGGGTCAAAATGAGAAAAACATTGTGAAAAAAACAAAAGAAAGTATACTAAAAAGACTTCAAGGAAAAACAGGACTCATTGTAGACGTCCCTAAAGCCGGTTTTGGGAACTCAAACTCGGGATACTTCAATCCAGAAGGTTTTTCAGCGATCCTGAAACAGCTGCTGAAATTACAGGCATCGACATCATACAGAAGCTGAGAGTAATAATAGAAGCCATTTCTTCTGGTTATGAAATCAATGAAAGCAAGTTTGCTTAAGCAAACGAAACTGCGGAATTATACGTCAAATTATATGGTTGGCATCCCATGACACCTACATTACATAAAATCTTCGTACATGGTCCTACCATAATTAAACATGCATGAATTTCAGAAGAGGCAGCTGAAGCCAGAAATTAACATTTTCGATCTTACAGACTCGAATTTACTAGAAAATTCCCGAGAGAACTATGTAATAAAAATGTCTTCAATAGGCTTTTGCTGACTTCAGGTGCCGTATTATGAAGTATTGATGCCACCATTTTTCCAGTGTGAGAGAGAGACGGAGCTATACAAGGCCGCTAGCACTATCCCGTTTTCGCAGCGGAATAATGATGGCATGTATACTTCAAAATACTACCCCAGCAGGCGTAGCATGGCGCTTTCTATCTCTACGAAGAATAGACATAGCTTTTTCTATACAAAGTGACAGTTCTTTTCTTCATTTTTGACATCCACCGTAGAAATCTTTCTACAATCTGTCATTTCGTCTTTCATTTCTAATGATGTCTAGGTCTTTTTATATGTAGACTATTTCGGAAGAAAGTTTTCTATCCTTACTGTCAAAATCACACTGACAACCGATAAATCCTATGATAAAACAAAGAATTCTGAGTCGAATTATGTAAAAGAGTGAATTTCGTAAAAAGTGCAGTTGACTCTTTCTATTTTGCTGCCATCTCGTACTCTCTACTGTCTACAGGAAACGTCATTTTTGTCTACTCTTCCGTCGACAAAACGGTCCTCATGCTACGCCTGCTGATCTATTTCTGAGCTGTGGACGAAAACGGCAGAAGCTGAGGAGTAGCCGGTGTTTCTTATCAGAAACTATAGAATTATTTGTAGAATAATTTGTTGTGAATCCTGAAAATATCCAAGAACTAAGTGTGGAAATTAGTGGGTAGTGATAGGAATTTACCCGGAAAAAGCCAAAAGTGGGTAAATTCGAGGGAAAACACTTGGTTGGGAAAATATTCGGGTTTTCTAAAATTTTGCTTATCTAACAATTAGATACTCATACATTAAATAGTACATAGTTTTTAAAACTTTATTACCACTAGTTAGAGCTTGTCTAAGTTGAAATGACGCACTGCACTACCACAGTTTACGTACACAAGCCAATTTAAAGTATGGATAATTAAGTAGTGGGTCGCGTCATTTCATAAGTTGAAAGCTGATAAGCTATAGTAATAGTTAAGATACGGTAAGGTAAAAAATAATAGAGATGGTAAGGTATGAAAAATAATTCGTAATATTGATTGAGTCTCAAAGTGATAACTTTGCAGGTCCAGGGTTGCAGTACGCCTTCTGACTGCTCCCTGCACTTCCGCAGCGACTGAACGGTCATTTAGCACTAGTGATGAGCGACTCGGAAAGTTTCCATCATTCCACCCGGAATATTCCCAAAACGGGTATTTACTAGAGATGCCACGAATATTCGGCAACTATTCGGTATTCGGCCACTTTTTTGCTATTCGGTATGTGGCCGAATAGTGCGTACTATTCGGCCGAATACCGAATAGCAAATCATGTAAAAAAAGACACGTTATTTTGCTGACCACCACTTGTAAGGATCGGCCTTCCGATCTAGGCGAACTATTTTCAAATAAAAATCCAACTTGTTTGCCACAGCATTCTTCTCCACGTCCTCCTCATCATTAGCATTTCCCATATTATCTGTAGCGGCTTCTTCAAAGCAGTTCCAGAAACTGTCGTGTATTTCAATTTCAACAGTCCTATCATTTTCATGCAAGTTTCTTTTCTTACGCGCTGGAGAAGAATCGTCATCGGTACTACTTAGTTCATAACAACTTTTTTTAGAGCTTCTAGAAGAATATTTTGTCTTGATCTTTCTGCTTGAACCAATCCTAGAAAACTCGTTTTAAATCGAGGATCCAGAAAAGTAGCAACCAGATATCTGTTTTTATCATCGAAGCTGAATCGCCTTTCTAGCTCGGCCTGCAGTGAAGATCTCATCGTGACTAAATTAGGTACTTTCTCAGCTGTCTCTGCTTTTCCCAGATATTTTAATAAAGTTACTGCATGTGGAATCACTTCAGAGATGCAAGAGATACCTGAGCTAGTTATTTTTGTTATTTCTTCGAATGGTTAGAGGAGTTTGATACACTGTTCCAATAGTTCCCATTGAGCATGTGTCAGATTTATTAAAGTTTCATGATCTGTTATGTACAAGGAGACAGCTCGCTTTTGTTCTAATAATCGCTCCATTAAATAATAGGTAGAATTCCAGCGTGTGCTCACATCTTGTACTAGTTGGTGGTTTGGCAAGTTAAGTTCTTGTTGAATAGATTTAAGTTTCTGCTCTGCTAAGCCAGAATGATTAAAATGGGTAACAATTCGTCTCGCAGCAGCTATCATCTGTTGTACTTCTGGTTGACATTTTAGCGAATGATCTATAGCTCGTTGTAGTGAATGAATAAAGCACCTGCCTGAATCATATCCTGCATCTCGCACACCTTTTATCATATTAGAGCCACTATCATGGACAAGTAAATGGAGCTTGGATTAAGGAATATTCCATCTTTCTGTAATAGCATTGAGTTCTTTTGCAATATTGATACCAGAATGTGAGCCAGGAAATGATTTCATAGCTAAAACGCCATGTTCCAGAATGAACTCTGGAGATATCCAGTGCGCAGTGAAGCTCAGAAAGCTCTCGTTATTGTGCTGGCATGTCCATATATCAGATGTCACTGATAATGCTGCTGCCTGTGAAATACTGGCTTCTATTTTAGCACAAATTCTGTTGTATATATCCGGAACAATTTTCTCGGTCATGTAAGTGCGACCAGGTACTTTATAATGGGGCAAAGCGTTTGCCATAAGTCTCTGAAATCCAACTCGTTCCACAAGTGACAATGGTTCGTTGTCCAAAGCAATCATTTCGCCAATCAAGTAATGATATTTTATTGATTTCGGATCATTAATGTCCCAGAGCAATTTCCTTTCTGATGTTTCCTTCAGGGTGAGCTGCCGTTCTTTTGATCTGGACGTTCCAGGTTCTGCTGACATCTTGGCATCGGTAGAAGTAGAAGTACCGCCCATGTTGCTGCCACTTGTCGATGGAACATTAATTAAAGCAGCGTATTGGTCAGCATGTTTGGTTTTAAGATGGTTTTTTAAAGAGGTTGTAGCTGTAAATAAAAGAAAATGAAATTAATTATAATTAAATAAGTTATTTTATTTCTCTTATCTATCTTATAGAAAATCAAATAAATATAGGTATATAAATAATTTCTCATAAAACTTTATTCCGAAACAACTAGGGCAAATCGATCTCCTTTCTTTTGTAAGTAGGTATCTACAAATAGGTACAGTACAACAACAAGGTAAGTAGGTACGTAGTTTAAGACAGAACCAGTTAACAAACAACCACCTACCTACGTAAACGTATTAAGTGAATAAAACTCTTTCGAAACTATTAAATTAACCTAACGTTTTTTCTTTTAGGTTTAAAGAACTTTATTTCTCATAAGAACTTAACAGTTCGCTTACAATGAGATACTTAGTGATTATAGCTATGTGGTACATTAGTTAGTTACCTCTAGGGTGTTGGAGACATTATATCAGCGATTATAACTAGTAGGTACCATTAATATTAGTTACTTCTAGGGTGTTGGAGACATAATTATTATTAATTGACTTCTAAAAAAAAAAAAAAAAGGAATCGGATGTTTGCATTCTAAGACACAGATTACGGCAACACCCAGAATAAACTAAAACTTTCAGTTCACCTCGGATGCTGCGATGTATTGCCCCAATCTGCGTTTGAATGTGTTTATATTGTCACATTTTTTCAAATCCTCCGGTAAACTATTGAACAGCCGTGCGCCCTCAACCAATATCGTTTTTTTACCATAATTAGTGCGAGCGTGCGCTGGTTGTATCTGGATTTTGTTTTTATTCCTTACGTTATAAGTTATGTTTTTCATATGTAGTTGTATGTTTGATTGAACAGATTTGGTGATGATTTTTTTAATAAGAATGCATGTGTAGTATTTATAAAGATGAGTTATATTTAGGAGTTTGGTTTTTTTGTATAGTATTCTTGTCGGAGTTAAATAGTGATAGTGAAATAGTGTTTTTATAATTTTGTTTTGTGTTCTTTGTAGTGGGTCTAGGTAAGTTTTCGCAGCTGTCCCCCATAGCTCAACTAAATATTCAAGATGAGATTTAACCAGAGAGTTATATATTATTTTACGTACTTTTTTTGGAATGCAGTTTGAAACTTTACGCAGTGCTGCCAGTAATGACATCAATTTTGTTTTGATATGGTTGATGTGATGTTTCCAAGTTAGTTTGTCGTCTACATGTAATCCTAGGTATTTTTCATAGGTTGACCGTTTGAGAACTTCTTTATCTATTGTGAGTGGTGTGAACTCTGGTAACGGTTTGTTTTTGGCGCAAAAAATCATGAAAGATGTTTTTGCGGCGTTAATAGTAAGTAAATTACATTTTAGCCATTCGTTCAGCAGGTTAAGGTCGCTTTGTGCGTCCGTTATAATATCATGAATAGATTTATTGAAATAGAATAGACATGTGTCATCTGCGTATAGAGTTAAGTGCCCTCTAAGTCCTATGTTATTAATATTATTAATATAGATTAGGAAGAGTAGTGAGCTAATAACGGAGCCTTGGGGACAGCCATACGTAATGTTTTGAACAGAGCTAGTGAAGTTGTCTAATTTAACTACTTGGCGCCTATTCTGTAGATATGATGTAAACATATCGAGTGCGCTGCCTGTGATACCTATATTATTTAGTTTCTGGATGAGCTTTTGATGACTTACTGTGTCGAATGCTTTTTTTAAATCAATAAATATCCCTAAAACCACATTTTTTTCATCAATATTTGTTTTTATTTTTGTTATTAGGTCTACTGCAGCTGTTAGGGTACTTGACTTAGCTCGAAAGCCATACTGTTGATCTATCAAGAAATTCTTGTCATTTAGGTATTTAGTTAGCCGATTATATAGAGCTCGTTCGAATATCTTTGATAGCACTGGCAAGACCGACACCGGCCTATAGTTACTCGGGTCAGTTCTACTCCCGGATTTATAAATAGGGCTGACCCTAGCAATTTTAAGCGTATCGGGAAAAATGCCTCGAGATAAGCACACGTTTATACAGTCAGTTAATCTCCTAATTATTATAAGTTTTAAACATTTGATCGCCTTAGTGCTGATGCCATCTAGGCCTGTGCTTGTGTTGCTGTCAAGGTCGTCAATAATTCTAGATATTTCATCTGTACTACATGGGGAAAGCTCGGGTAGCGTTATGCTATGTGTGTAATTATGGTCGTACATAAAAATATCGGTGTTTACGTGGTATGTGATGGGGATTTTGTTAGCTAGGTCTGCGCCTATTGATGAAAAAAATGAGTTAAATGAGTCACATATTGCATTACCTTCTGTAATCAGGCCTGAGTTCGACATCAGTTTAGGAGGGGCACGGTTGTTGTCCTTAATTTTATTTAAAGCTAAATTATTAATAAGGTTCCACATTTTCTTCGGTTGATTGAGATTAATTTTAAATAAGTTAAGGTAGTACTTCTTCTTTTGTGTCTTGATTAGATTTATTACTTTGTGTTGTTCTTCGTTGAAGTTTTTCTTTAGGTCATCGTTTTTTGGATGTGATTTTGTTTGTTGCCATAATATGTTTCGTGAGTTTATTGAATCGATAATATCTCGGTTTATCCAGTCTTTTTGTGGTAGGTTTAATATTTTAGTTTTGTCTATTTCGCTCTCATTGACTTGTTCCGAAATAAATCTCTCTAGATAATTATAGTCATTATCTTCATTGCTGTAGGCAGCTGTCAGAGCGCAATTATATAACTTTGCGTAGTCCAGTGCTTTATAATGTTTTTTCTTGTTTATTTGCGGCTCCAAGCTGCCTATTTCCAGAAATATTTGTTTATGATCTGATAGGCTCGATTCCACTATTGACATACTGAATGAATGGTTGCTTATATTTGTACATATGTGGTCTAGTATAGTATTTGTTGTATCGGTTTCACGAGTACTATATAGTTTATTTATATTATTTAATACTTCGTAGCCAGTTTCTTTAATTTCATTTAGGTATTTTGTGCTTTGAGTGTCCTTGTTCAGAAGGTCTATATTGAAGTCGCCAAACACTATCGTTCTTCTTCTTTGTTCTAATTGCAGTGTGTACGTTTTTAAAAAGTTATTTATATTTGACTCACCCAGCTTATATATTGCTCCTACGTTCAGCGATAATTTCTCTATGTATATCCATAAGTAGTGGTTTCCATTTTCACATAAGTCTGCTGTTGTTTCATAAACTATACTGTTGTGCACGTATATGGAAACGCCTCCACCTTTGCGATTTCGCCTGTAGTTGTAAACATGGCTATAGTTAGGTAATTGATATAATTTTGCGTCGTTTTCTGAAGTAATCCATGTCTCGGTGAATATTAATAGATGTACGGCCCGTGGGATCGATTTCACTATGCACCTAATCTCATCTAGTTTACCAGTTTTCCGGATGCTACGTAAATTAGCATAAAAGAATCGTAACGAGGACGGGTGAAGTGGAATGTCTTCGTATTTTTTTGCTAAATGATGGCTTAGTCTACTTGTATGTTTTGTATTTAGTATTTGTGCAGTTACTGGTTTTTTTGGTAGGTTTTGTTTTCAATGATGGTTGGTGTTCCTTTAATATATTTAATAACAATGTTATTTTCGCCGTCTGCTACACGTTTGTTGAATTCCTCCTTTAAGGACTGTAAATATCGTTTTTGTGTTGGGGTTTGGTCAGAGTAAATGTTTATATTCTCAGGTAACTTTTTCTTATTCTTTAGTAGGTATCTCGAAGTTTCTGAGTCGCTGAAGCATACTTTTATAGGCCTGTTTCTATCTGGTACATATTTTCCCAGTCTAATGGTTTTAATCAGCTTGGGACATTCCTCATAAAGTGTTAACAATACTTTCGTGACTTCATCGTTATCGTTTTATTATTTCTCCTTGAGTTGAAATCTTTGTTGTTTTTTTCCAATATACCCACCAGTACAATATTTTTTTCGCGTTCACATCTGTCCTTGAGTTCAAGGATGAGGTCTTGGTGACATAAGACGGGCGGTTCTGTTAATGTACTTTTTATGTGTTGTTGATTTTGATTTTTAATCTGAGATATCTCACTTTCTATTATTTGAATTTTGTTTTCGTTTTCGCTATTTTTGCATTTAATATTTTCTATTTCGTTGTTTATTTGTTCAAATCTTGATGTCTTTTTATAAGATTTATATAACAACAACGTTGTCTAAACTTTATTCACTTCAACAAAAACAATAAAACATAACAGAAATTTAAATACGTTTTACTTACTTGCTTTCTTTCCTTCTCCGCCTCTTGAGATCTTGATGCTACATAACAAACACTGGGCCAGTTTATTATTTTCACTACAAATCTCATAATATTCCCATATGGGCGATTTTTTATTAACCGGTGTCATTTTATAAGCCTTTTGAAGAAAAAACAATTGAAAATGAACTAAGGAACAAACTTCTTAGCAAAATAGTAATTTTTCACATAACGTATTATTTATAAACTAACAAAGCGCTCAGTGACGCGATTTACTCGCAATTGAAACAAATACAAACAATGTTTGCTTGCACCCCGCCCCGCGCGCGCGCCGTCGTCGCCTGCCGCGCGAACTCAACGAGAAAAACAGGTTGTGACTTGTCTTATTCCAGCTAACGCGCCCCCACCAAGCATTCGGCGGCCGAATATTCGGCGCTTCGGCCGACAGCGTTGCTGAATATTCGGTATTCGGCCAATTTACTATTCGTGGCATCATTAGTATTACCCGGTAAAGTTCCCAAATCGTGGGTAAATTAATTTCTATAACGATTAAATTAGTAAGTACTGAATAAAAACAAAAACACCAACTTCAAAATCATTTAATCAACAACAGGATGGTTCAAATATGAAAATTATTGTTTAAATATCAGGTTATGGGTGAGAAAAATCACTTCAAGTATAATAAGTAGGTAAAATGTTATTGAGATTCATTTAATCACTGTCATCGGAGAATGTTTTTGTTATATAGCAAAACTCTATTTCTCTTGTATTTCTTCCAGAAGTTGATGGTTGAGGTTCAATATTGTTTATGGTCAATGGGTTAACCATAAAAGGACTTGAAGTGGGTTCCTCATCTTCTTCATCTTTTTCTTTTTTTGTATGTTTTTTGCGTTGTCTCCTATTAAAGTCACAAAAGCGGGGGCTAGGCCCACAGTAGGCAAGACGTATACTATTTTGTTTAATACATTCGGTTCAATCTTCTCACCAAATACTTCATCTTTTGTCGCGGTCGTGACTTGCTAGCGAGTCCAGCCATCCGGAAGATTCTCCTGTGCCAAAATCTTCACCTGGTCCGTTTCTGCATGCTCGTCTAATAGTTCGCTAAAGGTCACAAGACTTCCTTGTTGCGTCATCTGCTGCATCTACTCCTAACGGCTGTAACTATACTTTTTACTTATAATGGTAGATAATATAACTGGCTACATTATGTAGTACTTCATTTTCGTTAAAGTACCATAGCTTCTTATATTTTTATTTATTGTGAAACGATTCACTTTGTACACTCAATGAACCGGGGGCTGGTACTCAATGAACCGGGGCTGGTACACAGTGAACCGTGTGTGCAAACAATGAACCATGCCAATAACCAAAGCATTATAATTATTGGATTATAATAAATGTTAAATAAAATTCACTAATCTATAAACAGTACCTATTTATTTGTAGTACCAACAATCAAAAAGCGTAATTTTTGTCTATAATAGGTATATAATATCTAATACCTAAAATAAAATATCTAAAATATAGTATGTTGCTATCTTTTGCCTTTCTCAAGCTCATACCATTAACATGTAAATTGACAACAGCCTTCATTGCTTGAGGTAGATGGGATCCTTTTTTCCTCGCAGATCTATCTATGTTCGGCCCATGCTGAAATGTGGTTTTTTTTTAAATTATTTATTTAAATAACTAGGTACTTATAAAAAGTAAATTATCTGGGTTAATAGGTACTCAATCTACTAAAGGTGGCATTGAACCAAGGATGGTACTTTATGAATCACTGGCTAATTGTGTACTCTCTCAAAATGGTTCATTCTGTACCACCCCATACTTACAAATTTTGAGGTTAAGTAGCCACATCCACAAACACGAGGTGCTTAACGAAACTATCTTAAAAGCGCAAAAAACAACTAATTTATCAATCCAATTGATATTCAGCTGCTATTTACACAAATAAACTCAAGACGAAATTTTACTTACTTTATTTTTATACAATTTTCACTACAAAAACACAAAACACGGACTCGCGCGGCCGCCTTCGCCGCTAGTTCCCTGTCAACTGGGGAAGGAGGGGGGCTCCTCAAAGACGCTTACATAATGCGGTTTGCACCAAAGGGCTACGTCGTATTTCTGAATTATTTGCATGGTTCACTCTGTACTCCTGTGTTTATTGTTAACCACTCGACCCTACAACAACGTTGAAACATTAAACTTTTCGTAAAAGAAACATGTGCGTACACCAAGTTAACAGTAAGCGTACTAACAAGAACGCGCGCTCTCCCAACGCGCGGCAGCCGCCGCCACCCGCGCGGGGATGGGCGCATCGGCGCGCTGCACCCCCGCACCTGGAACACGCTCAGTGATGAGATGACGTAAGTAGACGCATGTGAGTACAGATAGGTAAGGTAGGTAATCTCCGAAGGTCAAGCCGAAGGCACAGACCTGAAATAGCAAGACATAATTTTGACCGGATTTTGAGGTCGAATACTCCTCTGTGCGCCGTTGGGTAGGAATGCGCGAATTTACGACATCATCGGGCCTTCTCGTATACATTCGTTCATGTTTCGGCATTAGAATCACAGATTATTAATACAAATAACAGTCAAAACGTAAGTCCGTCGTAGCTTATAGATGTGTAATTTTGACGTTAAACTGAACCAGGGCAATCCAACGTACGAGAGGAATCATTACTTCATCAAAGTTGAGCATTCACAGTCAGAAGGCGATGCAATGCATGCACTTATTGAGCGGGGAAAAAAGAATAAAATTATCTAAGTTCCCCATCAATGGGTTACTTTGATTCGATGTGCGAAATCTAATGGTGAGCCTTATGTAGTCAAGGAAGTAAATCAAGACACGATATTGAATTTTAAACAGCTTTTGCCATGTCATAATAATTGGAAATACGATGTCAACAAATGACAGTCTCCTGGAGCAAAATTATGCACATCCATTATACCAGTGACTGCGTGACAGTGAAATACATACAGAGGGCCTATAGATATACATAGCTCAACATAGGGCAGTATGGACATCAAAACAATGATCAAGAGTTACCATTTCGAAGGCTTATCTTGCGCCTTTACCTACAGCAAAGTACAAAGACTTAATGAGCTTGTGCAAAAGCAATATTATTATATTATTACACTCACAGGCACAATTAACCGCCCACCTTTATCATTAGTGTTTGTTTACGTTACCAAGCAGTGTGTTGTATGTACGTGATTGCGAGGTACACCTTTAGAACCAATCTTGGGTGACTTGCCAGCCATAAGAACTGACAGTAGCTTCGCCTTCAGGGGCCTTACTCCCAAAAACGATTCGAATTTGATTTTGTTTTCGATTCGAACTCGATTTAAAACCTTACTCCCGAACCAATTCGAATCGTAAACAAGATCGACATACGTTCGAGTATTATCAGAAGTCTTTGGTTAGTAAGTTTTATGTGGTTGAATGTTTTTACGTCTCTATCACTTTCCCACGTAAAAAACGATACCCGAGTGCTTTATTTACACTAAACAAACAAAAACTTATGCGAAAACATGATTTATTATTATTTCTGGGAATACAGTGTGTTACCGAACCACAACTTGTATATTTCGGCAGCTACTACGACACGCTCTACTGACGACGAGGAGTAATTGCATTCTTAATCCGTTCCCCACAAATAAATAATAAATCTTTTTGTTAATTGCTGTCAATTTTTTTTGTTGTTTTCTGGTTTGGGGCTGATGAGACATATGGCCTTAAATAATTAGTAGCGCAACGGAATGCTTCTGCATCCCGCACTGGTGGTGGGGTTGCAGCCTTTATCAGAAATGGACGAAAGGCTGTTATTTGTAATGGATTTTAACTGATATATGTGTCGGAGAATCATAGTTCTCGTTGACATCGTCATCAGTGGTTGCGGGCTTAGTGGGCGTCATCAGGGTAAAATGCACAAAACACAATTATCACTGCTTCAGACTATTTCAATTTAGATTTAAACAATATTTCGTCTCTTCACAATAACGTCAATAATTAACAGTTAATACCGAGCAGCGGGTTCAGGGCACCGATCTTACTTTAAGTTAACTTTTTACGCTCCCAACTCGATCTGTCGCCATTATCCAAAAAAGAATGTGTCGCCAAAAACAGTCGACCTTCCTGAAAATTAAAGATGGCGCCTCGACCCCCCTCGAGGCACATGCTCTGCTCTGATTGGTCGTTACGTGAATTACAATATTCATAACTTTTATTAGTTAGTAAGGTTTTTAAATTATAGAAACATTTAACAAATCAAATTAAATTAAGAATTTTAAAAGTAATTACAACGTAAACAAGTAATATTGTGCGTTATATGCAAACAATAATCTTAGCTTCCTCGGACATAATAATATGTATAATTATAGTATTAGCTAAATTGTCAATTGACTGCACAAAACTTCTCCAACCGGCAGCATTAGCCACTTAAGCTTCCACTCTCTTTTCCTCTATTCTTATGAGTCGTTGTCGCTCTAAAAGCAGTTGGTCCTGCTGGGTCTGCAACCGTCGCGTCGAGGTCTGACGCGTGGACTACGTCTTGGAGCAGTAATCACATGACAATAAAGGTTTAGTTGAGATTAATTTGTCAAATACTTACAGTTTATTAAGATTATAACGTGCCGACAAGATTGCACAATCATTTTAAAATCAGCATTAGATAAAACCTACTTAATGAACCAATTTAATCTAATTAAATCCTAATTGTAGCACCAAAGATAGCCAACCACTATAGTTCCTATCACAGTTTTATTGAAATATGCTCATTTGATTATAATTAATTTGTTTTAAAAACACTTAGGTATTCTTAATTTTAGTTTTGACTCAATTTTTAATAGTTTGTCCTTCTTTAAAGTTTTATTTATGGTTTAAAAGTAGTTTCCACTATGGTCGACCATGTGTATGAGGTACATGCTTATCAGCACCTTTATGTTTGCAATATTACAAATAAGCGAAACTACATGTTGGTGGTTGGTGGTTTGGAATACTAATAAATAGTTTTTACAAGTCAGCTTTTTGTACTTTAAATAAAATCATTAGTACTATAAAAAATTTGTTTATTCACGACAAATTAGCACTTTACCAAAAATTAAAAAATAAACACAAAAAAGTGAGACTTAATGAGTCTTTTGTTGCCTTCTACTCCTCCACAGAGTTTCGACAAGACGTTGGCGCGCTACTTGCCCCTGTCGTAATTCATCGTTGTGTGATGATGTTGTTGGCTGGATATCGTTGACTGCAGGGTTTAGCTGGGGTGTTTCTCTCAACTTCTGTTGTGTCAGGTGTTGTACAAGTTATGCAGTACGCAACATGCATTTATGATCTTGAATGCACTCTGTGGATTATAATGTATCACCCTGTGACGCAATAAACATCTCTATCTAGCTTTCAAGAGCCCTATTGTTCGTTCCACTGTTTCTGGCAGAGCAAAGTTTTTGTGTATAATAATCTTCAGGAGATCCAGCTTGTGCATTTACAATAGGTGTCATCATGTAAGTTCTTTGAGCATAACCAGAATCACCTGAAAAAAGAGGTTTCTATGTTAATTCCACCTACTTAATAATCTACTGGTATGATTTAAGATTGGTATTGTAATTTAGTTTACCTAATAAATATACAGTTTCTCTCCCTTCTTATTAATCCTAATAAATGTGTCTTTCCCGGGTGGCCGAAATACAGCAGCAGTCCCAGTGGAGGACCCAGTAGCGAGGCAAACCTGCCGCCGCTTCAGTGGCGCTTGGGCCCGGCCCCGATGGGGTCGGTTGGCTGACGTCGCCATCACCAAGGGGACGTATGCTCGAGCCGTCCACGATGTGTCCCCTTTTCTGGGACACGTCATAAAGTTGAATGGAGAGAATGGCCGACGCGCCGGATCTGCACGAGTTCCGCAGCCCGGTTTCTTGAACTTGTCGAAGGTTGCGAAGGGCCAGAACTTGTCGAAGGTCCCGAAGGGCCATAACTTGTCGGAGGTCCCGAAGGGCGGGAACTTGTCGAAGGTCCCGAAGCGCCAGAACTTGTCGAAGGTCCCGAAGGGCCATAACTTGCCGAAGAGCCAGGAGCTATCGAAAAACCAGGAAGCTCTTCGTAATCTTCGCCAAAGATATTAAGCAAGTTTTCAAGCACTTCATCAGTGTAACTTGCCATCGTTCACTTAGAACCACACAAGACACTAAACATAAACCAATCGCAGGCTTAAATCGAGTTACATGCATGGGCCCAAAATAATCTACAGCTGCTGCGGTAAAGAGCAGCTGGTTTTGGGCTTGCCTTTCAGCTGGTAAGTTGCCTTGGGGGATTTTGGTAGGTATCCCCTTGTAGGTCCGATACCATTGGCATTTATTGCAAATAAAGCGTATAACACTGCGCAGTCCTATGATATCATATCTTTGTCCGAGTTTATTCATGACGGTTTGATGATTGCCATGATTGAATGTTTTGTGCGGGTGATGCACCAACAGCTGCGTGAAGCCTTCTTTGGCATGTAGGGCTGGCAGGTTGTGCTCGTCTTTTGTTCTGCTATCCAAGCATAGGGATTCCGTTGCGCTCGACTTTCACGGAGAGTTTGTAGAACGGTGACTTCTTCGGCGGTCGTCGTCCAGCCTTTATTGTAGTGATGTCTTCGGCAAACGAGCTATACTGACTTCTTCTGACAAGCAATAACTCTGCTAGTTTTATGTGACTTGGTGCGAGTTCGTTTCTCGTGATTCTTTTGAGTAGTTTGGCTTTAAATACCTCAGCAGCACGCACTAATCGAATGTATTTTGAGAAACGTTCTATTTTAGATAAGTAGTCGCTAATACTGTTACTGATGGTCACGTGAACTTGTTTCAACGTTTCTTCTTCTTTCTTCCCCTGAAGGGGGTAAACGGCGCCTCGATTTGTTTTTCTTTTGGCCAAGCGTCGGGGTCGTTTTTAATGAACTATCAAGACAATCCAAGCTAATACAGTTTTAGAGTCGGACCAATAATTACTTTTTACTATTTTATAATCAGACTCGCGTCTGACCGATTCAGCTAATCGACTGCCCAACACAGCGGCTTGAAGCTCTAAGCGTGGTACCGATATGGATTTCAACGGGGGCTACCTTAGCCTTGCCTACTACTAATCGCGACGTTTTAATACCGTCTGGCCCTGAACTGACGAAGTATATCGCGGCGGAATAAACTTTTTCACTTGCGTCACAAAAAAGTGTAACTCCCCCTCGCCAGAGGGTGACGCGGGTAGGTAGCGTTCTACTTCTAACTCTTTTAACAGCTATAAATTGTTTATAAATGACAATCATGTCACGCGATGCTCTTTTGTGATGGGATCGTCCCAATCAATGCCACTGCGCCATATTTCTTGTATGAGACATTTACCTATCATCGTAATCGGTGATACCAAGCCCAGTGGGTCGAATACTGATATGACCGCGCTGGTCACTTGCCGTTTTGTATGTAAAGGCGTTTGGGTAATACACGAAGAGGATTACTACTGCTAGTTGTAGCTACTCCTTCTATAATGCTACCACTTTGGTATCGCTCTATTAATAAACGAATCATGCGCAATTGAAAATCGGCAAATTTTAGCTTTTGCATATC
Organism: Lithophane socia; assembly: GCA_947522985.1. NCBI lineage: Eukaryota > Metazoa > Arthropoda > Insecta > Lepidoptera > Noctuidae > Lithophane > Lithophane socia. The sequence goes on from OX383280.1 coordinate 6,343,185, forward strand.
TTTTAAATGCCGGAAACAAAAAACGCATTTAAAAGATGCTTATGTAATATGTGAAAAAATAACTTTATATACCATTTAATATAATACTCTTACGTTTGCACTGCAGTGATGATAATAACATATCTGAAAGAAAGAAAGTAAGAAAATACGTTTATTTGCGGTAAACATGACGCAAAAAAAAGAAAACAAACCCAAAGAAAAAAATAAGAAAAGGTTGGGGGAAACATGCGTCACATCCACGCAAAACGGCTATCGCTCAGCATTATGCTGCGACCCTATTGTTACGTGATACATCACTATTGAGCAATGCAATATGACACACCACTAGTGACTTCCGTATCCGCCCTCTCTGTCTAAAGGCGTCGAGCAGGCAGTCCACATTTTCTGTCTCTGTATTATAAATCATACATTTAATAAAGAAGACTACGTACCGTGGTGAGTTATCTTATTTCATCGATTACCCGAAGACGTCCAGTAGCCGCTCCGCTATTCAGTTGCCAAAGCCGCAACCTTACATGGTGTCAGAAGAAACGTATCCGCTAATAACAAAATGGCCGGGGACGATAAAAAGCCACCACCGTCAACATCCAAAGTGATCAACAGTCATCTTCCGCCGCTTGATTTAAACAATTCAAACATGCCATTAGCATGGAAAAACTGGCTAACACAATTCAAAATTTATCTGCGGGCAAACAACCTAGAAAGTGAAAGTGACGCAAGAAAAGTAGCCATTCTTTTGCATTTCATCGGGCCAGACGCACTTACGACGTTTTATTCGTTTAACTTGGATATCGATACCATAAGTCTTTCAACACTGACAGAGAAATTCGACTCACATTTCCTGCCGCAAATCAATGTGACGATGGAACGCCACAGACTAATTAATAGGCGCCAGGGCTCCAACGAATCCATTGATAATTACACTACAGACTTGAGGAACATCGCCAAACAGTGTGAATTCAAATCACTCGAAGACAGCATCTTACGGGATATTTTCAGTTTAAACCTGAACGCCAGCAATCAGTACATCAAAGAAAAAATACTGACTGAGAAACCAGACACGTTGGACAAAGCAGTAATGCTAGCAAAAAGCATGGAAGCAACAAGGATACAGGCTAAAACTTTGGAAGAACCACTCATAGGCCAGGTCTCCAAATCTTCTCGTCGAAGCAAAGACAAGTTTAAGCCAGGACCTAAACGTTATCAGTCGCAGTCGACAGCTACTGATAATGCCACTTGCAGCAGGTGCGGTCAAATCCATAAGTTCAAATGTCCAGCAAAAGGAGTTAAATGTAAAAAGTGCGGGAAGTATAATCATTTTGCACAAGTTTGTAAAAGTGTAAATAATATTAATGTTGATAAGTCTCAAAGTAATAATAGAGGTTGTGACAATAACAAACTTTTTGTAGGCACAATTAGTGTGAACATGGTCAATACACGGTCATGGAAAGCCGAATTGTCGATTCACAATCAAAATGTAGATTTCATTCTTGACACAGGTGCAGATGCCAATATCCTTTCAATACAAACTTCCAAAATACTAAACATTCCAACCGACTTGATACAAGAAAGTAGTCATAGGCTATCTTCATTCAGTGGTGACATCATACCAACTATTGGACAATGCAACTTGCCTGTCAAACATAACAACTACAGTTAAACCGTCAACTTTTACATTGTCGACTTAAATTGTCAAAACATTATAGGTAGGGAGGGACCCATGCAAATTGCTTAACTTGATAAAATTAGTACATAAAGTTGAATTTCTACCAAAGCTTCCAACCGACTTATCAGATGGTATAGGGTGTATCACAGATTTAGAAGTCGAGCTCAAACTGAAGCCAGATGCCACTCCAACCGTCGCAGCTTGCAGACGAATCCCTTTTCAATTACGGGAACCTCTCAAAAAAGAACTGGAGGAGCTGGAGAAACAAAATATCATACAGAGAGTTGAAGAACCAACAGAATGGGTAAGTCCTATTGTACTGACTACTAAGAAAGATGGTAAAATCAGACTCCGTATTGATCCAAACAAACTTAATGAAGCCATCATGAGACCTCATTACCCATTTCCAACTTTAGATGAAATAAAATCTGAACTTTCCGGGTCAAAGTATTTCACAACCTTAGATGCAAACAAGGGCTTCTGGATGTTGAAGTTATCGGAGGAGTCCTCCAAGCTGTGCACATTTATAACGCCAAACCTTTAATATCACTAAACCTTTATAGTAATATATATAGTAATAGTAATAGTCCATTTGAGCATTTCACTATGAAAGATTTCTGGCGCCGAACTAATACCGAAAGGTAGGCGTGTGAACTTAAATCTACCAAAAGGCGTTATAAATGAGCACAATACTATATTGCAAAAAGTCATAGACAGAGCTCGTTCCATAAACTTAAAATTCAACAATGATAAGTCAAAAATCTGTGCTACTGAAGTCAAGTATTTAGGACACATTTTTGGTCAGGATGGAGTTAGAGTTGATCCCTCTAAAGTCGAATCAATTACAAACATGCCCAGTCCAACCAATGTCACAGAACTTCAGAGATTTCCAGGTATGGTAAATTATCTAAGTCCTTTCATCAAGAATTTATCACAAGAAATTTCACATCTCAGGCAATTGTTAGGAAACAAAAATGAATGGATCTGGACACAAATGCATAACTTAGAGTTCATTAAAGTCAAGAATCTAATAAGCTCATCACCAGTTCTCACATATTATGACCCTAACAAAGAATTAACATTGTCTGTAGATGCATCCAAAGATGCACTGGGAGCTGTTATTTTACACGAGAAACAGCCCATAGCTTATGCATCAGCATCTCTTAGTACTTGCCAGCAAAATTATTCTCAGATCGAAAAGGAACTCTTGACTGTTCTATTTGGCTGTACAAAATTTCATCAGTACATTTATGGTAGAAAAGTAACTGTAGAAACAGACCATAAACCACTTATCACCTTATTTAAAAAGCCACTTTTTGATACTCCAGCTAGGCTGCAGAGAATCATGATGAGGCTCCAACCCTATGATCTAAATGTGCTGTACAAACCAGGTAGATACCTCTACATTGCAGACACACTTACACCTATGCAAGACAGAGCCCCAGCGCTGGTTTTCAGCGACAGCCGGCGCTGACGTAATGACGTCGACCGGTGCGGCACGGGTAAACTACTATTAGGACGCTGTACCAGTACAGCGCACTGTAATAAAAATAAAATAAAAAATTTGAAATAAGCACAGTCAGTTCAGTTATATTGAGACTACAATTCGGATATGATGGATCGTAAAAAGATAATTAGAAAATACACAAAGTTACTTGTTCCACTTTAGTAGAAGAATTAACCCTTAATTTGGCAACGAAAAAAAAGTAAGAAATACATACATTTAATTATTGTAAGGCTTTAGGGGTGTGCTAAATAAAGAGCCTCGAAAAAATGTAAAAATAAATCCTGAGTTGCCCACTGTTGGGAAAATTCGTTTCCGTCACAGCAGACATTACCAATGACTTAACGATGAACGTGTAGATTTGCATGTCCGCTGTGGTGGACAGTGCCAAATTATGGAAAAATAAAAAACGTTAGTATTATTATGTTTATTTTATTAAAATAAGCAAATACAAAAATGAAAAATGCAGAAATTGACCTGAAAATGTTATTTAACTTGGTGTGAAAATTTAAAAAACAATTTCTCGGGGTTTTGCCTGTTACAAAGCATAATCTTGTATTGCATTTTATGCAATATACGACGGTTTTCTTTTGGCAGTATCTGCAACGACCTTCGTCCATCGTTGAAATGGCCTATGTTGTCATATTTGACTGGACTCGATGGGCGAGCTACATGTGGTTTGCTTACTTTTGCTGTCTCAGTTTTATTTCTTTTGGCACATCTATTTGCCTTCAACAATATTTCATAAACATCGTATCTGAATGCTTTTAGAGGTATTTTAGCTTTCGCGTTACTTGAATGCTTACGGCGGTAGACTAACCAAGCGTTATTCACACATATGTCGAGCATTTGTGAAAATATAGCTAAATACCATCTCCTGCTCTTAAATGGTGTTTTATATAGTGAGATGAGCATGTCAGCAAGATCAACACCTCCCATATGTTTATTGTATTGGCGCACAATCTGTGGACATTTGACGTCGATCTTGCATTTTGCGTCCTTACAATATCTGCGGATTTTTTCTACAGGCTCACTTGCCACAAAAGAACTAATGAATGTAACGTAGGCATGTCGATTTAAAATCGATTAATCGAAAAATCGATTATTTAGAGTAATATAATCGATTTTTCAGATCGATTTTGAACCCTACATCGATTCAATGAATGGATTCATAAACCTCTCGAATCGGACCGATCCATTCAAAGAACTAGCGAGAATATTCCTCAATTGGCTGCGGTATTTAGTTTTTTTAATTTTTTGCTGTTGTCGGACGCAAAAGCAACTGGTAGTACTTGGTCAATAATTTGAACGCATCATAGAGTAAATATTTATGAACGCTTCCGAAGGTGGTGTTACTTGCGTTAAGAAAACATTTTATTTTTCTATCCGGCTGTCAAACCTAACCTATCTATTCTTGTGAGTGAGTTTATTTATAAAAAATATACTGTGGATAAATATTATTTTTACTGAAAAAATTTATAGTAATGAAATAAATAATATCGTGTTCATATAGCATTTATTTTAATTTGAAAAATAGTAAGTGATTAGATTGATTGTAATCGATTTATCGAGAAATGTGCGTTTGCGTTGCAGTTTGCATTATTGTTAAAGTATTGTTATTCTTTTTAGCCTAAAATGTCAACTAAAAGTGATACATGGTATCACTTTGTAAAAAAGGGATCAAGTGGCGTATGCAAGTATTGTCATGTCGAAGTTAAAACATGCGGGAATACAACAAACTTACGCAACCATTTATTACGAAGACATCCAGCTATTAAGTCCGTAAGTCAACGAAAACTGGTGGTGGCAAATGATGGTATTGGTGTTGGTGACGACAAAAAAAAAACTGGAGTGTGTACCCGTACCTTTTCCTTACAATACAACATATGCCTTTTTTATTAATGCATGCTTGTTTGAAAATTGTATATTCTTGCATTTTTTTATCCTTTTATTGTATTTATTTTGTAATTTGAAATAATAATAGAATACAAAAACATAATCCTTTTCAGACAAATGAAGATATTGCTACTACGTCGACATCAAAGGAAAAATTTGGCATAAATGATGCTTTGAGTTTGACCATTTCAAAAGAGTACTATGATTCTGACTTAGAAAGTATAGCTTCATCATCAGTATCACTGAAAAAATCAAAACTTAATCAGCTAACTATGGATTCATGTGTTGATAATATTAACGCATTTAGTGGTGAGAATTTTTGTTATCTACGTAATGAATTACTTACTTTGTTGATTATGGTCATGGTATATTTATGAGCGGTGATAATGTATACCTTTGATTTCTTTTTCCAGTAAACGGAAAGAAGTATGGACAACTAAATAATGCTATCATGTTAATGATTTGCAAGGATACGTTGCCATTAAATACAGTTGAAAAAGAAGGTTTCACATACTTAATGAAAACAGCAGTGCCTTTATATAAGCTTCCTTCACGGCAGACAATTACACAAATGATAGATGACAAATATGATGTTCTTTCTTTGCAATTTAGAGAAAAGCTCTTAGAAGTAGAGTCAATATGTTTAACTACGGATATATGGACAGATACACATAATACTAGAAGCTACATGGGTTTAACTGGACATTTTATACATGAAAGTGAACTGATTAGTATAAATTTTGGTGTGTCCCATTTAACTGAGCCCCATAATTCTGATTATTTATGTCAAATATTAATAACAATGACTGAAAAATGGGGTATAACCCCAGAAAAAGTTGCAGCAGTTGTTACTGATAATGGTGCGAATATCGTCAAGGCCGTAATAATTGCATTTGGCAAACAAAAACACTTATGGTGTTTCGCCCACACTTTGAATTTAGTAGCTCAAAAACCTTTTGAAGAAAAATCTGGTATTGAAAGTGCCAAACAGTTACTAAATACTGTAAAGGATATAACTAGATACTGTAAACAAAATGTAAATGTAGCTGATGCTCTTCGTAAAGCGCAAAATGATAAAGCAGTACCACTCAAATTGATTCAGTCAGTTTGCACACGATGGAATTCAATTTACTATCAGCTAGTTCGGTTTGTAAAGTTATCTGAGTTACTTGCCCCGATATTACTCAATTACCCGAAAGCTCCACCTATGTTAACAGCCAGTCAACTGGATGGTATTAAAGATCTTATAAATATTTTAAAACCTATGGAAGCTGTGACGAAAGAAGTATCCGTAGAGAAATTTGTAACGTCAAGCAAAATTATACCAATAGTTTCCTGTCTTTTGAAAACATACAGTACAATGAAGACGGAAACAGATGTCGGTGCTGCAACCAAAAATTTAATATTGGAAGAATTAAAAAAGAGATTTGGTACAGTGGAACAAGTACATGTGTTAGCTATCACCACACTACTGGATCCAAGATTCAAGAAAATTCATTTTTCTGACAGAATAGCATGCTCCAGAGCTATTGATAAAATTAATAGTATGATTGTAGCTTCAAAAAAACAATTGGAGAATAAATTAAGTAATGAAGATTCAGAGAATAATTTGGAATGCCAGCTGAAGGAAGCAGAAGAATCTAACATTTGGGAATTCCATAACATATTAGTAAAAAATCAGCTACAATTATTTCAAGCAGAAACTGAAGGACAAGGTTTACAAGACGAATTGAAACATTATTTAACACAGCCTGTCGTCGACTTTAAAACGACGGCTCCTATTACATATTGGTATCACCAAAGAAATTCGTTGTACAGCTCAATAACGCCGATTGCCAACAAATACTTTTGCATAGTTGGAACATCTGTTCCATGTGAAAGGCTTTTTTCTGTTGCGGGAAATATTGCTACTGACGAAAGGAGTCGTTTAGATCCTGAGCGATTAATTTTTTTAAAGTCACTCGACTTAAAATACTGGGAAATATAATTTCTTGTTAAATTTGTATTTAGCTTTAATAAAATTTTATAAACTTAAAATTTGATTAATTTATTAACCGACTAGAAATTTACACTGCCACATTAGTTTAGTGGTCGCAAGCACTACTGCTGAGCAAAAGATCCTGGGTTCGATTCCCACCTCTACCTATTCTTTCGAAGGAATATAGGCGTGATATTATGTTTATTAATTTAATAATACTTCTATCCAATTACTTGTATTTGCAGTAAATGGTCATCAATAATGTCCTGTATCTTTATTAGGCAATTAGTCATGTTTGAAATTGGCTCGATTAATCGAAAATCGATCTTTTAATGCTCGATTTAAACAAGAATCGATTCTAGTATGTCCGATTTGAATCGAATCGGAGATCGATATTTTTTAAAATGAATCGACATGCCTAATGTAACGGCCTTATTGTCATTCCAGCGAACTATTGCTAAGCGATTTTGGTTACAAACGGCTTGTACAAAATGACCTCTGGGTTTCTTTTTCATAGCCTTATCAGTAAGCAGAACAGTTTCTGCTCCTCTAAGGCGATTGCCTCGGATAGTACCTAAAGCAAAGATGCCATAATGTTCCCGAAGAATGAAAAATAACTCCGGCGATGAAAAAAAGTTATCACAAAACACGAATGCCGGTTTATGGTGAATGCTTTGACATAAAGCTATGACGACCTGAGCGCCAAAACCAAGGGACGATTCCTCTTCGGTAAACGTATGGTAACGGAACGTATCGTCACCTCCATATAGGACAAAGTCATAAATTATGCCTGAAACGCCGGCTCGTACATAATTTTTAAATCCCCATTTATTTGGTTTATCCTTCATGTATTTGTATGAAAACGATACGTCGGGCAAATATACAGGTGAGACTTGTACTAAATCTATTTTTTTGGTTTTGGCGAAACACACAGTTAACTACAAATGAAATCGTTGATTTAATCAATGATTTAGCTTCAGATGATGAAGTGACTGCAGCTGACATATACAACGACCCTCCAGGTAATGGAATTGTGTCAGATTCTGACTCGGGGGACGAAACAAATGTTACATTTGAAAATTTATCACGTCGTCAACTTTTGGCACCCGCTGAACTAAAACTAAGTGGAACAAACATCAGTGATGGCAGCGACTCGGAAGAAGAAGTTTCACACCCAAGCACGTGAAGCCAGTCACAGTCTTTATCAACCCGTAAGCGGGGACGGCCATCGCGATCTATAGATAATCCAACGCTTCTACCTCCACCGCGGCCTCTACCGCCTAAGGCAGCCCGAAAATGGGTGAAGAGAGACTTACCCCAACATCATGATGAGTGGATCCCACCCTTCCCAAGATCAGTAATTACCTTGTCCGATGCTTCAGAACCAGTCGATTTCTTTGAATTGTTTTTTAGCCACGAAGTTATCATGCACATTGTCCGTCACTCTGTTATTTATGCAGTACAAAAAGGAAACCCAGGATTTACCCTCTCTGATAGTGACATTTATTGTTTCATTGGCATTTTGATATTGACTGGGTATTCTCCACTGCCGCGACGTCGGATGTATTGGGAAAGTAACGAAGATACACACAATATCTTGGTGGCGAAATCCATGCGGAGAAACCGATTCGAAGAAATTCTTCGATATTTTCATGTGGCCGACAATACCAACCTTTGCCCTAATGACAAAATGGCTAAAGTCCGCCCTCTTTTTGATTTACTGAATAAGAAGTTTCTGCAATATGCTGTAATCGAAAAGGACATCAGCATAGACGAATCTATGATACCTTACTATGGTAGACACGGTTGTAAGCAGCATATCAGGGGAAAGCCTATTAGATTTGGCTTCAAGACGTGGATTGCGGCCTTGCGCTTAGGATATTGCTTATACGCCGACCCGTATCAAGGCCGCTATGAAACATATAGTACTGGGTTAGGACAATATGTTGTGCAAAAACTAATGACTGAGATTCAGAACATCTACGAAGAAACAAGATTCTCAGTTTTCATCGACAACTTCTTCACAGGATTACCGTTGATGACAGCAATGAAAGAAAAAAATATATTAGTTCGTGGTAATCGTACTGAGAAGTGTCCTTTGAAAGATGAGAAGTCGTGCAAGAAGGAACAGCGAGGTTACCATGATAGTCGGCTGGATCTAAACAGCGGCATTTGTGCAGTACGCTGGAATGATAACAGTGTAGTAACTCTGTTATCCAGTGAATACGGCGTGGAGCCTATACGAACTGCAAGGAGATACTCAGCTGCGCAAAAACAAAGAGTAAATGTGCCACAACCCAACATTGTATACCAATACAATCGTTTTATGGGAGGGGTTGATCGGTTGGATGCAAATATCGGTACTTATCGAATAGCAATGAGGGGCAAAAAGTGGTATATTCCCTTGCTTTTCTGGTTGGTAGATGTTGCGGTCAACAATGCTACCCTGCTAGCTCGCAATTTCTCTAAAGATATAGATATAGATATACGCTCGAATTTCGACGTAGCATTGCCCGAACCTTACTTCAAAAGTATGGCAATGATAAACAGCGTCCGGGACCTAGCAAACGGGTATCTACGAACGGGAATACCTACTTGAGTGCGAAAGCCGTATCATCGAATTTTGTTTCTTCGAAAACCTTTCAATGACATCTCTATACTGCGACGCCTTGATAAATCGACGTCTTGTTACTGCGATATTTCGTTACATCGAAAAACTGTACTGCGAACGATTTTACTGCGTAAATATCATACTGCGAAGCCTTGTTCAATCGATGTCTCGTTACTGTGATGTTACTTAGGAAAACTTACTTCGCACGACCTTATGGCGATAACCAAGTACATCGATTTTCTTTTCCAAAACAATACCTATGTACATTTTTAACATTTCTTTAAAAGCAGAGAGCGCCATCTGTCATGAATATATCAGTGTTAAAGTAAAGATTGTAGATCATTGCAAAGTTCGTCTGAATTTATTTGTAGCTATAAATGATTAAACTTTTGGTAAATAGATTAACAACAAATTGTTCCTTGTTATTTATTGATTAACGACAAAATAAAGGTACAACAATGTACAATCACATAAAGTAAATCATTAGAAATAAATATTATCAACGTTAAACGAAATTAGCTACGCACAGTACATCTGCACTAACAAATTATTTACAATTCGGTATTGTTTGCCACACCTCTTAAAAACGTAAGTAAATCCATAGTATGCCTTTTTTCGCACAGTTTCGAAAGTGCATGTGAACGATCTCTCTATCATCTTTTTTCGGGGCGGTGTCCTCGGAATACACGATAAGGCTTTTTCAATGGCGTGGTTGGTAGCAGTTTGCTCTTTCATCATATCCCGAATAGTTTCATATAGGCCATGTCGATTATTATTTAATAGACTATTCCACCTACGATGCCATGCCTCTACTTTATTTTGGGTTCTGGGCAATCGCAGTTCATTGTTCGTATTTATAGACCACAATAAGGAATATGCATGTATTTTTTTTATATTTTTATTCGATAGTTTACATCAAAAAAATTTGACGGCAAAAAAGCAATTTAAAGTAGTTAAAAAAATGTTTAAAAATATCCAACCGATCCGGGCTATTTAAACGCCCTCCATTTGGCGCGCTTGGTGTGGTGACGTCACAGTTCGTGAAAACAGACAAGCAACTGTCAATTCAACGTCAAAAACTCCTTTTTCTATGAGCGTTTGACATTGACTTGACACCTGTTGATTGACTTGACATTTTGATTGTTATTCCGGATTGTTACGTCACATCCGCTCTTAGCCTTTTCAAGTATTTGAATTACCCACAGTTTTTTGGGACTTTTTAAAAATTAATTTCTCGCTCAAAAAGAAATTTTATTCAAAAATATTGATGGAGGCATAATTCTGAAGTAACATAGTTTATAGAAAAAAATATTTGACCCATATTTGAATCACATGCATATTCCCTATTGAGGGGGGAACATTGGGGAAGATCTTGAAATGGAGACTGAAGTACTATGACTGGCTCGGCACATAAGTTTTCCCAAAACATAGAACGTAGAAACCACTCTGTAATGCTTCTCGCTTCTTCTGGTAGTACACTTTCTTTAAGAGTTTTGAATGCGTCAGGAATTTCTGCAGGCGGAAGATAGGCCAGAGCAATTAAGTATCTTAATTTCAGTGAGAAATCACTGTCACTGCCATAGTGCGAAGCTAACCCAGATCGTTGGATTTGCCTCCAAACATTTTGACCAAGGTGGAATAAACAACCTTGATGATGAGCATCAGGGAAATCAATCCTGATCACGTTTATGATTGCAATCTCGAAATCTGTTACAATATGCTGTGGATTCAAATCATATTCATATTCTGCAGCATATAATCTGAGTTCACTTAAAAAAGCCAAATAGCTCTCCTCTGTTTTGTCGGTCAACAGACAGTAAACCAACGGTACTGACTTTTTGGTTTTATCATCATGTCCAACTATAGCGTGAATAGAATAAATCTGACGAAACAAGGCCGGACAAGTTTTAAAAGTTCCGTCCATCAACCAAACTGATGAATCAGAAAGTATCTTGATATTTTGTTTAGTGCAAAATAACAGCAAGCGGTTTTTATCACCGAATTTAGTGTCACGAGCCAAAAATCGTTCTCCTTCGACGAAAGCATATGCAGACGGTACTTCAATTTCATCTATAGTCTGCGGTTCTTTAGGCTTATGTTTCCTCCTGACACGATGTATTATTTGCCTCAAAGCATTTTTATTCGGCAGACCAGATGCACTTGTACTGGGAACAGCCTCCTTTGCCTGAATGATCTGTACAGGTGTCATCGAAGTGGTAGCCGCAGCATGTTTTAACTTGTTTTTAAATGATATTGATTGCAACAATGAAGCATTAGGAGCGTGAGAGTGTTCAGTCATATTTTTAATTACCGAATGCCCGTTACCTGTACAAAATTCGGTCGTCATAGTACTTGAACACTGCTTCCTTTGCTTAAGCACACAACACCAATAACATTTGTCATTCACATTTTTATTCAAACAAAACTCATATCCACTAATAATCAGTATGTCATTTCCGCGCCTCGATTTTTCTATGATAACAGAGTCAGTCATTTTAGCAATAAACAATTATCAGTGAACTCTTCTATAACACAAAACGAATAACGCTATACAAAGGCAATTATATTTCATTATATTTCCTGTCATTACAATTTTTAATCTACCCACATATTGTTCCCCAGCAACCTCAAGCGCCTGATATATTAATTATACCAAAAAAACCTCGCATTCCTGTATTGCTGACGAATTTTGCACAGGCTCTCTGCTTTTAAAGAAATGTTAAAAATGTACATAGGTATTGTTTTGGAAAAGAAAATCGATGTACTTGGTTATCGCCATAAGGTCGTGCGAAGTAAGTTTTCCTAAGTAACATCACAGTAACGAGACATCGATTGAACAAGGCTTCGCAGTATGATATTTACGCAGTAAAGTCGTTCGCAGTACAGTTTTTCGATGTAACGAAATATCGCAGTAACAAGACGTCGATTTATCAAGGCGTCGCAGTATAGAGATGTCGTTGAAAGGTTTTCGAAGAAACAAAATTCGATGATACGGCTTTCGCACTCAAGTAGGTATTCCCTACGAACGTACCTACATCAGTACGAAAACTTAACGCCGAGCACATGATCGGCAAGGCGCCTAGTCGACTGCGATGTGCCTATTGTAAAAGCCTAACAGTCACTTTTTGTCAAAAATGTGAAGTCAATTTACATTCTAAATGTTTCTCTGTATTTCATTCTTAGTTTTTACTATAACTTCCAGTGGATATATGTTATGTATAATAAATAAACTCATTATTATAACATATTTGTTTTAATTCCCTATAACGTATGTAGGATATTTGCCCGTTGTTTCGTTTTCGAACACCTATTTTTTTTTTTAAATACCTACTTTTTTTTATTTTTTTTTACTGAAACTAGTAAATACTAATAAAAGGGTTTATCAACATAAACATATGTGAAAATTATTAAAATCGGAATCCTAAAATAGTTATGGGCATATATGGGTTAAGGTAATATTTATAAACAGGCATAAAAGTAATGTAAAAATTGTTTATTTCGTGTTTTGGTATACCGCTTTTTCCGCAAAAAAGATTATGCACGATTGGTTAAAAGATAAAAAACATAGGTACCTTTCAATATCAAAGCGTATAAACCGGAATTGTACGATACGCCATAAGCATCTCTATGTAAGGTACTCGCTCGACACCATAATGGAAGCTCACGGCCACACAGTGTCAAGGCTCCCTGCATATCATCTGGACTTCAATCCGATATAAAACATTTGGTCGCAGATGGAAAGGTCACGTAACCGAAGAACGTGACCGAAGTGCAGCGTCTGTTGTCTGAAAAATCCGCATCCATCGGGCCTGACGAGTGGCAAAAAGTTGTAGATCATGCCATCAAATAAGAAGACGAATTTATAACATTGGAAGAGGCCATCGACAATAGATTGGACCAATTTGTAATAAACACCAAGGAAGATACATCATCCTCATCAGATAGTTCGAGTCGTGATAGTGATGGTAATACTCGTAGTAGCGACGCTCAGAGTGATATTGGGATAGCAGGAGTGCGGCCTTAAGATAAAGTTTTTTTCTATTGTTTACTACTAATACCTATTTGTTTATTAAATAAATCATACATTTTGAATAACGTGATTCTTGGAAATGTTTGACGTGAATGAATAACGTGTTCAGTAACCTCTTTAAAAATATAAGTATTCGAAATTTAGACGCAGTCTGATTCAATCTTCCAACGTTATAACATCGATTCACCATGAAGCAAGATTTATATCACTTGATGTCAAAGAATACGTCGTCTTGAATGGAAGTTAACAAATGTGCGACTTTACATGTAATATGTTATGTAGCACCTCTTCATTATTAGTACCTAAGACAATATCCTTGTATCCTTTGCCTAGTAAATAAGTCATTTACTAAACTGTCATTTTAGATAGTTAATATTTGTTTATAGTTAATAAGTCATTTACTAAATAACCATTGTTACATTAGATAGTTAATAGTTGTTTACTACATCTTGTTTACACCCTTAGATATAATTTTTCCCTAATTATGTTTAACTATCTCACGAACCTAGCACTATATAAACTAGCACATAAGAAAATCAACACACTTCTATTTCGTAACTCAAGACGTCAACTCAATACACCAATTCTTGTAATTTAGATATAATTATTAAATAAATTTATTTTTTTAAATCAGTTTACTGTTTACCTCGTAACACATGGAAGGAATGGGAAGAATGGAAAGAAGACAGAGTCCTGCCATTGCCGATTTAGATTGGAACTGGTAGAAGTGGAATTACGTAGATGCAACCCCATGATCGCCGAGGACCTGCGCCGACAATGGGGGAAACCAAAAATTCTTTTCGCAATACTACACCCCTTTGCAAAAAAAACGGGCGGTGTACATTATTGGTAATCATTTAGTTGTAAAAAGGTTTTAATAGCCAAACTATGTTACTGGCACTTAATAAAGAGTCTGGGTATGAAAAAAAGTTAATTCTAAATTCTAAACTTGGGTTTAAAAACAATAATAATCCCGTTTTCCATTTGTGACTTTTACTAACATTTTGCAGGTTTGCGGTTAGAAGGTTATCCTGGCAACTAAAACTAAGTTCTCGTTATTTTTAGTAGAATAATTTTTGTTTGTCGCATAATCCAGCCTTATTGTGACTTAAAAGTGATATCTTTGTGTCGATTGTAATGGCAGAAAAAGCAATAAGAGCTAGTAAAATTATAGCGCTGCTGGAAGAGGGGTGTAGCCAAAAAACTATATTCTTATTGATTATAACAAATTACTAGTCATTTATGCTAATGACATAGTAAAAATATTATTATTATCCATACAAAAGCCAATGACTGTTAAGGTGCCCGTTTTTTTTGCAAAGGGGTGTATTTTTGTTTTATTTAGTCGACAGAAATTCAATCCGTATATGCACTATTATCTTGTTAGAGAAAAACAAAATAAGACTGGCCCTGTGGTGTTCTACGCAAAAAGCCATCTGTTAGTCGAGGGAGAAGGCGGTTTTTCCAAAGCGGCCGGTATGTTACGCCATCTGTTGGTCAAGTGAGAGGGCGGAACGGTTCCGCGGCCGCGCAGCAGCGTCACCGGGACACCGTGAGTGCATCACAAGGAACAATACTTACAGAGTGCAGTGTAGACCAAAAATATGTTGTTCGTCGTCATACTAAAATTATTGTAACGAAGAAAGTATTGCGGATTTAAAGGTATACCTTCTTTTTCGTACTTTTCGTTAACCTTAACAAAGTATACAGGGTGTGGCGTAAATAGTGGTCCAACGTTAAGGGGTTGACACGCGATATATTCAGCTATAACATACTACAATTTGTTTTTTTTTTACCATAGGTCTCATTATAAAACATTTTTTTTTTTTTATTTGCACCTCGCCTTACTACTTGGCTCTAATTTCAACAAAAATAACTTTTTTACTGTAAACTGAAAGAGATTATCAGATCTGTAAACTATAATCTTCAGAGAATCATGAGACTTTGGGCGCGAAATCAAGTATATCAAATAGCTCCACATATATCGGGTGTAAAAAGACACTTAACGAAGCCGAAAGCCACTTGTTATTCCCATCATTGTGATCATTTTTTTCTTCTGGACCATACCTGGGAACCTTCTGGTTACGGAGATATTGAAGGTCAAAGTTCCAACTTTTTCAGAGATTGTATACAGAAAGTAAGTTTTAAATGTTCTAAATTAATTTTGAATACCCCCACAAACCCTGAACTGTTGCATGCACCCATAAACACAATACTTTACGTGCGTTACGTTGCGCACTACCGTAAACAGCGATTTTTCACACCAAAAATAAAAGTTGTTTCCCAGTAATTATTTTTATGCTATGTTACTTAATTTGATGTACAGAATGCGTAGCTGACGGCTATGTGATGGGTCTTTTTACACCCTGTATACAAATCTCTGAGTATTTGTTATTTTTGTTTCAGGTAGTCGAATTGATTACGTGGAAACGCGTGAAGACTTCAACTATATTATGTTTTAAAAAAAAATCCCCGAAATGTATTGAACGATTGCTGAAGTATATTTTGAACAAATTAAATATTGAAAAATGTGGTGCAGACTTCGAAAAATCGGTCAAATTGAAAATTAAAATATTTGTGGCAAAATTGAAACAATGCCATCACATCCATGACCGACTGATTAAAAATCATCACAATTGGTTAAATGAGGAGTTAAAAGTTCCGAACATACAAGGAGACCAACAGACACCTACTAGTACTAACAAACCGGTATCAGGACGACCAAAAAAGGATTTTGTGGTCTCGTCGCTGCGTTCTAAACAAAGATCTGTGCAAACTCTTGTGAAAGGTCTTTCTCCGGAACAACTTTCGTTTGCAACTGAATCCAACTTAGTTGTATCAGGAAAACGCAAAGCTGCTAAAGTGATGAAATTAGCCCTTGAGTCATCACCAAGAAGTTTGAAACGAATGCAACAGTCGAAAAACAACAAGCCCTCTTGTACACCATACACACCTGTGGAAGCGCTAGCTCTTATTGTTGACACTAGTATGACAAAAGAAGACTATATAAAAGTACAAAGTACACCGAAAATATTACTGTTTCGGAGATCGAAGCCAGGATTCCTATGCAAAACTTACTTGATCACACAGTCAGAAGATTATTTGAAGTGCAACAATAAGTTATTTCACTTCATCTTCCACCAGAAGTATTCGAAATTTATGTCTACTAAAATAGACAACGTTGACCAGTCGACATTATTTCAACAACCTCAGGTGTACACTTCTTTGAAAACAGTGGTCTTTGAGCACGAACCTGAAGATATAGAAGAGGATAAGGGTTCTCCTTCACTTATCAATAATAATATGTTTGATACATCATAGAAGAATGAGCCTATTTAACTATTTTTGGACTCTAGATGTTCAACGTCGGAAAGACTGGATCTTAAGATGTGCACAACCGATTCCAATCAAAAGAAAAAAAACTAAGGCTCGGCGCAAATGGGCCACCGACCACAGCCACCGGTGGCCAGCGACGGCGACCTAACACACTTTTTAATATATTTTGTATAGACGCGCCGCACACGTGTATCCGGTGGCGGATGCACCACGATTGTAAGTCGTTTCAAAATCTCCAAATGAACATCCGGTGCCAAGGTACCTGAAACAAATAGCAAGTTTTATGTTAAGGTTCCGCTCTGGTGGAAAATTCAATTTTTTTTGGGTTTTTTTATTAATTGCGGCTAAACTGTTATATATAATTATATATTACTAGTTTAAGCTATTTTGCGAACCTAAACAACTATATTTTGTGTAAAGCTGTATCAATTTTTAAGTTTAAACTAGTAAAAGATATAACAGTTTAGCTACAATAAAAAAGAAAACCCCAAAAAATTTGAATTTCCCGTTAGAGCGAGAGGTATCACTTAAATACAGTATTGTTGAATAATAATACGATTTGTTACAGCTGCCACGCTACAACGAAAGTGGAAGAGTCTCCGCGATAGTTTTAACAAGAGAAATTGGGAAGCAAAAGAATAGCGGATCTGGAGCATCAGGCAGGAAAGAATATATTATATTTTAAACAATTGTCTTTTTTGAAACGTCTTAAAAATGTGAGACCTACAACAGATGAAGAGATTAATAAAAATGATGATGAAGAGATAAATAAAAATGATTCAGGACAACAAGAACAAAATGAGGAAGAAACTTATTCTTTAAGCAGTTCCAGGAGAAGGGCAAGGAAAAGGATTATTGATAAAGCAGAAAACGAAATATTGAAACAACTATCAGACAATTTAAAAAATATATATGATAGACCTGAACATGTAGATCCTGACAAAGATTTCTTGATGTCAGTCTTGCCGGATATTAGAACAATTCATGATGATTTTAAAATTGATTTCAACGGTGAAATGTTACAGTTGATACGCATTGCCTGCTGAATTATTTGCAAATGCTAAGAAAAATAGCTATTGTCCCTGTGCGGCAAACGCACCTGCGCGTTCAATAAATATTTCCTATGGTGCTATGAACGCGTATGCGCTTTTGACGAAAATCTACCCAGTGCGGCTGGCCGCATTAGTGCGGCGTTCAAAACTTGTCCAAGTGCGGCACGACGCATCTGTGCGTTTGAAAATTTTCGAGTTTTATGACAGTCATAAAACAATTATTTATATTTGTTTAGATATAATACGCTCAAGTAAAGGTTGTTTCACATGACAGTTGTTTTTGTAACAATTTTTTGTGAAGCACTTTCGGTGCCGAACTCCCGGCTCCCAGGTAGAACGTAAAAAGGGTAAAATGTTAGTTGTTACACACGCCATCTATTGGGATATAAGCGAACTAAGATTTATCGTAATACTAATTTTATGAAGATAATCTAAGGTGATGATGATATATTTATTATAGTCATATAAAAAAATAGTGTATCGTATCAATTTAATTAGTAAAGATCACCCAATATTTTTTTTCAGGTAGTTCGTTCCAATAAATTGTACTACAAAACGTGAGTCAAATTCGCACTTGGCCAGTTTTCTTGACTTTTTTTAATCATTTTGTCACACACACACTTATATAAATGAGTTCACATAAAATATTAGCTTATCGGTATCATCATCATCTGCCTAGCCTTTTCCCAACTATGTTGGGATCGGCTTCCAGTCTAACCGGATGCAGCTGAATATCAGTATTTTACATGGAGCGACTGCCTATCTGACCTCCACAACCCAGTAACTGGGTAATACGATACCCCTTGGTCAGACTGGTTGTCAGACTTTCGTGCTTCTGACGACTCGTAACGACTGTCAAAGATCCACAAATGACAGCCGGGACCAACGGCTTAACGTGCTTTCCGAGGCACGGAGGAGTCTCGATATGTGAAAATGGTCACCCATCCACGGACCAACCCCGGCAAGCTTTAGCTTATTATTATTAGCTTATCGGTATCGGGATTCGTAATAAGTTAAGAATTCAATTATAAGAGTTGAAAATGAAACAGGAAATCAACCGTGGATTATTTTTACTGATTGTTGGTACTTATTGCTAACTTCAAGTTTTGCCTGTCAAAAAGTTTTAATCAGAACGAGAACTTTTGAGATTGCAACGTAAGTTTAAATTGTTCATTTATTTAGAGATTATTTTTTAATTAGTGCTAATGTTATATTATAAGAATTGTTGTTTTATTTTCAGATTACTAAAATACATAAAGAATTATGGGAAACTTATTCAATTGGTGAGTTCATTTGCAATCATTGCGACCTACGAGTACCTACCTACATCTTTTATTACTTATTTTAAAACTTGGTGCAGCAAGTTTAAAAAATAGAACTTTGATAATCTGCAGACAGATTCAAGTAGCTTTTATTATGTTTTACAGACGTGTCCATACATGCGCATCTGATGATCGCGACTATCTGGTATGGATGATGCAATGACTGAAAGCTTCTCAGAATATTTATCTTATTGTGGGGAACTGTTTTACTAACATGGTGTGGCAGCTACTGGAATGTTTTTGAGGCTTTGGGCATACTAAGTGTTTATGGATATTATGTTGTGCAGTCTGCCTGTAATATGCTAATAGATTTTTTTTCTTGCATGGTTTGAGTTTTGTTTTATTGTTTAGCTTCGGTGACTGCAGACGCGGCGCGGCGCCTAATTCTAGAGAGTAAGTATGACTGTTTGATTAGTAATTAGTTGTGAGTTATGGGTGTTCAATTACTTTCATAGCTGTTTAACAATTGGAGGCCTGTGAATAACCTACCTACTTACACATAATGATATCATAGTGACTAGTTTTACTCGCATGGTGTATCCGCTTCACTGTGATGTAAGTTCATGTAACTAAGCTTTGGGCATTTTTAACCAAATAATAGGAAAAATTAAAGTTAATTTTATTATTAACAATTTGTTTTTTTTTTTAGATTCGAGCCGCTGATTCTTGAAGTAGAAAACCAAGAAAATGTGGTGGGACGAAAACAATTTGTAAGTATTGTTTTATTTGCAATTAGTTTGAGTTATAGGTGTTTCAATTTCTGTCTTGCAAGAGGTGTTTAAAGCGTGATTTTTTATTGTACAGGATGACTCAATATTATCCATAGTTAGTTTATACAGTCCCACTACTGGGCTAAATCCTCCTTCCATTCTAGCATACTCTGCTCTACTTCTTGCTAGAATGTAAAATACAAAAAGGAAAAACCCAGCCAACATGAAGGGTTCCGTACCTGCTTGTTTTCAATGAACTTTTATTATTTGTTGTTATAGTAGCATTCGGTGAAAGTTTCAACTGTTTACCTATTACAGTTCATGAAATACAGCCCACTGACAGACGAACGGACAGATAGCGGAGTCTTCGTAATAGGGTTCCATTGGCACCCTTTGGGTACAGAACCCGAAAAAGGAATATGTACATGTTGATGTTTGATGATGCTCTTTTCTTTCAATGTTAGGTCCTGTTATCATGATATCAGTAGATAATATGAACTAACAATTTAAATATTTTACAGGATCACCAATACAGTGGACCGCCGCTCAAGGAGTGAGCAGCTTCGGCAGGAGCGGGCGCTGGTAGCGGGGCTGCTGCGCCTGAGTCTACCGGAGCAGTCTCAGGAGCGGCGGGAACAGTGCCGGCGCCGGGAGCCTATTGGCAAAGGGGAGCTGGCGGAGCTGCTTTCCTCAGCACGGCCTAAGAATGATCATGGAGTTGAATAGACCAATTTAAAATTGTAAAGGCAATTGCCCATTTTTGGCCATGAAGGCACACGAAAAAGATTTATGTCAAAAAAAATTACATAATTAACGTTGAATTATCAACCTAAACATTTTATCATAAGAGGTAGAAATATTTTATCGTAATTAATAGGTTTTAAAATGATAGAACTATAGGGCCAACATAACACCGGCAGGAAAGAGTTGCCATTTTAAAACTAGAAGCCAATTTATATTGTTTATCGATATATTATATATCGATGTATTTAATTTAATTAGCTACCAACAAACAAACTGTTATGTTAGTTTGACCAACAAACAAACTGTGAGATATAATGAAAAATCAGGTGGTGCGTTTGTACTTTATATACAGATAAAGAATATAGTCATAAAGTAAAATCAAATAAATTATTATCGATTAAAATCGATTATCGATTTTTATTTAATTGCACTGGCAACTGCAAAAAGTCATAACTGTCAAACAAACAGCGTTGCCAACTTGACGGATTTTCCGTCAAATCTGGCGGATTCAGGCATGAGTAAAACGGAACAAAACATATGTTAACGGCTGACGGATTTTTTAGCAGAATCTGAATATTACTACTATAACTATTAATACTAACTATTCAGCCTTCAATCGATTAATTTATTTATGATTAAAAACCGTGGCATGTTTAAACTACATTTAATATGTAATGTTATCATCACGTTGGCAGCACCAACTAATGAAATGAACTTATCTGTTAGGAAACGGGGACTTCCCCTTGGCATAAAGAATCAAACATAGTCAGAAGCTAAGAACAAAACGTACGTCAAGTACTCAAGTAGGTATACTGTTTATGTGCCGGTTCGGGTTCACGTACGAATAAGATTTACTAGTCAAGAGTCAGACCGATATTAGTTGGTAATAATTGTTTTAACGTTTGTGTCCTTGTGTATCGATAATTTTTCGGTAAAAATGCCAAAACCGCAATATAAACAAAAGTTTCGCAGTGAGTGGCTTCAAGATAAGTTATTTAAAGATTGGCTTGTTAGAAAAGAAGACGGTTCTGGTTAATCCCTACCAGAATGCAAATTCTGTCGGCGTATGGTGAGTAGCAGTAATAAATATTCAGACTTAAAAGTTCATATTAAGTCGAAAAAGCACGAGAATAATTTAAAGAGGCTGGCACCATCGCGGCAGAAAACAATTGATTTCCCTAAATGGACGAAATATTCTAGCGGATTTTATTGGCGGAAAAAAGAGAAGGAACAACGGATTTCTAACGGATTTTTTTAATAGAGTCGGCGGAATTTCAATATTATTGTTGGCAACACTGCAAACAACAGTCAACAACTCTCGTCTCTCGTCACGAATCTTCTCGGTGCTTGTGTTTATTGTTTTTATTCTGGACTAGCTGACCCGACAGACTTCGTCCTGTCAAAAAGATTTGTAATGTGGCAGTTTTTGTGCCTACGTATTTAAAAAAATTCTCCTGAACAGAACCGTCACCCTGGTGATAGGGCGTTGTGAATAAAAAATAATTAAATAAAACATATATAAGGATTTAAAAGTAAGTAATCGCTTTATTGTTAATCATGTGAATCATAATTATTATTATTATCATTGTAGTGCTTTGTGGTATACGATGTTTTTTGTTTGATTACCTGGCGCATAGATAAACAAATCTGATGGTTTTCCAACACGGGAACAGGCAACATACAATTGACCATGTGAGAAACATGGGTTTTCTAGATTAATACCACAAACACTTAATGATTGCCCCTGGGACTTGTTTATAGTCATAGCAAAAGCAAGCCGCACTGGAAACTGTAGTCGTTTAAACTCAAATGGCACATCAGTCGGAATCATTGGGATGCACGGTATGAGAACATCTTCTCCTTTATACTTTCCTTTGAGTATAGTTGCTTCTATCACATTGTTTAGTAATTTTTTTATCGCTAACCGTGTACCGTTGCAAAGACGCGGTTGGTTGATATTTCGCAACATTATAACCACCGATCCAACCTTTAATTGAAGATTGTGAGGTGGCAATCCTGGCAAATCCAGCGAGTTTAAAAATTCCGGTGGATAGTTGACTACATCATCTTGATTAGTAGCCGAATCAACTGATTTATATATCCTCAATTCGCCTGTAATTTGTTCTTGAATTTTGAAATTTAATTCATTTACATCTATGTTTGTTGCAGC
This sequence comes from Lithophane socia, assembly GCA_947522985.1. Classification (NCBI taxonomy): domain Eukaryota; kingdom Metazoa; phylum Arthropoda; class Insecta; order Lepidoptera; family Noctuidae; genus Lithophane; species Lithophane socia. The sequence goes on from OX383280.1 coordinate 6,366,204, forward strand.
CAGTATAGCTCGTTCGCTCAACCAATCATGGTTTCTGTAATTTTGAGAAACATCTGGAAACACCTTCTGAATAAGTTCATCTTTTGATCGAGTTAACTGACAAAAACTTTGAGGAAAGTTAATGCAGCCAGTCAACATGTCTATAGGAAATTTGCCATTACCAATGTCAATGAGTTGTTTAGAGAATATGTTTCCAGATTGGTCATTTTGCAACTCGACACGCATATTCTTGCTTAAATGAAGTACTTTGACATGTTTCCACAAATTGGAGGACTTTAGACATGCATTGAGTTCATCAGCTGGCGTTGATCGTGGAATCACTGGCAATGTTTGACGAAAATCTCCTGCTAATAAAATCATTGCACCACCAAATCGGTTATTATTGCTCCGTAGATCTTTTAAGGTTCTGTCTAAAGCCTCCAAAGATTTTTTATGTGCCATCGTGCATTCATCCCAAACAATCAATTTACATTGCTGCAAAACCTTTGCCATTGCAGAGTTCTTCGAAACGTTGCAGGTTGGAGTTTCATTGCTTTGCATATTTAATGGCAATTTTAGTGCTGAATGGGCTGTTCGACCACCTTCAAGCAAAGTTGCTGCGATTCCCGACGAAGCGAGTGCAAGTGCAATTTTATTTTGTGAGCGAAATGTTGCTAATATTAATGAAATCAAAAAAGTTTTTCCTGTACCACCAGGTGCATCTAAGAAGTAAATCCCTCCAGTTTCATCATTTGTTACTTTCATAAGAGTTTCAAATACATACTTCTGTTGTTCATTTAACAGTGGAAGATTTGTTTGAATTAATTCTTTCAAAGCGTTGAGATCATACAGTCTTTCTCGATGCAACTCTTGGTTAAAAGCGTCATGCATTGGACGATTGGGCGCGGTCAGGCCTAATTGAATTAATAGTTTGTTTGACATTATCAAGCACATGTCCTCAATTGAAATCAATGCTTCATTGTAAATTTCTTCACTGATTTGTATATTTGGATTTCCCATTCTATTCCGTATTTGATACAAAATATCATCACACATATAATCTTTGTACTTGATCCACAAATCAATTGGGTTTGATGGGAAGCATGTAGATATGATTATAGAAAACAATGTTCGTATTTGATGAGCTTGTGATGATATTACAGCATCATTGAGAGTTTGATCCCAATGAGCGTCATTTTCAAGCAATTGCAAACGTTGACAGGCTTCTCTGTAGGATCCACACAATTCACCATCAACAGTTCGTAACTGTTGGAATGATGTTGGGCCACGTACATTGACTAATAGCAGTCGTAAATAAAAACATTCATCATTGCTTGGATGTACTGAATAAATCCGGCCAATCGCATCGGTGGAATATACATCTGTATATCCTGGAACTGGTTTTCCTTGTTTCCGTCGTATAAATCTCCTTGAGGATTGATTCCAGGTATAATATTTTGGCATTTCAGAATATAGCAATGTTTGTGCGAAATCATCGTTTTGGCATGTCTCAAAAAAACTGGTTAATGTAGTAGATGGTGGCTGAGCAGCTCTTTGTACTGCGTTCTGTGCTGTAAAATACACTCTTTGTCCATTTTCTAAATGCACAGCTAAGTGAACAACAGAAGGGTGTCTCTCATGAATAGGAAAAGAAAATATTCGCCAAACTGCTTCATTACTACTGACATAGCGGCCCATTTGGTATTGGGTAACTTCATCATTGGAATTCTCTGCACCAATTCCAATCACAGCCATATCACTCCCTTTGGTTACATATTTGCAAATGTATTTTATAGATTTCACTGAATGGCAAGATTCAACGTTGATGTGTGCTTTGAATGTCTTTGATAAAATGGGTGAATATGGAACAATCCAACGATTATCTATTTCAATATCTTGTTGATTTAATTTGACAATTGTTGATTTTCCATTGTCTGCTGTCGATCTGCGACGATACAATGGATAACCGTCATTACCAGTAATTGTTTCCGATATTAATGTCCGTGGATATCGTTTTGAACATTTACCATCCATCATACACGGTGAATTTTGATTAAGAGTTCCACAGGGACCATGTATCATGTTTTTGATAACTACCTCATGCAATCCAGGATCTACTTGTACATTAGGGATTTCAGCTGATATCACTGCATCAACTTCATTTGGCCTTATCTTTTCAACCAGCCAAATCAAAATGTGTGCATGTGGCAATCCTCGTTTCTGCCACTCCACAGGATACATCCAGCAGCGTGTCTCACCAAACACATTATGTTTTACGATGAAATCCATTAAAGATTTCAACTTTTGTCTAAAGACTCTGGCTGTAATATCATGACGATCAATGGGTGATTGCCCAGAGAATAACTCCTGCTTGATTTCTATCCATTGCGGATTGCATGTAAATGTGATGAACAAATCTGCTGTACCATAATGACGAACATACGACATGGCATCTTGAGCATATTCGTGCATATGCCGAGGGCTTCCGATGTATGTTGCTGGAAGAATAGTCATCCGACCGACATTCTGTGCATTTCCGCATCGCATCGCATTTAATCGCATCTCGAAGGTGAATATACTCTTCAGATCGGAGTTTGGTTTGATTCAACCTGATGAATGTTAATCTCTCCGTTTCAATTTTAACATTCATTTTCAATGTCAACAACATATTTGTGATATAATCGCCGACATTTCAATATGTGATTATCTTCATTTTCCCGAATCATTAGGCGGTATGAATAATAGTTCATTGAACTTACTTTTTTGTTGGTAATAACATTCAAATATAAAATTAAAATACATAATATAATGACTGAGATATTATCGCCATAGCTAAACTAATATTTTAGTTACCTGTAATGGGATTTATCATTTTTATTGAGAAATCGTAGCCATCTTCACCTTGCCAAAATATAATGGGATATTGCAGTGCATCATATGAGCGGTGTGTTTCCTTTATACGTTGTAATTGATCATTCCGACGATGTAAAACAATATCACGGGATTCCAAGTTTTCTCCAACTACAACGATAGCAACTTCATCAATAGTTGGTGCATTAAAACGTCTTGTATGTTGACCTGCAGGTGTTTTATCAGCTCTGATTACAATTTTGTGATTATCGGATGGCATCAGATCCAGGGCAGTTTTAAACAATATAATCAATTGATTGTGTTGATGAAATAAAGTTTGTAATTGTTCTACAATAGACCTCTTTACTAAATTGTTATGTGCACAACGCAGATCAATTTCTTGTGGTGAATTGCCCATAAAATAAATTTGCAGGAATTTGTTGTCGCTATCTGACACTGGTAACAGTGAACCTGCTCTGTGATATATTTGCCCTTGTATCTGTAAATAAAAAAAAAATATTATGGTGTGGTATAAATTAATGGATTGTCAGTGATCAAAATTAAATAATATTTGATCTTAAAAAGTATATATTTAGTTTTAACTAATATCTATCAAATATAATAAAATATAATAAAAGTGTCACTGAAACTGAATCACCATATAATATGATGACTAAGTGATATATTTCGTAATGATTAAGAAATTGAAGATTAGTGACACATCTTAACTTTGGTGACAGAAAATTTTGTTCGCTAAAATAATTATGAGTAACTGCTATAATACATACCTTGAAAGTTGGCATAAAATTTTCCCGAACTACATTTGTTGCCCCAAATGAAGTCATTTGAAAGCAATTGTTATATTGTTGGATATGTGTCAAAAAGTGTATAGAATCTGTTCCTATTCCTGAAACCAATGAGTACAATGGTTCTGGTGGTGGATCCAATGGTATCAATTTCACTTTACCATTTGCGCAACACAATCCATTGGCTTCGTTTTTGTATTTTAATGCCTTACAGTGTGAGCAAACCGAGTTCATAGAACCAATAACAACACATTGGTAGTTACTGTAGTCAATTGACACATCGTAACTGAAAGCAGCTCGATTCAAACTTGCGCGATTATTAGTTGAATGTCGCGCTCGCGCTTCACGCGTTTGTGATATCCGAATTCTTTCACGTTCATTTCCGTCGTCACGTTCTTGTGCAGTACGATTAGATCGGTAATTAGCTTGGTTTGTAGCATTTCTGGTTCTTCTACCTAAATTGCTTCGTCTTATAGGAGGCATATCAAATATAAATTATTTTTTCACTAATCACGAACTAAACAAACACTAACTAACTAAACACTCTGCACAAAACACGATATACGAATTTGTTTCGTGTATCAGTTGTCAAAAGCAAACTCAGTAGATTAGGTAACAGACAACTTTTTTTTTTTTTTAAATTTGTTATGACTTGAAGTCAAATCCTTTTAAGCCGTACGAATTGTTTTATTTATTTAAAATTTGTATATTAAAAATAATAAAACACTGTTGGTAACGCGATTTTTGTTTGACTGATGTAATGACGTGGAAACTGATGCATTTTATCTCGCGTGCCGAAACTAATACAAAAGAAACGCGAGTTTCGGAACGCGACATTAAACTCCTCCAACTATGTATTCTGTGCTCCAACGCACACACGCACATTGTTTTGATAGATATGATCTTTGACGTTAGGAACACACCTACATTGCTTAGACAACAGTGAGTGCTTGTAATTTAATATGAACTTTATACCATAGCAATAAAGCTCAAATTGACTACGTTTTAGTTAGAAATCATTTGTATGGGAAAAAGAAAAGGGCTATTTTTAGGGTTTTTCCAGCAATAATTCTAATTTTTCTCGCCGTAAAAACCATCCTTGAACTTCAACGAACATTTAAAAAAAAGATTTGGCCTAATTGGTCCAGGCGTTCTTGAGTTATGCGCTTACCAACACATTTTGCGATTCATTTTTATATTATAGATTTTATCAAAAATCAACGAATTGGCATTAAAATGGACTCTGATGATTCTTCTAACCTTAACGACCTTGGCGTGAATATGGATTCTGCTTCCGCTTCATCTGAAACTTCTCGCGCGAACATGGACCCGATAACAAGCTATGATGATCACCGTGGCATTCACACTGGACAGTCGAGTTCTTCGCAAGCATGAACAATAGATCCAAACATACATTTACGTTGTGTGAATTGTGGCATAAATATATCGAGAATGCGAAGACATCCATTCGACGTCTTATTCAACGACGGATTGAATCACAGCAGGTAAATACCTGTAATATATATAATATGTCATCAACAAAAAGTGAATACAAGGTGATTTTCTTATTAATTGTATATTTCTTATTCAATAGGTGCAAGTAACAAGTGACAATTTGGTGTGCCATTCTTGTTGGATGTCAGCTTGGAGTGAAATAAGACAACCTGCTCCTATGGGTCAACATAGTGCACCAATTATTGGTCATTCACATGTGTGCATCTCCTGTGGCCACTCACATTTACGAAAAAGATCTCACACATTAAGAACAGACACACCTCGTGAGGATCGTATTAGAAATGAGGTTGCTCGTCAAGTTGCACCACGTGAGGTAAGATATACCCTTTGTAAATGTAACTTTCTTCTCTCAACATAATACCTATAGTATAATGCTGGTATAGACAATAGTAGTTATCATGTCACCCAATAAAAAAAAAATGTATTCCATTACTAAATACTCTTATTTGTTACAGTTGCCGACATCAGCATCTGTCTGTCATACTTGTAGGCGAAGGATTGACAGAGCTGCATCAAGAACTATTATACAACAAGATACTCCGGCTATACTATCTTCAATTCAATCGGAAAGTACTGCCACTGTATCGACAACTGAAGAGGAAAGTGTAGCCACTGATAACTGTATATTGCTGCCTAATTATATTCGGGCACCAGGTACACAAAGTCGCTGCTTTTTTCCCAACTGTTTTAACTCTGAGCGGCTTACAGTCCCAAATGACCTAAGAGTTAGGCTATTTTGCGACCATAATTATTATGTACCTCCAGAATGCAGAATTTGCCTTCATCATTTAAGAAGCAATACATGGGACTCACTTCACTTTTAGTGCCGAACAAATAGAAGAATTTGCTTCCTTATTAAAGAACAGTATGTTCAGTCATTTAGATTTTAATAACATAAATGATATGCCTGATCACATTGTTCACTATTCTCAATAAGGAACAATTTTTGGACTTTCTATCCAATGTTCCCAGGCTTTCAAATAAGAACAGGGGTTCATTTGCACTTGCCGCTTATTTAATTAAATTAAGAACAGGTGATAGCGATGAACGGATTGCAGCCTTATTGCAAGTACCTAGAAGTACCCTAGAACGCCATATGAATGAAGCACGCGAATTGTTAACGCAGGATTTTGTTCCTAGTAATCTGGGCATAAACCATATTACCCGAGCAGAAATAGCTGCGAGAAATCTTACAATTCCAGGAGGATTATATCAAGGTGAAGATAGGAGCCCCATAATAATAGCTGATGGTACATATATTTACATTGAGAAAAGTTCAAATTATTTATATCAAAAGAAAACATACTCGTTACATAAGTATCGAAATCTAGTAAAGCCTTTTTTACTTGTGTGTACGGATGGGTACATAATAGATATCCTTGGCCCTTATCCTGCAACCACCTCTGACGTAACTATAATGATCAATGAATTTCAGAACGAAAACAGTTCCTATCGTCAGTATTTTCAAGCTGGGGATGTTTTCATTTTGGATCGGGGATTTAGCGACTCTTTACATTTATTAGCAACTTGCGGGTATCATGTGCATGTGCCCCTGAGCCCAGAAGATGGAGAGACACAACTTACAACAGCGGATGCCAATAAATCGAGAGCTGTCACATTATGTCGTTGGGTGGTCGAAGTGGTAAACGGAATTTTCAAATCCTCTTTTAAAATCTTTCGACAAAACTTTTTTAACAGAGCATCAAGGCACCTCATGCAAGACTTTGCGGTAGCGGCTAGCTTAATAAATAAATACCATACTAAAATAAGGGATAGGGAAGATGCAACACAAATACTGGAAATTGTTAACCAAAATATGAATGTCAATAATGACCTATCGGATTATGTGAGGGAACATAACTTGAATCGGGTTAGGGCACATTTTACGAATATTAATGCCAATATTGAAAATATAAGAGAATTTCCAAACCTCACATACAGTGATTTGGTCTTAATTGCTTGTGGGACATATCAAATAAAACAAGCACGACGATCGTATTATGGGGAGCACATCAGGTTTAACGGCAGTTACCGTATTGAAGTGTGCAGTGATCGTAGGAGAAGTATTTTGGAAGCATCGGTCTTTGGCAGTAATTGTTATTTGCTCAGAACAAAGATATCTAGCCGACATATATCAAGAAAAATATATTTTGTTTACATTTTGATTAACACAAATAATTCTGGTCGTGCAGCAATACAACAATACTGTTGTAATTGTATTGTAGGCCGTCGAACAGTTGGATGCTGTGCCCACGTCATTTCAGTTATCTGGTATTTAGGGTGGGCACGGCATCAAAGCAACATTGATGCACCTGCTCAATTCTTGGATGAGGTTTTAATAGTTTACCATACCAATGAGGAGTAAGGTATCTATAAAGTTTTAAAACGTCACCACCAAAGTCATTTATGTAACAATAAATGTAATGTATTTAAAAAAATAAAAATATTTTTTATCATAAAATCCGGAGTTTTATTAAACCAATTCCTTTCTTTTTGACACATTGACAATTTATTTTAAAATTAACACAACATATTTTAAGTGTGCACCCTAGGCCAAAATCACTATGAATTTTGGGCATGTCCCTTTGACTCGTATAGAGCTCCCAAAATAAATGAACTTTAATAAAAAATTATAAAATGTATAGTTGTTTTTAATGAATTTAAAATTACCCTACTTACTTACTTATAACACATCACGGCGAGTGAATGCGCAAGGGTAACCCGCAAAATGGGTTACTCTTGCGTATTCAGCCTAAAATTACAAAACTTATTTTTATACCCTAATATTTGTGTTATGCCCGAAAGCATTCTTGAACTATACAGGCAGGCCATGGGCCTGGCCATTTTCAAACTTCAGTGGTAGTTGTGTTGAAGTAACGAGACAGGATAAATAGCTAGGTAACGAGCAGATAAAAGTAACAAGCCTACATCTACGGACGTAATAAAATAGCAGCTGATTTTTTCTGCCCACTTCATTTGTTAAAAATATATAGGTATATCATGTAAGGTTCTCGTGGCGTAACATGATATACTTGGGAAAACAAAAATATAATAACAATAACTAAACGTATAGAGTGAATGAATTAATGAAACTTTTTTTTTTTTTTAATAATTTTTTATTCATGACCATAGATACAAGTCTTTCAGTCGTATACATAGATGGTTGTAACTTAGGTGTAAACTAAACTATGATACAAATCATGTTTACATCAATATTTTCATTATCAACTTGCCCTTTCGGGTTATGTGATAAATCTCAGTGAGTGATAGGAACATCGTTTTCTTATAACATACTAACTATTACAATTAATTAACTAATATACATTTCTAATTACAAAATAAATTATTTTTTTTCTACCGTATTACAAATAAATTTATACAAGACATCATGTTTACATCAATATTTTCATTATCAACTTGCCCTTTCGGGTTATGTGATACATCTCAGTGAGTGATAGGAACATCGTTTTCTTATAACATACTAACTATTACAATTAATTAACTAATATACATTTCTAATTACAAAATAAATTAAATTTTTCTACCGTATTACAAATAAATTTATACAAGACACTAAAATATTTATTATTTTTTAATAATTCCTGAACACTGCGGGGAACACTTTGTTGACGTTCATTTTCGATTTCTATGTCATTGTCATTTATTTCATTCAAATCAGTAACCAAAATTAAACGTTGAATATTAAAACTTGAACACTTTATGATAATATGATCCAAATCAGCATCCTCTGCTCCGCAATTTTGACATCTGCTATTGTTTAATATATGAATCCTATTCAGGTGAGCTGGTGTTAGGCAATGTCCCAATCTCATGCGTGTTATAATAGTTATAAATTTTCTAGTGTAGTATTTGTTGTAGTGATACCAAGGTCTAATCTGTATTTTGTTTTGAATTGCAGCATACCATCTGCCTTTCGATTCTACGTTATTTCCCAATACTCCTTCCACAACTGTGTATTACGCTGTTTAAAAAGGCTGTAGTAATCGGTGAAGGGCACCTTCAGCAAGTCGGATCGATCTTCGACATGATCTGAACGGGCCGCAGTGTCAGCTACTTCGTTTCCATGTATGCCACTGTGTGAAGGTACCCATACTAATTCTACTTGAATAAACTTATCCAGTAGTTTTTGGATTCTATGTCTAATATTATAAATAATAAAATTTACTTCAAAAGAAATATTTACATTATGTAGCACAGACAGAACGCTTTTGGAGTCTGTTACTATTAAAATATTATGTACATTATTTACAAGACTATTTACATGCTGCAGTGCACAATCAATTGCATAGCATTCTGCAGTGAAAATGCTACACACCGTGTTTAATTTAATACATTTAGTGAAGTCTAGCTGTGGATCATAGAAAGCTGCATTTACATTATGATCTGTTTTAGATCCATCTGTGTATATAACATAATGTTCTGGTTTATTGTCTTTAAACTGTAAAAAATCAAATTTATTGTGCACTGTGTCTAAATGTATTGCAAAGCTGTTAATAATACTATTATAAGGAATTTTGTATATAGGCCAAATATCATTTTTAACGATATCTTTTGAATTATTATTTACATGTTCAAATATTGTTGGCATTTCAGGTAGAGTTCCACCAACCAAAGAAGAAGCAGAGATGGTATTGGAAGCAATTGACTGTGAGATTTCAGGATGTATTGTTAGTTTCTTAAGTAAAGGATTATCATTTGATGCCAAGACTTTTAATAAAAATCTCTCAGCCAACAACAACCTTCGTAATGTCAAGGGAGGTATACATGTCTCAATTTCTAATGAATTAATAGGTGTGGAGCATATAGCACCACAAATAAGTCTCAATCCCATATTTTGAATTACATCTAATTTTCGTAATAAGGTGCTATTGGCATTCATATAAGCTAAACTACTGTAATCAAAATGGCTTCTCACTATACTTTTGTACAGCATACTCATAACTTTGGGGTCAGATCCCCAAAAACTTCCTGCTAAATGTCTCAATAAATTAATACCATTCAGCGCTTTGTTACTTATGTGTTTAATATGTTCATCAAACTTTAATTTATCATCAATAATGACGCCAAGGAATTTATGTTGCTTAACCACAGGAATTTCAACATTATTGTATGAAATTTTAACATTCCTATGAGTATTTACATTTTTACTGATAATTAAAACTGAACTCTTTTCTGGACTTATTTCTAATTTAAGTTTACTATGGTAATAATTGTATAATTGAGACATAGCCTTATTGATATTAGCCATTGCAATATCTATGTTTTGATTTATGCTGTACAAAAGCAAGTCATCTGCAAATTGCAGGATCTTTACATCTGGTACATCTACATATTTGAATATTTCAGAAGTATATAAGTTATAAAGTAAAGGAGACAAAGTTGCCCCTTGGAAAGAGCTATTTAATGACGATGTTTAAGGAGAGAGGAAGTGTTTTTTTACCAGAATTTTAAAAGTGGACAAAGTTTGAGCACGCTTTATCGACACGGGCAAGGCATTCCTAGCCGTACTGCTTGAACTGTAAAAGACTTGTCATAAAAACTGGTCGAATGCATCGGCATTTCTAGTCTCAAGTTTTCCGATGACCTCAGATATCTATTATGTGTGTCATGATGGAACTTGAACCGTTCTTTAAGATAAGAGGGGGTTTTAGGATTGAACAGAATACTGTAAAGCTGAAATAAGATATGAGAATTCCGGCGTAGACGTATGGGAAGCCACTTGAGCTTTGTACGAAATTCAGAAATATGATCATATTTGCGCAAGCCAAATATAAATCTTATGCAAAAGTTTTGAAGTCGCTCAAGTTTATCTAGTTGTGCCTCAGTGAGATCAAGATAACTGACATCAGCATAGTCAAGGATGGGAAGTAAAAGGGATTGTGCAAGCGCAGTTTTAGTGGCTGTTGGAAGAAAGTTCCGCAATCGCCTCAGGGACTTACCAGATGCAAAAATTTTGCGGCTTACATCCTGTAGCTGGGGACCCCAAGAAAGATGTTTGTCGACCCAAACTCCGAGGTTCTTAACCTTTTCACTAACGGGAATAGCAGTTCCGGCTTTCAGAGCAACTTTTACCTTTTCTGAAACCAAACTGAATAGAAGGAATTAAGCTTTGTGATTCAACAAAATAATCTAATCTTAACTTCAACATATTTTCAAAGAGTTTACCCAAACAGGATGATAAGGAAATAGGTCTATAAGAAGAAGCATTGTTTACAGGTTTATTAGGTTTTAAAACTGGAATAACACACTGTGTTTTCCAAGACTCAGGTATTACTAATTCATCCCATAGTTTATTATAAATACTAAGTAATGTTGTTTTTGCATTTAAATGGAATTTTTTTATTAACATGTAAGGTATGTCATCCAATCCCGGTGTAGTATCTTTCCTACTCTCTAAAGATGTTTTCAACTCCTCTATAGTGAAATTATTCTTGAGAAATACATTTACTTCATTTTCTGTAGCATTTTCGAACAAATACTCAAGCCTATTGTCGTCTATTTCAGTAGAATCTGCTAAGTTATCTAAAAAACTTGGAACCCACTCATCATTGATATTTTTGTTTCGATTAGTTCCAATTCTTTTAAATTTTTTAATGTATCCCCATATCCTAGAAACTGGAGTTAACCTATTGAAGCTACTACATAAATTTTTCCAAGAAGAAGAATTTTCTTCCTTCAGAATTCTTTTCTTTTTTGCATCTAGTTTTTTATAATTTATCCAGTTTTCAATGTTGGGTTGAGAAAAATAATACTTTAATGCATCTTTTGATTTTTCAACAGCATCACTACATTTTGTATTCCACCATGGTACTGGTTTTTTTATAGCTGTGTTTGCACTTAATTTTCGTTTTGGAATTGTTTTATTCCTTAAATCATTTAACGTTTCTATAAAATGATTATATGCATTGATAGGGGAATCATTTGTTGAGTCTAAGTAGGAAAAACAAGTTTCTGATAGGCTATAATATTCGTCCCAATCTGCCTTACTATAAATATATTTTTCTTGATCCATAGGTGACGTGTCATACACAGATGGTTGAATGTTGATCTCTAGTACGGTTGGAAGATGATAACTACCCATGGGATCGTCATGAACATACCAGTTACATAAATGAGCTATTGAGGAGCTAACAAGGGCAAGATCTATCGCTGAAGCTTGTCTATTAGGATAAGGAACAGTTGTTGGTGATCCATCATTCAAAATACATAAGTCAAATTCATCAATTATATTATATAAACATCTACCTCTATTATTATCACTATGGCATCCAAAGGCTATGTTATGAGCGTTAAAATCGCCCATAACTATACAAGGTTTCGGTATGTTATTGATTAAGTCCTTTAAGCTGAGTCAAACCTGATACTTGGAGGGCTGTATACACAAAGTATTGACATTGCTCCAAATTGTGTATCTATAGTGATACATAAGTTTTGAATTGATTCTGAGAAGTGTGTATTAACTATTTTGTACTTTAAACGATGGTTCACCAAGATGGCTACTCCATTATGAGAATTTATGGAATTTTTGTGAATTAAATTATATGTGGGAAAGTGTGGGATTATAGAATTAGATTTGAACCAAGTCTCATTAAGAAGACAGACATCTATATTTTTTTCCATTAATAGATTTTGTAATAGACTCTTTTTACTCTGTAAACTCTGTATATTATACTGTAAAATATTTAGATAAGTATCCATTAAATTAAATTTGATAAAAATATTTCTTTTATTTTCTTATGTGTGAGTGGTCCATCAGAGTCACTCTTGTTTCCTAATGCAACCAACGATTTAACTATTGCGTTAATTATAATATCATTATTTGCTACTTGTTTTATATCTAAAATATCATTTGTTTTAGTCTTATCAGTAACCTTGGGTAAACCAGGGAAAGATTTCTCATTAAATGTAGGTTGTTTCACAACAGTGGCATACGATTGCTGCTGAAATTTGGCCTTTTTCTCTTCCATTTTTTGTTTTTTTATGGGACAGTCTCGTGAAATGGCAAGATGATTACCTGCGCAGTTGATGCATGTGATCTCTTCGACATCGCATTCTTTGTAGGAGTGACGACCAGCACAGGAAGAGCAGTGTTGCTCGCCTCTGCAAGTCTTAGCAGAATGATTAAATTTAAGACACTTATAACATTGCAATAATGGTGGTATGTATGTTTTCACCTCGTATCTAAATAGTTTTATATATGCATACTGCGGTAAAGATGTTGATGCAAAGGTGACGGCAACTGTATTGAGAGGCACTAAGTTTCCCTCTACTTTACGCATGAATCTTTTAATTGAAATCACTTCAGAGTCACACACTATATTTTTATATATTTCCTCATTGGAGAGTTCTTTGGGCACAAACCTCGGTACACCAATCCTTTCTGTTAAGTACGATGGTATAAAGGCTTTAAACTTATTTTTCCATAAGAAGTCTTCCATCTTTAGAAAATTGTTGGCTGCAGCCGCCTTTCTGAATGTTATTCCTATTTTATGCGCATTTAATCTATGTACTCCTAAGACTCCTTGAACATTATCAGATATTAAGTTGGTGAGCATGATAGGATTTTTATTCCCCACCTTCTCCTGTTCTGTTGACTCGACGTATACTACATACTCAGAATTTGTGTTTTCTATGAATAGTCTTTTGTAATTTTGTTTAGTAAAAATGTTATACTTATTAATTGAGTCAGTAGTTCTTCTGGTATTACTGTACTTTCTTTTCTTCTTTTCTCCCACATCTGGCGGCTCCTCACCGCCACTGGTGACACTCATGGTTGTACGAGGTCCTAGCAGATGTTATTTATGTCGTATTTCCGTACAATTTAATAATTATTAAACTTTTTGCGAAATCAAAATTACCGCCTCGTTTGACTTCCCGCCAAAAAGTCCATGAATGAAACTGAACACATAGTGTTGCCATTTAGTGGTATATGATTATATGAATTATCTAGTAGAGCAATATCAGACCCATATTTATTTTAAGATGGTTTTTTTTTATAGTAGGTAAGTAGTAGAATAAAACGAATTAATCTTTTCAGTCAAAACATTTATTACAAAAATAAAAATACATAAATTACACTACACAGAGACATAAGTACACACTGCTACATATTAAGCTATACAATTCCAGTATAAGCTGATCTCGCATTGTATTGGATTTCCGTACACTGCGAGGTCAGCATAAACTGGAAATGTATAGCTTGAAGTGTAGCCGTGTGTACATATATTACATTTAAACTAATTGACATTATTGTCGCATTTCATCGTGGTGTGGACCGTAACATGGAAGACAGAGTCCGACATCACATTCCGGGCAAACGATCTTAGTGTCCTTCCTTTTTTTAGCTTTTACCCAGCACCTGACACATTTGCGCCTTTTAGAACACCCATTGTCATTTCTCTAATTCTTTTGGCATGTGTCTTGCTTTTTGGGGCGCTAATGTGTCAGGTATAGGGGGAAGAAGTTCAAGCAGTACTTTTTCCCTATATGACTCTAAGGAAAGAGTACTGCTTGTACCTTTTTGAAATAAAAAAAAAGGAATTCAGTAGCATCATTTGCAGAATGTGAATGCCAATTTTCTTGTACCACCTCATTGATTTGTGCTCACTTGGATAGAACGCTAACATTTGGTCGTGTCGATCAACACCTTTCATATATTTATTATATTGTACAACAGTATTTGGCTTGTTGACCACACGACCACGCCTATTTTCCACTGGCATCAAGTCAGGTGAATGCTCAGTAGAAATAGTGAGCACATCTCTCTTGTCTTTCCATTTACAGACACAAACACCATTTCCGTTAAATCTATAAATGTTTCCACCTTTCAAGAGTTTTTTGATGACCACAGTTTTCGGATTTTTTTTTTCGATTCGCAAGCAATGTTCCTGTACAGTACGTTTTTTTCGTTATTAGTGTTTCGGCCAACTGGACACTATTATAAAAATTGTCCATGTATAAAGAATGGCCGCTATTGAGGTAATCCTTTAAAAGTGTCATGACAACTTTGTCGACATGGCCTTTACCACCAACTTCAATGTCAGAGGAACCTTTATACATATGTATTCTATGCACCAGTCCTTTAGGGTCGGCCAAAACATATAATTTAATGCCATATTTATGCTTTTTATTTTTAATATACTGACGGAAAATCACTCGCCCTCTAAATCCAACCATTGATTCATCAATACTCAATTCCCTTTCGGGATAAATTAAATTTTTCATGATATCATTAAAATAATTTAAAAGGTAATCAATTTTCGAGTACTTAATTCGCGATTTCGTATTAAAAAAAAGGCATCTTAAAATTAACAGAAATCTGTCCCTAGACATGTATTTGTTAATATTAAATTTTACATAGGAGCTTTTTTTCCAGTAATCTGCTATCTTACTCAACCTAGCGGTGCCCATGAAAAATAGGATGCCTAAAAACGTCCAGGTCATTGCCGCTAGGTTGGTCATAAAGCTTTCCGTGAAAACAGCTTTAAAATAATCTATAGGCCCTTTGGACGATGCTTCCGCGATCGTGATCCCAGTAAATGGAAAATTATTTATCATCGCTGTCTCCTCAGTCCACTCTCCATCCGGAGAAAAGACAACGGAGGAAACTCTTGAGCTATAAAGGAGAAAAAGAAACCGTTCAATGCTGGAATTCAACACTACGTTTAAGAATATGATTATATAATTTGATATTAATTCTTGGGTTCCCTACCTGTCTGACGCCCCGGAGGTGACGCTTTCGCTGTCAGAACCGTCGGACTGTGAATGAAAAATTGAATGTCTTCGGTAACATCCTCTCCGAACATTTCATGGAGGTCACGTGTCACGTCTTCAAAATTACGTGCCATCTAAAAACAATGTTTCATCGTACATTTTGTGCCGCATAATCAGTACGATAAGTATCCAAATAAAAGAACAGCTGGAGAGTTGCCTGAGCCATAGACAAAGAAATACGAGCTGATCAACAAAAAGATGCTTATGTATGTACAGTAAGCGGCCAGAATTGCAATCCCACTCTAAGGATTAGTATTGCTTCAAACACCCGCAGGCCGTACCTACGTCTGTGTGCGGTACCTGCAACGGTGTGTTTAAGTGATGTGTTCACAAACTGGCGTCGAACGAAACAAAAAACATACCGTCGCTTTCACACCCAAGAGTACGTAATTACGTGTGACCTTGGTAGGTTCATAACATTGCTAAAATTCACAATAATTTATTAAGTTCTAATAGCTGAGAGCGTAACGTATTGGATTGTGAGACATATAGGTCTGGGTTCCAATCTCGAGATGATATTTTATTTTTCTTTTCAACAATTATCTTCATCTGTTCTTTTATTATTATATAAATAAATATAATAATTATTATATTATTATTCTAGTTTATTAAAACGAAAATAATAATTTAAGAATTACTTTATTGTTATTGAATTATGGGGTTAAGAATAAAAATGTTCAATAAGTGATAGCAAATTTTTTATTCGATATAATTATAAGAAGTTTAAATAAATTAACTTCTAGTTAAAACAGTTCATTTTCTCCTATAGAACAATATATTGAAGTAAAGTAGCTAATCAGCACTATGACAATCAGGCTAAAATATTGTATCTTAGTAATATAATAATATTGTGCTTTAATTACTCTGTGTGTGGGTAACATGCAAAAAATTTAGCAAATCTGCCCACGTAAATATAAAAAGTGCGGACTCGTTGTCACAATACAAATAACTCAGTAATACTACTTTTATTCTACTGCGAGTGAGTTCGTTGTATCTCAAACCTCAAAGTTAACAAAGGACTTATTGAGGTTATAGCTTAAGTATTCATTTTCATTACGAAAAGAAGATTGAAACTAAACCTTAAAATAGTCCATATTATGGATATGACACAATATAATTTTTATATTACTAAAATTAATTTGTAATTTATTTATAACATAATAATACTTTGTATAACCCCATTATTAGTAAGAAATAATATTTTTTACTTAGTAAGTAAACGTTGACGCATGGGTCCTACAATATTGAATCATCCTACTAATACTTATTATAAATGTGAAAGTTTGTGTGTTTGGATGTTTGTTACTCAATCACGCAAAAACGGCTGAATGGATTTGGTTGAAATTTGGCAAACAGATAGTTTATTACCTAGATTAACACATAGGATGCTTTTTTATCCCGATATTCCCACGGGATCGAGACTTACGCGGGTGAAACCGCGGGGTGCAGCTACTATATAATATTTCTATAAATCTTGTGTCTATATTTTTGTTTTGAGCTGGTTTTCGGTGATTTAAATCTTCAGCGTGGAGTGCACGGTTCACGGTTCGTAACGACGTGTCGAATAAGTCGGCAAAACGTCTTGTCGGTATGAAACTTGAACACTTGTTTCACACTCGCTCGTTGCTTGTTTGTTTCTCACTTGTTTAAAAAAAAAAAAAAAAAAAAAAAAAAAAAAAAAAAAAAAAAAAAACTCGCTGACCATGTCTCGTTGCGCCTCTTTACAGGGGTGGGGTCTTCCACTTCACTTTCGACTGGCAGGGCTATTCTTCTTCATATTTTGTGACCCACCGACTCACAGTATTTCCCTAAAACAAAAAGGAGTGCTGTTAGGCTACTAAACAAAATACTAATATTACCTACTATATATACACATAATTATAATTATAGAAATTATAAATTGCACTTTAAATTATTTATTAAAATGTTATTTTATTATTCAATAATCTAAGTAAATAAATTTACTATGATACTATTTATTTTTTCCTGTATTTAGATAAGACCATAAGGTAAATATAAAAAAGTTAAAAAAATAACTACAAATATCAGCAGCTATACCTACTTTAATTAGATAAATGTTTGATAAAATAATTAAATCATAATACTCACACTCAGTTCGGTTTCGTCAGATTGTGATGTAGGTATAAATGTATTATTAAACTACTTGACCGTCACTGGAAGCTTTATTATGAGATGAGATGGCATTTCCGTTTCCCGTCGATTTCTTACCAGTTTTCGTACTTTTATCCCCTCTATACTTCCGGCTCAGTGGCGCCACCTGGTGGTTGCGGGTAGTTTTATAGTTCTCGTAAAAGGTGTCACGCCATTTTGTTCATTGGCTTTTTATTCTCCGTCGAAGCAACTCGTGCGCAGTGACTGCGTCCGAGACAGTTGTAGAAATACGTAAAAGTGAATATTAAGTGAATACATAGGTGAATATTTAATACATTAAGTAAAAAAGTGTAAAGTGTTCTTCAAAGAGGATAAGTCTTGGACCGTAAGTACCCTCTTTTAGAGGTAACACTTTTTGAATAATTCGTACGTGGTCAAAGTTTTAAACGGGTTTTCCGTTCGGATCACTACGATAATTTTTAACTTTGAATATTTACCAGTAAATTTTCGTAATCAATATTTGAATTGTAACTGTGTAAAGTGTTACGGTTTGCAGTGATGGAAAGTAATAACAACAACACTGATACCCAGCCACAGGCTGTGGCTGGTCCAAGTGGACTGAATCGCAAGCGAGACCGAAGTAGCAGCAGCAGCAGTAGTGCTTCAAGTGTTAGTTCTTCAAGTACGTCTACACCGGGCAGCAAAAAAGCGCGGTCCAACCACCGTCGCCGCCGCCATAAGAAAAGGAAACGTGCTCGACGTTCTAATCATATGATGGACAAGCTTTTTAAGGAAATGGGTGAGCTTCGCAAGCAAATTAATACTACAAGTAACATTGATACAGCTTGTTATGATAACGCTTCTGTTTGTTCTGGAATTAGTGGTCAACTTTATGAACAAATTAGTGACGAGGGTTGTTCAAATCAAGAACATCAAAATACAAGTGTAGATTTCACTTTTGAAATTGATACTAAGCTTAAGGAACCATTAGTTCCAAAAACCCCCGATAGTTTTTTGAAGAAGTTAGTAGATATCCAGCGTTTTGGTAGTACTTCCTGGTCAGAAGTGAGATACGCCGATACGCAAAAAATTTATAACCATACTCCTGGCTTTATAGACCTGGAAACAAATGAGGAGGTAAAAGCATATGACACCTTACGTCATCTGGCACATGCCGATAAATCATATGCAGCCTTAACCTACTGCATATTAAAACAAAGACAATCATTGCAGGAAGGAATTTGTAATCTTCTTTCATGGGCAAAAAATACAGAATGTATCAGTTTTGATAATTTAAATGGGAAGATTGACGAATTATTTCAGAAGGGCGAATTTCATAAAATATCCTCAGACCTTTTGCAATTAGCCTGCGGCCATAGAGCTGAATGTATTGAAATGCGTAGAGAAACTATAACGAGTCAAGTTAGAGATCCACTAGTGAAAGCATTCCTGAATAAAATACCTCCTTCAAGTACTTACATATTTAATGCTGAGCCCTTCACCGCCACTCTTGAGAAGGCCGGCGGGGTCCGTAAGGCTTTTTGGCCCCCAAAAACTGAAAGGTCTTCACAAAAGCCATACCAACCTAGTAGCCGCCCCTCGCGGGGGCAAAGCGCACGAAAACCAAATGGTCCATCGCGTGGAACTCAATTTAATGAACCAGGATCGCATATGCGTACCTGTCATAACCCACCCTCGCGGGGTGAATACCATGGTCAGTGCCAACATACACATCACTCTTTCAGAGGTAACTCCTCGAGTAATCAAGGCGATCACTATAATACTAGAAGTTCATTTCGAAACCGAGGCTCGCGGCCCGAACGTGGAAGTACACGAGGACGTGCAAACTCCTCAAAAAGTTACAGGGGAAAAAGGTATAAACAATGACATGACACCGTTTCGGGCGGGTCGGTTGATACACTACCAAACACAATGGGCGGAAATGGGAGCAACAGATATAGTTCTAAAATTAATTCAAGGGTATCGCATACCTTTCTTTCAAAAGCCCCCACTGGTCTATCCAGATGTAACGAAGGGGCCTTTTCAAACTCCTGTTTCAGAACAAATGTCCTCAATTGTAGACAAAATGAAACAGCAGGGAATTCTAAAGAAAGCGCTACCCTCGCCAAGCTTCATTTCCCCTCTATTTCTGGTTCCAAAATCCGACGGATCTGCACGTCCTATATTCAATCTAAAATCACTAAACGAATATGTTATGACCCAGCCGTTTCATTTAATAAATATGTACCGCATTCCGGATTTTTTACAATCTCAGGACTGGATGTGCAAAATAGATTTGTCCCAAGCATATTTTCATGTAAGCATAAACAAATCGCACAGACGTTTTCTGCGCCTAATATACAACCAGGAGTTGTTAGAAATGACTTGTCTTCCATTCGGTCTGAACACTGCTCCAAAAACCTTTTCCATGCTCACGAACTGGGTGGCTCAAATATTGCGGGAAAAATGGAACATGAGGATCCTGGTATACCTGGACGATTATTTTCTAGTACACCAGAATGTTCACACGCTTCGCGAGCATGTCAAAATAACTGTACAAATATTACAAAAACTGGGGTGGCAAATAAATTTCGAAAAATCTGTTCTTTCTCCTCAAAAGAGTATAATTTATTTAGGGATACTATGGAAACCATGGGAAAATCAAAAAATCCTACCAAAAGAAAAGGCTCAGGGCATCATCTCAAAGATAAATCGGGCTCTCGAACAAGAGCAGTTAACTCTGAAGGAGTTGCAGAATATAGTAGGACTTTTAAGTTTTGCCAGTTTTGTCGTTCCACGGGGTCGGCTCAATCATCGACAGTTAGTAATTTTCATGAATTCACTACCAGCCCTGCCACCAAAGACCTACCCACTACCACAAGGAGTCTTAGAGGAACTAAATTGGTGGGCCCAAAATTGTCAAAGGTCAACACTGCTTCAGTACCCTCCTCCAATACATTTTCTGGCTACAGATGCATCGGATCAAGCGTGGGGGGCACAACTGAACAGTTTGGCTTTGTCAGGAACTTGGTCGCAAGAAGAGAAAATGCTGCATTGCAATCAAAAAGAAATGCTAGCAATATTATACGCTCTTCAGAACCAAGTTCATTGGCTTCATCAAAGTTCGCTCCTCATTCAAAGCGACAACAGAACTGCGGTTACATACCTACGAAAGGAAGGAGGTACGAGGACATTATCCCTGTTGGAAATAACCTATCGAATTCTGAATTTGTTAGACCAACATCAGATACATTTCAGTATACACTACATTCCGGGCAAATACAACAATCATGCCGACCACTTATCGCGCCTTCGCCAACCTCCAGAATGGCACTTACTACCGACTTGTGTAGAAATAGTGTTTGCGAAATGGGGAACCCCGATAATAGATCTATTTGCCTCGGCGACTGCTCATGTAGTGTTCAATTATGTGTCTCTAGATCTAAAAGATCCTCAAGCTCTGTTCCACGATGCCTTCAGTGTCCCATGGAATTACCAGCTCGCATGGATATTTCCACCACCATTCTTAGTCCCCAAAGTCCTGTCTCACTTAAACCAGTCGACAGGAATATTCCTAATAGTAGTACCGCGATGGGAGAGGGTATTCTGGCGTGCGGATCTCAAAGCCCGAGCGCTCGCGGCACCATTAACTCTGAGAAACCTACAGAGATACCTAATAGACACGTCGACGGGTCTCCCACCACCGAAGGCCGAGAACATCGTCCTCGAAGTTTGGAAATGTGGGGGTGGTCCGACACGATAAAGACATGGAACGATCAGCAACTATCTCTGCTTAAAAATTCTTGGCGAAAATCTACTCTAAAAACCTATGAGGTAGCCTGGAAGCGCTGGGCGTCGTGGTGTCGTAATAAAAACCTTGACTTAATGAATCCCCCTGGTTCACAATTAGCGCAGTTTTTATGTGATTTATATTTAATTGACAAGTTGTCGTATAATTCAATACTTCTACATAAGTCAGTAATATCTACGCTAGGTAACGCTGAAAATTCAGGTCAGTTAAGTTCACACGTTCTAGTCAGACATGTTTTAAAATCAATTGCTCTAAAAAATCCAAAGGTCACAAAGCCTCCAGTTTGGGATGTTGGTAAATTAATTTCTTTTCTGAGTAATTACACAATTGATTCAAATAACCTATTTCAAACGTCGCGTCATACTGCAATTTTACTGTTGCTTTGTTCTGGTAGGCGAATACACGATCTAACTGCTTGATATTGATCCTAATCATTGTATAAGATCCGATAACGGTATAATATTATGGCCTCGGTTTGGCTCCAAAACTGACAGCAGTAATTATAGGCAATCCGGCTGGAAATTGCTTTTAAATACCGAAAGTTCTATTCTTGACCCTATATTCTGGATAGAAAGAACTATTGCATTATTAAACGACAGACGTAATGCGGCAAAGTCAACTAATTTATTTATTACGGTAAGAGGTGTGGCTAAACCTGCTTCACGTACAGTCATTGCAGGGTGGGTAAAGACCCTGTTTGGGGAAGCTGGCATTGCAGCCACTCCAGGTAGCACCCGGTCTGCTGTAGCCTCCAAAAGCTGGTTTCAAAATCATCCCCTCGACGAAATCTTGGCTCGTGGAAATTGGCGATCAGCCAATACATTCCAGAAGTTTTATAGACGAGAAATTATGAGAAGTACTGATTCACAAAACGTGACACAATTGTTCAATCCAATCGATTAATATGGCTAAATAAGTATTTTGTTACCTAGAATGGATATTCTATTGGTTGTTAAGGATTAGAATGTATGATTTATCATATAAAAATAATAAAAAATATACTAATTATGTTTTGTAAGCTAAATAAAGTACACTCATCTAGGTACTTTAATTGATTTGCTTTACTTATACATTTAAATAAATGCATACTTATTAATTACACTTTTGTTTAATTTCATGCTTTATCACATTGGCCTATTAGTATAATATTACATACTTCCAAGTATATACATTAAAGTGGCGTCACCAGGCGATAACAAACAGATCTCATAATAAAGCTTCCAGTGACGGTCAAGTAGTTTAATAGCAGCGTTTTACCTGAAATAAAACGCATATTAAAATACTTACCTCACTGGAAGCTTTCACTTTATTTCTGCCTGGTTATATGAGACAATGAACAAAATGGCGTGACACCTTTTACGAGAACTATAAAACTACCCGCAACCACCAGGTGGCGCCACTGAGCCGGAAGTATAGAGGGGATAAAAGTACGAAAACTGGTAAGAAATCGACGGGAAACGGAAATGCCATCTCATCTCATAATAAAGCTTCCAGTGAGGTAAGTATTTTAATATGCGTTTTATTTCAGGTAAAACGCTGCTATTAATTCCACTTTTATTCGCTTTCATTCCAATATTTAAATTTGGTTGCATTTTTCAAAATGAACCACAGCACAGCTAATAGATTTAACACACGTCACTATCCCTCAATGACAATAACAACCAACCAACAACGTTATACTTAGTCGCGGTGACTCAGGTGAATGAGTCGTAAGTTTACTGCATTCGTCTAACTTATAATTATTTATGTGGGTATAATCATAAAATTTTACGAGTTTAGTGAACAAGACCAACTTAACAAGGAATTATAGTCAATAGCGTGATCGTTAGAATAATTTGTAAAACATAAAAAAAACTATCACCGCGCGTCAGATTCGAACCCGCGGATTGTTATGCATGAAACCCACATACGATAACAGCTAAGCTATTATGCCATATACTCCAGTGGTTGAATTTATGAAATACAATCATTTGCAAACGAATGAGAGTGTATGTGTCTATAGTATAGAAATGACTTATTTATAAGAAGGTCGTAAGTTAAACCGAAGCGTCAATCTATTCGTCTGTATGATTGGGATTCCACTTCTGACCGCTGCTGTACCACCTGTCTTGAAGGTAAACAGAGCAGGGGGCTTACTATGAGCTATTAGAAAAACATTCAATTTCCTGTCAGTTCAAAAGCAGGCCTGCTTCTGAATTGCTACTATTCGTACTATGACAGTAATAAAGGTGAACGACTATTGAACGAAGTTGAATGGTATTGCTTGTCTATGGCCTGCTGTAATATCATTTTCGTTTTTGTAGGCAACGTTCAAAAACTTCTATATTTACTTTACCGGTTTTTTGAAAATAATAGAAACGTGATTTTTTTGGGTATAAACATGTTTAAACTATGATTATGTATAACAAATTACCTTGGTACATTATCTAAAAGTGCCAAAAAGTTCAATTTCCCGTTCAAAAGAACTTTGTAACTTTGATAGATTCAACGTGATTTTGAACGTGTGTGGATACGTCAGTCATGTAACAATACTGTGTTCTAGGGATTTGCACTTCCATTTATATTCTTGATTTCTCTGAGTTCGGTCAGTGGGTCGTCTTAGGGTCGTTTTATATTTAAAATAGGATTGTTTATTGTAATTTTGAAGCGATTTTTTATTGTAAATCCTCTTCACGATGTCGTAAGTTTACTTACATAAAAATATCATAGTGGTGTAGTTACTTACTTTACAGATTTTTAACAAGTCGGCGTGTTAGTATGTCTCAACTGCATCACTTATGGGAGTTCTTAAATAATCATAGAGAAATTGCAGTTGGGTACAACAAATCCACACAAGCACGGGAGCATAACAAACGAATGTGGGAAAGGGTTGCGGAAATTTTAAATTGTGCTGGAGAAGGAACTGTTAAGTCTGCATCTGAATGGTCAAAGGTATGTTTATACAATATATATTTGCCATCGATTAGGTATTAATTCCTAACAATTAGGTTCTAAATATGTATTAATATCAATATTATTTTATTTTTAGTACTGGATAGATATGAAGGCTAAATAAAAAAAAAAAACCGGCTCATCAACGACAGCAGAAGAAGAACAGGGGGTGGACCTGCTATAAATTTGGAACTGTCTGAAATTGACCGAAAGTTCCTCAGTATCCTTGGAGAAGATCTGGGAGCTGGGCTGCCTGGTGTGAGGGTCGATCCACAGGTGCCACCAGTGTTACAAGTAAGTGTACTTAACTGCAATGTGCATGATCCAACAACATTATGTATAGGCATAAATACATGTTTTTTTTTTTTTTAGGAGTTTGAAGACAACATTGCAGGTCCAAGTAACATAGACTCCTCCCAATCCACTGCAAATGAGGAGCCAATTTTCTTAATAGTTCCATCCAGTGAAGTAAGTATTATAATATTATATTTTACTAGCTGCCCGCCACGGCTTCACACGGGTAGTACCTACCTAGTACACAGTACCTACCTAGGGTAGGTGCGCCGTAGATAAGTACTTAGTGCTCCGGATCAAATAAAACGCTTCTTTATAGTTTAAACTAATTATAATAACTCAAGAAATCAAAGATACATTTTATAATAATCTAGCCCGCAAGCCTTACCAGCCTTGGGCCGTCTCACTGTTTCTTCCTATTCTCAATACAATACAAACTGTTAGAATATTCGAATCAAGCCTTTCTGAACAGCTGGTACAATTGTAGGTTGCATAAAACCTTACATGAGCTACGCCCACCCTTGAATGAAAGGATTGGCGTAGTCTTATTTACAAACAAGACTTTTATTCACAACATTCGAACAATCAGACCCTTCCTGCCTATGTCTATACGATAAGTTACCTAACGCCAGAAAAAACAGATACAAGGTGAGGTCTTTCTTTTGCAGAAGAAGGCTTAGGTAAATTACTGAAATCGATTCAATGGTTTTCCATTTATACATGTTACTTAACGTATATCATAAAAATACATAATAATACCCATAATGTATTTTCATTTACAGGAATACCAACTAAGTGAGCCAATTGAAGGTATGGGTGAAGTTACGGTATCACAACACTCAGCTCAATCGCCTGTTTGTGATAATGTACCTGTTCCTGCAAACCCACAACCTTCACCATCTAGAGCCGGCACAACAGGGCAGGGCGCAAGGAGGCGCCTTGTACTAACTGCTGGAGCAGACCCATCACCGTTATCTAGACAGGGCACAGCACAACAGGTCCCGACGAGGCGCCGAAGGCGGCAACGACAACAGCTGAGTGCTGCAGATGCAAGAGAGGAGCTGGTCACATCTACTCAAAGGAGGACGCAAGCAGAGTTGGCCAACAGCCGTTCTATACAAGGTTTCGTTGATTTATTTGGTGATTTATTTGGTGAAGCAGTTTCTATATTAAGAGACATACGTGACAGGTCAGTTTTCTTTTTTTTTCTAATTACTTTACATTAAATTAATTCAATAAAGTGTCCAAATGAGTTAAGTTATTAAGGTTATTATAATTAATGTTTTAGTCAGTTAAGAAAGTAGTGCGATATGTGCCAGCCCAGCCAAAGTGCCAAGCAAAATCATGGTTATGGGTGTAGAATGTATGATTATGTATCATTTGGTCATCAGTTCATCACACACACTAAAGAAAAAGTATTGTATTGTAGTACCTACTGTTTTTTGTCTTTTGTGTTTGTCTTCACTGTGGCCAGGCTGGAACATAACTATAGATCGGATAATCGGATGCATATTTACTACTTACTTACTTACTTTTGTACTGAAAAAATCCCGGAATTCCGGGATCGACTTTAGAGTTCTGATTATAGAGTCCAATGTATATTTACTTACAGTCAAGTGTTACCTAATATGCCACTTTTGTACCGACCCAAAAATCCCGCGATTCCGGAATTGGTAAATTTAGGCATTTTTGACAAAAGAAATGCTAGCTAGTGTTGTAAAGTAGGTTTCCAAACTGGCATAGCACTTAGTGACAAACCACTCGGTACCTCGAGTGTAGTTAAAACATGTTTAAAGTATCCGATTATTTGTGCAATCCCGGTATTTCGTTTTAAGAATTCCCAGTTCCCCAGTTTTCTATACCCATGTTTGCAAAGAAATAAATGATTTGATTTGAAGATTTTTTTTTATTAAAAAGCTGCTTCTTTAATTTCTTAGCCAAAAATTAACTTTAGGTTAATATGCATCTGATTATCCGATCTCTGAATATAACACATCAGAAAATAAAAGTTTAATATGGTGTAGAAAGCAATAAAAAAATAAAACATATTGAGACTGTTGTTGAGACTAGGAGATTATAAATTTACAAAATGTTCAAAGTTTCTCTAGTTGTTCAGATGGGCCAACTCACGTGTATTTTTCGGCGATGCTCGACTATTAGTTTCGATATAATTCGCGTCACCGGCACCGTCGCATCGCGTCTGCTATAATTAAGAACTCCGGTCGAATTCTAAACTAGTTGGCCATCTCCGAAGATACACGTGAATCGAAACGTCTGAAAATTTCATTAAAAATGAGAGTCTCACGAAAGTTACACAAAAATCATCTTTGTTGATGAAAACCAACCAGAAAATTCTATCTCTTTCAGACTCTCGGACGCAGTTGCCACAGGCGCGCAACGAGATCCTGCCTTGTAGCAACGCCAATCTGCAATTCCCTGTTCTGTCGACCAGCTGGATCTTCATGCAAATTCACATATTGCATGAAGGCTTCTTGTTGTATCTCATCTTCTGTGAGATCTGGTACAGGTAAATTTGCTGCATTACAAATGTTGTGTAGAATCACACATGCATTTGCAATACAGCCAGCTACTTGTGGTTGGTAATGTAGCACTCGATGGACTAATAAACATCTAAATCGAGCCTTTAGTACACCTATGGTCCTCTCAATTATGTTCCGGGTTTTGACATGTTTCTCAGTGTAAAATGCTTCTGGAGATTCTGGTTCTGCATTCAAAATTGGTGTCATCATTGTTTTTCTGAGTGGATACCCAGAATCTCCTGAAATAAAAAGATTATGTCTTACTATTGTTATTCAGCATTCATCTTTTTAATTAATAAACAGTATTATGTTTAATTGTAAGGAAAATATAAACATAACAAATGTATTTCTTTCTTAGTATTATTTTAGTTTAATTCAAATTTCAATTTATGCAAATATGAGGCTTTACTGTAAAATTGTTCACCATCAGCAGGTCTACCGTGTTACTAAAATGGCAGTGAACATCATACTCTAGTAATAACTTCATTACCATCGTGAAAGTTCGGTTGAGCTACCTTGTAAAAAATCTCAACTTCATGATTGGTAAAATTCACTTGAAAAGCTCAAAGTTTACTCTCTTACGTCAGAACTTTGGGATAAATGTTATTGGTGATCAAGTACTAATAATTAACAGTGTTTCTAAAGCATTCACTGTTGTTTTCTTTTGACACAAACTACCGTTACTTAGAAATGAAAACCAAGCTTGCCCCAACATTAATAATTTGTATATTTTTAGTATTCATTTGTTTTTTTACATTAATAAATTAATTATTTTACCTAAAAGCCATAAAGCCTCTGTGGTGCTTAGGTTCTCCAAGTGAGGTCTCAAAGGATGATTGGACCAAATGAAGGAATCATGATTGGCTCCAGGATGACTAGCATCTATACTAATGATTTCCATATCAGCATTACAAATCTGGAAATAATTAAGTTTGGTGTAAATTATGTTATGATAAATGATTTGTACCTAATTTAAGGACTTATGAGAAATAAAATCCACTTACTAATTGGACATTCAAAGAGTGATAGTTTTTCCTACAAAAATACCTTTCTTCATGTTCATTCGGTCTTATTATAGCTATATGAGTCCCATCAATGCAACCTATTACACCTGGGATACCAAACTTTTCATAAAATCTGCAAAATAATACATTGATAACATTTTAATTACTATTTTTTATAGTATAATTAATACTTTACCTATCACCATTTTTATAATAAAATTTATGACATAATTACTATATGTACCTTAACTTATTTGCATTCCGTTCGGCTGCATTTTGAGGAAATTTAATGTATTTATTTCTCATGTCTATGTTGTTTAAGGCAGCAGTAACCTCTGCCAACACTGCAGACACTGTTTGCTGGGCAACTTGTTGAGCACTCCCAGTGGGTTTCTTATAGGACCCATGAGCATAAACATAGATTGCTGTTAAAACCTGCAAATGTTTAATAAAACCTATTTTTAAGGAAAGTAATAGTACATTGAGTGTGCAGGATAAAGCATAATTAATATTTCATAACTGGTGAATGTGGGTGTTTATGTTGATTCCCCAAACTTTTGGGGAAACAGGGTGTGATATGATACCCTTACTAATATTATAAATGGGAAAGTAACTCTGTCTGTCCGTCTGTCTGCTGCGCTTTCACACCAAAACCAATTTAAATTAAATTTGGTTCACAGATAGTCTAGAGCCTGAGAAAGGACATAGGCTACTTTTTATCGACATATCATGCAGGCGAAGCCGCGGGCGGAAGCTAAGTTATTTTATAAATAGGTTATTTTATAATAACCTACCTAGTGGAATCCATAAAAAAAAACACTCACCTTTGTCTCTATGCTTAAATCAGTAGACCTCTGAGGATTTGTATTCATAAAAGGTTCCAAATCCTCACACAAACCATTTACTAAATCCTTTGATAACCTATAATATAAAAAAAAAACGTTTTGTAGTTCGAATTAGTCTGCATTGTACCTATCTAGTGTTCAATTATTGATTTTTTAAATAGGTTATAACTAAAAGCTCTTACCTATATTGATTTATAAATTCCCTTTCGTTCATTTCAAAAGGGTTATTAATTTCTCTAGTACAACGCCGGCGGTTTCTTTTTTCCATTCGATTTTCACTTTCCAAATATTCAAATAATTCGTACTCGTCACACATCTATAAAATTAGAGACAATATAAAAGTCTTAAATTATAAATATAAAAGTAAGTATTGTAGAAGCCACGGATAACTTTTTTTTATCAATTCTATTCTATTCACAACGGCTTCGCAACCTCATAGAATCGTCAAAATTTTAATTGGATAGCTTACCTCGAATAAACTTAACAATTTTGTTTTATCAAAATTAAAAATGTAACTACTTATTATCAATTTTTCAACAAAACAATGTTGAAAAAGCTTGTTTATTAGTAACTTTTTCAAGATGGTTAGTTTTGACGTTACGGACGCTCAATAGTCGTTTTGCTGCTGTCAACTAGCGCGTCATGGTATGAAAAGTCTATACAAAAAAAAAGGTGAACGGTTTTCGTAAACGTCACCGCAACAAGCCTGCTGCCGGCCTGTTAAAGAGATGTCATAGTACAAAAAAGCAGGGCAGTTCAACTTCTGTCCTGCTATAAGAGCTCATGGTTAGCCCCCAGACTGCCTTTTAATAATATTGGTTCGAGAGCTACGCAGCCACTGCAGCTTATCCACACAGACTTATGTGGACCGATGGAGCAAGCATCACTGGGAGGTATGAAGTACTCTATTACCTTTATAGATGACTACACTAGAAAAGTCCATGTTTATTTACTGAAAGACAAATTGAGTGTACTTGAAATATTTAAAGATTATAAAAGTAAAGTAGAGAATCAACTCGAACAACAGATAAAAATTGTTCGGTCAGATAATGGAACTGAATACTGTAACAAAGAATTTGACAGTTTCTTAAATAGGCATGGAATTGAACATCAAACAAGTACCCCGTACTCGCCACAGCAGAATGGTCTTGCAGAAAGGATGAACAGGACACTGGTGGAAAGGGCCAAGTGTATGTTGTTTGATGCTAATTTGTCAAAGCAATTCTGGGGAGAGGCGCTTGCTCTAGCTGCTAAATATAATCTAGAAATGGGTCAGATGGATGCCATAAGCGCATTTCTTCAGGGTGACATAGACACTGAAATCTACATGTCACAACCAGAATGCTATGAAGAGAATGCTCAGGTATGTCACCTACATAAATCAATCTATGGGCTCAAGCAAGCTAGCCGTCAATGGAACCTGAAATTAAACAATGTTCTGCTTAAAATTGGCTTGGAAAGGTCAAAAATTGATCCATGTATTTATTATTCAGTGAGTGAATCAATAATGATATTTATTGCAGTATGGGTGGATGATTTCTTGATTTTCACAAGTGATAAGAAAACAGCAACAGATATCAAAGATAAATTAAAAGAAGAATTTTGCATGAGAGATCTGGGTGAGATACAGCAGTGTATTGGAATCAATATAAATAGAAATCGTGAGGCAGGTGTGATTATGATAGACCAGGAGAAATATACAAATCTTGTGTTGGAACGCTTCGGCATGTCTGAGTGCAAACCAGTACGCACTCCAATAGAGGTAAATAAAAAATTTGATAAGAAACCTGAGGATGAAGATAGCAATTTCCCATACAGGGAGGCAGTGGGCTGTCTTATACACCGTGGCATTTTAATCGTCTTACAAAGGTGGTCCACTCAATGTATCCGACATAAAATACCTCCAGACACGATTTTTTTTTTTTACCATTCATTAATATAATAGGTACAAAGAAAAATAAATATTGCATTAGAATTCTGAAACATCCTGTTATTAATGTTTACGTATCAAACGGTACAACATACCTACGCAGCGCACGGGTCGAGTAGATCATTCCAATACCGAAAGCCAATCAAGCATAGTCCACGTGGACTGTCATCCAATGAGGAGCTCTAATGCTATCCTTTGAGTAGAGCCGCGCGTGTCACGCCCCGCCCCTTTCACTCTAAAATAAGTGAAGGTCAATCTCGCAGCGTCTCAGTTGCGGCCGAATACCGGAAGTGGAAGTGCGCGCGCGCTACCGGATATCAAACGTTGTTCGCGATCGTTACAGTGCAAGCAGTGAATAGGTCCTTCCTACCTACTTCACAATGATTATGAGGAACTATCGATACTCGAATATCGAGTACCTACAAATGGTGCGCCTGTACGCAGTGAGTGGTGACAATTTACGGGGAGCAAGGAGATTGTACGCTGCGCCAAATAATCTGAAAATGTTACGCAACCGAGGTGTGATCAACCCGGAAGTGCCAGGACTGCAATTTCAGTAGGTAACTACATATCTTTTGTTTGTTATTTGCTAGGTTAGTAGACATGAGTCAAATTTCTATCTTCAATAGGGTCGAACGAAGACAAATTGATCAGTTATTGAAATCGGCCGTATGTTTGTAACTTTCTTTTTTATTAATCTGCACTTACTATGTACCTACGTATCTAACACAACTTAGTTTTGGTTTTATTAAGAATTAATTATGTTTCTGACAATCCTAAGCCCGTACCAAGTATGAAGGAAGAATTGGAATTAAATAGCTTTTATGTACAAACTGCTACGTAATGAGAACAGGATTGCAATAGTGAGAAACACATTTTTGCAATACGGGGAATGAACTCTGTTAAAGATGCCGCCGCTTCAGTCCGTGCCGCCTTTGGAACGCAATGCTCGGACCGCGCTCGTTTGAAACACCCTGTGTTTCAAACTACGTCATGCGTCTTACTATTAAATTTTTTTTTTTTTTTAATTACTCAAATGTTCATAAATACTTATCTTTTTTTTATGAATGTGTAGTAGTCATTGGATACATGAAGTGGGCTGCGGATGAAAGACGATTAAAATGCCACGGTGTATATCTGGCACAAGTTACACGACCTGACATCACCTATGCGGTCAATAAATTGAGTCAGTACTGTAATGGTCCAGGAATTCAACACTGGCTGGGAGTAAAAAGGGTCATGAGATACCTTCAAGGAACTAAGAACCTAAAATTATGCTATGTTAAAGAAGACTCTAGAGAAATAACTGGGTACTGTGATGCCGACTGGGCTAGTGACCCATTGGACCGGAAGTCATGCACTGGCTACACTTTTATTTTCCAAAATGCTTGCATATCTTGGAATTCCTGTAAACAACAGACTGTAGCCCTTTCCACAGCAGAGGCCGAATATATGGCGATGGCGTCGACCCAGGAAGCCTTATGGTTTCGGCAACTTCAAGATGAACTCGGCCAAAACCTTGACAGTGTATTAGCAATCTATAGTGATAACCAAAGTGCAATAAGACTTGCATCAACAGACTGTTATAAACCTAAGACTAAACATATAGATATTCGTTTACATTTTCTCAGAGAAAACATTGTTAGATCTTAAGTTAAATTTCTATTTGTGAATGGTTGTAATATGGTAGCTGACAGTTTAACTAAGGGTGTACCACTTGCAAAACATTTGTATTGTATCAGTAAAATGGGTTTGCGTTCTGGAGGGAGTGTTAGGAATTGAGAACGCATTTATATTTGTTTTTTTTAAGTTTGCCTCACTGGCTTTATGTTGGCAATACTTCCTTCCTGTTTCATCTCATCTCATCCATCTTGTTGTTCAGAACTCGTGGCAGTTCAATATACGTTATGTGCATTTTATCCGAGTTAGTTTAATTTATCAACCCAAAATATCAACAATTTCACCTAGTTGTAGGCGTTATAATTAGTTTATCTTTTCATTAACATTTAGTACCTCGTTGGAACCTCCACATATGTTTTTCTTAGATTTTTTCGATAACCCAAAAATAAGTTACACCTACAAGAAGCTTTGTATTTTTTTTTATATAGTGAATTTTTTTTTATATAGTGAATTTTTTTTTATACACAAATAACTTTAAAAAAAAAAAAAAAAACGTAAAACGGGGTCAATAAAAACGCAGGGGTGAATAGACACAAAACCAAACATGTTTTTCTACAGAAAATAGCCAAACATTTTGGAAGAAAAAAGTTCTGAAATTTATATTTTTTTTAAACTGTAGTATTTTTTTTTTAAAATAGCAATACTGAATTGACGTAAGGTTTGGCCAACATAATAAAAAAAGATCTTGAAGTTAGCTCCTTGAACGTAGGTTGAACGAGGTCCTATTTATGTTACTGTTTTCACTGTGAAAGAAAGTGTTTTGTGCTATCACAACTTGATAATATATTCGTTGGTTTCTTGTGACCTAGATTAAATGAAAGGTAAGTGCAATCGTGATGTAAATTTGGAAATATTTGTAAAATTGAAAACCAAGTCATTTTTTATTTTTGATTGAGGTTATTAGACACGGGGAAGGGGCGAATAGATACGTAGTATGGGGTGAATAGATACGTATTATGGGTTCAATAGACATGTGAAAGGGTTCAATAGAAACGAGTAAGGGGTGATTAGAAAGATGTGTGTTAGGGCTGCTACCTATTGAAATAATTTTGTTTTTGTTAGAAAATTTTAGAATTCTTTGGAGTTTTATGATTTGAAGACGATATTGATGATCTGTCATATGTACCTAGGTCAATGTTCGAGATTGTAGGTATTATTAAATTTCAAACTTCAAAATCAGGATTATATTCCAATTTTACGTAGGTACCTATAGTGTTACTAATTATGTGGGTATAATATTAAATATTTTCATCGCCTACATATTTTTTTTTGTTATAGAGGTACCTACAATTCATTATGCCGCGTATATACAAACCTGATCCTAGGGGGAAAACGTATAGAAAGTACGATGAAAACATTATAAATGAAGCTGTTGCCGCATATGCGAATGGCAAGTTCTCTTTAAAGGAGATAGCTGAGAAATATGGTATCGATAAATCTGTACTTTATAGACACAGTGTCAAAACTATGAAAAAAACAAGGAGGGCAAACTATTTTAACAAACGAAACTGAAGAGTGCATGATAAAGTATATTAATATATGTGCGGAATGGGGATACCCTTTAGATGCATTGGATTTGAGGTATATTGTTAAGGCTTATCTTGACCAAGTGGGCCGGACAGTGCTAAAATTTAAAAATAATTTACCAGAACCCGATTTCGTCGCGGGTTTCCTAAAACGTCATAAAAACCAAATTTCCCAAAGATATAGTCAAAACATTAAGAAAAAAAGGGCAGAAGTTTCACCAAATACGATCAAAGAGTATTTCAAGGAGTTTGGAGAGTCATTGGCAGGCATAAATCCGAGCAATATAATAAACTACGATGAAACGAATTTGACCGACGACCCAGGACGCAAAAAAATCATTTATCGAAGTATCCAGGGAGGGTAATGAATAGTTCAAAGTCTTCAACTTCATTGATGATAGCCGACGGCGTTTTACTGCCACCGTATGTGGTGTACAAGGCTCTGAATTTGTATGACACATGGACTCAAAACGGACCACCAGGAGCAAGATATAATCGCACGCAATCCGGTTGGTTTGATGCAACTATATTTGAAGATTGGATTAAGACGATCATTATACCTCATTTCAAAGATAAAGTTGGAGAAAAAGTCCTAATAGGCGATAACCTATAATCGCATTTATCTATGGAGACAATAAAACTGTGCCACGAGCAAAATATATCGTTCGTTTTTTTACCGGCGAATAGCACACATCTGACGCAGCCTCTCGATGTGGCTTTCTTCAGACCTATGAAGATAGCATGGCGAAACGTCGTATTAAAATGGAAAAAAACCGACGGAAAAAACCAAGCGACGATTCCAAAGGAATGTTTCCCTAAACTTTTATGTAAATTAATGAAAGAGCTTAGTGACAACAGTAAGACTAACATAATGGCAGAATTCAGGTAAACAGGAATATATCCGATTAATGAAGAAGAGGTTTTAAGCAGACTACCTGAAGTGCAAAACAATGAAAATAAATCTATAATAGAAAAATCCGTTCTAGATCTGCTAAAGGAGATGAGATATGGAACCATGAACATAACCGAACCAAAAAGGAAAAAGAAATTGGAAATAATACCTGGACGAAGCGTTGGTACTGAGAGTGAAGACTACATAGAAACAGAAGAAGAGGAAAGCCAACAGAAAACAAAAAAGAGAAGACTACTGTCATCCAAAATAACTCAAAACAACAAAGAAAATACTACAACGAATACTTACGATGGCAAAGAAAAGAATAAATATAAGGGAAAAGGTATGGGGAAAAAAACTAAAACACAAGATCAGAATATTGCTGAAAAGGAAAATATACAGAAAAACGGACAAGACACTGAAAAAATATTACTTAACACAATAAATGACTTTGATTTTATAGCAAACAATTCCATAGATAGAATGCCTATTGTATTTGAAGACATGTTAGTATGTGACAATGAAATTGTTATAAATAACATACAAACAAACGAGTTGCAGAATAATACCGGAATAGAAATGATTGCTTTAAATGACATACAAATAAACGAGATGCAGAATGATACCGAAGAAGAAATGATTACTATAAATGACGTACAACTAAACGAGATGCAGTATAATACCGAAGAAGAAATGATTACTATAAATGACATACAACTAAACGAGATGCAGTATAATACCGAAGAAGAAATGATTACTATAAATGACATACAACTAAACGAGATGCAGAATGATACCGAAGAAGAAATGATTGTTATAAATGACATACAACTAGGGAATGCAATCCGGACTATCCGTAATCCGAAAAATCCGGGTATCCGCACATTTTTACTAGACTTCCAAATCCAGATTTGAAAATCAAATCCGGATTTTTTGAATAATAAGTAATTGTAACAAAAAAAACGAAACGAGCGAGTTCGCTGTTCGCGCGTCTCGCGAGTGTCGAGTATGGGTCTCAGCACACATATGGGATCGGAAAGGGATCGTCACCGTATCGCCTCGAGCCGTTCAGAATGGTTTGTATTAAACTCCCTACTGCAACGCACACTAATCGGAATAATAACGTAATCGCCTCGCCTCGGAACAGGCTCCGAACTTGAATTCCCGCGCTTACGGCTCATCGTCCCCGCGCTTACGTTTCTCCGTCCCCGCGCTTACGTCTCTCCGTACCCGAGCTCACATCTCTTCGTCCACCCTTTCCCCTTTCCCCTCCCGCGACTTGCCTGCTAAAGACGCCGCCATTCGCAAGGAGTATTTCATTCGTGTTGCGCGTATGTTTTATTTAAAATTTTAAGTTCGATTCAAACACAAAATAACGATGCAAAGGGAGAAACTTATTGAAGAAGTGAGAAAATATCCATATTTATATGACTTAAGTGATGCTAAATACAGCAATACTATAAAAAAGGACGAGGCTTGGAAACAAATAAGTATTACTTTAAAGCAATCTGGTAAGTACCTACTCCTATTTAATTATTTATTTAATGTTTTTCGCGTATGTAGGTATGTATGGGAAATAAAACAGTTGTGATTAATATAATTATAATGAAAAATTTAACTGGAATATCCATTAAGAATTAACATTAATATTTAAAGCTAAAAGCTACAGCCATGGAACTCGTCCGGTAGAAGTTTGAAAATATGTTTTGAACTTTTCACGTACATTAAAAGCGGTAGCCATATGGGCACCACTAATACTTGGTAATTGACTTAACAATCGGTCTTCGCCGAATTCAACTGTAATTTCCTGTTCTGTTCTGTTCGGTTCCTGTAAATTCATCTCAATGTTATATGTCCTCATCATATTGTGTAAAATGCAAGTTGTTAATACCACTTTATCTACAAACTTTGGATGCAATTTAATATTTTTGTTGTAAATCGCAAATTTTTGATATAAAATTCCAAAAGCGTTTTCAACAACCCTTCTAGCTCGTGATAAGCGGTAATTATATTGCCGTTCAGGATCTGATAGTCTCCGTGTATTTGAGCGAGGATATGGTCTTAATAAATATGTCTTCAATGGAAATGCCTCGTCTCCCACAAATACATGTGGCATTGCATGATTAGTTCCTGGTAATGGTTTGTCACATGGAATATTGAATGTGTTTCTTTCAAGTGCCTTTCCAAATGTAGATGATGAATAGATTCCGCCATCGCTGTTTTTTCCATAGGCTCCTACATCAACCGCTATGAATCTGTATTCAGGATCAACTATAGCTAACAAAACAATAGAAAATGTTTTTTTATAGTTAAAAAACAACGATCCACTATTGGGAGGTGCAATTATATTTACATGTTTGCCGTCAATGGCGCCTATGCAATTCGGAAAGTTCCATTTATTTTTAAATCCTTCTTCGATTCCTTGCCATGTGGCTGTAGTTGGTTGAGGTATATGAATTGGCATTAATTTATTTATTATTGCATTGCACACATCTATTACTATCAAACGAATAGTTGATTCTCCTAAACGGAAGCTCGATGATAAATTAGTAAATGTAGATCCAGTTATGAAGTACCTGCAACAATAAATGTATATTTAATATACGTTTTATAATACGTGTATATGTTTATGTGAATGTGTGTGTACGTACTCCCTTTCACACATACATGTGTAACTACATGCGCTTGATATAGTTAACCATGATTTATTTTATTTCAGAATCTGAGTGCAGGAAAACTTGGTTAAATCTTAGAGAGTCTCACCGACGAGCTATGAAGAAGCGTAAAACTAAAAGTGGTCAGGCAGCCCCGACGACGAAAAAGTGGACCTTTGAAGATGAAATGAGTTTTTTAGTACCTCATTACAAAGAAAGAAATACGATCTCTTCGGTTGATGATGATGACGGTTCAGATGTTAGCAGTTTCTTGGGTAATGA
Organism: Lithophane socia; assembly: GCA_947522985.1. Taxonomy (NCBI): domain Eukaryota; kingdom Metazoa; phylum Arthropoda; class Insecta; order Lepidoptera; family Noctuidae; genus Lithophane; species Lithophane socia. The sequence goes on from OX383280.1 coordinate 6,404,649, forward strand.
TGATTCACAGAACTCAATAAACATAATTCAGTCTCCAGAAAACTTACAAGCGGAAACTACTCCACTTTCGCCGCGTCCTGAGTCTTCTGCATCTTCAGTTGCATCCAAAATTTCAAAAAAAAAAAAACTTAATATTGAAAAAAATTCAGCGTCACAAACTTTAATGAAATATTTATTAAATCACAACGAAACCAAATAAGAAGATGAGATAGATACATTTTTTAAGAGCATTGCGGCAACGGTTAAAAAATTTTCAGAATATAACCAAGCTGTTATGAAAAGTAAAATATATAACGCAGTTTCGGAAATGGAGTTAAAAGAAATCGCAGAGAAACAAAGCTATTATAGTTATCGCAACCCTTACATTCCCCAAAGAGAAGATGACATGCCTCGAGGTTATACCACTCTAAATAACATTCAAACTCAAACTCAAAGCATTTATTTCAATTAAACCATTTACAGGCACTTTTGAATTGTCAAAGAATCGGTCAGTTAGTCAAAAAGTTGAAGCTAGTTGCCCATTCCAAATCGTAGATCTCTATGGAGAAGAACGGGCAAGAAACTCCAAGGACACTCTTTTAAAAATGGATATAGATATTACAAAATCCTGGGTACAGTATTCTTGGTGCTTCTATATGTGAGAACAATGTCAAATGAAAAATAATCAAAAACAATTCAAAATATAAGATTAAAAATAAGCCCTGGCAGATGAGAGATGACCAGTCTCAACTGACAGCGCCCGTTCACGAACATGACACGTGGGTCAGCACCATCCAGCTCAACCATTTTGTAGGGAACCGAATGATCCAACACACGCGCCACCATCAGCGAGACATTTAAGTGAGTATGACATACTCTCATCAGCCATGCTCTTTCAAGTCAATATAAAACATGATACCATATTAAACGGCTCCATGGTACTCACATTTACAAAATTGAAAAAATGCTTCTAATTTATACAAAACTATAATTTGCAATGTACATGAAAGATTAAAATAATAGAATTTAAAGAAAAAAAAAATAAACTTAAGTTTGTAAAGTCAGAAAAAAAAAAAGGGGAAGCAACTCTTCCAAATATTAAAATTTTTAACTAGTAAGCCCTAGTGCCTGTGGAGCAGGACCAGCATTAAGCCAAGCATTTTTATCTACAATATAATCATCCAACTTATAATATGCCTGTCTACATAGTGTGCGTTTAATGCATGTTTTAAATTTCTTCTCATTTAGTTGAAGAATAATGAGTGGTATTTTATTATAACATTTTACACAGTACCCCATAAAAGAAGTATGTACTTTAGACAATCTGAAACGTGGTTGATCTAATTTGTTCCTATTTCTAGTGTTAAAGTTATGCCTGTCACTTATCTTACTAAAAAGATGTAGATTTTTCCGAACATACATAATGTTTTCATATATGTACTGACAAGGAACCGTCATGATGTTAATTTTTTTAAACAGTTCCCTTAGAGATTCGCGTCTGTGGAGGTTGTAGATGGCTCGGACAGCCCTCTTTTGCAAAATAAAGATAGAATCAATATCTGCTGCCCGTCCCCACAGCAAAATACCGTAAGACATGATGCTATGAAAGTAACTAAAATAGACCAGTCTCGCGGTATCCACGTCTGTTAGTTGGCGGATTTTCCAAACAGCGTAAGCGGCTGAACTTAGTCGCCCTGCAAGTGATGTTATGTGAGGACCCCACTGTAGTTTTGAATCAAGCGTGATCCCCAGGAAAACTGTCTTTTCGACGAATTCTAGTATCTCCTCGTTCAGTACAACATGACATTCACTACTTCTTACATTCGGTAACGTGAATCTTATGCATTTAGTTTTCTTCTCATTTAATACCAAATTATTTATAGTAAACCAATTATGGACCTTGAACATAGCGTTATTTACGTCGTCAAGCTCCCGTGCATGTCTATTTACTTTAAAAATCAGTGATGTGTCATCAGCAAATAACACCATTTGTGGTCGATTTTTCAGTAGTTGAGGTAAATCATTTATATATACTAAGAAGAGGAATGGACCCAATATCGAGCCCTGTGGTACACCCATTCTAACTTTTAAACCCAATGAGTTCACACCGTTTATTTGAACTTGCTGCATTCTATCATTCAAATATGATTTTACTAAGCTAAGCGCAAGTTTACCCAGTCCGTAATGCTCAAGTTTCAAGAGCAGCGTTTCGTGATTCACGCAATCAAAAGCCTTAGATAGGTCGCAAAAGATGCCTATTGCATCTTGTGCCTCTTCCCATGCCTTAAAGATGTGTTTTAACAAGGTGACACCGGCGTCAGTTGTGCAACGTCCTTTGGTGAAACCATACTGTTGATCGTGTAGGATGTTATTACGATTAAAATGATTGAGCATTTGATTTAACATTACTTTTTCAAACACCTTGCTGAAAACCGGCAAAACTGATACGGGTCTATAATTATTAGTGTCTTTGCTGTCCCCGGATTTGAAAAGTGGAATAACTTTACTGTACTTCATTAAATCTGGGAATACCCCTTGATCCACACACAAATTAAATATTAAAGCTAAGTAGGGTGCAATTGTCTCAATAATGGATTGACAAACTTTAGTAGACATGCCCCACAGATCTTCGGTAATTTTGATCTTGAGTTGCTTAAAAGCTTTTACAACGACCACAGGGTTTATATGTTTAAATTTAAATTCCACAGGACAGGCTGAAACATTCGCTCTTAATAAATCAATAGCAAGTGAGGGCGAGGAATTTAAAGTTTCCGTAGTTTTAATTGGAATATTGGTAAAAAAAGTTGCAAATTCCTGAGCAACATCGATGTTAGAGCTAATGAGACCGCGGGAAGTGTCCAGTGTGTAATCAGTATTATGCCTTTTGCTCTTATTAGTTTCATTGTTAATAATTTTCCAAACTGTCTTTATTTTATTGTCTGCTGATTTAACCTTGTTGCTAATGAAAGAAGCTTTAGCTACTTTGCACACTATTTTAAAAGTTTTAGAGTAAGTAGCAACATATTTATTAAAAGTTTCCGTGTTAATATACGGCTTAAGGCCATACAGTTCAAATAATCTTTCCCTACTTTTCCTGATGCCTTTAGTTGCCCAGTCACTGAATAAAAACTTAGGGCAAATAGTTTTCGTTTTTTTCTTAAAAGAGTTATTAAACTCTGTTTGCACTAATGAAAAGAATTCTTCATACAAAATATTACCATTGTTTATATTTAGGCCCTGAGTACTTAACTTACTAATTAAAGTGCTATTAAACCTATTTAAATTACCCGATGTTATCGGTCTAGTTTGTATTTGCACTTTTTGAAGTGGTGTGTTGGACTCAAAATTAACGGTTTGACCGCTGTGATCAGAAGGGAGATAATTTACAATGGCTTTATCTAAATAGTTGCAGCTACAAAAAACATTATCAATACATGTAGCAGTAGTCGTAGTAATTCGCGTTGGTTCCAAAAACACATTTGACAGATTGAATGATTTGAAGAGACTTAATAATCTACTGCTATTTGAATTATTTTCCAAAATATTAATATTAAAGTCACCACAAATGATTACTGATTTAGTACCCGTTGCAAGTTTTGCCAAAACATCTTCCATTACTGACTCAAATATAGAGTAGTTTTGATAATTAGGAGCTCGGTATACGCACACTATATAATGCTTATCTAGCTCAACACAGGACAGTTCAATGCTATGTTCCACCGATAGTTCAACTATGTCTTTACGAGTCTTAGATTTTATACAATTTTTAATTAAGATTAGTGAACCTCCACGCAGCATGGATTTTCGGTTAAAACAACTGCCCACCCTATAATTCTCAAAATTAATTAGCATTTCATAATCTTTCAACCAGTGTTCAGTTATGCAGATAATATCAAACATTGTTTTTTCTAAAAACAATTCAATTTCCAATTGTTTGGAAGAAAAACCCTGAATATTTTGATGAAACAATTTCAAGGTATTCTGCTTAGCCCCTTTTTTGCAATTAACTAATTGAATGCTAGAAGATACCATGTTGGTGGTGAGATTAACTACATTGTTACTGGTACCTTCTGTTGTCTTACTGACTAGTTTAAAATATTATTAGTATTATTACTAATTTTTGTGGTGCTAATTACATAAGACTTCGACATACTACTTATGTCTGAGTTTATATTAAAAGCTAATAGCCATGCTATTTGACGTCTTAAACTAATAGGCAGATACGCAGTATCCCTAGTCGATTTTAATTTCTCAACAAAAGTGTTGGTGTCAAAAAATATAAGTTTGTCACTATAGTGATTCGTTAGTAAATGCATATGGTTATTTAGCATATGTATATAATGATTTTGCCTACTTGACAAGTGCTCGAAGTATGGAAAAGCACACAATATTATTTTCTTACAATTAATCTTCAAGATTTCAGTGACACTGTCAGTGATGTCATCTATTTTTACATTAGTACTATTGCCCACAAATACAGAGATGATGGCTTTCGGATCATATTTATTCCCAGTTATTGATGACATTATCTCTTCGTAAGATTTTCCAGGCATACAATAATTAACAGCAGATTGACTCAAGTTGTTACTTAATAATTTACCTAACCCTCTCCCTAAACTATCTGAAAACATAACAGAACAATAACAAACTTTACTAGAACAAGCCTCTGTCTGTGCTACTTGAGATGAAGCTTGCACCACATGTGGTGTATCTTGATCGAGGATACAGTCCCGAGATCCCTCAGACTGGGACGGGTCCTCCGTTGGCTCTGGTTGAAGAGCCTCAAGGCTGGATTCCCTTTCACAAGAACATTGAGTGGTGCTGAGAGTCATAGGGACCACTCTGTCTGCCTCATCATTACACATTTCTACTAACTCGTTTGCAGCAAGGATGTGTTCCTTTATTTGTTTTTGAGAGCTCACATACTTAATATAAAGTGAATGTAGTGACTCTTCAAGGACCTCAATTTCACACTGTAATTGTTGGGTATCAATTTGATAAATGTTTTTACTGTCTTCTAATTTAATCTGATAGTTTTTTAATTTATTTATTAGAAAAACACGCTCTTTCCTTAGTTTAATATTGTTGGAATTGTGTCTTTGTTGTTTCCTGAATTTATTGCATTTATTTATGATTTTATTTAGTTTTGCATATTTTTTTATTTTATTTTGACTTACTTTATAACAACTATTATTATGTTTCAATAAAGAATCATCAGTAAGGTCTATTGTTACTAAAGAATGAGGGTTGCAATTAGTGTTAAATAATTCACCATATAAGTGATTAGTTTCCTTAACCCGAGTACAATCTTTTTGTTTTTGTAACTTAGAAATTTGTACATTTGCATGAATTAGTTCTTCTTCTAGGTCCCTAACCTTACACAAAGCCTCCTCATATAAGTTACTGCAGTTACTAAAACCATCCGTGACCAGCCGCAGTTTGTCCCGTTCATCAATAACATCCAGGTATTGTTGGTGTAGGTTTACTAGCTCCTGCTTTAAGCTTGTATTTTTGTAAACGACCTTCTCAACTTCCTTCTCACTATCATCTATTTCATTAGCCACGAGATACAATCAACATCTGGCGCTTCAAACATTCATGATTTTAATATTTCAAACTTAGAAGAAAATGGCGTGTCAAATGCTGACGATCTTGATACTTCAAACAATCTTTAATTTATACAATGATTGTATTTTTGTTGTGGCGCTATTTTTGTTTAATTGCCATAATTTTTGGATTTAATAATATAGTTTTGTATAATAAAAAAATATGTGATTTATGGGTATTTTTTTTTTACCTAAACTACAAAAAAGTTGCATTTACTAAAATACCTTACGCAATCACACAAAATATATACACACATACACCAGACATAAAACGTACATCCCCTGTGCACACCTGATCGCAAATGAGGGTTATCGACAGAGGATAAAAATTAATCTATCTTGTAGTTTCGGAACCGAGTATTTTTTTTGTACACTTAAAAAAAAGAACAATAGAGATAATACAAACATTAAAATTATAGTACAAATATTTATGTAGACCAGATTAAAAATTCCAAAAACAAATGCAATTTCTCACCTTAACGTTACAGCTAGTTTTTCTTCGGGCGATATTGTTTCTCTGAATGTTGTATTCTTCTTCCTTATACATTCATCTATAGACTGCAATATGTTATAAAAGAGATATTTCGGCATATGAAAATAAATATAAAATTTCTCTTCATCATCCATCAAATGTTTTTTTATAGTCCGAAATTCCCCTTCAGTAAAAGATATTGGGTACACAGTATGAATAAAGCAAGGAGGCTTTATTCATACTGTGTACCCAATATCTTTTTCTTTTTTTCTTGCTATTTTCTTTTTCCTCTTCATCAAGTGCTATGGCTATGATAGCCAACTCACGTATTGTAAACCAAGACATAACCGTGCGCTACACTTAACGTTTGGATTCAAACTGATCTGGTGCCAACCAGGTCAGCCAGGGGGCGGCGAGGCGTAAGCGCGGTGTCGCCTAGCCGTAGCCGAGTTGACGTACAGGCGCTGCTGATACGCTTTCGTTACGTGCATACGGTAGGTTGACGCCTGGTTGACAGCGAGGCGAAAGGCGTTACGGTTACGATCCCTTTCCGATCCCATATGTGTGCTGAGACCTTATATCGGCTCTGGGGGGAAACTGATGATCGAAAGTTTAGACAACAAAGAAGGAACTCTGACAAAAAGTGTATCTGACGCCTTGAAAAAGAGGATTAAAGAAAGACGCTTACATTGTGTCGCAGGAGCCATGTTTTATCCATCAATCCTAATGAGTTTTCCAACTCACCCCCCGCCGATGAAGTATTTTATAAACCATCTAAGACAGAAATAGAAGAAGTAATTTGAAAAACTGTAGAAAGCCGTATTAATCCTATAGAAGTGTCTGTTGAATCACATGAAACTACGTCCAGAGAACAAGAGTCCTCCGATCAAGAAAGAGAAAGAGATTAGCATTTGAGCTAAATAAAATCGATAAGGCTGGAGAAGAAAATGTGCTCATAAGCAGAAAGCCTGAAACTGATATTCCCAGTTTAGTGCGAGTGGAGATGGCATTGTTCGAGGATAGCGGTTCACGAGGACGATACTTGGAGGCTGCTTACAAGCATCTGCAGTGCATTCCGCCTACAAGCGTAGAATCAGAGCGTGTTTTTTCCGCAGCAGGAATCATGTGCAACCGAATTCGCAGCAGGTTAAGCGACAGCACTTTAGATGCCTTATTATTTTTGAGGTCACATTTTTATGTCTCAAAAAATTGCACAATTTTTTTGCGTTGTTAAACTTTTTCTGCCTTATTTCAAAACAAAGTTTATCTTTAGAACCAGATTTAAACCAGTGAGCCATTTTTGAATTTCGAAATTTACTTCGACATCGTTAAAGTTCTAAATACTAAAACTGATTTTAAATCTGAGTCTATGTTGTCACTTTTTTATTAAGAACTTCAATCCAGTCGGAATAAAATTCGTAATTCAAAAATGGCTCACTGGTTTAAAGCTGGTTCTAAAGATGAACTTTGCTTTGTAATAAGGCAGATGGTGATTTAAGTGAAGTTAAATTGTTTTGTTACTTTTGTTTATGTTTAATAATTTGACAAGGAGTCTATTTATCTTTATTTTTGTTCTGCAGAGTTTCTTTTAATTTGTTCCTATTAATTATTTTAGTAACGTTACTCAGCACGCGACTCACAGACTGATTATTTTATTAAGAATACATAGCAATAACAATAACACCTTAATTAAGATTTTCAATGATGATATTTTGAATAATTCCAATTATCAAAAAATATTAAAAATCATTTGATTTGATTTTCATGTGCTTTTATATTAATCCATTTACACAAATATAAGAAACATCATAGTAACAAAGTAACAAACTAATTATGCAAAGTCTTGTTCATTTTCATGAAAAATCCGTAAAATCCGGATAATCCGGATTGGACCAAAAATCCGTTCATAAAAATCCGGATTTTAAAACAGAACGGATTTGCATTCCCTACTTACAACTAAACGAGATATAGTATGATACCGGAGTAGAAATGACTTATAAACAAAATAATGCAACCGAAAAAAATAAAAGAAAACTGAAAATTATATCGAATGAAAAGGTATCAGATATTACTACGATGAAAAAAGTTTCTTTGAATAAGTGCAAAAAAATAAGTAAAAATTCGCGTCTTAAAATTTTAAAAGATAAAATTGATAACATAAGTCGTCCTGGTCCTAGCGGTTTACAAACTCGGCGAACATCGTATTACAAAAGCGATAATGATATTCTGAAAGATTTAATGGACAGCGATGATGAATAATATAACTTTTTATCTTATAAATTATATCAATTTATCTGACTGATAACCGACTTACTTTTACGGACAGTTTTAGATAGTTAGTGGCTAAGCGTCTGCCTATATCTGTGCTATTGTTAAATAGTGTAACTGATTGAGTTATTACCTAGTCTTAAATGTTGATTTTCAAAAAGTTTATTACCTATTTTAAATGTTAACTACGTACCTACCTAATAATGAGACTGTTTCTTAGAATTATAACTTGTTTTTTGTGTAATTAATAAACGATGCAACTGATTGATCTCGTATCTGATAAGAATAAAATATGATTAAAAAATTCTCATTTTTTACTTAAATGTTTCAAGTTTATTACCTATTTTAAATGTTAACTACGTACCTACCTAATAATGAGACTGTTTCTTAGAATTATAACTTGTTTTTTGTGTAATTAATAAACGATGCAACTGATTGATCTCGTATCTGATAAGAATAAAATATGATTAAAAAATTCTCATTTTTTACATAAATGTTTCATTTGGTTAGGTACCTAACGTTTAATACTTAAATACCTTCTTTACATACTTAGTACGTTACTTACGTTAGATAGGTGTCTTTGGAAACTTAAGGTTTGGAATTTGCCAACCCTAGAATTTTTTTCTATTCACCTCATATCTCGTGTCTATTGAACCCATGTGCGGGTGCAATAGAAACGACATATATTTTTGCATTTTGTGCTGTAATTAAAGAATAAATATCAATTTATATGACTGAAAACTGTTAAAAAAGCTAAGAGACATGGTGTAAGCACAATATAATGTTCTCTTGACTATTCAAAACATATAAAAATTAATTCAAAGTTCAAAACTGTGTCTATTCACCCCGTTTTACGGTATGAGATTAGAGATATCATAAGGATTTTAGGCTTAACTACGACATAAATTCTGTTTTTTGAATCTGAAAAGCCTTAATTACACAATAACGGCCTTTTTTGTTAGTATTTTCGTATTGCTAGTCTGGAAGGCCGCAATTACCAATTAGGGCTTTTTAAATAAGCAAAACCTCTCAATTTACTACGGTAAAAAGCCCTAACTTCGCAATAAGGGCTTTTCGTATAAGTTTTTTGAAGGGCACGTGTGCGGAAGTGGGCGCGGTGAGAGTATTTTGAATCCGCACTTCGCTCAGTTGCTAGCTAAGAGGCCACGCGAAGTGCAGTGTGCGTGTGCGGTGATGGGACGACGCGGCAGCCGTTTTTTCTTTTGAAATAATATTGATATCTTGGTAAGTAATGTTTATTTACTTTACATTATAATTCGTGAATAGTAACTAACTGTGAAATAATATAAAATTACGTAGATAAATTCGTTGATTAACTCATTTTTTGTTCAATTCGTTGTCTGACGTGGCATTATGTTTAAACTGAGTGTTCGGATGAACGACGATTTACATCACAATATCATTTTGAACTAATTTTACTATGGGACCAAATCCAAAACAAAAAATACAAACTTATTATTGACGGCTACGTGCGAGTGTGTAAAGCAAGTGTTGGAGCGAAACGATTATGATCTATAAGTTTAAGTATATAAGGGTGACTTTTGCATGGACGAGTAATCTGCCGTGCCAATCCAAAATAATGTAAGTCGACTTACAGTGTTTTCGCTTAACAAAGCCCAATCAGTTTCTTGAAGTCTGTTTAGTACCTATGATCGATCACACTTTCATTTCAACGGTTTTTTTGCAAGATAAAGCAACCAAAAAAACACTGTATTACGTAAAAAATAAGATATAAACACAGAAAAATACTGTAACAAAGTATACAGTGTTTTGCACTGCCCGCATGCAGTTCGCGCGTTTACTGTCCAACCAGCGAAAGCAGAATCGACAACAGTATTGCTATCTCGTACTTTCCTGTGCCGTTATTATTCCTCTTCCTTGTTCATCACGTTCGAGTAGTTTTGTTTACATTAGTCGTATTCCGCGTGCTGAGTGATTTTTTTGGTTTGATTTGATAATGCGTTATTAGTTTTTGATTCGAGTTATTTAGTGATAATTGAGAGTGACAATGAGTACGAATCGGAGTGAAATGTTAGTCAGACTGTCGAAACAAAATATGAAATATTATAATAACACAGACTCAGTTACTGTTGCGTCCAGTGTGATAAGTGATTGTCAAGAAAAAGAAAATATAGACTGTAACAACCAAAATTTGAACGACAGTAATTACTTGCAAGATGATTTAGAATCAAGAAACTTTATAAGTCCTATCGTTCCACTCAGTGAGACTCAGCTTGATGAATGCCTTTCTGAAGAATTGGGAGAAGGAGTTTATACTCAACTAATACCTGCATTGATTTCTGATAATAGTTTAACCGATACTAACAACCCATATTCAGCTCCAACACCTTCAACTTCTACTGCAAGTCTTATTCCACTTGGCAAAAAAAGACCTATCACCCCCACAGCCGCCCATGAACCTACCGTTGAAGATAATATTTCTCAAACAATAAAGAAACCTAAGCGAAATAGAGATCCAGGAGCTGTATTAGAGAAACAAAGACTGAAACATCCACTATTGCCACCTTGTTCATGTAAAAAACAGTGCTTACAAAATATTCCTGAGATTGAAAGACAGTCTATACATACACAATTTTGGAACTTAGACAGGCAACGGCGCCGCGACTTTTTGTCGAGGAGTGTTAATAAGTTACCTACCACATGCACAAAAACAAAAGGCGAATCTCGAAGGCACAACACCTTAGTATGGTCACTCAGTGACATCAAAGTATGTAAAGTTTTTTTTCTAAGGACCTTGGGCTTTACAAACGATGAAGCTGTACAGTCAGTCTTGAAAAATAATTATTTGCAGTGCAATAAGAATCCCAAAGTGAGTGCCACACCTGATCTTCGAGGACGGCAATTTGAACCAGCTAACAAGTTTCCACAAGAGTATGAGGACCGGTGTAAAAATCATAAAATAGCTCACGAAAAAATATCTCTTCCTTGCAATTGCAAAGATTGTATAATCATAGGACAGCACTTAGAAAACAAACGGAATTCCCGAAGGGATTTAAAATTAGCAGAAGAACGTAGTGATAACTCTGAAGGAAAGGAGGCTGTATTCACGGTTGATATGCAAAAAGCTATTTGCATGCCACTTTTAACAACTAAAGAATATTATTTTTCTAGAAAACTTGTCCTCTTCAATGAGTCATTTGTGCCACCAGGTAAAAATAAAAATGCTGCATGCATCCTATGGCATGAAGGTGAAAGTGGCAGAAAAGCACATAACATAGCTACCACATATATGTATATATTTCATACGAAAATACTGCCGGGACCTACACAATTTAAACTTCTTTTTGGACAACTGCAACGCACAAAACAAGAATAAAATTCTTTTTTCTGGATTAGTCAGAGTGGTAAACGATGACAAAACTAGTATTCAAAACTTGAAATTAGAATATTTTGAACCAGGACATACATTTATGGCTGCGAATGCAGTACACGCTGCTATAACAAAGAAATTAAAAACAGCACGTGAAGTATACGATCTGGAAGATTTCGTGACCAAAATCAAACAGTCTAGAAAAAACCTGGTTGTTGACGTACTCAAACACAACGATATGTTGATTTTTAAAAATGACAGTAAAACAGCTTTCCCTAAAGATTGGAATATTCAAAATTTAAAGGTTGTAGAGTTTAGAAGAGGCAAGCTTTCTCTTTTTGCTAAAAATGATTATAATGGTGAGTTTAAAGAAATACACTTTTTAAAAAAAAAGGTTGAAGGAGATTTAAGAAAGATGATCGACAATAGAGAAGACCTTATAAATATGATAGAAACAGAAAATAAACCCAGAGGTATAAGTGAAGTTAAAAAAAAAGAATTGCTAATACTTTCAAAGTCTATGCCTGCTTCGCGGCGAAGTTTTTATGAAGCCCTTGAGGAATCAGATGCACCTGACCTTGATACAAATATTGATTCTGATTTATGATCGGATAAAATTGTATCGATTTTTTTTCACTATACAATTTAAGAATTTAATGTTTGGTTACCTTTTTATTATATTTTTTATCTAATTATGCTACCATTTCGTCTTTAGAACCACACACACACACACACACTCACTTACTCTCAAACACATACATACACACACACACACACTGACTCACACACAAACACACTCTCACTCACACACACACACACACCTCAACTCACAAAAACACATTTAATTGTTTTTTTTTTTAATAAGCGTTTGATCTATTTTTTTTTTTATAAGCGGTTTTTAATAATCAGATCAAGATTTAAACCCAAAAATATTGTTACGTTTCTTTGTTGATTATATATTTACGAGTATGTGTAAATTGATTAAATTTATTTTACCTTCATGTAATTGATTTTATTTACGAACCATACATCAAGCGTAAGAAGACAATAGGATTTCAGGATTTCTGTGAGAGTTATGAGTGCCATATGCATTAAAACTTTATTCAAACAAACTCTTCAGCTTTGTACTAGTAGGACTAGGTAATAGACAATGACAGATATTAATCATATAACTTTTTGCTATTGCATTCACAAGTGTCACAGTAATCATACTAAGGTGAAAAATACTATAATTTACAATTAATTCCATCTATCCTCTTAAAAAACTGTATACTTGAATACAGTGTCTTGGCATAATGAGTTTAAAGTTTTAGACAAGGATTAAACACTGTATCCGGTTTTACAGTGTTTTGCCTTGTTTGAAATACATTAACATTTTATAATTGTCTTGTCAACACAAGTTAGCAGCAATAACTTCTTTCTGTAATAAAATAAATTCCAAAAAACTATTTGGCTATATACTAGAGATGTACACCTAACTATTAAATGCGCAAAATTATATAATATGCACCAATTGTCTCTGATATGGGCAAATATTAATAAAAAACCATGTTTTGTCAGTTATCTCAAAACTGGTTTTTGTAGGTTGCAGTGTTTTGGCTTGGCAGGGCAGAGTTAGTGAGTTTATGTGTGACTTGTTGCGAAGTTTACAGGGCAGGTTACAGACTATTACAGTGTGTAAAGCTAGGTGTCGTTCGTCTGATTCTCGGTGTTATCTGTTATACATATTTTTGATTAAATCGATTAAAGATTATTTGAAGATTGATAAGATGGAGTATTTTAAATGCAAATAATTAATTCTATTATTTTTAGGACCATGAAGAAGAGTGCGAGGGGTTTTCAAATGATAGAATTATTAAAAACCAACAACGGTAACAACGATGGTCATCAAATGCAACAAGCGTCGACAAGTTCTGTTTTACATCCGTACCCATATAACAGCTGCAGCGATGACGTCGACTTTGATTCAGATGATTCTGTGCAAGATAAAACATATATACCCCCAAACGCATATCCCGTTGAACACAGGTACAATGATTCAGATTCAGACATAATACCAGATTCACATCCTGCCGTTCTTCCGAAATCACCGACACAAAATCACAATTTAAGTTCAGTTGGTCAAAATGACAGTGATTCTGATTCAATTATTCCGAACTCACAAAACATCATCATACCAGAATCGCCAACTCCAAAACAGAATCAGTTGACTAAAAGAGGAACTATAGGTACGCATAAGAAAAATACATGAAACCAGCATTGCAGAAAGAAAGAAGACTAGAAAGGAAGAGAAGATTTTAAAGAAGTATGCCCTAAGGCTGCCTGTCCACCGGAGCGGAGCGAGGCAGCGGAGCGGAGAAACGGAGAAATATTAACCAATAGGACTGCACAAAATCTCCGCTCCTCTTTAGTGGACAGGGAGTTGCGAACTAGTTTAAAAATTCATACAAAACCGGTAAGCGGAGCGGGGATGCAAGGCAGCGGAGCGGAGAAACGGAGCGGGGAAGCGGAGCGGGGAAGCGAGTGCAGGCGCGGGCGCCAGTTGCGCCCGCAGTGTGCCGCCGTAGTCCGACCAGTGCGTATGTGACCGACGCAGTGAACACAATGGATGAAAAACTTATTGAAAGTGTGAAAAAGTTTCCGTGCATTTGGAACACATCTTCAGAATTTTACAAATGCAACGAAACAAAAGATGCTGCGTGGGACCAAATAATCATTGAAACAAACATATCGGATGGTAAATAATATTATGTATCTTTATTCTATAATACCCTCTAGTAGGTACATATTGATATCTTTTTTTTATTTAACAAAATAATACCTAAATAATGTCCGCGGCTGGCCAAACTATCCAAATCTGTCACACATCACTGACTATAGATTCTTTTCAAAATTCGAGTATCTTGCCATGGAACCTTCCCCTGATTATTGAAGTATGAACAATACATTTCGCGAACTTGAAAACCATCATTAATAGAATGTTGTGTTTGTGTAATATCACCAACTGATAATAATGTTTGCTCCATGTTATTTTCAATATTGTTTATATAATCAGGTTGTCTTTGAATTAAATAATTGTGCAAAACACATGTTGCTTTTATTACCTTGTCAACTGTTGCTATTTTGCATTCGAAATCTTTATGATACACGTACCACTTTCTCGTCAATACACCGAAAGTTGCCTCAACAATGCGACGTGCTCTTGATAATCGGTAATTAAATATTTTTCTTTCTGCGTTTAGTCCATCACGTGGGTATGGCCTCATAAAATTTTCCATTAATGGAAAAGCTTCGTCTCCTATAAATACGAACGGCATTTTTGCACCACCTTGATACAATGGTACCGGCTCAGGTAAATTCAATCTCTTCTCTTTTAGACTCTTTCCGAAAATGCTGTTATCAAAAATTCCTGCATCAGAAAATCTTCCCATAGATCCCACATCAACCATTCTGATTTTCCTTCTGGCATCAGCTAAACACATCAATACTACAGAAAATCTCTTTTTGTAGTTGAAAAACGAGGACCCAGTTTTCGAGGGAGCCTTGATATATACGTGCTTGCCATCAAGAGCACCTGTACAATTTTTAAATTGCCATAGTTCATCAAAATCTTTTGCTATTTCTTTCCAGTCGTTTTCTGTTGGTTGCGGCATGACAAGAGGTTGCAATACATTCCATAAAGCATCACAAACCTCATCAATAATTCTTGATACACTTTTTAATCCAATTCTAAAATTTTCTCCCATCGTTGTAAATGAGTGGCCGGTTGCTAAATACCTGAAAAATAAAAGTAATTTTTTTTTATAAATAGACCATGGAATAATTTTTTGTGTTTGTTGATTGTTTCAGTTAAAACTGCCAAGTCGCGATGGAAACAACTGAGAGATAATCATCGAGATGCCTTAAAAAGACAAAATGCAACAAGGAGTGGACAGGCTAGAAAACAACGAAAAGAATGGAAATATCAGAAAGCCATGTCATTCTTATTGCCTTACATGTGTAACAGAGACCGGTCATCAAATTTTGCGCCCTTGGATGACTCAGTAAGCGAAACTTCAAATCCGCCAAATACCATTGATGAGAGTTCACGGGAATCATGCAATTTGTTGCCATCAAATTCAAATAATCTTCCTTCTGTCGATGTTCCTAATGATTCAACAGCTTCTGGGCCTCTCCCATCCACATCCAAAAAAAGAAAGAACGATGAAATTCTAGATCTTTTGAAAAAAAATCAAAAACGCCGCGAACTGTTGGAACAAGAACGGATAGAAGTTAAAAACATGATGTCAGCTAGTGATAAGTACGATGAAATAGACTTATTTTTTTAAATTTGGCTGCATCGGCGAAAAAGCTGCCGTATTATTTACAACTACAAATTAAAAAAACCTGCTTTAATGCGGTAATATCAGCTGAAGAAAGTAATCTTCAACATAGTTGGTATTCTCCGAATAATTATGGTTATTCTACAGCCTCATCAACACCTACAACAGATAATATCAATACTAGTATCGATATCGATACTCCTAGTGCTCCAAATGATATTAACACTAGTATTAATACTCCTAGCGCTTCACAAATTCAAACAACCCAGGATATTGAAACATCTGCAGCAGAGCAAACAGGACCCAATGAAAATGCGGACAACTTTGAGACAGATTATGATTTTTAAATTAATATAACATGGCATCGACTGTATGCAAAAATAAAAGTTACTTTGATTTCAAAATGTGTACTTACTTTAAACACACAGCTAATCTTTCACAGCTACTGATTGAATTTCTGTAATTTGTGTCTTGTTTCCGAATATATGGTTCAATCAGGGAGTGAAGTTCATGAAAAGTACATCTTGAAACTCTATAAGATTTTTCGAAAGTTTCTTCATCAGCAGTTTGGAAAAAAGTAAAATATTCACTGTGTTCTGAACGATGTTTGATATGATTTCTTAACCAAAATCTATGTTTCCTTATAGAATTGTTCAAATAGTATACGGTAAGTAATTCGGTTTCTTCTGACTCCAACTCTTCTTCCTCAAGCAATGTAAGGTAATAACGTATTAACTTTTTCGATAACATGTCTGCTGTCACTGACATTTCGCGTAGAACTAAACCAATCGCCCGCCGCCGGGAGCTCGAAATGACTCGTCGCGTACTCGCGGCCTAGCTCCGCATATTGAAAAACACAGTGGCAACTCCGCTCCGCATTACTTTCTCGCTCTGCTCCGCAGCCTCGCTCCTCTCCGGTGGACAGACACAGTACGCAACTCCGCTCCGCATTACTCCGTTTCTCCGCTCCGCTGCCTCGCTCCGCTCCGGTGGACAGGCAGCCTAAAACCTGGATGTGATGAAACTTGTAAAAGTAAATGCACTTCGATGATTCCTGAAGGTAAAAGAAAAGCAATTAATGAACTGTTTTGGTCCCTAACGTGGAGCGAACAGAAAGTGTTCATCTCGAGCCATATTTCTAGAGTAACACCTGCAAGAACAAAGAAATTTTCCGCAGATTCGAACCAAAAAAACAGAACAAAATCTCTGTCCTATTTTCTTAGCAACGAAATAGGAGAGAAAATACAAGTTTGTAAAGTATTTTTCTTGACAACTCTTGGCTACTGCAAAACCAACGATAAGGCTGTGAGAAATGCTGTGAACAAACAAGACGAAGTACCTATATACGTGATGGAAGAGGTCATAACCAAAAAAAACTTCGATATAATCATGATCTCATAAATGCTCATATTGAGTCTTTTAAACCAACTATTTCTCACTACAGAAGAGAGCATGCGCCAAATAAAAGGTACCTCTCTTCTGAAATATCTATACAACTCATGTACAATGACTACATTAAAAAAAATCCCGAGGAATCTATTTCATACGATATGTACCGAAAAACCGTAAAACAAATGAACATTTCCTTTGCGAAGCTGGGCCATGAAGAATGTGAAGTTTGTGAGCAGTTTGAGATTCACAACCCGAACGTAAAAGAACTGCGTCACAGAAACTGCGACACTTGTAAAACTTATGACAATCATCACGAACGTTATATTTTAGCAAGGCAAGCTTATGATGTTGATCGCCAAAATGCAAAATCTGGTGCAGCTAGTGAAGGCTATTTCTCAGTGGACCTGCAAAAGGTAATAATGTTACCTAGAATTGATATGTTTAAGTTGGTCTTATTTTGCCCTCGCCTGGTGGTGTTTAATGAAAGTTTTGTGCCGTTAGGGTATAAGACATCAGATATTATGTCTTTTGCTGCTTTATGGCATGAAGGCATTTCAGGCAGGAAGAAAGAGGATATCATATGTGCATTCAGAGTTTTTTTGATGCACTTTAGAGACTTAAATAAGATAACTTTATGGTTCGATAATTGCGCTGCGCAAAACAAAAATTGGACATTGTTTTCATTCATGATCAACTTTATAAATTCTCACGAGACGTCTATCAGCACAATCGTATTGAAGTATTTCGAAACAGGCCATACTTTTATGTCTGCTTATGAATTTCATCACCAAGTAGAACATGCCTTGAAGAAGAAAAAAGAACATGCCTTGAAGAAGAAAAAAAAAGTGTATGACTTTGACGATTTTGCCGACGCTGTTGCAACAACAAATAATAGGAAAACTGCTGTGAAGAAGACGGCTGTTACAGATTTTTACAAAATTGCCGACGATACCTCTACTGCCAGAATTCAACAATCAAATCCACGAGCTTATTTGCGTGATATAAGTGAGATACGCTTTCAAAAAGGAAGCTTGTGTTTGTTTTACAAATCTGATTTCAGCGCTACCGATTACATTCAATTAGAATATTTAAAAAAAACTGTCATGAAAAAAGGTTTCACAGCGCATGTGCAAAAAACAGAACCCAGAGGAATAACGAGTGAACGCAAAAATAATATAATACAAAGATTAGGACCATTAATGCCAGCAAATAGAATGTTGTTCTGGCACAGTTTATATACGAACAACGCTTGCTGCGGACCTGATGGTAGATCGGGAAGACTGACTAGTTACGAAACTTGATTGTTACTTGCGTTAAGGAGATTACTTAATAGGTTAGAACTGTTTTTGTTTAAGTTTGTTAATTACAATATGTGATTCTCAGTGCTTTATTATTAGGCTCACTTCTATTTGAAGTTCCTTTATCTATATAAGCTGATGTTTTAAAATTATATTATTAGTAGTTTTGTGGGATTCTATTGACATTGTTTCAGAAGATAATTATGTTTTTTATTTTGTGAAATGAAAGATAAATATGATTCAGAGTGCTGGTAAAAGTTCCTATATGTAAACTGTTTAAGATGATTATTGGTTGTGTTGTGTGTTATTTTATTGTCAAGAGATATATTTTTGTTTTATGAGTATATAATATGTTTTATTGATTTTGTTTAGATACATAATGAGAAAAATGTGATTAATAAAGATGTTCCTTCAAAAATTATTTGTTTATTATTACTAGCAAGAATTGGTTACTTCAAAACGCTTCATAGTAATAAGGTAACTGGTGTTAGTTATGTACCTACTTGTGTCTTACGTATTATTTTAAGTTTGACAGAAAATAGAACATAAGAGACTGACTCATAATAATAAAGTACGTATTTTAGTAAATAGTTTTGGTTTCATTTTAATAAGTCTTGTTTACAATCGACTGACGAAGGCTTTTATTTCCTTTAGACAAAATACCTATGCTGCAATGCCTGCTTTGAAAACGATTCGTAACTTAGTTTACTATCAAAAAAAGGCGCAACTGCACATTTTAAGGCTTTACATGCAAGGATTTCGGCTTTAGGAAGTTCGAGTTCCTTCTATGAAAAGCCGCAATTACATTCTACGCTATTACGCCCTTTCAGATAAGTATTTCTATATAAGATAAGTATTTGTATTAGTATATTTAGTTATTTTTTATTATTATATTTCTGCTAAAACAAAAAGGAAAAATTAAAATAAAAACAATACGCGTTTATGAATTTACATAAATTATGGTTCAAAAGAGCTGTGGTGGCCCAGTGGTAACGGCCGGGACTTACGAGTTGTAGGTCGTAGGTTCGAACCCCGACAGGCGCTTTACTTTGTGTAAATAATTTCATCACCACTGCTCTCAAAACGGTGAAGGAAAACATCGTGAGGAAACCGGCATGTCTTAGAACCAAAAATTCGAAGACATGTGACATCTACCAACCCGCACTGGGCCCGCGTGGTGGATTACGGCCCACTCCCTCTCATAGAGAGGAGGCCTGTGACCCAGCAGTGGGAACATTATAGGCTGATTATGTTATTATGTATGGTTCAAAATAAAGCCTATATTTTTTGACGTCTTATAAAACAAGAATCACTAACTAAAACCATTCAGTAAATCCTGGGCCATCATTTTAGATAAAACGTCAATTATCTCGGAATCAACGTTGACGTAGTTACGGCCTTCTTTCTTATGACGGCAGTATACGGTTAAGCGATATACGTCCAGCGCACCCAGTTGTACCATCAGAACCTTTGCACTTTATTACACCAGAATCACCGCACCCTGTTACACCACCAGAACCATCGCACTCTAGTTCACCACCAGAATTCTTAGACGCTGCACCACCAGAGGTAAGTGAAGTGTATTATACGTAATTGAATAAACTAGATAGTAATAGAACCACAAAAAAACACTATGCTGACTCTCGATTATATTATAGTAATTTTTGACCAACTCGTTGCGCAGTTTAGCTTAAGTTTTTTTTTTTTTAGGATGTTAAATATAATGAAGATATCCATCTTCCTTCATTAGCTGCAGAATTAGCTGTTGATTCAGGCAGTGTGATGAGGAAGAACCTATATATACAGAAGATCAAATACGAGAAATTTTAGAAGCGAATGACGATATTGATGAACAAGTAGATGATATTTCAGCATTATTATCAGATAATTTACACTGGTCTGATGACTTTTCGACCTTCACCGGTAGCGAAGAAATCTATGCAATTCAACCTGGGCCAACAATAACGTCGACTAATCCGATCGAACTGTTCACCGCCGTATGGGACCGCAGCTTTATGGAAAAAATTGTCAAGGAGACTAATGACTATGCTTGGCAAACCATTGTCAGTATCAGTGAAGCTGAAGGCCTCAATTCACGATCGCGGCTTAATGAATGGGAAGAAGTAACTGTCGATGAATTGTATAAGTTTTTTGGTATACTACTGTACATGGGTCTATGTTACAGAAGTCGTCTAGAAGAGTATTGGACCACTGGAGTTTTGGCGATGCAGGAATTTCGTAAAATCATGGGCATAAACCGTTTTTTGCTTATAATGCGATTCTTACATTTTGTGAACAACTATGATCTAGACATGAATATTCATGGAAACCATCGTAAAACAGCTAAAATAGACCCCGTTGTGCAGGATTGTAATGAGAAATTCGGACAGCTTTATCCTCCACAAAGACACCTCAGCTTGGACGAATCCTTATTATTATGGAAAGGAAGGCTGAGCTGGGTGCAATGCATAAGGACAAAAGCTGCACGCTTCGGGATTAAGACTTACGAGTTATGTGAGGCTGAATCTGGCTATTTATTAAAACTTTATATTTATATTTTTTTTTATTTATTTATTTAAATAGAACGGCCGAAGCCAATTACACTATTTAATATAATTTGAGATAAAATAAAATTGATTCAACTCAGTCATGCATTCTTCTCACAAAACTTCAAACATTCCGATAGTATCACCTTCCATTCATCCGCAAACATATCAAGATCTGTGTTTGAGTCCAGGAGAGCGTTAATAGCGCCTAATGTCCGAGGGATGGGTGACTTGGAGTGTGCAACTGTGCGGCAAGTTGGAACAGCCAGTAAGCGGTGTTTCCTGCCGCGACAGTAATTGTCAGGGACAAATAGACTGCAGGTTACATTATGTAACTCAGAGTCATCGATAATCCCCCGAAAATCTTTAAATATCATTATCATCTGATCGCGCGACCGTCTTACTTCTAGAGAATTGAAACCCAAGC
The DNA here is from genome assembly GCA_947522985.1 of Lithophane socia. Classification (NCBI taxonomy): domain Eukaryota; kingdom Metazoa; phylum Arthropoda; class Insecta; order Lepidoptera; family Noctuidae; genus Lithophane; species Lithophane socia. The sequence goes on from OX383280.1 coordinate 6,426,311, forward strand.
AGCCCAATATGAATTTAGTGGGATACAAAAAGGGATAAAACCCGTACATATGCTTGTAAAGGTATCTAAGGAATGCTTTTTGCACTTTCTCCAAAGCTAACACATACTGCTTCTCAAAAGGATTCCATACGCACGCACTAGACTCAAGCTTGCTACGGACCAATGCCCCAAAAAGAAGCCTGATAACGTGGGGGTTGCGGAAGTCGCGACAGTTTCTCAATACAAAGCCAAGGCGCCTGAAGGACTCCTTGGCAGTGGATGCGATGTGGTCGCGAAAAGTGAGCTTACGGTCAAATGTGACTCCAAGGTCTTTCATGGAATCAGTTCTTGTGATTGTTTCTCCATTCAGCTTGTATAGAAAGTTGACTGGGCGCCGCATTCGACCGAAAGACATCACGCAACACTTTAACTTGTTAAATTCCATTTTATTCTCTAAGCTCCACTTAAATACTGAGTCAATGTCTGATTGCAGAGCTTGGCAATCGTGCTCAGATTTGATTTCATGAAATAGTTTTAAGTCATCTTCATATAAGAGGGATCTGGCATTCGCAACCACATCAGGGAGGTCATTTATCATCAAAATGAAAAGGAGAGGGTCGACTACCGAACCTTGACTCACACCGGAGCGAGTGTGGTATGGGAGTGACTCGTACAAACCTAATCTGACAAATTGTTGTCGGTCCCGCAAATAATCTGCCAAAAGCCGTAGAAGCTTTGGAGCAACGCCTAACGCACTGAGCTTTGACAGCAAGACGTCGTTATTGACTCTGTCGAACGCCTTTTTAAAATCAAAGTAAACCACGTCTACCTGGCGTCTGTGATCAAGACTAGTCGAGATGTAATTAACTAGTGTCAGTAAGTTGGTATTGACGGATCTTTTTTCACAAAAACCATGCTGTTCATTGCACAGGTGCTGCTTCACTTGCTTGTAAATTCCTCGATGGAGGACATTCTCGAAGACTTTCGCGGGAGAAGATAGTATCGCTATTGGACGATATTCATCGACTGAAGATTTATTGGAAGATTTCGGTATGGGAGTCACACGTGATATCTTCCACTGTGGTGGATAGATTCCGGATTTAAGGGCTAAATTAAAAATGTGGCTAAGGGGCTGAATGAGAATTCCTTTCCCTCTTTTAGAAACCATGGAGGAATATTATCCGGACCAATAGAAACGCGACATTTTGCGTAGTTTGTTTTAGGCATAAGGCACAAATTATACAACCAATCATGGGACAACTTCCAGAATCACGAAGCAATTTAGAATTCCCATTCCTAAATTCAAGTGTTGATTATGCCGGCCCAATACTGATCGCTGACCGGAAGGGAAGAGGCTGCAAACTCATGAAGTCGTATATATGTATCTTTGTCTGCCTCGCTGTCAAAGCGGTTCACCTGGAGCTTGTCACGGACCTTACAAAGGAAGCGTACATGGCTACTTTAAATAGATTCATTGCGCGCCGGGGCAAGCCTCGTAGTATACTGTCCGATAACGGCACAAATTTTGTCGGTTGTTGTAATCAATTACGTCTTTTCTTGCAGAATTCAAATATTGCGTACGATGTTGCTCAGGAAGGAATTGAGTTCAACTTTGTGCCTGCCTACTCCCCTCATTTCAATGGCGTTGCTGAGGCCGCTGTGCGCTCAACAAAACATCACCTAAAGAGACTGCTTAAATTGACGCACTTCACGTACGAAGAGATGGCTACGTGCCTAACTCAAATAGAGGCTATTCTCAACTCCCGACCTCTCACTCCTTGTTCTCCTGATCCACTTGATTTCTGTGCCCTAACTCCTTCTCACTTTTTAATTGGAAGATCACTCACGTCCGTTCCGCATCCACAGATAACTGACAGCGGAAACATCAGTCGACTCGAGCGATACCAAAGGGTGGAATACATTAAGCAGCATTTTTGGAAAAGGTTTAATACCGAATATATATCTCTGCTGCAGCAAAAGACCAAGTGGTCTACCTCATCGGGAGACATCAAGGTGGGGAGCCTCGTCCTGGTAAAGGATAAGGCGCTTCCACCTCTCTGCTGGCTGCTGGGTCGCGTCGTGCAGGTGTACCCGGGCTCCGACGGCGTCGTGAGGGTCGCCGAGTTGAAGACCAAGAAAGGGACAATTCGGCGCGCTTTCAACAACATCTGCCCGCTACCATCTTTTTGAAGCCAACACTTCAACCCGGGGAGCATGTCCACGCGCGGACGCGGTGCAAAAACTAAACGCGCGGGACGACGACGCGCTGCGAGCCAATGAGCGACGACCGACGCGAACTTGCCACTGCCTGTCAAAATCGCGTTCAAGAAAAGTGAGCGTCGTCCGCCTTCCGCTTTGCAAACTATCATAATAATTAAATCTAATAATACAGTCCACTAGTTTTCTCATTGAAGAGTACCAAAACCATCCAAAACAGGCGTCACACGTGATATCTTCCACTGTGGTGGATAGATTCCGGATTTAAGGGCTAAATTAAAAATGTGGCTAAGGGGCTGAATGAGAAATTCCTTTCCCTCTTTTAGAAACCATGGAGGAATATTATCCGGACCAATAGAACTGTTTAGTTTTAGCTTGTTAATTCCTGTGCTTATATCACTTTCGGTGAAGGTATCAATATTAATATAATTACTAATATTACAGTTGCTTGGACCGGCTACATTTTCATGGTCTAACTTTGGTACTTCATGTTGGAACACGCTCGCAAAATATTCTGCGAACGCCTCGGCAGCCGCCACACCAGAGTGAACCTTACCCTTGTGGGTTACATTAGGCTCAAACCCGCCTTTTGATTTAATGTTGGAAATGTGTTGCCAGAACTCTTTGGGGTTTTTTTTAATGCTCCCTTCGATGCGCCTGATATAAACGTCATAAGCAGTCGATATACGAGCTTTTAAGCTAGATCTACAGCCAGAGAACTGCTTATAAATTTGGTCACATTTGCTCTTTTTCCAGACAGTATGTAACTTTATTTTTTTCTGGATGTCCTGAATAATATCCGATGTAAACCAGGTTGGATATCTTCTATTCATCTTATTGTTTCGGCGCTTTTTAGGGACACAAGTGTCAAATAAGCTATAAATGATATCATAGAAAGCTTGAGTGCTAGTGCGAATGTCATTGGATGTTATAACTGCCTCCCAAGATAACTCAGAAAGAAGTTCATAAAGAAGACTGCGATTACATTTTTTAAAATTCCAGTCCCTACTACGATTCACATTACTGGGTTCAAGCTTTTCGCTTTCATCAGATGACTGAAGCTTTACCTGGATGTCTAACGGCGGATGATATGCATCGGGGTGCAACAAACCTTCAACTGATGTTACAGAAACGTCACGCAGGCCTGCACTTTCCTGAACTAAAACCACGTCTAACATTCCCCCATGCATATTCTCAACAATATTTCTTTCACACATATTAGAAAAAGTTAGAAAATAACAATAGTAATTGCAAACATTTACGGAGGCACTGTTTAAGTTTAAATCACCTAAAATTATAACTGTTCCTTTTAAGTTATTTATAAAACTCTCCACTTTCGTAAACCAGGTCATGTAGTCGCTGTCACTGGCACTTGGCTTAATATACACAACGCATACGTAAACAGTAGATCCATGCCACATGAAACTAGACCAAAGATCTTCACCATAGTCTGTCTCAAGTTCACGACGACGGCGTAGAACTATGGGGGCGCGAGCCATAAGCAGCACGCCTCCACAAGGTGTACCTCTGTCACGCCTCTGTACATTCCACTCGCTATTGGCGAGTTCTGTATTTTCAACCGAGTTATCTAAAAAAGTCTCTGTGGCCGCTATTAAATCTTGTTCGGCTATATAAACATTGTTGCGCCAAACGCGGAGCTTTATATATTCTGGCAAAGAATCAGGATCAGCCGAGCCTCTACATGGATTTACGGGGGCCACCTCTAAAATAGTTTTGCGGCTTGTGGAGGGATACTTAAATAAAGGGCATTGTTTAGTCATGGACAACTTTTACAATAGTGTAGCCCTTACACAATACCTCAAACAAAATCGGACTGATTCATTTGGTACGTTGAATAAACGACGAGTAGATACACCCGCTGATATAAAAGTTTTAGATCAGAGGCGTATGCAAAAAGGGGACATAGTGGCTCGACACTGCAACAATATTAATGTGTTAGCATGGAAAGACATCAAATTAGTAACCATGATATCAACACATCATAATGCTGATACAGCACCCGGTCGGCGAGCAGGTGAAGCGTGTACTAAACCGCTTGTGGTTCATTCTTACAATAAGTACATGGGGGGCGTCGACATGAAGGACCAGAAACTCTCCATGTACTTATTAGAAAGAAAACGCGGTTTGAAGTGGTACATAAAGGTATTTCGCAGATTACTGAACTGTAGTGTTCTAAATAGCTTTATAATACACCGTTTTAACTGCACAGCTAATGATCGCAAATTATCCCACCGTCAATATCGCTACGTATTAGCTGACCAATTAGTGAAACAACATCTGTCATTCCAAAGAATCAGACCGTCTGCTATTGCAAATCCTAGTATAGTCCGATTGGATGGCATTGATCACTTTCCTGATCACATTCAAGTGGAAGCTCGTGGCAATAAATCGTCATCACGGTATAAACGAGGACGATGTGTACGATGTATTATAAAAAAAAAAAACGAACAGAAGTTAACGTCATTTGCGCTAAGTGCCAAGTATTCCTGTGTATTGGCCAATGTTGGCGTGAACACCACACACTACCACCCTAAGACTAAGTTACAATATGTATCTGCGCAACGTATGTGCATACCTTAGACTAAGAGCGTTAATTTTATTTAGATAAACTTGCAAATAAACATTAGAAGACTGTAAATTTGAAGACTGATTCAATAGTAAAATTTGTTTAAATTGTAATTTAGGAACATCCTGTAAAGTCTGTGTCGGAACTTAGATCTACGCCAAGTGGTGAGTGTCGGAACGTAGATCTGCGTCCACATGTTCGTGCGTAAATGATGATATTCAAACTCAAGTTTTTATATAATAAACCTATGTTTTTGTTATGTTCACTCAAAAGAATGTGTATTCTATTATAAAAATATATAAATAAAAGTCTAAAACATCTTGGTATTTTTTTTTTATGAATATTTTTCTTTACAGTGTCATATTTATTGATAATGTGTGGAAAAAAATGCTTCTAGTAGTCAAAATAAACATGCCAGGGAGTCAGTAAGGTAATTAGTATATAGTTTGGTTACCTAATTACCTTCATAAGTTACAAGAATCATACAGGATAAGGTTTATATCACAAATTTTAATATCTAAAAAAACGGAGCGTCCAAGCCGCACGCGCGGAATTTATCCGACAGACGGCGCCTTTTTCACGCTGCGCGCCCCGACAGACGAGAGGGTAATGCAACATGCAATGCAAGAATTTGAGGTCCACATTGCTGCAATGTATCATGTAATGTAACAGAATTCCCATAGTGTGGACGCCTCGCGCGCACGAATTGCGCCTGGGTCGCGCACGCACGATTAGGGTACATTATTAGTCGTACAACTCGTTCCCACGCCTAATTTGCCGGTTCCGAGAAATGTTCACCGCTCAGCACTGCACTAATCCCACGCGATAACAATACCGGTCAGTCGCTCTTGTTAGCCGCTAACCATCGCATGTGTTTACGCTCTGTTCTTACAATTTTGTGTTTGAGTTTTTTAATAAATATTTTGTTTCATCATGGCTTCCACATCCACAGGTAAGATATACACCAATTTTTTTATCATATATAAATTCGTATTATGAGAAAATAAATAAAATATGAATTGAAAAAAAAAAACTAAATTTGCAAAAAGTTTTAACGTTTAATAGATTCCAACTTTTTCCCAGCCAATTCCAGCCGTCCATGTTTTTTTTTGAAACTCGAGTATTTATCTAGCTTTCGAATGAATCTAGTCTCAATATTCGACTCGCCTCGACTTTTGAGTAATGTAATTTTTTCTTTTACCAGGTGTTTCCCGAGGAATAACTCGCCTTCACCTTTTCGACCTTTTATGTCGTCATAAACTGGTTAATCAAGCGAATAAGGGATCTTCTATTGCTCGGATGGTAGACTATGTCTCTTCAGAGATTCCAGGACTTCCAGTAGAAGTTATTAAAAATAAAATAAAGGTGTTTTCTGCTGTGCTAACCAAGAAATGGAGTGCTATCAGGAATAAAAACAAGTTTGTTTTAAAATGCAACGACTGGCTGCAAGAAGAGCTTTGGTCAGAACAAAATCAAAATGCTGGACAACCTGAATGTACACCTGATCGATCTGCTGTAGCTCAAAGGATGAATTTTGTTGGTTTAAGTGCATCAGCAAAGAAAAACCGGACAAAGATGTTGGTGGCAGGCCATTCTCCGGAGGAGCTTGCCTATGCCACTCAAACGAGCTTCACAAAAATTGGTAAGCGGAATATGGCCACTGTTATAAAGGCAGTAACTGTGTCGTCACCTAAATCTCTTCGGATGATTAAAAGAAGGAAAATATCGCAGACATTTATACGTCCATATACTCCCGATGAAGCATTAGCTCTGATAATAAATTCGAAACTGAGCGTGGACCAGTATAAACAGATTCGCAGAGGAGCTAAAGTGAGAGGGTGTGATATATACCCATCATATGATAGAGTTCTGAAAGCACGAAAAGAGTGTTACCCGAGCGACATAATAATAACTGAGACGAAAGGCGAAGTTAAGCTGCAAAGTTTGCTTGATCATACAACAGAAAGACTAGTTAAATTTCAGCTAGATGTAATAGCAGGTGTAGTGATCGAAGATGGAAACAGTAAATTCTACCTAAAATCAAAGTGGGGATTTGACGGAAGCAGCAGCCAGTCAGAATATAAGCAGCGGTTTACAGAAGATGCGGCCGCGTCAGATGCAGATATCTTACTCACATCGCTAGTTCCACTACAACTAGTGATGAAGAGAGAAGAAATTGAGACAATTCTTTGGCAAAACCCGAGATCTTCCTCCACTCGCTTCTGCCGCCCGATACGTTACCAGATGTTGAAGGAAAGTAACACGGTTCTAAAAGATGAAGATGACAACATCAACAGACAAATAGCTGCTCTGAACCCTACGCAAATAGACATCGGGGATCAAACGATCAACATTGCACATCTTAATGGAGACAATGCTAGATGGAAAAGCCGCCAATGCACTCTCTGACAATAAATCTTCCCAGACTTGCAACATATGCAAGGCAACACCTAATCATATGAATGATATTGATGCGGTCATTCAAAGGCCATATAACAAAGATTTGTATGCATATGGATTGTCAACATTACACGCCCATATTCGACTGTTTGAGAGTGTGCTCCACATATCGTATAGGAAGGAACACAAAACATGGCGCGTTACTAAGAACATAAAAGAAGCAGTGGAAGAAAAAAAGCGCGCCATTATAGAAGAATATCGTCGTCGAACTGGGCTCCTCGTCGATACAGTAAAGCAAGGTAGCGGCTCAACCAATGATGGCAATACTGCGCGAAAGTTCTTTGAAGATCCTGCTCTCGCAGCTGAGATCACTGGGGTTGACAAAGATCTCATTACTAGATTCTCTGTTATACTCAAAGTCCTTTCGTGCTCGTACGATGTAAAGCCAGAGGCCTACAAGGAGTATACACTTGACACGGCTAGACTCTACGTCATCAAATACCAATGGTACAAAATGCCTTCTAGTGTACATAAAATATTAATTCACGGAGCTGATGTCATCGAATCCCTTGTGCTCCCTATAGGTCAGCTTAGCGAAGAAGCTCTAGAGTCAAGACACAAAGACTGCCGCTATTATAGAGAGCATAGCACTAGGAAAATTGGAAGGAAGCAGACCATTGAAGACCTGCTACATGCTCTGCTCATCTCCTCCGATCCATTAATATCTAGCATCAGACCATTGCCTAAGAGAAAATCGGGTACTTTGGCGCCAGAAGTATTACAATTATTGAAAGCTCCTGAAGCCCCTGAAAGGACGCACTCATCCGATGAAGAGGCTAACAGCGAGTAGACAAAGGCCAAAAACCTTTTTCAGGGCCGCCTATTTAAAAGTGTCTTAAAAGCAAAAAAATATTTTTTTTAATTAAAGACTATATTTGTGTTTTTATCGTATAAGTCCACAAACATGTATCTACCTACATTTAAATAAATAAATTCATATAAAAAATCAAAGTGGCTCGTAATATAGTCAATCCGAACACTGTGCGACGGCGGGGCGGCGCGACAGCGATTTTAATCAAATGTATTAAAACATTACGCGCTGTGTACGAAACGGGCGATGGCGGAGCGGCGCGATCGAGCGATGCACGGGCGGCGGCAGAGCGGTGGCGGCGCGGAGCGACGAGAACAAACTAGTTTGATTTCGACGAAAGAGGACGTCATAAAGAGTGTCAAACTGTATTTGGACGAAAATCCCAGACCTAACAGTTTTATAGATAATCCACCAGGTGATGGATGGTATAAATTATTTTTGAAGAGGCATCCTGAGCTTTCTATACGAACATCAGAGGCTGTAACTTCAGCAAGCTCAAAATTGACAGAGAAGCAAATTAGAAATTGGTTTAAACAAGTAGAAGAATATCTGAAAGAAAATGATCTTTTTAATATTTTGAGTGATCCATCCAGAGTTTACAATGGGGATGAAACTAATTTTATTTTATGCCCAAAGAATACTAAAGTTATCGCTTTAAGGGGAACCAAAAATGTGTATGAGGTAGATCACGCTCAGTCTAAATCGTGTGTTACCGTAATGTTTACATTTTCGGCGGATGGTGTAACAACACCTCCTATGATTATTTACCCCTTAAAGAGAATGCAACCTGAGATTCAAAAGTCTGTGCCTAGCGAGTGGGGCATTGGCTTGTCAGATAATGGATGGATGAAGGCCGAGCTTTTCATTCAGTACATACAGAATGTTCTGCATCCAGCGCTAATGAAGAGGAATATCACTTTTCCAGTAATTCTTTTTTTGGATGGGCATAAAAGCCACACAACACTTCAGCTTACTCAACTTTGTCAAAATCTTGGTATAATACTTATAGCTCTATACCCTAACGCGACCCGGATTTTGCAACCAGCAGACGTAGCGGCGTTTCGCCCAATAAAAGTTATGTGGCGTAAAGCAGTCCTGGAATGGCGTACAGATAACTTAACGAAATCCTTACTAAAAACAGATGTTGCTCCTATATTAGAGCTCCTAGATTACCCAAATTAAACAAGACGACGTTAAAGAACGGTTTTGAAGCTTGTGGTTTATGCCCATTTAATCCAGATCAAGTGGACTATACAAAATGTTTAATGCCCTGTAAACCAGTACAAGAAATTTTGGATGACAACTGTTCTACAAGTATTAACTATCAGACATTTGAAGAAATTGTTGGACCACAGCTAGTCCGAAAGATGAAAAATCAGACGGTAGGTAAATCAATAGAAGCTTAAAAGCTTTCTGACTTGTATAAATATCTCGTACCAAAAATTTCAACACAAGAACCACAACAAGAGACAACTTCTATGGAACTAATACAACACAAGGACAGGAGCAATTTAAGTGAACAAAACAACGATGGTTCAGAAGATTTGAACACAATGGCAGCCTTTAATGAATTAACGACAATGCCAACAGAAGTAGAACTTTTGCTAAATGAACCAGAACTGTCCCATGAACCTCAATCCGAAGACACTGGCATATCTAAAGCAAACACGATGGTTGTCGATTATTCAGAAACCTCAGGACACGAAATAGGTGGAGAGCATGTTGAACTTCAGAATCAGGTGGTTGAAGAATTACCTTTAGAATCCTGTATAATCTATTCATCAATAAACGATTCAATACCAGAAGCTGCACAAACGGTTGACGTTATTTCCGAATTTCAAAGAGAAAACCAGTCAATAACGCCAATAAATTTAATACCTATTCCATCCACTAGTCGTCAAAGTGTAGAGCTGATTGGTGGAACATGGGTACTGGTGGATGATATGCCAACCGAAGTCCCTACAAAGGCACAAAATATAAACGATTTTTTAAAGTTACCAAAGACTCTAATTAAAACTCAGAAAGCTGGTACAGAACATCGCTCTTTTGTTTTGACTAGTAAAGATTGGGAAGCTGTAGAACTACAAAAACAACAAAAAAAGATGAAAGAGATACAAGAAAAGGAGAACAAACGAATAGAAAGACTAGAGAAAGCCAAAGAGAAACAATTACTCAAGGAAAAAAAAACAAGCTGAAACTATACAGAAAAAGAACAAAGCCAAAGAAAAGTAAACCAAACTCTGATAGTATCAAACCCAAAATTGTAATCCAATCAAACGTCTTGATTAAACCTGCAAATAGAATCTCAAGTGATATTGAAAAAGAAAGAGGATATACAAGGGAATTAAAAATAGAACCTATGAGTGAAGTTAAACCTGCAAATATTACTACCCTAAAGGAAATAAAAAACAGACCAATTTTAGATGCAGCTGAAACTGAAAATGAAAGAAGCTTTAAAGAATCGGAACAAGTAATGGTCAAAAAAGCATTAAAGAAAGGACCTATTTTGATGATGAACCTGTAAAGTAAATTTCAGAGTATCAAGGGAAACCAGAAAAGATAAGATAAAAGTTAAAGAAAATAGATTGAGACCAATGACAAATGAAGAACTATTAAAAGTATTAGAAGATGATTAGGTAGGGGAGTTTATTAATGGACCATGGATGGGATAAATTATTTATGTAGGGGAGACCGGGGCAAGACGAAGCTCGGGGCAAGACGGGAAGTGTGCTTGTTTGCGTGACTAGTGAACACAACAGAGCCTAACACAGCGCCATTCGCGCGATGTTCGCGTCTCACGAGTCCGAGCGGTGCGTACGTGTCACTGCGTGTTTTGGTTGCGTGGCGAGAAAAAACTGTTTTTTGGAGTATTTTTACGAAGTTTACTGTTTTGAATCGATGGAGAACAAGGTAGGTATCAGAGTTATTGTAACATTATACCACATACTTGCTGCAGTAGTGTTAAATTAACGAATTTAGATTGCTTTTTCGCAGAATGATGTTGTAGGTTAAAACTGTTATTACTTTTGCAAAATGTGTCTGTTGGGGCAAAAAGGTTGGGGCATAATGGGATAGTATCCCGTTTTGCCCCATATGTGTAGGTATAAAAATGTTTCATACCTATTTAATAATAAGCTTATTGTTTCTTTGCAATTAAAATGGTATACCGAAGGAAGTAAGAACCCAAGAGAGAAAAGATGCGGTAAAACTGCAATACTTACAGCGTACAAGAATGATCTCATTACAGATATAAATAAAAAACAAAAAATAAATAAGACGACTGACAAAAATAAATCTACCAATAAAAAGACTGAAAAGAAAAGACCTGAAAAAAAGAAGCCGGAAAAAAAGAATAAAAACAAAAGACGCAAAAAAGAAAGTGTCACAGATACTAGTTAATCTGAAGACGATGAAAATTATTGTCCATGCGTATATTGTGGGTACTTATATTCACAGTCCACTGAAAGATGGGTTATTTGCAGCGTTTGCTATGGCTGGGCCCATAATTCCTTCGCAGGTGTAAACGAAACGATGAAGAGGCACATATATGTGAACGTTGCCAACCAGATTAAAATGAGTACTCATTATGCCCCATAGCGTTTCCCATTTTGCCCCGATCATGGGGCAAGACGGGAAATTTGACATGTGCCATTAAGTTCCTATTTGCCAAAAAAATATGTGATTTAGCACCATAAAAGATTATAATTATGTTAATTAAGAAGGTAAGTGTTGCTTTTGTTCTAAGAGATTTTTAATAAACAGTTTAATTTTCACATTATGAGTTTTTTTCTCTTAACTATCCCATCTTACCCCGGTCTCCCCTACGTACCTAGGTTCGCCTTTTTTCGCGACAGCAAGGTGTGCCTACATTAGTAAATATGTAGTGCCAATGGTTATACCAAACTCGCTGTGTCAATAATTATACGTCAGTGCCAATGATTGTGCAATAACATAGAATTAAGTTTAATGTTACTTTTTAAGCAATAAAGCTATTTTTTTAATACTAATGTGTTTCATTATAATTTATACGTTTATATAGGTACCTTATATCTGGTAAACATTAGATATATAAAAATATTATTATAACATAGAAGTCACTACATTTATGTTGAAGATCATCTTAGAATGCCAATCATTGTACTGTTTACCCTATAATAAAGTGTTGGGAAGAAATAAAACGCCATTTCGGGAATGTTGTTTGAGGTTATGTTTGAGTAATGATAATCGTTGGAGCCATCTTGATCAATTATAATATTATGCAATAAGCACGTTGTTTTAATTATTAGGCGAGCATGTTTGCAATCAGTTTCTATGGCTTTATTTAACATTCTCCACTTGGCACATAGTATACCGAATGCACATTCAACGCATTTTCTCGCTCTTGATAATCTTTTATTAAATATTTCATTCTGAGCGTTTAGTACGCTTTGTGGATATGGCCGCATCAAATATTGTTTTAGAGGATACGCTTCATCGCCTATTATTACCATAGGTAAAATTATTTCTGTTCCTGGCAATGTCCTTGGGAGAGGCATATTCATTTTATTATTTTCTAATGCTTTGTTAAGATTTGAATAATGAAATGTGCCACCATCACTCTGTCTTCCTCGCCCTCCAACTTCTACGACCAAAAATCTTTTGTCAGCATCAACCAACGCCTGAAGATGCATTGAAAAAAACTGCTTGTAGTTATAGTAGGATGAACCCGCATGTGGGGGATTTTTTTTTCTACAATGTTTGCCATCAATGGCTCCTACACAATTAGGAAATTGCCATTTATCAAAATATTTATCAGCAACGTTATTTAAATTATCTGTAGTAGGTACTGGCAGGTGTGTTTGTTGAAGATTTTTCCAAATCGCACTGCAAGTTGCATACACTATTTTTTGAACAGTTTTATTTCCAAGACGAAAGGAAAACGCTAAACCTCGAAAAGATACTCCCGTTGATAGAAATCTGTAAATAAAATAATTTATATTAAGTTTATATACTAACTAGTTGTTTCTTATTCTACGTACAAATCTTTCCTCTTTATAATAATAATGGGCCTACCACACGTGCATGCTTGACCACAGTTTTACTTGCGCATGCCAGCTTGTACACTGAACACTGTGCGTGTAGTTGGTAAAACGGTAGTATGCGCAAACCCCAAAGCTTGGCTTGATGGTTTTTAAACTTGCTTGAAATTCTGGCATGCGCAAACTATACTTGTACAAACTTGTCTGCGCGTGTGGTTGGTAGTTCAGTGTTCAAGCCGCTCTCAGTTAAGTCGAGTGGAGTAACTGTGCGCGCACGGTCGTAAAAATGGCGGATTTACGTACATACAATCGACAGTTCGCTACTGAATTCATTGAGTTATATAAATCTCTGCCCGCACTGTGGAAGATCAAATCCAAGGATTATTCTGACAGGAATAAAAAGAATGACGCATACGAACAAATGATAATTAAATTGAAAGAGGTATGTATGTAAGAACAGAATATATAGGTAGATATTAAATTTCATAAAATGCATATACTGTTTACAAACCCTTTCTATTATTTCAAATACCAACACGTGAATACGTAATTTAAATTTATGTTTGGTTTTCGATTAAAGTTGAACAATGTTTAAGTATTCTAATTACATTAAGTTTTAATTGTAATTGGCACCTTATTCAATAGTCATCTACCCATTCATATCCTTTTTAGGTAGAACCTGAGGCTACGAAAGATACAGTCAAGAAAAAAATTAATTCTTTGAGAACTTGCTATCGGAAAGAGATGAAAAAAGTGAATGCTTCCACAAGATCTGGAGCTGCCACAGATGATATTTATGAACCGACGCTGTGGTATTTTCACCTACTCGATTTTTTAACCGACCAAGAGACGCCCAGAGAGACAGTGTCAAATTTTGATGACCTCACACAGGTAATACAACATCCCAATTTGTTTTTAAACAAGGTGTTAAGGATTTAAACCAGGATTGTAATATTGTAGGTTACAAAAAAACATTTTGGAAGAGTAGTTAGTTACTTTTATTTTATAACAAGTCTACAATGTGTACCTATGAAAAAAATTAAATCGTATTTATATTACACATTGCATTTTGCCACGATACAGTGCCTTCATTATTAAAATAATTCGAAAATTCTTCTCTTGTCGCTTTGGCATCTTGAGAAATGTTTCTATAATGTCCTCCTTGTAATTCTAACAAATGTGACGAATCTGCTCTTAAACCCGATGTTAAAGTACCTTGAATTGTATCTTCAAAGTCCAATGTATTAATTGGCGTATAAGTGGTACTGTATTTTTTTCTTAAAAAATTATGCAACACACAGCAGGTCATGACTACAATGTCTATGTTTCCTGGAGACAAATTAATACTTGTATGAAAGATTCTGAACCTAGATGCTAATATGCCAAAGGCGTTCTCAACAATTCGCCTTGCCCTAGATAATCTATAATTATAAATTTTTCGCTCATTTGTTAATTCCCTTTGGTTGAATGGTTTTAAAAAGTTGGGAGTTAGAGCAAAGGCTTCGTCACCAATAAAAATGTAATTTAGAATTTTGTTAGAATGATTTAAAAGTTCTGGTTCCGGAACATGCAACGAGTTATTTCTCAATTTATCGTAAAATTTCGTCTGCTCAATAACACCTCCGTCAGAATTCCTTCCATTTATACCAAATTCGCATACGATAAATTCATAATTAGCGTTTACTACTGCCATCAAGACCATACTATGGAACCCCTTGTAATTATAAAAATAGGAACCACTTCCTGGCGGTGGTATAATTCGTACATGTTTTCCATCAACTGCTCCCAAGCAATGAGGAAAATTCCATTTTTGCTCGAAGTCATGTGCTATTTGTTTCCGTTCTTCTTGTGAGCTTGGTATCTGAAACAACTTTTTTTTTCAGAATGAAACAAATACAGATGCAACCTTGGATTCACCTCTTCCTCGTCCGCAATCTCAGGCTTCTACGAGCACGTCAGACCATCCATCTTCATACATTGCACCTACTTCTCCTGTTGTCCAATCTTTACCACCTCGAAGAGTACAAAAAAGGACAAGGGATGACAATAAACTCAATAATATAATAAATGAAGTCGGTAATTGTATCACTAATAAATTCACACAATCACAGCCTGACAGATATGATATTTTTGGACAACATATTGCATTTAAATTGAGAAACATGACAAATGAGCAGCGTATATATACTGAAAAACT
Source organism: Lithophane socia (assembly GCA_947522985.1). NCBI lineage: Eukaryota > Metazoa > Arthropoda > Insecta > Lepidoptera > Noctuidae > Lithophane > Lithophane socia. The sequence goes on from OX383280.1 coordinate 6,441,580, forward strand.
TATTAACGAAGCAATATTTGAAGGAGAACTGGAAAATTTAAATCGTCATTGTTATATTGTCAACACTGGATCAAGCGCTGTAAACCTACAGTCAGCAGCAGCTGACACTTCTGCTAGAAATTATGCAGTAAACTCTGGACCAGACGCTATGAACCTACAACCAGCACCTGACACTTCTGCTAGAAATTATGCAGTAAACTCTGGACCAGACGCTATGAACCTACAACCAGCACCTGACACTGCTGCTAGAAATTATGCAGTAAACTCTGGACCAGACACTATGAACCTACGGCCATCTACAGCATCTCAGTACTTTTTGAGTTATATGCCATAAATACTTGTGTGGTTATTAACATTTACATTTTTTTAATAAACTTTTTAAAACTCACCTTCATGTATTCATTTCGCAACACCATGAAAATAGCTCTGCATGTATCTGGAATTATTTTAGATAATGCTTGTTCCGAAATTGCCGCAGAAAACCTCAAATCTTGATACGATCTCCCAGTTGCCAGAAACCTTAAAGTAGCGGTTAATCTCTCGTGAGGGGATATACTCTCACGCATAACCGTGTTTTGTCGTTGAATGAGAGGCGTAACCAAACGCAACAATTCACTATAGGCATTTTCCTCCATCCGTAAATAATTCCGCCAATCGCTTGGCTCATCTCTTAAATCCTTGAGTAGATGTATATGTGAATGAATTTTTCTATTCAACAGCCATTTTTTTGTCCACTTTGATCGTTTACACTTTGACTTTTGTATTTTCTTTTTTTTCACTAGCAAACACTTGAAAAATAATAGCAGAAGAAATAGCTCTTCATTGGGAAACATTGTTTCCACGCCGACGATGTCGACAAGAATGTGGATTGCGCGTACTTAACTGTGCCGTGTGGTAGACACGTCCGTGTTCAGTCTTTTCATGCGACAAGCATGCGCAAATAAAACTGTGGTCAAGCATGCACGTGTGGTAGGCGCATAACTAGCTGTTGCTGCTCGCAGCTTCGCACGCGTCTCAGTAGGAAAATAAAATATATATTATTTTCGAAAAAGTAGGTACCTACTCTGTAGTAAACAAACAAACTCTTCAGCTTTATAATATTAGTATAGGTAATATGGGGTTCATTAATTGGTAATAAATATGTTTTATTTTTTACAGTAGCGATTTTGAAGAAGCGATGGAAGAATTTAAAGGATCAGTATCGAAAAGAATTAAAAAAGCTTCCTACACCCAGATCAGGAGATCCAGGAGATAATATACAGTCTACGTGGCAGTTTTTCCAACAAATGAATTTTTTGCGATTTGAAATTCTACCTGATAATTCAGACACAAATTTAACAACGGTTGATAGTCAATTACTGAATACTTCAATGTCTTCACCGTCCATAGAAACAAATTCATTGGAGTCCGTAATAAGAGAATCAGATATTAACCTATGTTCGCCTACAGATTCGGTGAATGCCCAGGAACTGACGTCGGTAGGCGACGATGAAGAACGTACTACAAATACTCCATTGTCAATTAATACCGCTAGTTCTAGTTCTAGATCCCTAAAAAGAAAGACTGCAAATGATATTCGAATGGAAATGTTGGAATTAGAGAAAAAACGGTTATTGTTGTTAGAGAAAGATTTGCAACAAAATTCAAACACAAGTCAATCTGGCGAAAGTAAATCAGAAGATTATTATTACTTGATGAGTTTGTGAAATGGAGTCATTTACTCCGTTACAAAAATTTAATGTTGGGGAATAGAATTAATCAAGTAATGATGGAAGAAATACATCATTCAATGTTTGGGGATCCATATAGAAGGAATTCTAGTTCTAGCTGGTCTTATGGGTATAGAACTCAAACACCCGAATAGTGAATTTTTGTACCTACCTTGATTATTCAATTAATAAACAAAAATACAATTAATAATCTATCTACTTTTATTTACCTACTTACCTTAGTGTTAAAAATAGTTTTTGTTCAGGTGAGATTATACGATTTCCGAAAATGTTAGATTCCAGATTACTTCTAATTTTCTGTAAAACATAATCGAATGTCTCTATACTCATTCTTGTGTAATTGTAGAACTTTCTTGAATGACAACGTAGCTCGTAATAAAGTGTAGAAAATTCTCCCAAACTGTGTCGTCGTTGATTTATTGGATGAACACCATCTGTGGGTAATAAAAATTCTCTCATTAGGAGACTGGGCTCCAATAGTCTTCGACGTGAATTCATGTTTATCACAACACTACGTGAGCGCGACTGCGGGGAAGTTTGTTTCGTACACATGCAAGACACCGCTGTCTCATCGCCCCGCGCCGCACCGCCTCGCCCCGCCGTCGCTCCGGCCGTCGCAAGTTTCGTACCCGCAGACTTAGAGCTCTTACACACGAGCGGCATGTTCTCAACGGCAGAGGTAACTGCAGCCGTCGACGCGCTTCGGCGGCAACCGTCGACGCGTCGACGGCAGCAGTCGACTTATAACGACACTTGCAGTTGTAGTGTGCAGCGTCCGCCATTTTGTCAGTCGACTGCAAATAGTTCAAGAGTGCGCACACGTCGCAAATTTGTAAAATGAGTGCTACTGACGAAATTGATAATGAATTGCTAATTATGGCAGTAAAGAAAAATGCTTGTATTTGGAATTATAAATTGAAAGATTATAGTAATAAAACAATAAAAAACAGAGCATGGATGGCGGTTTGTGAAGAAGTTGTAAATGATTTTAATAATAAATCCATAAATTAAAAAAACGCCATTGGTAAGTGTATTATTCATTTTAATGCGTTATAAAAATGATAACATATTTTTTATAGGTCTTTAGGGGTATGAGGAACAGGGTGTAAAGTTCACTCATCCACCATAGAAAAGGGAGGATCCTCCTACCAGACGGGTGTTGTGTCTGGCGGGCAACTGCCCAATGATTGATATTGGGTTTTTGTATATATGTTCACTGCACGGTAAACTCTAATTGCGCGATGCAGGATTTATGTGACGTCAGGTCTTCGATGCGTAGTTCACATGTGGCGATGTAGATACCGCCACAGGTCAAAAAATACCCTACCCTACCTAATGACCTACTTATTTTTTTTAAAGTACCTACTTTACTGTTTCATATGCAGTTTAACTGCCATGAGAGACTACCTTCAGTACTACAAAAATAGTTTGCGAATTTGTCTCTTGTTGTTAAACCCGATAACGATTCATCTTCATTCGGAATCGTAGATACATTTTCCAAACCATTGATAGTAAGTGTATCTTCAAATTTAATACCGTCCCTGTTACGTACGAAATTGTGCAATATGCAACACGCTTTAACAACATCCTTAGAAAACTGCAAAGATAAGTTCATTGGGGTATGGAAAATTCGCCACTTATTGGTCAGAATACCGAATGAGCATTCTACATATCTCCTTGCACGTGTTAAGCGATAATTGAAAATCCTCATGTTTTCTGTTAATTTTTTGCCTGGATAAGGACGTAACAAATTTTGTGACAAACTGAACGCTTCGTCTCCAACAAACACAAAAGGCAAAGCAATTACATCACTTGTAATCGGTGTAGGTTTTGGAATGTTTAGTGAGTTTTCTTGTAGTTTTGTATCAAAAACTGATTCTTCAAAAATAGTTGAATCCGAATGTCGTCCGTAACAACCTATATCACAAAAGATAAATTTATAGTCACTGTCGCAGATAGCTAGTAGAATAATCGAAAAATAATTCTTATAATTGTAATGGGATGAGCCACTATTTTTCGGTTTGAATATTCTAATGTTTTCCATCAACTGCGCCAATGCAGTTAGGAAATTGAGCGCGTCTTTCAAATTTATCAGCAATACTTTTCCAAGTTTCTTCCGTTATGTTCTGTGGCAAATTGTCTTCTCGCATATTTATCCAGATTTGTTGGCAGACATCCTTTATTATTTTACTAATAGTGGAAATTCCGCATCGGTATGCATACTGCAGATCTTCAAATGAACAACCAGTTGCTAAATATCTGGAAATAAAAAAAAGTGTAATTAAGTATTGTTTTTTTTTTCCAGGAGTAGATGTTCAGTCAAAATGGAAAACATTGAGAGATGGGTTCACTAGATATTGTAGGAACTTAGAGATTATTTTTTAACTATTTTTATTAAAATATAAGTAACTATAGTTATTATTGTTCCTATAGGTAGTAGGTGAATTTCTTTTTATTTGAACTTGTAAGCTTTGTGTAATAAATAGAAAATGGTGCCAAATTATGTTGATCTCATTAAAGGAATGATCTAAATTACTTATATATTTTTATTATATTTAAAAAAAAATACTTACCTCAATGTCATAGCGAGCCTTTGCTCAGCTGAAATGCTGTTCCGCATTATGGTATCTTGGCGAGAAATTGAACTTGTTAAAATAGCCGTTAGCTCATCAAAAGAAGCAATGGACATTCGAAAATAATTGAAAAACTTTTGGTCGTTTCTTCGTAACAGTGGATAGAGAGTAAAAAAATGCCCATCTTGATCTCTATTGATTAATATTTCTTGAACCCACAATGAACGTGTTTTTATTTTTCGTTTCCGTCGGCGTCGACGAAGTAAAAGCAATAACAGTGTTTCTTCTTCGGAATCCATTTTACAACTGACTCCTATACTAAGAGAGCAGACGACGGCTGCCGTCGACGCGTCTACGGAAGCCGTCGACGCGTCGACGGTTGCCGCCGACGCGCGTCGACGGCTGCAGTTACCTCTGCCGTTGGGAACATGCCGCTCGTGTGTAAGAGCTCTTATTACATAGAAATATCTGTGGCATGTCACACGATGCGCTCCGGCGCCGCACCGGACTTGCAACCACCAAGACGAGGCGGGGAGGGGCGAATGCGTTGCGACGTCGGAGCGGCACCGCTCAGTTGTTTTGCGTCACAAGGAAGGACACACGCTCGCTCGTTTCGATTTTTTTTCTAAGTATTTTTGTTTATTGTGATTGAGGTTTTAAAAAATGTGTGCCAACCTAGATGTTATTGATATAGACTACCTAATTACATTAGTCCAAGAACGGGAAAACCTTTGGGATAAGTCCAATGAAGACTTTAAAAATAAAACAATGAAAATAAAAGCATGGGAGCAAATTACCAAAATTTTATTTCCAGACTATGATAATTTTGCTCCTGATATAAAGAACCAGATAGGTAAGTAATTATTTAATGTTTTTATGATGATCAAATCTTCTGTAACTGCCATTGTAGAGACCCTCTGTTGCTCATAAAATAGCTTGCAAATTCATCTCTAATGACATTTGCTGCTGTCATCTCTTCATCTTGAGGTTGTAATGAGTGAAATTCATCATCAGTTATTGCTAATTTACCCTTTTGCCGAAAACCATCCCGATCTGCGACAAAATTGTGTAGACTAGACGTGCCTTCACAATGTCAGTAGCAAAATTATAGGACACGTCCATCGGTCTGTGAAAACTGCGCCATTTATTCGCCATAATCCCAAAAGCGCATTCGACATATCTTCTGGCTCTGCTGAGACGATAATTGTAAATCTTTTGTTTAACATTGAGATTGTTACCTCCATATGGACGCATAATGTGGTTGCTCAATCCAAAAGCTTCGTCACCCACAAATACATACGGGGTTCGTCTATTGGAACCACACAGTGGCTGGGGATCAGGCAATGGTAGGTCATTGTTAATGAGTTTCTCAGATAGTTTTGAATTTTGAAAAACAGTTGAATCGCATTCTTTAGCGTATGCGCCAATGTCAATAAAAATAAATTTGTAGTTTGAGTCCACAACAGCTAAAAGGACTATAGAGAAAAAGGCTTTGTAATTAAAAAAAAGCGAGCCACTATTAGCAGGATTACGCATGCGAATATGCTTCCCATCGAGGGCACCGATGCAGTGAGGAAAATTCGCCCTTAAATCGAAACTAGATGCAATATTTTTGAGTCTTTCTGTTGTTAGTTCGGGAATGTTGTCTTGAAGAAGATTTTTCCATATAGCACGACAAACTCTCCTAATCATATATCTAATCGTAGATTTTCCCCGTTTGAATTTGTACTCCAAATCTTGTAGTGAATTTCCACTTCCTAGATACCTGTAACAAAAACGTTTATTTAAATAATAAAATCTCATGTAATCTTAATGTTAATATTTTATTTTTAGGTAATGATATAGTGAAGAAATGGAGAAGTGTCAAAGATAACTTCTATAAATATTTAAAAAAGTTAAAAGAAGCTTCTAAATCTGGCTCAGCCGCTAAAAAACTGAAAAAATATCATTTTCACAATCAACTTTTATTTTTAACAAAAGTGGCACAAAATGAGACAGACAGTAGCTTAGACGTAGCTGGAGAAACCAACACCGATTCTACAAGTGATATTGCACCGGAGTCTTCACGTTATGTTCCTATCACCCGCAAAAGAACAATGCAAGCTGATGATTTCGAAAAGGAAGCATTAAAAGCCCTTAAGGAGCCCGAAGATCGCCACTTGTCATTTTTTAAGGGTATTTTGCCATCAATTCAAGATTTCACAGACCTTCAAACTCTCACCTTCCAAAGCAAGGTGTTACAAATTATCACTGAAATGCGGTATGGCTCAATGTCCCAACAATCATCATCATTTAGGTTTGAACAAACGTCTCAACAGCCTTCATCACACGGGTATCATACAAGAAGTTACAGAAGTACATACAGTCCAACAGACTTGAGCTCAGATTATAATTTATTGACATCTCCAGGTGAAACATCTCAAGACAGCGTAGAGTACGATTTTGTTTGTAATTAAGATTTATCAAGATTACTATTAAGAAGATTAATAAGATTGATTATGATTATTAACATTTCCTTTTTTGATCGTTTTGAAAATTAAAAAGTATTATTATTCAAAAAAAAAAAAATTCATTACTTACCTCAAAGTGATGCCCAGCATTTCTATTGGCTCCACTGGATTCCTCATGTTAGTGTACTGTTTCCGTATATGTGGTTCTAAAGATTTCAATAAACATTCGAAACTTAACACACTCATTCGAAAGAAATTGTAAAACTTCTTTTCGTCTAACAGCAACTCTTTATATTCTTGGAGAAAAAACTGTCCATCACTGTTCCTTAGTGCAATAAAAGGACAGATCCAGTATCGTCGTACGCTTCTACGTCGATTTCGGCGGTGGTGTAATAGTAGGGCCAACAATAGACGTCTTTTACGATCCATTTTCATTAACAGACTGTCCAACGGTGCTACGGCGCCGCTGCGACATAACAACGTTACGGCACCGCACCGCTCGTGTGCCCACTGACACGGTGAAATCTTTGCGGTGCGGCGCCGCAACGCATCGTGTGCCCCCGCTCTCAGCCGTGGACGGTCGTTCGTTTCGTTCGCATGCGCAACGATCATGGCGGTGAAAGAGGGTGCGTGGAGTGATGACGAGTCACTTTTATTGATAGAGGAATACAGAACAAGGGAAGTTTTATGGAACCCTCAAAATGAAAACTTTTATAAACAAAATTTAAAGAAAGATGCGTGGGACGAAATCGGAAATGTATTGACCACTTATATGCTGGAAATTCATATCTGTAAGCAGTTCTCTGCCTTCTCTCCGTTTATATAATTCAGTGCGCCACCAACGTCGGGGTCTTTGGCGTTTTTTTAAATGTTGATGAATGATTAACAATGAAGCACTGATAATCGTCAGAGCAAGAAGGCTGTCTTCAGACTCCATGATTCATAAGTATATCGACTTAAGTAGAGTGATGTGGGCAAAGAAAAGAACACGTGTGACGAGGGCTAGTGTTTGTAACGAAATGCGGGAACAGATGTTCTCGTTCTGATTCGTATTCAATGCGCGTAGCGCGCGCGCCACACGTCCAAGGCAGCAGGGAACATGCAATGTAAGGCAGAATATTACATTACATGTTGCATTGCACCAATCTGTACCCACCTTTAGACATCTACATCACACCACACCATATCCTAGGCACACTTAGGCCCTGCGCAGACGACAGACTATCCGTGACGCACTTTTTAGTCTGTGAAAATAGAACCTATGCAATTATATGCAGTAACGCACACGACGCGCAAAAAGTCCGGCGCACAAAAAATCCGTGTAATTCGGGCAGACCGCACCGCGCCGCGGCGCGCCGCCGCGCCGCTCAGCACAAAAAGTGTGTGAAAAAAATTGAAAGTTTGCTTCAACGCGCGCTAACGCAGACGAGTCATTCCCGCTCGTCCACACTGCGGACGACTGGGAATGTTGCGTTCTGTTCGTCTACACTGTGGACGAACAGAACGCAACATTCCCAGTCGTCCACACCCCGTCATCTCACGTCTAGTCTAAGAGTTAATAAAGAAAATATGATGATAGTATTTCCTTATATAATAAACATACTTTTAAAATATTATGTACTTAGCTTTATTACTTTAGTAAGGCAAATACTTTAAAAGTTTTAGTTTTAGCAAAAAAGCTTTAGATTTACTAGCTTTTTTGCGTATTTTATACTAAATGTATAGCATAAGAATGTTTCACATTTTAATTTTACACATTGGGTATTGTATCAATATCAGTTTAAATGCAATTAATATTAAAAAGTTTTAAAGTTACAATCGCCTGGATATACTCAACTATTATAACTGCACCCTTTTAGAGTCAACAAGAAGTAGGTTTTATAGTACCTATAAAACCTCTTTTTATAGCTTTGTGTTTATTTTTCTTAATTTTAAATATTTTATATCTTCTTTTGTTTTTCTTCTTCTATTGTGTCATCTCATGTAGGTATGCACTAAATAAATATGTTATAATATTTCAATATATTGTTTGCTTATATCTAACACACCGTGTCGATCCTCCAACAAAAGATAGTATTTGCTTATCAGTTTTGACGACGCTTCCGGGAATGAACAATAGATACATGGCCTTGAAATAGCCAATCAGCTCGCTGCATATTGCAAGCCCACGGTATATGGCAATAAAGTGACGATGAGCTTTTGCATTCGGGATCATGTCGGGGTTAAGTGCACCGGCTGGTGGTTCAAGTGACCAAACTGTGCTCGTGTATATAAAAAGAAAGCACGGGACTGTTTTACTTCATGGAGGTCACCAATATTACGTTAGAAGAGTACATAAAAGTGGATTAAACGTTTGGTGTTGTATTAACAGCAAAAAATTAAAATGCGGCGGAGTTATAAGGATAAGAGTAAGTATATTTTATAGTTTACATAAAATAAAGGAAACTAGATTTCGTTATTTGACGCACACCAAAACGTTTATTTGTATTTTTACACAATTTTATCAAACAAAATAAATTTTATACGGCAAATAGGTATCTAATGAGAATTTAGCTGGTAGTATATATATATATTACTTGCCACTTACCAATTTGTTTAATAATCTCTTGCTCAATCATAGGTATTTGTTTTAATTTTGATGTTCCTATTATTGACGATCTTTTTTATTTTGTTTAAGGACGATAAAATAATTGATGAAAAACATCATATATGTTCGCCAGACTTCGACAGAAACAAAATCGATGAGTCAATTTATAAGTTGAAACAACAATTGACTACACCAGGTTTTCCTAAAGTACCGAAGATTTTTAATTCCACTGTTGCCAGTTTAAAGAATGAAAGTGCAGAAATATCACCTAATATGATTCCAAACTTTAGTTCCGTAAAAAGTTCGCTATACAGACACCGAAATTCTGCAGCTAAACTGCCAAAATTACATTGTAAAAACAGGTCCCGTAATCTTCTAAGAAAAAAACTAAGACATACGAATGACAGCGGGAAAATGATATACGACGTTTGTACCCCCCTCTGCAACTTCTTCATGCCCCTGTGTCGCCTGTGGCTACCGGCTGGTCCGCCATCTTGTTGTTTGTTGACAGTGACATTGTTGTATGTCGGCATTCGCGGTGAACACAAGTTGTTTTTCGTGGTGATTCCGATATTATACATTATTTTTCTTTCTCCGCTAATTACGTTGAGTTGAGCACTAGTTCCTCCGTATTAGCGTCGAGACTTCTTTCATAATGCGCTATAACAAGTGTTGTGTACCGGGCTGTAATACTAGGCGACAGGACGCTGTAATGTTACACAAGTTCCCAACTTGTGAAAATAGACGCAATAAGTGGTTAGATTCTATAAACTGTGCTTCCCTGCGTGTTTTGAGTGTGGTTGAATTGGGCAAACAATGTGTGTGTCATAAACATTTTGAGGCAAGGTTTCTTACCCAGAAATCACGTCTTTTGATGCAAGCCTATCCTACTTTGTTCACTGAACATGAAACCTCTACTGGAGTTCCAACACATTCTAATTCAGGTAATTGTCGGATTGCTGAAGTATACTACACTCTTATGGTGAAAGTTTTAATGCATACTAGCCGGTTAAAAACGATCTTGTCACAAACCAGTCTTTATTCAAATCCATTCACCTGATACTTTGTTTGTAATTGGTTAGTAAACATCAAAACATTCACTTTCACATTTTATAAATTTCTAGATGTAGTTGGTGTTAGCTGTTTCAGTAATGAAAAAATCATCATCAATATTCTCCTGTCCTTATCCCAATTTATTTGTGGTTGGTGCAGCAAGTCTTCTTCCATACATTTCTATCTATATTTAGATTAACTATAACAAGCAAGTCATTTCTTATAAACAGTATCCGCTCTTATACAAGTTGCCAAAGTCGGTTACAGAACTTAGCGATGGTAAGTTCAAAACCCACATCAAACGTGTCCTTATCAAAAAAGCATATTATAAGATTAAAGACTATGTTGAAGACAAGGAAGTTTGGCAATAATTCCTTCTGCACATGTGGTTTCCCTGGTACCTTATAAACAGCATAATTATGTAAGAGTCTATTAACTGCTCCCAAATTACCATGTTCATTTTCTTTACATTCATCCTTGACATAATCATTGTATTTGACATTATACAAGAGTAACCGTGGAGTTTCTTGCCGGCTCTTCTCCATAGGAAAAACCAATTGAAACTGTGCACTTAGCTTCTGACATTTTATAAGAGTCCATGTAGGCTTATGTGAAATAAAATATTTTGATTTTATCAGCCAGCATCTCAGTATTCACCCCTCTCTAGCCATATCATATTTCTCACAATCCACCCACATCCATGCTGCTCTGGGCTTTGGTAAGGTTTTACAATAGGCTGTCTGCTTGACATCAATCCAAATAACTTACAAAATGGTAACTAACTTGTATTATGTATATTTTTCCAGAAAATCAGAACACAAGCTCTGAATTTGAACACAATTATTGCCGCACTCTACATGTAGATCACAATTATGCTGCTTCTAGGCCTACAGGTTGGTGTTAGTTTTCAATACTCCGTGTGTTAGTTATTTTGTTTATAGAAATATATATATATTGTACGTAAAATATGCCCATTGACGTGGAGTTGTGATACCAGCCCGTATTACCTATAGAAATATATAAACTGTTGTTCACAAATAGATAAGCCCAATTGTGTCCAGCAAGTCACAATCTTTGTGTTTTAGTCATGACAATGATACTGTTGGCAGCTATACCTTGGCGGTCACAATACAAAGAAACTTGAAAAATTTAAAAGCTGACTTTTGAACTAATTTTAATCTACATTGTTTCTCTTTCAGAATCACCTCTTTTAAGGGCACCGCTCGCAAACGTTAACATCAATGTTATGCAACCAGCCTTGTCTTATTCATCAGCTATGGAAATTGGTAGGTTAAAATAGATTTTAAATTTCATTATAGTATCTAAATAATGTTTTTTTTATGACTTGACATAGCAAATAAACATGAAACTTGAAAACTGCAATAATTATGTATGCTTCAATAAATGTTTTGCATGTATCTTTCAGACCCTGTTCCTTCCACATCAAAAGCACTCTATACTGAGTTCTGCAACACTCAAGAACCTTTTTCATCAAAGGACGTTTCTTTGGAACCTAAGTCAGCTACCGCCTCAGTAACTGACTTGGGTCAGCCAACTCCAAAGAAAAAGAGAAGATTTGACACCAAGTATCTCACTCCAACGTGCAAGGAGCTTTACATGGAGTACAGAAAATCAAGGAAATTGCTTAGTTTTCATCGTAGAGCCAAAAAAGCTCAAAAATTTTCGAAGGAACAGACATTCCAGAAACTGACTGCAAAAATGAATCCTGCAGCAAAAAGCATATTGTTAATGCAAATTAAACAATGTACAAAAAACAAAAAAGGTAGAAGATTCACGCAGGAAGAAAAAATAGTGTCACTGGCAATTCAGAAACAAAGCCCTAAAGCATATAAATTTTTACAAAAAATATTTATATTGCCATCTGAAACCACATTAAAAAAAATGCTAGCTAAATTTGTTATTGGACCTGGCATAAATTCACAGATATTTTCATCAATAAAAGAAGAGGTATATAATCACACCATTAACTAATATCTGATCATAATTTATGATCATCTGTATGTTTTATCAGAATGCAGTGAACAAATAAAAAATAATTATTAATATTTTCAGGTATCCAATTGGAAAGAAGAAAAAAAGTACTGTTCAATTTTATTTGACGAAATGGCACTAGATACAGCAATTACATATCTGCAAAAAGATTTTATTAATGGTTTCATTGACCTGACAGAACGTACCAATGACTTTGCAGATCATGTACTATGCTTCATGATAAAAGGTGCTATATACAAATGGCAGCAAGCAATAGCTTATTATTTTTGTGAAGGCGCTACAAAAGCGATTGAGCTTAAAACAATACTGAAAATAATTGTGGAGGCAGTTGGAGAGACTGGTCTCATTCCAATTGTTTTAATATCAGACCAGGGTACAGCATTCCAGTCGGCCTTGAAAAGTCTTCAGCAGGACACTAGAAGGGACCAAATACTTGCTGAAGAAAACATTGGTAATTAGTTTTTATTTATAAATACTCCTGTACTAATGAAATTTTGGATAAATTTAGCTCATCATAGTGATGTAACAAATATTCGCAACTTGATGTGCCCACATTAGCGGCCTCACTGTACCTAGAGTCTGTTTCATCAAATAGTTCCTAATGTTGGCTCCACTGTTGTAAGACCAATAATGACCAATACGAATACGCTACGGCACTACCTACTAGGTCCGTTTTATAAATTTAACAGTTGAGCCAAAAGTATGGCATAGTGCGTTTCATCAAATAGTTTCTTATTTGATGAAACGCACTATGGATGCATTTGTTGTTGGTAGTTTTTAATGACAATACCCCTTTGCGGCCGTGTAAAAAAGAGATTTGTGACATTCATTATTTCCTCATCATAGAAGTACTTAGTATAAGATGCTATTTACTATTTTGTTTATCAAACCATTTTTTGTATTTCAGATGATACAATCCACATAGGCAGTTATCAACTAAACATCATATTTGACCCACCACATCTGATAAAAGGAATCCGAAATAATTTTTTGACCAAAAATATTCAATTGGATGGTACTATAGCAAGATGGTCAGACATTGTTGATGTGTACAAAATGGACTGCCTACATGCTGAATCACGCTTGCTTCATAAGCTTACGGATGAGCATGTTATACCAGAAAAAATAAAGAAAATGAAGGTAGGTTATTTATATAAATTATAATTGTTACGGTGGATGCGCCAAGGTAGCCCGAAAGGTAGTCAGCAATACAATTCTCTAAGTTCATGTAAGTGCATTGAATGATTATTTCATGAAATCATGATATTTGGCACTTTCATGAACTTAGAGAGTTGTATTGCTGATTCTAATGTTTATAATTCTGTAAATCCATATTTGTTACGACAGCTAATAATATTTAAATCAACAAACATATAACCTGATGCTGACCTGCAAATTGAAAAAAAAGTAAGAAAATTTAAATTTCGCGGGCCACCCTAGCGCATCCACCTTAAGAATCATTACTATTTTGCAGGTGATACTGTCCTTCATGCCTCTATCAGTATCTAAATTGTGCCATTGGTTTATTATATTTTTAAACTTATGTTGTTATCTTTTCAGGTTAGAAATTGTGCCCAGGTTTTTAGTCACACAATGGCCAGTGCTTTGAAATACACTACCTCATTTTGTAAGTACCTATTTATTCACTCTCTTTCCCTCTATAATATAGATAGTTACCTAGTTTAATCCCTGACAAATCAGTTAGGATTTCTACGATTTAAATCATTTTTTTTTCTATTTATGACTTTTAAGCCATTGCAGTGGCAGTTTTATCATATCTTATCTGATAGACATACAATTCATATAATATGTTAAAGTAATAAGTATCTACTTTTTTTCTAGCGCATTATATAGATGGCAAACCAGTGAGCAATACAATGTCAAATACGTCCCAAGTAGTGACCTTCCTGGACAATCTATTTGACAGTGTGAATGGAGCCAGCACTTTCTCTAAGAAAAGTAAAGGAAAGGAATTACGCTCCACCGTTACGAAAACGTCCCTTCATCACACATTTTGGCGAGAAGCTATCGAAAAATTCCAGCAAATGAAATTTATTGATAAAAAATCTAAAGAAGTTACTGTACCTAGTATTAGAAACTGGCTTGTAACTCTTAGAAGTTTTCAGAGACTGTGGCAATTTTTTGAAGAAAAAAATATAAAAATAATGCGCCCTAGATATTTCAATTCGGATGGTCTAGAAAATTTTTTTGGAAGGGTTAGGGCGTATAATTCGAGGAATAATAACCCAGATTGCCACAGTTTCACAAATACTTTTAAATCGTTGCTGATAACAGGATTCATAAAATTTCATTACAATTCATTTAATTGTGAAGATGAATCCTGTTATCAGTTTCTAAAAATGCAATCACTGTTTGAAAGAAATGTTAATATTAGTGAAATTTTAGACAGTGATACTGATTTAGAATCAAATAGTCCTAACAATGACTCTGTAAACCTTTGCACTATGGCGAGACGTGAACGCTTGAATATTCATGCAAGAGCTTACACTGCCGGCTGGGTAATAAGAAAAATATTAAAAAAATCTAATTGTCGGCAGTGTAAGAAAGACTTAACTTCAAATGAATCGGATGTACATAGATGGGTGTCCCAAAAAGAGTACAAAAATAATAAAAGGGGATTAATATATGCATCCGAACATTTTGTAATGCTTTTTGGCACAATATTTAAAGAAACGAATCTATTTTTGGACTCAAATGCACATAAACACAACCTCGCCACCAAAATTCATAATATAATACGAAACAAGTGTGCATTTGAGTTCATTTCGTGCCAAAAACATAAAAATGATATATATCATTCAAGCATTCATTTCTGTAACTACAAAATTAGCCATACATAATTGGTGCAATATAATTAACAAAATATTAAAAGGTACAGACATTGTTAGACTGGAAAACTCGAGTAGCAAGCCGGTTATGCAAGCAAAAGCATTAAGAAAATTTAAGAAAAAACTGAAGAAAAATCCCAATAAATGATTATTTACTGAAAACATCAAGTCTTTTAATTTGCCTTTTCCTTCTTTTTAATGAAAAAATAAAATAAAATGGGTGGTTTCTATAGCGTATGTAGCTGTATAATGCATACCTTTGCCTACATTAGCCAATAATGAGAAATGACAACAACTGTCATGCATCATTTTCCCCTAACCAATCAGAAGCGAGTAGCTGTGTCCAGTATGTTTTGTATGGGAGTTGTGCATCTGAACGTTAGTTCTCTAGGTAGTCTGTGTTGTAAAAATGTCAAAGAAGTTCAAGTTCCACCTGATTTTGAAGATTTTCTATTGGCTGATTATATGAATGGCAACACAAGAATTATTGTGTTTTGTTCAAAAAAAGCAAGAGAACTCATGTGCCAGATTAAAGATTATTACGGAGATGGCACATTCAAAAGTTGCTCACCGCCATTCAGCCAGCTCTACACTATTCATGGAGACGATGGAAGCACTCTAAATGACACAAATGTAGTGCCGTTGGTATACGCTCTAATAAGCAATCGAACGGCAGAGTCATATAAAATCTTGTTCAGTCTAATACAATCTCGTATACCAGAATGGAATCCGATTAAATTTAAAACGGATTTCGAGAAAGCAGCAATGAAAGCCATAACGGAGATTTTTCCTTCTACTATGCTTAAAGGTTGCTATTTCCATTATAACAAAGCAGTTTGGAAAAAAGGTCGAGAACTGGGTCTCGTCAAATCAAAAGATATCAAGAAAAAACGCATGGTTTCACTCAGTGCAGTCCTTCCATTGTTACCACAAGCTGAAATAAGGAATGGTTGGGATTATATTATACGTGATGAAAATGAAGATTCAGATGTCGCAAATTTTAAAACTTATATGGAGAAGCAATGGCTGGAGGACTCATTTATCAAAGTGTGGTGTGCATTTGGAGAAAAGCATAGAACCACAAATGCCTTAGAAAGCTGGCACCACAAATTAAACAGTGCCGTTGGTGAAAAAGGGCCCAATATAATGAATTTACTGCACTTACTAAAAGAAGATGCTTCTTTTTACTTGACACAGAATCGAAAAAGAAGTAATCAAAGACCCATGGCTAAAAGAAGTGAGAAATATATTCGTAGAGACGAATTCATTCAAGATGCTCAAATTGAATTAACTCACGGTGACATATCGGTTGGACATTTTCTTGAAATCATGCGGTGTTAATCTGTGTGCGTGTGTACTCACTTAACCATTATTAAAATTTCTTTACACTGACTCTTAAACTAGACATGAAACGAGGTGCGGACGACTGGGAATGTTGCGTTCTGTTCGTCCACAGTGTAGACGAACAGAACGCAACATTCCCAGTCGTCCGCAGTGTGGACGACGGGGTGTGGACGAGCGGGAATGACTCACGCAGACGGCGCACACTTTAGCCGGCAATCTGCATTTGCTAGGGGTGGACGTAACGCACGCGATCTATTATCATGGCGCCAGAGGTCGATGTAACTATGTTAATTCAAGAAATACAAAACAGACCAGCAATTTATGATACTTCTAAGGCCCGAATTCCTCTGTCGCTGATGTCGGTCGCGCGTACGAATATACGTTGTGTTCTATGAAGCACCACACTGTAAAGCTGACATCAGCGGCGCGCGAGTTGCTACGCGCCGCTGATGACGCGCGTCGGTCTCGCTCGTCTGCGCCGCGTTCGTCGGTCGACTGACGCGCTATAGAACGCTATGAGCGTCCTCACTCTGTTCCCGACAATCGGCACGCGCGCGTACAGTCGCCCGCCACCATGAACATTGATACCGAACGTGTGATTGCCGAGGTGCGCCAACGTCCTGCATTGTGGGATTTATCGAATTAACTTTACAAAGATCGCGATGCCAGAGAAAAATTTTGGTTACAAGTTTATGAAGCACTTTTTCCCGAATTCAATAATGAGGGCGATGATAAAAAAAAGGAGATCGGTAAGTAAAAGATAATTGTGTTTATAATAATTTTAACATAATCTATCTGTTATTATAATCTATGTGTTTAAAATAATCTAGTCTAATGGAATAACATGGTGTCAATTTCAGAACAAAGCATGGCGTATTATAAACCTAACTGCATCGGATTTCCAGGAAATTGGTCCCGCTGTTTTGATATCAAAATGACGGGACCACTATTCAGTTACCATAAAGTATATTCTATTCTATTCTAAGATTAAGAACTGTATTACCTATGATGCACTTCAACTCGAATGTACTTTCGTGGAGCAACGCGGGGATCTTGCGGGGGGTTGGGCGACGTGATAGATAATTACGAGAGCAACTTGAAAATGTGATTTTTTGTTTGTTGAGATATCTTAACGATTTTGGTGTCAAATGAAAGGTCTAGGTCTAAAACCATTTTATCCGTTTGAATCATGTAAATTGGTTCACGCGTTTAGGAGATAATAATATTAGTACCTACCTAGGTATTAGTAAAAATATAAACAACCAGAATGTTTGATGATTTACGAGTAGTTCTACGAAGTTTTTAATTAATGCTAAATAACATTAAACAAAGAGGTAGATTGTTGTTCTCATTATATGGTCAGGATGATGATGAGATGATGAGTGTTGCACATAGTTTATGTTTATTAATTATGTTTATTATTATTTGGTGGTGCCTGTTTAGTTTACTGTTTATTTTTTTGCAATGACGTCTAAAGAATTAATAATTATTAAAAGTGGTCGAGGAAGAATTCTGCAATTAGAAGGACATCAATATTACTCAATGCGTAAATATAAAAATGGTCAAAGCATATGGCGGTGTAAAAATTATAAAAGTTTAAAATGTACTGGATCCGTAACATTGAATATGGTAAGTCTTGAGTGTTTTATATGTATAATATAATTTATAACGTGTAGACATAAGTATATATATTTTAAACTAATACAATTATTTTGTTTAAGGACCTCACTGAAACTTTACAAATAAAACCTCACTGCGGCCAATGTAATCCAGATGAAACACGAAATTCAGTTAATATTATTATAAATAATGCTTGCAATGAAGCAGCATTGGGAAGAGAACCAGCTCCAAGAATCTATAACAGAGCTCTAATTACATTAAAAAATCAAGGCCTGCATTTAGCTTCAAAAAGTAGTATACCTGAATTTCAACAAATAAAATCAAGCATTTATAGAAACAGAAATAAGCTAGCACACGTAAAAAAAATATGCGCGAAAACTGTAAGGGAAGTCGAGGTTCCCAATACTTTTTCAGAATTCTTACTTGCTGATTTCCGTCACAAAAAAATGAGAATATTAGTGTTTTGTTCAAGTGACGCCCGAGAAATTATGAAAAATATAAAACGTATTTTTATGGATGGGACCTTTAAATCGTGTCCAAGTCCTTTTCAACAACTTTTTACTATTCACGGGGACATCGGCAGTGACATAAATAACACGAATGTGATCCCTTTGGTGTACGCGTTCATGAGTCACAGGACTAAAAAAGCTTATTCAATTTTATTTGATTTGATTGTGTCCCAAATTCCAGAGTGGAAACCTGCAAAAGTCACGATAGATTTCGAAGAAGGCACAATGAAAGCGTTACAAAAAATGAAGGTTACAATCAAAGGCTGCTATTACCATTACGTGAACAGTTTGTGGCGCAAGGCAAAAACCCTGGGTTTAAGTAAAGACAAACGGAACAGAAGAATAATTTCGCTATGCGCCAACTTAGCATTGCTTCCAGAAAATGAAATTGTTTCAGGATGGGTGTATATTCAAAATGAAATGACGGAGAATTGTCAATCCATGATGAAGTTTAAAGAATATTTTGATAATTACTGGATGAAGGGTGATTATCATAGAATTTGGTCTGCGTATGGCGAACGCCACCGAACAAATAATGCCGTAGAAGGGTGGCACCATAAAATAAATAACCTTGTAACAAAAGGCCATGTAACCCTATTGCAAATATTGCATATTTTACAGGACGATTCTGTATTGTCTTCATATCGAAATGATATTCTTCAGAGACCTTCCACATCAAAGAAAAGTTCTAAAAGGAGGAAAATTGATTTATTCAATGACGATTATATGATGCTCAAATGCAATTAACATGTGGACAAATTAGTGTTGGACATTTTTTAGAAAAAATTTGCTAGTTAATTACGTTTAGTATTTGATTATTACATTTTTTAAATTTGATTATTAGATAAAAATCATGGTAATTATATAATATTTAATATATATCTTTGATGGATTACATGTATTCCTAGTTCTTTTTGTCTCTGCTTATTGAGATAAGTAAGACAGACAAAATTATATTTGATCATGTATATTTCACCAAAGATGTACAAGTATGTTTCTATACGACACTAACAACAATTGTGACATGTCCCATTTGATTTTTGATCATTTATTATACATATAAACTAATTTTTGTTCTTTCTGGTTAAGCTTGTTGAGATAATTGCTTATATTGTCTTGCGACAGAAAAATATTAGATTACATTTAATATTTCATTATTACATTATTTTTTGATAGGTGAGGAAGCCAGCTTATAATTTATAAGTTTTTCAACTGTTTATTTGATCAAAGATATGCTATAGATGTACAAATATAAGTACACGAATATATATTTTTTAACGAACCAAGCGTTTTTTATTTTATTACGAAATTAGTAAAACATTTAAATGTAGTAGAACTATTTTTAAATCTAATTAGCTCGACGGTCGAACAAATGAGGAAAAAAAATCTCACTAGTTCGACGGTTGAACAAATGAGAAAAAAAAAATGTCACTAGTTCGACGGTCGGACAAATGAGAAAAAAAATCTCACTAGTTCGACGATCGAACTAATGAATCGAACTAGTGGGAATAAACGTTCAAGATACCAAGTTGTAATCAGAGACGTTTCATCACCTGTAAGTCCAACAATATTTACCATCTGTGATGAATTCACCGATCGAGCGGCTGACTCGGATGCTACTACCTTAGGAAGTGACATTGAAGATAACTCTGGATTCAACAAGGAAAACATATGTGTTGCTTATGATTTTAATGAAAAATTAACATCAGCCAAACAGATTATAACTTCAAAAGATGACTCTAATGCTGCAATTTTTCAAAATAAACCCTCAGATGACTTTGTGCCTAACAAGGAAAACTTACTTATTACTCAAGGTTCTGAAAAGACACAGATTGAAGAAAAACGAGTGGATTCTTTAAATATCACGGCCATTGCCTCAACATCTCAAACCGTAACACTAGCTCAGATAAGCCCACTTCCAAAAATGACTGATAAAAAAAAAGAACTAGAGTTTGCTTGAGATCCGAAATTTTAACTTCAAGCCCTTACAAGGCACAGTTGGAAGAAAAGCAGAAATTAGAAGAAGATAAGCGATTGAAAAAGAGCATGAGAGTTAGTAAGAGGGTGACTTTCGAATCTCAAGCCGGACCATCAGGAACAAACAATAAACCTAAAAAGAAATCAACACAGATGTTAAAAAGAAAGCGTAAAGAAGAATCTGTTTATTGCCCGATTTGTGGCGAGAAATACGAAGTACCACCTACAGAAGATTGAATCCAATGCATCGTTTGTAATGACTGGTTTCATGAGAACTGTACTGCTTATGAAAACGGTATATTTCGATGCGACTTTTGTAATGAGTAAAATTAATTATGTGATGATAAACTTATACGTAATTTTGATCTCTCTCTCTAGTCTAGATTTAAGACTAAACTTAACGTTGTAATAAAATTAATGACCAAAGTTCCTGATTATTTTATGTTACAGATAAGTACAAAAGTTACCATTATATTCTTCAAAAAGTTTAATAAATGTTGATTATCACCAATCTTTATTTTATTTCACGATCTATTTAGATTTCTTTAAATGCGTACGTTTACCCCGCACGCGTAATTTTACCCTGATGCTTGCGTAATTTTACCCGCGTCACGGGGCAAGAGTACGCATTCGGAACATGTTACTTTAAACATACGTAGAAAAAAATCGAATTGGTATAGAACGTAAATTTACTTAAATAATGAAAATATATTAAATTCTCGACCAATTCTATAACCAATCAACACAGATATCTCGTTTTTTATAGTTCTTTAAGACCATAGAAAATAAAGTGCGTGCTCTTGACCCGAATGACTCTACAAAGGGACTTCTATTGTGATGATTTGCTCACTGGAGCTGACACAAGTGACGAGTTACGTCAAATTCAGAGATCAGTTGCCTCTGAACTAGCCAAGGGATGTTTTCCCCTCAGGAAATATCGCTCTAATTTACCTAATGTAATAAGTCAAAATTCTATTGATAACAATGAATCCAATTTAATAATTAGTAATGCCACTAGTACTTTAGGCATAGGATGGTCTCCTGTTACTGATGAAATTCATTTCCCTATAAATTCTCCTGATAATACAAAGTGTACAAAAAGAACTATTTTGTCCACTACATTTAAAATATTTGACCCACTGGGGCTCATTTCTCTATGTACCATCAAGGCTAAAATATTCCTTCAAAGATTGTGGATGGATAAACTTGAGTGGGATGAGCCAGTTCCACAAGACACTCAAAAATTTTGGATTAATTTTTCTAAACAAGTTAATTGTCTATCAACATTAAGAATTCCAAGACATGTCCTAATTGATAATTTAGTTTCTGTAGAACTCCATTGTTTCTGCGATGCCTCTCAGCAGGCCTATGGAAGTTGTATCTATATACGATCTATTGATAGAAATGAAAAAAATCTAGTTCATCTATTGTGCGCGAAGGCGCGCGTAGCTCCCATCAAGGCTTGTACTATTCCAAGGTTAGAACTATGTGCTGCTTTACTAGGTGCTGCGTTATGTGCCGCTGTCAGTAAAGCTCTAAGTTGTAAACTTCAACGTAAGGTCTACTGGACGGATTCAAATGTAGTGCTAGGTTGGCTTAGGTCTCCCGACAAAACTAAAACATTTGTCGCTAATAGGGTTGCCGCTATAATTGAGCTTACCGACACGTCAGCCTGGCGTCACGTTCCTACCGCTGAAAATCCAGCTGATCTTGCGTCACGCGGCGTGGATCCACAAGACGTCATTAAATCCGATTTGTGGTGGTCCGGACCCTCTTTTCTCAAACAGCCTGAATCGACATGGCCTGTACTAAAATTCAATCTAAATATTGACTTACCTGAAATAAAAGCTATGCCCGCTGTGGTAATAGATGATCCACCTACGATACCTAACTATCAACAATTTTCTAAGTTGTCTACGCTACAGAGAGTCTATGCTACAGTTTTAAGGTTTATCAATAATTGTAAACACCCTAAAAATAAAACAACAGGAACCCTACAAGTTCCAGAGCTTAAGAGGGCACTATCAGTTCTCATTAAAATAGCTCAATTTCAATCTTTTCCTAAAGAAATAAATTTATTAAAATCTAAAAAACCCCTAAAGACTAAGACTAATATTTTATCTCTAAATCCATTCCTCGACGACGTAGGACTCCTTCGCGTTGGAGGTCGTTTAGACAAATCTTCGTACTCCTATGATAAAAAACACCCGATTGTTTTAAAGACAGATCATTGTCTTACTAAGTTAATTTTTGAAAGTGAACATTTACGCCTACTTCATGCAGGGCCACAACAACTTTTAGCCTCTATTCGAGACCGCTATTGGCCCGTAGGAGGTAGGAAATTAGCTCGAAATGTTGCTCGTAATTGTTTTACATGCCGCAGATTTAAAGGAGAGACTATGTCTAATATAATGGGTAATTTGCCTACCGATAGGGTTGAACCCGACTTTCCTTTCAGTACTGTTGGCACTGACTTTGCAGGTCCTTTTTTGATCACCGATCGCAAGGGCCGGGGGTGCAAGATAACAAAATGTTATCTCTGCATTTTTGTTTGCCTACGTTATAAATGCCTACATCTTGAAGTCGTTGGTGACTTAACTAAGGAAGCGTTCATTCAAACCGTGAGTAGATTCGTTGCTCGCAGAGGAATGCCCAATACTATTTACTGCGACAATGGTAGTAATTTTGTAGCTGCCGCTAAAGAAATAGGTAGCTTTCTAAGAAAGAACAATGAACCTATAGAGGATTTTGCTGCTCGCCGGGGCATTGAATTCCGCTTCTCACCCGTGTACGCTCCTCATTTCAACGGAATGGCAGAGGCTGGTGTGAAATCGGCAAAATTTCACCTACAAAGAATTCTAGGCCAGTCTCACCTAACTTTCGAAGAATTAACCACGGTATTCTCTCAGATAGAAGCCATCTTAAACAGCCGCCCCCTATGTCCTCTCAGCCCTTCTCCCAACGATTTCCAGACCCTTACCCCGGGACACTTTTTAATTGGCAGGTCATTGACGTCACTGCCCAGACCAAGCATTGTGGACTCCAACGTAAATCGTCTCAACCGCTACCAGCGCATCGAGCGAGCAAGGCAGCACTTCTGGAAGCGCTGGGCCTCCGAGTACGTCTCAGAACTCCAACAGAGGACGAAGTGGCTAGTAAAGGGCAAAAGTCTTCAGCTCGATGATTTGGTGCTGATCAAGGATGACCAGACACCCCCTCTATGCTGGCGTCTAGGACGAGTCAGCAGATTATTTCCTGGCTCCGACGGAATACCTAGAGTCGCCGATGTCAACACAGCGAAAGGAACAATTCGCCGTGCTCTAAACCGTCTGTGCCTGCTGCCTGCCGCAGCGGAGTAATTGGGTTGAAAGCCCCTTCAACGAACTAGTTCTTTCAACGGCCGGGAGGATGTTCGCGCCCAACTAACACAACAACTATTCGACTAACAACGAGCGTATCTACACCACTAGCGAGGCGTACAACACTAGCCGGCGCGCATCATGGCGTCACACTTCTCTTCCTTCCGCCGCTGCACACACTCACAACTAAAATAAACTAAAGTCTACGTTACTATCTTCTAAGATTCTACTGTACTTACTGGAAACAAGTATAAATAAATTCTTTATTTAAAGTCCAAAGTTCATCATTGAAGAAGACCTAAACTACCAACTTAATCTTTTGTTTCATCGCAAACAAAAAGATTTCTGAGTGGGAACCATTGAAATTTAAGACAGACTTTGAAAATGCTGCGATCAAAGCTATAAAAAATCTTTCCCAAATACAGAAATTTCCGGCTGTTATTATCATTATAATAAAAGTATTTGGAAGAAAGCAAAAGAACTTGGACTGACACAAAGATACGAAAAAATTAACGGCCGTTCCCAATAACCTATCCTCAGTAAGCGATATCTGGTTATTAACGATAAATAGTAGACTTCTATCTATCCTTATTTTACGTCCCACAAGTGACGATAACGTCTATCGAGGCATCGATAGATAAGCTCAGCTATCCAGCCAGCCCTCCCATACGTTTTGTTACTACAAAAGCTACACAAAATAACAACGTTTAAACAAATATTATTTCATATAACTTTTTCGTAAAACAATACAAATTGATCGAATTAAAGCATTGGTGATATTTTTATGCTAAAATAAGATTTGTAATCATAGTTATGTTTCATTGTCATTATTTTAGCGAACAAATATTAAAGGAAGAACGAAACGTAGTCAAGTGTCAATACAAGTTTCAAATCGTAGAGACGCTACCGCTATTATTGTTGTGTTATCAAGTTTGTTTATTGAATTCTGCTTATTTTTTACATATAATGAGCACTGTAAGTATTACCAGACATTATTATATACGTTCCTATTCAAGTGACAGAGGCTTTTTAGATGACATTTAGTAAATTACAGTGCAAACTTAACCTCGGAACAATTGGATCTTTTTTTCGTCTTTCTCTACATATAATTAGGATCAACCCTGTATTTAATATTTGTTTTGTTTTCAGACAAAAGGTGTACCTTTAGCCAAGGATGAGGTGGCCTTGCTTATTGATCTTGTTGAAGCTAATAAGGTGATAACAAGCAAGGCTACAAATGCTACAAATAATCAGCTTAAAGAAGCTGCCTGGTCTAAAATCACAGATGCATTCAATGCATCGATTTCAAGTAGCCCACGGAGAACCGATCAATTAAAATTGAAATGGGAGAATTTAAAAAAAAACCGCTCGAAAAAGATCCACCAAAATTAGGATGAACCAAATTAACCCTTTTCTTGACAAAGTATCTTGAAAGACACGTCATTAAAAAAAAAAATACATCTCTTATATAATGCATGTAAAACGGAACGTTAACTTATTTTTCCTTAAAGTATACGTTTCTGAACGCACATTATTGACACAATGACAGCTAACGTCAACTACTTTTTCAAAACTTGTCAAAATGGCGAACCGGTTGAGTGCAATTCCGCGGAAGAAGGTAAGAATTTATTATTTTTAATAGTTTTTCTTTTAAAATTGCATGAGGAATTGTTGTTATATTATTTCATAATGTTTGTACTTATGCTAGAAAGTAATAAAACAGGAGAAATAATTACGCTTGGCTTCGCAAACTAACAAATAAAGTTAATGTATCCTACAAGATACGTTGCTAGGTGTACTCAGATTCTTTGTACAAGGTTAGCGTATCTTATAGGATACATTGCCAAGTGCACTAAGATTTTATTAGTGTTATTTTTTTAACTGTGTTTTGGGGAAAGGGCATTGTATGATTGGCATGAGTGTGAAAGAGGGTTTTTTTTTCAGGGAGGGACGCAACCGTCTTTTTCCAGAGCAAAAAGAATTTGTGCTCTAGTACCAAAACCACGTAAGAAATCAGACGACGATGAATCTGAATCCGAAGATGAACTTCAGCAGATATCAATTGGCTTGAGTCATGTCCATAACCATGTGACTGACTCCGATTCTTCACCTGCGCCATCTTTGCCTTCTTCTATAGAAAACTTGAATTTGCTATCTGACGAAGAAATAGTAGACGTACAAGACGCTGTTACTCAGTCTCCTTTGCTGCCTTCGCCTGTGCTGCCTTCTCCTCAGCCGCTTCCAGCTCGACTACCATTTTCATTGACGCAAAATTGCTCTCCCTCACCACTTTCTTTACCACCATCTCCTTTAATTGCCTCTAACTGCCGACCAAGAAGACCTACAACATCCGGAAGGACTGCAAGAATAGTCACACCCCGACGGATTTTTCCCAAGCGTCTAAATTTTCAGTGGACTAAAAATAAATTCAAACATTTTGCCCAGATCTCAGATAACAATCTTCCGCAACCTGAAATAGCCAAATCTCCTTACGAGTATTTTACAGACTTTTTTACAGATGACATTTTTGATTACATAACCGAGCAATCAAATCTGTATTATGTGCAACAAAAAGGGAAAACCTTAAATTTAACTAAAGAAGACATAAGATGTTTCGTAGCTATTAACCTTCTTATGGGAATTGTCGATTTACCAGCTTACACAGATTACTGGTCGCGAGAGCTCCGCTACAGTCCCATTGCAGATATTATGTCACTTAAAAAATTTCAATTGATAAGGAGATACATTCATTTTAATAATAATTTGTTAGACGATGGTGACCGTTATTTTAAAGTGAGGCCCTTGTTACAAAAAGTACGTGAAAACTTTTTGAAAGTCCCACATGAAACCAGATTTAGTGTGGATGAAATGATGGTCCCGTATAAGGGTAAGAAAGCTGGCAATAGAAAACAATATGTTAAAAACAAGCCAAAAAAATGGGGCTATAAAATTTTTGCTCGAGCTGGCATATCTGGTTTCGTGTACGACTTTATAGTATATGGTGGTGAAGATACTTTCCGGTATAATTTGCTAACGCCTGAGGAGTCCAGTTTTGGTCTTGGTGCTAAGGTAGTTCTGGCTCTATGTAAAAGTATACCAGACCGTGCTTGTTCTGTGGTATATTTCGATAATTTTTTTACAAGTTTAGAGTTGGTAAACTATTTACTAGAAGAAATGGGCATATTTTCTTTAGGTACCATTAGGTCTAACAGACTGCGAGGGGCGGAAAAAAGTTTACTTACAGACAAAGCCTTGAAAAAAAAGCCTAGAGGCTCTCATTCACAAGTTGTCTGTAACAAAAATAAATTATGTATCGTCAAATGGTACGACAACAAGTGTGTAACCACAGCTAGTAGGTATGTGGCAGCTGAGCCTCTCAGTACCATACAACGTTATGACAAAGTTGCGAAAAGAAGAATAGCGGTACCCTGCCCGGACATTATTAAACATTATAACGCCCATATGGGGGGCGTAGACTTAGCAGACATGTTGATCGCCCTGTATAGAACAGACTTCAGAGGCCATCGATGGTATTTGCCATTAGTGTCGCAAGTCCTGGATATTTGCATAAATAATAGCTGGGTTTTATACAGACGACATAGTGCGGGAAAGTCAATGCCTCTAAAAATGTTCAGGTACCAAGTAGCACAGAGCCTCCTGAAAAAGGGCTGAGGAGATATGGTCGACAACTGTGAAGTTTCTGGGCCAACTCCATCGAAAATAATACAGGCACCTGTAGCACCACGACCTCCACCGGATGTAAGGTACGATAAGGTCGGCCATTTTCCAATGTTTGGTTCAAAAGGGCGATGTAAATTTTGTGTCAAGGGCCAAACTACGGTAATGTGTGCCAAGTGCTCGTTACGCTTGTGTTTTAAGCCAGAAAGAAATTGTTTTGTAAAATTCCATACTGATAAGTAATTGCTTAAGCTAATAAGTACACCTCAAATGTTTCGATAACTCAATATTTTTATTTTTATTTTAATAATCTGTAAGTTGATTTTGGTTTAATTGTTACTACATGCAAATTTCATACATATATTATTAAGAAAATGTTGTGTATTTTATTTCCTCAAACCTGGCAACGTATCCTCAAAGACACCCACACGTAAGGTCAAAGTTTTTTGCTAAGCTGGCAATGTATCTTCAAAGATACATAAAAGATCTCATTATCTGGTTATGAGCGATTTTTTTATATATTTTTCCCTAAATCCTAGATTCATAATTAACATCATATTTGAAAATTATTTGAAAATAATATTTTTTTTTTTTTGCCAAGAAAAGGGTTAAGGTAATCATTTCGTCCTTACTCTTGTGTGGTGGTGTTTATGAACCGCAGGATGTGATAGATATTATCTTTATTTAAATATGTGTTATAGTGTATTAATGTAACTATACTTGCAGACAGGTGGTGGCAAGCCAGATTACATCCCACCAGATGATGCACTGGACAGAGTGGAATCCATTTTAGGTGCAACATGTGAGGGTTACAGTGTATCATTAGGAGGAGATGCTGAGGTGACGGTGGATTCTGAGGTTTTGAGTGATGGTGGTGGCATTATGGTGATTGACAGTGGTGTGGGTGACGGTGATTCTGAATTGATGAGCGTCGAAAATGAGACTGGATCATCGGGGAATAACCGACACCTAAACCAAAGAAATTCTTTTTTAACACTCCCAGTGGCAACAATATTAGTATGTATCTGCTGTCAGCAAAGAACAATGCTCGGTTGCGGCCCACCTCGGACAGATTTTGAAAGATAATACAAAATTATAAGTTTTTTAAATAGGAATTATCCGTATAAGTTTTTTCTCTAAATATGACGCCGTCATCATAACAAATAAATAAGTAATTTAACATAATATAAATACGAGTTTCACTTTCAGGTGAAGTTTAGGGTTGCCATTATATGATCAATTTAATTTCGATTAATACATTAATAAATCTAATCGATTACAGAGTAATTCATAATTATAAAAATCACCCTGTCTGCTCAGTGGCGTGCAATCGAAGAGAGAGCCTGATATGCAACAGTGGAATAATGTAGGTTGATGATAATGATGAATCAGTGTAGGAACACTTACAGTATTTCATGTACACTTTCATTTTGTTTAGCTTTGACCTGCTGAGAAAGTATATAGAATAAAATAAAATAATATAGTATTGCCATAAAATAAAAAATAAATAAAAAATACTTTAAAACTAAAACCTAACCGCGAAAAAAAAACAAAGCAACTTGTCGGCTACTATTTAAATTAAAACTTGAGTATTTATGCTCTTGACTTCGGGAAGTGCTTATAATATTGTCTAAATACGTTAGTCAGAGTCAGATTTTTAAACTGATTTTAAATTATATTCTATGGTTAGCGAAAAGTTGTTCTGATGTCACAATCATTTTAGTTTCTTTGTGACATAACTATTTTGTTCATAAACAACTCAGACCAGTGATCATTTATAGTCCACTTTATTCTGTATGGCTTTGCCGTAGTTAGATTAAAATTAAATTGATCAAGACCAACAATCGATGCAACAAATCGATAACATTTCTAAATAATATGGTAACATTATTTTTTGACAGATGGATGATAGATTTGACAGTAACTCATAAACTAGTAAATCTACCTACTAGCGCGCTCGCTGTCGTGGTTTGTGTGTGTTTCGCTATCGTAGTTTTCTTTTGCCGTGGTTTGTGCTCTTTTGTGACCTTTTTTACGACAATGGACTCCGATCAACCTCACCCAAATGACGACCCTCGCGCTTACTTGGACCCTGGCTCCTCTTTGAATGACAACCCTGATGAGAATGTGGAAACTGTTGACCCCGCATCTGATGACGGCCCTCGCACGCATTTGGACTCTCGCCCCGCTTTTACTAATGATTACTCTGGCGCCAATATGGACCTGGGCAACTCTGCTGTCTCCAGCACGTCGTCGCTGGGATTAACCGGCGCAAGCAACGTTCGCTGTGCGAATTGTAGAGTGGATATGACGCGCTTGCGATCTCATCAGTTAGAAATTGTGGAAGTACGATCAATTGTACAGCAATGGGTTCTTCCACAACAGGTAAGCCTTATAATATTCACCTACTCTAAAAAACATCTTTAGAAAACTATGATAACAAAAGCCAGTACTTATGCAAGCTTTTAGTAGTTTCACTTTCTATGAAACCTTTTCATAGTAACAAAATATTTTTAAATAAATACTTGTATTTTAATGAGAAACTTACAAAATCGTATAGCATAATTATGTACTATGTTATGCTACCCATTTCATTAGTTGTCACCGTTTACTGTGTAAGTATTATTAATTAATTATCAATTGTATTTTCAGGTGCATATCTCAAGCAATGATTTTGTTTGTCATTCGTGTTGGACTGCAGCATGGAATGAAATTAGACACCCAGGAGAAAGCATCTCACCTTCCGCTGCTCGCCTCATTTGTGTTGGCTGTGGTCGCTCACTACGTAGACAAAGAAGTCACCTGTTGTCTCAGGATTCTCCACGAGAAAATCGTATAAGGGAAAATATTTCTAGACAAATTGGTCTACGTCAGGTAAGGTTTCAAATTATATTTCAGTTTATGATGTGAAATATTTAGATTTATAATATTAACAAATAATTCATTGGTGTAGTGCTCTTACTTATAGACTAAGATGTATAGCTTCAATCCCTCCCTGGACAAACATTGTTTTGATAAAAGTAATACTATTATAAAAAAGTAGATACACATTTAAGCTGGCTGGTAGCTGTACTTAA
Source organism: Lithophane socia (assembly GCA_947522985.1). NCBI lineage: Eukaryota > Metazoa > Arthropoda > Insecta > Lepidoptera > Noctuidae > Lithophane > Lithophane socia. The sequence goes on from OX383280.1 coordinate 6,472,399, forward strand.
AAGACAGAAACCTATATTACTTTTATTACTTTTTTTCAGTTGCTGAGCTCGTCTCGCATCTGCCACCCTTGCTGGCAGAGATGTGATAGAGCAATTACACGTTCACGTTCAATCAGTTCTAGTAACCGGTCTGTGGATTTAGATGAAGAGGCTGTAGACCTTGACAGTACTGAAACAAATGAGTCTACACAAAATGCACCTCAAGTGCAAGGGATAGAATCCACAATATTTTTACCAAACTATGTAAGAGCACCTGATACTCAGCGCTGCTGCTTTTTCCCTGGCTGTACAGGTACTGATCGCCTTACTGTTCCGGCATCACTAAGAGTAAGACTTTTCTGTGATTATAAATATTATGTCCCCGCACAATGCAGAATTTGCAATTATCATTTGACAAGCAACTCATGGGACCTATTAGGCGACTTTACGGAAAACCCAATACAGACTTTTAGTTCATCCCACATTGAAGAGTTTGCTTCTCTGCTGCAGCAGAATATGTATGTACATTTAGATTTCCAAAATATAAATGAAATCCCAGAACATGTAGTGCATTATTATGTTGGGATAACGAAAGCACAATTTAACCAATTACTTGCTGAAGTCCCCAGCCTGTCAAACAGGTATAAAGGAAGGTTTGCCCTTGCGGCATATTTAATAAAATTAAGAACTGGTGAAAGCGACGAACGTATTTCTTCTTTGTTAAGTGTACCGCGAAGTACATTAGAACGTTTAATGAACATGGCTCGAGACATATTACACCAAGTTTTTGTGCCTCGAAACCTAGGATTAAATCATGTGACTAGGACAGATATCTCTCAGAGAAACTTATTAATACCAAATGGTCTGTTTGGAACAGAGGAACATCATCCAATTGTTATTGCCGATGGGACTTACATTTATATTGAAAAAAGCTCTAATTATTTATACCAAAAAAACACCTATTCTCTACATAAATATCGAAACTTGGTAAAACCATTTTTACTTGTTTGCTCAGATGGGTACATTATAGATGTGCTAGGCCCCTATCCAGCAACAACATCAGATGCCGATATAATACGAAATGAATTTTCTAATGAAAATGGTCCATATAGACAGTTTTTTCAAAGTGGAGATGTGTTTATACTGGATAGGGGCTTTAGGGATTCCATTTCATTATTAGAGAGATGTAATTATAGTGTACATGTACCTCTTTCCCTACAACCGGGTGAAACGCAGCTATCTGCCATTAATGCCAATAAATCTAGAATGGTAACAATGTGCCGGTGGGTAGTTGAAACAACAAACGGAATTTTTAAAAAATCGTTTAAGTTATTTCGTCAAACGTTTTTTAATAGAGCTTCACGTCATTTAATGGTAGATTTTTCTGTAGCTGCTTCTTTAATTAATAGGTTTCACCTTCGGTATAGGGACAGGGATGACGCAGTACAAATATTACAGCAAGTTCGTGAAAATCGGTACAGGAATAATGATCTGGCAGACTTTATTGAAGAAAGGAATTTAAATAGAGTAAGGGTTAATTTTTCAAGTATTGAAGTCATAACAGAGAATGTAAGAGAATTCCCACAGTTAACTGAAAGTGATTTGATTATGTTTGCATGTGGGACATATCAATTAAAACAAGCCAGGTCTTATTATGGAGAGCACATTAGATCAAATGGATGTTATCGTATTGAGGTTTCTAATGATAGGAGAACCAGTATTTTGGAAGGTTCACTTTTTCAAAATGATTGCTTGTTATTAAGGGCCCGAATCCAAAGCAGGCATATTAGCCGAAAGACATACTTTGTCTACATTTTAATAAGAAATAATGCCACTGGAAGAGCAGCCATATATCAGTACTGCTGTAACTGTATTGTAGGCCGGAGGACTGTAGGATGCTGTGCCCACGTTATGTCTGTTGTCTGGTATCTTGGGTGGGCACGGCATCAAACCAATATAGTTCCTCCAGCACAGTTTTTAGACGGTGTCTTAATGGTATATGATGCTGATGATACTACAGAATAAATATATTTTTCTTTCTTTTTTTAAATGATTACTAGTATAATATAAAATCACGCCTGTATTTCCCGAAAGGTTAGGCAGAGGTGTACCTATAGTACACCCACATTTCACCAGTTATGTTTAAGTCCCATGTAATAGGGGGCCAGCCTATTGCCATCAACCGGGTACAAATCCAGACTCCGGGCTGCTACTGAGCAATGTGTAATTAATTATAATATTGACCTCTCCAGCTAAGCTAAATATACTTTTGTTAGGAGTGGGTCCACATCAATAGTGCAACTCAACCTGTTTCGAATTCACGATCTCTCGCTTGTCAGTTTCACGCCTTCATCGTGTGGCTATTGCCGCTTCAGGCTGATATTTATTATGTACTAACATCAGCATCATTTCATTACACAGCTTTATACATTGAAAGTAATACTGTTAGGGGTAGTGGTGGTGAATGACAAGCATTCATTAATATAAATAAATAAAATACAATAACTCCAAATTCTGTCGAGCTATCCATAAGATATAACTTTACCAATTTTTTATGTACGAAATGGAACCCACTCATTAAAAATTATGTACATACGATTCAAAAGTGATTGTAAGTGTATAGAATAAGTCTGTGATTAAGAAAAAAAAAAAATTAAAAAAAAAATTAAAACTGTTTTATTTCCACATGGCGACTTTTTTTCTTAACTAATAAGTACTAGAAGGTGTTCGTAACAACTTAAACTATAATTCCATAAACTATTTATCAGTGTTTACTGTAGGCCACGGTTGTTCTAATATGTGGGCATTGTCCTTTACAATTTAACATTTTACCAACAACATTGTCTATTTACAGTTATACATTTTACCATTCAATTACATACATACATAAACTCACGCCTTTTGCCCATAGGGGTAGGCAAAAACATATATTACCATTCAAATATTACCAAAGTAACAAGCATTTGTAAAATGAGGGATTTCACAATTTGCATATGACTAACTATACTCAATTCATTATTGCATCCTTATTGATGAGTTTTTTGAAAAGTGTCCCTGTAAATTTTATACGATAAAACAAACATATTTAACTGTGTTCTATGTAAAAAACTTGTACTATTGCATGCTATGTATTAGCCAAATGTGTGTTACTAATATTTTATATAAGACCTTATGTACCTACCATATTTGATGCAATAAATAAATGAATTGAATTTAATTGTCCATTTGGGTAATTTACATTTTTATGTATGTGTAATCTAAACAGTTTTAAGTAAATTTGGGGTGGTCTGGAAAAAGTAATTTACATAATTGCAATCAAACCAGTTTTTTTAAATAATACTTATATTTATTTTCAGATAAACAAAAACGTAGGCTACTGGATGAAGACATAAGGACTCGAGTTGCACGGAATCAAGCTATTGCTGATTATTATATTATTAAAAGGAAGAAATTAGAATTAGAGTTAGAAAACATGGAATTAACAAATAGAAAGTTAAAATTAGACTTAGAGCAAAATAAATAAGTATTAAAATAAAGTTTTCTTTTTCTTTATTGAATGCCCACTTACACTTAATTCAAAGTTATTCACTCAAATCAAATCTGAAACAAATAAAATATAACATTAATCATTTATGTATTAGGATTCAATAAAATATTGAATAACTGCATGAAAGACATGGGATCACAAATAACTTACCCTCCAAAGTAATTGTTTATCAAGTCTTGTCGCTCATCAATATTACTGTCACTAGGTTCATGTAACATCATTGGGACTGCATCATAATTAGGTATTTCTACTTCTGGCATTACATCTTCAATTCTCATCTGTCTACAAATATTATGTAGTATAGCTGTTGCTATTATTATTGACTGTGTAGTCATCTACACAGTCAGTATCATTATCAATAATGATAGCCGTATTTTTAATGAAATAACTGGAAATCTCCGTTTCCATACTCCAAAACACCTGCAAGAAGGGTAGATTATAGATAAGTCTAACAATGTGATGTCTCATTAGAATGGAATAAAGTGACTAAAGACTACTGCACTACAATAATATTTTAAAAGGTACCTTTCAATAGTATTTCGTGTTCTTATATGGGCTTCATTGTACATTTTGCTGACTGCGTGAAGTTGGGTTTAATAAAGGAGTTAATAAATAAGGTTTGTGTCCACGCGCAAGGTGTGCGCGGGGGCTGCGAGCGGTCGCGGGGAGAGGAGCCGGGACTACGTGCCGCGTCACTGCTGCGACCGCGCGCCGCCCCGCCATTCGGACGACAGACGCTATAGAACGCGTACGCGCATCAATAAATTAACTTAATTCAATAGCAATACGTGCGCATCTTACATGTAACTATATTACATATTAATTAAATTCTATAAGTCATACAAGTCCGTTTCACTCATTCCCGACATTTAACCACCGATACCAGACCGGTATGCAAACACAGCAGAAGAACTTGGAAGATATCAAGTCAGAGATATTCGCTTTTGTAACAAGTGAGCAATTAGAACAATTTACATCCAATATTAATAAGAAGCCACAAATGTTACCAGTTACTTCACGTAACGTCGGCATTTCCACTGTTTCATTACTTAGCACAGCGATCGAAATGGAAAACTCCTTCTATCGGCCCTAGAATTGGAGACATGGTATTAATAAGGGACCAGAACCTGCCTCCGCAATGCTGGCGGCTTGGCCGCATTACACGTCTGCACATGGGCGCAGACAAAACGTGCCGTGTGGTGGACATCTACACGTCCAAAGGGACCATACGCAGAGCCATCCACTACATCATTCGGCTGCCGGGTGAAGAAGAATCTATTGAAAGTTAGCTCTTTCAACGCCGGGAGCATGTCCACGCGCAAGGTGTGCGCGGGGGCTGCGAGCGGTCGCGGGGAGAGGAGCCGGGACTACGTGCCGCGTCACTGCTGCGACCGCGCCCCGCCGCCGCCATTCGGACGACAGACGCTATAGAACGCGTACGCGCATCAATAAATTAACTTAATTCAATAGCAATACGTGCGCGCATCTTACATGTAACTATATTACATATTAATTAAATTCTATAAGTCATACAAGTCCGTTTCACTCATTCCCGACAGTTTGCATGGATAGGCACTATCTCCAATCAACCAGCGATTTCCATATAAACCAGTTTCACATTCTGCTGAAAAATCAATAAAAAATATGTTTGTAAAAGAACTTCCAAGTGTAGAGGTTTTTAAAAATCATTGTGTTATTGTTCAAAATAGGTAGTATGAAGCAACTAAACACTTTGTTAGGTACCTCTCAGTGTTGAATTGTTAAAGATTGTTGCATCATGAGTTGATCCAGGCCAACGGGCAACAACATTCATAAATCTTAAATGTGCATCGCACACAGCTTGCACATTCATAGAGAAATATCCTTTCCTATTTCTAAATTCTTCTCCAATATTAGAATCTATAAATTAAAACAATCACACAATGTAGAGAATGAATATTAAAAGTTAATTTTCTTAAAAATACAATGTAATTACTTGGGGATTGTATTAGAATATGTGTGCCATCAATTGCACCCAGAACTCTTGGAAAGTGGCTAATATTGTAAAAATCTTCCTGGGTATTGCTATGTATATGTATATAATTTCTATATAACCTTGCTATTGCAGATGAGACATTGGCTATAATACGCCCCGCTGATGATTTTGAGACTCCTACAAGTCTGCAACAGACACTAACATTGTGCCTAATGCATAAAATCTTAGGGTTAAAAGTAGCTGATGCAAAGGAGATATCCCATGATTTCTGAAAAATGAAAAAAAAAAGCTTTAAAAAATGATATAGGTACATTACAATGAGTAATTAACATTAAATGAATGTATATTTCTCATTCAAGTTGGTTCTTACCTTTCTGAGGTTACTTTTAACAAAGGATATACATATTTCTGTTAATAAATTACTAACAGCAGTTTTGTTTAAGCGAAATCTATACGTGAATTCGCTACTATTTAGTTCGTTCATATGGTTTAGGTCTTGTAGTTTTTATGGGATTCATCTTCAAAATCACTGTCCTAATCAGATAATTCCATTAACATTGATAAATCACTTTCACTAGACTCAGACATTACTAGAAATGATGAAAACACTGCACTTCTAAAAATTTATTTGAACAATAAACAATGCATATCCCTGCAATTCGACGGATTGACAAATTTGGTTATCTTTAGTATTGACATCACTGACAGATAGCTGTCAAAAGGATATTGGGACGCATAATGTTGCAATTTCATAGAAATATCTATCAGCATTAAGAGATAGACCCTCCCATCGATAGATAGCGTATGGCGGTTAGTTGTCATAACCATCAGTATTATATTGGGACATCAAAACCGATGATAGATAGAATTTTCTATCTTTAGTAGGTCAAAACTGGTGATAGATAGGTTATTGGGAACGGCCGTAAGAGACGAGAAATAGAACTTAGTGCAGTATTACCTTTATTGCCTCGTAATGAGTTATTAAATGGCTGGAAATATATAACGCGTCATGATACTGAAGACCCTCAATTACTGAAATTCAGGTCCTATATGAAAAAACAGTGGATAAAGTCTGATTCGCTAGAAATTTTGTCAGTGTATGGCCAACGCCACCGAACCAACAATTTTTTGGAAGGTGCCTGGCTCAACAAGCTAAACAAAGCTATGGGAAAAAAGAATCCAAATATTATGCATTTTTTGAATATCATTGAAGAAGACGCTTCGTTAGTCAACGTTAAAAAAACTCTAATACACTCACAGGCACAATTATTAACCGCCCACCCTTATCGTTCGTCACTCTGTTTGTTTACGTTAACTATGGCTTATCCATTGTTTTTATTTTTTGTCAAGTGGGTACTTTAGCAATAAATTAAACACTTATACCCTTATTTCGTTTCCTAAATTTGTGTCACCGACGGGTTTTCGGAATTTAGTCGTTGTTTAACATTGTTGCCGTTGCAATTCCTGTTATTTTCTGCCATAGTTTGTGAATATTGCTTAATTTGAGTTTTTAGTGTTTGCTAATTGTTTGTGACTGTAAAAAATGCCACTCGATGCGACTGGTGCCGCTAGGGCAGTGGCTTTAGCTGACGCTGGGTACAGCCAACGTCGCATCGCTCGTACACTCGGTGTACCTCGAACCACGGTACGGGATGCCATCAGACGATTTCGGGAGACAGGCTCATACACCCGCAGGCCAGGTCAAGGCCGCCATCGATGCACTTCAACGCGAGATGACCGCTTCGTTGTCAGCAATGTGTTGAGAAATCGCTTTTGCACCGCTACTGAAGCTCGTACGCGTCTTTTTGAGGTGAGAAATGTCAGTGTTAGTGAACGTACCATAAGAAGAAGACTGGCAGAAAGGAATCTGAGGGCGTTTCGTCCCACAACTGCTCCCACAACACCGTAGAGCTAGACTTGCTTTTGCACGAGAATATGCTGACTGGACTATGGAGGAATGGAAGAACGTACTGTTCTCAGATGAGAGCAGAATAGCCTTAAGAGGTCCAGATGGACGTCAGCGTGTCTACAGGCGCCAAAATGAAAGGTTCGCTCCATGCGCTATAACAGAAACAGTGGGTTACCAGAGAGGGTCCATAATGGTTTGGGGAGGCATTTCTTACGAGGCTCGTACCGATCTTGTTGTGTTCGATAGAGGCAGTGTGAACGCTCAAAGATACGTGGAGGAAGTTATCGAAGACCATGCCATCCCTTTCGCACCATTCATTGGTGAGAACTTTAGATTAATGCATGACAATGCACGTTGCCATACCGCAAGATCTGTCACCGAGTACCTTAATGAGGTCGGGATTCAAGTTTTACCATGGCCGGCACGCAGTCCCGATCTTAAACCTATTGAGCACATTTGGGACAACCTCAAAAGACGTGTCCGAGCAAGAGTACCAGCCCCTACGACCTTACGAGAGCTCAAGACAGCTGTGGTAGAGGAGTGGCACAATATCCCCCAATCAGATATCCAAGATATCATGGATGGATTGCCAAACCGGCTCCAAGAAGTCATTAGAGCCCGAGGCGGCAACACCCATTATTAATTTTATTTTTTTGTTTAGTTCGACAACTTTTTTTTAAATTAAAATTTTCTAAATTTTCATCAAAAATTTTCACAAAATCAATTTTTAGTATAAATGCTTCAATAAACGACTTTTTTTCAAGGCTTTTGTTTTTTTTTACCTTTAAAGGTAGCTTTCAACGTACCTCCCATCAAAAGTGGTCTAAATTTGACGATTTCTGCAGATTGAAAGAAATACAAGGTTAATTGTGCCTGTGAGTGTACAAAACAAAATATTTAAAAAAAGGGATCAAAAATCTATGTCCAATGACGACTTCATTCAAGACGCTCAATTAGCGTTATTGGATGATCAAATAACAGTAGGCCACTTTTTGGAAATGGTGCGTACTTAATTTAAACTTTTCTTGAATTAATATGATTGGTTTAGTCCACATTCAACCCCTAGAATCTCAACCCCTGTCCACGTTCAACCCCTAAACGTTGTCCACGTTCAACCCCTGGGGGTTGAATCTGGATTTCAATACATTGGTCATCTTTTCTTTGTCCATATTCGACCCCTTGTTGCTAGGTAACTAATAATGGCATTAAAGTAATACTGAGAGCAGCATAAGCTTACAACTGTGATTTGAATCATTATTACTATTTTTTGTTACTAATGGGTACATACTTCTAATTTTAATAATATTGTGATTAAAACTGTAATCTTAGTTGGTAATTTAAAAAAACTTATTTTTTTTTTTAAATAATCTTGGTTAAGTTTCCGTTAGTGTCGTTAGTTAAAAAAATATAAGTAAGCGATTGGTTTTCATGACACGTAGTCATGAAAACCAATCGCTTACTTATTTTTTTTTTTTTTGTATAAAAACTAGTCGATTATTGTAAATTATACTGTGATTAAAACTGTGATTGTGGCAATAGAACATTATTTAAAATTAAAAGATTATTTTTCTGTAGCATAAGTTTTTGCTGATTATTCCATTTTGTGAAAATATTCATCACTTGTGTAAAAAAACTGTGACTATACCCAATAAAGAAACAGAAATGTATAAATATTGTTAAAATAATGTAATGATTTTACACCCATCTTAAATTGTTGTAAGAGTACTGTTATACTAATAAAGGAATAGAGAATTTAAAATTATATTTATACAACATGTAAATTGTTTTTATAAATGAGTCATATAGTATCAAAACCGGCATCGGCAATCTCCACATTTAAGAGAAAATAACTTATCTATGCGAAAATAGTCTCTAAGAACTAATCTTCCATCTTGATTAATACGTTTTTTACAGAAACAGCATTCTCCCTACCAAAAATGACTTTAAACTTTGGAGTAAGTTTCAAAAGCGGCAATCTCCTAGAACTTTGATTTCAAACATGGCAGTCTCCACTTCGACCAATCAGAGCGGAGTATTTTAGAATATTATAGGATCGGCGTCGTTACACAGTGAAACTGCTCGTGGTATTTTTAAGATTTTATTAGGATATTCTTAGTGAATTAAGTAAAACGTGTGTTTATTTTAAACTATGGACCATCCTGTAACACCTTGTCTACCCAGACAGTCAAGGAAACGGCAGAAGGATCCAGAAAAATGGACTGTAAACATCAAGAAACGGGTAAGGTGCGTATATAGTGCTTACACAATTTTGGTACTTGAATATTGTTTTAAACTATTATTGGTAGTGACTTTTGATTTATTTAGAAAATTGATTAAATAAATCAACGTAATTTTTATTTGACTATTTCTACAAAACAAATGAATGTTGTTAGGAGTAATTATATTAGGAGTAAAACATTCTTTCTGGGCATCAACGTTCTTCTTTAGTTTGAACTATACAGTGATGTTCGAGACATTATTGAGTAACAACTTAAAGCACCTACTTTTTTTAATAAAATAAAAATATTCTGAAAACTATTTTGTTATTATTAATGCGTATTTTATCAGATTCTGTTATATTACAGGTATTCTTCTAAGGGTCTACCAGAGCGTCCAGTTTGTCAACACAACACAAAAGCTTTTAAATGCGGAACATTATCTATGGTGGATATCAAGTATTTTCACAACGTATTTTATAAAAAACCCGAAAAAACATCTCAAGATGTATATATTTTAAAATACTGCAAACCAAAACAAATAAAAAGGCGCAGAGGGCAGCAGAATTCAAATAGAAGAAAATTACTACAGACTAAATTTAAGGTATTTTGTTTAAGTAAGAAGTGCATTGTTCCTGTTTGTCAGAAAGCCTTTCTTAATATATTGCAAATTACAAAGCATAGAGTTCAAGCAATAATGAAACATTTTTTTAAAACTGGTTCTTTGGTAACTGAACGGCGTGGTGGTAACCGCAAAGAATTACCATTCAGAGAAAAAGTTGCTGCTGTAAAGGGATTTATTTGTAGTTTCAATTGCGATGAGCCTCATTATTGTCGGGGGACAACAAAAAGATTTTATCTAGCCGCTGAACTTAACATTAACAAGATGTGGCGTATGTATAACACTCAAGCACAAAATAATTTAAAAGTGAAGAAGGCATATTTCAGAAAAATATTTAATACGCATTTTAATTTAGGGTTTGGCTCTCCCCGAACAGACGTCTGCTCAACTTGTTTGCAGCATGATGAGTTATTAAAAGTAGAGAAAGATACATCAAAACGAAATGCTATTATGATAGAAAGAAGAGTTCACAAATTGCGAGCCAAAGCATTTTTTGATTTAGTTCGCGAAGAGAAAGCTGATATGATGACGTTTTGTTTTGATTGTCAAAAAAATTGTCCCATGCCGAAGCTTCCTGATCAATCCACGTATTATTCTAGACAATTATATCTTTATAACTGTACCGTTATCCAAGGAAATTCAAAGACAAAACTTTCAAAGGAAAATACTTTTGCTTACTGCTGGACTGAAGACACTTTTGCGAAAGGCTCAAATGAAATAGCCTCTATTGTATTCCACCGACTTTGTTCAACAGATTTTTTTGGGATAAAAACAGTACGTCTGATTGCGGATGGCTGCGGTGGACAAAATAAAAACTCGTCAATGGTGACAATGATAGCTCAATGGTGACAATGATAGCTAAGTGGCTGACAAATTATGCCCCAGAAACAGTAAAAGTTGTTGAAATAGTGTTCCCCGTAGTAGGACATTCATTTATACCGCCGGATCGAGTATTCGGGATGATTGAAAAAGACTTACGCAAACAAGAAATCATCAAAAATCCCGAAGAATACTTGAAAATTATTGAAAATTACAGTACTGTAATTAAACTAGGAGTTGACTTCAAAGTTTATGACTGGAGAAGCGCTATGAAGGCTTGCGTCAAAGATGTCGGTCAGTGGCACTTTCAATTCCAAAAGTCTAAAAGATTTTTTATTAAAAGAACAAAGAGTAGAGTTGATGTAGTAGTAAAGGGAGATTTATTTTATAAAACAAGTGACGGACTGTACAGAGGGATAACAAAAAAAAAAAAAAACTTTCATACCATGACTGTTGGTGAAATTATTTCTTCTGGGCGTGTAAATGCGAATAAGTTAACAGATGTGAAAAATTTAATAATAAAACATTACGGAGACAATTGGACGGAAGATGAGGGATTGATGTACTATAAATCATTAGTTGAGATAGAGAATACAGATGTCGATGAGGTTTTATGCGAATCTCAGAATGAGGAACCTATTTTACGAATATGATTATTTTTCTCTTTATTATTTTTTTATTTCATTTTTCTTACTTATAAATTATATTTTTAAATATTAGACTAAAAAATTATATAAAACATTTAAAAATATAAAAAATAGTAGCCCACCGGTATCGGGAACAGGGTCCAAGCTACCGGCGGTCAGGGCTCCAGAGAGAGGAACCTCCTAACGATGCGAGCCGTGTCCAGGAGTACAGCTTTCTGAATCAAGCCCTTAATCCAGCTGCCCAACGAGAGCCTCCTTAGGTGTTGGTCGAGGCTCTTGGCAATTAAGCCATTGGCTGATACGACTATCGGCACAATGATCGCAGAGTCCACATCCCACATGTCGACAACCTCGCGAGCTAAGTCAAGATACTTGATTTGTTTATCTTTCTCGGCCTTCACGAGGTTCCCGTCATGCGGGACTGTTATGTCAATGATCATTGCGCGCCGCTCTGTTCGATCCACCACCACTATATCAGGCTTATTGGCAACAATAGTCCTGTCAGTGATGATGGATCGATCCCAGTACAATGTGATATTTCCATTTTCGAGAACTGGGTCGGGCACGTACCTGTAGTACGGCACTTCCGATTCCACTAGGCTGTATTTCAGAGCAAGTTGCTGATGGATAATCCTGGCTACAAGGTTGTGTCTATGCAAGTACTCTCCGTTAGCTAGATGAGAACATCCGGAGATAATGTGACGGATTGATTCTCCCGGTCGGTGGCATGCCCGACAGATGTCAACCGTGCCGTCCTTCACAATAAATCTCCGATAATTGTTCGTCATGATAACTTCGTCCATAATTGCACAGACAAAACCTTCGGTTTCCCCAAAGAGGTCACCGAAACGCAGCCAGGCTACGGACGCTAGTAAATCTACATCGGGTCCATGCAGGGCCCGGAAAAAGCGTCCGTGAAGCTCCTTACTCTGCCATACCTCCTTGCGATCGTTAGTGTCAAGCACTACAGGCTTGCGCCAGTTCTCTTTCGCCAAGGAGAGCGGGGTGAGGCCCTTGTCCACCGCGACCACATCTCGATGCATTCCCACGTCGGCTTCTAGGAAATATTCCCTGAGACTGCATATCTCCCGATTGTGGAGGGTCTTAGCGTTTAAAAAGCCTCGACCTCCACACTTTCGCGGGATATACAGTCTCATTACCGATGACCGTGGGTGATGCATTCGGTATGCAGTCAGCAGCGTACGGACCCTCCTATCCAGGGCGTCAAGTTCGGTCTGAGTCCATTTGAGTATGCCGAAGGAGTACATCAAAACCGGCATGACCCAACCGTTGAAGGCGCGCACCTTGTTCCCGCCTGATAAAAGACTATTAAATACTTTCTTCAGGCGGCCAAAGAAGCGCTCCTTCAACGATTGCTTCATGTCAGTTACATTGATGCCTAACGCTTCCGACATACCCAAATACTTATAGGTTTCGGATGCGGAGAGGGCTCTTAGGTATATGGAATCCGAGAGTTGGGTGCCCACGGATTCCACAATCTCCCCTCGCTTTACATGCATGACCGCACATTTGTCCACACCAAATTCCATCCTGATGGCTCTACTGAAAGTTTCAGTTACTTTTAGTAGCTCCATCAGTTGTAAATTGTTGGGGGCAAAGAGTTTTAGGTCATCCATGTAGAGGAGGTGAGATATAACCTGTCCACCTCTCCTCAGCCGATAGCCTAGACCTGAGTCCTCCAGCAGTGTGCTTAGAGGATTCAGGGCCAAGCAGAACCAAAGTGGACTCAGACTATCGCCCTGAAATATGCCTCGCTCGATCCTTATCGGCTCACTATTCCTCTGGATATTTCGACATCCTGGATAGCGAAGGACTGTCCTCCATTGCCCCATACACGCCATCAGGAAGGTGCGCAGAGATGCATCTACTTTATACAACTCCAGCACCCTCATGAGCCATGTATGTGGCACCGAGTCATAGGCCTTCTTATAATCTATCCAACATGTCGACAGATCCTTTCGGGAACGACGAACCTGTTGGCTAATGGCCATATCAATGAGGAGTAGCTCCTTAGTACCGCGGGACCCATTCCTACATCCATTTTGAGAGGCAGACATGATGGAGTTCGTGTCGATATGTTTGTTAATTTATTTATTTATTATTTTCATTATTATTGTGATTAAAAGTAAACATACAGATTAAAAACTTTTCCTGTAAGTACTTATAAATTTTTTATTTTGTTTTACTGCTTACCTAGATGGTCATGATGTTCCTACGTATAGTTTTGTCAATATAACAATACAAACCATTTCATGCGTTTTCTTTAAATTCCTTGACATTAACTTTGGATTTCGCAAAGTATCAAGATAACTTGCTCACGTATTGTTTGATTTCAAAGATGGCGTTGACTGTTTCAAAAATGGCAGTCTCCAACACAGTTACTATCAAACCCGGAAGTTTCCAATAATGCATAACAAAGCCAGCAATCTCTATTTGTTTTTTAACGATTTCTTTAACTTTCTCTTTTTTTACTTTCTCAATATTTCTATTAAATTGCTTGAAATTACTAAAACATATAGCTAGTAAGTATAATTTTGTGAAATATAAAGTATTTTGACAAAATAATGAATCAAAACACGTTTTTCATGTTTATTTAACACACTCACACACACAATCACGCATGCTTAGAATAAGTTCATAGAGACTATAACAATTTTATATTTTTACCAGCTTTGATTCTTGGCTGGGTTTTGTTTTATATTGTATTATTTTCTAATTAATTTAGTCTCAATACTGTATTAAATAAGGGAAGTAGCGAGTCAACCCCAACACAAGTATTTTTAATTACTTACTGGGGCTGTCTCAACTCATGTATAGCATGAGACTGAATAAACATATTTTAATTTAATTTTTAATTTCAAAATGTAAGTAAAGTGGAGAATGCCGTTTTTGATATTAAATGACTCAATTGTCACCCAACACTTGTGAATAATCGTTTTGCCCGAAAACGCCAGAAGGATCCGGATAATTGGAAAGTAAATCTAGCTAAGAGGAAGAGGTGAGTACCTTGTGTAGGGTTCCCACTTTTATAAAATTAATCTAATATTTTTTTTATTTTGATTATCCCGCATTGCTGGATTGGTACATTTGTACATGTTATAGTTTTGTTTTACAGAATTTGAAGATAAATATATCAAAATAAAAAATACACTCTTAATTGTAGGTACTCGTAGATTATGTATAGGATCTCCACCAAAATAATCATGTTATCAGTTTTATTTTGTAAAATCAATTAAATTACTTCATTAACATCAACTCAGTCAAATTACCTACTTTTATTTTTTAATTCAGGTATTCATCAAAAACTTTACCAGAAAGGGTGTGCGATCAAGATACAAAAGCTCTTCAATGTTGCAAATTAACAATGGCGCAAATTAACAAATTGCATACAACATTTTATGCCCATCCGAATAAACAGAAACAAGACGCACTAATTTTAAAATTTTGCTCTATTGTACCCGTGAAGCTCAGGCCTGGTTTTAAAGGGAAGAGACAGACAAGCATTAAATACGCCGTACACATTGACAAATGAAAAGTGCCCATATGCCAAAAGTTCTTTCTTGAAATATTTGACATAACTAAGCACCGGGTGGCGTACGTTATGCGAAGGTTTTTTTTGTTGGTGAATTTGCTGATGAACGGCGTGGTGGAAACCACAAAGAAAATAAATACAAGGAACAGAAACAATCAATCCACAATTTTATTAGAAATCTTCAATGTGTAGAATCACATTATTGTCGCAAAACAAAGCACACAGAAAGAAAATATCTGTCTTGCGATCTGAACTTATCAAAACTCTATGACGTTTACAAAAGAAGTGAATATTCGCATCCAAATGTGAAAAAATCTTATTTTCGAAATATTTTCAACAACAAATACAATATTGGGTTTGGGTCACCGCAGACCGATGTTTGCTCTAAGTGTTTGGAGATTTCAGGCAGAATTAAACATGAAACTGATGCCAGCAAAAAAAATGTTCTTATAACTGAGAAAAGGGTTCATTCGCTAAGAGCAAAATCTTATTTTGATTAGCTGCGCGAAGTAACAGATGGGCTTAAAATTATCTCTTTTGACTGTCAGAAAAATCTTCCCCTCCCTAAGGTACCGGATCAAATAGCATATTACAGCCGACAATTATATTTTTATAATTTGACCATGGTGGAGGGATCATCCACACAACCATTCTCGAAAGAAAATGTCTTCTCTTATTGTGTGCACTGAAAATGAGTTCAGCAAAGACTCAAATGGGTCATACTCAGAAAAAGTGTACATTTGGTATCTTTTCTTGTCCCGCTACTTCATATTAATGTAAGTATCTAATATTATGATATATTTTCTTTTATCCCCCGGGGTTGTTGTTTTATTTGTATATTAATATGAAGATTTTTCTGGTATTTTAACTTTAATTTTCATTAGAAGAGTACATTTTTTGAGTGTCAAAACATTGTTATAAATATCACCATACATTTTTTTAGTGTCCCAATGACCATTACACATTTTCAGAGATAAATTGTTACGAATATTCATAACTTTACTTAAAATTGACTGTGGCTATATTATTCTTGATGAATCAAGTAATTAAATAGAACCAATTTTATTCGTAAATCATTTATAGAAGAATTTATTTTAATTAATTAATTTTGTCCCAAAATTACGAAGTTTCGTTACTCAGGGTTAGTAACACGCAATAAAATTTGAAACGCAATTATTTAAAGAGGTATAAATATTTTTTCTTATTCTGGCAACACTATTTCTTACGTTAAAATCACTGTCGCGGCAGCCATGATGTTTTCGCCGTGGTCGTGAAGTCAAGACGTGTATCAAGTGAATATTTACAAAAAAATACCTCAGGGTGATAAACGACTATTGTTGTGGTAAGTTTATTATATTTATTGTTTAATAACTATGCTACTTTGTTATTTTTTGTATCATCTTAACGAATACGCTCAGTGTTTGTGTGGTAAACACGTGGTTTACGTAAAAATATTTTTCGAGGTTATAATTTCTCAGATTTTATTCTCATTTTCGTTATATTACGTTACGTTACGAAACTGAGAAATTGTTAAGCTTAGTTCACACAAAAAGTGCGTAACTATAGTTACCGGCCCGTAAGTTGGCTAAAGATTTTTTGTGGAGGAAGTTCGCGCACACGCAATTTCATACATTTTAACATGCGCGAACTTCCTCCACTACGAAAATCGGGTGTGTAATGTCTGGTATAATAACAGATAGTCTAATTTCATTTGACATAACTTTCATATGATATAATTTTCATGTTATAAAAACATTTAACCTAATTTCATATGATCTAATCTTATATTTGATATAATTTTCATTTTCTCTAATTTCATTTTTTCAAAAAGCATAATTTGTAAGAAAATTTATAGACCACCTAAATTCGTTTCAGTAAAACACCATGGCTCCTGTGTCAAATGCCGAAAGACAAAAAAGATACAGAGAGCGCCTTAAACTAAATCCAGTTAAGTATGAGGAAATGCGAAAAAAACATTTAGAGAGAGTTAAATTAAATAAATTAAAAATTAAGGATCAAAACCAAAGCCAAAAAGAAAAAACAAGACAGAAGTGGAGAGAATACTCTGATCGCTACTATAAAAAGAAGAAAAATAAATCTATTAGTGAACCGACTGCAGGAACAATTCCAAACGAGCATATTATAAAGAGGTGGAAACTTAAAACAATCAAACTTCGAAAAGAATTAAAACGTTGCCAAAATGCATTAAATATGTCGTTAAAAAAACAAGAAACTATGAGAAAGCAAATCTACCGGCTAAAGCAAGAAAGGAATATTAACAAAAACCAGTCAAGACGACAAACAATTGAAGAAGAGCAGTCATCGACACCTACTGAATTTGAAATTCTATCCGAGTCTCTCAGCTCAGTATACAAAGAGTCTACAAATAAAGAAAAAGCAGTTATTAAAAAAATTGTTAATAATTCTTTAACTAAGAAGTATCGTATGGCCACAAAAATGGGACTAGCTATCGGAATTAAAGGGAGAATTCGCACTAAAATGTCTTTTTCAACAAAAAGGAAGTTACTTATTCAACAGATTCACAATTTTTATATGCGCGATGATATAAGTCGTGCTACAGCGGGCAAGAAAGAATGCAAAACTAAGGAAAAAACTAAAATGCAAATACGTTTTTTAACTAATACTATATTCAATTTATATACTATCTATAAAAAAGAAGGAGGCAAAGCATCTTATTCCACGTTAGTCAGACCCCGTCCGTTTTATGTGTTGCCTCCAAAACTACATAACAGAGAAACGTGTGCCTGCATACGCCATGCAAATATATCTTATAAATTAACAAAGCTTTACAAACTTGGACTTTTAAAAACAAATAAAGTTGAAGAACTTCTGAGAGATATTGCTTGTAATCTAAATTCTAAAGAGTGCATGTACGGAAATTGCCAATTATGTGTCACTAAGAAGATTGAAGTTAAGGATTCGTCTAATGAAAAAACCGTGTGTTGGCTACAGTGGTGCGTGAAAACGGTTCCTTACAGAAAGAAAAATGAAGAAGGCGTAGAGATTGAGGCATTAACTAAAAAACATACAAGAGAAGTAGTGACTGATGATTTGAGAATTTTAGTGCAAAAATTTCAAGAAGAGGCTAAATTGTTTAAAAGACATTATTACAATATGATGCATCAACAAAAATCATTTCGAGAATGTGTTGACAATGTTAAAGAAAATGAAGCTGTTATTATAGTTGATTTTTCAGAAAATTACCAATGTAAGTATAATGTTGAAATACAGAGTATGCATTTTTCATCTTCACGTAATCAAATAACTTTGCATACTGGTGTAGCATATCTTAAAAATGAAAATCCAGCAGGATTTTGTTCAATATCTCCGAATACCGAGCATAGCCCGCTAACTATTTGGGCTCATCTTTTCCCAGTTCTACATTCAATAAAATATCAACACCCTGAGATAGATACTTTACATATGCATTCTGACGGCCCAAAACACAATACCGGCAAAAGACAAACTTCGCACTTTTTGATAAATTAACTAAACAATTGGGGTTTAAACATGCTACATGGTCTTATTTTGAGGCTGCTCACGGTAAAAATGCAGCAGATGGTATAGGTGGAGTACTAAAGAGAACGTTAGATATGCACGTAGGATACGGGAAAGATGTTCCTAATGCCATTGAGGCTTTTAAACTGCTTAAACAAGAGACAAACGTCACACTGTATTATGTGTCAGATACAGATATAAACGTTATAAAGCAAACATGTCCCTTACCTAATTTGTATCCTTTAGTAGGAACCATGGAGGTCCATCAAATTATAAGAACCGATGAGCCTGGAATAATAAAACATAGACACGTAAGCTGTTTTTGTGGCGGTGATAGGGGTAACTGTTCTTGTTTTGATGTTAAAATGCATGATCTGTTCAAGAAAGCCAAAAAAAAAACAGAGACTCTAGCTAATGTTGAAGGAAAAATAAGTATTGCAACGCCAAAGATTTGTAATAGGAAGAAAGAAGAGAATGATAGAAAAAAAAGTATTAAAATACAAGAAAATAAATCAGATAATGTTCAGAAAATAATTGAGCCTAGTACCTCTGGTATAATAAAAACCAGTAAAGTTAATAAAACACCTTCAACTCTAGGGACAACTACTCATCCTAAACAAAAATTGACGTGCGATAAATATAAAAAAGTCTCAAAAGAAAAAGAGAATAAGGTACCAAAGAAAAGTAAGAAGCGTATACTATTTGATATCGACTCTTCTGATAGTGAAAGTGATAAAGACGTCGTCTATGCCGAGAGTGACGATAGTCCCTATGTTAACGAAGAATGTAACTCAGTATCACCGGATATTATAATGAAACCCAAAAAGGTAACTATTTTGTCGGATATCCGGTTGCATCCAGACAATCAACGATACTTTAATTTTGCTTCACCAGGACTTTCGACCATGCATATGATTGATCCTAACCATGACCTATCTTTCTTTAAAAATAATAGTAACGATTCCGGTGATGATGACTCAAATTTTGACATTTTTTAATAACTGCATTCAACTTTATGCATTAATTTTGGTTCATTCATTTTATTTCTACTGCTTAAACTCAAACATAGTTTCAACTAGGTAGTTCTATTAGATCTATTTATTTTCTAAAAACATACGATTTAGATTCAGATAATGCTGACTATAGACCAGTAGACTTGGCCCCCTGTCGGGTCTTACTATTCTCATTAGTTATACTATCCAGCTACATATGTAGTATAATAATAATTAATGAGAATAAGCCTACTATTTATGATCCTCAATGTTAGACTCAAGAATATGTTCCTCCCACATTGCCCCTTTTGTTGTTCACAAACTTAACTAAATTTAAGTTCAGTGTATCTTTTTCATTCTATTTCATTAAGAAAAGGACAGAAGATAAATTTTAGTTTAGTCCTGTCAAATTAATCAGCGCCTGACGTAAATTAACGTAATTTTAGTAGGCATTTTTTTAATCACGTCTAAACTTGTATGGAGTAGTGACCGGCGCTGATTATTAATATTTGTGATTTTTTATATTGAGATTTTATTTTGTGAAGAAAGTAATATTTGTTACGAGTGTTGTCAATCATGGCATCTAATGTAGCTTCTAAATCATTAAGTCGTTCTGATTTAGCCTCATATTGTTTCTAAATAAGTTTTAGATTTGATATCATGTATCTATTTAGCTCACTCACGTAAGTTTAATTAAAATTAGTTCATTAATTCGGAAAAATTAGGGTTGAGAAAAAATATGGGAGACTGTGATTGATAAATACTCTTAAGATTGTGATTTATAAATACTGTGATTGATAAATACTACTGAGACTGTGATTATGTGTGAGATTTATTAGTAAAAAAACATTATGTGCTCGTAATAATAATATTGAAACCTCTTTCTGATATTTTTAAATAGATAATTTTATTGTCGATGTTTATACTATTGCCGTCTTACTAATAAACACAGAATAAAGTTCTTCCATGTTTAAACCTGTGAAAATGTATGGTTATTCCTTTATTATTCCTGGTATAACTTTATTCTGTGTTTATTAGTAAGAGGGTAGAAGTATTTTTTAAATTACCTAATTTAAATGAGACTGATAAGCCAAATATAATCACGTGTTTTGTTTGCCCAATCCATGTGTACTATACCTTATGACATCAGTTTCGTGACGGAGATTCTCAGTATCGTTACCTTATCAGTTTAGTAACAAATTTAAAATGTACACTTTTTCTGAGTATGACCCAAATATGTGATAAAAAAGAAGTTTTCGTATTTTAAATGTGATTTGATAAAGAGGTGGTCTCGGGCGCATAGAATACTTGAAAACTTTTTGGCGGCCAATAATTCTTGGTTGGAAGGAACATTTACAGTACGAAATTATTCGAGCAACGAACAAAAGATTCTATCCACATTATGAATTATTATTGAAGGCCAAAGAAGATTGCTACCCACCCAAGGAGTCATTACGAGTGACGTCTACCTGCGCAGAAGGAAACCTACAATCTTTGTTGGATCACACTGTAACCAGATTATCCCTCTTCTTAGAAGAAGTCTTACTCACACTTGATGCCGTTGAAAGGAACTCGTTACTGTTAATCTGCAAATGGGGTTGTGACGGCTCTCAACAAGCCCAGTTTAAACAGAGACTCTCAAACGAAGATGAATCTGATGCTAATATTTCCATAAGCTCATTTGGGCCTCTACGAATTGTTTGTGGTGAGGATAAAAGTAAAATCGTGTGGCAAAATCCAACTCCATCTTCACCTAGATATTGCCGTCCAATAAGATTTAGATTCGTAAAAGAATCTACGGACATCACAAAAGAAGAAATCAATTATGTAAAGAATACTGTAAACTCATTAAAATTGACGAAAGTTGACCTCAATGGAGAGAATTTTTTCTTTCAACATAGTTTTAAAATGACTATGGTTGACGGAAAGGTCTGCAATGCAGCTACAGACACCAAATCGACCAGCAGATGTTATATATGTGGAGCTACATCAAAAGATTTTAATGATTTAACAAAAAAAAATTATGTACGCCCTGAAGCTCTTGAATTTGGCCTTTCCGTATTACATGCAAGAATCCGGCTATTCGAAAGTGTGCTGCATTTAGCATATAAATTGCCCGTGAAAAAATATCGCGAGAGACGAACCGAAGAAGAAAAAAATCTAGAAAAGCAGAAGAAACTTGATATTCAGCAAAGATTTAGAGAGGAGACAGCAGGCTTAGCCAAGTTGACAATCTACAAACGATAACGCTAGTAGAAAACTACTCAAATGTATAGGAATGACATCATCTCAACGTTAAGTCACGTGGTCAGAACAAACGAATAGAAAACTCGTAGCCAAGTTCACATCGTTCAAAATGTTAGAATGAAATGCGATCGTTTCTACAATGTTGATCGCTACATCCCATATAGATGGTAGCCAAGTCACAGTTTTGGCAAGCGCTAACGAAACGATGTCGACATTTTTGAACGATAGCTAAGCGATCGCCGAGACCCAAGAGAAAACGATAAAAAAATGGCGTCTGTTATGATACAGCTGTGTTGATAGTTTTATACCGAGAAGTGTTTTGTTTATTTACGATAATTTTGGACTATATTTACTATTTAGCATTTAAAATGCATACTTTAAATATGTTGTGGTGCGCTCATAATGAAGAAGTATGGCTTAGGCGCCGAAACAGAGACATAAATCGTCAGTGCATGGAAACAATACGCGAAATGCCGGAAACTTTATTTGTGCAGCAATTTCGGCTAAACAAAATGACTTTCCAAGCCCTTTGTCAAGAACTCCGACAAAAAACTTCATTAAAAGGAACCAACGAGATTCCCTTAAAAGTAAAGGTAAGAGTGCTAATAATTTGACTGACATAAAGTATTAGCAATTTTTTTATTATTAACCGTACTTGGCTATCATTTCATTTCCTCAATGTTTGTGTTTTTGTAGGTGTTGTGCGCTCTCAGTTTCCTAGCCACAGGATCCTATCAGCGGATTGTTGGCGTCACTCAGCATCTTGCCCAACGCACAGCTAGTCGGTGCATCAGACAAGTTGTTGCTGCTTTGAACCACCCTGCTGTCATGGCAAAATGGATCGTATTTCCGAAAACACGACATGACAGAGCATCTATAAAACAAGAGTGAGTACTTATCAAACAATTTACATAATAATATTTAAATTATTAAGTGCATGTAATGTAATTTAAATTAACAATTATTGTTTCAGATTCCAAAGAAGATTTGGCCTGCCTGGTGTAATTGGGTGCATAGATTGTACCCACGTAGCTTTGGTAAAGCCGAATGATGAAGAGCATCTTTTTTATAATAGAAAAGGGTATCATTCATTAAATGTGCAAATGGTAGATATTATAATAAGAGTGAGATAACAAGTCATGCAGCTCAGTTATTGTAACCACCGTCTGTAAGTTGATTAAAACCTGGAATATGTGTTAACTGCTGGGATGAGTAGGTACATTCATCAATATTTAAATTATAGTAATTTCCAATGTGAACAGTATCCCTTAAATCCAATGATATTATATTAAATTTAATATAATATCGCTCCCACCCGCGGCTTGCGTCGGATCGTGCGCTCGTTCCGTAATGTTTGGCGTCGATTCCAATCGGATTCGGATAAAGAGCCGCTCATATCCAAAGAGCATAACGAGTGCTTACGGAACATAATAATAATGTATACAGATTATACGCGTACGAAGCGTAGCAACAAGCGGCGTTAATCGTCCTCGGTTATAGTGGTGAAAGCGTCATCACCAGTATTGTCACCGACATCAACGACCTATCTTTCAACGGACAAAATTTTCTCGGTGAGTGCTAACTTTATTTAACTGCTAGTATGGAGGATTGTAGAGGACTCTAGTTCCTCTTTTGAGGAGGACACTTTAAAGTTTCTAACTCCTTGGAGTAAATAATATCCCAACAAAAACATAAATGTGAAATTGGGAGTCAAGTTCAATATTAGGAATAGGTGGTTGATGATTTCGCCGACAAAAGAATTGAGATCTAAATGGGTGCCAAGTTCTGTAGATAATCCTGAAATTGATTTATAAGAACAAACAACATTCTTAAATGATTTTAAAACAAAATTTCTTGTTTTTTCTACTATAACAGTGTTTGCTCTATAAAAATATAACTCCTTTAATCTAAAAAGTCGAATTATTTACACAAAGCACGATAAATTGAAGCTCAAGATTTGACTTGGCTAGTTTTTACTTACAAGTTATCTTATATTTGGCTAATCAACTTATTTTCTTTATCTTTGATTATTTATATGCCATAAATATCTTTATATGGCCATAGTGTCGCGCTGCAAAAGAACTCAAACAAACACGGCAACTTTGTTATGCTGGTGTGCGTGACAGCTACATTACACAGCTACTTACACTTGCGTCACGTCATTGTGCTGTTAGTATGCTTTTCTAGTGTGCGTGCATTTAGCGGCTTACAGTTGGGCGCTATTTTTTTTCGACGTAGATCACAGCTATTTCTATCTAGGCATATTTATATCTTTGTTCTTTATGATAGGCAAATTCCCGTTTATACATTGGAAGGTCAACATATTATGTTACTCCTCTAAAATGTTAGCTTGCTGGTAAAAACTAGCCAAGTCAAATCTTGAGCTTCAATTTATCGTGCTTTGTGTAAATAATTCGACTGTTTAGATTAAAGGAGTTATATTTTACTTTTTTTATTTCACGATCCACCGCATCTTTTAAAGAGTGTCCGTAACAACTTCCTTACTAAGGATATATTGTACAATGGCAGAAGAGCTTCATGGGCAGATATTTCATATATTTACGACACCGACAGTAAATCTGGTTACAACAGAGCTTTACCGAATTTGCACAACATCAGGACCCAAAACTGGCCAAAACATATAAATAAAATGAAAGTTAAAGCAGCCAATCAAGTGCTAAGTGCACGAACGGCTGCAATGCTTAAATTTACTAATGCTTCACGTAAGTAGTATTATAATTTTAGTTATACATAATTGAATAAATGTTTGTGTGATTTAAGCAAGAAAATACAACTGTTTTATTAGCCACAAATGTAAAAAGCACTTGTTAGTGTTATTTTTTACTAGAAATTTCAATTCTCTAAAGCAAGCAATAAATGGCGGTAATATTTATTAAAACAAATTAAATATTTCAGATAAGCGGCTCAACACTCCTAAAGAGACAATGGAGACTACAGCCAGTATCGGTGACATTTTTTGACGACCTATTCGATAGCGTCAATGGATCGCCAAGTCAACCAAGGGGTAAACTTAGATGCGCAGTGAAACCAAATTCCCCTCATCAAGAATTTTGGCAAAAATCATGAACCTTATAGTAATGATCTAAGGTTGATTGTAAGTTTTAAGCATTATTTCGTTAATCTTCGTGGCTATACTTTCTTTTCTGTGCGAACGAAAATTCACGACGCGCCTTATCAGTTGGATACCACTGTATGCGCAGAATTGTTAAAAATGGGTTCACTGAACAGTCTGTGGAACTCAGAACAAAGAGTCATTCTTTATTATTTTTTGTATTGAGTAATATACAATGAGCCTCAGTAAGTAATTCGGCTTTGTTTTGAATCGTGATTCTTGGAAATGTTCGAAGCGAATGAATAACGTGTTCAGTAATCTTAAAAAATATTATATTATGTATTCGTGATTTAGACTCATTCTGATTCAATCTTCCAACGTGATAACAACGATTCACCACGGAGCAAGATATATATCAGTTGATTTCAAAGAAAAACGAGTTGGAAAATAGAATACGTCGTCTTGAATGGGAAGTTAACGAAAGTGCGACTTTACATGGAAGGAATAGGAAGAATAGAAAGAAGACAGAGTCCTGCCATTGCCGATTTAGATTGGAACTGGTAGAAGTGGAATTACGTAGATGCAACCCCATGATCGCCGAGGACTAGAATCTAGAATAGTTAGTAATTTCTTAGTTAAATATTAGTATTTTCTTTCAATATTATTTTCTTTCAATATTACGTTAAGCCGTTGGTCCCGGCTGTCATTTGTAGATCTTTGACAGTTGTTACGGGTCGTCAGAAGCCCGTTAGTCTGACTACCAGTCTTACCAAGGGGTATCATGTTACCCAGAAACTGGCTTGAGGAGGTCAGATAGGCAGTCGCTCCATGTAAAACACTGGTATTCAGCTGCATACGGTTAGACTGGAAGCTGACCCCAACATAGTTGCGAAAAGGCTAGGCAGATGATGATTTTCTTTCAATATGATATCAGTGCTTAAGAGACTGTTACTGATTCTAGTATTCTTATTATTGTGTAGGGGCATGTGCTTTACCTATGGACAC
This sequence comes from Lithophane socia, assembly GCA_947522985.1. Taxonomy (NCBI): domain Eukaryota; kingdom Metazoa; phylum Arthropoda; class Insecta; order Lepidoptera; family Noctuidae; genus Lithophane; species Lithophane socia. The sequence goes on from OX383280.1 coordinate 6,498,502, forward strand.
TAACAATATTTCAATGAATAAAAGACCTATATTCATAGCTTGAACGCATCCGTAAACTATTTTTAACGAATGGCAACACTGACTAACTGTCATTGTGCTATCTGGTCTAAGTTCGTTGTGGTGTGCTGTTGAAGATTTTTACTACAAAAAGTAAGTTTTTATGTTAATTTTCAAGGTATTATTCAGTTAGATAACTCAATCTAGAAGTGAGAATGTAGGTGTATTACAGAACGTAGTGTTTTTTTATTGCTTTAAGTAACTTTTCGCAATCCTATTGATATTCTTTGAAAAGTTTCAAATACTTAACGGTCATATCTTAATATTTGTACCTGTGGACGGGGTATCGGATGTACCTATGGACTCCGACACCGAATATATGTCCACAGGTACATATATTCGGTTGTACCTGTGGACATAATTTAGATACATAAAAGATGTTACAATAATTTTGTATTTTTTCAGTGCCACGTAGTAAAACCGGAGTGAAACGAGATAAAATTTGTCCAGACACTCTATCGGAGGCTCTTAAAGAAGTCAAAAGTGGATGCTCAGTTCGTAAGGTGGCATAAAAATACAAATTCAAATTCAAATAATTTATTTCAGACATTCGCCCATAGTGTTAGTATACAAGATAACTTAAAGACTATTGTTAGTAAACATGAAAATTAATTAAGTTAGTATACAAAATAACTTAAAGACTAAGTGTTAGTAATAATAAAAATTAATTAAAAACGCTAATTTGTGTGGATTCTCACCCAGTGGCGCAGCAGAGGGGAGTCCCACCGATCTGAAAACACGCTCAGGAGACTGTTGGAGGCGGTGCGCAGCAGACCATTCATGGAGGCGGTCCTCTTGCGTATTATGGCGTAAAAGTCATCAGTATGCGCCTCCGCAAACATACCGGACGCACTACATCGCCACGCCCGCCCCAACAGTATCCTGAACGCATTATTATATTGGACACGCAGATCACTTTATGTCCTCTGCGTAAAACTGGTCCAAAGACTGCACGTGTAAAAAGACTGGCAGAAGGCTTTAAAAAGAGTTATTTTTACTTCGTCAGTACAACGTGCAAATCTTCGAACCAGCATATTACATTGAACAGCCAGCGACCTGCGTTCCCTCTCTATATCAGTCTTATCCTTGAGATCATCCGTGACCCAATGACCCAAGTACTTGAATTTCTTTACCCAAGCTAAAGGAGTACCACAAAGAGAGACACCGGGGACATCAGAATAATTTATGGCACTCGCTTTAAACATAATAAGTTCGCTCTTCTTGACATTGTACTTGAGCCCATGGGCCACTGCATAGGACTCACAAATCGCCACAAGTGTCCTTAAAGCGCCGATCGATGGGCTCAGAAGGGCCATGTCATCGGCATAGCTAATATTATTCATACAAATACTATCTATATGACATCCAACTCTGGCGCTGCTGAGCTCACCGATCAGCCGGTTTATGTACAAGTTGAAGAGGCGGGGCGATCTCAACCCCCCCTGCCTCACCCCGCACTCCAGCCGGTACACATCCGAATGAGCCTCCGCCCACCTAACACTATTCCTCTGGTTATTGTACCAGTAACGAAACAAGGATGTTATTTCATTCGGTAAAGTTGTATCGCTCTGCAATTTCTCCCACAGTACATCATAAGACACTAGGTCAAATGCCCTTGACAGGTCCAAAAAACAAGCAAAAACAGGTGTTTTTCGGGAGGTTTAGTATTGGACAGTTTGCTTAAGGCACAGAATGGCACTCTCCGTAGATAGACCAGGTTTGAAGCCAAATTGCGCATCATGGAGTTCAATGTGTTTAGCCAACTGTTGATCAAGCAAACTGTCCAAGATCTTGGCGACTATAGTGGCCAACGAAATAGGCCTATAATTGGACACATCAGAGGCGTCTCCCGTCCTATCCTTAATTATCGGCACTACCACTGTGTGCATATGGTCCTGTGGTAGATAATTATGGCTAATGCACAAATTAAAAAGTAAAGCAAGAACCCTATGCAGATGTAGCCCAGCATGCTTTAGGTGCTCGACGCTGAGGCCGTCGTGACCTGGCGACTTACCTCTTGTCATTCTTTTTATAACAGCGCCGACCTGTTTAGCTGTAAACATTATGGCAAGCTCACCAGAACCCGAAAACCCCCCTTCATCGGACACCCACCGCCCTGTTTTTAAGAGAGACCGAATACTGAAATTATTTTTAAAAAGGTTGGCGATATCCTTAGGTTCACTCAGACCCGCCACACTCGCAGGGAGACTCGGCTTGGCCTTTAATTTATTCGTTGTTTTCCAAAATTTAGAAAAATCTTTTTTAGTATGACTTTTTGCCAAAATATCTAATTTAATCTGTTGTACACAAAATACCTAAGTCTACAATTTTCAAATATTTTCAACTTAATAAAAACAATGATCTTAGTGAAAAATCAATAGAACTATTGAAGAATGACGTAAAGACTCAAACTCAAACTCAAAGCATTTATTTCAATTAAACCATTTACAGGCACTTTTGAATTGTCAAGGAGTCGGTCAGTCAGAAATATGAAGCTAGTTGCCCATTCCAAAGCGTAGTAGGTACCGATGGAGAAGAACGGGCAAGAAACTCCACGGACACTCTTTTAAATCAAAATATTGTTACAAAATATTGCTTACATCATTTAAGTTGAAATTATACATGTGAGAACAATGTAGAAAGCACGTTAAAAGCGTCCGCAATTATAACATAAAAACAAATCAAAAATTAAAATAAGCCATGGCAGCTAAGAGATGACCAGTCACAACTGACGGCGCCCGTTCACGAACATGACGCATGGATCAGCACCATTCAGCTCAACCATTTTGAAGGGAGCTAAATGATCCAACACACGCGCCACCATCAGCGAGACATTTGAGTGAGCATGACATTCCCAGCCGCCAGGGCACATTCAAGTCAATTAAAGACAAATTACCCGGTAAATGGCTCTATAGTACATAGTACTCACACCTGTGCTATGCAGTTATATAATACAAAGGAAATTGAGTTTATACAATGCAAAGATGGTCTTCAATCTTCAGCAGCTCCAACATTATTTTCGAATGTTAATTAGTTAGTTGTGGTTGTGGAGCAGGACCAGCATTAAGCCAAGCATTTTTATCAGAAATGTAATCCTCCAACTTATAATATGCCTGCCTGCATAGTGTGCGTTTTATACAAGTTTTAAATTTCGTCTCGTTCAGTTGAAGTATGTGGGGAGGAATTTTATTGTAACATTTTAAACAGTACCCCATGAAAGATGAGTCTACTTTTGCCAGTCTGAAACCTGGTTGTACTAATAGGTCCCTATTTCTAGTACTATAGTTATGTCTATCACCTCTTTTACTAAAAAGATGTAAATTTTTTCTTACGTGCATGATGTTAGAAGAAGAAGGTATTTGAAGAGCATGAAGAGATTCAGTTACGTGAATACTTAGAAAAAACAGCGTACATGCATATGGGTTTAGATTCTAAACAAGTCCGAGAACTTGCTAATCAGTTTTCTGTAGCAAAAAATAAAAAAAATACTCCTGAAAACTGGCATCAAAACAAAATGGCTGGCATAGGATGGTTTCGATGTTATCGACAGCGTTTTCCAGAGCTTTCGCTACGAAAACCTGAGGCAACCAGTTTGGCGAGAGCTACGAGTTTTAACAGAACAAATGTTTCCAATTTCTATGATAATCTCGAAAAAGTTTTGGAGAAGTATAGCTTTCCACCTGATTCCATATATAATGTTGATGAGACCGGAATATCAATAGTTCATAAGCCAAGAAAGGTGATAGCACCAAAAAAAATTAAGCAGTTAGGAAAATTAACTTCTGGAGAAAGAGGTGTCAATACGACCATGATTGCTTGCATTAATGCTGTAGGAAACTCAGTACCTCCGATGATATTTTTTCCTAGAGTTTTTTTAAGGATAACATGCTAAAGGGTGCCCGCCGGGTTCTGTTGGAGAGGCAAATCAATCTGGATGGTCCACAGAACAGATTTTTAGACGATATTTAGACCATTTTATCGCATTTGCCAAACCTACAAAAGAACCTCCAGTTCTATTAACAATGGATAACCATGAAACGCATATCTCCATTGAAATAATTGACAAAGCCTCAGACAACGGTATTGTTCTTTTAACTTTACCTCCCCATACCTCTGACAATTTGCAAGCACTGGATAGATGTGTGTTTGGACCGTTTAAGACACAATATAATAAGACCGCTGACAGATGGATGATGAACCACCCTGGAAAACCTATTACGATTTACGATGTTGCAGAGATCATAGGAGAAGCATACGCTATCTCATTCACACCAAAAAATATAATTAAAAGTTTTGAAGTAACGGGCATATCGCTCCCCCCACCGAATAATATGGTAATGTGGTACTACGACAGTTTTCGTTTTATTGCATAATGGTGTTTAGAGTATTCATTACCATCTTGTATTTATTTTTTTGTATTTTTTATATGTATATTCATAAAAATACACTAATTTCAATGGTATCGTAATGAATATACCTAACAATACTATTCCCATAAAATATTAACACACTTTTTGCACGAATAATACCATAACAAGTTATTACAGATTATGCAATCATTAACTTTTTCGGTAAGCGACGATTACTATTATATTCGCGTAAGAAATGCATATCTTTTTTACGTAAAGTTTAAAACAAGTGTATTCGTGTGTTATTTTTATTTACAGGATTTGGTAATGTCTTTTTACAAAACATGTCAGTCATTTATGCACAATCGTAATGTCGTTCACTGTATCTATAGTTAATATTTTTTAAGCAAGCGGTTTTACAATAAAATATAGCGATGATATCTGTACGTAATAATGAATACAGTATTATTATCCTTAGTGATTGACGAGTAAGAGCGCATGCTCAATATATTTTCACTACTAAAGAAAGGGACAGAATGATGCCCCCACCTGCGCGAGCTGCGGCGCGCGCGGTTTGTTTACTCAATCACCAGTACGACATTGTATTGTGAAGTGTTTTGATGCGTCAGAGACTGTTTTTGTTGATAAAAAGTGCTAAGTTAGTAAATTAGGGTTTTGTTTATTTATTATAGTATCAGAAATATGAAAAGGCATGTTGTAAAAAACCCTCGTACGAGAAGAATGTTGAATTTGTTAGGCGTTGCGGGTGAGTCCTGTGTAAATAATTTTGATAAGTAAACAAAGTGTTTAGTGCAGCAGACGAGTACTGGAGCAGCTAGATGGACCGACAACCATAAAAAGGTGGCTGGGGAAGACTGGATGCGAAAGGTGGAGGACAGGGTGATGTGGCGCTGGCTGAGAGAGCCCTATGTCCAGCAGTGGACTATGATAGAAAAGTGTTTAGTTTTAATGAAATATATTAATTTGATGTTTTATTTTTTCACCACTCATGATAATTTATTTTATGTCATCCATATTGGTAACGCCAAGTTAGTATTAGTACCTATACATTCTTCATTCTTGGACTATTCATCATGAGCCCAATTGATCAAGATTTGAGATGTAAATTTCTATAAGTTATTTCAACTTTTTTCAGAGAACCAATCTATGGATACAAAGTCTTTGGCTACAGAGGAAGATATTAAAAAACCCACTAAAACGAGTGTTGGGTTGAGTGGTAATGAAATACACGAAAAAACATTCTACAATTTGCGTGGTGCGTAAATATATATAATTATGTCATCCTTTTAATTATTGCTAATGCTATTGTCAAATTGTAAGTAGGTATAGGTAATAATGATTCTCAACCATTTCCAAATAAATCACCTCAAAATTATGATGAGCGTGATGAAGATAACAGCGGCTTTGCTTCCGATGACACATCTAGTATTATAAGCAACCAAGTTCTAATCGTGAAGCTAGTAGTGCTCGTTCAGAGAGCACTACTTCCAGCTTAGGGGGAGATTTGAGTTATCTAAATAAGTTAATAATTAACTCCGATACTGGTTCTCCATCGGCTATTTCAAACTTATCTTTGTTGTTAGACAATGTCGACTTTGTGGCTTCTCCTACAGCTATTTATAAAAGTAAAGCAAGCACACCTAAACACATGCCGCAACAAAATGACAATAGAATCACTGTTCTCTCTGACGTTACATTACCATCTCCTGGAACAAAATACCAAACCAAAAATCAATCAGCTCATTCGCAAATAGACGGATGTATTCAAGATGAGACATTAAAAATGAACCAAAGTGACAATACCGTAGTAGAAAATGTTACTTTGAAAGAAACTTCTCTAGTTATTGAATTCGATGAAATAAGTGGAGAAAACGACGCATTTAATGAAACAGAAGAGCTTCCATGTACTAATGACATTACATGTAACGCCAATAATAAAACAAATTCGTCGCTAGACAACCCATCTGTTGCAGATAATAATTTATCAGAAAACTTACCGTCTTGTAGTGCTAACATACAAGACCCACAACGTACTGACGAAGAAGTGGTCCTCACCCACGAATCGTCTTTCTTAATAGACAATGATACTAATACGATAAGTGATGGGGTGTCTTCTACTTCTGTAACTGGTTTACAGAAATTAACGAGAAAGCGTTTAAATAATCGAGATGAGTGGTGTGACATTAAAAACAAAAGACTGAAAAATTCTTGACGACCTTATGAAGGCGCGCGTTCCAAAAATGTTATTCAGCGAAAACAACGGGGCCACCGTGTTCTTGTCAAAAAAAATGTGGCGAAAAATTTCCAACAGAACAAAGGCAACAAATATTTAATAAGTTTTATAATTTGAAAATGCACGAGCTTCAATGGCAGTATATTGCTCGACATGTTGAAGCAAAACCTATAAAAAGATTAACTGTAGACCGAAAAAACAATAGAACACAGACATTAATATATTTTTTACCTTTAGCAGAATCCAAAATTCAGGTTTGTGAAGTGTTTTTTTTAAACACATTAAAAGTATCAGAACAAGTTGTGTATACGGCGATTGAAAAGATAAAAAAAGACGAAAGCTTAACAGATCTTAGAGGAACTCACTCAACAAGGCCACAAAAGATGTCTGAACCTACAAAAAAAAGCATAATAGCTCACATCAAACTGTTTCCTTCCGTAGAATCGCATTACATTAGAAAACGATCAAAGCGACAATATTTATCGCAACACCTCAATATTTCAAAAATGTATAGATTTTATACAGACTGGTTTCCACATCAAGACTATATTCCAGATAAAAAGGCATCAAAGCGACAATATGAAACTATATTTAATACCATGTTTAACTATTCCTTTTTTAAGAAGGGAAATTATGAAAGTAGTGGATGCGAGAGAGCTTGCGAGAGCGCGTCTGGTCAGTAGAGAAAGGCGAACAAGAGAGGAGAATGAGGATGAGTGGTTTGATGCAGATGGCGGCGACCTCGAGTCCTTTTTTGCTGCGGAAGGAACATCCAACCGCTTTGACTGGTCCCCCATGGGTACCTTTCAAGGCGAGCGGGAGCAATTTCTTCCGGAGCAAACGGGGGCAGTTGTCCCATCTGAAGACGCGTACGGGGCGTTCAGGCAGTATTTGGACGACGAAATCTTGTCGCACATCGTCACGGAGACGAACCGTTATGCCGCACAGCTAGCGGGTGCGTCCGGTCGCTTCGCCCAAAGTTGGTATGACACGAATGTGCACGAAATTTTGATCCTTTTTTCCTTCTGGATGATGCTCGGAATCATCTGGATGCCCTCTATTAAGTCTTGTTTCACCCTAAATCCCCTTTTGCAAACCAACATCTTTAGGAAGATGTTTACCCGACTACGCTACGAAAATCTTTGCCGCGCGTTTCATTTAGTGGACAACAGTAGCAGACCGACCGACCCGACTAACCGTTTATTCAACTTAGGTCCGATCATTGATCATTTAAATTCTCGGTTTCAGGCAGCCTACATCCCATCCCGTAACATCAGTATTGACGAATCCTTGACTTTGTGGAAAGGAAACCTATCCTTCCGCCAATATATCAAGACCAAGGCAGCCCAGTACGGAATCAAAAGTTACGAGCTTTGTGAGTCCTCAACTGGCTAAGCCGAAAAAAGACTTGTGTGGAACATGTACCTTATATGAACAAGCGGACCCATTAAAAAAGTAGCGTTGGAAGAAAAATACAATCAACATGTGGCAAAGAAAAACAAGGTGCGTCAGATAAAAGAGGATGAAAAGGCTTCTGTGGATAAAAATAATACGACCGTTGCTATTTTCGATCTAGAAAAAGTACTAAGTATACCTCGATCTGAAGTAGGAATTTTCTACTACAAAAGAAAATACCCAGTATACAATTTTACAATTTATAACTCTCTTAACAAATCAGGACACTGTTACGTATGGCGCCATTCTATTGCCAAAAGAGGTTGCATAGAAATTGGTAGCTGCTTGGCTCAATTCATTAAAGAAGAAAAGAGTAGAGGGATCAAGAATTTATCATTCTATTCAGATGGCTGTGCAGGCCAAAATAAAAATCGGTATATATTTGCGTTATACCTCCATGCCCTAAAAGCCGGTGATATGGAAAATATAACACACAGGTTTTTTTAAACTGGTCATAGCCAGAATGAAGGCGACAGTATGCATTCATGCATTGAAAGAGCCTTAAAAAATAAAGTGATTTATACTCCTGACCAAATATATGGCGTCATTTTAAATGCAAAGGTGGGAGGCAATCAATACTATGTAAAAGAAATGAAGCAGAAGGATTTTTTTAATATTAAAGAGTTAATCACCGGCAAAAATTGGGCTGTGAGATATCCATGGCCACAAAATGAAATGGAACCAAATAATGGAAATAAAGATTTCGTGTTAAAAACCAAACACGATTCAATTTAAATACAACTTTGAGGATGAATATTCAGAGTTGAATACTGAAATTCAAACCCGATCAAAGAGAGCAAGAAGACAACTTATTGAGGAAGAAGTTACTACTGTAATACCATTAAAACAAGCTTATTATCAACCAATACCAGTGAGTAAATTGCTAAAAGAAGAATTATTAAGTCTATGCAGAACAGAAGCCATACCTCAGCATTATCATTTAAGAATAAGAATAAGAATAAGAATAATTTATTTTTGCAAATATGGGTAGATGATACTCGTACATGAATAGGTGTTAGTACAGTACAAAGATCGGCCATATTTTGCCATTCAGCATGCAAATATTTACGTCAAATTATTATCATTATGTTATTTACATCAAATTATTGTCTTAGTTATATTATTTACATCAACTTATTATCATTATGTAATTTACATCAAATTATTATATATCATTAGATCAATTATTATTAAATTATATACTTTTAAATTAATCATTATTCAATTAAAATTAGAGTTCCTTATATACATACTACAAAAGTCAACTAATCTTTTTTTCAGATAGGAACTCAGTCACACTGTAGTACGTTTTATCCGTCAAAAATTTACGTAGCCTATTCTTAAACAGCATAGCATTTAAATCTTTCCAATCTCTTGGTAATTTATTAAAAATAATTGGGCCCATGCAATAAACACTCTTGCGCATCAAAGCGGTTTGACACCTCAATTGACATAACCTACTGTTGTCACGCCTATTTCTTGGGGCTACATCAGCCATACGTTCGAAACGACTTGGATTGAGCTTAACAAACATAGCTACTTCCAAAATATAAATACAAGGGAGTGTCAAAATATTGTACTGCTTAAAATATGGCTCGCGGCTGTCGTTGGTTTTAAGTTTAAACATAGCTCTGAGACATCTTTTTTGAGCTTTAAATGCTGTGTCCTTGTTAGTTGAGTTCGCCCAAAAAATTACACCGTAGCGCAAGTGAGACTCAACTATACCATGATATGCCGTAAGGAGTGTGCATGTGTCCACTATGGATGATAATTTATATAAAACATAGGAAGATGAACTTAATTTTTTACACAGTAAATCTATATGCGCTTTCCAATTTAAACTGTAATCTATTTGTAGCCCTAAAAATTTGGTATCACCTACTTCGTCAATATCGTCATTTTTATAATGTATGTGGAGGTTCGGCACACTGGGTGTTCGTTGTCTAAAGTGCATTACCTTTGTCTTACTCAAATTGATAGTCAAATTATTTTTATCTAGCCATTTAATTATACAGTCAAGAGAATTATTTATGTCATTTTCATAAGTAATTGGGTTTTCACAAGGGATCGTTATGGTGCTATCATCAGCAAACATAGTCAAAGGTTGTTCCATGTAAAGGGGCATGTCATTAACATAGAGTATAAATATAAAAGGGCCCATAACACTTCCCTGTGGTACACCGAATGCAATTTTACGTTCTCGTGACCGTGATATTTCTTCTTGTTTATTAACTACATTAATGCGACTAACTTCAGTTATTTGTGTTCTATTTTCTAAATATGATTTTATCAGGTCAAGTACGTTACCTCTAATTCCGTAGGCTTCTAATTTATTTAATAAAGTATTGTAGTGGACATAATCAAACGCCTGAGTCATATCACAGAATAAGGCACATATTGGAGAGCGTTTATCCATATTTTTAACAATATTATATAAAAAGTCATAAATTGCCATATTAATGGTTCTGTGCTGCCTAAATCCTTTTTGTTCTTCACACAGTATTTTATTTTTTTCGATGTAATTATATAGCTCTTTGTACATGTATTTTTCAAATACCTTTGAAATGACAGGTATGAGTGATATGGGTCTATAATATTCCATCAACTCCTTATCTTCTTTCTTAAATAGAGGTTTTATTATAGACATTTTGAGTGCTTCTGGATATATACCTGTACAAATACTGAGGTTGATTATGTAACTAAAATGACTGCATATTTCAGCTGCCACTGACTTCAGTACCTTAGTTGTGATTCCATCATAACCTACACTAGTGGTGTTTTTTAATGACATTATTATTGTATGTATGTCATGTGGTGTGCTAGGTGCCATAAACATTGATTGGCTCCTTGCAGATGACATGTCTGGCTTTGGCTTATATTTAGGATCTATTTTTGGATGTACTTTGTCGACAAAATAGTCATTAAAAGCATTAGCGATATGTAAAGGTTTATGTATAATTGCATTTCCAACCTTAATTTTTTCAATTTGTTGTTTTGGGATATTATATTTTGCCTGATTAATTACTTGCCATGTAGTCTTCGATTTATTTCTTGATTGTTGTATTTTGTGATTATTTTGTGCTCTTTGTGTTAGATTAATAATTTTGTTGTAAAGTTTAGAATATGTAGCAAATTTCTTTTTGTTTTCATGGGTAGGATTTAGTCTAAATTGCCACAGAAGATTTCTTTTTTTCTTGCTACATAATTTAACGCCACGCGATAGCCATTTCGGCTTATTTAATATGTTAATTTTATTTTTTTTTATACGGAAAGCATAAGTCGTAAAACAATATAAATGTGTTAATAAATTCATTGTAGGCTACATTAGGATCTTCAGTAAGATAAATCTCCGAAAACTTTAGACTACTTATACAATTTTTAAACTTAGTTATATTTTCGTTACCATAATCCCGTCTAGTCACGTAATAGTATTTTAACCTACATACTTTAGATACTGGGCATTGAAGTAGCTGTGCTGTATGGTCTGATAATGCAAACTCCAGTATTTTCGCTTTGCAAGTCTTTTTAAAATTATGCGCAAAATTATCTATGCATGTCCTGCTAGCCATTCGAGTTGGCTGTTTAAGAGCAAGTTTCAAATTGTAACTTTGTAGCAGATACTCCAGTGTAATTGAGTTATGATTGCGTTTCAAAGTATCAATATTAAGATCACCTGCAATGATAATATTCTTACCACGCCTGATGGATATATCTTTGAGTAAGAATTCGAGTTTGTTAAAACAGTCATTTATATTCCTAGCATTTGGTACTCTATATATACATACTACAATCAATTTAAAATATTTAAGCTCAACAGCGCAACACTCAAATATTCCTTGAGCTGACAACTTTGCTATTTGAGGTACATCCCTCCATTTGTGACATTTTCTAATAATTATACATGCACCTCCTCTCTTTTGTCCCTGTCTCCCATAAAATGCACCTAAATTGTAATTTGGTATACAAAGTTGTTTTGCAACCTTTCATAATGAAATGCTCGGTAATACACAAAATATCAACATTTATCTTTATGCCAGATAGCTCGTCTAAACTCACTGTAAGAGCATTCGATTTATTTAATAAACCTGCGATATTCTGGTGTAGTATGTTGATGTATTTATTAGAGAAAAAACAGTTCTTTTGATTCGCTATTTGTGTTCCACTTATTTTCCTCCAAAATTTCCAATTGAAGGTTATACAGGTCTTCAAATATAGTTTTCATGGCGTAGTCTTTAAGGCTCCCGACCTTGTGTACATAGTATGATCATAGCTTATATTCAAATTAGAGTCCAGAATGTATGAGTACTGATGTGTAACATTGTCCAAATATAGCATGTTATTGAATGTTTCCAGCCTCGAGTTATACAAAATATACGTATCATTATCACTATCTTTATAAGTTGGTAAAGTAATGATTACGTTTGTGTTCTTTATGTCCCGCAGCGCATTTCTCATGTATGTGATTATATCGAAATAACATTTCGTTGTTATAAAATCTTCCTCGCCGATCATTATTATGCAGAAATCATTTTTTGTGTAATTTCTGAGTTTAGTCTGAATATCCCGTAGAAGATACATAATACTGACATTCGGTGTTAAGTAGTGACAAACTTGATAATTTTCTTGGAAATACTGTTGTGCTAGAGTTAATATATTCCTGTTAGTGTTATTAGTACTCAAAATACATAAGTTATGTTTGCGTTTCAGGTTCAATGTTTTTTCTGTATTTAGTCGGTTATTACTGCAAGCTGTTGATACTGCGTTATGGCAATTTAATTTCTCTGGTGTTTGAGCCGTGGGATTATTAGTTTGCGTCTCCTTATTCAAAGTAACTGTTTGGTTAGTATTTATTGGAGTTGATGTTAGTCTACTCACTTGAGGTTTTGTATATGAGACCCTTCGTTTTGAACCTGGCGTGGAACACTTGGGTTCGCCCATACCAACTTCCTTATATAATTGTATAACGCGATTTGATTTTTGTAGATCTGACTTTAACTGTTCATTTTCACAAAGTAAATTGTCGATTTCATGATTGGCGCTTTGCAACTTCATTTTTAATCCATTGATCTCTTCCTGTAGATTAGCAAAAGATTCATTGTCCTGCAGTGAAGTATCAGGCATACTCATTAATGTGGCATCGAATAATGACGTCTCTGAGAACGATGTAGACAGGACGGGTTTTTTCCTCAATGTAATATTTTCGTCCGCCATAGTGGTAAATTTTCCACCAAATACTGAATATTTTTTTACTATGGTATCATTAATCGCCGTCTGGTGGCGAGTAGCGTTAGTTTTTAGTTTGCCTATTCACCACTTCTCTTGATTATGGCGCGAGTTGTCATACATTAAGTCGGGGTCAAAGTCCACTGTTTAAAATATTTTTTCTAAACGGTGATATAGTCTTTTATAATTTAGTTTTTATGCACTGAAGTTAATTAAAATGTGTCACTCCAAGCACTTATTTATTGGGGAAGTATAGGTTTAAGGTTTTGATGATAGATAAAGCACCGATTTATTGTTTATAGCTGGTTTATCACTGATATAGTTCCCTTACAAAACTGCTGTCATAATTGTTATTTTACTGGGTCAAAATTGTTACAAGTAATATCACTGCATCAAAATTCATCATTCTTTTTATAATTCTCTTCAAACCTGTGAAAATAGCACAGCGCAGTCTTCAGACACTGAATCAGAGTGCAATGATGATTAACATTAGGTATTCATTTTTAATATACCAACAGACCAATGGGCCAACAGAATGCCCAAGTGATTATTGTTTGTGATTTAAAAAATACCTGATTATTAATAAATAAGAGGACTGATAATGATAAAACCTTTGTTTAATTTCATATCTTCTAATAAAATCACAATTATAAATTATACACTATTATTATCAACTCCCTTTAATTTTGTTAGTTTCTTGGCAAATAATGGGTAATGAATTATTTCATAAAACATGTATTGCAACATTCTATTACTGTTACATCGTTTGACACTACAAATTGACGAATATTACTGTAAAGTAATATTACAGTCTGCAATATCGCTTGAATTTCACCCGAATAATAAATCGTAATATCATATTGCCGTTAGGTTTTTTGACAACGTATTTCAACGAATAATACTATAATGCATTATTATTGTCAACGATATCGTTGCGTTTACACACGAATAATATGGTAATGATAAGTTGCTTATTATACTTTAGCCCTTTAATGCCAGTAACATTATTTTTGTCATTAACTCAATTTTTGATATTTAAAAAAAAAATATAATTAATATAAAATAGAATATTAAAAATTAACCTTGTTTTGACGTATAAATCGATCTACCAGTGCCGAGATATACGCATAAAATATTTTTTTATTTTTCCTGTAAAATCTAGATTAATCGATTACCATATTATTCGGTGGGGGGAGCGATATGTCCTTTTAACAGGGAAATATTCACAGAGGAAGATTTTTTGTGTTCGTATGTCACTGATCGTCCAGAGCCATCTGTCATTGATACTACAGTTAACAATTTGGAGCAAGAACCACTTGCAGAAGATCTTGGTTTTTCTCAGGAACAAGTTTGCGCTAGTATTAGCGAAGAACAAAATCAGTCAGAAGTTGTGATTCCTGTTGAACGCTTAGAAAATCAAGCTTGTCGTGTTTTATTTTATATGAAATATAAAATATGAAAATGAAAGCTAAATCTAATCCAGATAATTTAGTTTTGCAACTGTCCTATAAACGATATCGTAACTTCTGTAATAATCTTCTAAAAAAAGTAAAACGTAACTATGATAGAATTGCACTAGAAAAAGCTGGTAAAAAAATCTGGAATTTTATTAAAAGTGTAACGTATAACTCGAAACAAAATCAGTCATCTTCAGGTTTATTACAAGCACACTCATCACAGTTAGCATCTGCTAACTTTGCGAATAATTTCTTTGTTAATGCTGGTAAATGTTTGGCGGAAAAAGTTCAGGGCCAATCACAATATCTAACAAGCACACCATTTACGCGTAGCACTATTTTATCATCCTTCGTATTGCAAGACACTGACGAGACTAAGGTAGAAACGATAATTATGAATTTGAAGGACGACTGTGCAGTTGGCTGGGATAACATATCAAATAAAATTATTAAACAGTTCAGGCACATTTTAGTGCCGCCACTAACTTATATTTTTCAAAAATGTTTATCGACAGGTCTTTTCCCCGAGTGCCTAAAAAAAGCTGTTGTTGTCCCCGTTTACAAATCGGGCAGTAAAGATCAAGTGACAAATTATAGACCTATTTCCCTGCTGCCTACTATGTCTAAAATATTAGAAAAAATTATGAATAAAAGACTTTTCAAATACTTGGAGGATAAATCAATTTTATCTAAACGGCAGTTTGGATTTAGGCCTAAAATGTCAACAGACGATGCCGTGCACCATCTAACTAACTATCTAGCGCAAGAACTTGATAATGGTAACCACACAGTAGGAATCTTCCTGGACCTCGCCAAAGCTTTTGATACGGTTTCGATTCCTATTCTGTTGCACAAGCTTGAAGTCTTAGGTATCAGAGGCACCCAGCTAAAATTATTTAAGAGCTATCTAGAAGATCGTACACAATGTGTAAGGATTGGTAATGTTCTTAGCGATACTGAAAAAAACACGTCCTTCGGAGTTCCCCAAGGAAGTATTTTAGGGCCTACACTATTTTTGATTTACATAAACGATCTTTGTAACCTAAATCTAGATCACGGCCAAATTGTTTCTTATGCTGACGACACTGCCCTTCTTTTTTCGGCTGACTCAGAAGAAAAAGTCTACAAGCTTGCACAACAGGGATTCAATATTGTTATTAAATGGCTTCAATACAATTCTCTATCACTTAATGAAGACAAGACAAATTACATTAAGTTTTCGATGCGCAAGCAAACATCAACACGCACTCCCTCGACATTATATGCTCATTATTGCACAACTCCTACAGATAACCAATGTGTTTGTCCTAACATAAAAATAGCAAATACAACCAAATACCTTGGTGTTATAATAGATGAAACACTTTCGTTCAAACAACATATTCAAGCTTTAAATAATAGAATCCGCAAGTTGATATTTGTTTTTAAAAAGTTACGCTATATTGCTGACCCAAAAGTCGTTAGACAAGTTTACTTTGCTCTGTGTCAATCAATATTAACTTACTGTATTACCACATGGGGTGGAGCGGGTAAAACAATGTTACTAACCATCGAGAGAGCTCAAAGGGCGATTCTCAAAGTGTCTACTTTCCGCCCTTTCCTTTTCCCTACTAACCTCCTATACAAATCGTGTGAAGTATTAACAGTTCGGCAACTATTTATAATGGGTATTGTATTAAAGCAGCACACAGCTCTTCCCTATAGCACTGCAAATACTAATAAAAGACGTAAAGATATAGTTTGTCCACAAAATACAACTAAACATGCTTTTGTATCCAAATTTTACCTGTACCTCGGTCCTCTTCTCTATAATAGACTAAACTCGAAAGCCAACATTTATTCCCTGAACTACATAAATTGTAAGAGAACTCTCAAGGATGCTCTCCAAAGTATGCCTTACGAAGATACAGAGAATTTACTGACTGTGTTAAAGTAAATATTCTAATGTAAAAACTTCACTTAAGTTAAGTATTTTTCGAATTTAGAAACTAAGATTTAAGTTATTCAACATAGTTAGTGATCTATTGTCAACTTGTTGATTATTTATTTATTTTATAACTCTAGTTTTAGCTCTTCTCGCCTGAAACACAGGATAACCTAGTTCAGGCACGTAAGTCTTAGAAAAATAATTTACATTTAAGCAAAACTGTTCTAATTTTTATGCCTTGTTATTTTTTGAATAAAATATTATTATTATTTTCGGACCAAAATTCAACCCCTGAAGATTCTGCTATTTGTCCATCATTGGAATCTTTACGTCCTTTTCCAAAAGCGCCATCGAGAAAGTTATCGCAACGTGGAAGAAAACCTGCAGGGCTAACATGACAAGCGCGAGAACGCTCTTTTTGTCGTTTTGTCGAAATTTGTCGTCGATTATGACGTCATTCTAATCCCTAACATGACCGTTATGCACGAGTATAACCGAAAAAGGCACTTTGACACTTCTCTATCTCGTGACGAGATACCGATGTAGTAAATTATTAAAAACAAATCATTTTTATGATAGCAACATCAGCTTAAGGTTCGGTTTCATTCATTCGATTTTACGCATGGAATTAGTATGTACTATATTAATTTTACGTCCACCTCTTTTATGACCGACTTTTTTTTGGCATGCCGAAATTAAAATACAAAATGACGGAAATGATAATTAGTGGCACAATAAGTTTAAATATAATTTCTTTTTCGATAAGTATTGTTGTCATAAATGAAAAAGAATAGATTACGATACAGTTAATACGTGGATAATAATGCCAATGAATTAAATTTCATCCTGTATACTCACTAAATAATCACCACAAATGACAAAGGGGCCGATGATCGACATTTGATAAAGCGAAGGTTGATATTGTAACAATCATCATAAAACCCGTGTTATTGCAAATTTTGTTAATCACCACACTTGCCAAAAGGACTGATGTTCAGTTAAATATGCAGCTGGAGTTAATTTCGCTATTATAACCACAAAATACTAATCGTGGTTAATCACCATCCTATTATGTTGCGAAGGTATGATACTGCCATACAGCCATAATCCCTAGACTTCACTAATCACCATAATTGCCAAAGTGACTGGTTATTACTGAAAGTGATGCTCATCTACTTAATAGTGCTCCCCTCCGCCACAGTTTCTCTCGTGGCTGCTAAAAGGAACTTTCGTTCCAATATAGATAGTAGTTTAAAACTAAGTTTTTTCCATTCCATATTATATTGCAAAATAAAATTATGACTAAAATAAGAACAATTTAAGAAACTGCCATGTTATTATGGAGTTTTTTTTTTTTTTGGTATAATAATTTTGTCTACTCATCTCGTCGTAAAAATCGACGACGAGTAAATGACAGAAGAATCGGAGATTATCTCGTGTTTAATTGTCAAAAGTCGAGATATCTTGGGTGTCATGTTAGGGTTTGTAGCGTGTTTGTAGAGAAAACATCAAGTTTGACAGAACGAGTCGAGTATTTTGTATGGCAGCGCTGTCAGAAAACGAGAAAAGTGACGAAATAGGCAAAAATTACTCACTCTCGCGTGAGTAGTTGTCGCGTGTGTCATGTTAGGCCTGCTGGCAAAACAAGAATTCTTACTGACACGCCGGAGAAAATAGCCATCCGAAACGAAGCTGTAATAAAGACTGAAAAGAAACGAAAATCTGAAGAAAGAAAAGAAAAGAAGAAAGAAGAGAAACCGAAAAGACCAAAAAAGAAACCTGCGCCAGTCGATCTTCTTTCTAGGCCAGGCCCTAGTATCGGGCAGCTTTCAGAAGAAGCCGCGGAAGCGCGGAATAAGCATTTTAAGTCATACCGCCAAAATTTCGCTCGAAAATTTTCAAGAGAAAATTGTAACCGAGACATTTTTAATCGGCTTCTTTTAAGTTCGGACCCTCTCCTAAGTAGCATGAGAAGCGTAAAAAGTAGAAATATTAATTCCTTCTTGCCAGAAACAATTGCTTTACTTATGCCTGCGAATCCGAATGAACCTGATCATTCTTCAGAAAGCGAAGACGAAAATTTGTCTGTAACATTATAGTTTTTTTTAAATATTTTTAATAAATATGACTTGATGTAATATTCAAACTGTTGTTTTATTTAATAATATCGTTTAGAACCAATATTGACCATAAAATAATTTTGGCCGCGTAGATCATTCAAATACCCGTATGTGCAGCGTCTGTAAGTTAATTAAAACCTGGAATATGTGTTAACTGCTGGGATGAGTAGGTACATTCATCAATATTTAAATTATAGTAATTTCCAATGTGAACACTATCCCTTAAATCCAATGATACTATATTAAATGTAATATGTATAATATCATTGCTTAAATCATATTTTATTAAGATATAGACACAAGCCACTAAATCTCTCTCTGGTGTAACACCTATGTATCCAAATACCTACGTTAGACACGTGACAGCTATAGGCATTACACGTGGCCATTAATAACCCAGAGCCTATAGCCTGCTATTCATATCCATGGTCATTAATATCCATGTTGGACGCAGATGTGTTGATTGATCGCGGAAGGATTATGGAACCTAAGCCTCTGCACACTCGACAGTACCTAGTTAGTATGGCAGAACTTAGTTAGAAAATTGTTAGAACCTCGATCTATCGTCTACGTACATACTGACAACTTTTTCATAATGTCCTCAGCGGCTAGAATTATTCTTTTCGCCACAATTTTGTGTGATGTTTTCAAATAATATGAGGTGACATATTTTGAGGTGAGTGTCGCGACGACGATCGACCGCGATTGAGTTTTTTGAGCCCTTAAATGCATTAAGATGGTAGGTATTAATATTTTATTGCTTTCGAAACTTCTTCTTTTGAAAGAAACGGGAAGAATTGAACCCCCAAATATGCCTATATAACAACAAAAAACATGATCTGAATGAACAATACCTACGACATTTCATCGCTAGTACGATTTTATTAGCACTTTTGACGTCTCAATTGAAGTGCCACAGCATCACGTTGTTTTTAGTGGAACTAAAAGTCTATTTTTATGGGACTTTAGTGTCTATTTAGAATTGAATGGGGTTTATCCGTTGTATGTATGCCAATGAACCCTAACATGCCCAGTGCAAATGCGGTGCTCCTGTCCCATAATATGTTGGTGTGACTATACATCTGCACTACTGAGGAACTAAAAAACGGCACTCAGGCCGCGATTGGCGTGGCCGCATACTGGGCCCTACTCATTTCAATCAATCAACTCAGCCTATCGCAGTCCACTGCTGGACATAAGCCTCACCCAGGCTCTGCAACAACACACTGTCCGCATCCAGTCGGTCTCAGCCACCTTTTTAAGGTCGTCGGTCCATCCAACTACACACGTTTTCTATCTTTCATTTATAGGAAGCTTTCAAAAACACGTTTTCTATCTTTCTCTCTTTTTCTTTCATTTATAAGAAGAAAGATGCCAAACACATTTTCTGTCTTTCTCTCTTTTCCTTTCATTTATATTAATCACAACTTTTCTTTGTCCACAGTCTGACTCAAAAACTCGAAAACGTCTTGTGAATCAAAAATCAAAATGGCGGACGCTCCCAACCGCGGCTTGCGTCGGATCGTGCGCTCGTTCCGTAATGTTTGGCGTCGATTCCAATCGGATTCGGATAAAGAGCCGCTCATATCCAAAGAGCATAACGAGTGCTTACGGAACATAATAATAATGTATACAGATTATACGCGTACGAAGCGTAGCAACAAGCGGCGTTAATCTACGTTCCTGTCATCGTCCTCGGTTATAGTGTTGAAAGCGTCATCACCAGTATTGTCACAGATAGAGATAGATTTTTCCTTATTGGTACAATATTATTAGATAGTTGATGTAACAATAGTTTGTTTTCATTGAGTAGATAGGTAACTATATATTTTCATAATTATTTGATGAGATTATAATATTACTGGTGCACAAAGTTGGTCACTTACTGAACAACAGAAGTCCAAACTCAAGATTTGCCTGCGAGCAATGGAGCGCAGCATTAAAGGTGTCACGCGGACAGACTGCGTTAGAAACACCACCCTGCGCTCCATAACTCAAGTAGCGGATGCTGGAGAAAAAACAGCCAGGCTGACGTGGGCGTGGGCCGGCCACGTCACTCGAATGCACCCGGACGGATGGGCAAAGATCGTCACTCACTGGACGCCAACATGGCCAGAAATCGTTCTAAACAGAGATATTTGGAAGGAAAAAGGGGAGGCCTTTACCCAGTAGTGGGACACAATATAGGCTGTAAAAATCTTTTCAGTTCATTTCATATTATCTCACAGTATGATGACGTTGAGTTTTAGATTTGTGAAGATAGGAAAATTAATAGATTTTTTCTGTAATATGCCTTCGCTTACTGTCTCCTTATAAGAAAACATTAAAACATATATAATGTATGCTGTCATCATAGTGACATGTTATACCCATAAATCATGTACCTACATGTTGCCAACCCAATAAGAGTGAGATAACAAGTCATGCAGCTCAGTTAGTGTAACCAGCGTCTGTAAGTTGATTAAAACCTGGAATATATGTTAAATGCTGGGATGAGTAGGTACATTCATCAATATTTAAATTATAGTAATTTCCAATGTGAACAGTATCCTTTAAATCCAATGATATTATATTAAATTTAATATAATATCGCTCCCAACCGCGGCTTGCGTCGGATCGTGCGCTCGTTCCGTAATGTTTGGCGTCGATTCCAATCGGATTCGGATAAAGAGCCGCTCATATCCAAAGAGCATAACGAGTGCTTACGGAACATAATAATAATGTATACAGATTATACGCGTACGAAGCGTAGCAACAAGCAGCGTTAATCTACGTTCCTGTCATCGTCCTCGGTTATAGTGTTGAAAGCGTCATCACCAGTATTGTCACCGACATCAACGACCTATCTTTCAACGGACAAAATTTTCTCGGTGAGTGCTAACTTTATTTAACTGCTAGTATGGAGGATTGTAGAGGACTCTAGTTCCTCTTTTGAGGAGGACACTTTAAAGTTTCTAACTCCTTGGAGTAAATAATATCCCAACAAAAACATAAATGTGAAATTGGGAGCCAAGTTCAATATTAGGAATAGGTGGTTGATGACTTCGCCGACAAAAGAATTGAGATCTAAATGGGTGCCAAGTTCTAGTAGTAACAATAGTTTGTTTTCATAGAGTAGATAGGTAACTATATATTTTCATAATTATTTGATGAGATTATAATATTACTGGTGCACAAAGTTGGTCACTTACTGAACAACAGAAGTCCAAACTCAAGATTTGCCAGCGAGCAATGGAGCGCAGCATTAAAGGTGTCACGCGGACAGACTGCGTTAGAAACACCACCCTGCGCTCCATAACTCAAGTAGCGGATGCTGGAGAAAAAACGGCCAGGCTGACGTGGGCGTGGGCCGGCCACGTCACACGAATGCACCCGGAGGGATGGGCAAAGATCGTCACTCACTGGACGCCAACATGGCCAGAAATCGTTCTAAACAGAGATATTTGGAAGGAAAAAGGGGAGGCCTTTACCCAGTAGTGGGACACAATATAGGCTGTAAAAATCTTTTCAGTTCATTTCATATTATCTCACAGTATGATAACGTTGAGTTTTAGATTTGTGAAGATAGGAAAATTAATGGATTTTTTCTGTAATATGCCTTCGCTTACTGTCTCCTTATAAGAAAACATTAAAACGTATATAATGTATGCTGTCATCATAGTGACATGTTATACCCATAAATCATGTACCTACATGTTGCCAACCCAATAAGAGTGAGATAACAAGTCATGCAGCTCAGTTATTGTAACTAACCACCGTCTGTAAGTTGATTAAAACCTGGAATATGTGTTAACTGCTGGGATGAGTAGGTACATTCATCAATATTTAAATTATAGTAATTTCCAATGTGAACAGTATCCCTTAAATCCAATGATATTATATTAAATTTAATATAATATCGCTCCCAACCGCGGCTTGCGTCGGATCGTGCGCTCGTTCCGTAATGTTTGGTGTCGATTCCAATCGGATTCGGATAAAGAGCCGCTCATATCCAAAGAGCATAACGAGTGCTTACGGAACATAATAATAATGTATACAGATTATACGCGTACGAAGCGTAGCAACAAGCGGCGTTAATCGTCCTCGGTTATAGTGTTGAAAGCGTCATCACCAGTATTGTCACCGACATCAACGACCTATCTTTCAACGGACAAAATTTTCTCGGTGAGTGCTAACTTTATTTAACTGCTAGTATGGAGGATTGTAGAGGACTCTAGTTCCTCTTTTGAGGAGGACACTTTAAAGTTTCTAACTCCTTGGAGTAAATAATATCCCAACAAAAACATAAATGTGAAATTGGGAGCCAAGTTCAATATTAGGAATAGGTGGTTGATGACTTCGCCGACAAAAGAATTGAGATCTAAATGGGTGCCAAGTTCTGTAGATAATCCTGAAATTGATTTATAAGAACAAACAACATTCTTAAATAATTTTAAAACAAAATTTCTTGTTTTTTCTACTATAACAGTGTTTGCTTTATAACAATATAACTCCTTCAATCTAAACAGTCGAATTATTTACACAAAGCACGATAAATTGAAGCTCAAGATTAAATCACCGCATCTTTTAAAGAGTGTCCGTAACAACTTCCTTACTAAGGATATATTGTACAATGGCAGAAGAGCTTCATGGGCAGATATTTCATATATTTACGACACCGACAGTAAATCTGGTTACAACAGAGCTTTACCGAATTTGCACAACATCAGGACCCAAAACTGGCCAAAACATATAAATAAAATGAAAGTTAAAGCAGCCAATCAAGTGCTAAGTGCACGAACGGCTGCAATGCTTAAATTTACTAATGCTTCACGTAAGTAGTATTATAATTTTAGTTATACATAATTGAATAAATGTTTGTGTGATTTAAGCAAGAAAATACAACTGTTTTATTAGCCACAAATGTAAAAAGCACTTGTTAGTGTTATTTTTTACTAGAAATTTCAATTCTCTAAAGCAAGCAATAAATGGCGGTAATATTTATTAAAACAAATTAAATATTTCAGATAAGCGGCTCAACACTCCTAAAGAGACAATGGAGACTACAGCCAGTATCGGTGACATTTTTTGACGACCTATTCGATAATGTCAATGGATCGCCAAGTCAACCAAGGGGTAAACTTAGATGCGCAGTGAAACCAAATTCCCCTCATCAAGCATTTTGGCAAAAATCATGAAAGGTTCATGATTTTTGCCAAAATTCTTGATGAGGGGTAGTATATGATCTAAGGTTGATTGTAAGTTTTAAGCATTATTTCGTTAATCTTCGTGGCTATACTTTCTTTTCTGTGCGAACGAAGATTCACGACGCGCCTTATCAGTTGGATACCACTGTATGCGCAGAATTGTTAAAAATGGGTTCACTGAACAGTCTGTGGAACTCAGAACAAAGAGTCATTCTTTATTATTTTTTGTATTGAGTAATATACAATGAGCCTCAGTAAGTAATTCGGCTTTGTTTTGAATCGTGATTCTTGGAAATGTTCGAAGCGAATGAATAACGTGTTCAGTAATCTTAAAAAATATTATATTACGAGTATGTATTCGTGATTTAGACTCATTCTGATTCAATCTTCCAACGTGATAACAACGATTCACCATGGAGCAAGATATATATCAGTTGATTTCAAAGAAAAACGAGTTGGAAAATAGAATACGTCGTCTTGAATGGGAAGTTAACGAAAGTGCGACTTTACATGGAAGGAATAGGAAGAATAGAAAGAAGACAGAGTCCTGCCATTGCCGATTTAGATTGGAACTGGTAGAAGTGGAATAACGTAGATGCAACCCCATGATCGCCGAGGACTAGAATCTAGAATAGTTAGTAATTTCTTAGTTAAATATTGGTATCGTTATTTTCTTTCAATATTACGTTAAGCCGTTGGTCCCGGCTTTCATTTGTAGATCTTTGACAGTTGTTACGGGTCGTCAGAAGCCCGTTAGTCTGACTACCAGTCTTACCAAGGGGTATCATGTTACCCAGAAACTGGCTTGAGGAGGTCAGATAGGCAGTCGCTCCATGTAAAACACTGGTATTCAGCTGCATACGGTTAGACTGGAAGCTGACCCCAACATAGTTGCGAAAAGGCTAGGCAGCTGATGATTTTCTTTCAATATGATATTAGTGCTTAAGAGACTGTTACTGATTCTAGTATTCTTATTATTGTGTAAATTGTGCTTCACGAAGAAAGGTGTTCGAAAGATTATACTGTTTTTACTCAACCCTGTGTTTTCGTTGCTATCCGTACTGCTTCCCATCTACCCTTGGCTGGTATCATACATAGTTTGTATTAATACAATTCAAGTTACATTATTAGTTACAGACAGTGAATTAAGAGTTCCTGGAGGTAAAGAACCCCGTACCAGTTGATACTGCGGCACCAATTGGAAGCAGGACAACGGTGATTATAGTTTCACCACCACCAATTGGAAGCAGGGCAACGGTGATTATAGTTTCACCACCACCAATTGGAAGCAGGACAACGGTGATTATAGTTTCACCACCACCAATTGGAAGCAGGACAACGGTGATTATGGTTTCACCACCACCACCAATTGAGCAACAGGTGCAAACAGTTATACAGTCGCCAGCTGCAGCATTACAAATAAGTAAGTTTGAATTTTGTTATTTTTCTTACACCTACTGTATTATCCCTTCCAATAATGTTCGCTGTACAACGACTGCTGTCAAAACATACTACAACTGATGCTCTTTGTACCACAGCAGTTCAAATATGGTCACACATTTTTGCGATTATCTGTGGAACTAAGCGCCCTATCTCTTTCGTTCCTATGCCAACATGATCAGGAACGACAAAGCTAGCACGGGCACGGTATTGGTTACATTTATACACATAAAAAGTTGGTAGTCCCGTGAACCCACGCTAAAAAGTGCTCGCAAGAATTTAATTATAAACTGTGTTTATTGTGAAGTGAGTGTGTGTATGCAGCATGAATACGTAAGTAAATTGAATTATCTTTCTATTCGTGTATTAGTTTTAAGCAGTTTAATACATTTTCGCGTATATTTTTACGTAACAAAGTTGACGAAGTGAAAACAAGGCGGCAATCAAAATATTTACAATGACTTTTCGTACACGTATTGTGACGTTGCAAATTGACATCTTAGGCGACATCTAGCGGTGGAGCCGTGTAGCTCCAGAGTTTCTCGGAGACAGAGCGTTGTTTTGGGTTTCGATAATTAATTAGATGTTAATTAAGGAATTCAAATTTATTAACATACAGATGTAATCACCCAAATTTTATAGTCATGCAATGTCCAATAAATTAAATTTGATTCTTATGATATAATTTCGGAAGTGGATTGTCACTTGTCAAACAATTTGGTTTAGTCTGTGGTTAGAACTTTCTCGAAGGTCGATATCGAGGAGTCAGGTCTTTGGTCCTGCGTGTGTGACGAGAAGGGTGTTCCTTTCCGATCCTGGTGACGCTACGTGATGATGGAGTTTTAACAGGTATGTTATTAGAGAGGCACCAGTTCTGTGATGATACGACTGTGTTCAGCCAATAATCTTATTGGAAATCTTATCAGAGATGTTGTTTCAGTAGCCGAACCTGTCTGGCTTTATATGCTAGCCTGAACTGATGCGAACGTGAAAGACGTGACGCCCTGGTGCCGTCCCGTGGTCTGGTGAAATAGCAGTTAGTCCCGACTAGTGGCGGGCAGTGTGCTGGTTGACCCGGGCTTAGGCAGTTTTGAGGTTAGTTCCAACGAGTGCTGGCAGTGTGGCCATCTCCGTATATTGGAAGGCCCTACCATCCGGTAGCTCGTGCAAGAAAGCGTCGCCGCTCCAGGTAACGATTAGCGTCATCGTTTTCCTTACGGATCCCGTAGGCCGCGTGTACGTGGGAACCCAGAGTTTTCTCTGTGGTTCCATGCCAAGGGACTTGATTCCGTCAACTGACGTCAACTGAACTGAGTAGAGTATGGGTTGTCAACTGAGCATTGGTGGTCAACTGAGAGTTCTTCGTGAACGGAGGGATAGTTAACACCTGCAAGTTTTACTAACTAATGTTTCATTCATTGTAGTTAGACCCTTTGAGAGAGGTGACCATTTTGTTAAGGTCATTTCCAAGTGATTTAGGCCTATGTGTAGTAAACTAGGTTATAAACCAGATGTTCTAAATTTCATGTGTTAGGTTGTGTCTCAGGGTGCTTTGCCCCAAATGTTATAATTCCTCTTATGAGCACAACCATATTTAAGGTCACTTATTATTCGATTGAGCTAGAAGTTGTTAAGCGTTCATCTCACGGATCCTCACAAGCGAACTTGAGCTTGTTGATATTAAATCTCATGCTTGTATTTCTCCTAACACACCTTGTTACGGAGACGGGGTGTGTTAGAGGCTAATACCATGTTAAAGATTGGGAAAGTTTTATTGTTTTAGTGGCTTGCCTAAATTTTTGTAAACCTGTGTTATTGATATAATTACAATAAACTTAGTAAAAAGGTAATGGTTTCATTGGTTCTTTCCCTATTTATATACAATGTGGGGCAACAATACAACAATAAATGAAGACACTGGCAAGAGTATTTTGGAACTATCAAATAAATCATAACATCGAAATAAAAAGTAATTTTTTCAAACAAACTAAATAGTAGTGATGGGCCGACTATGGGGTGTGCCGATATTTGACTAGCTATCGTAACTAAACTATTGGATATATTTGATTATTTTTTTGTATGTAGACCGAGAACGTCATTAGATATACGCTGTTTTATTTTTTGTCGTATTGTCGTCTCCACCTTGTATACCTAATAAAACTTTAGCACGGCAGGTGGCCGGGTGACAGTATTATTTAGTAAATGACTGAAATACTATTAAAGACAAAAAACGTTTAGACAATTTCATGATCTATTCATAAATATACGATGTTGTGTGAGAAAATTCAATTAGAATAGCTACAACTTGCTATTTTCATTCAGTACGGTTCATGTTTTAGCTGCCGTTGTACAAAATTTTTGCAGACTCGTATTTTTCGAATAGCGGGAGATTTTTGACAAGGTTGTTTAGTATGGATACTCTTTTGGATTCTTGACGATTAACCGACGCCAAAAAAGGAGGAGGTTATTATTGTAAATATTTTCGATGCAAGTTTTTATATTTTTAACCGAATTCCAAAAAGGAGAAGTTTCTATGTTCGACTTTATGTATGTTTTTTATTCTTGATGATTAACCGACTTAAAAAAATGAGGAGGTTATTAAAGTAAATATTTTTGATGCAAGTTTTTTATTTTACAAGCATATTGAGATTGTAAGGTTAGGTGTTTTGAGTGTTTAACTAACCGTTTGCACGTTTTGTTGTTTTTTTTTTGCATGTTTGGTTATGTTTTTAACCGTTAAGTATCTGTTCGTGCCCAACTTATTCGACTAAAACAACGAGCGTACCTACAACACTAGCGCGGTGTACGTCACTAGCCGGCGCGCATCATGGCGACACTTCCCTTCCTTCCGCCGCTGCACACACTCTGAAACTAACGTCTACGTTCCTATCTCTCTACTAATTTACTGTAATGGAAACAAGTAATAAATCTTTGTTTCATCGCAAACAGTATCGAAGAGACAACCCGCGGCCTGCCTCGCGGCCGTGGAGGAGCGAGGGCCCAGAGAGGACCGAGGACCCGGGGTGGGAGACGGGCGCAAACTAGCCCCGGCTTCGCAGACAGGTGTGTTTTACTAACAAATAAGAATCATTTTTATTAGAAATGCAATTATTAAACCAAGGGTCACTGCGTCTGTGTGATCAGAGTTTAACCATTTGCACGTTTTGTTGTTTTATTTTTGCATGTTTGATTATGTCTGGAATTTCACTTATACCTAAGGAGAGTTATATTTTTTTAATACATCATTTAATTATTTCAGCAGCAAGTCGCACACCACAACCTGCACTTACTGCAGAGACGAGAGAGGTCCACTCGAAATAGGAGTAAGCTTAAATTAATATTACCATATAATGACATTAGAAGGTGATTTAAAAGGTGATAAAAGTACGATTAATTTTAGTTATTCTGATCTGAATCCTCGCCACAGCGTTGATGAGCAGTGTAGTTCAGCCGGACGGGATTTTCAGGGCATTGCAGAATCAATTGCTGAATCGATGAAGGTTTTTTTGAGCATAAATTAAATCATCCTAAACATTTATCCCGTCCCTAACCCTAGCAAATATTTCTCGATCCATCTCTGTTTTTATTTGCAGATGCTTATAGCTGCAGCAAAACTGCAAGCGGAGGCGTCAATTTGCAGATGCTGCCAAGACACAAGCAGAGGCATCGCTCGTACTGTCAAAGACTGCAGACAAAATTGCAGAAGCCCTTTAAAACTGCAGCTGTTACCGGCTTAGATGAAGAGCTAATAAAGGATTTGCTGCGATTTTGCAAGCAATAACATCTGGCAAGAAGACCGCCGTAACTAAATTTAGATTTTGCCCGCAATACAACATGAACGTACGTGGAATTATAAGACTGGCACTACATGTCGTCAACCGCACATAAATTATTAATACACGGGGCTGACATCATTGAGAAAAATTTTATTGTCCCGATTGGGACTCTCGGCAGAAGCCTCAGAGTCTCGAAACAAAGATTTTAGGAGGTTCCGGGAACATAATTGGCGGAAAAGAAGCAGGCAAGATTCTAATCAAGATATCCTAAATATGCTTGCTGTTTCTTCGGATCATTTCCTAAGTGCACAAAGGCCTAAATTAGATGCCAAGAGAAAGCAGAGCTTTTTTGCTGAAACTCTCGACTTAAACCAGTTTCAGGAAACTAAATTCGAGTTTTTAGATATATCCCATCAGGATACCGACTTAATAAATTTGAGTCCGACAACGAGAGTGATAAGGAAAATTTGTGATATTTACTGTTATTTTTTCATGTTTTTTTTTTCTGTAATAATAGATACAGAAACCCGCAGGGCAGTATGTGGCGAGCTGTTGGGCAGTATGTGGCAAGCTGTTGGGCAGTATGTGGCAAGCTGTTGGGCAGTATGTGGCGAGCTGTTGGGCAGTAGCGACCAATCCACGCGGAGGATGTCGCGGGCAAAGTGCTAGTATCATATAAATCTTTCTTCGATTATCCGTCCCTTCTTCGTGAGATTTTGCGCTTCTCGATCGAATCAAAAAGCAATATTTTTCGCAGCTTCGTTATCCTCGACGGAGTGCACAACCTCACCAAACTCTCCTCATCTATCATTTCCATTTTATTTTGGACGAATGCAAGTACGAGGGCTGCACTAAAAGTATCGAGAATAGAATATTTCCACTGTTCCTGTCATATTAAAATCTTTTTAATTGAAAACTCCTTGGTTTTAAAAATCGAATACCATTTATTTATTTAAAAAAAGATTCTCGGTCTTGTCACAAGGTTTTGTCAAACTTGTTTAGTCGTTGAGAAAATGGAATTGACTCGAGAAAATTCAAGAGCGATGATTTATTATGACTTTCGAAGTGGTTCAACACAAAAACAGTGTGTTGACCGGATGATTTCTGCATTTGGTGATGAAGCCCCATCCAAAACCACAATTTATCGGTGGTTTGCTGAATTTCAACGTGGACGTGTCAAGCTCAGTGATGATCCCCGTCAAGGTCGTCCAAAAACTGCAGTCGCCCAAGAAAACGTTGATGCTGTGCGTAAGCTGATTGAGGAAGATCGACATGTGACATACCGCGAAATTCAGGCAACTTTAGACATTGGCATGAGTCAAATACAAATAATCTTGCATGAACAATTATATGTAAAAAAGTTGTTTTCCCGATGGATACCGCATTCGCTCTGTGAAGAGCAAAAAGCGGCTCGCGTTACTTGATGCGTCAGAACTCTCGAAACATTCCACGCAGGATCCTCAAATGCTGTATACAACATTGTATCAGGTGACGAATCCTGGATATACGCGTACGAACCCGAAACAAAAAACCAGTCACGAGTTTGGGTGTTCGAAAATGAGTTAAAGCCAACAAAAATTGTTCGTTCACGGAGTGTTGCAAAAAAAATGGTGGCCACGTTTGTCTCCAAAACCGGCCATGTTACGACTATTCCTCTTGAGGGACAAAGAACGGTTAATGCAGAATGGTATGCTAGCATTTGTTTGCCACAGGTCGTTTCTGAACTCCGTAAAGAGAACTGCAACCGCCGCATCATCCTCCATCACGACAATGCGAGTTCTCACACCGCGCACAGAACAAAAGAGTTTTTAGAGCAAGAAAACATAGAATTATTAGACCATCCGCCGTACAGCCCCGACCTAAGCCCTAATGATTTCTATACTTTCCCTTAAATAAAGAATAAATTGCGTGGACAGAGATTTTCATCACCTGAAGAAGCTGTGGACGCCTACAAAACGGCCATTTTGGAGATCCCAACTTCCGAATGGAATGGTTCCTTCAATGATTGGTTCCATCGTATGGAAAAATGTGTCAAATTTCGCGGAGAATACTTCGAAAAGCAATAAATACATTTTTAAATAGTAATGTTGTGTCACTTCCTTGATTCCCGAAATTTTCAGTGCCGCCCTCGTACTTCGCATATGATTGTTGCAATTATTACACTTAATAACTTGAGACGTCATTTTTCTAGCTCGAAACTCAATGACACGACCGCACGGTAGACTCGCACGCGCAGACTATGAACGCCACGAATCAAGAGTCGTCTGCAACCCCTTCAGTTTCCCCTAGTCTTTCGCGCGGCCATTAGAAAGCCACGTCAGAATACCGTCATCTGTCGTGAGCATCGTAAGCATTTCTCATTCATAGTAGCCTGTCATTGTTTCAGTGTGAACGAAATAAACAGTTAACCAACCCTCCCCGCGCTTCTGGCAATTCACAGATGGCAATTGTTTATGTCGCGGTGCATTCGTCGAAAGCACGCCACGCGCCTGTCGTCGAAAATGTTACGCGCGACGCTAACTTTTTTTCTGGAGTATCAACTAAATTGTTTTGAATAGTGCGTGTAATAGTATATTTTGTACAAAATTACTCATAGACCGTTAGCTGAAAGTGCTATACTTGAGGAAATACAACAGGAAGATGAAGAGAGTGAATCAGAGCTCAGAGGTTCAGAAACTTCCGACCACCTAGTTTCGGAGGAAATTCAATCAACTGAAGAATCATGCAGTTCGAATTCAGATGAGGACGATCAACTCTTTTTGGGCTTAAAACATCTTGGCTGTTTTGCCCA
This sequence comes from Lithophane socia, assembly GCA_947522985.1. Classification (NCBI taxonomy): domain Eukaryota; kingdom Metazoa; phylum Arthropoda; class Insecta; order Lepidoptera; family Noctuidae; genus Lithophane; species Lithophane socia. The sequence goes on from OX383280.1 coordinate 6,530,537, forward strand.
CACATTGAATCTAGTGGTGGAGAAAGCCTTGGAGGTTGACACTATAAAATCTATTATTGAAAAAGTCAAATGTATATGTAAGCGGGCACGCCCTTTGTGCCTGGAGGCTTTTATTTAGTTAATTTATGTTTACATTTACTCCTTATTTCTACTTGAGTACATATAGTTCTCGTTTTTTTTTTTTTTTGGTTGGTATATTGGTGTGTGCTAGCTGACATATGGCTGATAATTAGATTTATGTTATATGTTGCGTAATGTAAATGATTTTGCAAACTTTTGTATAGAATCATTTTTTTTTAACTGAACAGACAGCTGTGCTGCTGGGGAGTTTGTTGCGCCACTTCTTCTCGCCGTTTTGGGGGTCTGTCTTATGTAATTTTGACGTTCGAAAAGTGCTGATTCTCAGCCTAGTTTGTAAATGACTTTTGATTTTTTGATTTTCAAAGCTGCTGTTGCGCATTACAAACATAGCAATATAGCTATGGAGAAGCTACTCAGGTACCAAATTCAAACATGCGTCGCGCAAGTCAAGAGGCTTCTTCAAGCAGTTCCTACGCGGTGGAACTCTGTTCTTTATGTTAGAACGTTTCTTGGAATTGCCAGATGCACTGCGAAGTACGGCGGGCTTGTTGGACAGATACGTACCAATATTGTCAGTTGAAGAATGGCAAACATGCAAGGACCTATTCACCATTATAAAACCTTTACAAGAAGACACTCAACAAATGAGTGGTGAGGAATATGTTACCGGAAGCCGACCTCCATCGCCGCAGTACGAAGATCCACTGGAGGTATCTACACCGACAATTGTTTTACGGCTTACGCAGGGCCTTGAACATCTGGGGTACACATTGTGGATGGACAACTTCTACAATTCGCCATGTTTCGCTAAACGTCTCAAGAGCTTGGGTTTTGACTGTGTAGGGACGGATCGGAGTTTGTTTCGAGTATTTCTTCGCAAGGAGGTACACATTGTGGATGGACAACTTCTACAATTCGCCATGTTTCGCTCAACGTCTCAAGAGCTTGGGTTTTAGGGACGGATCGGAGTTTGTATCGAGTATTTCTTCGCAAGGAGGTTGTATAGCACTGAGATGGAGGTCGAATGTATTTGGTGTGTTCTAAATTCAACCGCAAAATCAGAGACTAAATGTGCTTTATATTCACTGTTTTCAATGAATAAAATAAGCTTTTTAGAGGGGGAATGGTACAAAATGTATTGTGAGGCTGTGTGTTCATGGAAATTAAACAAAATCTTATTGAAATAATGGTTTATTTTTTTAATTCCAATTACCTTTACACAAGAAATGGGAAAAATCCCCTTACACTGATTACACATTAGAATTAGAATTACTAATACATTACAAGACTAGGCTAGGCAAAACTGACGTAATCCATACATATTCAGTTAGCTAATTTCATAACGATTACAACGACGAACTTCTAAACAGATGCCATGCGTATCTTACGAGATATCGTCGTTTTAAAACGTAACTTGAAAATATCTCCATGAGTTTTATTTTATTATCTATTTATTTATTTATTTATTTATTTATTGCATTCATGTCGTTTACAAGGTCTTGTTACATTTTAAAAGTTTCGTACATGAACCCTGCTAGGGCACCGCAACAATCTGATTACAATTAACATTAGTTAACAAAAATAAATCAAGTTGTAAGTTTTTGCGACCACGTTCTGACTTATGCGCCACCCTGTAGGTGATTGTACGCTTAAAACTTTCGTTTATCGTTATTCTCGATATCACTCATACTATGATAGCAAAATGTTCGAGAAAAATTAAAGACCACGTTATATTTTAATCCACTAGTATAATATTTTGGTCGTTGTTAAAAAGTAATCGCGAAATGTGGTATACATTTTATGTAAATAAATTAAATCAAAGGTTATCTGGTCGCTGTAAAAGTAATCGAGAAATGTGGTACGAATTTTATGTAAATAAATTAAATCAAAGGTTATCTGGTCGCTGTAAAAGTAATCGAGAAATGTGGTACGAATTTTATGTAAATAAATTAAATCAAAGGTTATCAGCAAGGAATAGCGATCACGATATCAATATGCATGAGAGAGTTATTCGAGAGCTTGCTGATAGTCGGCCGCCGCAGCTGCTATCTTGTTATATAATCCACTAGTTAAATTTTTTGGTCGTTGTAAAAAATAATCGAGAAATGTGGTATGAATTTTATGTAAAAAAACTTTTTTACAATAAATTTAATCAAAGGTTATCTGGTCGTTGTAAAAGTAATCGAGAAATGTGGTATGAATTTTATGTAAATAAATTTAATCAAAGGTTATCAGCAAATAATAGGGATCACGATATCATTAAGCATGAGAGTTATTTGAGAGCCTGCTGATAGTCGGCCGCCGCGGCGGCCATCTTGTTATTTAAAATCCACTAGCTGCATTTTTTGGTCGTTGTTAAAAAATAATCGAGAAATGTGGTATGAATTTTAAGTAAATAAATCAAATCAAAGGTTAAATAAATTAAATCAAAGGTTATCAGCAAGGAATACGGATCACGATATCAATATGCATGAGAGAGTTATTCCAGAGCCTGCTGACAACCGCACAGGTGGCTTCTAACACTTTCGCTGACGTCGCGGCCAGACGCGTATTTTTTTTCGTATTTGATATGACACTACACAGGCGGTTAATTTCATCAAGTCAAAATAGACAAACCGCCCATACCCGTGTAAATTCGCGAACATTGCTACGAAGCCTTTGAAATCGGATTTTGAGGAAAAATTGTTACAGAAGATACCTTAAGTCCCCTGCCACTACTGTCCCTCTTTGTCTTTGAGATGATGCTTACCAATTGTACATTAAAATGCACGGTGTGTATCTTGGGGCTATGAAAAATCTTTACTATTTGTACAAAGAAAAAAAATTCTGAGTAATTAAACAATAACAAATACTTATTTAAATAACAGCAAATATTGTTTCGTGTTTTATGTTTTATAACTTTTATAATAGCACATGCACATGTTAATTGTCAGTTCGCCACGAATGACGGGTAACAGTTGAAAGGGAGGAGGTGCCTGCACGAGAAGCTTGGTGTGGTGATAAGCCTGTGTAGTGATATAATCAGCTTAAATTATTAAGATTTGCCAGGTAGCTTTTCTTCTCAGGTCTGTTATTATCATCACGCCGTACCACGACGGGGCCATGCAGGAGGACAACGTCTTTCACCAGGCTGACGAACATGTGCTGTTCCAGCAGGGGGCCGAGGGCGTCGTGGTACAGGACGTGGCGGCGGACCAGCCGCAGCAGCAGGTACACACGGCTACACTTCAAGCTATACACTTCCAGTATAAGCTGACCTAGCATTGTACGGAAATCCTATACAATGCGAGATCAGCATAAACTGGAAATGTATAGCTTGATATGTAGCCGTGAGTACATCCATGGCGCGGCGGTGCTGCGGGTCGCGGCGGAGCAGCAAGTCGCGGCCGGCGCGCCGTGAAAATGTGGAGTTCTTGACTTTGTGGAAAGGAAACCTGTCCTTCCGCCAGTACATCAAGACAAAGGCAGCCCCCAGTATGGAGTTAAGACTTTCGAGCTCTGTGAGTCTTCCACTGGCTACCTCTGATCTTTCTTTGTATAACTAGGTGCTGGCACGTAGTACGACACCGGTCTCCCACCGACCATGCTGAAAAGCACGACCACGGCCATCATCATCCGGCCCCTCCTTGACAAAGGTACTCTTTTCATGGACAACTGGTTTAATAGCCCCCTACTGGACAGATTTTTGAAATCATGGACGACCGTTTGTACATTGCATGCTACCCGCACGCATGTGCCTCTGATCGTGCCTAAGTGCAATCTCAAAGATGGCCAGTTTGGCTCAAAGATGGCAGGCCAGGACAAGAAACGTAAGATAGCCTCCATCAGTACCTACCACGGCAATTCACAAAGCTAGATGATGGCGAAATCATAAACACTTTTTAAAGGGTCGGGCCCTTTAAAAAGTGGTACATCATGTTTTTCAAACACATGTTCAACTATACAATTTTAAACGCCCGCATGCTGTTCGATGGCTGCTCCAAAAAAGCACGAGTTTGGAGTTAGTCGATCCAATTATTATATGCGGCACCACCACCAACATATCCCTGAACTCACACCTTCCCTTCCCGTGTCAAGCAGTTTGGGCTATCCGGTATAACCGTCGCCTTTGTATCTGGTGCTCCCAACACCAGAGACGACACGTTACGTCGTTTTTGTGCTCTATCTGCGAGGTCTCTCTTAATGTGAATCCCTGCTTCGAGGAATACCATAGAAGGTTCCTTGGTTGGTTTCCTGTTCCATTTTGAGCCTCTCATTTCCAGCGTAACAGACATACAGTGACGACATTAGTAGCTCGAGCCTGACATCCCTTTCGACCCAGAGCCCGCTGGCGACCTGGCGCACGCCATTGTCCTTCCAACGGCGACGGACAGCCTTGGAGATGGTATGATTTTGAGTGGAAAGACTCCGGATTCTCCGATTCCATCTGAATCGAGAAGGGAAACCTTTTCCGAAAATTATGTTGGTCCGACAATTCCATGTTTCGACCCATATGATAGTTTCATTATCATATAGGATCGGCAATTTATGGAGTACATTGCCTCGGAATCAAATAAATATGCCCAGCAGGTGGCAACCCAAATGCTCAATAGTCGTACTATTGATATTAAGCATTTATTTTTATTTTACAGTAAAAAAAATGCGTAACATTGAAATCAACAAAATTACGCAAACCACCGTATTCGAAACGCAAAAAAAAAACAATGTTACCCTATTAATCCAGTTCAAGTATCTGAAATAGAAGCCTTTGTTTCGTTATCGAGCTTACTTTCACATCTTTTATTAGAATGATTCAGTCGTGTGACGAAGCCATATCATTTTACTGTTTACAAAAGAATATTACCACACTAAACGGCATATTTGAAGGGTCCTGGGGCTTTGATGGTAGTACAGGCCAATCCTTATTAAAACAAAGCTCTCAAGGTCACAACGACGAAAGTTGCCTTTTGCTGCTACAACTTATATTCCTCTGCAAATTAAAACACGGTGTGGCCAGGTTCTGTGGTTCAATCCAGCTCCGCAATCTTACCGGTACTGCCGACCAATCCATATATAGTATCGTAAAGACCAAAGATCTGATACTCTCAGAAAAAAAATGGGTTGAAGACCAAATTGAGGACGTACTTCCGTGCTTTGCAGAAACGTGTAAAGGCCATAAAGTAGTAGCAAAAAGCCAACTTTATCTCACAATCATTGATGGCAAAGTATTTAATATTATTACTGATACATCATCACAACTAAGGTGCCCGTTCTGTAAGGCCACTTCAAAGGAATTTAATAAGTTAGATTTAGTTTACCGACCAACAAATGAACTGCATTGCTATTCTGTAACCATCTCAACGTGAAAACTTAGGTGAAGTGAGCTGTCATTGTTATCGATACCTACTGGATGCTACGGCAGTTGACATTTCACTCCAAGCTCACTTCACCAACATTTTAACGGTGAAATTTTTACACAATAGCACTACTGTTCATGAAACATGGATTAAGCCCCTTACACGCGTGGATTCGTGTATTGGAATTTTTGCTACATCTTGCCTACAAAAATCCAGTCAAAAAGTGGAGGGTGTCTGTCTCAGAATTCTCCGGAAGCTATAATAGTAAAGAGTACTAAAAACAAAATTCAGCAAGAAATAAGGGCAAAATTAGGACTTTGAGTGGATGTGGTTCGGCCTAATTCTGGCACCACAAATGACGGAAATACTGCTGCTGCTGGGCGCGGAGTTGGGCAAGAGGTCGTGGTAGCCGGGCCTACCTCGCGTGCCAGAGGGCGCGTAGGCACCGGCAATCCAAGACACGAGCGGCCGGGAGCTCGAACCATTGACGAGTTACCTTTTTTGCTTAATTAACGCTATCTTTTTTAATAACCTTATTTATTTTTCACAAATTAATTGAATTGTTTTTAATTTTAGACTTCAAGTGCATAACATACTGGACCTCCCAAAAGGCCGGGGCCTGGAGACCCCTCTCCAGCCGAAAAGGATGCGCAAGTGGACACCGTAAGTAGTTCTACTTGTGTATTCTGGTTGTATTACCTGAATCGAGGAGGGAAACGTTCTCCGAAATTAATGTTGGTCTGACAACTCCACGTGTCGACCCATATGACATTTTCGTTGACATATGAGGGATCGGTAAATTATGGTTGAGTACTGGGGTGCGACCCCTGACATATTCTTCACGTCCGTTTTACAACTCCGTCTTTGAATAAATTAGATATTTACGAGCTTCATCTCAATTATCAAGGTTTACCCTCGACCGTACCACCGACTCAATGAGTCGATGTCAAAAATGACGTGTCTGTAATTCCGACTCATTGAGTCGGTTTGGCTCAGGCCGGATTTGATGCCTAAAATTGCCAGTATAATAAAGGCCTATCCTGCTCTTACTTACACAGAGTGTAGGAAAAAGAAAAGGAAAGGCATATAACATCACATGTCAAACATCTGACAACAATTAGTTCGGAAATGTTTCAATCTCTAGAGTCTCTCTGGACTCTTCCATTTCGTTTTTGGAGCCAGCACGGGAAGCAAGTAGCGTCCCATAATTTCGAACTCGAACTACTAAAACTTGAACAAGAACCATGAACGGGTAAGTAATACACAGTTTTTGATCGCTGCAATGTGTATTGACAATAGATTTTGTACAGAAATTGGTAATTCATCGAACGTAGTTGGGATTTTCGCGCGTCATGCCGGTACATTTCCAATTAGAACGAGTATGAAATACACTCGTGACGGCAAAATGTTGTTAGAAACATGATTTAGATACGATATTACGTATGTAATATGCATTTTATTAGTGAAATTCGATATAATATTGCGTAAATATCTAAATGTAAAAATATAACCTAAAATCGACTCATTGAGTTCGCTGTTTCAGACAGGGATTTGACGTTTATTACATTTTTGCCGCCATGTTTTTTGGTGATCCGTACGCAGTACGGATATGTTCAGTATTCTTTGACTGACTTAGAAAAAAAGCGAGGCTAATTATTTTAATTTTTTTTATATATTTTTTTCTTTTTTATTTGTTTGTTTTGCTGATTTTGCGTTTTATAGTTACTTGTAAACTAATGTTTGTTTTTTGTGAATGTGTTGTTTTGCTTTTTTTTGTGAATGTGTTATGTTTTTGCTTATTTTTGCGCATGTGTTATGTTTTTGCTTTTTCTTTTGTTCAAGCATGCGAAGTGGACGAGCCCGGGTGAGAGGTGGGTCTAACGCGGGACGCCCGCCCATCTTCCAATAGACGACGTGGTGGTGTGCGTACGCGCGGCGGGTCCAGCAGAGCTGGGTTGGGCGAGGATGCTGTGGTGGTGTCGGTACCACGTGGTCGAGGAGGACGTGGTCGGGGTTCGCGGGGAGGACGCGGCACAGGCTCGGCCAGGCCTGGGCCACAGACTTTAGAAGAGTACGCAGCTTTTTTAACGCTTTTTAAATGTGCGTCAGAATGGCTGGTTGCCTGTGGCTTTGGTCTATGAGAGTTGATTAGAAAATTGCTACATAATTGCTTATATTTGCTACATTTAATAAATAATTGCTACATACTATATATATTTAGAAATAACATATTTTTTTTGTACAGCCATCCTGACGTTTGGTTGGCTGGTCGCCTCCTAGTTTAAAGCCAAGCATGCAGAGTTTCCCGAAATGTATTGCGTCAATAATTGCTACATATTTGCTTCATTTATCTAATTTAGTTGTATCTTCAAACATATGTTAAATAAAGGATGTAGCAATTATTTTAATTATCTCAAGGAAAAGTGCCTGATAAAACAATAAAGGCAAATACTTAGTTATGTTGAATCGGTTTAATCGTTTAGGCTCTGGCAACAGCGTAAGTAATGAGACTATTGCGTTAAAAAAAAAAATATACCTCCCCTCAATAATCCAATAATTATCATTATAACAATTATTCTTAGTCATTGCTAGTGCAGATATCGTATTGGAATCACAGTCTAGGCTTATTTAATTTTATTCGACAATTTAAATAGATCTATGTTATTATAAGGAACAAGTACCTACCTATAGAACCTATTTTTAATTCGTGTTTTGGGTAACTATTATATAATCTGTGGTTTTGGTGTTTGTGACGATGAAGAGGGGAAGAAAGTTCGTTGTGCCACTCGAAGAGCAAAAAAAGGTTTTCTTGCAATACAAAAAGTATTTTTCAAGTAAGTCAGATTTACCAGCATCTACTGATCCACTGTTTAGTGAAATTAGTACTGCCTTAGACAATAAGATTACGAAACAGGCACTGTACCTTTCGGTGAAGAAAAATTTTGATTATTTCTTTAGCCCAAATGATAATATTTGCTGTGAAGAACCAAGCCCAATTACTTTTTATAAATGTGATAATAGAGAAGAAAAAAAATGCAAAGACGCGAACAACAAATCGCTTGGAAAAACAGTCATTTATGATTTTTTAATTGATACGTATCAATGGGAGCGTCTGCAACCAATAGCTAAACGCATAAAATTAAATCAAGGATCTGAGTCTGTTTTTAGAATGAGAAATCTTTTGCCTAAACATCAGTGGGCCCATCAATTGCGTGAAAAAATTTGGGAGGTCCATCCAATAGTACACACTTGGACATTTAAACAGTATTCTATTTCTATGAACACCAATATAACGTGCATCGGATCTTGTAAACAATGTGAAGCTGATGCGAAAGTTATTATTAGCTGGCCTTCGGATAAAATAGCTCAGTGCAAATGCATAATAACAAATTACGACGAAAATTTCATTCATCCTCCAATGAAAAAAATAAAACTATCACCTGTAAAACGAACTGAAATAGCTGAAGAACTTAAACATGTATCCGCTATTTCATATCGTAACTCAATGGCAAATTTAGTTGTTAATTCCGATGAGCCTGAACCTACTCATTTACCAACAACAGGGTGCTTACGTCAAATAAAACACGAACATAAGAGTAGCTCACTTTTTCATCGAAACCAAATACTTTCATTATGGCTAATGACCCAAATATCGCCTTACAAAGAAGCTATTAAACATATCTCAGTGTATCCATTTTATATTTATTATTGGGACCCTTGCCAAGATCAATATTGCAAAGAATTTAAAAAAGCTGCTAAATTGATTGTTAGTATAGACGCCACCGGTAGCATTTTCAAACCATTTGGCCCTTTAAATAATGTCACAATCACCAAACACATTTTGTTTTATGTATGTGTCATGAAAACATATGAAGGTCACAGTAGTATCCCACTTACCCAAATGGTATCAGAAAGCCAGTCTATGGACACTATATACAAATGGCTGGAAGCATGGCACGTGAGCAATCCAAAACCAGTCGAAATCATCGTCGATGAGTCATCCGCGCTGATTGGTGCTTGCGTAAAAGCATTTACGAAACATAACTCTACTAAAGAATATGTTACAGAATCTTACAGAAAACTGGAGGAAGACGAAAAAAGTGACGATTGCTACATAAGAATAGACACTAGTCATTTTGTTAAAATCATTTTCAATTTAACTTGTTTTAAACATGTCGACAACAGAGTAAAATTCTTTTATATTAAATGTCTGTTAGCGTTGAAGGAATGCGTAATTTTTGAAAAAGCCAAAGAAATTTTGAAAGATATTATTACAGTTTGTTTGAATGAACACGACGGCATTAATCAATCCAATACTCCTTCTAGGTGTGAGTTGGCTAAGAGTCGATTAAAGACATTGAATCAGTTTCAGACTTTGGATACAGAGATAGTGATTCAGGATAGTAATAAAATAAATGATCTGCCTAAAGCTGTGGAAAAATCAGTGTTTGAAAATAAAACCAATACCAAATTAAGTGAAGAGAACAGATTTTTTAAATGGTTTACCACAAAAATTGAAACAGAAAAATTACTCGTAACACTAGATACTGAAGATATAGGCAGTCATGACAATTTGTACCATTATCCTGCTTTTATAGGAATTTTATCACGTTTACTGACTTTGTTTCCTTTGTGGTCAAACGTAATGATGAATATTTATGATTCCGATATTGAGGCACCTACTTCTTCAAATGTTGAATCATATTTTAAAACTATAAAAAGACTGCTATTACATCTAAGCACCAAATCTCACAGACTACGAACAGATGAATTCATTATGAAACATTTAGAATTCTTAAAAGGAGAGATTAAAGTTGCACCGAGAATATCGTTACTGCCGAATCTTACTGTACAAAGAAATACTGAAGCAGATTTTCCTAAGAAGGAAATAAAACGGGATTCCATAACATCTACGCGGAAAAGTAAATTACAGTCTAAGGAGCCTAAGGAAGAGTTTACTGCTGATTCTATTTTTGCTGAGGACCCTACCTTCATCGAAAACTGGAAAGGGAAAGGAAATGTTTCTAAAAAAAGAAAAACTTTGAAGCCAGTTATTTTTTTGTCTAACGGAAGCAGGCTACAAATTGGTAAAAAATATATTATATTGAGAAATACTTGCGCGATTGATTCGGTATGTCAGGCTTTAGCTATAGCATATATCGATGGCTATCGTATAAGTCAAACAATACATGAGAGTGAAAATTTATTCTGTAAACTTGTCAAACTCATGAGTGGAAGAGATACAGAAGAAGTATACAAAATAAGATCTGAAATGGCGCAAGTCTATTTTTCAAAAGTTGAACAAGAATCTTCTGTGGAAGTGAGATGTGAGTGCAATGTAAATAATATATTTGAACGCATTTTAATAGATTGTATATACAGTGCAGATGAAAGTGAACATTGTACAGAATCAGATTGTGAAATCAATAGAGTTCAGCGTAAGATACCTGTTCTACACGTTGATATAAATTCAACCATTAATGATTTACAAGAAGCCGCAAATACTTTAATTAATTCTCAAGAACTTACAGAATGCCGGCGTAGTAAATGTAAAGGTGTTAAATCATTTAGTGTATCTTTACGAGATCTTATTGCATTTGAATTTCATTCCAATCAATTCATTTCAATAGATGATACACCAACATCTCTTTTTTTACAAGGATCAGAGTTTGATTTACTGTCTATAATAGAATTCGAGCCCCCAGTATGTGAAACACTAATTGGTCACTACAAAGCTCATTGCAGACGAAATTCAGAATGGAAATGTTACGATGACCAATCGAAAAAAGTTACGAAGACTAAAAAGAAGCTAATACCACATTGTATAATATATGCGAAAAAATAATATGGAAATTAAGTAAATTAATAGTTGAATATTTTTAAAGTAAATTGTAATATTATTAAAATGAATCTTATGAACGACCCGACGTTTTTATTTACGATATCCTTTTAATGTGCTTCCACTTGCCACCACTTCCACTTACCTACTCATAACATAAAGTAGCAATAATAGCCTCCTATAGTAGCAATACCGTTGACTGAAGACACAGTGCAACTATTTGCCTTTATTGTTTTATCAGGCACTTTTCCTTGGGATAATTAAAATAATTGCTACATCCTTTATTTAACATATGTTTGAAGATACAACTAAATTAGAGTAATGAAGCAAATATGTAGCAATTATTGACGCAATACATTTCGGGAAACTCTGCATGCTTGACTTTAAACTAGGAGGCGACCAGCCAACCAAACGTCAGGATGGCTGTACAAAAAAAATATGTTATTTCTAAATATATATAGTATGTAGCAATTATTTATTAAATGTAGCAAATATAAGCAATTATGTAGCAATTTTCTAATCAACTCTCATAGACCAAAGCCACAGGCAACCAGCCATTCTGACGCACATCTTTTTAAACTAAATCGTTTATATTTTTTTAGTATTATAATAACATTTTGAATTTCAGAATATCAGTCATGGAAATTGACGAGATGCCTTACGGCCTTGGCCTGGAGGTCGCTCTTCACCCAAGCCGGAAGCGCCAGTGGCAACCGTAAGTAGTTTTACATTGTATCTGGTTGTAATTAGCTAGCGAGAATTATTTTAATTGATTTTTTTTATTGTTTTCAGATCTGCTACTCCTCGATCGACACCACCACAACCTCAAGTGCCAGAGATGGTAGCAGAGGTTCTGGTAGAGCACCTCAGCCCACCCAGATTGCCAACACCCAGCCCTGCCTTGGGGACTTTATGAATTTGATTGGAAACCGTTTCCGAATGTTGCGATTCCACCTGAATCGAGACGGGAAATGTTTTCGAATAATAATGTAGGTCCAACAGCTCCATGTGTTGACCCTTATGATATTTTCATTAGCATATGGGATCGGCAATTTATGGAGTACATAGCCTCGGAGACGAATAGATACGCTCAGCAGGTGGCAACCAGTATGATCGAGAACAGCAACCTCCATCCCAAAAGCCGCATCGGCAAATGGCGCGACACCAACGCTGACGAACTTTACGTTTACTTTGGTGTCGTGATTGCGATGGGGGTTGTTGTTAAGTCTCGCCTCGAGGAGTACTGGAATGTCACCCCTGACGTATTCTATACACCCGGCTTTAGCGCACACATGCCCGGCTACCGGCAACAACGCTTGCAAATTATTGAATTTTACTATCAAAATGCATGCTCGGTTAAGAGAGTGCATCGCGCACTTCTTCCAATTTATGGGCAGTTTACATTATTGGACATTAAACCACGAACACGCATACGTAGAGTGAGGATCGAAGAAAATATTGCGGCTGTATCCGCCAGTGTTAGTGATGACCGTGAAATGTCGATTCGCCGCCGTTCGCAGCAATTGGGCCTCTGTTATTCCACTACGTGGAAAATTTTGCGAAAGGATTTGGGTGTAAAACCTTACAAGATACAGCTGGTGCAAGAATTGAAGCCACACGACCTCCCACAACGTCTAACATTTGGTGAATGGGCATTGGCAAAGTTGGAGGAAGATCCACTTTTTTGTCGAAAAATTGTGTTCAGCGACGAAGCTCATTTCTGGTTGAATGGATATGTCAATAAGCATAATTGCCGCATCTGGAGTGAAGACCAGCCAGAAGCATTGCAAGAGCTACCACTGCATCCCGAAAAATGTACTGTTTGGTGTGGATTATGGGCCGGTGGCATCATCGGGCCGTACTTTTTCAAAGACGACAATGGCCGAAACGTTACTGTGAATGGCGAGCGCTACCGTGTGATGATTGGCGATTTTTTTTTGCCCAAGATGGAAGAATTGGACATGCCTGACATGTGGTTTCAACAAGACGGTGCCACATGCCACACGGCACGCGAAACAATGGCCCAATTGAGAGCCGCCTTCGGTGAACAGTTTATCTCACGTTTTGGGCCCGTCAATTGGCCGCCTAGATCGTGTGATCTAACGCCTTTGGACTATTTCTTGTGGGGCCATGTTCTACAGGGATAAACCAGCAACGATTGACGCACTGGGAGCCAATATTGAAGCAATTATTCGTGATATACCGGCTGATATGTTGGAGAGAGTGTGCCGAAATTGGGCCTTGCGAATGGGCCATCTAAACCGGAGCCGCGGCCAGCATTTGCATGAAATCATCTTCAAACATTAAATTATATTGATCGTTCTATCGATTCCAATAAAGATTTCATCAAATTTTTCAAATTTTTTGTTTTTTTTGAAAATCAAAATCTCCTTAATCCTTAACCTTCCTAAATCCTCTTAAAAAATCACCCTTTATATGGCCATCGACCCGCGGACGACTCAAGCCGAATACTGGACAAAAAACGAGGTTCCCCAACTACCGGGGTTCAGGCGTCTTATTTCCTGTAATCGGTATGTTTTGCACACGTGAGCCAATGTATTCTCCGCGCGGATCGCAACCATTTTAATAGTTTTCTCTGAGTGTGTACACGAAACCCCGGGCTGCCCGGCGCGTACGCGTCGTCGCGGTCGCGGAGGGCCACAAAACCCACCGATGCCGAACCCCGGCAAGCGCGGCTCGCTTGGCCACGATGCCGGGGCCGAGGAGGTGCGCCCGGCGTTGGACCGGGCAATATCGCTGCCTAATTTAGGCGACGTGTTGCCCGGTGCGCCGCCGACCGGACCACCACCGAAGCCTGCAAAGGCGAAAAGGAAGGAGGGACGAAGAGAGGGGGGACCAGGGACCGCTGTTGCGGCCGGCACACCGACGTTATCGGCGCCTGCGCGCGTTGCGCCTACGCCGTCGACGAGCCGGCAGCACGCGGTCTCCCTCCGCCAGCCGCATTCCGCCCGGTGCCTATACAGGCCCCGGGGCCCGGTGCGACCTCAAGTCGCGCGCTGCACGCGCACGCCGCCGCCGCTGCCCATCACGCGCACCCCGCGCCACCCACGCATGCCCCCGTGCCGCCCGCGCACCCCCTGCCCGCACCGCGGCTCCACCCCCGCGGTTCGTCTCGCTGCCGCAAGCTCCGCGCCCGGCCGCTCCGGGTCCCCGCCTCTCCCTGGCGGGACCGGCGCTGGCTGAGCGGGAGCGACCAGCAAGTACAGGCCAATTTAGGCCGCCCGCCGCCGCAACCACGGTGCCCGCTTCGCCGGCACCCCCTCGGACCTCGGCGTACGACTCTCCGCCGATTTTGTCGGCATGCTCCTCACGCGTGGGTTCGAGCATGTCGCTGACATCGGTGGACTCGGCCGCCTCCGGTAGCGGAGACGTGTCTGGAGACACGACCCCCGTTGGACGCGAGGAAGCCGCTGGCGACACTCCCATGTCGCCGGCCTCACCGACGGCGAGGCGTCGGCTTCGAGTTTCGGCTCGATCCCAAGCCACAGCGACGGCGCAGAAGCTCGGGCAAGACCACATCCGAGGAGGCGAAGAGGTACTGCCCTGACCCGCCGCGGCCACAGCGCGATAGCGCGCCGCGGGGTCGGGCGGCACCCACCTCGCCCTCCTTTACTAACGCCGCCCGCCATACGCCGCCACCGTCACAAACAAGCGCAGGGGTGAGTCCAAAAAATATTACCCCTGTCCCCACCCGTACCACTACACCGTCTGCCGCCGCTCCCGCTACCAAACTGGGCGATGATGCAAAGATGCAAAGGTACTGCAGATTTGCTGCTGTTTTTCGACGAGTTGTTGGACTCAGTCAACGGCAGTAATGCCAAAAAAATATGATTTTTCAAAGCCACTGCGGTTGAACCAGTGGAAACCCAACTCGGCACATCTTAAAAAATGGATAGAATTAAAAAAAGTTTTGAAAACCATGAAATGTTATAAGGGTGATTCCATGGAAAATGTACCGACTATAAAGAATTGGGTGTGGACGCCGGAAGGTATACAAATACTAAATTACAGACAGAATACAATGTTATGTCAGTTTGGATGCGGCACCTGAATCAAGATCCGCTTCAATTTTTTTTTGGCGCAATCAGAAGCCACTTTTCCCCAACGTCAATCCAACTCCAGATGCATTCCAATGCGCCTATGCCGCGTTGTTAGTAAATAATAGAAAAATATATAAAATTGCTTGCTAAAAGATGAAAACGAGTTAGAATACATAAGGTAGAGAGAATACTCAAAGAAACGTTGGCTTTGCCGGTGATTGCTCTTGTTTCTGCTTTCCAGGACATCGTTACAGATGAGTGAAAAGAAAATGTAGAATATTGGATATATATAAAAACTTTATTATATATTTCAGCAGATTTTAAATGTTTAAAATGTACCCCCCCGACGTCCACGACATCCTCCATGATGAGGAGGAGGAGGAGGAGGTGAATTGCGATACGGAGTTGTGGGAGGAGCTCCTTGCTGAGGCCGATGAATTCGACGACGGGGTCGACAACGATGACGTCGACCATCTGGAGGTCGACGAGGAAGTCGCCGTGGCCCACGACGTTCGCGACGTGGTACTCGTACCTCAACGAAGACGAGGACACGGACAAAATAGTCTACGAGCATTATGAATATGAAAGTAATAATCAACTAAATTTTCCTTTTTTGCAACAAACTTGATGCCTATATGGTTCCCACTGCTGGGAAACAGGCCACTTCTCTGTGAGATAATTGTTTTTTTTTGGCATGCCTGTCTGTTTGCATGTCTTGATTGGTCTGAATGTCTGTTCGATGCGCTGTTCGGTTTTGGTGTGTTTATGTTTTGACTTAATAGTTTGCTGCAAGCATGAATCATGAAGGGGTGTTGGTGGCCAAGAATCGAATATTTTCATTAGTAGTTATTTTATACCAGCTCGATATATTTCAGGATGCCGAGCCAGCTGCTGCAGCTATCTCCGTACCTCTCGGCACCATCTCGTCCATTTACGACGAGGACTGCAACCCGCTTCCCAATTGCGTAATTATATAATTAGCTTTTTTATAAAAATTGTTTTCTGCATGATAAATGATAATAAATGAAAACCCTTTAATTGACAGGTCAAGATCACCGTCGCCGTCGTTTTCGCCGTTGTCGTCGCCGCGGGTTTCGACCTCTGCTGCTGCCTTAGGCTCGCCGCCCGTCCATGATTCGTAAAAACTTGTATTTATTAGTCTTGTACTTTTTTCTTATGTTAGCCTACACTGCCCCACTGCGGAGCAAAGGCCTCTCCCAAATCTTTCCAAACATCTTTTCCATGGTCACCTCGATCCAACCCTTGCGGTTCGCGTCTAGATCGTCTCGTAATAATATTTATTTTTTTTTATCTAAGGATCACTGTCATCGTCGTGGCTCCAGAACAGCCCATGGAGGATGATGAGGGCCGCGTCTTCCACCTTGTCGATAAACAACTGGAGCAGCTGGGGCAAGTGCACGTGGCGGGGCGCCAGGTGGCCCCTAGTGGGTGAAAGGAGAGAGTCTGGTACAAGTGCATTTGGATAACGATGATGTGCCTCAGAGGTTGAGAGAAGACATCATGAGAGTAGTGAATGCAAGAGAGACAGCGAGACTGCGTGAAATTAATAGGGCAAGGAGAGTAAGAGCAGAGAATGGTGACGGAGAATATAGATGCTTTATTGATTCTTTCCTGGTTCCACTTTTAGAAATTTTGGGCTTGAGACTAGGAAATGTATGGAATATGTGACACAACTAGCAGCTGAAAGCTCAGCCTCATACAGATTTACACAAGCTCTTTCTATAGTAAAAGGAACAACTGCTGCAAAAATTCGATTTATTGAATAAGCAAGCCCGAACATTTTTGCTTATGCAGTTGAAACAAGTGCAAAAGAGTAAAATGGCCAGAAGATTTACTTTAGATGAAAAGTTAACGCATTGCCTGCTAAATTATTTGCGAATTATTTGCAAACGCTAAGTAAATAGCTATTGACCCTGTGCGGCAAACGCACCTGCGCGTTCAATAAATATTTCCTATAGTGCTATGAACGCGTACGCGCGTTTGACGAAAGTCTACCCAGTGCGGCTGGCCGCATTAGTGCGGCGTTCAATACTTGTCCAAGTGCGGCACGACGCATCTGTGCGTTTGAAAATTTTCGAGTTTTATGACAGTCATAAAACAATTATTTATATTTGTTTAGATATAATACGCTCAAGTAAAGGTTGTTTCACATGACAGTTGTTTTTGTAACAATTTTTTGTGAAGCACTTTCGGTGCCGAACTCCCGGCTCCCAGGTAGAACGTAAAAAGGGTAAAATGTTAGCTGTTACACACGCCATCTATCGGGATATAAGCGAACTAAGATTTATCGTACTACTATTTTTATGAAGATAATCTAAGGTGATGATGATATATTTATTATAGTCATATAAAAAATAGTGTATCGTATCAATTTAATTAGTAAAGATCACCCAATAATTTTTCTCAGATAGGAACACACATATTTCTTCGTCGGAAATCTTTCATAAAGATGGCACGTTTATTGTACTACAAAACGTGAGTCAAATTCGCACTTGGCCAGTTTTCTTGACTTTTTTTAATCATTTTGTCACACACACATAGCATAATAAATGAGTTCACATAAAATATAAGCATACTGTTATCGGGATTCGTAATAAGTTAATAATTGAATTATAAGAGTTGAAAATGAAACAGGAAATCAACCGTGGATTATTTTTACTGATTGTTGGTACTTTTTGCTAACTTCAAGTTTTGCCTGTCAAAAAGTTTTAATCAGAACGAGAACTTTGAGATTGCAACGTAAGTTTAAATTGTTCATTTATTTAGAGATTATGTTTTAATTAGTGCTACTGTTATATTATAAGAATTGTTGTGTTATTTTCAGATTAATAAAATACAAGATAATTATGGGAAACTTATTCAATTGGTGAGTTCATTTGCAAGCAATCATTGCGACCTACAAGTACCTACCTCCATCTTTTATTACTTATTTTAAAACTTGGTGCAGCAAGTTTAAAAAATAGAACTTTGATAATCTGCAGACAGATTCAAGTAGCTTTTATTATGTTTTACAGACGTGTCCATACATGCGCATCTGATGATCGCGACTATCTGGTATGGATGATACAATGACTGAAAGCTTCTCAGAATATTTATCTTATTGTGGGGAACTGTTTTACTAACATGGTGTGGCAGCTACTGGAATGTTTTTGAGGCTTTGGGCATACTAAGTGTTTATGGATATTATGTTGTGCAGTCTGCCTGTAATATGCTAATAGATTTTTTTTCTTGCATGGTTTGAGTTTTGTTTTATTTTTTAGCTTCGGTGACTGCAGACGCGGCGCGGCGCCTAATTCTAGAGAGTAAGTATGACTGTTTGATTAGTAATTAGTTGTGAGTTATGGGTGTTCAATTACTTTCATAGCTGTTTAACAATTGGAGGCCTGTGAATAACCTACCTACTTACATATAATGATATCATAGTGACTAGTTTTACTCGCATGGTGTATCCGCTTCACTGTGATGTGTCTAAGCTTTGGGCATTTTTAACCAAAAAATAGGAAAATTAAAGTTAATTTTATGATGAATGAACTTATAGTCCTGGTAGTGTAATTTTATTAACTATTTGGTTTTTTTTTTAGAACCGAGCCGCTGATCCTATTCTTCGAAAATGAAGAAATGTGGTGGGATGAAAACAATTTGTAAGTATTGTTTTATTTGCAATTAGTTTGAGTTATAGGTGTTTCAATTTCTGTCTTGCAAGAGGTGTTTAATTGCATTACTCTTAATGAAACAGTCCCAAAGGGACAGACTCCTGGAAAAAATATTTTCTTTACCAAACAAGAGGACTGTAGTGTGGTGTCACGTACATCATACACGTGCATCACATACATGTACATCAGCACATAGTTTAAGTTAAGATAGATATGTTCATGGAATAAGTAGGTCATCACGTACATATTATGTATATAAACTGTAACGTTGATCATTAAAGGATGGATCCACCAGTTGATACATAGATCTTGTAGGCAACTCACTCGCTTGATTTCAATAAATGTTAATTTTAATATTTGAATTTAGAATTACGCGCGAAACGAAATGGCAGCCTCGCGCCATAGAAATATACTGTAGACCACGCTTACCTTGTACGCATGCGCGGGGCCGCCTTTTGGTTCGCGCGCTGGCCGACCGACGCGAGGGAACGCCACGCGCCGCCGCGTAAGTCGATTTAGTGCGCTTGAAACTCCGTCGCGCGCGGACGTGTATCGCGTCGCTTGTCCGTTCCCGCCAATTCGGTTTAGTTTAGTTTTCAACGCTAGTTTTCTATTGTTTTGTGAACTGTATAAGTGTGAACTTCAGTCAATATAGTCTATACCGTAACTTTGCGTTTCGTTTTTCTGTGAAATCCCGCCCTATCAAGAACAGATCTCTTTGTGTTTTACTAACCCCTTCATCTCCTCACATCGCATGGCGACCCTGCCAGTCGGCTGGATGGCGTTCTAGTTGCTTGATCGAAGACTACTCGGAGTAAGTTACTTCAGTCGGTTCGAAGCCAATAGTTGCAAGCCATGGGTACGACGTCATCGAAGGAAGAGGTAATAATCGCCCAGAGGGCATCGGGTGGTACGAATGCCGCAACGGTGACGCAAGAACAGCTGGCAACGGTAAGCGCTATACTGTTGTTCATTGCCGTGTGTTTGGCGATAGTGATAGCTGGCGTAGCAGTCCGGATGTACAAGTGTGGTGTGGTGTCACGTACATCATACACGTGCATCACATACATGTACATCAGCACATATGTAGTTTAAGTTAAGATAGATATGTTCATCGAACAAGTAGAAGGACATCACGTACATATTATGTATATAAACTAAACCGTTGAACATTAAATATAGTTCGTACTAGTTGATACACGGATCTCATTGTGTTTAACTTAACCCCTCCATCTCCTCACATCGCATGGCGACCCTGCCAGTCGGCTGGATGGCGTTCTAGTTGCTTGATCGAAGGCTCGGAGTAAGTTACTTCAGTCAGTTCGAAGCCAATAGTTCCAAGCCATGGGTACGACGTCATCGAAGGAAGAAGTGATAATCGCCCAGACGGCATCGGGTGGTACAAATGCCGCGACGGTGACGCAGGAACAGCTGACAACGGTGAGCGCTATACTGTTGTTCATCGCCGTGTGTTTGGCGGTAGTGATAGCTGGCGTAGCACTCCGGATATACAAGAGGTGCCACCAAGGTTGGGTAGAAGAGAGGATCCAGCAGCGAGAGGTGCAGAAGGCGGTGCAGATGGCCTAACCAGGAGCGCGTGGAGCAGCGGAAGTAAGTGTCTGCGATATTTTAACTCGAGTGTAGTGACGTGTGCCGGCAAGTGATCGTGATGATTTACCGGTTTAGAGACTATATTGTTTTAAATGGAAGTAGAATTAGCAACGTTATTGCTTCAACTTAAGTCATTAAGGGAGTCTATCGTTAAATTAGGTCCTAGTAGACGGAGGGCGAAAATTTTGATAGGAAGATAAGCGAAGTAAAAACACTTCACGGTAAATTTAAGAGTATAATTTCAAGTTGTAGTAAGGTTTCAGAGGAGATAGTGCAATTAGTAGGGAAAATAGAAAAATTGTATTTAGATACCATCAAGTTTGAAATTGAAAACGAAACCGAACTGAAGATGGGTTCCGAAAGGTTTTCGTTGAAAACGGCGCACTATGGGCCAGAAGCATATTTGGAATCTATACTTCCACACAACGCTCATGACGTCAGAGACCGTGTTGCCGTCGGGTATGTTTTCAAATTTTGAAATCGAGAATTCATTCAATAAAGCGTACCTTTACCTAACATTTGTGACGTCACTGGCCGTGTTGCCGTCGGGTATGTTTTCAAATCCAGAAACATTTTTCTATGTTTACGAAAACTAACTGGATAGTTCGAAAGTCCTATCCTTCGTTTAAGCGCTTGTTGTTTCGAAAAATCTATATATGTCAACATTCGTCGTTCAATAAAAAATCTGTTAAGACACGTCGTGGACAAAACTGTAAGGCTAAAATAGACTTTGTAATAAAAAAAATTAACAAGGACACTATTCGAAACGACGAACTGTTGTCGAAGGGGTATAATGTGTTAGTGACCATAGTTTTTGAACACTCATCGCGTTTACGTTGCCGAAGCTTTGAATTTACTAAAATGCAGCCAGGAAACCGAAGAAACTTTTAATAAATATTTCGATAGTGGAATGACACCTTGCGCAGCGATAAATTACAATGAATTGAACATACTGGACTCGTTTGAAGATACTGCTGTAAATGGAATAGAGATGCTATCGAATTGTCAAATAAATCCTTCCGAAAATCACGTGTACTACATGTATAATAAATGGCGTTCTGAAAATTATGGCGACCGTAATGAATGTAATCTCCCCGAAATCATAGAAGGGAGAATTGAGAGTTTAAATAACAACGGTTACTCGATACTGCTGAAACAGAATCCCAGGATTATCGTCATAATTACTCCTATAATGAAACGAGTCTTTCTATCTACTGCATACGAGAATATGATATTTGTAGACACAACATCATCGTGTGACCAGACCAGTTCTGCGATTACTTTAGTTTTCACATCTCACAAAATTGGAGGTCTTCCATTAGCTTGCGCTATACATACAGAGCAAAATGAATTCAATTACACACTGGTTTTTGCCGCTATTAAAGAAGCTATACATAAGAACGAGGTTGGTAAAAAATTTGAGCCTGATATTGTTATGACTGACGATTCTACTGCAGAACGGAATGCTTTGAGAACAATTTTTCCAAATGCTCGATTACTATTATGCGCATTCCATGTTTGCCAAGCCTTTTGGCGTTGGCTTTGCGTTGTAGATCATAAGTTTCAGTATAGTATAATGTACTCTGTGGGGCTCAGCCAGCGGGTTGTCGCACGTCAGCTCCACATAAGCCAGTCCTGTGTTTCGAAAGTTTATAAACGCTTTCGGGAGACTGGAGGCTTTATCCCGAGACTAAGATCTGGACGGCGCCGGTGCACATCGGAGAGAGATGACCGTTTTATCGTGTCAAGTTCTCTTCGAAATCGTCAATTGACGGGTGTCGACGTCCAGCAGGAGCTCAGACATGTTCGCGGGGTAGCCGTTAGCGAGTGGACAGTTCGTCGAAGACGAAGCAAGCGAATTTGACCCCAAAAAGGCCTGCTACAGGCCCAAAACTGACGGCAGGTCACCGACAAGCACGCCTTCAATTTGCTCGCACCCATCTTGATTGGGAAGGCGAGCAATGGAGGCGAGTTCTGTTCTCCGACGAGTCCAGAATGTGTGAAGGATTTCGGCAGTTATAAGGCAGTATCCAGGAGCTTTATTTAGCTCGAGACCTTTTATAATTTTCCAGATCTCGTGAGGTGAACAGTACTTTAACGGTAAGCTGAGTTGTAGATCTGCCTCCAAATAGTTTTGGATCTCTTTATCACTTGATGTGTCGCCAGAATTGGGAGTGAATACATCAGCCAAGAAATATCCAAAGGCCTCGGCACGTTCGTCGTCTTTTCTTGCCCATGTATTGTTTCCGAGTTTTAAAGGATGCTGAGCAGTTTGAGGCGCAGTTTTGCTATGCTTTACGGTGTTCCAAAGCGATTATTCGTTTTTAGCTGTGGCATCCAGGTTTTCCAGCCTGTTTTTTAAGGTCTCATTTTCGATGTCCTTCAGATATTGCTTCAAATCTGCGGCCGCTCTATTAAAATCTCGTCTGTCAGAAGCATTACGACTGGTATGCCAAACTCTCCTGAGCCTCCTTTTTGCCAGGACTTTACTCCTTATTTCCTTGGAAATATTTTTGTACCCTGGCCTAGTAGGTGTTGGTGTGCATTTCCATGCAGCTGTTTGAATGAGGTCTGTGATGTTTTTAGCAGCTTCATCTATGTCGTCGTTTGTTTTTAACGGTACTTTTAGATTCACGCTTGTCTCGATGTATTGTCTAAATCCAGCCCAATCAGTTTTCTTGTTGTAGAGCTTTTCTCTGAACTGTCTTTCTATTATCGTTGTGCTTATAGTTGCGATCAGAGGGGTGTGATCTGAACTACTATCCAGGCAACTTTCAGCACTAAGGTACATGTTAGAAAGTCCTTTATACACAAAGAAGTCCAATAAGTCAGGGAGTTTATTGGGGTCTGTTGGCCAGTATGAGGGTTTACCAGTACTCAGGACAAGTAGTTTATTTTCGTCGAGGCTTTTTTTCAGTTCTCTTCCTCTGGGTAATGAGAGTCGGGAACCCCAGTAGACATTTTTGGCGTTCCAATCTCCGCCACATATGAATCTTTGGCCTAGAGTTCTGAAGAAATCTGTAAACTTATCTTCCTTTATGGTGTGCTTGGGGGGACAATATATAGCGGATAGGGTTAATGAACTCTGCTTATCCTGCACCATGACCGTGGTAGCCTGTATTTGGTCAGTTTTATACTCTTCCAGAACGTCATGTTTGATGTGTTTTTTTATTATGACTGCTGTCCCCGCATGGGCAGTTCCATCGGGATGAAATGTGGAGTACATACTATAATTTTTGAAGGTACATAAATGATTGGATGTTAGGTGTGCTTCAGAAACTAGAAGTACATCAATGTCATGTAGCGCAAGTATCTCTACGTCTTGTTTATGTTTGACCAATCCATTTATGTTCCAGGTCCCAACTCTTAGTGTGGTCATTTTATCAGACAAGTTTACTGATAATTGTTGTGAGTAAATTCATCATAGTCGACATCTGATCTAATAGTTTGTCTAGCTTTTCAGCCTGTTGTGTGAGCAATGTTTCTAGTTTGGATTTGTTATTAGTAGCTTCTGCATATGTCAGTACATTTTTGGCATTAGCATGATGTTTTGGCTGTTTATTTTCGACTTGTGGTCTATTTTATTCGATTGCAGGTGAAATTTTTATTTCTTCATGTGGTATGGTTTGGGCTGTAGGTTTATGGCCTGTTCTTCTATTTAGAATCTCCCTGTACACAGTGCATCCTTTGTAATTCGCAGGATGTGAGCCTTCGCATAAAACGCACTTTGCCGGTGTGTTTCGATCTTTTTTTGGGCACTCAGATGTTTTGTGGGCTTGCGCGCATTTTACACAGCGATAGGGCATCATGCAGTAGTTTTTCGAGTGTCCATATTGCTGACATCGTTGGCACTGTGGAATAGAGGTTTTTCTTTTAGGCTCTTCTATTGAAACCGTTTGATGGTATATTGATTTTATTGTTTTAACTGTGCCGTTATTTGGGTTGGAGACTAAGTTTACGAAAAATGTGGAAGTTGGCTTCTTTTCAGGCCCAAACTTTACATTTATAATTTCTCCGAGCACTTTGTTTTCAGTTTTTTCAATTTCCTCTATTATGGCACTGTGTGGGGTTGAGTGGTGCAGATTCTTGATTACAAATCGGTAACATCGGCATAGGGCCTTTTTCACGGACTAGAGTCATAATTTTCTTGTAAGCCTCAATGTCCAAGCTGTTAATTCTTAGTTGATTTCTGTTTACGATTTTAAAGATGAATTCTCCCTTGTTTGCAACAGTGTGTAAGAGATCTGTAAGTTTATTGACATCTTCAACACCATATAAGATAATTGGTGGAGGTTTATTAGGTCGTTTTGGTTTTGGTACGCCTTCGTCTTCCGTGAGATCTATTTGTAGGCCACTATATTTATTGGAGGTTTTGATCGCCTCTGGTGAGGGAGATTGTGTCAGCTTCCTGCGCTTATTGCTTCTGTTAGAGGGAACTCTTTGCATTTCAGGTGGACGAGATGTACTAGAAACACTAACTGATGTTTGTGTTTCTTGCTCTCTTGGTGACGAAACTATATTTTTGACCTCAAGCTGTTTTACGATTGTTGGCTCTTGCGTTTCTCTGCTAGGTGTGCTACCAAGGGAGTTGCATCTAGGTCGAGATAAGAACAAGCTAGGGTGGAAAGCTTGCTGAACATATTTCTTGCTGCCAGTAACATTCACTACCACGGAAGCCTGGTCGCCTACTTCCATGGAGTAATGTTATTAGTAATTCATTTTTATTTATTTACTTCGATGGTCCTAGTTTATCATTTATAACTTCCAGTTGCAGCTATAAATAGCTATATGTAAGCGGGCACGCCCTTTGTGCCTAGAGGCTTTTATTTAGTTAATTTATGTTTATGTTTATATTAACTACTTATTTCTGCTTGAGTAGGTACATATAGTTCTCGTTTTTTGTTTTTTTTGGTTGGTGTATTGGCGTGTGCTAGCTGACATATGGCTAATTAGATTTATGTTTTATGTTGCGTAATAATGTAAATGATTTTGCAAACTTTTGTATAGAATCAAATTTTTCTAACTGAACAGACAGCTGTGCTGCTGGGGAGTTTGTTGCGCCACTTCTTCTTCCCAGCTAAAGCACTAGGAAGTGGTGAAGGGTGGGCGTTTTGGGGGGACTGTCTTATGTAATTTTGACGTTCGAAAAGTGCTGATTCTCAGCCTAGTTTGAATAAATGACTTTTGATTTTGATTTTGAAAGCCGATTGCAGATGAAGAGAGAAAAAAAACAGTGGATGACAGACTTGAGACTTCCATTAACAATTTGAGTGACATATTGTACATTATACTCTCAACTTACTGAATGTTGGAGCTAATTTTTATATCTAACCATCTGACCCGACAGACATGGGGCCAAGTCTACTAATTTACAAACGTGTCAGTGGTCTCACAATGATGACTTTTTGACAGATTTTATATGGCATATCTGTCAAAAACTGATCATTGTGAGACCACAGACACGTTTGTAAATTAGTAGACTTGGCCACCTGGTTTTGTCCAAATTCCAATCTAATATAACTAATATTATAAACGCGAAAGTTTGTAAGTATGGATGGATGTTTGTTACTCTTTCACGTAAAAACTACTGAATGGATTTGGATGAAATTGGGCAAACAGATAGTTTATAACCTGGATTAACACATAGGATACTTTTTATCCCGATATTCCCACGGGATCGAGACTAACGCGGGTGAAACCGCGGGGCGCAGCTAGTAGTTTCATACAAAAAAAATAATTTTCGGTTTTTTTCCTAATTTGAGAATTGGGCATCATTTCCAACTTTTCTTTCTCTTATTTTCTTTTTAAAAACCTTATTCGGACTATTTAACGAACATTAAAAGTAACCAAATCGTTCCAGCCGTTCTTAAGTGATGCCGCTTACCAACAAACAGCATGTAATTATTTTTTTTTTTTTCAAAGATAAGTTTCGACAAGAAAAAAGACTCCACAGAAGGCATTTTTGTGAAAGGCAACAATATTGTAGGCAGACAACAAAACCTCATTTTTGAAACCAGAACAGACTGGTTTTCTTTATTTTGAAAGATTACATGATTTGTACAGACTTCCAAACACATTCCCTCTTGTAAAAGTTTATAATTATAGAATATTTTTTCAAAAACAAGATTCGACAAGAGTAAAGACTATCCACAGAAGGCATTTTTGTGAAAGGCAACAATATTGTAGGCAGACAACAAAATCTCATTTTTTAAACCAGCAGGCGTAGCATGAGCTCCGTTTTGTCGACGGAAGAGTAGACAAAAATGACGTTTCCTGTAGACAGTAAACAGTACGAGACGGCAGCAAAATAGAAAGAGTCAACTGCACTTTTTACGAAATTCACTCTTTTACATAATTCGACTCAGAATTCTTTGTTTTATCATAGGATTTATCGGTTGTCAGTGTGATTTTGACAGTAAGGATAGAAAACTTTCCGAAATAGTCTACATATAAAATGTCCTAGACAAAGATCGTTAGAAATGCAAGACAAAAAAGACAGATTGTAGAAAGATTTCTACAGTGGATGTCAAAAATGAAGAAACGAACTGTCACTTTGTATAGAAAAAGCTATGTCTATTCTTCGTAGAGATAGAAAACGCCATGCTACGCCTGCAGAACAGACTATGGTATTTTTTATTTTGAAAGATTACATGATTTGAACAAACTTCCAAAAACAAATTCCATCTTATTAACGTTAGTATAATTATTTAAACAAGATTCGACAAGAGTAAAGACTATCCACAGTAGGCTTTTTTGTGAAAGGCAACAATATTTTAAGGCAGACAACAAAACCTCATTTTTTAAACCAGAACAGACTCAAATCTGCCTAGCCTTTTCCCAACTATGTTGGGGTCGGATTCCAGTCTAACCGGATGCAGCTGAATACCAGTATTTTACATGGAGCGACTGCCTATCTGACCTCCACAACCCAGTAACTGGGTAATACGATACCCCTTGGTTAGACTGACTTGGTTAAACCAGAACAGACTATGTTTTTTTTATTTTTTCAAGATTACAAGATATGGACAGACTTCCAAAAACATTTTCCCGTTTATAAAAGTTGCTTCAACTAAAGTACTGATTGAAGTTTGCTTTTATCTGTCCACTTTTTGATGTTTAAATTAAACGCATCAACTCGGCAACATTTATAAAAACATTACACTATTTACACTCCTTTTTTGGGCAGTCGTGTAATAAACCATTTTGTGCGACAATACTCTCCAACTCATTGATCGAGCAACATTTAATATCAATTTTTCAAAGACAAATTTCGACAACAGACGCATTTTTGTGAAACAAAGACCAACTTACAGATATTATAATTTTTTTTTTTTTTTTAAACTTTTTTTTGGATTTTGGTTTGCTTTTGACCATTCATTTCTTGATGTTTAAACGCATCAACTCAGCAACATTTATTAAAAAAATTACACTCCTTTTTTGGGCAGGCGTGTAATAAACCATATTGTGCGACAATACTCTCAAATAATTGATCGAGCAAGTTTTTATAACCATTTTTCAAAGACAAATTTCGACAACAGACGCATTTTTGTGAAACAAAGACCAACTTACAGATATTTTGCCAAAAAAATTTTTTTTTTTAAACTTTTTTTTGGATTTTATTTTGCTTTTGACCATTCATTTCTTGATGTTTAAAAGCATCAACTCAGCAACATTTATTAAAAAAATTACACTCCTTTTTTGGGCAGGCGCGTAATAAACCATATTGTGTGACAATACTCTCAAATCATTGATCGAGCACGAATTTCAACAACATACTATCCCACAGCACGTATTTTTGTGAAACAAGACCAAATTACAGACAGATATTTTGCAAATATTTTTTTCATTTTGTTTTTAACATATTTTTCATTGTAGATCTGATTAAAGTTTGCTTTTGACCATCTATTTTTTTATGTTTTAATGCCTCAACTCGGCAACATTTACAAAAACATTACACTCCTTTTTTGGGCAGGCGTGTAATAAACCATATTGTGTGACAATACTCTCAAATCATTGATCGAGCAAGTTTTTATATCCATTTTTCAAAGACAAATTTCGACATAAGACTATCCCACAGCACGAATTTTTGTGAAACAAGACCAAATTACAGACAGATATTTTGCATTTTTTTTTCGTTTTTTTTTCATTGTAGGCACAAAATAAAATTTAAATTCAATATTTTTTTTTTTTAATTGAAGAATCTATCCAACTAAGAATTGTTTCAAACAAGAAAGTGAAAACTATCTTCATTCCAAATTCCAGACCACAAATCACCTTTTCCCAACTATTTTTAGGTTAGCTTCTAGATGACAAAATGCAGCTGAACACCGATATTTTACAAGGAGCGACACCCTATCTGACCTCCTCAACTCTGCTACTGGGTAACACAATACCCCTTGGTAAGACTTGTCAAGACTTTGTTGTTGTCAAGCTTCTGACGACCCATAATAACTGTCAAAGAATCACGAATGACAGCCGGGACCAATGGCTTGACGTGCTTTCCGAGGCATGTAGTGATCTCAATATTAGATGATCACCCATCCACGCAACGACCGCGGCAAGCGTAGCTTCGCCTTCGACAGACTCGTGCGGCTGTTATTATTTAAGATCATTGTAGTAATCTCCATATGCCTCGTACATATGTATGGCATGTTACAACAGGTTCAAATCAACAAGTATAGATAGATATGACGAAGTCAATTCATAGGAACTGGTGGTACTGCTGCAGCTTCGAAACGTAACAAATTCTTTGTTATGGATATGTAATCTTCGTTTACAGAGAATATAGTCTTCCTGTTCCTTCACTTTCAAACTTGTCCTGCAACAAACAGACAAGTAAATTTAATATCTAGGTACGTAACAACATGATCTTGGAAGAATATGAAAGAGAGAAAAGAAAATTTGTGTATTGGTATAAAGAAAGCAATAGGGAATATGCATGTGATTCAAATATGGGTCAAATATTTTTTTTAATAAACTATGTTACTTCAGAATTATGCCTCCATCAATATTTTTGAATAAAATTTCTTATTGAGCGAGAAATTAATTTTTAAAAAGTCCCAAAAACCTGTGGGTAATTCAAATACTTGAAAAGGCTAAGAGCGGATGTGACGTAACAATCCGGAATAACAATCAAAATGTCAATGTCAAGTCAATCAACAAGTGTCAAGTCAATATCAAACGCTCATAGAAAAAGACGTAGACTTGACATTTGCTTGTCTGATTTCACGGAGTGTGACGTCACCACACCCAGCGCGCCAAATGGAGGGCGTTTAAATAGCCCGGATCGGTTGGATATTTTTAAACATTTTTTTAACTACTTTAAATTGTTTTTTTGCCGTCGATTTTTTTTTAAACTATTATTTGACGATGTAAACTATGGAATAAAAATATTTAAAAAATACATGCATATTCCCTATTCATCTTGAAGGTATTCAGAACCTGAACCATGAGCAGATTAGTTGTTGGATTTGTGAGATATTTTATGGAATCGTGTCTTAGTTGGCAAGACTCATTTCGAAGCACTTACTTTAACAAAAAACTAATGCCTAAAGCTTTGTTGCCAAGAATGATTATCGGGACAGAAATTGGAGCAAATAAGTTATACTGCAGCATTGGTGAGCCTTTGTAGCCAAGAATTTAGGGTGAATTTCACCAATAAAACTGAATGCAATCATCACACGAACCATGTTTAAAAGCTGTCAGCGTCATTATTTTCTTTGGAATATTGAAACACAGCTCTTGAACTCTGTTTAGATTTGCTGATTGCGTTCAGTTTCATCGGTAGTAGTTTACAGTCCTACTGGTGTTACTGGGCAAAGGTTTAACCAAATAATTGGCTTAAAGAAGGTCAAATACCAAGATTATATCTGGAAATGATAATGAACAAATAACAGATACTGTACAACACAACTTAGATGTAGCATAAATTTGAAAATTTGCAATTTTACAGATGTATTTGTTTATATGACTTTACAAGTTACTCAGTTTGCATAAAGATCATTTTCATCTTTAGCAGTAGGTATCATTATAGGAGATTTTGAAAGCGCACTCAGTTCGGATAGTGATCAGTTTTAAGGCTCCCACTAACAAGCGCGATATCGCGGGCGCGACAAGGGTAGCGCTGCCTGTCGCGCCCGCGATATCGCGCCTGTTTGTACGAGCCTCTACCAATGTTGCCGATGCTACATCTAAGTTGTCCTATATGTAGAAAAAATTTAAGTAGGTAGGTACCTGAATCCATGCCTTAATCTTAGTGTGTCTGTCATCATAGTCTTTTCTTGTTGCAACTGCACAAGGAGTTGTGTATCTGAAATGAAAACCATAAATAAGTACATTGGTACAGAACATATGGTAGGTTTACACAAGTGTTTAACTATATTTTTGGCATAATTAAAACATCTTATTGTTTTTTTAACAAAACAGAATGAAAATCTTTTTATCTTGAACTTTATAAATGGTAGTGAATTCAAATTCGGAAAAATTATGACATCAATATGATGGCCAGCCAGCGTGTCGACATCATAACTGCAAATTGTTTTCGTTGACTCATCATTATTTTAATGTTTTAGGCCAGTGAGTCGTCTTCAAGTGAATTGCATGGTGGCACGATTTCGGAGTCAGGGATTCTGTTAGCAGACTGAATGAATGATTATGGTGGATCGAAGTAGATTGCAGATGTAGAGATAAAAATAAAAACCTTGGAAGTTCAATGAATGACATCCATTCA
Organism: Lithophane socia; assembly: GCA_947522985.1. NCBI lineage: Eukaryota > Metazoa > Arthropoda > Insecta > Lepidoptera > Noctuidae > Lithophane > Lithophane socia. Next base: position 6,561,868 of record OX383280.1, read on the forward strand.
TTTTGTAAGACACTGACTGCTAAGAACAAGTAGCTATGGTAAAGTAGCACAGAGCACTATATTATAAAGTAGTAATAAAACGAATAGAAAGAAAATACGTTAATAATGAAGCTCGAGGCAAATTAAATTGAAAACAATGCAATGATAACTAGAGCCTTGTAACCATCCATTCGTTGTATAACTTCGGTAGGCCCGAAGATGAAATGTATCTTATTACAATATTAGAAACAGAAGTATTTACTTACCTACCATTACCGGACCAAGCGTGGCGAAGTGGTGGAGAAGAAGAAAATAAACTATCTATCGTAACTGTAAATCACGGCTGTAAGTGTAAATCCAACTTTCTAATCACAGACAATCAAATCAATCAGTCACTCACAGAACAGAACAGAGTGTTTCTTATTTCATTGGTTTTATTTTAAACTCGGATACAAGTCTTTTGGCACGCCACATTTTTTATACCCGACGACATGGTGTTGACGTTGAGAAATGACCTGCGCACCATCTAGTGTCGAGTAGATTTATGATAATATTATTATAAAAATATAGGGAGTGCCTCCGCTGCCGGCCCGGCTCCCAAAAATAACGCCATTGGGAACCGGCTATGATATTACTGCCGGCAGCCGAGATTAAAAACATCGGCTACCGGCACCAGCGCCAGCTCCCATAATGGACACCGGCGGCGCGGCGCTAACTAAAATATGTTTTTCTGCATTTTCTGGTCGTTTTTGTCGTGGCGTAGGGGTAATAGTTCTAACCTAACCTAACCCTTTTGGTGATTAAAAATATTTAACCCAATCCTACTATTTTGGTTCCGGCCTTCCGGGTAGTACTTGAAGACTTAATAAATAAAACATTCCAGATTAAAATAATAAAGCTAAAGAATTGTTTTTTTTTTGTTTGAACTCACATTTACCTAGAACTGCCAGTCAGATTAAAGCTATTGAACATCACGCCACGACTCTTAGGAGCCGGGCAATACGAATCGATACGACTTAGGGGCGGGCGATGCGATGCGACGCGGTAGGTCGGTTTATTGTAGTGTCACACAATAAACCGACCAATTCCACCCGAATTAAGTTAGCACCCGCAGGCAGAAACTGGTACTCCATCCGTAACACCTTGAATCTTATCAGTGCCATCTATTGTGGAGTAGACCAACGTTTCAGTCGAAGTAAACGCGCCGTAGCTTCTGAACAGAGATTACTGACAGACCAACTTATTGACTGGGACATTGGGAGACAAGGTTTGAAACCCTATTAGCAGCTTCGTACGATGTCTTGGACGCAGTCAGATCATTGGCTACGATACCATAAAATGATTGATCTCATTTGAGTGTTCGTAAGTAAATGTCTTTGGAAATCCGCAATCATGGCCTAGTTGTAAATATGATAAATAAATAAGTATTGAACGACATTTATTATCTTTGTATTTATTTATTCAGAACAAAGGCTTTTTTTTAATTTGAATATTTATTAAAAGTCAGTCATTTATTTTAAAAACTTGTTTAGCACTGTGACCAATATTCAATCCAGGCGATTTTCAAGGATATCTTCCAAGGAGTAAGGATGGTTTTCGCTTGAGAACACGTTGGCGGTCCACTGTTCGGGTATGGGTACGTCCTCAACTATGAACACGGGTACTTCTGACTTCGATTGACTCTCCTTCACATCCTGAGCAAGAGTGTGGATCTAGAAAAAAATATTATTTTTTGTCATAATTATTTTGTTGTTTTGCCATAATTTGAATTCGCATAATGTTACTAGGCGTAATGACTATTAGCATAATAGTGTTAAGTCATAAAAAAACATTGGACTAGCGGACCCAAAGTTAAGTTGTTTTTACGTAGTTATTACAAAATTAATGTTAGGTGGTTTAGGTTAGGTTAGGTTAGAACTGTGACCCCCTACGCACGAGCCGAGCGAGCGTAGCGAGCGGTGCCGCGGCAGCGGCCGGCGAAGTGCCATAAACGACTAGAAGCTATATAAGGTGTATCTATTCATACACGAAATTTCTCAAGTGGTCATTGTACTTATTAATAAATATGTTGTAGTGTCTAATTTTGTTGGAGACAATTATTATGCGTATTTCTTATGCGTTTAAAAATTATGTTTTAAAGTCATTATGCGTAAATATATTTATGCTTTTGAATGTTATGCTTATACACTATTATGATTGGTGAAATTATGCTTAAAATAATTATGCGTTTGCTGATAGGCGAAAATAATATTATGCGTAAATATTGTTAGGATAAACAAAAGTATGCCATGTTATATAATGTCTTAAAATTTTATGCAAATGGATAGGGAACCGATCTTTTGGCACGTGAATGACATTGACACGGTGGCGTTATTAGTAACATAGACATATAGAATGGACTGAGCGTTCCGGATTCAGTTGTGCAATACAAACCGAAAAAAATATGAAAGAGACAAAGTGAATGTGCGCCTTGTCTCTTGAGTAGTACTACAAGTATTGGCCAGTATTGGTCAGATACAGCCCTGAAATTCAAAAGCCGCTTATTCATAACTGAATTTACATTTCTGCAAGCTATCAAAAACTATGAAAAAGGGGGTTAGTGGTCATCGTCGCCGCATAAGAACATCTGAGGCCTTAGTGCGAGTTTCTTTTAACTATCTTCACTTTATGCATCGACCGCGTTCGGCGCTCCGATTGGCCCTTCACCAGTGAAGGCCAGTGAAGGGCCAATCGGAGCGCCGAACGGGATCGATGCTTAAAGTGAAGATAGTTAAAAGAAACTCGCACTAAGGCCTCTGTAAAATGGGTGATAGACGTGTACGCGTACTTATGGCTCGGCGAGCTTAGTCGCCCGTGTGTCATGCTAAGTATGCGGACTTTAAAACCGCTGAGTAAGTTCGTCGGCGATCCAACAATGAAATTTTGAGCAAGCTTCACGTGTGTCACCGACGGCGAGCCGAGTAAGGTCGCGAACTTAAAAACCGCGTACTAGACTAAATAATCTGTGCTTCAAGTACGCACGTCTATTCACCCACTTAATACGAATACCAGACGCCGCATCAAAGGTGCGTGGCCATGGTCTCATGTGCCTGAACTACATCTGCACCCATACTCTTGAGACCAGAAAACTTCAACGCGTCTTGGTGGTAGGAATCTGCTACCTTGAAGACGTCTGGGCCCCTTTTCTTCCTCAGGTAGTTGAAGCAGCACGCTCGGAAGCGCCGCGTGCCGCACGCGCTCGCGCACTCGCTGCCGCACGAGTCGCACGCAGACCACACCGAGCTAACTGCAAGAATAGGATATATGAATGACTTCGTTGAGGAAAACATTACTACCATTAGAGCACGATCGGCCGCACGTCTGTGGTAACACTAAGCCTTGAGCTAGCCCAAGTACGAAGTTTCAATAGAATAAGATAGCCATCATGCTGGTTTTGTTACCACTTATGCGGCATACTGTCCTGCACAGAGCGACGCTGTTTGCCGCAAGAAATAGGTTTCTTCCGCCAAGCAAAGTTGCTGTGATGACACCGGCAGTTCGGGACTCAAACCGGTTGAGTCCCGGACTGCCGGTGTAATTGCTTAAAAATTATACCTAACAGCACACGAGTCGATCTTCAAGGTTATTGTTTTATAATGATAACTCTATACTTATTAGTTTCAATCTTTATTACGAAATCAATTACAAACCATGTACATTCGCCATGTCCGACCTGGCTGGTCCACAGATAAAAGTAATAGTGCTGCCAACAGTTATGGAACCCTTGCTGAAGTCGGATGGGTGACCATCCATTACATACCTACCGAGACTACTCCTCGGCTTGGAAAGCACGATAGCCCGTTGGTCCCGGCTGTCATTTGTAAATCAGTGACAGCCGTTACGGGTAGTCAGCAACCAGTATTTCCAAAGGGTATCGTGTTACCCAGTTACTAGGTTGTAAACTTGTGGCGGACAGATAAGCAGTCGCTCCATGTAAAATACCCCTGCATCTAGCTTCTGACGTTTTTTTATGTGCCTTGTACGTGTATGTGAAATAAGATATTTTGATTTACCTATTGATTTTGACTGACTAAAAGTTGAATTATCTTACAACGGGAAAAAGTTAGCAATGTAGCTTACCAATGAACAGCAGTGAAAGAATAGCTGCCATCTTCAGCATTTTGCAAGACTACTGATATAATATTTTCTTTTTACGGAATAGTTCTCCTACTGAAGACGGTGTCGGAATGTCGTGATAAAATTGACAACCCCGTTTTATATGAGTTGAGGTTTACTTAGCAATATAATGCGTAGGTTGCAAAACAAAGCTTTTTAAGAATGTTTGTTCATTTCATTACTAGCTTTTTCCCGCGGCTTCGCGCGTTGATGTCGGATATCGTCTCACGGGAACGTACTACCGCGATACTTAAGAAATGCTGGGTTTCCTTCACAAACTTTCTTCCTCCATAGGATTATTTTTTAACAAAAAGTACCTAGCTTATGTCCTTCCCCAAGATGCCATCTATCTCCATCCAAATTTTGTCGAAATCCGTTCAGTGGTTTAGGCTTGAAAAGGTAACATACAGACAGACAGACCTTTCGAATTTATAATATTAGTATGGAAGTATGGATTTATGGATACCTATTTTATATTTTTTCTCATTACAATTCTGCACAAATATAACAGGCTTATTTAAGTTGCTTGCTTTAAGTGGTCGCGTGCTTTAAAACGATAGTTCGATTCTCCACGTGACCACTCAGGGGTTGTAACAGAAGCCATCTTAGCGGAGGAGGAAGCGAGGGCTCCGCTTTTGCAGAGCTTAAACTTTGACCTCTGCAAAAGCGAAGGTGCAAAAATAAATTAAAGAAAAAAAAACTGGCAAAGTGTGGGTGTACTATGGTTACACCTCTGCCCAACCCGATGGGGAATAAAGGGTTATTCCATTTATCCACCCTAAGGTAGATACTCGAAAAGCTACGAATCCACCCTAGGCCTAGTTGGATGAACGGAATTTAAAGGGTTAGGGTGGATTCTCGGACATACGTTTCCGAATATCCACCTTAGGGTGGATTTTTTGGGGCGGATAAACGGAATAAGCCGAATAAAGACGGAGAATATTATAGAAAACTTTAGTGCTAAAAATCTGCGTCTAGCAACGCCTACACATAATGCTAAGTAAACTTGAACGCCTATAAGATGGGGATTGTCAACCACATCACGACATTCCGACACTGTCTTCAGTAGGAGAACTATTCCGTAGAAAATATATCAGTAATCTTACAAAATGCTGAAGATGACAGTTATTCTTTCACTTATGTTCATCGGTAAGTTTTGGTGCTAAGCTTTGCCCATTGAATTCCTATGTCTTCATTTGCACTTTAGGTAAAAATAAGTGACGAATTGAAGTGCGCACTATATTTCTGCCTCGAAGCACGCGTTGCTATGTTTCAGTTCAAATGGTAGGTATAAACGGGTGTAAAAAGACACTTAATGAAGCCGAAAGTCACTTGTTATTCCCATCATTGTGATAATTTTTTCGTTCTGGACCATACCTGGGAACCTTCTGGTTACGGAGCTGGGCAAAGTTCCAACTTTTTCAGACGTTTTTTAAAGAAAGTAAGTTTTAAATGTTACAAATTAATTACCCTCATAAACCCTGAACCGTTGCCATAAACACAATGTTTTGTGTGCGTTACGTTGCGTTGCGCACTACCGTAAACAGTGATTTTTCACACCAAAAAACAAAATTATTTGAAAAACCAAAAACCCGCCTGCAAAAACGCATAACTTAAAAGAGAAAAAAAAGCATTATAATCTGTAGAATTTTGGTATTACAGGCGGGGAACAAACCAATAACCTGAAATATGTTGTATTTTTGTTTCTTCCCCGCCTGTAATACCAAAATTCTACAGATTATAATGCTTGTTTTTCTCTTTCAAGTTATGCGTTTTTGCAGGCGGGTTTTTGGTTTTTCAAATAATTTTGTTTTATTTCAATCTTTTTTTGTTTTTAATTAAATCATATTTTTGGAATTACTTAACTACTAGCTTTTATTTGATACCAATATTGTAATTTATTTAAAAAAAAAACCTTCCTCTCCCTTTTTTTTTTGTTTGCAGATGAAATATATAAAAACCGTTTATGTGGTGTTTTACCAAAAAATTAAAGTTATAAAACTAAAACCACCGCTATTAACTATTATTATAAGTATTTATTGTACAGGGAATGTTGGAATACCAAGATGGGCACTAATGCCGCCGTTTTGTTTTTCAAAAAAATTCACAAATGTATACCAATAGGTAATGCTCCCCTGTCTTTCACTCAAGCGCCCAAGCGCCAAAAGATCCTTGTAACACTGTAACTGTTCAATGATAAATAATTTTCATTATATTTCTTTTAGATCCACTCGTTTGCTCACGATGTGAAGGAGAGTCAGCCGAATTCAGAAGTACCAGTGATCGTGGTTGAGGACACACCCATGCCCGAACAGTGGACTACCAACGTATTCTCAAGCGAAAACCATCCGTATTCCTTAGAGGATATGCTTGAAAATCACATGGATTGAATATTGATCAGAGATTCACGGTGTAAAATTCTAAAATAAATATGACTGACTTTTATTGGATTTTATATTTCTTACTCTCTAAACTCTCTATATCTCTCTTTATTATATTTCTTACTCTCTAGCTATTTTTAGGAGTTTATTTAACTGATGTGAAAAAAAAAATATCACAATGTTTGTTTCTATTTAGATCATTGTATTGTACTCAATTGCCAAGCTTGTTGATTGATCTATTAATAGGTAATAAAAGTGGTATCGATCAAAGGAAAAATAATTTTCATTTTTATACAATATGCAAGGGTAAACACCATTGTCACTCAAATCATGGGTAGTTGACTTAAATATAAAAATAAATGACCCAGTAACCACCAAAAAAAAACCTTATTTTCATTAAAAGATTTTAAAAAGTAAATATCCGTCACTGTCCCGATACTCATGGATACGCGTTCGAGAGAGCTGCAAAACAGCTGACGGCCGGTCATGTAACGTCTCGCGCGCCCCGCCCGCCCCCGCCAACCTCCGGCCGCCGTGTTGAGACGCAAGTTCGTTGCCCTTGCGTGTAGGGTGAAACCAAACCACTTGTTTCAAGGGTAACGGTGTTTACAATTACACCCTGTATACTGTATCCGCCCCATATAAAAACAGGGGCTGATTTAAAAAAAAATCTTTAAACAAATGTTTAAAGATATTTTTTATTATTGATTAACTCAAAAGTTGGTATACCTACTCGTACCTATAGCAACTTTTGAGTTAATCAATGCACGCAGTGAAATTCTCCCCTAAAAACTGAGTAATACTCATACCGTATCGGGACGCGTCATTTCAGAGTGGACAAGGTACGAGTATACCTACACTGAAATGAAATGAAATTTTTTATTCTCCGTCACATCATATTAAACAATATTAAAAACTAGCTTCCGCCCGCGGCTTCGTCGATAAAAAGTACCCTATGTCCTTCCCCGGGATGCCATCTATCTCCTTACCAAAATTTTTCAAAATCCGTTCAGTCGTTTAGGCGTGAAAAGGTAACATACAGACAGACAGACAGAGTTACTTTCGAATTTATAATATTAGTATGGATAAGCTAGATGAGGTCGGCGTTTCCTGTCTGACTACTCTGAGAAGAAAGGCCGAAACAAACTCAGAGGTCGTAGTCTCTTTTAATGTCCAGACATAATCTTGGTCAAGCCATATGAGGAACATGTAGATTAGCGTCTGAAATGGTCTTTTGAGGAAAGAACCACAACGATTTGAGTGGACCTGTCCAGTCAGTGCAAGCATTTGTCAGTAATAGTTGAGCTCAACTCACGTACACTCTGCCTAACCCTTCGGGGAGACAAGACGTGATGTTATCCCATCATGTGTCAATCGGGCTTTTAAATACCAATAACAATTAAAATTCTTTTGTGTCTCTTAATGACAGTTGAAGGTTTAAGTCATGTTAGTATGATAAAATCAATCAATCAATCAACTCAGCCTATCGCAGTCCACTGCTGGACATAACTGGACCAGGCTGCGCCACAACACCCTGTCCTCCGCTTTCCGGATCCAGTCTGTCCCAGTTACCCTACCTCATATTGTTTAGCATTTTTTTTTTTTTAATTACCATTATTTTCACCGTAAAAAGCAATTACCTAAACTTTTCGACGCTCTAGAGCCGCTAGCGCCCCACTCCGTCTCGTTCTCACTCAGGTCGGTATGGTGCGAGCAGGATAAAATCTGAGGTAGGGTGTGCCCTTAATGCCATAGGCAATGTTAATCCGGCCGCGAGCGCGACCCCTCCCTCATTCAGTCAGCTGTTTCGCTAGCGAACACGGTGTCGGATAGAAACTTTTTCAAATCTTTTAATGAAAATACGTATTTATTTTGTAGTTTTCGGTCATTTATTTTTATATTTAAGTCAAATACTCATGGTTTGAGTGTACCCTTACACCCTGTATACAGTGAGCATTGTGTGTTATGCGAGATTTCTGCATCTGATAGATTATTTAAAAAGTGAATTTGCAATACCACCACACACAGGTGCAAAGTGACATTTGGAAAATATCTTAAGATCCGTATCCGCATCCGCGGATGTGAGCCTTCAAATATCCACATCCGCGGATGTGAAAAAGCTGGCATCCGCAACATCTCTGCAATGGACTTGTAACTTTTGTTATGTGGGTACTGGGTAGCTGTACTACGTCTGCCAACCTTGCGGGAATCTAGGTGTGATGTATGTAGATAAAATGAAACAACCAGACCTGGATAATAATATTATATATTCATATCTACATTTTATTTATTGTGTTGGATTTTATGTCTATTTATCCAGCCATTTATAGACATAAAATCTATGACAAACAGGAATTGCCCAGTACTTTTGTAGAAGGAGCTATATGTTCAGGGTGGTCGATTTTCTTCATAATACTTCAAACTATTAACTATTTAGTCTAAAAAAATATCATCAATTTTCCAAAAACAAAACTGAAACGCTTTCATTTTCAACAACAGCTAGTTTTTTGGAACGAAGATCCTTCATCATCTGCCTGCCTTTGCACAACTATGTTGGGGTCGGCTTCCAGTCTAACTCGATGCAGCTGAATAACAGTATTTTACATGGAGCGACTGCCTATCTGACCTCCACAACCCAGTAACTGGGTGATACGATACCCCTTGGTAAGACTGGTTGTCAAACTTTCGGGCTTCTGACGACCCGTAACGACTGTCAAAGATCCACGAATGACAGCCGAGACCAACGGCTTAACGTGCTTTCCAAGGCACGGAGGAGTCTCGGTATGTAAAGATGGTCCCCATCCACAGACCAACCCCGGTAAGCGTAGCTTAACCTGATGGATCGACCCGTGCGGCTGTTATTACTTAGCCACGAGCTCCTCCTCCGAGATCCTTATCGCACTATATTTTTTTCCTATACTTTCTTGTAACATTTTGATGATGATATGCATAATACTGCGAAGCTTTACGCGGACAAAGTCACGGGGAGAAGCTAGTTTATAATAAGTTAACGGGTGTAAAAAGATGCTTAACGAAGCCGAAAGTCAATTGTTATTCCCGTCATTGTGATATTTTTTTTGCTCTGGACCATACCTGGGAACCCTCTGGTTACAGAGATAAAAGGGCAAAGTTCCAAACTTTTTCAGCCATTTTATAAGAAAACTAATTTTTAAATGTTATGACATAATTTTAAAATACCCCACGTACCCTGAACCGTTGCATGCAGTCATAAACACAATGTGTTGCGGGCGTTACGTTGCACAATAACGTAAACAGCGGTTTTTCACAACGAAAATTAAAGTCGTTTCCCAGCTAATTATTATTTGCAAATGTACAGAATGCGTAGTTGACGGCTATGTGATGGGTCTTTTAACACCCTGTAGATGTAACGTTACTTCGATAAAACTGCCCTAAAAATATTACACCCAAAACCGTTACACCATGTATATTAATAAATCAATTAATATTAGGTACTTATATTAACAATGATACTTTAATTAAATATATTTTGTTTTTACATTTTAAATTGACAGGGGCTTGGAAATACAATCATACATTTTACAAAGGTTTTAACAACAATTTTATTTTTGAGAAAAGTGATAGGTAATTAATTTTATTAAAAAATTGGTTACAATCAGAGTAGTAAAGTAAGCGTCTCATACGAATGAGAACATTATTCGTAAAGCATTAATGTTTATATTCAAATGAAACGCTTGCTCACATTTGCATAATCGAAAATAAACATTAGTAACTTACTTGGTAAAGTCAATGTACAAAATGTAAATCTTGCCCTAAGTTTTAAGTTTCATTTTTTTTGTGAGAAGGTCATTTACATGATTAAAATAGAATATTTTATTTTATATATTTTAAAAAATTATTATGTATCAGTCAATTCAATAATTTAAAATGTATGAAAGTATTTTCAAACGGTATTGCAGGTAACAAATTAAGTTTAAGCGTCGTACATTCGGTTTTCAACCATATCCTCTAGAGAATACGGGTGGTTTTCGTTGGATAGCATGTTGGAGATCCACTGTTCTGGCATTGGGATGTTTTCGACGACAAACATTGGCAGTTTTCCTTTTTGTTGGGTATCTTTTACATCCTCGTTTGGTGACAGGAACTGTAAAATATAAACTTATTAATATATTATTAATAAAAAATAAAAAATTGCACCCTTCATTGTCCTTTTTTTTATTTAAATACAGTCTAATCATAATTTACTATTTAGGGGTATGAGGAACAGGGTGTAAAGTTCACTCATCCACCTTCGAAAAGGGAGGATCCTCCGACCAGACGGGTGTTGTGTCGGGCGGGCAACTATGCCCAACGACTGATGTTGGATTCTTGTATATTATTATGTCCTTCGCGCGGTAAACTCTAATTGCGCGATGCAGGATTTATGTGACGTCAGGATTTTTGTGTGACGTCAGGTCTTTGATGCGTAGTTCGCATGTGGCGATGTAGATACCGCCACAACTATATACTACTTAAAATCATAGACAGAATTACAAAAAAAACTAGATGGCGCTATTTCCTTGCAGACTGATCCCTGAGAAGAAATGCCGAAACAAACTCAGAAGTCATATCTGACAAAGTCCTTCAGTTTATAGGTATTAATATAGGGTCCCAAAACATGCATTGCCCAAGCGACCTCTGCGCTGCCACTGACGGCGCCGTGAAAGTGGTGAAGTTTTGGGCCAACTGGATTTGAAATACAGTCGTGTCACACGAAGATGGAGAAGATAATACGGTCCAGCTGAGTACAATCAATCTGCCTAGCCTTTTTCCAACTATGTTGGGGACGGCTTCCAGTCTATTCGGATGCAGCTGAATACCAGTATTTTACATGGAGCGACTGCCTATCTGGCGGCCTAAACCGGCCACATTAGCAATTCCTCTAAAAGCAGTTCATTTCCTGAACCCCAGCTGTCATTAGCAATTCCTCTAATTTGACATAAAAGCAATACGATACGAATTACGAATCTCCTTATAAAACTGTTAAACATAAGCAATAATTCGTACACGCAGATCATATTATGAATTGTCAGTTTGTGACATTTTACGATGATTCATAATATTTTCATATAATGATTCTGCTAAAGTGACCGTTTTAAATTCCCTGACCTCCACAAGCCAATGTGGGGTAATATACCCCTTGGTAAGACTGGTTGTCTGACTTTCGGGCTTCTGACGACCCGTGACGACTGTCAAAGATCCACGAATGACAGCCGGGACCAACGGCTTAACGTGCTTTCCGAGGCACGGAGCAGTCTCGATATGTAAAGATGGTCAGTCATCTACGGACCAACCCCAGCAAGCGTAGCTTAACCTCATGGATCGACCCGTGCGGCTGTTATTACTTAGCCACGAGCTCCTCCCGCTGAGTACGAAGTCCTAAAAATACCTTATTACATCGAGATATAAGTACTAACGTACTAGAGAAGACACCGTAAATTCCTACTTTGTCTCGTTCAACTGCGGCGATCGCGCCGCAGTTTGTCGAAGAAAACGCGTAAGTGCCGTGATTTACATGGCGCTTAAGACCTTTTTGCCGAGAATAAATACACTTCCGCAGCAAATCTAGCACTGTGGTAAATTAGGTACGGTTTAGACGAATTGTTATTATTTTAGCGCTGCAGCGAACTAAAGATTCAATACGAAGAATAGGACAATTCAGTTATTTGACGTAGCTTCTCTAGTACGTTAGTACTTATATCTCGATGCCTTATTACCTTGAGAGTGTCAGGTCCCCTTTTCTTTCTAAGGTAGTTGAAACAGCAAGACCTAAAGTGTCGTGTGCCGCACGCGGACGCACATTCACTGCCGCAAGAGTCGCAGGAGAGACTGGCAGCCCACAGTGTGCTTCCTGCAGGAAAACAAATAACATAATTATCATTACATCACGCATGTATTCCCCGAAAGGTTAGGCAGAGGTTATACCAGCCACGAACAAAAATATTGGGTCCTACCTACGAAATAGGCGTTTTTTTCTCACAAATAGAGAACCTCGTCACTTCTATGATTTAAAATATTCATCAATTTCTTGGTATTATATCGAATAATGACCATCATAGACAACTACCAATAGTAAAAAAACCTTATTACTTATAGTTTTCTAAACATAAAAAATACCTTAAAAATAAAACTCCTCATTTTGTTAGCAGAAATGACCACAATTTTTTTTAACTTAGCCAAAAATTATTTTTGACGCTTAATCTAAGTGGCATTCGAGTGTCCGTATGGATTGAGGAGCCATATCTCATATTTAAACGCGGGCACTGCCAATATTTAGTAGTAAATTATCCAAATTTGTAGCCACAATCCTGGAATTTGTAGTAAAACCCTTAAAAAGTTACGGGGCATTTAAGGTGGCTCCTCAATCCAGACGTTTGGAATGTTTATTTTGTTAATATCTTTTGAAATACTGAATGTGTAAGATGTTGGAGTACGCCAATATTTAGTAGAAATGTCTACTAAATATTGATGCTATCGTTATCCGATTTGATCAACTCACACTATGACATTACTTTGCTAAGCGTCGCAAACGAATGTGAACATTATTCGTACAAGATTAATGTTCATATTCGAATGAAACGCTTTAAACACAATCTAGCGATCAAGCGATCTGCTCTTAGATACTATACATTAAGTTTGCATCTAATTGACTAACATAAATAATCTAAGTACACATATAACGGTAATTTACCTACCTAATTATTTTTTTTGACTATCACACATAAAATGAAAACTGTTTACAAAAGAAAACAACTGACTTGCAGAAAACACTACAAAGTAATAAATAACTACATCAAATTTCGGAAGCCGGTGTTTTGAATTTTCGTTTTTTGTTACCGAATTCCAAAATTAAAGGTATGTCATGTGTCATCATAAAATGAACAGCGTATACGAACTTGAACATAACATTTACTTATTTATTACATAACATAAAATATAAAATTTTAACACTCGTTCCTACAAACACTTATTAGTTACTTCGAGTGAAAGATGCCGAAAATAAACAAAAAGTGAAGTGCATTTAAAATACACAAATATTAATTAACTACGGACACCTTTTTCAACCCTTTGGTCTCGTTTAAGGTGAAGAACTTGCGCGTTGGTTATGGCGGGCGCGGAGTACCAAACAAATGAAACTGCTGTTTGTGTCCATAGGGACTATTATAGTAAAATACAATCGACGCAGATATATTCAAAATCAAAATCAAAAGTCATTTATTCAAACTAGGCTGAGAATCAGCACTTTTCGAAAGTCAAAATTACATAAGACAGTCTCCCAAAACGCCCACCCTTCACCACTTCTTAGTGCTTTAGCTGGGAAGAAGAAGTGGCGCAACAAACTCCCCAGCAGCACAGCTGTCTGTTCAGTTAGAAAAATTTGATTCTATACAAAAGTTTGCAAAATCATTTACATTACGCAACATAAAACATAAATCTAATTATTAGCCATATGTCAGCTAGCACACGCCAATATACCAACCAAAAAAAAAGAAAAAAAAACGAGAACTATATGTACTCAAGCAGAAATAAGTAGTAAATGTAAACATAAACATAAATTAACTCCAGGCACAAAGGGCGTGCCCGCTTACATATAGCTATTTATAGCTGCAACTGGAAGTTAATATAAAAATGAATTACTAATAACATTAACAAAACCGAGATTTTTTATTTAGTAACCTATTCCGCTTGACTATTCTTCAAGAGTCATAAATACCCTTTAAGAAATTTAATTTCTTTTGATTTCTTACAGGGTTTTTATGACTCTTGAAGAATAGTTAAGCGGAATAGGTTACTAAATATATCTGCGTCTATTGTAGTTTATAATGGATTTCCGCAAAGTCTCGCCTGAATCAATTGACTATTATAGTGCCAGGGACATATATCCGTGTGCCAGGGCAGACAAAGCGGCAACGAGCAACTGAAGGACAGATACACACTTACACATACTTAGGTACAGAATACTGAATTATAAACTATTTGATAATCTTCCTTAGAAGCTTTTCTGTTCCTAGGCGACGAAGCGCGCAGGATTTGGAACGCACATATGTGAACGCCATTGTCAACTCTATTTAAGTTTCATTGTCAATCAGTATATCTGAAAACTGCTTGAACATCTTGCTGCTTCGTCTGTGCTAACCCTAGCCAGGGGACGGACGGGGCACCATACATTACAAAATAATTAAATACACGAACACGCATCTTGCAAGCTCGAGCATGGTCGAGCATCATACGTGTATTTAATTTTGCAATGTATGTAATTGTCATAAGATCAATTTTTCAGTAGTCTCAGAAAATGCTCTGCTCTACTCTAATCTTGGTGTGCGCTGACACTTACACTGTGGAAACACTTCTACAACGCTACAAGGTTCTTTTGGCAACGTGGCTAAAACCAACGCTGTGCCGCCATCTTGTTTTGTCAAAACAATTTCTGTTACAATTTCACAAAGGTTTACTAACACGCCCCCCTGTCTATGTCATTCAGGCGCCAGCAATCTATCCTTGCCCGCTACATGCACTATTATGGTCACCTAGTCGCTCCCGCCACCGCCCTGTCACCCCTCGTTCACTCAGGACGAGGCCTTACTTACACCTATACTACACAGGGATACCATGGTCGCGCAAGCATGGTTGTGCTGTCAACAAAATATATGGTGGGGTGTGCAACCATCGGAAGCCTGGTGAGATACCCAGCTGTGTGGTCTGTTTCAAAAGTAGGAGATGAAAGTGTAAACAAAACTTGTTCAGTATTTAGAAGGTTTCAACTTATTATCTCAACAATTCTTCCAATAATTATTGTTTGGATAAAAAAAAAATGTAGGTATCTAATTCTCCCTAACCAAATCATCGACGAAAACTGAGTTCATAAAATTAACCTCAACTTTTAAATTCATCTGAAAACATCTGATTTTAAATTAGAATTACGGGTTCAAGTATTAAAATAATCGAACCCATCAAAAACAACATGTAAAAAAATACAAGTCTTGCAATCGCAACGCAGTTTTACCGCAAAAAGATGTGAGATTTAATTTAAAACCAAGTCTGTTCATTTATTCAGCACCTATCTATTTGTCATCTTTATTTATTTTAATAAATATAATTACTTGGCCTTAGAGTTTTGATGATCAGTGAGTCAGTCAGTTAGTTCAATCAATCAATAGTTCTTAAACTATACAATGTGGAGACGACAATACAACAATAAATTAAAACACTGGCAATACTAATGCATAAGAGTATTTTGGAACTATCAAATAAATCCTAACATCGAAATTACTATGGGGTTTGCCGATCTTTGACTAGCTAGTTTTCTTAACTAAACTATTGGATATATATGATTGATTTTTTGTATGTAGACCGAGAACGTCCTTAGATATACGGAGTTTTATTTTTTGTCGTATTGTCGTCTCCACCTTGTATATTCAAATTGAATGTAATTTGGGAATATACCTAGTTATACTAAGTTCTCTTAGATACTGAAAATTCAGGCTTCTAGCTTTATGAGCAACGAATTTACAGGGGGTCGAAAATGTCCTGAATGGCTTCGAGAAAAGATGGTACGGCTGTCCCTTTGTTTGTTTGTTTTGCTCGACTTGGCGGGACACTGCCGTGCCCCCAGATCTAAGCACTCAGTTTATAAGTGGTACTACAAACCGATGGCATTCATAATACGTTTTCTGATTCATTTGTTTACATTTTCATCGGATGATTTTGGAACAAACTATATTATTTATACAATTTTTTGTTAGCTCAACCATGGTTGTGCCACCATGGTACAGTTCGATTTAAACTTAATAGCGGCTCGAAAATTAGCAACTCGCTGCGCAGTACCCCACCCCTCATCCCCGCTGACACATGAAATTGTTACTGCGCAGCGACTCGCCTCATGTTCCGAGCCGCCATTAAGTTTGAATCAAACTGTATATTGCAACATAATATTGCCTTTAGCATCTTACTTCCAACTAACCTGAAGAAAAGTCAGCTGATGCGGTAGCTTCCTTTTTATGTCGCTTAGAATCTGCCTGCGACCATGTCGCTGACAAATTAAAGTCATATTAGTTCCATAGATATGATACATAACATAACAAATAACCCCCTAAAAGAGCTGATACGTGCGAGCAAGTACGCGTACTTATGGCTCGACGAGCTTACTCGCCTTTGTGTCATGCTAAGTACGCGGACCTTAAAACCGCCGAGTAAGTTCGTCGGCGATACAACAAGGTTTGAAATTCACCGACGGCGAGCCGAGTAAGGTCGCGAACTTAAAAACCGCGTACTTTAAGTACGCACGTCTATCACCCACTTAAAGTGTTGGCAGAGGTACCTAGTAGGTACCCACAGATCTACACAGATCTACAGATCTACAGATCCACAGGATCATAGATAACCACAATTCTTCTACATACCTACTATAGGCTTTGGACTGGGCAACTGGATTCATATTTCTGACTGACCGACTCCTTTAACTATTCAAAAGTGCCTCTGTTAATGGTTTAATCGAAATAAATGCTTTGAGTTTGATGAAGTAGCGCTCGCCGCACCGGCACCGGTCGCTTCACTCGCTCGGCTCGCGCGCGTTTGGTCACAGTTCTAACCTAACCTATTTCACTAAGTTCAAAATGACGAATCATACAATCAGCCGTAAATTGTCTAATTATCTAGTCATTCAATTAATTTTAAGCTAAGCACATAATATTATCCTCTCAAGCGTGAGCTGGACTGGAACCCATTATTTTTATAGTTCATTCAATTAATTTTAAAGCTAAACATTTAAAAAGTGTGAAACATTATTTTTAAAGTGCGTTTGTATATATTCCTCTTTCTATATTACATTGTCATTTATATCAATGATGAGAAATATATTATAGTGTAATTTTCCCCAAGACTGAAATAATTAGAATAAGAATAATTTATTTATTTCCTGAAAATACAGGTTTTACCCGATGTAAAAACTGTTGGTTTATGCACAATTCATATTTTGCCTGTTTAGGGCATGCAAATTAGTTCTACATTTAACAATTAAATTAATAATTAGTTTTAAATATAACAAAAAAAAAAAACTTACCAATAAGCAGTAGGGAAACGATTGCAGTAATCTTCAACATTTTTTAAAAAGTTTACTTTATTTTCTTGATACTAGATGGCGCTGTCACCAAAGCAGATACCAGAATGCCGTAGTTCCGATGCTACCCCTTTTTATATGAGCTTAAGTTTACCGAAGTCGTTAAAATGCGTTGGCGTTTCGTGATAAAAATACAAGATTTTATTTCTGTTCATTTCTTTTTTAATTTATTCTTGTATTTGATAAGTAATTTACCATTTCAGGCGGCCTTTGCTTAACTTGGTTCGAATGTCGTATACTCGTATGAATAACTTTAAAAAACCCGAGAGGAGTCGGTTGGCAGTTGGAACTTGGAACGCTTTCGCTGTATATTATGTACTAGCTATCGCCAGCAGCTTCGCCAGTGTGATATCTTTATACATTACAATAATATCCTATGTTACTCAGTGATAATATAACACTACTAGCAGCGCCCCACGGTTTCACCCGCATAAGTCCTGATCCCGTGGGAATATCGCGATAAAAAGTATCCTATGTGTTAATCCAGGTTATAAACTATCTGTGTGCCAAATTTCATCCAAATCCGTTCTCTAGTTTTTGCGTGAAAGAGTAACAAACATCCATCCATCCATCCTCACAAACTTTCGCGTTTATAATATTAGTAGGACGTAGGATATTGGGTGAAAGAATTTTTTTAATTCGGTTCAGTAGTTTTTACCGACTTCAAAAAAGGAGGGGGTACTACGTTCGGATGATTGTTTTTTTTTTTTTTATGTATGTTCACCGATTACTCCTCCGTTTGTGAACCGATTTTAAAAATTCTTTTTTAGTTCGAAGGGTATACTCCCGAGATGGTCCCATATAAATTTTATTAAGTTTGCTTGCGTAGTTTTTGAGCTAGCTTCAATATTACGTATTTTTCCCACAGTCTATGTTGACAATATAATTATTAGACTCCTTCACTGTTATTTACATAGGAGGTAGTAACTTGTGTGGGGTAGGTACCACCACTAAAAAGTAAAAAATAAAAACTTTTTACAAAAAAAAACAACCGACTTCAAAAAAACACAAAAAAAGTGAAAAATAACTTTAATTTCGGAAGTCGGTGGCAAAAAACGAAAATTAAAAAGCAAAGACACCGACTTCCGAAATTAAAGTTATTTTTCACTTTTTTAGTGTTTTTTTGAAGTCGGTTGTTTTTTTTTTGTAAAAACTTTTTATTCTGTATATTAACATCACGCCTTGTTTCCCGACAGGTTAGGCAGAGGTGTACCTATAGTACACACACATTTCGCCAGTAATTTTTAAGTCCCATGTAATAGGGGGCGAGCCTATTGCCATCAACCGGGCACAAATCCAGACTCCGGGCTGCTACTGAGAAAATCCAGATAGAAAAACCCAATAACACTTTGCACGACCCGGGAATCGAACCCAGGACCTCATGCACAGCAGTAGCGCTTGCGACCACAAGACCAACGGGGCACTCCAAACTCTGCAGGCGTAGCATGAGCATCGTTTTGTCGACGGAAGAGTAGACAAAACTGACGTTTCCTGTAGACAGTAGACAGTATGAGACGGCAGCAAAGTAGAAAGAGTCAACTGCACTTTTTACGAAATTCACTCTTTTACATAATTCGACTCAGTTGATTTTGACAGTAAGGATATATATCTTCCGAAATAGTCTACCTACAAAAAGACCTACACCTAGAGACAAAGATTGTTAGAAATGAAAGACAAAATAACAGATTGTAGAAAGATTTCTACGGTGGATGTCAAAAATGAAGAAAGGAACTGTCATTTTGTATAGAAAAAGCTATGTCTATTCTTCGTAGAGATAGAAAGCTCTATGCTACTCCTGCTGGAGTCTCTGGAATCCAGAGACCAGTGAGTTTATTTATTACAAAAAAAAATCTTTTTTCTTTATAATATTAGTGTATGCATTATGTATTACATAACAAACACAATTAAATAAATTAACAACGTTTGAGAGCAACCAAAAGTGTAAAAAAAATATCGTGACGGCAAAATGTTACACTTTTTACCCGACTACGGCGAAGCAAAAAGGAGGGTTATGACTTTTACTGGTATGTATGGATCTTCTGTCTAGCTTAGCTAAACTTGGCGAAAAGCAACTTTGTCCCAAAAATATTTAAGTAACTAATTCAGTCAGCAACAAAAGTTCCTTTTCACTTTGATCATCTATTACATATTATAAAGAGGAAAGATTTGATTGTTTGTTTGTTTGCATTGAATAGGCTCCGAAACTATTGAACCGATTTGTAAAATTCTTTCACCATTAGAAAGCTACATTCACCCTGAGTAACATAGGCTATAATTTATAAAGATTACACGCGGGCGAAGCCGCTGGCGGCAGCTAGTATGAAATATGATCAAAATTATTGGCTCAAATTCAATCGTTACTTACTACTTTTTAGCTTTTCATATAGAAACAGCTAATGTATTTTTTTTATTTCTGTGCCGATTTTAATCAGGCACCGGCCGGATACTCGTTGAAAGGGTTTTTGAAGGGGTTTTTTTAAGCGCTTCAAAAAAAAACCTTATGATACATGTTACACCTTCGAACGGGTGTAGTTAACCTGTTACGAACGGGTTACCCTTTCAACACCCTGTAACACTGTAACAGGGTAAGCCATTCCAACTCAAGACATTGTAATATGCACTGTTTACAATCGATATTAGTTTGAAAATTGCATAACCACGACCGCACCGTACCGCGCTCGGCGGTCCGCCAATCTTGCGTGTACCGACTTGCCGAGCGACTTGTAAATCCCCCTACCTACATGCAGCTCAAGTTTATTAGGTAATCCAGGGTAACACGAAAAAAAGCTTTTCGAGAAGGTAACCTCTTCAAAGGCTTAAGTCATTGAAGGGGTTAACCTCTTCACGTGGTTACCTTAATAAAGGTGTTAACCATTTCGCTGGGTTTCGAGGATGTAACTCGAACAAAAGGTAACACTGCGATATGAGTTACCCCATGTACGGGTTACCCTGTCCAAAGGCTTAACTCTTAAACGGGGTTGTCCGGTCCCTGATTTTAATTAAATATTTTGCTCAATATTTGAGATTTTAAAAACTGAAGTGTCGACGAGTCGACTTTTACCGCTGACTGTATAGAAGATTCCATAACACCTAATAAGGTTTTAGCAAAAATATTAACTCTTTTCCAGTCTCGCTGAGCTGTGGTCGAGCAAAAACAAGTGATTGGGAATCTACAAGCATCCTGTTTACCATATTTATAGGAAAACTTTAAATTAATTTTACACTTTGTAAATTGAGAAGGTTATATTTACTTCGGATTAATAAAATTGCTTCTTTTTTAGAACAAAAAGTAAATGAAATGAAATGAAATTGTTTATTCTGTAAATAGGATATTGGAATCACTTTTACACGTCATATTTACTTTGGCATCCGGTAGGACTGGAAGCCGACCCCAACTTGGTTGGGAAAAGGCTAGGTAGATGAGAAAAGCCAATGACTGTAAGGTGCCTGTTCTTTTAACCGACTTCTTCAAAAAGGAGGAGGTTCTCAATTCGTCTGTATATTTTTTTTTTTTTTTATGTGTATGTTACGCGATTACTCCGCCAATTATGAATCGATTTTGATGATTCTTTTTTTGTTTGGAAGGTCATGCTTCAGAGGTGGTCCCATATAAATTGTATTAATTTTGCTTGCGTAGTTTTTGAGTTAGCTTCAATAATTACGTATTTTTCCCACTTTGCGTATGTAGACGATATCTTAGTCTTCATTTACATAGCAGATAACGGTACATGAATTTGTGTGGGGTAGGTACCACAACTAAAAAGTGAAAAATAAAAACTTTTTACAAAAAAAAAAACAACCGACTTTACAAAAAAAACACTAAAAAAGTGAAAAATAACTTTAATTTCGGAAGTCGGTGTCTGCTTTTCAATTTTCGTTTTTTGCCAACGACTTCGGAAATTAAAGTTATTTTTCACTTTTTTTAAGTAAAGTCGGTTGTTTTTTTTTTTGTAAAAAGTTTTTATTTTGCAAAGGAGTTTATATCATCGTGTGTACTTACTACTTATGTAGAAGGCTTTCTGCCTACCCAATGGCGTCGCAAAACACTCCATAGTATGCAAATAGAGTGTAAAAGCTACCCACATACAAACTGTAGGGTTATCTGTGGTAACACACATTCCCTCTTTGTTCTTCAAAGATATCCGATGTCATATATTGTTCCATGATTGTTTTTGCTCCGGAATAGGTATTAAAAAGGCCGGACCAAGTGCGAGTCGGACTCGCGCACGAAGGGTTCCGTACCATCCTTACTAATATTATAAATGCGAAAGTAGCTCTGTCTGTCTGTCTGACGCGCTTTCACGCTAAAACTACAGAACCGTGGTACACAGATAGTCTAGAGCCTAAGGACATAGGCTACTTTTTATCGACATACCACGCGGGCGAAGCCGCAGGCGGACGCTAGTTATCTATATAAACGGCAAAAAAATCACGTTTGTTGTATGGGAGCCCCCTTAAATATTTATTTTATTGTTTTTTATTTTTTTCTGTATTTGTTGTTATAGCGGCGAGTTGAGGAGCTCGTGGCTAAGTAATAACAGCCGCTCGGGTCGATCCATCGGGTTAAGCTACGCTTGCCGGCGTTGGTCCGTGGATGGGTGACCATTTTCACATATCGAGACTCCTCCGTGCCTCGGAAAGCACGTTAAGCCGTTGGTCCCGGCTGTCATTTGTGGATCTTTGACAGTCGTTACGAGTTATCAGAAGCACGAAAGTCTGACAACCAGTCTAACCAAGGGGTATCGTATTACCCAGTTACTGGGTTGTGGAGGTCAGATAGGCAGTCGCTCCATGTAAAATACTGGTATTCAGCTGCATCCGGTTAGACTGGAAGCCGACCCCAACATAGTTGGGAAAAGGCTAGGCAGATTGCAGATTGATTTGTTGTTATAGCGGCAACAGAAATACATCATCTGTGAAAATTTCAATTGTCTAACTATCACGGTTCATAAGATACAGCCTGGTGACAGACGGACAGACAGACAGACGGACGGACAGCGGAGTCTTAGTAATAGGGTCCCGTTTTACCCTTTGGGTACGGAACCCTAAAAATGTGTGGAAATCGGTTGTCATGGCATGTGATGCGGGGGAATGAGGATATTGTCGTCAGGAAAGTTTTGTGTAAAAAAGTGGCTGACTATACGAGTAAGGGAGGACCAAAGAAACGATGGATGGACTGTGTGAAAGATGATTATATAAGTCCGAAATCACCAATCAAGGCGGATTGGTGATCAAGCGTGGTGATCCAAGCTCGTGCCTTCTCTGTATACATTAATAACAATATACATTATACTACATTAATAACAATAAACAATTTTTAAGCTAGTAAAGAAATATGCAATAATAAAAATATATTAAATAATTCATAAATAAATGAAAGGGCTTAATGAGCACATTTCAAAAAAATATATATATTATAACCCCAAAAGAATTAAAACAAAATCAAGTAATAAAAACTAAAACCCAACTACGACTTAAAAGGTATAAACAAGACACCACAGACAGACAAATAAAAAATCCGGAGTCACGTGTTAGGGCATAAATCTAACAGATTACGTGTGTCTGTGGTGTCTTGTTTATACCTTTTTAGTCGTAGGTGGGTTTTAGTTTTTATTACTTGATTTTTTTTTAAAAGGACAGGGTCCGTAATTGTTTCTATTATTTTTTATTTACCACCTAATTTGTACATTATGGATTGTAATAAACGATTTGATTTGATTTGTATGAGAAGAGGCATTTGCCCAGCAGTGGTACAATAATAAGTTGATATAATTTTTTCATTTATTTCATTTAAATGGTGCGGTAAAATATTTATTGTTTTTCGTAGCTCATTCGTAGCAATAGCTACGCAATACCTCGTAGTATTTTCCGTAGCGACAGCTACAAAATACTTCGTAGCATTATCCGTAGCAACAGCTACACAATACTTCGTAGCATTATACGTAGCAAACGCAATCCTCGTAGAACTTTCGTAGCAACACAGCTACGCAATACCTCATAGCATTTTCCGTAGCAGTAGCTACGTAAATCCTCGCAGCGTTTCGTAGCAACAGCTACGTAAAGTTCGATCTAATATTTTATGAATAATATTTTATGTAGGTTTTTATTTTATTGTTTTATTTAGATTATTCTCTATTTTTACCCGACTACGGCGAAGAAAAGAGGAGGGTTATGATTTTGACCGGTATGTATGTATGTACATCTGTTCCCTCCTATCTTCTAAACCCCTCATCACAATTTGACAAATGAGGTATCGTTGGAAGCGTTTTGTTCGTCCGCTGGTTTTCTATTCGATTGATGCCCTAACACGTGACTCCGGATTTTTAATTTGTCTGTCTATGGTGTCTTGTTCATACCTTTTTAGGCGTAGTTGGGTTTTAGTTTTTATTACTTTAATTTTGTGAATGTCAGAACGATCCAGGCACTGTAGATTTGTCGACCATTTTCTATTTTTTGTTAAGTATCTGGTACTTGTTGAAAGGCCTACACTCTGTCCTCCCATACCTATTAACGCAGTTATTTAAAAATATTGTAAAAGCCAATTATTTTTAAAAGAGTAACCGTAAATATTCAAATCCAATAAAGCATGATTTTAACTATGAAAATAATAAAACAACATCTTTCTGGAATGTTTTTACATTTATTTATAAAAACACAATACTTATAAACTAGTTTTTATTATAAAACCAAATCGGACTTATTACAATTTATAATTCAATTTAAAATAAATATAAAAGATTTTTTATAAAATTTACATAATTTTGTAAGTCAATACACTAGCGCCTTTTGCGGCTAAAAGAGGAACTAAAAACAGCGCCATTACTAATAGTAGTAAAATTAAAATAATTACAACATTTTTGAGTTTTCGTAATACCTAAATATGATAAAAATATATCATTCGAGCTAAAGAGAAGTTCTTTATGGAATAATAAACTAACACCAGCACCCCAATGAGGATGTTCATGAAAATTCACTCCAACAGATGGCGCTCTTTTAAAAACAAACTGTTACTGTGACAAAAAAATAAGATCCAAATATCTGTTATTAAATAACAGCCTGTTATTTCTGTACGGACGATAAATACGTAAAATCTCAATCGAATATCTTCTTAATTTCTTTTGTTTTAAAGTCGAAAATCGTATCTATCTGTTATTAAATAACGGCCTGTTGTTTTTGTACGGATGATAAATACCTATTTAAATCTCAATTGAATATCTTCTTTATTTCTATTCGGTAAAGTCGAAAATCGTATCCGAAGTTTTAAAAGTAACAGCCGCGGTAAGTCTTGAGGATCTGTTATAACAGAGGACCTAGACAAGTCACAATCGATTCGAAAGCGTTTCGTAATTTTCAACAGGATTGACATAAGCTGTTCGATAGCTTATGTCAGTCCTATACATTTTTGCCTTTTCCATCATCGTTATCGCTGATAGAATGTCACTTTGTCTTTGGGCCTCAGATGTTTTATTGTTAGAAACAATTGTTATCTGCTATTTTTTAATACCTTTTATTTCTACCTGTGACGATAAATACGCCTCACGCCTAGTGTCCAAACATTGAGTGGCAAGAGCGCGGCAGCAACACGCGGCGTTTGCAGTACACCTTTCTAGCGCGCTCTAGTTAGGACTAAACCGACGAATGCTTGCGCGTGGCATCAAAGCGGTCGCGTGTGTCATAGCTCTGCTTATAATTCGTCCAAACACAATTACCGACGAATGTTTCCTAGAAATGTTTATGCGCGGCAGGTAGGCAGAAGCGTTCGCGCGCGGCAGTCGTCCAATCACAGCGCGGCACGCCGCGCGCGGTTACCGCTCAATATTTGGACACACCTTAAAGGCGCACCCAATCACAAATTGCTTAGCATGATCCTCTGTTAGGCCGAAAATACTGCAGCATTAATTTTGAAATAAATATATGTTAAAGTTGAGGATTGATGCTAGGTCTTATGTGAGGCGAAAACACGATTACATAAAATTTTCTCGATAGAAAGAAAATCCAAAGTTACTCTACACAGAATTATGAACCGCTGGTATTCAAAAAATACTTCAAATTAGATCATGAAACTTTGCACAACAACTGAACTAACTATAAAGCGACCTGCTTTATAGTTAGTTCAGTTATTGTGTTATGGAAGTAATTTTTTTAATTACCATTATTTTCAACGTAAAAAGCAATTACCTAAACTTTTCGACTCTTTAGAACCGCTAGCGCCCCACTCCTTCTCGTTCTCACTCAGGTCGCGAGTAGTATGGTGCGAGCGGGATAAAATCTGAGGTAGGGTGCGCCCTTAAGGCCTAGCACACGGCGTATTTTAAACGCGCAGACGACGTGCGTTTCAAGAACTTGACTTGAAACTTGACTTCGGACGGCGAAGAAATACTTTGAAACGCGCGTCGTCTGCGCATTTCAAATAGGCCGTGTGCTACCGTTCTTAGACACAATATGTATACCTACATGTTTTATAACTTAGTGCAAACGCGGGGTAAAAGAGGCTTCATGGAAACTGATAGGCAAACAATTAAAACCATCTGAGCCATAATTCATTAATCACAACACAACATCACGCCTGTATTACCCGTAGGGTTAGGCAGAGGTGTATAATACACCCACATTTCACCAGTTATGTCTTAAGTCCCATGTAATAGGGGGCGAGACTTTTACCATAATAGGGAATATGCATGTATTTTTTTAATATTTTTATTCGATAGTTTACATCGTCAAATAATAGTTTAAAAAAAATCGACGGCAAAAAAGCAATTTAAAGTAGTTAAAAAAATGTTTAAAAATATCCAACCGATCCGGGCTATTTAAACGCCCTCCATTTGGCGCGCTTGGTGTGGTGACGTCACAGTTCGTGAAAACAGACAAGCAACTGTCAAGTCAACTTCAAACACTCCTTTTTCTATGAGCGTTTGACATTGACTTGACATTGATATTTTGATTGTTAGCCCGGATTGATACGTCACACCCGCTCTTAGCCTTTTCAAGTATTTGAATTACCCACAGTTTTTTGGGACTTTTTAAAAATTAATTTCTCGCTCAAAAAGAAATTTTATTCAAAAATATTGATGGAGGCTTAATTCTGAAGTAACATAGTTTTTAGAAAAAAATATTTGACCCATATTTGAATCACATGCATATTCCCTATTGTTTATTTAAAATTTCATTTTAATTTCCTATGTAATACTCACCCTCTCCTAAACTTATGTTATAAAGAGGTATAATTGTTTGTTTGTAAGAGATAATCTCTGAATTTCTGGAAGTACAGCGCCCTAACTGCGTAATACATATTTAATAAGAATTGGAATCAGTTCGAAACAAATGTCTAATCCATTGCTGCGTAAGTTCATAAGTTACGTTGTTAAGAACGCGGCGACGGATGAATTTTCCATACAAACGTAATACCTAAATCATTTGCAATTTGAGCATATTTCCATTTTTTTTTTGTTGTTTAGTTGTAGCGAATTGAATTTCGCACATTTTTACAGCGTAAAAGACGTGTTTTCATATTGTTTTTTTCTGTATTATAAACGATAATTGTGATATTGCTTCAACAGAAACATAGACTATATTATCAAGATACAAATTATCGAAAAAAAATTGGAAAAACATTTAGTTTTCATTCATCATTTGTGGTATTACGGAACACATCCATCATCACAAATTTTCAATAGCTAGTAGTGCTATCGCGTCAAGCAAATGTCATGTAAATGAAAATGTGTGCGTGGTCGTACAGCTCACGGTAGCTGTGTGTATCGCGACAGGCACACTAGCGCAACATTTGTAGCACAGATATTTTTCGAACTTATGTAGCAATGGATTAGATCATTAGACATTTGTTTCAAAGTGATTCCAATTCTGACCGATCGTGTATTTCGCAATAGGGAATATGCATGTGATTCAAATATGGGTCAAACATTTTGTTTATAAACTATATTACTTCAGAATTATGCCTCCATCAATATTTTTTAATAAAATTTCTTTTTGAGCGAGAAATTAATTTTTTTAAAGTCCCAAAAAACCGTGGGTAATTCAAATACTTGAAAAGCTAAGAGCGGATGTGACGTAACAATCCGGGATAACAATCAAAATGACAATGTCAAGTCAATCAACAAGTGTCAAGTCAATGTCAAACGCTCATACAAAAAGGAGTGTTTGACGTTGACTTGACAGTTGCTTGTTTGTTTTCACGGTCTGTGACGTCACCACACCAAGCGCGCCAAATGGAGGGCGTTTAAATAGCCCGGATCGGTTGGTTACTTTTAAACTTTTTTTTAAGTACTTTAAATTGCTTTTTTGCCGTCGATTTTTTTTAAACTATTATTTGACGATGTAAACTATCGAATAAAAATATTAAAAAAAATACATGCATATTCCCTATTAGGGCGCTGATCCGATTACAAAAATTCTTTTCTTGATAGAAAGTTACACTATTCCCGATCGCCATAGGATATGTTTTATGGTTACAGTTGACTTTCACGCCGACGGAAGTCACGGACAGAAGCTAGGTATATTTACAAAATTAGTACGTTATATTAGGTAACCCCACCTATGAAATTTGCGTTTTATTCTCACAAATAGAGAACCTCGTCAGTTCTATGATTTAAAATGTTCATCAATTGCTTGGTATTTTAGCGAATAATGACCATCATAGACAACTACCAATAGTAAAAAAACTTTATTACCTACTTATAGTTTTCCAAACATAAGAAATATCTTAAAAATGACTCCTCATTTTGTTAGCAGAAATGACCACTATATTTTTTTTTGACTTTGCCAAAACTTATTTTTGTCGCTTAATTTAAGTGGCATACGTTATCTTAGTTTTTAAACATTAGTGCATAAAAGTTTTAAAACATTAGTGTTCATGGTTGTTATATAAATTAAGAAAATGTTAGTATGAAAAATGCAACTTCTTTAAAATTTCCCATACAAAACCCTGATTTCATAGGTGGGGACCCTAATACAAAATTTCCAGGAGCAAGTCTAGCAACCGGGCACAAATCCAAGATGCTACTCAAAAATTCAGCTGGAAAACTCCAATAACACTTCACCCGAGCTCTTAAATCTAACGAAAAATTAATCAGTATCATCACCCATATTCAATTCACTTTTAACTTTTTTAGCTTTTTCGTGTCGCTTAGCATGCAGCATAAGCTTACTTCTCGTCATGAACCGTTTATTGCACACAGTACACAAATGAGCCCTGTCACCGACGTGCATTTTCACGTGCATGACTAAATTATTCTTCTGCGTAAAGCTCTTCGAACATATCTCGCACACATGAGGTTTAATGCCAAGATGAATTTTTTCGTGACGATCCAAATCTGCTTTTCTGTAGAATGAAGCCCCGCATTCTCCACAGTTAAAGTTTTTAATGCCTTCGTGAGATAATTGGTGTATACTTAGATGTCCTAATTGTGTGTACGTTTTGCCACAGATAGGACACATGTATGGACGTTCGCCAGTATGTGTCCGTATATGTTTTTTTAGTTCATACCTTGTGGCGAACGTTTTTGGGCAGTGTTCGCAGTTAGATCTCTCTTTTGGAACGGTGCGTTTTCTTATTCGTCTGAAAATAAGAGGTAGGTCGTTTAGGGCGATTTTTATTTTATTGGCAGCTCGCAGGCCAGGCGGTAGGCACGACTAGTCGCATTAAGTGGGTGTAACCTAGTCATAAGAGTTACGCGATAGAAAGAGAGGCAACTTCTAGGTGAATATAATAGTATGTAATCAACGCTGTGCGACCTAAATTGCACTTTATTGTGTCGTAGCAAGAGTCGCTTTTTACTATGAAGCTTGAACTATTTATTAAGGGCCTACCCAACCACAAATCGCTTAACATGATCCTTCGTTATGCCGAAAATACTGCAGCATTAATTTTGAAATAAATATATGTTAAAGTTGAGGATTGATGCTGGGAGCCCCTATGTTTGGAGAAAACACAAATAATAACATTTTCTCTTAAAAAAACGAAAGTTACCTCGAAATCGAACTATAAACCGCTGGTATTCAATAGATACTTCAAATTAGATCATAAAACTTTGCATAATAACTGAACTAACTATAGAGCAGGTCTTTTGCTTTTTTTTAATTACCCTTATTTTCACCATAAAAAGCAATTACCTTATTCGAGGCTTGGAGCCGCCAGCACCCCACTCCGTCTTGCTCTCACTCAGGCCGCGAGTAGTATGGTTCGAGCGAGATAAAAAGTGAATTTGAGCTGAGGTAGTATAGGCCCTTAATAGCCTATTTCTATTAACCAGAACTGAAGTCTGCCTTTCTATCTAGCCTGTATTGTTCCACTGCTGGGCATAGGCCTCCCCTTTTCTACAAACTTCTCATCATCTGCCTAGCCTTTTCCTAAGTATGTTGGGGTCAGCTTCCAGTCTAACCGGATGCTGCTGAATACCAGTATTCTTCATTGAGCGACTGCCTATCTGACCAATACCACCCAGTTACTGGGTAACATAATAAACCTCTTGATAAGACTGGTTGACAGCCTTTTGGGCTACCCGTAACATGATAAGATTGGTGACAAAGTCTTTCGGGCTATCTGTAAAGACTGTCAAAGATCTACAAGTAACAGCCGGGACCAAGAGGTTGAAGAAGTATTAGGTCCCACCTATGAAATCAGCGTTTTGTATGGGGAATTTTAAAGAAGTTGCATTTTTCATACTAACATTTTCTTAAATTATAAGAACCATGAACACTAATGTTTTAAAACTTTTATGCACTAATGTTTAAAGACTAAGATTTAGCGACAAAAATAAGACATGGATAAGTTAAAAAAAAAATTGTGGTCATTTCTGCTAACAAAATGATGAGTTATTTTTAAGGTATTTTTTTATTTTTAGAAAAATATAAGTAATAAGGTTTTTTAACTATTGGTAGTTGTCTCTGATGATGGTCATAATTCAATATAATACCAAGCAATTGATGAATATTATAAACCAAAAGGGAAAGGTTCTCTATTTGTGAGAAAAAAACGCCAATTTCATAGGTGACCCAATAATTTGTTTGATGATTTTATAAAAGAAAAAGGGCTTACTTTTTTTTCTTTTTTCCTTCTTCCTCTTCTTCATGATCTTCATCAGATATCTCTATTACTTCACATTTTATAACTACTTCTTCCACCTCCTCCGTTTCCATTTTATTCCTGAAAAATAAAAAATAAAAAATAAATAAATTTAAATAATAAGTTTTCATCATCATAATCAGCCCATAATGTTCCCACTGCTGGGACACAGGCCTCCTCTCTGTGAGAGGGAGTAGGCCGTAATCCACCACGCGGGCCCAGTGCGGGTTGGTAGATGTCACATGTCTTCGAATTTTTGGTTCTAGGACATGCCGGTTTCCTCACGATGTTTTCCTTCACCGTTTTGAGAGCAGTGGCGATGAAAATAATTTACACAAGTAAAGTGCCTCTCAGGGTTCGAACCTACGACCTACAACTCGTAAGTCGTGGCCGTTACCACTGGGCCACCACTGCTCGCCTTATATAAGTTTTAATAATAAATAAATGTAAATAATAAGAAATAAGCAGTACCTTTGTACTTATATTATAATTATCTTGTATCTATATGTATTTTACTGTGTGGTTATAAATAATAAAATAAATTATTTAATTAAAACAGTTTTTATTTTTTTTATTGCGAAATGGGACCTCTTTCTCACCAAATGGAAAGTGATGGAAAAAGTGAAATTCAAATGGAAAGTCATGAAAATCAAAGTCAATTTATTAAAAACTAGATTTGTCTCGCGACTTCGTCTGCACGGAAGTCAAGTATACCATCTCCTTTTTTTTGTGTGGTAGTATCGAACCTGGTGAAAGAGTTTTAATGCTGCCCAAGGGCCTCTGACTTGGCTTCACATGCCATCGAAAAATATCTGTCAGGCATGCCGGTTTCCTCACAAACTAACAAACCAACTCAATCAATCTGCCTAGCCTTTTCCCAACTATGTTGGGGTCGGCTTCCAGTCTAACCGGATGCAGCTGAATACCAGTATTTTACATGGAGCGACTGCCTATCTCACCTCCACAACCCAGTAACTGGGCAATACCATACCCCTTGGTAAGGCTGACAAACCAACTATGTATACCATAAAAAATATCCTATGGCACTTGGCAATTGTACACAATTGCCAAGTGCCATAGGATATTTTTTTTTCTATCAGTATCTGTTTCTATCAGTGAGAGGACCTTTGTATCTAGTTCAGTGCTTCCAGAGATATTTTAGAATTTAAATAATTTTAACACACATAACATAAACGCCTGTAATCCCTGGGGCTAGGCAGAGGTGTACCTTATAGTACAAACACATTTCGCCAGTTAAGTTTAAGCCCCATAATGTATAGTATAAAGGGCGAACTTTGTGCTTTGGGCACAAATCCAGACTCCGGGCTACTACTGAGAAATTCCAGATGGAAAAACCAAATAACACTACCGGACGCGGTAAGACGACCCTGCTCAGCAGTACAGTAGAGCTTGTGAAAATATGAAAACTAGACCAATGAGGCAGTTTTTGAATCTGCTTTGCGTTTTTTTAGAAGCTATGAAAATGACTACAAAAAAGCAACAGATTTTGTAAAAAAAAACAGCATTTTTGTTTTTTGTTAAAGCTCCTAGATATGCCAGGAATCAACGTGGATCAACTTTTTATCCAGGTACTTATAGATTTCCTGGGATGCTAGTAAACCGGGGGTAAAATCTAGCTAATTGCAAGTAAACATTAGATAGGTAAGGTATGTTTGTATGAGGTTTAAAACGGGAATAAAATACTTTTATTTAAATCTCTAGATCAATGGAAGACTTTAAAATGTTCTGAAATTAATAATTAGGAGGAATAAGCCATAATTACCTGCTATAAGTACTCAATTTTTACTGAAGCCAACGGCAAAGTAATCAAACAAAAAACCAAAATTATTGTTTGTTTTACGCTTGTTTTTTATGTAACATTTTGCCACGAATTAAATAATGCCAACCGGTTTTCTACCAAAGCTTTTAATTTACAGCGTATTCTTTGAGCCTTTCTGTGGATTTAATTAGGTAAACCTTAATTAATTCCGAAAAGTAACTTCGATTTATTTTATTTTTGTCAGAAAAACTCATTTTTAAATATGAGCGAGACGGAAGATGCATTGTTTGTGAAGCGTGAAGGGTTAAGCATGATACAGAAAAATGCTTCAAATTTTAAAAGTAATGGAACGAGTTGGAATAAAAAAGTGACATTGACAATTTCACGGTTTGACAGCATTTTTTGTGTTACCACTCTATATTTTTCAATACTACTATTTACCAATTCTTTTTTTATCTAACTAAAAACCTAACTCCAACTTCAAACTCATAAACTTGATTAATAATGTGATGTGATGTGATGTGATGTGTGTGATTAAAATGATGCACAGTCAGAATTCAATTGCTATTTCATTTGCTGATTATTAGAAATTATACTTACAGATCTAACGCCATCGCCAGTCGGCCGGCGGCCGGCCGGCACCACGACCGCAAACATAGATTAGTAGGATTAGTAGTACCCACAGAGTACTATAAAACCGCAAAGAACTTAGAAAGTGCACACAGCACATCACATCAGTCTCCAAATCTCATTTACCGTCTTCTCTGTTCTTTACGTAGGTAATTAATAAAATTAAAATTCTTCAAACGCGTAACCAAAATCCTGAAATGACTCATTTTCTAAAATAACGTTCCAGTCATTAATCAGTTTAAACACATTTAATTTAAATAAAAGTAGGTATGAGTAAAAAATACAAACACCTATGTTATTGGCCTTCTAAAAGTAAGACGGCTAAATTGAGAATACGTTACAAGTATGGATCAGTGATGTCATGTTTAGGACTATTGAATTTTTTAGGGTTACAGATAATCGGGTCACAGATGATGTCATACTAGAGGGGCATTTGCACACTTAGCTTACACTCTGCAATTAGCTTGACGCTTTCTTTTTGTAAAATCACGAAAAGGAATATACAGTGTTAAACAAAGGGCGTTCCCGTTATCCCGCAACAGTATACCGTCCATTTAAACTAAAAAAATAATCAAATAAAAAAAAAACAATATAAATAGTGAAATATTCACAAAACTAGTGAAATATTCACAAAACTTTTAAATTGATACGTAACCGTGCGTTTGCACTGGCGAAACATTTACGACAAAACATGTTAAAATCTCTATTTTCTGTCAATGTTCCATACAATTTTTGACAGGAACTAGAGATTTCAACATGTTTTGTCTTGAATGTTTCGCCAGTGCAAACGTACGGTAAAAGAAATACTCTGTACACGCACACTTGTATTACAACGTAGAAAGACAAGAGTGACAAGTGTGCGTGTACAGTGTTTCTTTTCCGTATCAATTTAATATTTTTCATGAATATTACTATAAAAAATCTTTTTTTTTAAATGGTATTTTTTTATTATAGCACACGTTATAATGTTATGTACTTAGATTATGTAGTCATTATTTAATTTCAAATCAGTAAGGCAAACGCTATCCGTTTATTTTTGCATACCGCTGGACGGTAGAAAAGAAAGTAATAGGTATGGTGGTCCATCGTCAACACACGGCTACATAGCAAGCTATACATTTCCAGATTATGCTGATCTCGCATTGTATAGAATTTCCGTACAATGCAAGGTCAGCTTAAACTGGAAATGCATAGCTTGATGTCTAACAGTGTGTAAAAACTTCACCAACGGGGAAATATGTACAGTCGAGTTCGTAATTATTTATAAATACCTATAGAATGGACTGAGCATTCCGTATTCAGTTCGTACGGTCTATCTATGCAGGTTTGCCTGCAGATGTCGACCGACATGTCTTATGTTCCAATACATACTCCGGTCTACCTGCGCAAGCTCACCTGCACACGTAAATTTCTCCGGGAAACCGTAAGTAGAGTTTTTGTCAAAAGACGTAGAGAAAGTTACAACGGTAAATACTCCGTACGCGTAGGTAATGTACTACTGTGAATCGGCCGATGCCGACTAGGACTGAGGCGTATTTATCGTCACAGATAGAAATCACAGATATTAAAAAATAGCAGATAGCAGTTGCTCCTAACGATAAAAAATATCTGTTACTTAAAATCACAGATCCTCAAGACTGTTACTGTTAAAACTTTGGTTACGATTTTCGACTTTAACGAAAAGAAATAAAGAAGATTTTCAATTGAGTTAATACGTATTTA
This sequence comes from Lithophane socia, assembly GCA_947522985.1. Lineage (NCBI taxonomy): Eukaryota > Metazoa > Arthropoda > Insecta > Lepidoptera > Noctuidae > Lithophane > Lithophane socia. The sequence continues at coordinate 6,596,727 of OX383280.1, forward strand.
TCATCCATACAAAAATAACAGGCTGTTATTTTATAACAGATAGATACGATTTTCGTCTTTAAATCAAAAGAAATAAAGATGATATTCGATTGAGATACGTATTTATCGTCCATACAAAAATCACAGGCTGTGATTTAATCTGTTATTTTTTTGTCACAGTCACAGTGATCACAGATATCGTGTTTCACCTGTTACAACCCATCTCGCCGACTGTACTCAGTGGACTCGGTCGCTCATTCACACAGACAACAGACTACTTAGAGAACTAACGTTCTCATTCATTACCTATCCTTTTTTGTTGGTCTGAGTTACCTATGATGTCACCGCGGCGTGATGTAACCTAAGCGTGTTAGTTCTGTCGACAGCTTTAATTTTAAGAATGACGTTATTATTTCCACACAGGTTTTCGTGGTCCGCGGGTGCACGATTACACGAACTAAAACAATTTTCTCTTTAATTCTACGTGAGGAATTGGAAAAAAAACATGTCATATTATCAACAACGGACTGTGGGTGAGTGATTTTAGTTTTTATTATTGATCGTGGAAATTGTGGCTTGTTTTTTTATTCGGGCTTTATTTTTCGGCATTAGTCATAGCAAAACTAAGTTCTCTGATTTCCATGTCCATGCTTTTTTCAAATGTTTTTTTTTTAGGTTCAGTAATATTATTTTCAACCAAAAATTAAAGTAAAAACAATGCTAAAATTAATAAACGAATAAATGCAGTGTTAAAAACGTCGGCATTATTTTGTGTACAATAATAGAAAATTAAATAGTCGCTCAATTGTATAAAACCTTGGAACAGCTGTTTTTGACATCAAGGCCACAAGGTGCATCACTCACCCACCTTACCTGCTGTGTCAATTAATTCGACCTTGTCTGTGCTGTATTGACACAAAAAATACTGCATTTAAAATGACATCATTGTGTGTATTCAATAAACATACTTAGCCGTTCGTTTTTCGGCTATTAATCTAGGGACATTGCAACATTTTCGTTTTATTAATGCCAAAAATAGGCGACCTCATTCGTTCCAAAGAAATGGTAGTCGGCTTTTCTGTTTTTGTACTTTAAACAGTTTATTGTATAAATAAAGTTCCTACCTAATGAGTCTTCTGGGCTGATTAGTACTGGCCTATTTTTATCAATGATTATTTAGCTCTGGTAATCTTTTAAGCCTATTTTCAGCATTGTATCTTGAGAAGTAGCTAGACAATTTTGTTGACATTGATAAGTGGCTTATCACTTTACCAAGAGGCTATGGATACAAATAGGCCAACAAAAAAATAAACTACTTAAGTAAATACCTACTTTTTCTCTATTTTCCGCACTAGATAACTATAGGTGAATTGATATACATAATTCAAGTAATGCAATTCCAGAATAGCTAATGTTAAAGTTATTGAGGAAACCTCTTCTTGCATGACTTAATTTTGATAAAATAATCAATGAGATGCAATCTTATGCTCAAGTGTCCTAAGGCACCAATTCCGCGACATAGGTACCTATGCCATTAGCTGACTATGATATTCCCACTGCTTGAACTCAAGCCTCCTCTGGGAGATGTAGTGCGCTGAGGCCCGCCACGCGGGCACGGCGCGGTTGATGGAGGTCACATGTCGATTTTATTTGGTTCTATGACATGCCGCTTTCCTCAAGACGTTTTCCTTCTCCGTTTTGCACCAATTCGCGAACTAGAAGCAATGATGATTGTTATATCCGTTGCACCACAGACGTTTGCTCTATCTTTTTCTGCGGGTGAATTCGCGTGCCCCGTGTGGAGTCGTTCTGCCTATGCAAAGTTGTTGGATACAGCTTTGAATGAAACGTGCTGGATCATCACTGGTTGCCTAAAACCGACACAGTTTCAGTACCCACTAGTAGGAATATTGCCACCAGCATTTCGCAGAGCGGTAGAAAGAATAAAGAAAGAAAGAATAACGTTCATTTGGACACAGTTCGTGAAACACAAAATACAAATAACAAAATATAAAGTAAAAAATAATAATATGTTTTCCTCACGGCTACGCCAAAAAGGTTCATTTTAGCATTAATGCCAGACAGATACTGTCTGACGCTGGTTTTCTAATGAACCTTTAGGGACAAGGGAAGTAGGAAGCTCCAGTGAAACATCCAAATTGATCTCCGACACACAACACCCTTTCCACGTGCCTTTTCCCTCTGTGCCACAAAGGCTGAAAAGCCGAAACAGTTTTTTAAAGTGTATCGCTCACTGGCGAACGACCAAACGAGAGACTAGCTGTGGCGAGACAGTGCTTCCTTACCCAAACCATTCGTTGCTCCTGCTGAGGATCTCTCACCTGGCCATGAGTTGCCTTAGGTAACGTAGAAGTCTTTAAACAGACCCAGGTTAGCTGAAGCAAGGAAAATCTGTTCAGGTGGAGATGGATAGACGACTCCGTCTTGGAGTGTAAATGTAGTGCTGTTTCACAAACGATGGGACACTTAATGTCGTGTCCTGCGTGTCCTGTCAGCTGCTCGTTACAGCAACTGATGGATGCTAGTGATGGCGCCAAACACGTGGCCGGATTCTGGGCCGAGTCTATTTAGATTGCCATCGAAGAAGAAAAAGATATCTGTTTTCTCACTCTAACTTACGGAAATATTTGTTTACCTACATAATGTGATAGTTGAAGGTAAAAGTGCTAGTTTCAATCGAGACTATGCACACACTATCTGTTCCGGTATACCTAACCGACAAAAGTGTAGATAAAATGTTTGCCTTTCTTATCACTTAAGTAATTCACGTAATTGGGTTACGCCTCAGACAAAGCATGCAAAAATGTATGATAACTGTTATGGGAATGTTTTGGATTAGGTACGTTCTCGCTTTGATAATATTTTGTTCTGTTAAACATGCTGAAATGGGCACAGATATCACAGAACTGGTGCCCTGAGACAGAAAGACGAGGTAGCGGCAGGCCACGTAGGAGATGGTAGGAAGAAATGGATAGGTTCCGTCAAAGCTGAGAGGAGGACGTACGGGCCCGCGAAATATGAAAGGAGTGGAGGGAAGCCTTTGTCCAGGAGTAAGACAGAGCAGGCTAGGAGAATAAAAGAACATGCTGAAATAATAGTTATGTTACTTTTGTATCAACCGATAGAGGCGTATCTCACTCAAGGGAAAGCTAAATATTTGGGCGATCCTTCTACTATCCCTTATGTCAGTAGGATTACACAGTAGGAATAACAGTCGTACGGTTCGATCGATCAGAGCCTATAGACAAAATCCCTTTTCTGTAAGCGTTAACGCCAACGGAAAGATCAAATTATATGGAGTTGACATTAACTTTAGACATGTCACGTGACTGCTGCTGTCAACTAAAGTTACGCTTGCCGCGATTAGTCCGTGAATGGGTAACCATCTTTTTACATACCAAAACCAAGATCCCTCCAATGCCCTCCGTGCCTCGGAAAGCAAGTTATGCTATTGGTCCCGGTTGTCATTCGTGCATCTTTGACAGTCGTTACGGGTCGTTAGAAGTCCGAAAGTCTGACAACTAGGCTTACCAAAGGTACCGGTAACCAGTAGCTGCGTTGTAGAGGTCAGATAGACAGTCGCTCCATGTAAAATACTGGTATTTAGCTGCCTGTTAGCCTGGAAGCTGACCCAAACATAGTTGGGAAAGGGTCGGCAGATGATAATATGTATCAAGTTGAACCTAAACAATGAAACCGTTTCGCGTATTCAGATTGATTTCTCCATTTATAGTAGGACTAGGAACATTTAAAAAAAACCACACCCTCTAAAAAAGAAAGACAACTCAACACGCCCACATTCTATCGACTAGACAATTCAATCGACTTAACAAGGCCCTCACTACTGAATTATCGATGTTATTCTCCTTGACCTCCTATGGAAATAGGTTAATGGCGTATCTAAAAACATCGCGGCATTACCTGTTACTTCGATATCAGCGCCAGTTGCAAAGTAAATAATGTATGAGGGTTATAGAATATTGTGGGGATGTATGTGACATGTGTTCTTCCAGTAAATGGAATAGCCAGTTCTTTTATACGAAGATATATTCCAATCTAAATCTAGACTAGGCAAGGCAATAGCACATTGTCGAAATGTCGACCTAAAAAAGTCCGCGAGGGATATATCTAAGTAACTATCATAGTTAAGTCACAATAGCAGTTTTTTCTTCTAAAATTTAATTAGATCGCCGGTAGAAACAAAAGTTGGTTACATTCGTATCGTAGTATTAATTCTTAGGTATTCAAATAAATAGTAGTATCAAGGGTTTTTATGTAGCAATAAAATACTTCGAATCGGAAGTTTAATTTCGAAGTTATCACCACTAATTTTGAGTATAAAACGCAATACGCGAACCGTTCGACGCCGCCGCGACGCTCCCTACTCTAGAGATGATAAAATTTGGCACATGGGTAGACCAGGACCTGGAATAGGATATAGGATACGTTATATCCCTATATTCCCACGGGACCGAGATCTACGCAGGTGAAACCGCAGGGCACAGCTAGTTACCTATAAAGTCCATGTTTCTTGATGTCAGTACCTAATGGTCAAAATAAATTCTCAGAGAGTACGTACTCGTATGAATTGAAAAAGTCACATTGGCATTTGCCTCAATTTGAACCCACAGCCTCTCAATGAGAGGCGAGGCCTTAACCACTGGGCCATCACGCTGAGCCTTAGTTCAATAGGAAGCTCCTAATATTTTGGTTTTCTGTTTTCAGGTCCTATGCCACCGCCGTCGCTGTCAGACAAGCTTCGTCTGTACCATGTGGATATGAACCCCTACGGTCATAGGGTCCTATTGATCCTGGAAGCTAAGAAGGCGAAATATGAGGTCTATAAACTGGATCCCCTTAGGCTACCCGAGTGGTTTAGGAGCAAGAATCCGAGATGTAAGTATCAGATCATCATCATCATCAATTCAGCCGAAAGACGTCCACTGCTGGACATAGGCCTCCCCCAAGCAACGCCACTTCGACCAGCTGTGTTTCATGCATCCAGCGGATTCCTGCGGCCTTCACAAGGTCATCGGTTCACCTTGTGGGAGGCCTTCCAACGCTACGTCTTCCGCTACGCTGTCGCCACTCCAGAACCTTTCGGCTCCATCGGCCATCTGTTTTGCGAGCAATGTGCCCTGCCGCCAGCCCTCTTCCCTCTCTTCTCTTCTTGGAAGAACTTCAGGGTAATCTTCTTGAAGCACCATAATGGGTTAATAAAATTTTAAACTGCGTTCACTTTTTAACTTATAAACAAAAATTAAGTAATAGAATTAGATCTTTCTATCAGGAATTTTTCAGTAGCAGCCCGGAGTCTGCATTTGTGCCCGGGTGATGACAATAGGCTCGCCCCCTTAAATGAGGCTTATACTAACTGGCGAAACGTGGCTGTGGGTGTAATATAGGTACACTTTTGCCTAACCTAACTAACTAACTTAACCCTTTGGGGATTACTGGCGTAATCCCCAAAGGGTTACGACCGTGATACTCGTATGATATGTTAATTAATTAAATAACAAGATCTTCTTTTTATTTTCAGTAAAAATACCAGTACTAGAGATTCCCACTGATACCGGAGACAAATATTTATTTGAGAGTGTTGTGATCTGTGACTACCTCGACGAGAAATATACGAGGAATCAGCTCCATTCCCGAGACCCCTACGTGAAGGCTCAGGATAGGCTGTTAATAGAGAGGTTTAATGAGGTAATTCATTCTAAGTTTTCACTTATAATTTGGATAATAACTGCTCACACTACATGCTCACTTCAGATGTCGCTACTAGGGCTAGTCCAAGGATTTGACAGATCCATAAATTTTTTGACGAATAATTATTCAATTAATACAACCCATTTGCGCAGTGGGTAATTGCAGAAATACGGGAAATCATTTATTTCTCAAATATCTTAAATAGAAGAAAACTAAGGGTGAAAGCTATGCAAGGATTTTTTTTGTTCATTTAGATTCTTTATTTTTATAATGGATGTTTCTTAATTTGATACTTATGACCTGTGTAAATTACTTTTTTTAAACACGGGCTTAGCGTGTCCTTGGTCTACAATGGAACTGTGGCTTTAACAGGAAAAATTGGTAATCAGATTCCATGTAACGTTCATTTGCTGATTCTCTTTTTTATTTTTCATTTTCAGTTAATAAAAGGCAGTTTAGAATGTTTCGATACTAACTTCGCGTTCGGGAGTGAGCAAATCGTACAAACACTAGATATCTTCGAAAAAGAATTGGCTTCAAGAGGTAAGCATCTTTTTTCTTCATCCTAGGCACGTATTACAGAACCTAACTCCAACTCAAGCATTACTTAAAACTGTTTAAAGTCTTTTGATTGGTTGAAACTAGTTTTAAGTAATGCTCGAGTCTTGAGAGAGGTTCTGTAATACGGGCCATATTGTCCTAAGTATGAGTCGTGTCATAGGTTCGACATTACAAATTCCTCAGTACCGGCCCGGATTTCAGATTTGTGCCTGGTTGGTGGCAATGGCGAAAAGTTTCGCCTCTTAAAATGCTACTTTAAATTAAACATACCTGATGCAATGTGGCTGTAGTTCCTCCGCCTAATTATTGTGAATTTGCAACCCAGCGGTTACGGCCCCGATATACTAGTTATAGGTCATGGGTTGACCCCAGCAAGGCATCACTTCGGTGCAATTTATTTCATTACCACTGCTCTCAAAACGGTGAAGGAAAACATCGTGAAGAAACCGGTATGTCCTAGTACCAACAATTCGTAGACATGTGACATCCACCAACCCGCACTGTGCCCGTGCGATGGACTACGCCCACTCCTTCTCACAGAGAGGAAGCCTGAATTCCAGCAGTGAGAAAAATAATGGGCTGGTTAATCTAACCATTAAGTCCACTAGACAAACGAGGGAAGTAATACTCTATTATCTGATTACAGGTACAAACTACTTCGGAGGTCATCGTCCTGGCATGTTAGACTACATGATATGGCCCTGGGTGGAGAGGCTATACCTCCTCCGTTGTGTCAACCAGAGGAAATTCGATGAGAAAAGAGGGTTGTTCCCTAATTTTGTAAGTAGACTTAGATAGTATTGCCTGTTCCAAAGATTTAAATCGTTAGATTCTCCCTATGGCGTCAAAATATGGTCTGTTTTGTTTTGACACCCACAATGACGGAGTGACTTGAATTGACGGGCATGTTAACGCCAATAATACACTTGTCGCGCGACATAAGTACGGTGAGGGCCAATGTAACGATGTCAAGTTTTTGACATTTAAGTGTATCTATGTCTGCTTCTTTGCCACAAAGTAACATAAAAAAACCGTTAAACGATGCGTGATTTAACTACGTCTCCACACCATTTTTACCCGACTACGGCGAAGCAAAAAGGAGGGTTATGATTTTGACGTATGTTCATCTGTTCCCTCATAACTTCTAAACTACTCATTATAATTTGACAAATGACCTATCGTTGGAAGCGTCTCGGAGTCACACGGTAATCTGTTCGATTTATGCCCTAACACGTGTGACTCTGGATTTTTAATTTAGCCTTTTTAGTTGACTTTTCTGTCGTAGTTGGCTTTTAGTTTTATAACCTTTATATGGTTGAGGTGATTTTTGGGGAAACCACTGTTGGATATAGGCCTCCTCCGAGCATCCCCACAATGACCAATCCTGCACTGCCGGATCCTAACTCCCGCGACCTTAATTTTGGTCGTCAGACCGAGAACCTCTCTCTGTACATTTGTGTGCATAAAGTATTAACTAGATAAATAAACCTGTTGTTAGATAACACTTGATGATATTTATGTTTACTTACATTTGCTAATAGAATGTTGTGATTTAATTATTGTATTTCTTGATTTCAGGCCGACTGGGGTGATCAAATGCAGTTAGATGACGTTGTGAAGAAGCACGCCAACTCGCCACAGGAATACTTTGATTATTACAAGAACGCTAGAACACATTCTATGGGATACTATTTATAATTCCAAAACAGTATAAGATAATATCGGCAGTATTTTTATGTCTACATCATCATCTGCCTGGCCTTTTCCCAAGTATGTTGGGGTCGGCTTCCAGTCTAACCTCAAGCAGCTGAATACCAGTATTTTTTCATGGAACGACTGCCTATCTGTCCTCCATAACATAGTGGGTTAACAAGATAGGCCTTGATAAAATAAAAATATAAACCAAAATTAGTCTTACCAAGGAGTGGGACTGGTTGTCTGACTAACGACTGTCAAAGATTTACAAATGACAGCCGGGACCAACGGCTTAACGTCCTTTCCGAGGGACGTCGACATCATCATTAATTCATCATTCAGCTGAAAGAAGCCTATTGCTGGACATAGGCCTCTCCCAAGCCTAACCACATCCCGTTACCTGTATCGTCACGATTCGATGATAAATAACTTTAGGCTAAAAATAGGCCGATTTTTCGATTATGGGTGCACAATTATGTAATTTTGGCCTATAATGGTCCAAAACGTTAAAAATTTAGTTTTATACATTACGAAGTCATAATAATTATAAGTAAGTAGTACGTCTTTTTATTTAAAACATTTTTACGAAATCTCAAATTCTTTTTTTTTTTTGTTATAGCTGTGCATTTTTATTCAGGGCATATCTTTTTGGAGTGTTCATCGAAATTAAGTCTCGCATTTGTATTGCGCATTTAAATTTTAAAATTATATAATATTTTTTTTTACTTTATAAGTTTTTGTTAAGAAAAAAATAGGTATGTACTTAAATTATATATTTTTTTATAATTTTTGGTATTATGATCTGCACATGTAGGTAACACTTTAAAAATTAATCACAAATAACAGGTAATAATTACCTACTAGAAAGAACGAGTGTTTATTTAGTACTCCTTAATTCTGGAGTTAATAAGCTGTAAAATAGGCCGAAAAGGAGTATTAAGGGGTGAATGGGAACAAAATGAGAACGCGATTTCTGCGTTGGAATTAACGTTATTGTCTTTTCGTATAATAATTCCCCATATTACATAGATACGCGTAGGTACAGACGCCAGCACATCAAGCTACCCGAAACTGTCAAACTTTCCCAATCAACCTTGAACCTAATGCTTTAGCGATAAAGTTTAAAATCTACTAAAGAAATTTGACAGATTGTAGTAGCTTTATGTGCTGGCGACTGTACATTGTTTATTAACATCATACAAAGTGTATTTGTTTTTTATAAAAAAGTCTCTTAAGGCGCAATTCTAGAGGATTTGCACGCAGAGGTTTGGTTGAGGACAGTTTACAGCCTATTGCAAACTTTAGGGCGGCTCGGAACAAGAGGCGAGTCGCTGCGCACTATCAAATTCAAGTGTCACTAGGGGTGAGGGGTGCGCACTTCAGAGCTGCACATAAAGTTTACACACGTAGGTACTATATTCATCAAATAGTTCCTGCGCCGTAATGTTGGCTCCGCTGTTATAGAATAAGACCAATACGAATATGCTACGGCGCGGCGGCGGCGCTACCTACTAAGCCCGTTTTTTAAATTTAACAGTGGAGCCAACATTACGGCAAAGGAACTATTAGATGTACTGTGCGGGTTGAGTGGGTTAATTTTTTTGCCTAAGTGCCTGCTACGCACTCGTAGGTACAGCGCTACAAGGTTATTTTGGCGCGAGGCCAAAATCGGAACTAACTTCGCCATCTTGTTTTGTAAATACAATTTCTGTGACACAATTTCAATTTCAAAGTCACTCAGGCGTCAAAATATCCTTTTAGTACATTATGCGTACGAAGCTTGGCCGTAGGTCGGAGTGGATGATCCCGCCGAATTCCGCGGCCTACATTTTTAGTTTACTTCGCGTCGCTGTGTCAGCGAGGGGCGAAGTAAACCTGCTTGCAGATCGATTTGGTTACCTTTTGTTTTTCCGTGTTGAAAATTGTTTTATTTTTTTTGTTGTCTTTTTAAATACTAGGGCTCTTTTTATATAAGATTGTAATACATTATTTATATTCTTGTTTTAGGAAGACAAAATATAGGTACACATGATATTATTATTAATATATAAGTTAATAAACAATATAAACTACGTAATTCTTTTCTTTAAATCAATCCAAATTATTTCACCCTCTTATATTGCTGACTAGCTGTTGCCCGTGACTTCGTCCGCGATCCAGGATGCAAAGTAGCCTATGTCATTCTACAGGTCACGGTCTACCGATGTGCCAAATTTCATCCAAATCTGTTCAACCGTTTTTGCGTGAAAGCGTAACAAACAAACTCATTTTCGCATTTTTAATATTAGTTTGGATAGTAAGGATAATATGTATGTATACTTATACGTATATAACGTGCCGCTACAATGGCGAAATTAATTTAACACGTATACGATTTCGCGTATTCGTTTTATGAAAATATTTGAATTATTATTTATTATTTATTGATTTATTTACAGCAATTTTCTAAATTACCATCCTGGAGCAACCTGCACTTAAAGAACTGTAGCGAAGAGGTCATTTGCCAGGGTCACGAATCATAATTATGTAGAAGGAAAGCCGCGCAATTATTTAGAAATTATGCCGTCAAAGGATCTTACCGATAGAACGTAAGCCAGCTGATAGGTAGCTTCATGAATGAATCTTTTACACAGAGTGATCTCAATTTTGGTTATGTTTTTATTATTTAGTTTGTTTGAAAATTTAATTATTTTTCAATTTACGTTTTTTTTTTTTTTATTTATAATTTTTATGTTAACCTGCCACTAGCCCTACCCGTGTGTTAATGTCGCACTTGTAGCGGCATGTTGCGTTGCGGTGAGGACGCGGCCTAAACCGCTGGATTTGGAATCATGACATTTTGCACAAGAGTTAAAATGAGCATAAAGACAGGATCGTTGAAAATTTAAATATCCCATCATTGCTATCCCACTGTCTGGACTCGGACCTCCTCTCTTATCTCACCGAACTACCCATGCCACTCACATGAACAGAAAAATGGTACATACCTTGCCTCTTTTATGAGTTATCGCTCGTGTAAACAATTGGTCAAAGTAAGTCATAAAATTCAATTTTATGCTGTAAATACCTACAACTGAAAGTCTCCTCTTACAACTCAAAATCTTAATAAAAATCTATTAATTACCTAGGTTGGCAGGCAAAATAACACGCAACCAACTAAAAAGCATAAAACTAAACGAAGCTCACTGATAAAAATTGACTGATTCCGAACGAAAAGTGAAACGTCAAATCCTTTATCACAAAATTTTCAGTATCTACTGCGAAAGTGCGAAGAGGATTTCAACAAACTTATCAATTTATTTATGTAAAATACATTTAAAAATGCCTCTAATACGATCCGCAAACTTTAATTTATTTGTTGAAATAGTCGTGCGTATCATTTTAGTGTCCGCCTTTTGGTAAGTCGTCTCCATATGTTGTTAGAATATTTACAAACATATTTTGGTAATTTATCAATGAAATATGTGTTAATTTGCCATAAATCGGACGTTTAATTGCTTTTTCATAGTGTAACTGTAGTTTGACAAAGTTTTTAATCGAAAAATATCAATTATCTGATAAGAAAATGTAAACATAATTAAGTGTTTTTTTATTGTTCGTCGCACCACGATTTTACCGTTGTAAGCTTACGAAGAGATAAGTGACATCATCAAAATCGTATCGGTTTATTGTCGCAGGTGTTATTGGAAACATAAATTAAATGTAATTTGACTTACTAATAAATTATTTTCATAATGTTTCAATTAGTACTTATGAAATAAATGAGCATTTGATTGATTCAGAAAAATGTATGCCCACTTTTGTGACAGAACTATAATATCGCGTCTGTTTTTTCCGAAAGTGTAGGCATCGGTGTATAGTACACCTGCATTTTTTTCATGAGTTATGTTCAGTCCAAGGTAATATGAGAGCCTATTGGCACAAATCTAGTCTCCAGGCTAGGTACTACTCGGGAGGTTCCTGTTTCGGATAAGGCGGGAGGAAACGCCCGGGTGTCACCACTGTGTGGATCGCCCGGAGGACACGGTGGAGGTATGCCCTGCTTGGGTGGAGCCCCGCCGTGTCCTCGTGAAGGCGATCGGCGGCAATGACCTCTCGCGTCCGGCCCTAGTCCAGGCCATGGTACGGAGCGAGAGGGCATGGGAAGCAGTCACCTCCTTCTGCGAAGCAGTAATGCTCGCGAAGGAGGAGGCGGAACGCGTGAGGGAGAGGCAAAGTTTGCGCCCTCACGCCCCTAACCGCCGCCGCTGGACACGCCATGGGCGTCGGGAATCCCAGGCGGATTCCCGGCCACGACCCAGGCTTGCGCCTAATCGGACGGCGAGCTACCCATTGCTCGCCGTCCGATTAGGACCACGCCCGGGTCGATGGCGCGCCGTGTTCCACGCGCGCCTCAAAGTGATGTCAGCACAATTGGCGGGGTCCGCTAGGACCGATGTCTCCCAGGGTTGTGGGTTGTGGGTTAGTGCTCAGCAGTTTTTCTTAAACACTAGCTTCTGCCTGCAACTCTGTATGAAGTTTTTTGTAAACATATTTTATGACACTTGGCAATACTGTCAAACTCAAGCTACAAGCATTTATTTCAATTAAACCATTTACAGGCACTTTTGTAATCGAACCTCAAATATTTCCCATCTTGCTATCCTAAAATATTATTGAACACTAATATAATGATTGCGCCCCCTTTTATGGTGCTCATATAGTTAATTCCTATTAATTTTGGGGTCCTAAGAATATCAAATACCTAAGTTACTGCGACCAACTATATTTAGCGGTTGAACGGCCGCTGTCGCGGCACCGTAAGCGGTTAGTCACACTCAAAATCAAAATCAAAATCAAAAGTCATTTATTCAAACTAGGCTGAGAATCAGCACTTTTCGAACGTCAAAATTACATAAGACAGTCCCCCCAAAACGCCCACCCTTCGCCACTTCCTAGTGCTTTAGCTGGGAAGAAGAAGTGGCGCAACAAACTCCCCAGCAGCACAGCTGTCTGTTCAGTTAGAAAAATTTGATTCTATACAAAAGTTTGCAAAATCATTTACATTACGCAACATAAAACATAAATCTAATTAGCCATATGTCAGCTAGCACACGCCAATACACCAACCAAAAAAAAAAAAAAGAATAATATAAATAAAAAAAAACGAGAACTATATGTACTCAAGCAGAAATAAATAGTAAATATAAACAAACATAAATTAACTATATAAAAGCCTCCAGGCACAAAGGGCGTGCCCGCTTACATATAGCTATTTATAGCTGCAACTGGAAGTTATAAATGATAAACTAGGACCATCGAAGAACTCACAGTTCTAACCTAACCCCGACCGTACCCTGGCTTAGTTACTGCGAGTACTGCGACCAATTCGGCTTACGCGTGGTTGGTCACACCTCGAACCTAACCCGTTTGGTCAGGGTGGAGCTTAGTTACACATGCAACCAACTGAGAGCAAATGCCGGAAATTTAAAAAACAGCCAAGTACGAGTCGGACTCGCGCACGAAGGGTCCCGTACCATTATCTATAAAAACGGCAAAAAAATCACGTTTGTTGTATGGGAGCCCCCCTTAAATATATATTTTATTCTGGTTTTTAGTATTTGTTGTTATAGCGGCAACAGATATACATCACCTGTGAAAATTTCAATTGTCTAGCTATCACGGTTCATGAGATACAGCCTGGTGACAGACGGACAGACAGACAGACGGCGGAGCCTTAGTAATAGGCTCCCGTTTTACCCTTTGGGTACTGAACCCTAAAAAAGGCTCAATTATTTAAAAAAGTGTGCTTCATTAGAAACACATTTTTTTTTTACAGGTTCATTCATTTAAAAATGCTTCCGTCATTATAATAAGTTTTCAGAGCATCAGTTTCATTATGTTTCCCTTTATTTATTACCTTACAGTTACATGGAAACTATGCAGCCATTCATTCGTGTGATACAGAAAGCAGAACTGGAGTCTGATTTCATGTATCCCCACATGGACTCTTACGTCACGGGGGCCATGTTGTGGACTACAGTTCTGTCGGTACCTTGTGTGCTCTCACTCATGGCTTGGGCGGTCTGTAACGACTGCAATGATGCTTTTGAGGTGAGCGAGTATTTTATTTAATAGTATCCATGGTGTCCTCAGACCAACAATGTTGGTCTAAGATGGTGTCACATTATAATTTATTTTTTAACCAACTTTAAAAAAGGAGGAGGTTCTATGTTCGTCTTTATGTTTTTTTTTTTGTGTTTGTTCATCGGTTTTTTTCGCCAATTGTGAACCGATTTAAATAATTATTTTTTAGTTCGAAAGGGTATACTCCCGAGGTGGTCCCATAAAGATTTTATTAACTTTGCTTGCGTAGTTTTTGAGCTAGCTTCAATATTACGTATTTTTCCCACTTGTCTATGTAGACGATATAATTATTTGACTCTGTCACTGTTATTACTATTTACATAGCAGGTAGTGGTATTCGAATTTGTGTGGGGTAGGTACACACGGCTACACATCAAGCTATACATTTCCAGTATAATCTGACCTCGCATTGTACAGAAATCCGATACAATGCGAGATCAGCATAAACTGGAAATGTATAGCTTGATGTGTAGCCGTGTGTACGACAAAAAGTAAAAAATATAAACTTTTTACAGTTTTTTCGTTTCGCAATTTGGTAAGTAGGTATTTTATACTACCATTTTTTTTTTCAGCTATGTCGTCAATTAGTATTTATAATAGTATAATTAGTATTAAGGTGTTTCCATTCCAAACATAAAGCGGTAATCGTGCGCGGCTGCCGCGCGCGAACGCTTCGCACAAGATATTTTACCTAACTAGAGCGCGGCGGAAATGTGTCCTGCTAACGCCGCGTGTTGCTGCCGCGCTCTTGCCGCTAAATGTTTGGACACACCTTAATATTAGTAAGTGTGGATTTTTAATGTTAGTTAATTGTTTCAGGCGTGATTTTGCGGAAATCCATTATAAAATACAATGGACGTAGATATATTTAGTAACCTATTCCGCTTGACTATTCTTCAAGAGTCATAAAAACCCTGTAAGAAATCGACACGCAAAGAGAGCACTGGATGCAAAGTCTCTTTGACTTTGCGTCCAGCGCTCGGTGTGGTAACACGTCGCGTTCTGGTTTGCAATTGGTCAATCGTCATCCTGAGGATTCCTCGTTGAGAGGTGAAACACGTGTCGATTTCTTACAGGGTTTTTATGACTCTTGAAGAATAGTCAAGCGGAATAGGTTACTAAATATATCTAAGTACGTCTATTGTATTTTATGTTTAATCTTTTCAGATCCTCCTGTCCTGGTCCCTAGCTCTTGGGATAAACGGAGTTTTAACAGACATGATTAAACTGATGGCTGGTACGTATGCATTATGTTATAACACAGGGGTGGCCAAGTGGTAACGGTCCGCTTTACTCCACTACTCTCAAAACGGTGAAGGAAAACATCGCGAGGAAACCGGCATGTCCTAGAACCAAAAATTCGAAGACATTTCACATATACCAACCCGCACTGGGCCCGCGTGGTAGTACAGCCCTCAAATATCTAATCTAACTTCTAACTAATATTATAAACGCGAAAGTTTGTAAGTATGGATGGATGGATGTTTGTTACTCTTTCACGTAAAATCTACTGAATGGATTTGGATGAAATTTGGCAAACAGATAGTTTATAACCTGGATTAACACATAGGATACTTTTTATCCCGATATTCCCACGGGATCGAGACTTAAGCGGGTGAAACCGCGGGGCGCAGCTCATGTAAAATAAATGGCTTTGGCACAGCACAACGATAGCGAACGATGTTTTCGTGTGAGTAAGTTGTACGGTGCATGGTAAATGCACGCTGTGTTTGATGTGATAAAGTTTATAATTGATTGTGCAGTACGTTCTGATTTATGAATTTTATTGCGAGTGTGCTCGCGACTTCGTATCTATTGGTTTTACTGAATTGCACTCTTCTTATAACTATGCCTGCAACAGACGGATGGACGGCCAGCGAAGCCTTAGTAATTGGATCCTAATGCCACCCTTTGGGTATGGAACCCTCAAAACCCTAAAAAACCTTTTACAAATTTTTCAGGGCGACCGAGACCTGATTTCTTCTACCGCTGCTTCCCTGACGGAGTGGAAACGAAGTATCTTCAGTGCACAGGGGATCCCACTGAAATTATGGAGGGCCGGAAGTCGTTTCCAAGCGGTCATAGCAGTTGTAAGTAACTGTAATTATACTAGCTGCGCCCCGCGGTTTCACCCGCATAAATCTCGATCCCATAAGTATATAGAATTATAATCATACAAATCTTCAATCGAACTCTAAGTTCGAGTGACATTTTTGGCCAATTCTAACTTTATTGCTGATTCTAATGATTATAATTCTGTAAAGCAATTTTTGTAATGGCCGCGAATCATATTTTAGATCGACATACAAACTGATACTGACCCGCAAATTGCAAAAAAAAATAATAAAATTTGAATTTCGCTGGCTACCCTGGCGCCTCGAGAACCACTCTATCCATTGGTGAAAACAGCATGAAAATCGGTGCAGTAGTTTTTGAGTTTATCGCGAACGAGAAACTGACGCGGCGGAGGACTTTGTTTTATAATATGTAAGGATATACTATGGATTACACTGTTTTATTATCTTCCAGTATCCTTCTGTTCACTGGGCGTAGCGTCCGCTTGGCTCTGCGGCCGCCTCGGCGTGCTGTCTCGGCGTAGAGGCAGTGGTCTGCGTGTGATGGGATGCCTCATGCCTCTCATGATAGCGGGTAGCATTGCCCTGTCCAGGAGCTGCGACTATCATCACCATTGGCAAGGTATGTATCATCATAGCCTATGTCCTCCAGGTCAATTTCCGGTCAATATTGTGCGTACAAACTTACAAAAAATTAAGTAATAAAAACTAAAACCCAACTACGACTGAAAAGGTATAAACAAGACACCACAGACAGACAAATTAAAAATCCGGAGTCACACGTGTTAGGGCGGCATAAATCGAACAGATTACGTGTGACTCCGGATTTTTAATTTGTCTGTCTGTGGTGTCTCCGCGAGAATACTAGTAATAATGAGAAGAAAAAATACACTTCTTCTATCCAGCAGTGGCCCGATTCATAATATCAACCGATTGATGAAAAATAAGAAACAGTTTCATACATCCCATTCGATTTATTTTCTTTTATTATACTTTATCTATCTAATCTAACTAATATTATAAACGCGAAAGTTTGTAATGGATGGATGTTTGTTACTCTTTCACGTAAAAACTACTGAATGGATTTGGATGAAATTTGGCAAACAGATAGTTTATAACCTGGATTAACACATAGGATACTTTATATCCCGATATTCCCACATGATCGAGACTTACGCGGGTGAAATCGCGGGGCGCTACTAGTAAAACTCTTCTTCTGCCTAGCCTTTTCCCAACTATGTTGGGGTCGGCTCCCAGTCTAACCGGATGCAGCTAAATACCAGTATTTTACATGGAGCGACTGCCTATCTGACCTCCACAACCCAGTAACTGTAACTGGGTAATACGATACCCTTTGGTTAGACTGGTTGTCAGACTTTCGTGCTTCTGACGACTCGTAACGACTGCCAAAGATCCACAAATGATAGCCGGGACCAACGGCTTTACGTGCTTTCCGAGGCACGGAGGAGTCTCGATATGTGAAAATGGTCACCCATCCACGGACCAACCCCGGCAAGCGTAGCTTAACCTGATGGATCGACCCGAGCGGCTGTTATTACTTAGCCACGAGCTCCTCGTAAAACGTAGAGCGCTACTAGTAAAACTATTTATAATAATTATAGTATACACTTACATTGTAACATACATACTTATTAAAGAATGCACGTAACTTTTTCTTTTATTTTGGGGTTCCGTCAAAAATGTCGCTTTCCAAAAAAGCGTTTTTTTTCGGTGGGTTCCGCCACCTAAAATGTTTGAGAACCGCTGGGTTACGCAATTAGATAGCAGATTCATGTTTTTAAACGTTTTTTTCCAGATATACTGGTCGGTTCCATCCTGGGTTACTCTGTGGCAATATTCTGCTATCGCCAGTACTACAATCCTCTCTCATCTGACCTCGCCGGCATACCCTACATAGTTTCCTGCATAAACACAGCTAAATTCTTCAACGGAAAGCCAGATAGCCCAGTGAAGGATGCCAAAGAGGAGTCCACGCCATTGCTGAATGGAAAGAAAGACGATAAGTGGATATAAATACTATTTTTAGTTAAAATATCAGGTTTTCAAATTGATGTACCAGGTTTTTAAAGGAAATTTCAGGGTTTGACGGTAAAAACCTGGTTTTTTTTTTTTTTTGGAATGCCAGTTTGGCGTTTCCTTTGTTTTAAGAACTTTTGTATTTTAATCTGTCAAAAATAACTCTTAATTCGATAAAGAAGGAGGAGGTTCTCAGTTCGGCGGTTTTTTTAATTTTTATGTTTGTTCCCCGATTACTCGAAGACGGCTGGACAGATTTGGAAAATCTTTACTTTTTTTTTATCGTTGGCAAAAAACTAAAATACAGATCCAACGACACCGACTTACGAAATTCAAGTTATTTTCCTGTTTATAGTATTTTTTTGGAAGTCGGATTTTTTCAAAGTTTTTGACATTGATTGTCGTTGAGAGTGAGATGAGATTGCGACTAGATTTTGTTTTCAAATACTAGAATTAGCCTTCAGGCTTTTAAAGATAAAAACCTTTTTTTTTAATCATTGACCGCCCAGTCGGATTAATACGACAAAAAGATTCGGCCCGTGCCGCCTGTCATATTTACACGACTGAGAACCTATGTTGTTTATTTATGTACACGCAGAAAAATACATAGGCATACATAGGGTTAGTTTTTTGTTTTTTATTTCATAGCACGAGTCTATTCGTCATAGATATTTATTTGTCGATTTATTATCTGTGCGCTGGGAGCACAGTAATTGATATAAAACCAAGCGGTCAATACAGCGGGTTATTGTGAAAGTACAAGGTATGCGTACCGTTCTAGTTTCAATTGAGTTAAGTGGCTTTTAAGTAATTTGTTACTAGCTGTGTCCCGCGGTTTCACCCGCATAAGTCTCGATCCCATGGGAATATTGGAATAAAAAGTATCCTATATCGTAACACTGGTCATGGTCTACCCATGTGCTAAATTTCATCCAAATCCGTTCAGCCGTTTTAGCGTGAAAGTGTAACAAACAAACAAACAAACTCAGTTTCGCATTTGTAATATTAAGTTAGGTTAGATAACTTTGATGTGCTTACTGCTATATTTCACGTCGTGATTCAAGAATTTTGGCAGGATATAATAATAATCGTATGGTTAAATCATGAGTACTACTCTTTAAAATATAGTTTAACAAGGAGCTTTTGGCGCGTGGTCAAAATGGGAACTAACGCCGCCATCTTGTTTTTTCAATACAATTTCACAAATGTTTACCAACAGCGCCCCCCCCTGTCAATCTTATTCAAGCGCAAAACATCCTTGTAGAGTGCGTTTCATCAAATAGTTCCTTAGCCGTAATGTTGGCTCCACTGTTAAATTTAAAAAACGGTCCTCTAAGGTAACGTACTGACGTAGCGTATTCGTAGCCAACATTACGGCATAGGAGCTATGTGATGAAACGCACTCTAGCACTTTATGGTAGCATTTTATTTGACACTGTTAATATTTGTCGCTAAATATATTTTTAAATTGATTTATAAACTTTTTGGTTTACACGTGCGTTCATTTTAACTTGACCCGTGACGCAAATGGTAGCTCTGAATTGCAGTCTAGTTTTAATACTAATACCTTAATACCACAAAACTGTGTTTATCAGTTGTTTTTTCTAACACCTTTTAAACATGACATTTCTGTGTAGAGTTTGACATAAAACTGACATTAAACACGCGTTGAACGAGTGTATAAGTTTTTGTGGTACGGCCCATAGAGTTCAAAATGGGGACTGACAGAACAGGCCTACCACCACCGCTTACAGCAGTATTAACTTTAGAAGTAAGATTAAAATAATACTGCTGTAAAGTGGGTGATAGACGTGCGTTCTTAAAGTACGCGGTCTTTAAGTTCGCGACCTTACTCGGCTCGCCGTCGGTGACACAATTAAGGCTTCCTCAAAATTTCATTGTTGGATCGCCGACGATCTTACTCGGCGGATTTAACCGCTCGATTCGCTTCTTCTTCCCAGCTAAAGCACTAGGAAGTGGTGAAGGGTGGGCGTTTTTGGGGGACTGTCTTATGTGATTTTGACGTTCGAAAAGTGCTGATTCTCAGCCTAGTTTGAATAAATGACTTTTGATTTTGATTCCCGGTGACTCTATTCTACGCGGACTTGCTCGCACGTCTATCACCCCTTTAAGCAGTGGTGGTATGCCCCCAGTACTACCAATCACATGCAAAAATCTTCGTCTTTACTATTACAAACTGGTACTTACTTTAAAATTACTTACTATGTTTAAAATAATTATACAGGCTGTAAGGGTAAACACTCTTGTCATTCAAACCATGGGTAGTTGACTTAAATGTAAAAATAAATGACCGAACACAACAAAAAAAAAAAAAAATTTAAAAAACTTGTAATTTTCCATTGATTTTACGTTCAATAATTGAAACCAAACCACTGCACTGGTTGCAAGGATAACGGTGTTTACCCTAACACCCTGTATATTATTTTAGGTAAATTTTAAATTATTTCGCAGACACTATATTGGTTGGTAACTGCTGACGCTTTGAGAACCAGCACCCTAATTTCGTAACACACTATCAATCACAATCTGAATGATTTTGATGGATATTGCTGATCCATTGCTTCACATGTTCGAAAAAATTGTCTGTCCAACAACTTAAATCACGCAATGAATGTTTTTGAACTGTCAAAATGAAAGCTATTGCTGTTGTTAGTGTGTTACGCAAGTACCCCGCTGGGTTTCTGTTCCCATGTCGGGGAAAAGGCTGTTAGAGTTTTCTCGATTTCTCTCGTGACGTAAGAATAGTTTGTCGCGGTAAAAATATTAACCAGTTAGCAAGTTTTGGCAGCGAGGTTATGTGTCCAGGTGGCCTACCACCACCGCTTACTGCAGTATTATTTTAATCATACTGCGTGGGGGAAAGAGATGGAGCTATACGTCCTGTAGAGCTTCATCTCTTTCCTACACTGAAGTAATATTAAATGCTGTAAGCGGTGGTGGTAGGCCCCCTAACCACAGAGCACGGAGAAGCCTAGGCGGCCGCTCCTAGAGACGGTGCTAAATTCAACATTAATGATTTTATTAATAAATAAAAATTACGTTATATTTAAACGAATGTCCATGTAGTTTCTTGCTCATCTCCATAGGTACAGTCAGGCTAAGTGAATCATGACCCACTTTGACGATAAATCGTTTGAAACCGTCAAAATAACAAAGATGGCAGTCGTTACCAAGGAAATGTATGTTTACGCGAATGTCGACCTAATTGTATTTGAATGTGTAAGAAAATAAGCTTATGGTGGGTCTGAATTCAATTTCTTCGACTGTACCTACTACGCTTTGGAATGGGCAACTAGCTTCATATTTCTGACAGAACGACTCCTTGGCAGTTCAAAACTGCCTGTAAATGGTTTAATTGAAATAAATGCTTTGAGTTTGAGCAGCATTGTCAACAGTTTCCATACTAACCAAGCGTTTCACCGTTTAGTCGAAATACGACACTGGTGACGTATAAAAACTGACGGTTTTAAAGGCGGTCCGTGACAGAAGTTTCGGCGCCACGAATATTGATATAGTTTTGACCGGGCCGCTGTTCCGCGCCTTAGGAACAGCGGTACTGGTCAAACTATAGTACTGTCGTCACTAGACTGATTGTCTCGTTGGTCTAGTGGTCGCAAGTGCTATTGCTGGGTTTCCTTTTTTTTTTTTTTTTGAGGGTGGGAAATCATCCAATGACTTCTCCCGCTCTGGGTGGAGCGGAAGGGCGTGTCAGACTTTTACTGACTAAAACTCACCCGTGTTCCTTCAGTTGCCTGTTGCCAAGGTCCCGGTATCCCTTTCGGACTAACCCGCAACCCTGGCAGGCATCGGTCCTAGCGGACCCCGCCAATTGTGCTGACATCTCTTTGAGGCGCGCGTGAAACACGACGCGCCATCGACCCGGGCCTGGTCCTGATCGGACGGCGAGCTACCCATTGCTCGCCGTCCGCAAGCCCGCGCCTATGGTGGCCGGGAATCCGCCTGGGATTCCCGACGCCCAGGGCGTCTCCAGCGGCGGCGGCGGTTAGGGGCGTGAGGGCGCAAACTTTGCCTCTCCCTCACGCGTTCCGCCTCCTCCTTCGCGAGCATTACTGCTTCGCAGAAGGAGGTGACTGCTTCCCATGCCCTCTCGCTCCGTACCATGGCCTGGACCAGAGCCGGACGCGAGAGGTCACCGCCGCCAATCGCCTCCAAGAGGACACGGCGGGGCTCCGCCCAAGCGGGGCAGACCTCCACTGTATGCTCCACCGTGTCCTCCGGGCGATCCACACAGTGGTGACACCCGGGCGTTTCCTCCCGCCTTATACGAAACAGGAACCTCCCGAAGCAACCGTGTCCGGTGAGGACCTGCGTCAGGCGGAAGGTGAGGACGCCGTGGCGCCTCTCTAGCCACTCCTCAAAGAGGGGACTTATCGCCGCAATTGTGGCGTGCCCATTGCTGGGGTTCCTGGGTTTCGATTCCCTGGTCGGGCAAAGTGTTGGGTTTTTCTATCAGGAATTTCTTAATGGCACCCCGGAGTCTGGATTTGTGCCCAGTGGATGGCAATAGACTCGCCCCTTAGTATATGAGACTTAGACATAACTGGCAAAATGTGGGTGTACTATAGATACGTCATGGGGTCTCAACTCGAACAAATTATAATTAGTCTTGAAAAAAAATCATAGATGGCAGCATAAATAACAATTTATGAAATTAACAATCACTAAAAAGCGTTATACGACAAATTTTGGCTGAGGTAATATTAGTAAAAATCAAAACATCTTTGTTTAATGCTGATTTATGTATTTACACTCATAAATCTCGGATTTTCAACAAAATTTACTTCAATTCGAACCCTTAGAATGATAAAGTAGTAAAACTGCTAATCATTTTGTTGAGAGCTCTTTGCAATAGATGGCGTTTTACTCAAGTGATGACAGGGTCACTTTAAACTTGCGTTTATGTCGTTTCATTAAGGAAAATCAAACAATTTTTTTTTTAAATCTAGTACTTTACCTAGAAATATAAAAATTGAACACCTAGGAAGAAAAAACGTAAAAAAGAAAGAAAAACATCTAGGAGTCTTGCGTAGTATCTAGGCAAGACTCCTAGATGGCGTTAAAAAAACTACAGTTTCTGGCAATTAGTGAGTCGCTGATGCTGATGCTGTTAAAAAAATGGAGAACGAAAAATAGCCAGCTCAATAGCCAGACTTAGGGTGGTGTCATTTCTTTGTATGGGATTGGGTATCTGTACGTAGTATTATAATATCTGTCGATACGTATACCTCTGCACATCTCTTCGGGGAAAACGAGCGTGATGATATGACAGCGCCGCGGTTCCGTGCTCTGTGGTCCGGTCCACCATTCCATATTTCGATTGTGATATTGTTTTAAACTATACGCGTAGGTATAGTCATTTAGTTACCCAATTTTAAATTTTAATATTTTGTAGTTCAATTTTTTTTATAAATTATTTTTTTTAAAGTTCCTGTTCAAATTATTTAATTTAGTTTACAAAGTTGTTTGTTTTTTAAATGATAAAATTATTTAATCTATTTAACCATAATGAAATGACATAATATTTGAAGGTAATCATAAAACCTTTCATTAATTAAATTAATAGGTAGCTCAATTAAATTTTAGTTATTTTTTTTTACGAATTTTTATTTAATATAATATAATTATGTTTTAGTTAAAATATGTCATTTAAAAAATGCTTAATGTTTATAGTTAAATTAACGATGTGTTTTTTTTCTTGCATTTAAAAAAATATTATTATATTGGTATATTTATCATTAATTGTGTGCTTGTAAATAATAATATTTTAAATTTAAACTCAGGGAAATTAATTGTTAAGCATATTGACACCTTCCACGTCAATATGCCGTGCTATAGCCATTTCAAAACAACTGTCAAAGTATGACAGTTGTAATTTGAATATACGGACAATTTAATGTTGTAGTCACTTTGCCCTGGGGGCCAGCCATCACCTCTTTAGCAGTATTATTTTAATACGCAATGTTTGTAAATATGTGAGCACCATGTATCTATC
Organism: Lithophane socia; assembly: GCA_947522985.1. NCBI lineage: Eukaryota > Metazoa > Arthropoda > Insecta > Lepidoptera > Noctuidae > Lithophane > Lithophane socia. The sequence goes on from OX383280.1 coordinate 6,620,964, forward strand.
ACATAGTTAATTAATTTATTTGTCATTGCTCCATTTTTAATTCTTTTTACCTATTGTGGTACAGTAATCTTATTCTAGGTGTATGTAATTATTATAATATCATTGATGTAAGTATACAAAATATTGTAAAACATTTTTAAAAGAGTACCGGTGGAGTTTCTTGCCCATTCTTCTCCATACGAGAACTACCTTTTGGAAGGCAAAATCAAAATCAAAATATTTTATTTCACATAAGGTTTATGTGAAATAAAATATTTTGATTTTGATTTCTTCTTACGTTTTTACGTTTACGTTTAGCTTCTGACGTTTCATAAGTGCCCATGTAGGTACATGGGCACTTATGAAACGTCAGAAGCTAGGTGCACGGTTCCAAATGGTCGTTTCCTATGGAGAAGACCCGGCAAGAAATTCCATGGTTACTCTTTTAAAAATAAATGGCTTTTACTATACTTTCAAATTACAGTGTTGATAGGCATGGGAGGACAATTTGAATCAGTTCTATTTCTATGTTTTTGACGTTCAAAAGTGCCTTTAATGTGCTTAATTTAAATAAATTATTTGACTTTGAATACTACTTCACAGAGGGAAAGTGATGGAGATAGGCAAGACGTATAGCTTCATCTCTCTCTCTCACTGTGAAGTAGTATTGAATAGTACTGCTAAAGAGGGCCTACCACCACCGGTTGTGACCTTACAAACATTCATAATTTCTTTGCCATTTTTTTTTTGTACATTCTACATTACGTCTCTGGTAACAGTTTAACTTCGACAGCGCTTTTATTGCGTAGCAGTAAGCCCCGCCCACAGGGGCGCTTTTCTATACCGGCGTTAGAAAAACGCGCACTGAATTTTCAACTCTCGGCCTTGGGCCGAGCGTTGAGAATACAACAGAACGCATCCCGTGCGCGTTAAAAAGTGCACCTTTGGACTTTCAATTAGCCGAGTGTTAAGAATCATGTGCGCGATAAGAAAACTTCGCGTTGGAAAAGCGCCCGTGTGTTTGTGGGCTAAGGGTGATTTTTGTTTGGTCGTGTGTTTCCATAGACATGCATTTGGACTGTTTTTTGTGATAAAAAATATTCTAATCTTTATTTGTATTTTCTTACATACCTATTTTATAACGTTTTTAATATAGAAATGTAATCATGTATGATGTACGTTTTCATGATAATTTTTATTCTATAGGCACAGTATAAATATATAAACAGTATTATGTCTCGGCAGTGACTTAAATAATTACCTACGGCCACTCGGTAGATAAACCTTCCGCGTCCGTGCGTAACTGCCGCGCACTCGATAGTGTTGCATACTGATATACACTGAGATTTCGAAGCGCGTCGTTTCGGCCGTTTTCTATGAAGATATAGTACTGTTACTCATTTATACTGTGCTATGCACATTTGACTACAACTACACAAGGATCTTATGGCACGTGGCCAAAATCAGAACTAAGCCATTTTGTTTTTCAATACAATTTCACAACACACCTGACTCGTCGGTTTATTGGTCGCAAGCACTACTGCTGCATGAGGCTCTGGGTTCGATTCCCAGGTCGGGCGATGTGTTATTGGGTTTTTCCAAAAATAATTTCTCAGTAGCAGCCCAGAGTCGCTCCCTATTACCTACCTACCTACTATAGATAAACCTTCGGGAAATAGAGGCGTGAAGTTATGTTAGGTTTATTTCACAAAACAATTTTACAAGTGCTTATTGACAACGCCCCGCTGGCTGTCATTGTCATTCAAGCGCCAAAATATCCTTGTAGTACTGTATGTGATATCTATTTGTTTTTCTTTTATTTTTTACATTGTGATAATTACAGTCTGGCTGTCGAGAGAATGTGTTCTTGACAGCTGTCAGTTCCATACTAAAGAATGTGTTTTGCGAATTTAATCCTTATCCTATTGTAGGATTGTAGGAGGAGCTCGTGGCTAAGTAATAACAGCCGCACAGGTCGATCCATCAGGTTAAGCTACGCTTGACCTGATGGTGTTACTGGGTTGTGGAGGTCAGATAGGCAGTCACTCCATGTAAAATACTGGTATTCAGCTGCATCCGCTTAGACTGGAAGCCGACCCCAACATAGTTGGGAAAAGGCTGGGCAGATTGATTTACTACTATAAATTGTCCAACTGACAGGTGTCAGGAACTCACTCAGGACTGTTTATAGATATAAGACAAAATATCATTAAATGATAAAAAAATAATGTTGTAGTAAAAAATCTTTTAGTATATGAGCAAAAATAGTTCACTTTGTTAATGGTAGTACCTCATTATTGTTATTTTTAATAACAAATACCTGTTTTGTCAAATAAAAAGAAACTATGTGTCTTTTTACATGTAAAAAAAAATCGAGAGGTGTCGTAACCAACGATTCGAACGGAGTTCAGGAGAACAGAAGATAAATTTTAGTTTAGTCCTGTCGAATTAATCAGCGCCTGTCAATACTCCATACAAGTTTAGATTTGATTAAAAACTTGCCTATTAAAATAACGTCAATTTACGTCAGGCGCTGATTAATTTGACACAGGACTAAACTAAAATTTATCTTCTTTCCTTTTCTTAATGAAATAGAAAGAAAAAGATGCACTGAACTTAAATTTAGTTTAGTTTGTGAACAAGGGAATCGGCACCATTTTCTTTTTATTTTCTCTAAAAGTAGACCGTAGGTATTTTTAGGCACATACTTGTATTAGCTCCATTTATAATGCGATCACTTAAAAATAGATTTTTGTAATATTTTCATCAAAATTGACATAATAAAGTCGTTATTGAATAGAATTTAATAGTTTGACTAACTTTGTAGATAGTTGAGGTTAACCATGACATACAAAGTTCAGTGTAATATTGTCTATTCAAAAAGTATCGGTTGAAAATGTAAACAAAAGATTCAGAGGCCCTAGTGCCCATAAAGTGACACTCTATCAGCGATAACGATGATGGAAAAGGCAGTCAATCATGTTGAAAGTCGTTGTAGAAATACGAAATTTAGAAACGTTTGGTGGGCGAATTTGTAGTGCTACTTACAAATTGAGTGCTTTGATTTGATTATTTGAATACGCGAAATTCTAATTTTAAATAACCTTATAGATCTTTTGTGGCAAGTGACAAAACAAACAAGTTTAAAATTGAGGTTAATTTTATAACCTCAATTTTCATCAATGATTTTTCAATTCCAATTTAAAAATATTATTCAAACAATAATTGTTGGAAAAGCGGATAAGTAGATATAAACTTGAAACATTGTAAGTACAGATGAATGTGTTACTAATTCCCTTTAGTGAGTGATTGCGTATGAATTTAACCTGAACAGGCTATGTTTACACTTTCATCAGACATTTTTTTAACAGACTATAGGTACAAAATTACATAATTATCAATGTTTGAGAACATAAACCCAATGTCATAAATGACAAAGTTCAAATTCCATAGCAACCAAAAAGTATTAGAACTCTTTTTATTACAAATAATTCAAAAATCAACTTTGACCACATAACTTTAAAGTAGATAATTGAGTAACTGGCAATGTATGCAAATTAGCTATCTAGAGTATATTCTAGCCGATATTTTATAAATTATGAGTATGACTGTATATTTAATAAGTTTCTGTACTTAAAAGTAGAATCCTTATGAATCAGTCAGTACTTAATAAAATGTTCGTACTTAATTTTTGTTTTTAAATATTTTTATAACATTTTTGACTGATTATTATAAATAGTTTGCACATACTCCTAGCGAACTAGCCCGTGGTTATAATATTTTAAATGGACACCATAGAGCACGGAGACGTCTCGGCGGCCGCATCTAGAGGTGACATTGTCAACACTTTCCATACAATCCAAGCTTGTCACGTTTACTCGTCAGTACAATACTAATGACATAAAGAAACTGTCAGCTTTGAAGATGGTCCGTGACAGAAGTTTCGGCGCCACGAATATGATTAGTACGTACTCGTATTTGCTGTTGCTCGACGCTGCCGGCGATTCCGTGCTCTGTGGTTCATTGTAGCTGACTTCACACTATGAGATATAATATACAGGGTGTCCCTGGAAGTATGGATCAAATCGGATAGGGCCGTGGGCAAGGTCATTTCCAAACTTTTTAACCCTGAGAATGTATGTCGGTGCAATTTTTTACAGTTCAAAAGTTATGAATGACCAACTTTCTATCAGGGCTATAATTTTTTTTTTTTTTTTGAGGACGTTGTAGAGCAGTCGCCCTTTCCTGTAGTATTTTTACGCAGCTAGAGAACATTTGTTCAATAAGAAAAAATATTTACTGCAAAAGTCATCTGGCAAAAATTTTACTCAATTTTCGAGCGATTTTCATGGGAAAACGTTTCACTAGCGAAAAAAAATTCTGAGGGCAAACAAAGTTTGGAAATTATCTTTTCCACGCCCCTATTCGATTTGATCCATACTTCCAGGGATGCCCTGTATAGTATATTCCGTGATAACATAAGAGAGATAATACATATTACGTGTAAAAGGTTCCATTTAAACGAAACGAACGATATTAATTTATATCTTGAGATATATTATGTATATGTTATAGTCAAAGTCCGATACACAGTCTCTTCGCGGAAGGACTGGTTTATCCTAGGTTTGGCCAAAGCCATCAGGCAATCCCCGAAATACATTTCAATTTCGCCCTTTGCCTGAAGTATTTTTAGTCAAACCCAGGAGCTCCTAACTTTTCAGTCAAACGTCGAAAGTAAATTATTCTGTTTCGGTTTTGGCCTAGTCAATCCTAGAAGCGACTGCAAAACTCGGTCAAACGTTGATCTGAACATGTTTAAACAGGTTCATAATGTCTCTCGCGGTGTTCCGACCGATTGTTTTGTCATTTCATGTTCGTTCATTGAGCGTGCGGGCGTGTAATTGTGTAAAATTGAAGATGAGTGAATCAAACGGTGTTGTTGTTACTAAAAACGTGGATAAAGAAGCTTTAAAAGTAAAGTTTAAAGAGAAAATTTCTAATTTGAATAAAAATAAGTGTTCATTTCACATAAAAAACAAACAGTTGTATGAGCAGATTATCAGTGAGGTAGAATCCGCTAAAGTAGCTGAAAAGAAAACGTCTTTGCAGTATCGCCGTCTCAAACGCTACGACGTTGTTTGTTTTGGGGACGAAAAAAAATTGATTAAGCCATTGTCCGATACAAAAAATATACAATACTACGTTACGGATGACGAGTTATTCGATGTGATTGAATGTGCTCATCAGGAATGTGGTCATGGTGGTAGAGATCTCACATTGAAAGCTTTAAATAAAACGTATGCAAATGTCACAAAAGAGTGCGTAAACTATTACTTGGATTTATGTGAAACGTGTCACAAGAAAAAGAGTCAGCCTAAAAAGGGACTCGTCGTTAAACCGTTATTATTTAAAGAGACTCACGCACGGGGACAAGTGGATCTTGTAGACATGCAGACGTGTCCTGACCGTGATTACAAGTACATTTTAAACTACCAAGATCATTTGACAAAATTTGTGATTCTTCGTCCCCTACACACAAAAACAGCACAGGAAGTAGCGCACAATCTCCTTGATATATTTTGTACTATAGGTGCGCCTTCTGTGCTTCAATCAGACAACGGACGAGAATTCGCCAACCGTGTCGTAGAAGAGTTAAAAGTAATGTGGCCCGAATTGTCCATAGTGCATGGCAAACCACGTCATTCTCAAAGTCAGGGAAGCGTGGAGCGTGCAAATCAGCATGTACAGCAAATATTGTTCGCATGGATGGAAGATAATACACGGCATTCTCTCAAAGCATCTCAAATATAAAAGTGAAAATCACGTAAGCTGACCAATCAGGTGTCAGAACTGGCAGAGTTAAGCGGTTCTTAAGACTTGAAAGCTGCTTAAATGATAAAATGCTTCCAAATATACGAAGATAAGACACTTCATACCTATATCGGAGTTTGACTCGTCAAACCCCGATTTAATAAAATTGTGTTTTGACGTTTGCCTGACCAAATTAGTCTCTCCCAGGTTTGACGAAAATTGTTTAGTCAAAGGCCGAAAATTTACATTTGTTTGGGCTTTGACTAAGTCATTCAGTCTGACCTGAGGATTGACCAGTCCAACCTAGGAGCGCCGGAGCTTCGGAGTTTGCCTATAACATATATACCTCATAGAGTGAAATCAGCTTGACGCTTCATGCTCGAACAAGTATCAACTTATTAAAATATTCCTTTCCCAATTAAATTATTTTACCTCTGACAGCAACACTATTGTAACGAAAATAGAGGTGTTACTCACTTGTTCGGTTCGAGTCGGCTTTGTTCTTCAACAAATACTGCCGACCCGAACCGAAAACACTAAAAAAGGTACTACAAATTCGGGTTTCATTTATTTAGTGCCGATCGGCATGACCGCTCACTATTCGAACTAATCCGAAGCGAAGCGCCTTTTTCCCCGAACATATACATATACTTCATTTGAAATAAGATTAGAAATTTAAACAGACCTTTTTACAGTCCGTTCAACCGATTTTGATTTTTATACCGCAGGCATGGATGGCATTAAAAGCAAAAAACGTTACACAATACCAACTGTCTACTGCAGCTGCCATTTTTCATGCCACCAACGCAATAGAAGTCAAAATCGGTTGAACGGACTGTAAAAAAGGCTTATTTAAATGTCTAATCTTATTTAAAATGGAGTATAGGTACCTATCTACATATTCGATTGATGCCGACCCGAACAATAGTGTGTGATAAGGTGTTAATTCAGTGCGTTTGCACTGGCGAAACATTCACATAATAAAAACATGTTGAAATCTTTATTTCCTGTCTAACATTGTATCGAACATTGGCAGAAAATTGAGATTTAACTAATGCACAGTTAGGGATGAAGATTCCATTTTTTGCTGTATTGATAGTTTATATGAATAGTTTTTTTGAAAACTAGGAATATAGATTCAGTGGAGTCCAAAATAATATCATAATAATTTAGTTAATGTATGTGATGTCACATTTATGTACTTAAAATGTAATATTTTGAAGAAATTCCTAAAAAAATAAACATTCCCTAATATGTAATATAAATTGTTTTATTTTACACTAACTTCTGCCCGCGATTTCGTCCGCTTATTTTCACATTTTAAATAATATCCTACTAACTTTCGCCCGCGGCTTCGCCCGCGTGGTATGTCGATGTAAAATAGCCTAGTATGTCCTTTCTCAGGCTCTAGACTATCTGTGTACCAAATATTTAAATCGGTTCAGTAGTTTTGGCGTGAAAAGTCGACAGACAGACAGACAGAGTTACTTTCGCATTTATAATATTAGTAAGGATAGCTGTGACAGTACCTATATTTGAAATAAATGGTTTGACTTGTAAAGTAGACATACAACAGTTTTCATATTTCCACTCGTAACATAAAGTGAGGGAAGTTAATTTCTGAATTGGTTTATTTGAAGTAAATGGTTTGAGTAAGAAAAAAGCACAGTAAAAACTAGGAAAAATAATTTATTAAAATAAACCTTTGGTATCGTTATTATGGCACAGTTTTCAAGGAGGTGCACACTCACTTGTTCGGCACCCTACACAAAATTTTCGGGGTTTGGATTTGGGAACAGCCTTTGACTCTTTTAATAACATTGATTGATGTTCAATTCACCACGGAAGCGAATCTAACGGATCGGTTATGAATAGATATGCTGGGCGGTGAAAATCCTCTGGCGATCGGCGCGAGCCCAAAACAAGTGCGTGTGCGCGTATTACAACAAAATACATCCTTAACTTTTTAAAGCGTTTGCAGACTGCATACAATCGGAGGTCGATTTTTTGTACGTGCGCGCTTTTAATTAAATATATCAGAAAATATTTAAAAAAATACAAATAAAATAGGCATTTCAGTAAACATACAAATAACAGGTACATAAGCACTATTATCTACTCTTTAGTTATGAAGATTCTTAGATAATATATAAAAATCTCATGTCACTATGTTTGTACATATACACTAATCTCCAAAACCACCTAACCAATTTCAATGAAATTTTGTGAATGTATGGTTAGTTCCAGCATGATTGGATACTTTTGGATCCGATAGGTGGCACTCCATGCGGATCAATGGCGGGTCGCTAATATTCTATAAATTTACTAGTATAACAAGTGAAAATAATAATATTCAGGGCAATATTATTTATGTCTAGTTAATTATCGTCCATTTTGAGACACGTTCACAATGCCCCGTGTCTGGACATAGCCTGTTAAATGTAGTCCTGCTGTCAAAGCCTAATATCTCCCTCTCTTCTTGAATTCTATATGTGAATGTGCTTTCATGTGTACCGATGAAATGGGCCGCATGCGAGCATATGATTTGGTCAATTATTGCTATACCACCATCCCCATACTCATCTAGTACTGACACACTCGGCAAGAAAAAGTGTATTTCGTACCCAAGATTAGTCAATTCTTGTTCAAGATTGTTCAACTCGGACATCGACGCATCAGTTGCAATAAATACTTTTTTAATGTTGGATAGTTTTTTTAGTGTATTATCAATCTGTTTTGCGGTCCCCGATATTGATGGGACATCATTCCCACGGCTGCGGGCAAAGTCTTGCCTCCTCCAGTGAACACTAAGGTAGGTTTTACATTTGTCTGCTTTACAATCTAAATATTGCGATATATACTTTTTGGCAATCTTGACAAGATTTTTGTTAAATTTCATGCTTTTTCGACAGTCCCAGTAAGCTTTGGTGCCATAGCTGTCATGAAGAGGAATCTCTCCATGAGAAAACATAATTTTCTTGCTGTGGGGATGCAATGATATCGACTCCCAAAGTTTTGAGTTCTTCCCTTGAAACTTGATACATAATGTTTCTTTCACAGTCACGTTATTGTAGCCCCAGAACCGTCCGCTGTGACTGCAATCACCCACGACCTCCCATTTTTCTTCAAAAACACCATTTTCAAAAGCATCTTCATAATTTTCCAGTACATACAAAATGTCAAGTTCTAACACCTTTTTCTTAGTTTTACTGAATATTTCGTGCATTTCCACGACTGGAGCGTACGATTTTAAGGAATCTATATCGAAAAATTTACCCCACGGTTCCGGAACTCGTCGGTCTGTCTTCCAATGAAGGAGGTTATGCCAAGGAGGTAAAACAAGCTCCCAGTTGTCTCTACCTCGGTTTTGAGCTTCGGAAAGCATTATCGCGAACCTCATGTAAACGTCCCTGCGTAAATTAAAGCCTTCGGGAGGATTAACGTCATAAAAAATCTGCTTTTTGCCATTGTTAACTTCGATTTCGTTCTCGCAGGTTTTCGTCTTATCACAGTATTCTATATTTACTTCGGCAGCGTTAATAACTAAATTGGCAACAAATATACTTAAAATAATCATATTAAAGCTTATAATATTAAAAACGTACAAATCTAGTTTTCAAACAACAAATGACAATTATGTACAACAACTCAACAACTTTGCTTTGCTTTAATTTGTTTTGTTCACAGACTACGTAAAGATACTACTTTGTTTGACACAATTTTTTTTTTTGTGGAAATTCTATTGTGGTCTGTCTACTAAGGCCTTTAAGTCCAGTCTTTTTGATTTGGGTAATTTTTGGTACACACGGCTACACATCAAGCTATACATTTCCAGTAAAAGCTGACCTCGCATTGTACGAAAACCCTACACAATGCGAGATCAGCATAAACTGGAAATGTATAGCTTGATGTGTAGCCGTGTGTACATGCAGAGTGCACTATTATTTCATAAGAATTGTTTTCAGTTTTCACTGTGTTTTTAATAATAAAGATAAAACAATTATGAATGTTCAAGTGGGCATTTACTTCGAAGCCACAGAACATTAATACTCAAGAGTTCGAAGCTGAGGATTGGATTGTTGTGCTGTGCGCCACAGTTTGGACAGTGCGTTAGTTCTCTAAGTAGTCTGTGGGACAGTGACACTGACACGTCTGACACATGACATTGACTGACATGACATTTCATACCAAAACATTGTTAATTTTCGAGTGCTACGTTTTAAGGTTATAAAAATGTTTAGAAAGCTAAGAATAAAATACTTCACATCTTTGTACGCTAATTACACAACTAGAGTAGCAGTTGACTCTAACCTAAAGGAGAGTTTTGAAACAAAAGTCTTCAAACCACGGAAACATCCCGGTACAGCGCGAATCAAAGTCGCCTCTATTCCTCCTGATATTCAGAACGCTATTAAACTAATTCTAGACGATGCCGGGGCCAAGGCAATTTACCAGGAAAGCGTAAATCTAAGTAACTATATCCGGTCAAGGCACCTCCCCCCAGAAGAAGGAGAAATCGATGAAAAAGCACAGAAATTCCACGACACCATTTCGAAAAAAGTTTATTCGACCGTAAATCAAAAATTAACTGGAGACGAACAGAAATTTTACGAAAAAAAGGTTCAAAACAAAGTGTTTAGTGCATTGAAGAAGAATGTTTACCGTTGGGGCAATATTGCATACGATAAGCCGACTAGTTTGCAGTATCTTATGAGCAGAGCTGCACCTGAATATGCTGTCCTAGTACGAGTTTTAGATGAAATAAGTAAATTTAACCCGGATTACAAACCTCGGAGTTTCTTCGACTTTGGCTCCGGTGTAGGTACAGGAACATGGGCAGTAAATCACTTCTGGAAAAACGATATATTTGAATATTTCTGTGTTGACACTTCATCTACAATGCACGAGCTAGCCCGTCTCATACTATGTCAAGGCAAAGACAACGTTGAGATGCCTCTAAAAGGATATTTCCAACGACAATTCTTACCAGCATCTACAGATCTGAAATACAGTATAGTTCTATCGTCATACTCATTATTTGAACTCCCAAGTATGCAATCAAGGTTGGAAACCATACAAAAGCTTTGGAACAAGACCGAAGACTACTTAATAATTGTTGAACATGGCTCAAATGCTGGATTCAAGGTTGTCAATGAGGCTAGAGAATTTGTTCTCAATTTAGAAGCGAAGAAACATCAAAAAGTTTACGCTTTCTCACCGTGCCCCAATGACAATATCTGTCCTCGTTATTTGGAGCATGAAACTCCTTGTAATTTCCTTATGAAGTATGAATCATTGGCTTACGCTTCGAAAGCTGAAATCTTTGCTGATTTATTTTCCTATGTCATATTGAAGAAGGGGCCTCGTCCTTCTGATGACCCGCAATGGCCTAGGATAGTGCGTGCACCTATTGTAAGATCCAAACATACAATATGTAGACTATGTACTGCTAAAGGAGAGTTGAAAGAAATAATATTTTCTAAAGCAAAGTATGACCAGACAACGTACAGATGTGCAAGGTCTTGTAATTGGGGAGATCTATTACCTGTAAAATAAAATCATAGACAACTGATTTGAACTTTTTATTTTATGTACTTACTATCCATCCATATAATTATTATAACTGCGAGAGTAACTCGTCTCGTCTATCAGTTACCTTTCATGCCTAAACCACTGAACCGATGGTTATGAAATTTGGCAGATTGGTAACCTAGGAATCCTAGGATCTAGGTCCATATTTTGGATAAAAATACAAATTACGCAGAAGTACTATTTATTATCTTTTAAACTCATCGCGCCATCTATAACTCTAGCGCCTTCTGATACTGGGTAATTCTAACATTTGATAATAGATGGCGCAGCTGTTGTGTTACTTGATATTACAGTAGGTATTTATAATAATTGTGTAGTCTGTGCTTCATATGTCAACTGCTAGATGGCGTTAATGCGGGCTGTTTTTTTCGGTCACCAGTTTGCAGCGGATTATCTTAGCTACAGACTATTCTGTTTTGATGCAACTAAAAGCTATTCATTATTTTACTTCGTTAGATAGCTCATAATATGTTTTAGGTCGCAAATAAAAATGCCTACCTATAATAACTGGGAAGCACTGGGCCCCTACCATCAGCAGTATTATTTTAATATTACTTCAGTGTAGGAAAGAGATGAAGCTCTACAGGACGTATAGCTCCATCTATTTCCCCCACTGAGTAAGATTAAAATAATACTGCTGTAACCGGTGGTGGTAGGCCCCTTGGTAGGTACCGTGGCGTGGTACGGTTTTGGTTTGTCATTATAATTTGAAGATGTGTTTTTCCTCATAGGTACTTATCTATAAATAAATAAGTACTTACCTACATAATTTTACTATTTATGTACCTACTGTAAAATTAAGTAAAATAATTAAAATAACGTCTTTCAGTCATAAACTCATAACTAAGATACATGGCTTTTAGAAAACCTTGTGGGTGGCTCCTAAAGGTTCTTATGCCCACGGGCAGAGGACTTCTTTATTATTTTTTACTACGTAACCCGACAGACGTCCTTACAATAATTCATATCCCATAAGAAATGCCAAAATCGTTTAGTTTTGTTTCGTTTCGTTCGAATTTGAACATATTCCGGGAAAATTTTCATATTTTTACCGAAGACAGGAGGAGGGTTATGATTTTGGCCGGTATGTATGTATGTTCATCTGTTCCCTTCTATCTTCTAAACGGCTTATCATAATTTGACAAATGAGGGATTATTGGAAGCGTCTTGATCGTCCGATGGTTATAGGCTATTTGACGTCACAAAAAATCCGGAGTCACACGTACTCTGTTTGAATTATGCTCTAACACGCGTGACTCCGGATTTTTAATTTGTCTGTCTGTGATGTCTCGTTTATACCTTTTTAGTTGATCGACTTTTTGTCGTAGTTGGGTTTTAGTTTTATAAATTTAATTTTTATTCGTAACGGTGACACGACCACAACTTTGCCATATTCACAGCATCATCGGGTGCAGCGCAGAGTCACTTTGATGAGAGCAATCTCATATTCTAGATCTAGATAGTGCTACTGCTTTGCCTCCGCTGTATGGGCCTTCTAACTAGTCAGATAGTTTTGGTGTTCCTTCGATGAATCATGAAGTCGATAGTGGACAGCTCGGCAACCTAATTTTATGCTCATGACTGTAAACGAAACGGTGAGACGGTGATTTTGTTTTGTCCTTGAAACTTGTGATTGATGTGAAAACTCTTGAATTTCGTATCGTGTTTGTTTACCGAAACATAATTAGGAAAAAACCTATTAGAAGTCGTCGTTCAATCAAGCGGGACACGCGCCCCCGCAATTGATTTTTTTTTACATACATACCACACGCAATAAAAACGCGTTGGTATGAAGTTAGGGACGCGTCGCAGTGCGAACGATGCCTGAGAGGAGAGATGAAATGAATATCCGGCTACTATCCGATATCCGGCCCTATTTTACTATCCGCCGGATACCGGATAGTGGTAGGTCATTTTATTTATTTATAGCAGGATTTACTACAACCTTATTTTTTGTTTATGCTAAACCCGAAAAAGGGTCATTGTACTCTACGTCTACGTTTTGCTTAAAGTATCAGCTAGAGTCTTCTCAAACTACTTAATCGTCGAAATCAAAGTTCCACTCCTAAGCAATGAATTGTTTGAGTTAACTAAAAAAAAATCAGCTGTTCCCTACATTTGTGTTCACTTAAATCGACAAAATGTATGGAACAGCTGATTTTTTTTTCGCAATTTCAAAGTTGGTCCCATAGAAAAAGTTGTTCAAAATGATGAGTACAATGACCCCTTTTCGAGTTAAAAAAATAAGGTTGTATAAAATACAAAAAAACTAAATATATTAGATTATGTTACTGGGTTTAGTGAACCAGTAAGGAAACTGATACCTAGATAGATGATCGTAGTCGAACAGAACTCACTTCAAGATCGCCCGTAAGAGTGCTCACAAGAAGTGCGCTCGGATGAAATCGGAACGTATCGTATGCTGCGCCGTCTTATCATTTATGTAAGATGGATTAAGTATAGAATTAATTAATATTAATATAAGAATAATGATTATAGATTAAATATTATATTTTAAATAAATTATAGTAGGTATTTAATTAAGCACGCCACCAGTCGCGCGCGCACTCTACTTGGCAAAGTGAACTGAGAACGATTTAAACAAATCGTAGCGTCATCGTGACCCAGGTACCGTTGCGGAGTAATATCAACATTGATTTTATTCAGTCTTCCAACACTACCGTAGCAATGACTAACGTACCGCTCGTGTTTTCTCTAGCCGGATTTTTTTTAATCAATTTCATATGTCATGCTACAAGTGGTAAGTGAAAATTTAATATCTATTGCACAGGCTAATTTAATTTATTTTGACTGTTTATTTTCTACGGTTTTTGTTTTATCGGGTTTACAGACATTTGACTGACGTTATGTCCACTTTGTTTTATTAGAAAATAGTGTTATTTCCCGTATAAATTGGCGCGATTTTACCAATTCAAAATGTGCGCGATTTTTTAAAGATTTATATGGTTTACTTAGTTGGTATTGGGCACTTTTCCTGTTTTTCCAGGCCTGCTTGTCCCAAAGGAGCAGGCAGAGGTGTCTTTTATAGAATACACACATTTTGTGTAGTGCTCAATAGTGTTTGTTATTGTTTGCATAGTACACTGGTTTTATTCCGTTTTAATAAGTTTTCTGTGGAAATGTGGTCAAAGACTGAATAGCTAAATGAGTATTTTTTTTAGAAATAGCTTTTGCTTGCGTGTAGACAGATATTAACTGTGTTATAAATAAAAGTGCCAAGTTTTTGGAGAAATTAGTGCTGGATTACATAATCATGATTGAACAAATATTTGTTGATCGCCTATTTTGTGTTTGGAAATCGAGATATAAGGAAAGTTTAGAGTGTTTTTTTAGAACCTACTGTCATGAGAATGAACAATGGGTGGATGGATTGTGTGAAAAAAGTCAACTTTACTTTTGCACTGTTGTATTTTCATTCCGCGGCGCTGAGGCAAGGGTTGTAAAAATCCAACTGCAGCGCGGAAGAACAGTTGACTGTTACTTTTTGATGAAGAAACTGGCCGTAATAGAGACTAGAGTATGGAAGAAAAAGACATGTTGCGCCCTCAGACCAAATAAAAAACCAAGACAGACCGCTGTCAACAGTGACGTGAGGCCGGTTTCATAAACATGTGTGCACTTAGTACGGTGTAGTTTGAGAAATATATGCGTGTGAGCGTGTATGCATAGAGTGGAGGTCTAGTTTTGAATATACTAGCAAAGATTGGCATAGTAACTACAAAGTAAACTGTTTTAATTTATAGTCCTCCAGACCGTATTTCGGCTATGCGACTAATCTCAACGTAGACTAGCCTTCGACGCGGGAGATATTATATGTAGTTCACAAGTGTGTGCGCACACAGAGGTGCACTCTCTTCCCTCACTCTCCTAGCCCGATGGGACGACACGCAATTTGACACGACCGGAGAGACAACAGGCGAAGGACCAACGGTTTCCGAGACACGGGGTTATCAAGCTGCCAACATCCAAACTCCGAGCTGTTACTATGAAATTCCTTATGGAAAAACTCAATAAAACTTTGCCCGACCTGGGAATCGAACCCAGGTTCCCACACTCGGTCCCGTTGGTCTCGTGGTCACTACCGTGTTTTAATAACTGATATATCGTATGTCTTAGGTTTTTAAATATGTAAGTAATATATATTAGCACTGATAAGTACTATATTAATACCACACCTCATGTGATGACCAAAAACAAACACGAGTGACGCACAGAAAGCAATTAACAAAACGGTGATTAAAGTAGTTTTATGATTAGCAAAATTAGGGCATTGTCTTACAAGTTACAACTTACTAAAGTAGGTTAATGATAGCACTCGTTAATTAAAATAGCACCCTAATTGCGTAACACACTTTTAATCTCAATCTGAATCATTTTGACGGCTATTGTTTTAAATATGTTCGAGAAAATTGTCTGCTCAACAACGTAAACAACGCAATGAATATTGTTGAACTGTCAAAATGAAACCTATTGCTACTGTATTACGCAATTGCCCCGTAGAGTACCTTAGTGCTCATATACCTACACGTGAACTGCAGAGGCAACTGCAGCCGTCGACACTCGTCAACGCCAGCTGTAGACGCGTCGACACTCGACGGCAGAAACAATAAGGCAACTGAAGCCGTCGAAGAAAGTGTTCTTGGGTTTACCATTACGAATTCACCTAGCAGCCCCGGCGTCAGAATTTGTGCCCGTTTAAAGGCTCGCACCCTTTTGGGCTTAAACATAACTGGCGAAAGGGCGTAGTTGCTTTAAACTTATGCCTGTCCCTTCATAGAAAAAAGGCGCGATGATAAGAAACCTCTTTTTATTTCAGAATGCGTTCTATCTCTGACAAGAGACTTCGGGAACCCAGGTCCAGTGTTCATCAGAAATGGGGCGTTCATGGAAGTTAACACTGATCACGGAAACATTACCTTCAGTAGATCGGATACTGTGCAGGTCTCATGTCCTGGATCCAAACGAAAGATCATCCTGGGGAACTATACTACCAGTTATGACACCCTAGTAAGTTTATTACAGTACTTGGGGTAAAGGCCGCATTCATGTACCACGGTGGGAACCGGCGCGGGCGCCGATATGCCAACGCTGATTCGGAAAAAAGTATGAAAATCTTGCGACGACCAGGGGGCCTATTCCTCTAAAAGCATTTACCGAATCCCAGCTGTCATTAGCAATTCCTCGAATTTGACATAAAAGCAATTCATAATTTGTGGACCATTTTACAATTCCCCATAAAAAACTATCAAATCTGTTTGACAGTTTTCTATGGGGATTCGTAATGAATTATTTCGTAATAAGGATCATATTTCGTATCACGCAGATCATATTATGAATTGTCAGTTTGTGACATTTTATGATGATTCATAATATTTTCATATTATGATTCTGCTAAAGTGACCGTTTTAAGCCCCCAGTGTTGACAACCACCGCTTGTTGGCACCGACAATCGTTGGGATATTAGCACCTGTGACGAGCGTTCTATGTATATGAATAATATGGGTGTATTCACAAGCGCTAGTTGTCAACACTGGTTGGCGCCGAGAAGTACTGGCATATCGGCGCCGGTTACCAGCGTCCTCTTCTACATGAATACACCCTAACACATTGAGCTTTTGAAAGAGACCATCACACAAGTTTGACTGTATGAGTGAGAGAGACGATACGCTTTACAAAGCAGAAAATCTTGATAGGTACTCCAGTGTTTATGTTCTTTCTTCAGAATTAGCTTACCTAGTTACTGACAGACTATATCAATATGAGTTCATATAGTTGTTCTTCTATAGTTTGACTGGGATCACTGTACCGCGCCTTAGGAATGCTCGGGGAACCGGGGGGCAGCGTTGACGAATGAGCGGCGGGACGCCGTGAGCATTGACGAATGAGCGGCCTGCACTGACCCCGTAAACCGCGCACATACCTTAGGCCTACAGCGGTATCGGTCAAACTATAAACTAATATTAACTATAAAATGTCTGTGTTTCAGGAGGCGCACTGCATTTATAATACAACTTTCAGGGTGGATCGCCAGATTGTTAATTTCAAAGATATTCGCTGTAACACCCAGCCTTATTTTACTACCCAGGAGAGCCCTGAGACATGTCACGGTCGGAACCACATATATCAGTAAGTAAAAATAACATCACGCTTGTATTCTTCGAAGGGGTAAGCTGGGAGTGCATGGTAACATTTCCAGTCTGAGTTTAACAGTAACATTTGCTCCATCTGGGCATCGAAAAAAACCCCATGCTCATAACTCGCGCTAGTGACCACTACAGGAACGATGCAGTTTTTCTTATTTTAATCTCTAATTTTCAGTGTCGGGTTTTTAGTGAAAAACACCTTTCATACGTTGTATGAAGCCTGCTTCGACAAGAACCTCGTACACACACACTATGTGAAACACCGGCTAACTCCAATGAGCGTGTTTCGACAAAATGGACTCAAACGACCGCAGTTTACTGGTAATTTATTAAATACTTCAACTCAAATGCCAACTTACAGGCATTTTCGTCCAGACAACCTTTGGGTGACGCAGAGCAATTGGTGCAATTTCGAAGCATTTTCGTCCAGACAACCTTTGGGTGACGCAGAGCAATAGGAAATATGCATGTATTTTTTAAATATTTTTATTCGATAGTTTACATCGTCAAATAATAGTAAAAAAAAAATCGACGGCAAAAAAGCAATTTAAAGTCCGTAATTTTTTTTTTAAATATCCAACCGATCCGGGCTATTTAAACGCCTTCCATTTGGCGCGCTTGGTGTGGTGACGTCACAGTCCGTGAAAACAGACAAGCAACTGTCAAGTCAACGTCAAACACTCCTTTTTTTAGGAGCGTTTGACATTGACTTGACACTTGTTGATTGACTTGAAATTGACATTTGGATTGTTATCCCGGATTGTTACGTCACATCCGCTCTTAGCCTTTTCAAGTATTTGAATAACCCACAGCTTTTTGGGACTTTTTAAAAATTAATTCCTCGCTCAAAAATAAATTTTATTCAAAAATATTGATGGAGGCATAATTCTGAAGCAATAGTTTATAAAAAAAAAAAAATTGACCCGTATTTGAATCACATGCATATTCCCTATTGGTGCAATTTCTAAAATTAAAGGAATAAGTAAATATTTATTTACCTACATGGGTTCGAGGTCATTTTCTGGTGATTGAAATGACACACACAAAAATAACCTTTTACATTCGGGGAAGTATTTACCGCCATAATTATAGTCATTATATACACTAAACTTCTCTTTTTGCCAATCATTCGAGTAATTCATCATCAAATCAAAATCAAATCAAATTGTTTATTTATCCATAATGTACAAATTAGGTGGTAAATAAAAATTAAAGAAACAATTATGGACCCTGTCGGGCACAGCAAATTTTAAAAATAGGTAGAGAGCGGAAGAGCGCTTTACAAGTTTTTCTTATTATTATGTTAGGGATTATTTATATCTTACCTATGTATTTATATTTCCATTCATTCTCTTATTCTCATCATCATCCACTGCTCGAATTCACCCACTGCTGAGCATAGG
This sequence comes from Lithophane socia, assembly GCA_947522985.1. Taxonomy (NCBI): domain Eukaryota; kingdom Metazoa; phylum Arthropoda; class Insecta; order Lepidoptera; family Noctuidae; genus Lithophane; species Lithophane socia. The sequence goes on from OX383280.1 coordinate 6,639,913, forward strand.
CCTCTCTTTTCCTGTGCCAATCCCCACGCTCATGTGCCAGCCTCATCCAGGTGCTACCCGCGATGGTAACAATATCGGCCACCCATCTTGCCGCCGTCTTCTAGTCATTGCCTTACTCCACCTGTCATCACTGCGCCTTGCCAGCTGTCCTGCCCAACTCCATTTGAGTTCGAATACCTCCAACTGTTACTAACGAGACACAATAGAATTTTAGTTGTTACCGCCTTCTACGTCTTCGGACCTCGACGTTAGGATTTTGGTCCTTTGGAATTTATAATCAAGTTATAAGTACCTACATTTCCATGCAGAACAGGCTGATTAAATTATTTATTTATGTGTTTCAGAAGGAAACATGTTTGGAAAAATTCGAATGAATGATGTCTACAAATTTAATGGTCAGAAAATGGCCCTAGACGCCATCTTAGGACAGAATATGGCAGGAAATTATTTGACAAAAAAACAGGTAGGTGATGTGGGCTTTTATAGTTTTGCACGTCACGTTATCGCAGCTGTTAAAACTTCGGTGCACGTTCTAAAGTTATCGTGAACGGAAATTTAAAAGCTTCTTCCTTATCCTTACGTTTAATTACCCTATTTTTTCGTGATGCCGTGGACTCCCACAACTCCCAAAATAATATCCTCACGTTAGAATTTATAAAAAAGCCCAATGACGCAGCTCTGAGGGAACTGAACTCGATGTGCCTTATTTACGGCCGGATACTACAGTATCAGTATCCGGCCATATAACACCACACAAAAAATCTGCTGTTCCCTACATTTTGACGAGTAATACATAAATGTAGGGACAGCAGATTTTTTTTTTCGCGATTTCAAATTTGTTTTCATAGTAAAAGTTGTTCATAATGATGAATAAAGTCACGTGATTAAGTATCAGTCACTAATCACCAGTCACCCCCTATATACAACGTCCCGATAGCAATCGTCGGGCAGTAGTCCACCAGGCACAACACCCGTCGTCTGATGGGGGCCTAAACCGGCCACAATAGCAATTCCTCTAAAAGCGTTCCATTTTCTGAATCCCAGCTTTCATTAGCAATCTCAGAATAGAATAGAATTTTTATTTCGCAAATATGGGTAATACATACAGGTCTTAAGATTAAGTACATAATTATAGCTCAGCCACATTTTACCAGTCGGCATGCAAAATTAGATTAGATTATTTATATCATTCTTATCACAATTAAGTATATCAATTTATAATTTTTGAATTATTATTTAAATCATCAAATTATTTTAAAAAATTAAAAAAAAAAAAAAATGTGTAACAAAAGAAAATATATAAGTAAATTATTATCATTAGAATAATTGACATGTCATTACCATTAACAATATTATTATTAAAAAAATAAATAAATAATAATAAATAGGTATTAATTATAGTACCACAATCAAAACTCCCATTAGGAAAAACTTTTATCATCAAAAAAATCTTTAATTGAATAGTAACATTTTTCTAATAACAATTTAGTTAACTGTTTTTTGAATACTGAGATGGGTAATACTTTTAGATTTATTGGTAATTTATTATATATGAGAGGACCCATGGAAAAAATATTTTTCTTAAGTAAGGACGTTTTGTAACCGCCTGTATATAGTTGACTTTTATACTGAGACCTCATTGGTCCTTTGCGTATTCTCTTATCAATCATTGATCTAAACAAATTACTGTTCATCTTAACAAATAAGGGAACTTCAAGAATGTACAAAGAAGGTAGTGTTAGAATCTTCAGTGATTTAAAAATTGGTTTACAGCTTTCTATGGGTTTTAGCCCTGTCATTGATCGAAGACAACGTTTTTGGGCCCTAAATATTTTATCCCTCTCACTACAGTTTCCCCAGAATATAACACCGAACCTTAGTAATGAAGCAACCAAACCATGATATACTGTCACTAGCGTGTTCATATTTAACTTTTTTGAGAGATTGTACAGAATATATGCGGTTTTGCTTAATTTTTGGCACACAATTTCAGCATGGTCTTTCCAGGTCAATTTATCATCAATATGTACTCCCAAGAATTTCGTAACTGAAGTGGTATCTACTATTTCGTCTTTATATTTAGTTACAATATAGTTTGGCCTCAGCCGTTGGAAGAAATGCATTACTTTGGTTTTTTGTAGATTTAACACAAGATTATTTTTATTAAGCCAATCTATTATTTTTTCAAGTGTATCATTTATCTCTCTTTCGTATTGAGTATTATTTTTACATTCAATTATAGCTGTGCTGTCGTCAGCAAATAAAGTCATAGGATGATGTATTTGACAAGGTAGGTCGTTAATATAAAGTAAAAACAACAATGGCCCAAGTACACTGCCCTGTGGGACTCCGAATTTAGTAATTCTAACATTGGATAGATATTTCAATTCGCGTTTAGTTTTGGGACATATTCTCGAGATTTCTGTAAATTGTTTTCGATCCGTGAGATAGGACTTTACTAACCAACAAAAAAGTTGTTGGTCTGAGTTAGCATATTATAAATCATTGTAAAATGTCACAAACTGCCAATTATGATCTGCGTGTAATTCTTATTACGAGTAATTCATCTGTTTGACAGTTTTCTATGGAGATTCGTAAAATGGTCCGCAAATTAGGTATGAATTGCTTTTTATGTCAAATTAGAGGAATTGCTAATGACAGCTGGGATTCAGGAAATGAACTGCTTTTAGAGGAATTGCTTATGTGGCCGATTTAGGCCCCAGGTCGATTGTTTTCAGGGGATGAGGAACTTTACACCCTGTGCCTCATACCTCTATATCCCCAAATCCCCAACATAGTTTGGGATAAGGCACATTTTTGTTGGAAGTTACAATATAGTCAGTGAAATAATTCAGAATAATTTGTTATTTCAGTTCCTCTCTCGAGGACACCTGGCTGCCAACGCTGATTACTCGACGAGTGCCCTAATAAGAGCCACCTTCCACTATATCAACACGGCTCCACAGTGGATGAGAGGGAACTCCGGCGACTGGGCAGCCCTAGAAGACGTGAGTTTAGCATCCATACTAATATTATAAATTCAAAATTTAAAAGGAGATAGATGGCATCCCGGGGAAGGACATAGGCTACTTTTTATCGACATACCACGCGGGCGAAGCCGTGGGCGGAAGCTAGTATATTATAATCCGAACTGCCACGTTGGTCTCACGGTCTGAATTGCTGAGCTTGTAGGATCCTGGGTCCGATTACCATGTCAGGCAGTGTTAGTCAGTTCAGACAGCGACGCGACGCTGTGCGCACTTTTTAACAATTAATGGAACTATCAAGAAAAGGCATAATTTCAGTGCGAGTGTTGACACGTGTCAAAGTACGCTGAGATGCGCGGTGCTGTGCAGCGCGTGTACCTTATTGTATACTAAATAAAGTCGATAGTGTATCGGATCATAAAGAAGTGCGCGTCGCTTCGCGTCTCGGTGTGAACTGACCCTAATATAACCATTTATTATCCTCCAGGGCCTGCGACGCCGCGTGCGAACCCTAGGCAGCGATGTCACAATTTTCACAGGAACGCACGGAATTATGACATTACCCGACAAAAGAGGACGTATGCAAGAGGTGTACTTACATGCAGACGTAAATAATAACTTGGATGTACCTGTGCCTATGTATTTCTATAAGGTGAGTGTTTTTAAACCTTTGAGTCTCGAGCAGACTGGCGCGACGCGATTCTAACAAAACAATTTGTAAGAAAACTTTACGGTATAACAATTACCGGGTATAACAATTAATAACAATTATCGCGCCAATCTGTACGAGGCTTTATGCCCGCTCATAAGTAGCACAACCTCACCACATTGCAGCGACAAAATGTGGGCAAGCCGCGGCAGGGTCGTACTAACCATAATATAGTCAGCCGGGCCCTAGCAAGCGCAGGCCCCCCGAGGGGATGGCGGTAGGTAGGTAAAACATACATTAGGTAGATAGGTAGGTAGATAGTAAACATATATTTATATTTTTTAATAACACATTTATGAACAACTCGTCAAACATGAGTAAAGCCACAGTCATCAATTAGCCGTGATCGCCTTACTAACACCAAAAAAAATCAAGTAATAAAAACTAAAACCCAACTACGACTTAAAAGGTATAAACAAGACACCACAGACAGACAAATTAAAAATCCGGAGTCACACGTGTTAGGGCGGCATAAATCGAACAGATTACGTGTGACTCCGGATTTTTAATTTGTCTGTCTGTGGTGTCTTGTTTATACCTTTTGCCTATAACCAGCGGACAATCACGACGCTTCTAACGATACCTCATTTGTCAAATTGTGATAAGTGGTTTGGAAGATAGGAGGGAACAGATGAACATACATACATACCGGTCAAAATCATAACCCTCCTTTTTCTTCGCCGTAGTCGGGTAAAAAAGGGGAAAATAATATTGAACTTCATCTAAAGTGGGTGATAGACGTGCGTACTTAAAGTACGCGGTCTTTAAGTTCGCGACCTTACTCGGTCGCCATCGGTGATACACGTAAGCTTGCTCAAAATTTCATTGTCAGATTGGCTCGCGCCTCGCGGCGATGCGCGCACTTACTCGCACCTCCCACGTCTATCACCCCTTTAAAGTTATAATTATTTTCCGATAGTATCCCATCTATCAGTATCCCGTCCAGGGCCCCGGGCTTGCAGGGAGCTACCCGGCCCTTCCATCCCAGTCCAACCCTGAGCCTGTTGGATTTTCAACTTTCGGCGCTGAGTCGAGTGTTGAATATCCAACAACCCGCTTTAATTTAGTCATGGGAAGCTACAGAATTGCTGAGTGACATCCTAATTCCTAACTATCATAACTAATAAACAGGGTGTTAGGGTAAACACCGTTATCTTTGAAACCAGTGGTTTGGTTTCATTTATATAAAGTAAAATCAATGGAAAATCATAACTTTAGCGGCCGGTCAGGTCACGTCCCGCGACCCCCACCGGTGTTGAGGCGTAAGTTCGTTGCCCTAGCGCGTATGGTGAAATACTCTTGTGGAAAAACGTAGATTTTCTTTAAAAACACAAGTTGTAGTTTCCCATTGATTTAACGTTCAATAAATGAAACCAAACCACTGGTTTCAAGGATAACGGTGTTTACCCTATCACCCTGTATAATAAGCAACTTTTCTAATGCCTTTTATTTATTTTTCAGCTCGTTTACGACTCAAAACACAAGACTGCAGCAGTGTTCATTTCAATCAACTCCTCATTTTACAACGACACTACAATAAACAGCTTACTGTTCTGTGAAAACATTTGTGATGATGACAACTCTGAGTATTCGTGGCTAAAGTGGCGGTCAAACGATGGCACGTTCAGTTTTTGCTGCGATTACGATCAGTTTGTTGAAGAAGTCAGTTATTTGCCGAAATTGGATGTGAAAGGAAGATTCTATTGATTGATTCGTTTCTCTCTGCCTACGGCTACGTTGAAGCAATCGCCGCGCGAATACGCGATCGCAGATCATCGCGTTCAATGTCACTTTTTGTTCGGTGAACGCGTGGTTGCGCCGACAGAGGGCGCCTTTCGGTTTTTCGACCAAAAAGTGACATAACAACGCAACGCGACGATAGCTATAATTTTATGCGGCCGAATAATGACGTACAGCTTGGCAAAAAAGAGTTATATGCGGTGACAAATGTAACTAAATATTTTACTTATTGCAGAAATGCAGACCTATGATTGCCGACAAGTGCTAACAAATTTTGAGTCACCCACTAGAAGCGTTTTTTGTTGCACATTTATTTTAACAATTTGTTTAAATTATTTTACTCATTTCCCATTCAAAGTGGCCCAAAGTGCGATAGTGGCGCCCTCATTTTTTCCAAACTTTTTTTTGCCAATCTGTACCTTTATGCGCGACTTGGTTGATCGCCCGTGTATGTCATATTATTATAAATGACCAGTTGTGCTATTCTATAAAAATCTCACAGTGAAAACTTAGGTGAAGTCTGCTTGGAGTGAACTGACAGCTCACTTCTCTCTTAAGTTTTCACGGTGAGATGGTTACAGAATAGCAATGCTGGACGATCGATTTTGATTTGGATGCGGCCTTTGGGTCGATTCATACTAGCGCACAGTCGAGTGAAGCGTACATCTCTAGCTAGAAGATGTCATAGCAAACTCACCCCTATCTCTACAACGTAACACGCACGCTCGCAGAGTGCGTATGCCGTAGAATGCGCGTCTTTATGTATCTGCATAGAAATGTGTGCTTTACATTGTAGAGATGAGGGTAAATTTGCAGTTATCTTATAGGTTGACGCTTCGCTGCGCTTCCACTCTGCGCTAGTATGAATCGACCCTAAGAATTCACGCGATTATACGCGCCAGTTTGAACACCTCCTTACAAGTTAGTTGACGCAATTGGCGCGAGCGAATATCGTCCAACATCCTGCGCGGGATTCGCCTGAGTTTAGGTTACATCTGTGAGTTTAGGATTTTTAAATGTAAGTGAATATTTTTATATAAATCTTAAACAATGTTATGATATTTTTAACCTACTCATATAGGTTTAATTTATGAGATTTATTCATGTATAATATAAAGTGTAGGTTTTTTTTTCTAGTCTACGCTGTCCCACTCCTGGGCAAAGGCCTCCCTCCACTCCTTCCATCTTTCGCGAGCCCGCGCGTCCTCTTTCCAATTTGGATGGAACCTATCCAGCTCGTTCCGCCATCTCCTACGTGTAGGTTACCTATTGCAAAGTGTAATTGGATTTTTTCATGAGAAAATTCTCAGTGGCACCCCGGAGCTTGGACTTGCGCCCGTTATATTGGACTTAAAACATAACTGGCAAAATGTAGGTGTACTGTACACCTCTGCCTAACCGATCGGGGAATATAGGCGTGATGTTATTTTATGTATTATTCGTTACAGTAACTTCGGAAAACAAACCGTAAAGAATAAAACAAAATTAATACGTTCTGTTTCTTTATTTAATAATAATTATCTAATAATATAGTTTTTTAAACATAAATTAGTTTGATTACCTAATCTAATGTATTTTTTTGAGATTTTACACATGTGCCCTGTACTTACATACATACATTTATAAGTTGTTACAATAAAATATCTAAGATAAAAATCGAATCGGGCGATTTTACTATTAAAATATAACTTAAAAGACTACGTTACAGCACTAGGGTGTAAATATGATACATCGACTTTTAGGCTTAATTTAACTTGCCAGGGAACGGAATGGAAACGAGTTTTTGTAACGATATTGTACATAGTAAAATGAACTTTATGCCAATTGTCTAACGTACAAATAAGATACGAGCTTGTAACTGCGGGAGTTACCGAGAATGCGTGAGAACTCTCCAGAAAACGGGCAACCTATTATTTGGCTTTTATCTAGTTGGTACCTTACTCTATTGATTGACATAAAGTTCATTATGCTTTGTACAAAAAAATCGTTCCGCGGCAATGTAAATTGACCCTTTGAGTTTTTTTTTAAATCGCACGTTTCTGTCATACTTTCCCGCACTAGTGCAGGAATGCAAAGTAAAAAGCATGCATGTCAAAAACATTGTGAGCCTAAAAACGATGCCATAAGAACCACTTTTCAAGCAAGTGTGTTAAAAAGATTTTTTCCAATTTATTCAGTTCAAATTATCACATTTTGTACGATGCTTAAATTAAGTACGATTACCTACAGATACAGAGCCACGGCGTTAATATAACACATCGAGCGTTAGAAAGAGACTGTCACAAAGGTATGAGTGAGAAAGATGACGCACTACGAAGACGAACTTTCTTAAAATTCGATGAGCTATTTTAACGGCCAGGCACCTACATTACATAGACAGCTTTTTAACCTTTTGTATGCCGTAATTACAGACACAATTAAAAAGCCATTGTGCCTCGCGTGGATCTACGTACAAAATTACACCGCTGCATCCCTGCCTTCAATGATCACCGACAAGGCTTGTCTATCCTTCTTATTCTCACACGCGCAAGTAACTAGAGCCATCAAATGCTTATTTGAATACTCAATCCGTTCTAAAACGAACTCTTCCAAACCTTTTCTTGGCAAATAATAGGCCTTCACATATTTATCGACATAATCTTGAAATGGGACGGGTTTTAATCCAGAAATCTTCTCCAATTTCAAGAATAATTGCCTGTAATCCAACTGCATTAAACCACGCCCACCGTTCGTACATTTCGTCGCGTTTGAGAATCCTTCCACCAGTAAATGTACTATGAATTTTGAGACCATACTCCAAATTGAGTTTAACACTTCCAAGTTTAAAGTTACCTTGCTCGAAACGTTTTCTAAACGTAACGCGAACACTTGTATTTTTCTTATAATCATGTCTACATAAGCGCTGTGTTCTACTGCAACGTTCTTGACATCCCATTTAACCTGAGACATAGCTATCAACGCTGTTCGAGCATCTACAGCTTTTGAAGCGGAACACATATACACTGGGACCCTCAAATCTTGGACAACAGCCAGAGTATTATCTTTAAAATGCTCCAAGATCATTCTCTGATGAGGGGCCACTATCGACTCTAAGAACGGTTGCAGTATCTCATATTGCTTCGACAGAAAAATTACACTTTCAACCGCAACAATTCTCTCCGAGAGCCCATGTAAATTTTCTTCGGAAGTAAAATTTAAATGCTGAGGCGGATCTGGGGAAGACACTTTACCATCAACGGCCCCAGAATTTTCCGTGTCAATATTGTTTTTAATCCGTTTTAAGACAGAGTTTAATTTGGAGCTGTACAAAGTTGAAGAAGCGACGTCTAAGTCAGCGGTGAAAAATAAATGAACCGTAAAGAAGTAGTAGTCGAAAAGTTGGTTCATGAGCATCACAACTTCTAGAGATATCTGTGGGAGATACCGACAGATTTGTAGATACTGCCCGCAGTGTCTTAGAACTGATAACGTTGTATTAGTGACTATAACGCTGTCTTTAACTTTACTAGGACTCTCATTCGGCTCGGGCCGATCGTTTTCGTCGACAAAATCTCGTTTCAACTCATCCGGTTCATCGTCTTCCGAATCATCGCTCACCAGCTCTGGCTCCAATCCGAAAATGTCATCGTTCGTTATATTTTCGTTACGGAATATTTCGAAAGGAGTGTGACTTGTATTTTGTTTGAAATACTTTGCAATATAGACGCTGTCGTCTTGGGAATGTACTGAGGACGCACCGTCGGAGTGCGTTTTCAACAATGATGTGTCAGATCTGATGTTAAGGTACTTTTTAAACTGTTTAAACTCTTGTAAGTACAAGAGATTGAACGTTGATTTCACTGGACACTGCTCCCACCCTTCGTTCTCTAGAAAAAGCTTTAATTCTTCCATCCTTCCCCGGTGATAGTTCTTGATGTATAAAACACTTTGAGTCTTTATAAAATCTTGTAGCAAGTCTGATTTATCGCCGCAGAAAACTTCAGCGACCTGCGTCAGTTTTCTTAAGACTCCAAGCATTTGGATAAACTTTTCGAAAGGATACTCTTCTAAGCCAGAACTCTTTAAAAACGTTGACACTTTTGCTTGCACATCATTCCAAATGCGGACAAGACCTCCTTTTAATTTCTGGCGAATATATTCTCTGCTTACATTCTTCTCTATTTCAAATACGTTGCTCGATATTGGTATTGCTTCTTCCTCGTCATGTTTCGAATGCCAATCAACGAGCAGATAGTAACTCCTCATGATTAAAAATAAATTTTCACAGAGATTTAAGAGACATATAGGGGCTTTGTTAGCTTGTACCGACTGGCACATTTCTTGAAACTTCATATCCGTACAATCTCCGACGTAATTTTTTACTGCTTCTATGGCAGACTCGTTGACAGCCGATGAGTAATGCATGTGCAATTGTTCCATTGCTGCTTGGGTTTTTCCTAACAACGCATAAGCTTTCCTAAGCTTCCTAAATGTATTTTCATCGAAGTTATAACATATGCTTGCTAGTACCGAGTCTAATTTCTCCTCAGTCATATCCAAAGTGTCTTGGAGTCGTGTCGCGAGATCTGCTATGCAAGTATACTCCTTATGACTACTCGCGGCTTTTTTACTCTTTAAAATAAGCTCTATCGCTTCAAAATATTCTTTTTTTAGCAACAAATCTGCGACATCTTTTTCTACGCTTCGTAAGCTTCTGAGTAATTCAAGGGATTTTAGTGCGGACCTAATGATTTGACGTTTCCTGAAGTTTGCTAGGATTACGAATGTGGATATTGTGAGATGGTTGGACGCGGCCCTCAGTTGGACCCTTGCTTTCTGACAGGTCTCTAAAGTTGTTGAGAGCTGGTTCCGTATGTTTTGAATTTCTTTGAATTCTCTGTCGCAAGTATCCCTTTGTTGGGAAATTAGATGGAGAGCTTTGCCTGATACTACCTGTGATACAAAAAGAGTTGATTGTAGTATGTGTATTTAAAAGAACATTGGGTACAGTTGTATGAAGGAGGTCTAGGAGCTAATAGAGAAGTGGATGGATAGTATATTTTTTTGATGTACACACGGCTACACATCAAGCTATACATTTCTAGTTTATGCTGATCTCTCATTGTATAGGATTTGCGTACAATGCGACGTCAGCTTGTACTGGAAATGTATAGCTTGATGTGTAGCCGTTTGTACATCATCATTTTTTTAACACGTCATTAAAATTTATCCCATTTTGAGAAAAAGTGGCGGCGGACTCGCTCACTAAGGAGTTCCGTACTATAACGGGTGTAAAAAGACACTTCATCATTTTTTCTTCTGGACCTGGGAACTTTCTGGCTACGGAGATATTGAAGGTCAAAGTTCCAGGTTTTTCAAAGATTTTTTAAAGAAAGCAAGTTTTAAATGTTATAACTTAATTTTAAATATTCCCACAAATTCTGAACCGTTGCACGCACCCATGAACACAATGTTGTGCGTGCGTTACGTTGCGTAATATCGTAAACAGCGATTTTTCACACCAAAATTTTTTTTTTTTGTGTGAAAAAATCGCTGTTATTTCGCCCAGCAGTTATTTTTGTGCAATGTTACTTAATTTGATGTACAGAATGCGTAGTTGGCGGCTATGTGATGGGTCTTTTTAAACCCTAAAAAAAAATATTATACTCCCTTGGTTTTTGGATTATTATTATTATTTGAAATAATATGCCATATTATTATATCACCTCTATTATCGCACTAAACGATAACAGTGCAGCATTAATCAGCCTATAATGTTCCCACTGCTGGGACACAGGCCTCCTCTCTGTGAGCGGGAGTGGACCGTAGTCCACCACGCCGGCCCAGTGCGATTAGATGTCACATCATCGCATGTCTTCGTCTTTCGTCGTTCTTCGTCGTCGTTGCTGACAGAGAAATGTTATTACTCTGTTACTGATTTTATAAATGATGAATTGTAATATTTTGCTTCACTGTATCTCATACAATAAGCAAATAATTTCAGACTTAGCTGATCTAATTTTCAATTTAAGTACCTACCTAGTTTCTAACTTCCACTATATTTTTGTATGCCAACAGGCAGAATGTACTGGGAATATATCTTAAACGGACACCCTTATTGTAACACCTGCATTCTATACAAATAAAGAAATTATTTATTTATTTATTTTTGTCTTTGAATATTTTTTCTATGATATACGATGTTTTTATTTGATGATTTCCCTCTGGTAAGGATCAAATACTAGAAATTGGAAATAAATCGTGTCTGTCTACAACTAAATAATACCTGTTGGGGAATCCCCCCCTTCTTGGCATAAAATTTTATGACATAATATTGCTTTATAGAATTATGCTTCATTATCATTATGCAGTATTTATGGCTATAAACATTATGGCAAAACATTTATGCCTAACATTATTATACGAATTTCGATATGCCAAAGTAAATTATGCCAATATATTTTATGCTTATCATTAGTAAACCTACCTGTTGTTGCCTCTTCAGCTTAGTAAACATGCGTTCAATATCGTCACAGGAAGTGACGGAAGGCGCATGCTCCAACACATAGCGGCCGGCATCGAACTCCGACGGCGGATGAAAGTACACATTTTCTATCTCACGGAGGACCTGCAAACAATAGTTTAAAAGGTTCTTGTAAATTTTGATTTTCAAAAGTGCCTTTTATGTGCCCAATTTATTTATTCTTTCAGTAGTACACTAACATCTTCTATCTATATAATGTAAAAATCATTTGCCGTGCAAAAACAAAAACTCGAAAATGATTCGATTTTTTTTGTCATTATTTCTGGAATAGAGAAAAATTTTGGCTGACATGGTACGAAGTTCACCGGGGCATCTAGTTTATATACATACATATGTATATGTATAAGTTGGTGCAAACATAGACAAAAATTCGTTATTAAATTTTCCCATTGTTATTTTTCTCTTGATTTGTATCATATCAACGGCGACAACGGAAATTATAAATGGCGAAATACGAGTATGTAGGCCCCTGTCTACCTCTTTGGGCATACAGGCGTGATATTATGCTCACCTCAAGATCTGCTGCAGAGTGCGCGACGCTTAGAGACCGTGAGTTGACTCCAGGAGGGCCGCGCCTGTTCTCTATACCATCTTCAGACAACATTTCTTACAACTGCAAACAAAATAATATATTAACAATAAAAAAAAAACCTACAGACGAATTGAGAACCTCCTCTGGCACTTCTTCTTGAATGAAAGCTGTGGTGGCCCAGTGGTAGGTAACAACCCTGTTTATAAATGTTCAAGATTTTGAAGAAGAAGTTCAGATAAATCACATGTAAAATACTGTTAAATTGAAACAAAATTTTGCAGATAGATAAACCAGGTTCTAGATTAACAGGATACTTTTTAGTTGCCCAATCCAAAACTTAGATTTCTATGTAGAAGAACGGGCAAGAAACTCCAAAGGACAGTCTTTTAAATCAAGATATATCAACATCCTGGGTACATTATACGAGGCATGCCTTTTAAGTTTTGTCGTTTGAAGAAAAAAACACAACTAGAACCTTATAGTACTTTTAATTGTTTTTCAAAGTATTCACCACGTAGCTTAATACACTTTTCCATTCGCTCAAACCAGTTATTATAACATTTATTCCACTCTAAAGTGGGGGTGTTCAAAATGGCTGGCTTGAAAGCGTCGTCACCACTGATGATATGGTAGACGTGATTTGACTGTCCTCGGTTGAACCTTTGCAGAGTTTTCTTACACCATCTGACGCGGGCCGCCTTGTGATCGTCGGAAAGCAGATGCGGTATCCAATGGCAAACTAGCTTTCTCACACCAAGCGCTTCATGCAAGATCTTCTGAATGGTTGTCCCCGAGATGCCTAATAGAGCCTCTATATCTCGATACGTCACATGACGATCTTCGAGAATTAGTTGTCTCACAGCAATGTTATCTTCAGTGAAGGCGGATTTTGGGTGTCCTTCGCGAGATTTGACACTGACACTAGTAAGTCCATGCCGGAATTCTAAATACCAGCGTTCGACAGTCCGCAGACATGGGGCTTCATCACTGAACACAGATGTTAGCTCTTCAAAACACTGAAGGCGTGGAAGCCGCCTGGCGCCTGAAAAAGAGGCCTGACCTCTTCTAAAGTTGCAGAAAATTATTGCACGAACATTTTCCTTAGAAAGATTCATTTTCGTACGTAACCTGACAGATTCCAATCGACGCTGTGACTAAACAATAGCATTAATCCTAATACTTTCATCTGTTTTGAGATTCCAAATTTAAACACATTTGAATATAGAACAGTTCCAAATTCAAAATTGCCGGGAAATATGGAAACGACAGAACTTAAAAGGCATGCCTCGTATACTTAGTATCAGTGTAAAAATATTTGTAATCACATCAGGACTTTCAGAGATAAATGACAAACAATTTTACCTCTTTTTAATACTTTAGACGAGACAGTTTATCCGCTCAACTGTCGATTGGCCTTCGAATGGCTGATAACAATTAAAATTCTATTGTGTCTCGTTAATGACAGTTGGAGGTTTATGCTGAAATTTATTGTTTTAACATTTAAAAAATCCTATTTTATTTCACATAAACCTACATGGGCACATGAAACATCAGAAGCTAGGTGCACGGTTCCAATTGGTTGTTTCCTATGGAGAAGAGCCGGCAAGAAACTCCACTGTTACTCTTTAATATCTCTATCTATGGGTCTATGACAGTCAGAAATTCCTTTAATGAAAGAATTTTCGGAATCCAATCAGAAGTTCTGAAAGTCACAAATTATGCCTCTTTTTTATTTTAATACTTTAGATTTAGATAAGTAAGAAACTCACTGGATATCAATAAGACACTGAATGACACTGAAAGTCTAACCATTCTATTATTTTGTGAACACAGACGATGATTAAATATTGTTATAACAAGTTTTATTCAATTAGGCGTGTGCTGAGAGATTCTGCAACTTTTCAGCATACATTGCACTAGCTGCGCCCCACGGTTTCACCCGCGTAAGTCTCGATCCCCTCTGAATATCGGGATAAAAAGTATCCTACGTCTTATTCCAGGTCATGGTCTAACCCTGTGCCAAATTTCATCCAAATCCATTCAGCCGTTTTAGCGTGAAAGTGTAACAAACAAAATCATTTTCGCATTTATAATATTAGTTAGGATATAGCAATATGCTTCATAACAGGCATTAGGGCTAGGTGTAGACTGTATTATCAACATAATGTTAATGTTTTCCCATGGTTTGTGTTATTTGTGTATTTATTTGTCCTTATATTTATACTCGCTGCACCCCGCAGTTTTGGTTGTTTGTTTGTTATACTTTCATGCTAAAACAGCTGACTAGATTTGGATGAAATTTGGCACATGGGTAGACCATGACCTGGCATATGACATAGGATACTTTTTATCCCGGTAGTATGTCCACTGACAAAAGCTAAATTATAATATGAGCTTTAGCTGACTCTACAGTCCAAATTTCAATAATGTTGAAGTGAATTGTGAATGAGATACCAAAACTATTAAACTTATATAATAAAACAAGGAAAGAAACATTAATTTGGCACAGAAACATCAAGGAAAACCAATCAAATAATCAATCATAATGTATAAATCATACAAGAAACTACTTGGAAAACTGTTATCTACACAGTTATTATAATTAACTAGCGTCAGCACGCAGGTGACCGTGTGGTAGGTATGTCGATAAAAGGTAGCCTATGTCCTTTTCCAGGTCATGGTCTACCCATGTGCCAAATTTCATCCATATCCGTTCAGCCGTTTTAGCGTGAAAGCGTTACAAACAAACTCACTTTCGCATTTATAATATTAGTAAGGATTAATCATTGTGCAAATAGAAAAACAATATCACAATTTATTTAGTGGCTTTACAAGGAAGAAATAAATACGAGTTAATTATAATAAACTTTAGATCACGTCTGTTCGTTGAACACTATCGATCAAATAAAATTACGGTATTTTACGTTTAATTCACTCAAAATATATCGTCGTTCCGTTTTTAAGTTTTCAGAGAATAACGCAATAATCGTGACAATATAAGTATTAACTTAAATTATAATAAATACAAACGTAAATACTGACCTGTAAAGTATTATTAGCTGATTTATTTACAAAATCACTTCGCATTCAAAGTGCGTATCTCAAAAACCATTGGTTACTTGAAATTGTTCATGTATTGAGTTATTTAAACTTATGGATAGGTTATTTACACTGTTTATAAAGTCCGAATCCACATTATTGACCTGTTATCCGTATTTCTAGAGAATTATGATAATTTGTTTCTTTTCATGCAACTTTGCACGGGAAAATGGGATGACAATTCGATGACAGTTGTTGAGTTGTTGACATTGACATCTAGTGATGTTCAAAAACGTATTGATGTTCTAATCAAATCAAATCGAATAAATAGTTGGGTAGGTATAATAAAGGGGTGAAAAGCTGAAAAATCGTCTGTGGGATGGCAGCACTTACTTATTAAAACTATCATTGAAACTTTGTACGGAGTTCTATTGCATTACGTTGTTTTTAAAGCTTTAATGAATTATTATATAATTTTTTGAACAAGAAGTAGCGTGTTTACAGTCAAAATGGACTTTATCGTAGCGATATCTTAGTAGTTTTTTCACTTCACGTAATAGTACTTATAGGAACTTCTAGACTAAAGATTGAAATCCACTTATAACACTACTCAAAAGTTTATGAAATTTTGTCGCCTGTCGTTACAAGACTACCTGAATCGAGCATGTATGCTTGGGTATCACACTGTAATATTCCCATCATAGTTACTATTTTGTAGAATGACGTAACATGGAGATTATTTAATAAAAATCTGCACATACAATCGACTTAAACTATCTCGGTCTTTTAGTAACTAACACGCAATCACTATTTTCACTCTTGAAATGACGTTCCTCTACGTTTCTTTACAATTGTGTGAAAATTAACACTGAGCAAAAGAATTTTATTTTTCGTATTTGGCCTATTTTCACTATAAGTATCGATAAAATCTAGTATTTATTAAATAAAATACGTTTTTTATCTTCCGAAATTTCGCTTTAAACATAATTAACTAAACAAAAAATAATAATTAAATATAACATCTTGGCTGCATGTTCATCAAATACCAGTGCCAACAGTTGTAATTCCAGTTCGAAAAAAGTAGTTGTGCTTGACGTCATGCGAGCGATGAGTATTTAGCGACAGTGGTTTCATTATTTGGTGGTGTTTTAGTGGACTTAATATTGATGTTTCTTGTGAAATAGCAAAAATGGAGACCGAAAGGATGATAGAAGACACCATGCCACCCCAGGTAAGGCAGGAAACTTTAAATGGAACAACCCATAATGTCATGATGTTCCGTCGGCCATATTTACTTTTACCATTATTCGCTTGGATTATTTTGTGTTTTTATGACCAATCTGATAACAAAAGTAGTTTTGGAAGGTTTATTATCCTCCCCAATTACCTTAAGAATGCTAGTTCAGACGTAAAAATTATGCTACGTGTTAGAGATTTTGTACAACGCCTCGTACTAATTTTTTAAGCCGTCCTGCAATGCGGATCTTTAGAAAGATATACTTTTTGTATATTTCCTGTAGTCATTGTCGGGGTTTGTTGCGTTTAGCGCTTAATTTTATGCATTCACATTACTTTCATGTCGGTATTGAGCTGTTTATTTACATCCACGACACAATTCGTACGCAAGCAAAGCTGTCACGTTTCACAGGAAATCGTGAAATAAAAACTTCTTTTTCATCTTTATAAAACGTTTTTATGTATTCAAACCTTCATTGTAACTCGCCTAAACGAACCTCCTTTGATAAACTTTGTAATAGAAGCAAACAATGGTATAATTCATTACAAATAATGATTGTGCTACTTTCCACACATATTTCGCAATAGTGATGCATTTTACAGAAGTAAGAGTTTGCATAGTGATATAACATTATCCTGCAAGCAGTTACAAGATTATAAAATGATCAGGTTTAATCTAGGCATAAATTAGAGAGTGATCAGGAAAAAAAACTACATTTCACCATAACTTAGACATAAGTACATATATCTACTTGATTTTCATAATAAAAACAACACTGAATTATTCAACCATGTTTCTATGAATGATTTATTCATGTAAAATTGTCAACATTTTTTTAGATACTTTGAATGACCTAGGTGACAAATAAGACTTATTTTTCCTTGAGGTAAACTTAAAAATAATACCTTTTAAGAATGTATTATTCTGAAAGCTTATTGGAGTCTATGGATTTTGTTAAAGATGATAAATGACTAAGAAGGTTGTGAATGGCTAATTGAGAAGTACATACATACACATAAATGTAAACTCATGCCTTCTTCCCATGGGGGTAGTTAGAAAATACAGAATGCCACCAGCTATGATCCTTACATACTCCTTTTGCCTTGTTTACGTTCATACATCTGGGCCCTGTTTATCAAAAATTACAAGTCTACACATTCACAAGTTACCTAGAATGTTAATTTTCGTTAAATTCATAGCTCATATTCATAATCAGCCTTAATGTTCCCACCACTGGGACACGGGCATCAGGTCATTTCTCTCTTTTGACCACATTTTAAAATTTATTGCAGTACTAAGCACAATACTTGTAAACTTGTAAGACAGAATAGAGAGTCACCGGACACTCATGTTAAACAAAATCACTGATAGAAAGTGTCAAAATATCAGTACTTATGAACTAATTAATGACATTTGGTAATACAAGGCTTGTAAGTTTTGATAAACAGGGCGCTGGTCATACACGTACTCCGGTTGCACCAATAAGGTCACTATAAAGTCCTCCTAGGGCATGCCCTCCGGAGTTTCGACTCACATCTACGTTGTAAATACCTTTTGTTAGTCACCTTTCATTCATAGTCTCAATCAACATGACCAAACCATAAAGTTTGCATACTGCAAGTAATTACTATGACTCATAATTTTCTACACTTAATGCTGTCTCATGTTATTGTGAAGAAAGTACTGATAAGTATTGTTTATAAAAGTTATAAATAATTATAATAAACTGCAATTGTCCCTCTGCAGGTCATAGGCCTCTTCTCATACAGAGGAGACACAAGAATTGATACCATTCTTGAATCATGATATTATCAGATTAATCAAAGTACTAGCTTTTTTACACCATCAAATGCGAAATTGGGTTTGTTTGTTACATTTTCACACAAAAACGGCTTAACGAATTTGTATGAAATTTGGCACAGGGGTAGACCATGACCTGGAATACGACATAGGATACTTTTTATCCCGATATTCCCACAGGATCGAGACCAAGGCGCAACTAGTATACCATATTTTGTGGAATATCTGTATGTCATATTTCATCTAACTCAGAAGGCTAATTCTCGTACTTACTTAAAAAACGTTCACATTAAAATCGCAATCATGCCTCTGGTTCATGCTTCTGGTTACGGAGATATTGAAGGTCAAAGTTCCAAGTTTTTACTTGTTTTAACAAACAAGTTTTAAATGTTATAATTTAGCTTTTAAAATTGCATGTGCACCCATAGACACAATGTTCAGCGTGCGTTTCATTGCGAAACCGCGCTACCGTGAACAGCGATGTTTCACACCAAAATTAAAAGTCGTTTCCTACACCCTATACAGGCAACTAGTGGTTTGGTTTCATTTATAGAACGTAAAATCAATGGAAAATTACATCTATATTTTTTTTTTTTAATCTACCTTTTACCACCATAGTATTTCACCCTTACACCCTATGCGGTAGGGCAACGAACTTGCGTCTCAACATGGGTGGGGGGTGCGGAACGTGACCTGAACGGCCGCGACCCCTCTCTCAGACAGTCAGCTGTTTCGCTAGCGAGCACGGTGTTGGATAGAAACTTTTTAAAATCTTTTAATGAAAAAAAAACGTTTTTTTTATGTTTCTCGGTCATTTATTTTTGTATTTAAGTCAACCCATGGTTTTAATGACAAGACTCTTTACCCTTACACCCTGTATGTATCTATGGTACACACACATTTTGCCAGTTATGTCTAAGTCCCATGGTTTGAGTGACCATGGTGTTAACCCTTACGTATTTATTTACTGTGTATATTTGTCTTGTTACATTACAGGTGACGTCAATCACATGCGTGGACTCGGGCGTGCGACCGATGCCGAGCAGCGCCGCGTACGCAGCGGAGAGGGATGCCTGCCTCAACTACTTCACAAGATGGAACGAAACGGATCAGGTACGGAATATGTTCTACTAGGTTCGCCTCGCGGAGATTCCGACGGGAATCGTGCATCTTCTAGGGCGTCGTCCAGCAGGCGTAGCATGACCACCGTTTTGTCGACGGAAGAGTAGACAAAAATGACGTTTCCTGTAGACAGTACGACGGCAGCAAAGTAGAAAGAGTCAACTGCACTTTTTACGAAATTAATTCTTTTACATAATTCGACTGAGAATTCTTTGTTTTGTCATAGGATTTATCGGTTGTCACTGTGATTTTGACAGTAAGGATAGAAAACTTTCTTCCGAAATAGTCTACATGTACAAAGATCGTTAGAAATGAAAGACAAAATGACAGTTTGTAGAAAGATTTCTACGGTGAATGTCAAAAATGAAGAAAGGAACAGTCACTTTGTATAGAAAAAGCTATGTCTATTCTTCGTAGAGAAAGAAAGCGCCAAGCTACGCCTGCAGGTGTTTCCACTCGCATCTACCAGACTTACCTTTAATCCTCTTGAAAATTTTAACACCCCATCTGTGATAAGATTATTCTGTATTGGAGTACGGAGGTAACCGGCGTGGGGTGATCTCTGGATCTTGATTTGAACACCTAACCCCCTCACTGCCCAGGGCTCTGAGCTAAGCATACTCTTGTTTTTCTTTAATCGATTTATTAATAAGCTGTTTCTCTTGAAGGTGGAGTTTGTGGAACAGCTGTTGGCACGGATGTGTCATTATCAACATGGTCACATCAATGCCTATCTCAAGCCGATGCTACAGAGAGATTTTATCAGCATGTTACCTAGTAAGTATTTCTCTTAGCAGTGAAAAATAAAAGTTATAAAAACCTAAATCCGGCCGTTGCGGCTCCGACGTTATGTAGGAAGCCTAATTCAAACTTTACCAATTTACGCGACTGTAATCAAGCATTTCATACGAATATGCACTTTACATTTTTTATCGCTTCATACAAAAGGCTTGTGGCTAAGTAATAACAGCCGCACGGGTCGATCGATCAGGTTAAGCTACGCTTGCCGCGGTTGGTCCGTGGATGGGTGACCATCTTTACATACCGAGACCCCTCCGTGCCTCGGAAAGCACGTCCCGCTGTCATTTGTAGATCTTTGACAGTTGGTAAGGGTCGTCAGAAGCCCGAAAAGTCTGACAACCAGTCTTACCAAGGGGTATCGTGTTACCCAGTAACTGGGTTGTGGAGGTCAGATAGGCAGTCGCTCCATGTAAAATACTGGTATTCAGCTGCATCCGGTTAGACTGGAAGCCGATTCCAACATAGTTGGGAAAAGGCTAGGTAGATGATGACGAAAATAATAGTTTCATACGAAAATAAACACATTTTCGTATGAAACGATGCTGTATTTAACTTGACTAAAGTTTTCGCGGACATTTTTGAGTTACTGAATGTGTATTTTTTTAATGTCAATGCTGTGAACACATAGATTTCGCAGTGAATAATAATAGGAAGACAAGTCGCAATAATAATATTTTAAATTCAAATCATGGTCTCACAAGAAATCTGTAATTCAATCACTGAAAACAAAATACGTTGAAAAAATATGATAATCATATTTATTCTAAAATCAAGGTAAAGAATACAGCATAGAGTCTGACCAACGAAAGTTGATACTGAAAACACGCGCGAAATTTAAAAAAAAAACTGTTTTTCCCTAAACATAGTGCGTTATCATGTGTTGAAAATTGGAATTTAATTTGATTTATCCTACTAATATTATAAATGTGATTTGTTTGTTTGGATGTTTGTTACTCAATCACGCAAAAACGACTGAATGGATTTGGATGAAATTTGGCAAACAGTAACCGCCTTACTAATAAACGTTGTATAGCTCCTGTATTGTGTTCTTTCAAAAGTCAAATTACTTTTGAAAGAAGAAGACAAAGCGTTGTGTAACTATACAGGCGCTATACAACGTTTATTAGTAAGGCGGATAGTTTATAACCTGGATTAACACATAGGATACTTTTTATCCCGATATTCCCATTCCCACGGGATCGAGACTTAAGCGGGTGAAACCGCGGGGCGCAGCTAGTATAAACTAAAATGTCAAGTATCAACACGTAGTTATCGCACTATGTAAAGAGATAAACAGTCTTGTTTTTTTTTAATTTCGCGGGTGTTTACAGGATCAACTTTCGATGGCCAGACTCTATCATTATGTCACGCCTGTATTCTTCGATAGGCAGCGGTATACTACAGGGTCAAATAAAACTATCTAGCGAAACTCTGCAAAAGTGATGGGTATCAATATCTAAAACAAAATAAAAATCGATGTTTGATGAAAAGTCGATGTTGTTTTTTGAGGGGCCGTTGTTTAACGCATTTACAGTCGAACAAGCTATTTGGTATACAGGCACATAACTTGCAACTACTTTAAAGAATTTTGTGAGAGTTTTCGGTAGTCAACAATCCTTTTACGTCATTTTCCTAAGTCATAAGCTCAAAAAGTTAAATTACATTTTGCAGTGTAACGGAAAATGAGTATATTTTGCCTGTATATCAAATAGCTTGTTCGACTTTACTTGGCTTAGATATGTTCTAGTCTCTACAGTACTTTTGTAGTATGACAGTTTTGCGACAGGCACAGGAATCATGTTGTAATGTATATGGTATTGTTCATGTATCTCAGTATAGTTTAACCTTACCGCTGTACCGCGCCTTAGTTATATGCGCAGCGAAACGGGGGGCAGTGCAGGCCGCTCATTCGTCAACGCTCACGGCGTCCCGCCGCTGATTCGTCAACGCTGCCCCTAGCCTTGCCACGCAGTTCTAAGGCGCTTTACAGTGGTCTCGGGGAAACTATAGTAAAACTCCAGTTTTAGTGTCATGGAAAGTTTAAGCTTCCAGTTGGTTCATTCAATGTTTTTGAATTCTTTTGTTGTGGATGCCAAGACTATTATATTATACTGCTCATCTATCAATAGATTGTTTCGAAAGTTTTTCCCTTTTATCTATTCCAACTATGTATGTAGTGATTCACGAATTTGTGCGTGATATTAATCAAGAAGAATTTATAGCACGACTGCTATAATTTCTTATTTGGTTTAAGGCGCTGAGAACAGGCAAACGGCAAAGATAGGCTTGACTTATTGCCTAATCTATATTGTTTATGTTAGCAGAAAAAATATATATGTTAATCTCGATACAAATGAACGGTAAACCAACCTTTTACCCTGAGTTCTAATCCAAAATATCTGTATTAAATATCAACGTACGTTGGTATTTTAATTAACAACAAGAACATCTTATTTGAATGCAGAACTTGATTGCTTTTAATTTTCGATTAATCAACTCATTTTGACGTGACAACGTCTTGAACGCTGCACGCACGAAAAAGGATGACTCATTGTCCCGTTACGCTCATTGTAACGTCACGATCGTAGCGAGAGCGCTACACGAGCGAGCGAAAGGCACGATCGATGTTGTCACGTTAAACTATCGTCCGTAAACCTACTTTACAGACAGCCAATTTTTATTTATTTATAAATCGATAAATGCTTCATATTTGGCAATAAATTACAAGCGTCATCGCGTTTCTCTTTCTTTTCTATGCAATCCGACAGTGACCGCGGTTTATCAGTTGTCAGCGTCAACTGTAAAAAGATGTGAACGGCGTATAAAAGACCTGTCCTTGTCTCTGTTCCTTTCTTCTTTTCTGTATTTATATGTGTGTGCATAAATGGTTAAATAAATAAATAAATAAATTGACTGATGTTCGATTCTACACGGAAACGTATTGAATGGCTTTAAATAACTATGCAGACCATTAACTGCTTCAATGTAATCTCTCCCCAGAAAAAGGTTTAGACCACGTAGCAGAGAATATCCTCTCTTACCTGGACGCCAGTTCCCTCTGCGCCGCCGAGCTGGTCTGCCGGGAGTGGCTGAGGGTCATCTCCGAGGGAATGCTGTGGAAGAAGCTGATAGAGAGGAAGGTGCGCACCGACTCGCTGTGGCGGGGGCTTGCGGAGCGACGAGGGTGGTAAGTACTATATGATAGTTCTAGTGAAGCATCCATATCACTGTCACAAAGGCCTACACTGTCCTCCCATACCTATTAACACTGTAAGGGTCAGTTCACACTGAGACACGAAGCGACACGCACTTTTTTATGATCCGATACAATAACGAACCCACTTACTACACAATAAGGTACACGCGCTGCGCATCTCAGCGTACTTTGACACATATCAACCCTCGCACTGAAATTATACCTTTTTGTGAAGAAAATAAATTTGATAATTGTTAAAAAGTGCGTGCAGCGTCGCGTCGCTTCACGTCACGACACGACTATGTCCTTCCACACGATGCCATCTATCTCCTCGCCAAATTTTGTCGAAAGCCGTTCAGTGGTTTAGGCGTGGAAAGGTAACATACAGACAGACAGACAAAGTTACTTTTGAATATAATTAAATATCGTTTTTTTCTTGTTCGTTCCAGGATCCAATACCTATTCAAGCCGAAGCCAGGTAGCCAGCATCCATCTCACTCGTTCTACAGACAGCTGTACCCCAAGATCATCAAAGACATACAGTCTATTGAGGATAACTGGCGAATGGGCAAACACAACCTACAGGTGAGGGGTTACCTAGCAGTAGTATACCTAGTTCAAAAACTATTTGCTGAAAGTGTAAACAAATGAGTCACAACATAACTGTGTGTAATTGAAATGCGACTTACAAACTGAGAATAATGATTTGATTATTTGCATAATCAGCCTATAATGTTCCCACTGCTGGGACACAGGCCCCCTTTCTTCGAGAGGGAGTGGGATGATCTTCGCGGGTCGATCCATCAGGTTAAACTACGCTTGCCGGGGTTGGTCTGTGGATGTGTGGCCATCTTTACATACTGAGACTCCTCCGTGCCTCGGAAAGCACGTTAAGCCGTTGGTCCCGGCTGTCAGTCCAGGCTGTAGATCTTTGACAGTCGTTACGGGTCGTCAGAAGCCCGAAAGTCTGACAACCAGTCACAGAGTACATTTTTATATAGGCAACCAGTCTTGCCAAGGGACTAGGTAATACAATAGTACGAGGGGGGAATAGGGAGGGTAACTAGGTAATACAATAGTATTACCTAGTTACTGAGTTGTGGACGTCAGGCAGTCGCTCCATGTAAAATTCTGGTATTCAGCTGCATCCAGTTAGACTGGAAGCCGACCCCAACGTAGTTGGGAAAAGGTTAGGCAGATTGATTTACTACAAATAACAATTCTCTTTTTCACAGAGGATAAACTGCAGATCAGAAAACTCTAAAGGCGTTTACTGCCTTCAATATGACGACAACAAGATCGTATCCGGATTAAGAGATAATACTATTAAGATATGGGACAGGAAAACGTTACAATGTGTCAGGGTGAGTTTACACTACTATTTATCCCTATCTATCCTTTTTTTGTGGGAGAGATTACGTGAAAAGGGACGGAAGTGTGTAACAGGACGCCGGGGAAGCGCGCTATTTCATTTGACTAATGAGGGCGCGCGGTGCAAGAGTTGGCCGTCAGATGGTACGAACCCATTTTCTGAGAGGTTGTAAACAGGATGATGATGATAACGATAACGATGATGGTGATGAATATTGTTTATATCATCTATACGTCAGCTAAGATGTCTCCTCAAAATACTCCTTAATATACAGTATGTTAACTAACAAAGGGCGTTCCCGTTAACCTGCAATAGTATAGCGTGTATACATGCTAAAAAAATGTTCACAAAAAGATTAAATTTAAACGTAAAAGGAACACTCTGTACACGCACACTTGTATTTCAACGTAGAAAAACAAGTGTGACAAGTGGGTGTACAGAGAGTTTATTTTCCGTAACAATTTAATATTTTTTGTGAATATTTTACTATACAAAAACAAAAAAAACTTTTTTTTTTAACGGTTTTTTTTTTTTGCATATATAGACGCTGTACTATTGCAGGTTAACGGGAACGCCCTTTGTTAGTTAACATACTGTATAACATAAATAACTATTTACGTTTCTCTCCTCAGGAACTACAAGGCCACACGGGCTCCGTCTTGTGCCTACAGTACGACGAGCGAGCCATAATATCGGGCTCCTCGGACAGCACGGTGCGAGTATGGGATGTGAGCACGGGCGCGATGCTCAACACGCTGATACATCACTGCGAGGCTGTGCTGCATCTCAGGTTCTGTAACGGCATGATGGTCACGTGCAGTAAGGTAAGAATATTTGATGAGGTCAATCTGCTCAAATGGGAGCTCCCTAAGTTCTGAGTTGAGCTCCACTATTACTGACAAATGCTTGCACTGACTGGACAGGTCCACTCAAATCTGTGTGGTTCTTTCCTCAAAAGACCATTTCAGACTCTAATCTACATGGTCCTCATATGGCCTGACCAAGATTATTTCTGGACTTTAAAAGAGACTGCGACCTCTGAGTTTGTTTCGGTCTTTCTTCTCAGAGTAGTCAGATAGGAAACGCCGACCTCATCTAGCTTATTTTTACAACTTTAGTGATTCCAATATCCTATTTACAGAAAAAACAATTTCATTTCATTGGGCTACACTAAAAGAGTCATTTATGAGAGATTATTGCTATTCGTGGCTAAGTAATAACAGCCGTACGGGTCGATCCATCAGGTTAAGCTAACGTTTAACGTTTGCCGGGGTTGGGTGACCATCTTTACATATCGAGACTCCTCCGTGCCTCGGAAAGCACGTTAAGCCGTTGGTGTCGGCTGTCACGGGTCGTTAGAAGCCCGAAAGACTGACAACCAGTCTTGCCAAGGGGTATCGTATTACCCAGGTACTGGTTTGTGGAGGTCAGATAGGCAGTCGCTCGATGTAAAATAGTGGTATTCAGCTGCATCCGGTTAGACTGGAAGCCGACCCCCACATAGTTGAGAAAAGGCTAGGCAGACGATGAATGGGCTACACTAAAAGAGTCATTTGTGAGATATTATTTTGGATGCCTTCATTGGGGAGGTAATTTTGATGGTGATGACAAAAGCGTTATTAAAATTGTGCTTCATTATTATTATGCCAACAGAATTGATGGCTATAAACATTATGGCAAAACATTTATGTCTTATAATATTATGCGTAAGGGTCAGTTCACACCGAGACTCGACGCGACGCGCACTTTTTTTTAATGATCCGATACAATATCGAATTTATTAACTACACAATAAGGTACACGCGCTGCGCAGCACCGCGCATCTCAGCGTACTTTGACACGTAAATTATACCTTTTCGTGAAGCAAATAAGTTCGATAATTGTTAAAAAGTGTGCGCAGCGTCGCGTCGCTTCACGTCGCGGTTTGAACTGACCCTAATGATCATTATGCTGAAATTTGTTATGCCAATATTTTATGCTTATCATTAGTAAACCGAAGTTGACCCGCGAGTTTGTTTCGCTATTTCTTCTCAGGGGTAGTCACTAGTCACATAGGAAATGTGGACTCCATCTAGCTTTTTAGGGTTCCGTACCCATTACTAAGGCTCCGCTGTCTGTCTGTCCGTCTGTCACCAGGCTGTATCTCATGAACCGTGATAACTAGACAGTTGAAATTTTCACAGATGATGAATATCTGTTGCCGCTATAACAACAAATACTAAAAGCAGAATAAAATAAATATTTAAGGAGGCTCCCATACAACAAACGTGATTTTTTTGCCGTTTTTGTAGATAATGATACGGAACCCTTCGTGCGCGAGTCCAACTCGCTCTTTTATTGTATATTACCTGTAAAAGTGAATCCGATATCCTATTTACACAATAAACAATTTTATTTTATTTCATAACATGCTCATTGTTCCAGGATCGTTCGATAGCAGTATGGGACATGACTTCAACCACTGAGATCATGCTTCGAAGAGTGTTAGTCGGCCATCGCGCCGCAGTAAACGTCGTTGATTTTGACGAGAAATACATTGTTAGTGCGAGTGGAGATCGTACTATTAAGGTAAATAACATAAAATCACGCCTATAATCACGCCTATAATCACGCCTATAATCCTTGAAGGGGAGGTATTAGGTCCTATGAAATTGGCGAGAACCTCGTCACTTCTATGATTTAAAATATTCATCAATTTCTTGGTATTATATCGAATGATGACCACCATAGACAACTACCAATAGTAAAAAAAACCTTATTACTTATAGTTTTCTAAACATAAAAAATACCTTAAAAATGACTCTTCATTTTGTTAGCAGAAATGACCACTATTTTGTTTTAACTTAGCCGAAACTTATTTTTGTCGCTAAATCTAAGTGGCATACGTTATCTTAGTTTTTAAACATAAAAGTTTACACAAATTTTTTAAAACATTAGTGTTCATGGTTGTTATATAAATTAAGAAAATGTTAGTATGCAAAATGCAACTTCTTTAAAATTCCCCATTCAAAACGCTGATTTCATAAGTGGGGACCTAATACATGTATAACTTTCTTCGACAATAATTTTTGATGTGTAACATCTTTCCTCTCACTTTCCTGCAATCTGTGGGAGCGATTTCATGAAAAGGGACGGAAGTGTGAAACTGGAAGCCGGGGATACCCGCGCTTTTGGATTTGACCAATGGGCGCGCGCGTTGCTAAAGTTGGCCATCAGAAACGCATTCATAATATTTTTTTACATTTCTCCTTCTAAGGTATGGAACACATCATCGTGCGAGTTCGTGCGCACACTAAATGGTCACAAGCGCGGTATCGCGTGTCTACAATATCGGGACCGACTAGTTGTGTCGGGTTCGTCCGACAACACGATCCGACTGTGGGACATCGAGTGCGGACAGTGTATACGTGTCCTAGAGGGGCATGAAGAGCTCGTCAGGTGTATACGGTGAGTTTTGGAGATATTTTTGATGATTAGAGGTCACGTATTTTTTTTTTTTACCTGCCAGTCCTGCGTGTAACCTGCCAGGGTTGCGGGAAAGTCCGAAAGGGATACGGGGGGCTTTGGCAACAGGCAACTGAAGGAACACGGGTGGGTTTTAGTCAGTAAAAGTCTGACATGCCCTTCCGCTCCGCCCAGAGCGGGAGACGTCAATTGATGAAATCCCAACCTCAAAAAATAAACTTCACTTTTTGTCAAAATTGGGGTCATTTGGACTGCCATTATAGACTTAGTTGATTGATTGAGTTGCAGTGATAGCCTAGTGCTGTGACCGTCAGACTGCCAAGTCACAGGTCTCGAGTTCGAACCCAAGCCACGCACCTCTTGACTTTTTAGATTCATGTGCGTATTGTATAATTATCATTTGCTTCGGTGAAGGAAAACATTGTGAAGAAACTGGCGTGCTTGAGAGATATTTCTCGACGGCATGTGAAGCCAAATCAGAGGCCCATGGGTGGCTTTAAACTCTGACACCAGGTTTTTCACTAAACAAACGAAAAGAAGTAGAAGATTGATTGGGTTCACTTTTTTTTAAAATAGATTTTCCCTCTTGGTTAAAATATAAAGTCGTTTTGAGTCACGTCACGTCAAAAATCGGATCTAGGCCCTGTTTAAAGTCTAAACGTTCACAAGTTTCTTAGAATGTTAATTTTCGTTAAATTCATAGTTCATCTCCATATTCATAATCAGCCTTAATGTTCCCACTGCTGGGACACGGGCATCAGGTCATCTCTCTCTCTCTTTTGACCACATTAAAAAAAAGAAAATCGAATTTAAACATTTATTTAGTACCGCAATAAATGTTTAAATTCGATTTCCTTTTTTAGCAAGACACTTGTAAACTTGTAAGGCGGAATAGAGAGTCGCCGGACAATCTCAGGGTTTGTTATGGTTTTGTACAAGTTGTAACTTACAAATAATTTTTTGTTAAACAAAATCGCGAAAAAAAGTGTCAAAATATAAGTACTTGTGAACTAAATAATGACATTTGGTAATACAAGGCTTGAAAGTTTTGATATACAGGGCACTATTCTTTATCTGTTAGGCACCGTAACGAGCGGTATTTTGAAAGACCCGAATGCTACCGAAGTGCGGCCGAAGTAGTGTTTAATACAATTTCACAAATTATTACCAACTAGCTGCCGCCACCGGCTTCGCCCGCGTGTAATCTTTATAAATTATAGCCTATGTTACTCAGGGTGAATGTAGCTTTCTAATGGTGAAAGAATTTTTGAAATCGGCGCAGTACTTTTTGAGTTTATTCATTACAAACATACACACAAAAATACAAATCTTTCCTCTTTATAATATTAGTGTAGACAACGCCCCCCTTTATATTTCATTCAAGAGCCATAATATCCTTGTAGCACTTTATTTCTCACAATTTTTAATTTGTCCACAGATTCGATAACAAACGGATAGTAAGCGGCGCGTACGACGGCAAAATTAAAGTGTGGGACCTCCCAGCGGCATTAGACGTGCGCACGCCTCATCAAGAACTATGTCTCAGAACATTGGTGGTGAGTGGTGTTCTTTAGAAATAATAGCTTTTGGTGATTGACTTATCACCTTTTAGAGGTATGTGGTACAGGGTGTACAGTTCACTCATCCACCATTGAAAAGGGAGGATTCTTCGACCAGACGGGTGTTATGTCTAGCGGGAAACTGCCATACGACTGATGTCGGGAAGTTATATATATGTTGATCGCGCGGTAAACTCTGTTTGCGCGATACAGGATATGTGTGATGTCAGGTCTTTGAGGCGTAGTTTGTATTTGGAGATGTAGATGCTGCCACACAACTCCAAACATAGCCAATATACTTTTAGGCTTATGAGGAACTTTGACAGTAACAGCAACCTTTCATTCGATGAGTTTTTTCATCAAACCTATAATAACAAACCTGTTACGACACGATAATATAAAAGACAAAATAAATACATCAACCCTAAAAAAAAAACATGCGCGGCAGTTTTGGGGACTGCCGATAGAAGTGATAACTAAGTAACATTCATTCATTTCTTCAAGCGTGACGATGACGCGAGTTCCATGATTTTTGTTCACCCAAAAACATTCATTAATTTCTTCAAGCGTGACGATGACGCGAGTTCCATGATTTTTTTTCACCCAAAAACATTCATTAATTTCTTCAAGCTTGACGATGACGCGAGTTCCATGAATTTTGTTCACCCAAAAAGTGCTCAACGCACCTAAAAAAGTTTTCACTTCAAATACAAATCATTACTTTGTTCGGTTTATCAACGACACTCATCAAGTTTGCGGAGTTTTGCTAGCTTAATTAATTTGACCCTATATAAACCTATGCCAAGCTTCCCCAATGTGACCGCACACGTTGCCACAGGAGCACACGGGCCGCGTATTCCGGCTGCAGTTCGACGAGTTTCAAATAGTGTCGTCGTCACATGACGACACCATCCTCGTGTGGGACTTCCTCAACTACGGCGGCGCCTCGCCCGCGCCCGCGCCGCAGCCGCGCCCGCGCACGCCCGACCACGAGCGGGACAGAGAGCACGACCTGTACGACTAGGTGAGTGAACAGTGCGATACTACTTCCTCAACTACGGCGGCGCGTGAAGTGAGTCATCAATAGTCAATCCCTAGCATCAGGTGGAATAACAGCTAACTTCAAGTTGACTTCACCTTAGTAAACAATGTGAGTATACTATCTCAACTACGTTGGGACGTCGAAAATTGGGGTCACTTTTTTTGGTAAAGTGTAAACCGAGGGCCACAAACGATCGATCGTAGCCTTTTCGCATTGCACTCAATCAGGAAATTTTGTGGAAATAAACTTTATTTACCAAGTGATAAGGTTGATATTTGTAGAAGTAACGTCTATTCAAATGATTTTAAAGCTTGTATCAAAAAACGTCTTTATTGCCCAGGAATTACGACTCTTTTTGTTCACAGCACAGACGTTTTATTGTTGCCTTTGGGCTTAAATCTAGTTTATTGACTTTGGGGATACACATTCATCAATGTTTTACATTTCCCTATGGAAGTTTGTTGACAGCACCGTGTCAATAGATCGTAGATTTTTGTCGGTGAAAACATGGCCCCCCACACATATGCTTGTGTCCAATAATATTACAGAGAAAAAATAATCTTTTAATCACTACTTTTTTATTAGTCTCCCGTGGTCGCCTTGATGAGCTAAGGTAGCTCGCAAAATACAAATTTTCTTACGTTTTTTGCAATTTGCAGGTCAGTGTCAGGTTGTATGTTGATCAAAACATGATTTGCGACTGGAAAAAATAATAACTCACAACAACGCTACTTACACTATTTTATGGAATCACTAGCGGCGCCCCGCGGTTTCATACACTTAACTCTCGATCCCGTGGGAATATCGGGATAAAAAGTTGTAGCGAGCAGTCGTTTTAGCGTGAAAGCGTAACAAACAAACAATCAAACTCACTTTCGCATTTCTAATATTTATTTATTTATTTATTTACTTTAGGTCAGCCAACAATTGTTTACACCATGCTATTACAATATATTTGATTTAGCTACAATTACAAGTGTAACAATTACTTATAGGCTAACACTGCATACACTAATTATGGTTAAACTTATAATATAATATTAGTTAGGATGGCAATTATAACATGTGTGTGTTGTATTGTTGATTTTAATGATGATAATTCTGTAAATACACATTTTTTATGATTGCGAATCATATATTTTATCAACAGAGAAGCTGACACCGACCTTCAAAAACCGTAAATTTGAATTTCGCGGGCTACCTTAGCGCATCCCCCAGTGTTACCAAATATCTAACACTTATTTAATTTTCTTTGCAGTAATTTATAAATAAGGACAATATAAGACTTCTTTTACCAAGAGGCAGCGCGCGCGCAGCCTAGTGACTGACGTCACAGCAAGGACTATACGCACCGTTACCATGACGACGAGTTAAGGAAACATCACACGGTCGCTAAGATTCGGACTTACTTACATTTTCTAGAGAATGGAAGGGTTTTGTAAACATTATTTGTAAGGAATGCGAGGTTGTGAGTTCGATTCCTAGTAATTGAAGTAAATACAAAGCTAAATATTGCTTGTTAATTTCGTGATTATGTATTATTGTCACCATTTGCCGAGCCTTTTCTCCACTATGTTGGGGTCGGCTTCCAGTCTAACCAGATGAAGCTGGATACCAGTATTTACTGCGACTGCCTATCTGACCTCCACAACCCAGTTACTGGGTAACACGATACTCCTTCGTGATTCTGTATTATATAAACTAAGCGGTCCACTCCCTCTCACAGAGAGGAGGCATGAGTCCCAACAGTGGGAACATTATTGGCTGATTATGTTACTCCAAACGTGATCTTTGCTTTTCATGGTTATATAAAATATTGACTTTTCGACAATGATATGTTAGTACAGCTATACTCTGTTCATTTCATGATGATCGATATGACAGATGCTAAATACTTAAATGAAAGTTTGTTATTAAAAAAAAAAATTGAATGTGTTTTGTGTGTGTCATATCAAGAAGCATAAAGTTAACGCAGTATATTTATGGTATTAATGTCGTATTTATCATAAGATTTAACAACAGATAATTATTATTATCATAGACTTGGTCGAGGTTTCAAAAACACCACCTACAGTCGAGCTTTTAATTAACTGCAGTCAAATGACACTTCTTACTGTCATTTCGTGAAAAATATGTTATTGACGAAATGACAGTACTGTCATTTTACTGCAGCTAATTATAAGCTTGTATTATTTCCTGTATCCTTGTGTCCACATAGGCAATATCTAACAGATAAATAAAAAAGAACAGGATTTGTATCTCGTTATCTGTCAGATTTTTTATCCAATCCTTATGCGACAAATATGAGTCATTTTAAGTACTATTAAAATGATAAGTAGAAGATTTTAAATATCGAAATGTAAACGCGAAATTATTAAGACCTTTGTACATATACCTCCTCAAAAATGTTCTTGGGCTCACTTGCGCGTTAACGGCTAACTTAAGGTTAATCGAATAATTCTCTTTGGTTTAACCCTGAGTTAGCTGTTAACTACGAGTTATTTAGCTAACCCATGAACGCGCAAGTGAGCTAAATAGAACTTTCTAAGCATTTCATTGGTCGATGGAGAAACTTGTTTCAACATCTGAAAGTCCTTTATTTTCGTACATGCATACACTTCTTAGTGAAACGGAACTGAGGCCCTAGACAAAGTGTCATTCTTTCAGCGATAACGATGATGGAAAAGGCAAAAATGTATAGGACTGACATAAGCTATCGAAAAGCTCATGCCAATCCTGTTGAAAGTCGTTGTGGAAATACGAAACGCTTTGGAAGCGATTGTCACTTGTCTAGGTCCTTTTGGTGTATCTTACGCCCGGAAGTTGTTGGGTAGTGCGATTTGTCACACGTTCAAAACTATAAACATAATCAGCAATGACACAGTCTCCTCTCTGTGAGGTGTGGGCCGTAGTTCACCACAGGGACTCAGTGCGAGTTGGATGTCACATGTCTTCGAATTTTTGGTTCAAGGACATGTCGGTTTCCTCACGTTGTTTTCCTTCAAAGTTATCTGGGGGCCTAGAAAAAATCCCTTTTCTGTTAGCGTTAACGCCAAAGGAAAGATCAAATTGTATGGAGTTGACAGCAGCAGTCACGTGGCATCTCTAATGCTAATGTCAACTCCATACAATTTGATCTTTCCGTTGGCGTTAACGCTTACAGAAAAGGGATTTTGTCTATAGCCTCAGAAGGTTTATCTTAAGCCTGTCTGGTTACATATCTCTTTTATTGACTGTTGCACACCACATTTTTGTCGAAATATTCGCGTTACTTCTCAAATACAAAATTCACTTTATGCTCATAGATTTAGAGTATATTTTGTAACCAAATGACGCGAATACAAATCGCCAAGTACTAGCATTACAGCTGAAATTGAGTTGCGATGTTTCCGATATTTATTTAACAGCACGATTCTTAACTATTTGTTTTGTATTCTCTTTGCAATAAGATCTATTATCGCTCGACAAACTAGTCAAAACGCGATCGATATGGACAAAATCAAACTATCAAACTTCGAATTCTTAAAATTCGTTCAGTCGCAACTTTACAGTGCTCGAGCGAAAATATGACACGTCGTGCTTTAGAAAGAGACAGACAGCTAAGAGTGAGAGAGACGATGCTATACAAAGCTGGACTTTTTCTAAAACTCCACTGCTATATTTACGGCCGGTTACTGTACCTCGGTTTTAATATTCAATTTAATAGAATTTTCAATCGCATTTCTTTGACTATAAAACTCTGGCCAAACTGAGTTGAATCCGGCGCAGGATGCGGGACGTAATGCGCTCGCGCAGTCGCGTTGAATGTGTCAACTTGTGTGGTGTTCAAACTGGAACGAATCCTTAAGAGCGTTTATTCTGAAAGTTGGCAACGTCGCAAATAACTGTCAAATATTTACCTGTTTTGATTATTTTGGCAATATTACTGTATGGAAATATGAAATATGGCTAGACAACTGTCTAAAATATTGATTATGAAATGCAATAAATAATATCGTAACACCGAATATTCAGTCTTAGTTGTAAAAAAAGGATTTGGAAACTTTCCCAATGCCTTTTTTACACCTAAAACCGGTTACAACTTAAATTCAGTGTTATAAATGCAATAAGATATGACAAATTATATTGGAGGCTTTTAGAAACGTATGTTTTAAATTTAAACACAGCGAAGTACACACGGTAAAATATCATGCCATACATTTACCGAATAAGCTAACCTGGTATTGTAAAGGGTGTATTTTAGAGATGACTTTTTGAGAAATTTTTAGCTGCACGCGCAGATTTGGAAAAAAATATACGGTCAGCAAGAAAACGGGCAATTTTAAAAGTATTTGTGGTAATTGCTCATTTTCTTGCTATCAAATATTTTTCAATATCTGCAAATACTGATCAGTGTCTCAAAAAGATAATGAGAGCATCCTAAGACCGTTTTCCTGCGAATGTAGTATTTACACTGTAGAAACGGGTTTTATCGACGGAAGAATAGACAAAATGATAGATAAACAATCACAATCTGTCATTTTGTCTATTCTTCTGTCGAAAAAACCCGTTTCTACGGTGGTTATGCTACGCGTGCTGAGGCCTTAGTGCGAGTTTCTTTTAACTATCTTCACTTTACGCATCGACCGCGTTCGGCGCTCCGATTGGCCCTTCACTGGCCTTCACTGGTGAAGGGCCAATCGAAGC
Organism: Lithophane socia; assembly: GCA_947522985.1. NCBI lineage: Eukaryota > Metazoa > Arthropoda > Insecta > Lepidoptera > Noctuidae > Lithophane > Lithophane socia. The sequence goes on from OX383280.1 coordinate 6,675,723, forward strand.
GCCGAACGCGGTCGATGCGTAAAGTGAAGATAGTTAAAAGAAGCTGTAGCTATAACGGTTAAGATTCCTACTCTTACATCTCAAAAATTCAACCTGTTTAAGGTTTCCGTGTACTAAGAGATCAGCTTATGATCTACATCTTGATAATGTCTACATGTGTTCAATGACGTACACTTTAAATGGGGCAGTTTTTAGTAGATGAAAAAACTTTGAGGTAATTAAATTGAGGAGGAGGAATTTGAGTTAAAAATAAATGTAAATAAAAATTCTTTTGAATGAAAATTAATCATACAAGTCAGGGGAAAAGAATTTAAATTTAACTGTCCACCAGATAAATACAAAACACGATACAATTTGTTAGCCAGAGGTTGTTTCACAAAAATTCTCGATATTTTTTTTTCTTCAATAATGTCCTTAAAGTTTTTTTTTTACTACTGAAAAAGGTCTGTATTACCAAGGATTATGACGAAAATATTGTAAATATTAATTTGTACTGATGAGTAATGTCTGAATAAAAGTACGGTCGGGGAAAAATACAAATTTCTTTCTTTATAAGCTGAAATGTGGGCGCGACAAATTTTTGTCGTCACATTATCTCGTGACTATGCTACGTAGTCCAGTGTTTTCGGCGCGAGATAATGCGACGGCAAAATATTGTCGCGGTCTATCTTAGCCTAGTTTCAATTTTTGTTTAAACTATTCTTTCTTAAGTATTATGTAACGTAAACTTATCTTCGAACTAACTAGGACTTCGTTCTTCCACGGGTTTCCTCACGATGTTTTCCTTCACGATTTAAATTTTTAATTTAGTGATTTGCCATGATGATTTAACCCTTATGAAACGTGGTTCCACGCGCTGTAATTACCGGAAGGGTTAAAAATGGTCTTGCACCCCGAAGAAGTAAATAGAACTAGTGATAAACTTATTTAGCGATTTGTGGTCTTAGCAGGCGTTTGGCACGTAATACACAAGCAAGAACGAAGGTTCAGATTAAATGATATCCCTCATAACCACGACACGGCAAATAATTTTTCATTCAAGTTAAGATTTTAAATCAAATGCATTAAAGTCTATTTTACGATGAAGAATAGAATAGTGGACGGCTTGCCGGCCAATCACTACCGCCACACGTAAAATAGACTTTAACTTATTTGATTTAAATTCCTAACTTGAATGACAAGTTATTTGCCGTGTCGTGTTGTTATAATGAGCGATGTCCTTAAAGTTGCAAATACACGTGTCTGTAATTACAAAAGTATGCGAGTAACTTGCATGTTATCAAGTTAACATTACGCCAGTATTCCCCGAAGGATTAGGCAGAGTACCTATAGTACACCCACATTTCACCAAGTCCTATGTATCAGTGGGCGAGCCTATTGCCATCAACCGAGCACAAATCCATACTCCAGGCTGCTACTGACCTGCCAGGGTTGCGGGTTAGTCCGAAAGGGATACCGGGACCTTGGCAACAGGCAACTGAAGGAACACGGGTGGGTTTTAGTCAGTAAAAGTCTGACACGCCCTTCCGCTCCACCCAGAGCGGGAGAAGTCATTGGATGATATCCCACCCTTAAAAAAAAAGGCTGCTACTGACAAATTCCAGATGGAAAAATCCAATAACTCTGCCCGACCTGGTAACCGAACGTAAGACTTCTTGCTCAGCAGTAGCGCTTGCAACCACTGGACCAAAGAAGCAGTCGCATAACTACTATTCTGCGTTCGCAATTTATTTGCCAAACATGTAAACAAACACGAGTTTTAGGAAAAACAACTGTAATGCATGTAATGCGCTACAACTTCATATTTTTTTATGACTTCTTCAACGGTACTAGTCAGTCTAAAATCAACTTTATCTACAATTGCATAAGGTTGATGTTTGTTTAAGTGGAAATAACATCAATATTGGAAACAAGAATTAGACCTTAATACTGATCGGTAAATGTTACAATGGCTTGCAAGCTACTTGCATACTTCTGTGCAAGTCTTCATTTTCTTGCGTCTTCATAGATTTTAGAACTGTGTATGATAATGATTTTTTTATTTTTTATTCTGATTTTTTCCTCGACTGTACTGACATAATGTAATTACTAGAGTAGATGAAAAAAAAAATAGATTTTTTTTTTCTGTTCATATTTTTTCGATAAAGTAAATGCTAGATTATATTATTATTGAAGGTTTTAATTAAAAGTGTTATGTGTGCGATATTCAGTGGATTTTTTTTAAAATAATTATTTTGTAAAAAAATAAAGTGAACTAGCGTAGTTATAATGTTAATAATAATTGTAAATTTAATAAAATGGGTAGAGCGTTTTTGCTCTTTTTTTAACTTAATGATAAACGTACTGTTTTTTGCTATTCACGGTTTTTTATTTTATTTATTCTTGGGAGCCTATCGTTTTAGTTTAGTTCCTTAGAAATAAAACAAAAACATTTAAAAATTTAATATATTTTTGAGAATCATTGCATAATCCTGTGTCTGTCTGTCACTTACTGTCTAGTATATTAATTTCATTAGCTAAAGTATTTCTTAATAAGGCTAGTGTTACACTGTTGCTATGGCACCAAACTTGGAATATAAAAAAAATCTGATGTTTCATACAAAAAAAGCAATACTAACCCAATAAAAATGTATGAAACTGTGGATTTTCTTCATTATATCAGATTTGCTCCCATAGCATAAGGAATGATTTCTACCAAACGGTTCGCATCGCATTGGATCGTCGATATAAATCGTATACTCAGTATTTAAAGTCTATATTACCAACAACGTCTTCCGCGACACACGATCGTCTGATGTCGTTTTTGTCGTCCTTTCCGATCCGATGCGACGCGATGCGAGCCGTTTGGTGGAAATCATACGTAAGTCGTTTATTTTCGTGAGAACCATTACGCCTTCAAATATTTTACGCTGTCATTGTTATCTAATAAATACAAGGTGTAATTTTAATAAATTAAAACCTGAGAAAGGGGTCCCTGTACTCATAGTTTTGAATAACTTTTACTAAGGGACAAAAAAATCTGCAACTCTATACACTTCATCATCTGCCTAGTAGCCTTTTCCTGACTATGTCGGGGTCGGCTTCCAGTCTTACCGAAGACAGCTGAATGCCAACATTTTACATGCAGCGACTACCTATCTGTCCTCCACAACCCAGTTACTGGGTAATACGATACCCGGGGTAAGTTATGTTCGCATAATTCGACAAAATGTAGGGAACAACAAATTTTTCCTCGATTTGAATGTCCCATAGTAATGTTGTTTGGTAATAATGATGAATACTCGGACTTCTTTTCAGTTTTTTCTTTAAATTATACTTTGTATAAGTCAGTTCAGACCGCGACGCGACGCTGAGCGTATGTTTTACAAATATCGAACTTATTTTCTTCACAAAAAGGTATTATTTCAGTGCGAGCGTGAACGCGTGTCAAAGTACGCTGAGATGCGTGGTGTTTTGCAGCGCGTGTACCTTACCGTGTAGTAAATAAATTCGATATTGTATCGGATCTTAAAATAGTGCGCGTTGCGTCGCGTCTCGGTGTGAACTGACGCTCATTAACTTTTGACTGCGTTTCAGTAAGTACCTACCCTTATGCCTAGCCTTCGTCCATAGACAGTAACTGCCAATTAAAAGAATATAAAACGCATCTACCCGTAACTTATAAAAATGCCTTGCCCGAATGTATTTAGTAACACAATTCTAACTAAAGTAGTTTAAAAATATTTCTGGTAACCGGATGTCTTTTGAACGCCACGCATTTTAGTTTAGTTATTCTTTATAGAATGGACCATTTTATATTTCTTGAAACTTTGATTAAATATACAGGGTGAAATTGAAGGATCATTCTAATTAGTTCCACCACAATTAGTTCCATAATTATACTTAGAGCTCATGAATTCAATTTCATCATATTTCAGGATGAAAAGATTATTACAGATTACAGGATTACTCGATCGTTTTATGGTTTAAGACGTTTTGTCATTTATTTTGACAAGAAAAAGGGGTCATTGTACTCATCATTTTGAACAACTTTTTCTATGGGAACAACTTTGAAATCGCGAAAAAAAAATCAGCTGTTCCATACATTTGTGTTCACTTAAATCGACAAAATGTATGGAACAGCTGATTTTTTTTTCGCGATTTCAAAGTTGGTCCCATAGAAAAAGTTGTTCAAAATGAGTACAATGACCCCTTTTCGGGTTTAGCATAAACAAAAAATAATGTTGTATATTTTTAGGGATTCTTTATAATCAATATTATGGTCCATTTTGTACTGAAATTGATAAAGTAATAAATAGAAGCAGGCCTTAGGACTTGGGCATTTAACAGGGTGACAAATACATCACCAAAAGAGTTTTGATTGTGACATTCTAACTTTAAAAAAGCCATCATCATGTTAAATGCTCGAAAGTTTTGAATGTAATCAAGGCTTGGCGTTAAAGCAATAAAATAGTGCCTAAATCTCTTGTGTAACCCGACTTCCTAAGAACTTAACACGATTTGTAGAAAACTGACAGCTGTCATTTTGACATACGTCCTGTGTCAGATGAATAAGTAACAAATGTGTTAAGTCCTTAATTTATTATCTGCTTTAAAACAGGCTGTTGAGTTAAATCGCGAAATAATGGAATGAGGTGATTTTGTAAATGATTCTAAAACCTAATTTGAGTAGTGCTGTATGCACAATTAGTATTAAGAACAGTGTCTACGCTAAATCTACTAGCAAGCCCGCTAAAATTTTCAGAAGTCGACTTGCTGTTTACACGGTGCAAGTCAATTACAAATTAAATCTTGCTAGTAGATTCAGCCACATTTTATTTTGAAAAGAGAATACGCAATGTGAGTTACTTTGAGCAAAAAAAAAAACATCCTGTGTCTTATGTATTGACCAATCACATTTATACCACCCTGTAAAAGCTAGATCAAATATGAGCGGAAAACCCTCACCTAGATGTGACGCTTTCGGATTTCAACCTGCTACGATGACGCAGAATAGTATAGGTGTCCATAAAATGAGCTAAAAATAGGCGCACGCACACATAGTCGCGTACGTACAGGGATCTCAAACAAATGCCGGTCGCGAGTGCGCTTGCACTCGATGTAGGTGAAGTTGTCTATGTCTCGTTGTATGGACCCTTTCTGTACCTATTTTGTGACGATTAATTAGGATTCTTTGCCTCGGTTTCCACTCAAATTTGTCTATAGCCCAAACTCGCCATGTTCAATTCAGAGTTATAATCCAGACATATACGCTTTAGAATAATTAAAAAAAAAACAGATTGTATAATTTCGCCGCTAGATAGCTAATTTAGAGTAAGTAAAATACAGATTATATTTGAAACTGTCAGAGCAAAACTGCCTTTTTATTTTTTATAATTTAAAACATTCTCAAAGTTTGGGTACTTAACCTAAATTGTAACGCACCTGGGATGCTACTGGTATTACAAATATCCTTAAGCAGCGGTGCCTATATCATAAGAGTTCAAAATAATATCGATTCCACCCAAAAAATATTTAAAAAATCTACAGCGGTTCGGCCAAAGCTTTCTGGCACCCTGACTTCGTGATTTGTAATTACATTATTTAGCATGGTTCTGGTAGGACGAAAAATATTGGTCAAACATGATAACGTAACCGTGCGTTTGCATTTGCGAAACATTTAAGCCAAAATATGCTAAAATCAATCTGTCAATGTTCCATACAATTTTTGACAGGAACTAGAGATTTCAACATATTTTGTCTTGAATTTTTCGCCAGTGCAAACGCACGGTAAGGCAGTTTTGTTCTGGAAGCCTCGCAAATGAACAGTCGAGAGGAGTCGTTGGACATCAGGTTGGAACGAAGTTCCTATAGCTTTTACACACGAATTTCGGCGAATGAGAGCTAGGCCGTCACTTGTTACGTATCAAAAGTGTCGAGACGGTCAAAATTGACGTTAAGTGTTACACTTTTTGCAGTCTAGCAACATAAACATGCTATAACGAATTTCGTTCCAGAAAAACGCGTACCGTTTATCGTATTTTTGTGATTAAAAAAAAACACCAATATGGCGTTCAAAAGATTTATTAAAAAAATATATTAGAATTACCGTTAGATTTACCATTATGTAAAAAATGGGAAGTTTGAAACGCATTTTGTAAAGCTTAGTTCGCATCGAGGCAGTCTCGTTTTGTGAATAAAAAGTCGCAGATTTTGTTACACACAGTCTAAACTAAATCGTAAATTCACCTCGGTCCGAAAGTCATTAAGAACTTTAGCTTCATCGGAATAAAGTTCAAAATACACTAAGGTTTGGGCTTGCACTAAAGTTTGTAATAAGTACGAAAGTGTTGCTCTCTTTTTCCATCAGGTAGAGTGAGAAAGAGACGGGTTTAGAGCTATCAAACTTTCTGTGTTTTTAAGCGTCATATTCGGAGTTGTTGTCAAAAACAGTAATTTTAGATTTAAGCCCGTTTACACACAATAAGCGACATCTTTAACATTCTTCCGTCTCTCTCTAGTTTTACCTGCTAGTATGGGATGGCAATATTTTGTGGTTTATAAGATTGAAACAAAGTACCTACTACCTAATAAAATTGTTACTTTCAACTGCAAGTAATTCGAGTCTGCTCCATCGATAGGATATTTTTGCTCGACTGCGGCGAAGCCCAAAAGGAGGGTATTGTTTTTAAAGTATCTCAAACCCAGTTAAAATGTGGCCTTTTCTTTCACTATAAATATAAAACATAAAAATCTTGAGGCTGGAAAAGTCAGTCACCCAGTTCTTTAGCATGTCATGTGACAAAGCAAAACAATTGTCACAAAATTTGTCGAATCTCTTGTTTCAAAACAAGGCATGGATCTCCTATGAGCCCTTGTATCCACTGGTGATTTTTATCGCGCACTGGATTTTCATCGCACTGTTCAGCGCCGAGAGTTGAAAATTCAACAGTGTATTTTTTGACGCGCTAGGGTGTACGCTGTTGGATTCTGAATGCTATGCTCAACAACGAGAGTTGAAAATCGAGTGCGACATAAAAAAATCGCCTGTGCGAACCTGGGCAGACTGAGCGGTTTTTTTTTGTGGAGCATTTAGGCTGTAGTAACCAGTAAACAGAGAAATATAGAGCCATAGTATCTCAGTTTCTCTTATTATCAAGTCAAGAGGTCTCTCAAAATCGAGTTGTTGATAATGTATAGTCGACCTCGTCGTTTGGTAAGGTTAAGGTCGTCGTAAGGTTGAATGTCACTTGCAGGTCCTAAAAAGGTCTATTTTGCTTTAAGACCAATGTGTCAGTTACATAATTCCAGGCTTACGCTTTGGCCAGGAAAGCGGTGAACGATCACACAATTACGGCTGTCCAAATACAGAACGTTTTTTGACGGCCGTTATAACATTTATTTATTGCTTACTTACATACGCTACCATTACAGTGTCCCAATTCGGTAGTGTAGTAACAGTTTAACCAACTTAAAAACATACATATACTCGTGTACAAAAAAAAAATAGATTTTAGATAATACAAATTAAAAAAACATAAATTAAAAACATAATACGTGTAACGTTACCCTTGCAAACTCCTCAGTGAACATGACGGAACCGCTCTCCTGGGAAACCCAAGCTTTCTTGCAAGAGCGTCCACGCGCTTGCGTGTCTTCCATTCGCTCTTTACTCCATGACATGTAATGATGTAAAGCAAGTTTTAGTAAGTCCAATGATCCAATTTGTACAAAGACTTTTCATTGGCACTGTATAAAAAAGTTTTGTAAGTATTAGAAAAAAAAAATGTAAGCATCGATACTTATTTAATTTTAAGATTATCATTTTGTAAAAAGGCTTCTCGTTGGCACAAATGGTCGTTGCAGATGCCTGATTTTTTGTTAATTTTTAAAAGAAAATGTTTGAAAGCTCTTTCAAAGCTAAAATGTGGTTGTTTCAAGTGTGTCCGTGTTAAAACAGTTCCTTGTTTTTTTATATATTTTTTTTATTTGTAAACCCAGCTCTTATGTTAATTTTAATTAAAATTGTATTTAATTAAGTCTTATTCAGTTCTTTTGTTTACCGTTAAAATAGTAATTGTGGTATATTTTAATCCTTATTAAAGATTCTGGCAGTTTCATAAATTAAAAAAAAATACAGCTTTGTCCAATAAAGATGTGAATCATGGGAGATTAAAAAAAAAATATATCTGATTCGCGATGTAGTCATAATAATGATTTTATTATTGCGCTAGATGAGTAGATGGACATAATATTGGATTATAATATAAATACACAAACATTCACACATCATGTATATTTTTATTCCGAATTATCGCAATCTTTGTATATATTGCTTGTTTATAATTAAATTAATTTAATTTATTTATTGGTTTCATGTTTTTTTTTTCATTTAACCTAATTTTCAGTTTTTGGTTTCGTACTATCCTGACGGTGCATCGTCCATAATTATAAAATTAAGCATTTTTATAAAATTAGATTTTCGTGCCTGCCTGTGTGACCACATAAAGTCCGACGCTTAATGAGTCCGTTCATGATGTAGAGGTGGGGGTGGTGATAGTTGTCACACGTTTACTAGCTTCATCTTTCTGACTGACCGACCCCTTGACAATTCAAAAGTGCCTGTAATTGGTTTATTTGAAATAAATGCTTTGAGTTTGAGTTTACGAATCACAGTTCTTGCACCACCCCTCCCGCACCGCGCAGCTACCTACCTCAGGAACGGACTTAGTGAAACGGTCGGCCTATAGTTAGGGTTTTGGTTTGGAGAAATTGGATTTTGATTTTTGATGCTGGTTCACCATATTTTGGAGAATTTATTCCGGTAACTTTACGTGTACATTTTATATTAAAATTTTCGAGTCCGGCACGCTAGTGACTAGTGAACCTATGAAAATAATACCTTGTTGATTAAAGAAATATTAAGACTTTTCATTTTAAAGAAGTGAAAGGAAAGGCCATATTTATTTGGTCTGAGCATACGGTAATCAATTTCTTTACTCTAAGTACTTTTATTTTATAGTCTTGTCTCACCTCGAAATCTGTGTTTCACTGTAGTCGGTACACAGAATCTCCTCACCTAACGAGACTGCCTTGATGACGCAAGAGGCACAGTCCAGTCGAAAGGAATAGTACAGAGATGTTTCTCAGGCAAAAATGTAGGTTTAGAGCAAAAAAAGGCGGGAAATGTATAAAATGTCAATGTCAATGTATAGATTTATTTTTAACTTTTTTTAAATGTTGTTTGTAAGGGCAGTGCCGTTTGATGCTATAGATAATATATCGATTATTATAGCTGTTGAGTCGAGAAGGCGAAAATGTGTTTAGATTATTTAAACATTTAATTTTTAATGCTAATTATTAATTTTTAGTATCAACCTAGGTTTACGGCTACTTTAGTAATTTGCCTCGAGTTTTATAACAATGAGTGAAATTGTCATAAAGCTCTTTTATGTCTAGGTACTTAGATGGATCATATAATTTTATCGCCTATTGTAGTTCACCGCTGAATCGCGTGTAAGCATAGGCCATTAAGTAAAGGCAATAACACAATGAGCTTCCAATTCGCGATTATATGTAGTTCCTAGAATGAAGCATAGAAAACCACTGGTATTTACATATCTTCCATCACTAAACTTCCATTGTAATCTCAATTATTTATTGTACGTAACATAACGCAACACCATTCATGTAGAACAAAAATATCTACATACAGTCTACCAACACAATTTGACAACGTATCAGGGCCTGCTATGTCTACAAGAGTACCGTTGAATTCAGCCAAATATTTGTGAATGACATCCTGAATGATAGTTGTCTAATTATGGAGTTTCTTGCCCATTCTTCTCCATACGAAAACTACCTTTTGGAAGGGGCAACTAGAATCAATTCTATTTCTTTGTTTGACGTTCAAAAGTGCCATATATGTGCCTATTTGAAATAAATTATTTGACTTTGACTTTGACTTTGACTTTAATAATACAGTTCGATTGAAAGTTAATGGCGGCTCGGAAGTTAGTTACTCACTGCGCTGTACCCCACCTCTTACCCCCGCTGACACATGAAATTTTTACCGCGCAGTGACTCGCCTCATGTTCCGAGGCGCCATTAGGTTTGAATCGAACTGTGTGTAACTGTTACATAAGATTCACTGAAATTCGGTCTATCGGTAAATCGTGTTCACTGTCTTATTTGGCGTACCAGGTTAGGTCAGCTTTAAATTAGACTGTACAATGAAAAATTCAGCACATTGGCAGCTCTTCTCTGTCTACGTAGTTACGTTTCGAGCACCAATTAAATACTATAATGTAACTAGTAGGAAACAACACAGGTTTTTCACTAGCACAAAGAATTCCCTCTAAATATATTTTCGCCTTCTAACTTTCATGGTACCATATCTCCATGACGCTGTTTTATCGCGTAAGATCAGTATAAAATAATAATAGACTGCTTTCAGTTTGTAATATTGTACCTACTTTATGAATGGATAAATATTGTGAATTGTAAATAATGAAAATTTCTTTATTGATAAATAAATAAATGTCTATTGTAAGCTGCAGTTTTATTCATGGGTAGAACCTTTCCTTCCTGTTAAGTTTAATGAAGAATTAATGCGGAATTGGGACTGGCAAATAACTGCTTTGTCACAGCCTTTTGAATCCAGCGAAGAATCCAAATCCAACCATAATCAATCGATAAACGTTCCGTTGGACATCCCTTAAACTGTCAAAATACTGCTGGCGTCGCATTGCGTTCCATTGCCGATCTTCCAATAATAATAGCCTTTTTGTGTCTTGACTCCGTCTTTCAACTTAAAGAAAAGTGAGACAAAAAAATCATGTAATCTTACAATTTATGGAACGCGCTGTATTGTATTGATTGAGGTTATTTTAAAACTGAAAGCTTTGCTGATTTTGCGAGAAATTGAGTTATTTACGTGCTTTAAGTGGCAAAAGTAGTAAGAAAAGCACTTTTATTTTAAAATTTACGTTATTATAAAATGTCTGATGTTGAAGAACCGCCGACGAAGATGTCGAAATATGAAGAGGTATGTTTTGTATTACTTTCGTTTGTAAAAGCCGTTTGGAGGCGTTGGCTGCCGGTTTCTTCATGAAAACACATTCTATACTTCTTTTAAGGTATCTGTGCTTCCATTCTAATGCAAAAGTATCTAGTAGAAGAACAATATTGATTATTTTCTCTTGTGAGACCTCAGACCAATAAAGTGAGCCAACCATAGAGTTTCCTTACTTGTTCTTACAAACAAGGTCTGAAAAAACCATAATATTAAGCCTCAGACCAAATAAAATACCAAGACAGAGCGCTGCGAACAATACAGTGAAGCATGCCAAAACTACGGTCAGTGGGTCGTCTTAGGTGCGACACCTCCGCTCTGTGCATACACGCTCGCACGCACACATTTACAATCAAACTACACCTCACTAAGTGCACACATGTTTACAAAACCGGCCTCACGTCCCTGTTGACATTTGGTCTGAGAATCAAACTAGGTTTCTTAGACAAATGGTTCCGCAAGTGATTCTCTGCTTCGTAAACAGTCTTTTTACACCCGTTACAATATCGCCAGGAAGCCTTCATCCTCAGATTTTTGGGTCTTCCCATTCAGAATTTCTCAAAAGGTGATCCTATTACATGGGAACAACTGGTGAAATGTGTGTACCTACTGTACTGTTACTTCTGCCTACCCTTTCAAGGAATGCAGGCATGATGGCTCTCAGCTGACATGGGTTATTTTACATGCAGACGCTTTTAATGTGGTTTCTAAATTGATCTCACATTTATTATTTCAATATGAATGATGTAACCAATTTTTTTATTTAAAAGAGTGTCTATGGAGTTTCTTTCCCGTTCTTCTCCATAGGTACCTATTACGCTTTGGAATGGGCAACTAGCTTCATCTTTCTGACTGACCGACTCCTTGACAATTCAAAAGTGCCTGTAAATGGTTTAATTGAAATAAATGCTTTGAGTTTGAGTTTGATGATATTATTATGTGTATGTTATAAATGTTTTTTTTGCAGTATCTAGACCCAGAGGGCGAGGAATGCTTGGAAGAGGGCCAGGAGGAGTGGCTCAGTGAAGGAGTGCTGACTGATGATGACTATATTCAAACGGTAAGTGTATTTATACCAACATTAACATAATGCGTATGTTGAAGTGTTTAGAGGAAAGTACGAAATACACGCGGACGAAGTCGCGGGCAAAGTGCTAGTCTGCCTATAATGTTCCCACTGCTGGGACACAGGCCTCCTTGCTTCTATGAGGAGAGCGCTGTAATTTACCACGCGGGCCCAGAGCGGGTTGGTAGATGTCACATGTCTTCGAATTTTTGGTTCTAGGACGTGCCGGTTTCCGCACGATGTTTTCCTTCAATGTTCTGAGAGATGATGACATAATTTCAACAAAGCAAAGCATTTGCTTGGGTTCAAACCTATGACCTAAAACTTGTAAGTCGGCGCAAATACCACTGGGCTAGCACTGATCTCACCAAACTCTTTAAAGACGAACTTTTTCTTTAACTCATTATGAGATATATTTACGGCCGCGTACTGTAATTTTTTTACATTATCTAGGGGCCGTTACTACTGAGCCATGACTGCTCCTAAACAAAGTCATCATCGGCCTAGCCTTTTCCCAACTATGTCGGGGTCGGCTTCCAGTCTAACCGGATGCAGCTGAATACCAGTATTTTCCATGGAGCGACTGCCTATCTGACCTCCGCTCCTACACAAAGTGGCTTTATGAAATTGATTTTCGACATCCAAGGCATATAAAAGTTTAATTTTATCCATTCATAAAAATCAACAAATGACGAAGTTTAAATTTAACCCGTTTAGGGGTTGAATAAAAAAAAAACTGTCTTTATAATTTCAGTAAATACTTACAAATTAAAATAATGATCTTATTTTTAAATTACAGACTGAGCAAGACCAAGAACAAGACAAAAGCGATATTACCCTACCCGCAAACCCAGAAGAGAATGAAATTACCCAAACGTCAGAAGAAGCCGACATTATACAAACAACCACAGTCATAGGCCAGGTAGAACTACATGACGGCAGTATTACCCATGCCACTATAACCCATGGGACTATTGCACATAGCAATATAAACCACGCCAATATTAGCCATGGCAGTGTTACCCAAGGCATTGGCAATGTAACCCAGAATATTGAGGAACAGTTGAATAATTTGGAGAGTACTCAAAACGGGGATGAGTTGCCGGATGATTTGGACGCATTCTTGATCAGGTATTTAAATGATAATAGTTATTTATGCAACTGTTATATAATAAAGGGTATTAAAACACGAATGTGTGTGATAATAGTATCACATGAATGTTTAAATACACCCATGATATGAATCTTCTATAAAAGTTTCTTTGCAATACCAATATCGAACAAAAATGGCGCGGTACGACGTGAATTCGAATGTGTTTTGTTTTTAAATTACGGTGCTTTGTTAGTGAAACGCTTGTGAATGACAGTGTTCTTTTTTTGAAATGAGTTGCATAATGAAATTCAGTACAACATTATAACACCCGTTTGGATGATATTATGGTTACTATGACACTGGATGTTTTAATATGGCTATAAGCTAACTGTTTCCGATACTTTTATAGAGGATTTATAGCATGGGTGTAGATAATAGTTATTTATGCAACTGTTATATAATAAGGGGTATTAAAACACGAATGTGGGGTGGGAAATAGCATCACATGAGTGTTTTAATACCGAATTATTTACAGTTGAATACAAGACTTTATCTACAACCAGGTTATAAATCCATTATAAAAGGTCCTTTGAAATACTAATATCGAACAAAAATGGCGGGATACGACGCACCTGAATTCGAATAAACTCCAAGTTTTTTATTAAAATGACTGTGCTTTTTGTGAAACTCGCCAGCATGACAGCGTTCTTTTTTTTAAATGAGTTGTATAATGAAATTTAGTACAACATTATAACACCCGTTTGGATGATATTACTATGACACTGGTTTTAATGTTGGCAATAAACTGTTTCAGAAACTTTTATAGAGGATTTACGAGTATAGCATGGGTGTAGATAAATGATTTTATTACTTGATTAACTTGACAACTCTCTCACTTGTAAACTTGTAAGACGGAATAGAGAGTCGCCGGACACTCTCAGGATTTGTTATGATTTTCTACAAGTTGTAACTTACAAAGAAGTTTTTGCTAAACAAAATCACGAATAAAAGTGTAAAATTATAAGGCTTGTAAGTTTTGATAAACAGCACAGTGCCCTGTTTATCAAAACTTACAAGTCTACACGTTCACAAGTTACCTAGAATGTTAATTTTCGTTAAATTCATAGCTCATCTCCATATTCATAATCAGCCGTAATGTTCCCACTGCTGGGACACGGGCATCAGGTCATCTCTCTCTTTTGACTACATTTTAAAAAGAAAATTGAACTTAAACATTTATTGCGGTACACTAAGCAAGACACTTTAAAAAGAAAATTGAATTTAAACATTTATTGCGGTACTAAGCAAGACACTTTAAAAATAAAATTGAATTTAAACATTTATTGCGGTACTAAGCAAGACACTTGTAAACTTGTAAGACGGAACAGAGAGTCGCCGGACACTCTCAGGATTTGTTATGATTTTCTACAAGTTGTAACTTACAAATATTTTTTTTCTAAACAAAATCACGAATGAAAGTGTCAAAATATAAGTACTTGTGAACTAAATAATGACATTTGGTAATACAAGGCTTGTAAGTTTTGATAAACAGGGCACTGGTCTTAGTTTTATACCCGAAATATACCATTTATTTACAGAAAGACTGACGGACATGTAGTTGAGGCGAAAGTGACTGAAGAAACAGACGCAATTAGGGCGGAGCAACATGAAGATGATGGAAATGATACTGACGACCTACTGGTGAGAGACAACATCATTCTCTTAGGACCGGCGCACACCAGGGGGCCAAGTCTACTAATTTACAAAAGTGTCAGTGGTCTCACAATGATGAGTTTTTGACAGATTTTGTATGGCATATCTGTCAAAATCTGATCATTGTGAGACCACTGACACGTTTTTAAATTAGTAGACTTGGCCCCCTGGTAAGGCGCAGCGCGGCGCGGTTGTCACTGTTAAACAAATATCAACGTTGCGTGCCTAAAAATAAAGTTGAGAATAGATAACCTGAGACGCGCGCCTCTTTCCGCTTACGGCGCGCTCTCGAGCTGATGGAAGTTTATTTATTATCAACTTTATTTCAAGAGATACAAGGTAGATATTTGTTTGGCAGTGACGAATGCGCTGCGCTGCGCCTTGCCAAATGTGCGCCGGCCCTTACACTTAGCACTCTATTTCTATTTCTAACTAATATTATAAACGCGAAAGTATGTAAGTATGGATGGATGGATGTTTGTTACTCTTTCACGTAAAAACTACTGAATGGATTTGGATGAAATTTGACAAACAGATAGTTTATAACCTGGATTAGCACATAGGATACTTTTTATCCCGATATTTCCACGGGATCGAGACTTACGCGGGTGAAACCGCGGGGCGCAGCTAGTAGTATATGTAAATAAAACAGCTAAAAAACCAAAAAAATCTGCAATGGATTTTGAAATACTATAAGCGAATGACGCGTGAAGCTCATAATTTACATTGATAAATTACGTGGCGCGAGCGCACCCCCCCACGGGGACTGCGGCTACGTGCGTTTTGCCACGGTAACGATACATTGCGTGTGAGGTAATGAATCTAATTAGGTTTATTGAATTCCCATAACGTTCCTGAAATAATTTTATGTACCGGTCGTCTTAGTATGATATGCTGAATTCATCCCATCAGTCTGTGGAGGGCCGTTCCCTACACCCTGTATTATTTTATTTTGTTATCTGCTGTATATTATACTAGCTTCCGCCCGCGGCTTCGCCCGCGTGGTATGTCGATAAAAAGTACCCTATGTCCTTCCCCAGGATGCCATCTATCTCCTAGCCAAATTTTGTCGAAATCCGTTCAGCGGTTTAGGCGTGAAAAGGTAACATACAGACAGACAGAGTTACTTTCGAATTTATAATATTAGTATGGATTGTGTGCCTTTTAGTTATTTTTTCTTTTAAATCGTTTATTTATTAAGTTTCTTATATATTTACATTTTTAATTATTTTTATAAAAATCTAAAAAAAAACTGGTCCAAGCTACCGGTGGTTAGGGCTGGAGAGACAGGAACCTCCTCACAATGCGAGCCGTATCAAGGAGGCTGCCTTCTGAATCAGGCCCTTGATCCAACCGCCTAACGAGAGCCTCGAGAGATGTTGGTCGAGGCTTTCGGCTATCAGGACATTGGCCGTTACGACAATCGGTACAATGATAGCCGAGCTCACATCCCACATGTCGACAAAATATTTTCTTTTATTATTACCCCTTTTTCAATATCCTATTTTATTATTTACAGCGCATGTTGGGCGAAGGTGATCAAAAAGTGAAGAAAAAGACTTTCAAAGTGATGAAGAGTGATAAAAATGATGATCAAGGCTCCAGCGATGATGATGATTTTATATACGAGGTAAATATGTATTTAATTGTTTTAGGGACTCAAACGCCCGAGCGTATGGATTTAGTACATGGATTGATTGATTGATTCAGTACGGTCGCGGTCTGAGAATGTTTACCACCTTAAAGCTTATAAATAATAATAATAATAAATAAATTCTTTATTCAGAGTAACAATGAGACTCATAGTGTTAGTAACAATAAAATAAACTTATAATTGCATGCACACATCTATGTCACAAGGTCGATGATTCAAAATTCAAACCTATTTTTAACCGACTTCTTCAAAAAGGAGGAGGTTCTTAATTCGTCTGTATATATATTTTTTTTTTTTGTTTGTTTGGTACGCGATTATGAATCGATTTTGATGATTCTTTTTTTGTTTGATAGGTCATGCTTCAGAGGTGGTCCCATATAAATTTTATTAATTTTGCTTGCGTAGTTTTTCAGTTAGCTTCAATAATTACGTATTTTTCCCACTTTGCGTTCGTAGACGATATAATTATTTCACTCCGTCACTGTTATTTACATAGCAGATAACGGTAAACGAATTTGTGTGAGGTAAGTACTACAACTAAAAAGTGAAAAATAAAAAAGTTTTACAAAAAAAAAAACAACCGACTTCAAAAAACAAACACAAAAAAAGAGCAAAATAACTTTAATTTCGGAAGTCGGTGGCAAAAAACGAAAATTGAAAAGCAGACACCGACTTCCGAAATTAAAGTTATTTTGCTCTTTTTTTGTGTTTGTTTTTTGAAGACGGTTGTTTTTTTTTTTGTAATCGTTGCTAAATGTCATTATGGTAATGTGCTAACTTCAAAATTAAGATACAGCAAGATACAACGATACAACAAGATTTAAAACAATACTGCACACAGTGTGGTAAAGAATCTAATTGGAAATCTGCTAAACATACATTTTGACAGCGTAGGTATTGCAGTTTTCTATGAAACGACAGATATTTTTTCGATAACCGACTAAAAAGTGCTATCTACATCGCCACATGCGAACTACGCATCAAAGACCTGACGTCACATAAATCCTGCATCGCGCAATTAAAGTTTACCGTGCAGTGGATACAAGAACCCAACATCAATCGTTGGGCAGTTGCCCGCCAACACCCGTCTGGTCGGAGGATCCTCCCTTTTCTATGGTGGATGAGTGAACTTTACACCCTGTTCCTCATACTCCTAAAGATCATTTGTGCTGAATTCATGGATACAGTTTGAACGTCGATTCCCTCACCCGGTATAGGCTTTCTAAAAAAAAACATATAGACGAATTGAGAACCTCCTCCTTTTTGAAGAAATCGGGTAAAAACATGTTTTATTTCGCCCACAGCGCAGTCAAGTGAAAACTCTAAAACTAGCTAAGAACGCCTTAATCAAGAGAACAGCGACAAAAGCAATACCTGAAGACATGAGTGACGGAGACGATGAGACTGACCAGGTAAGCACTATACAGGGTCAAATAAAATTAACAAGCGAAACTTAAAAGACGTGGCGGGTAAGTAGCGACGTAAAAAAAAAATGCGGGGATTGGTAATTTTTTAGGGTTCCGTACCCAAAGGGTAAAACGGGATCCTATTACTAAGACTCCGCTGTCTGTCTGTCTGTCCGTCTGTCATCAGGCTATATCTCATGAACCGTGATAGTTAGACAAATGCAATTTTCACAGATGATGTATTTCTGTTGCCGCAATAACAACAAATACTAAAGAACAGAATAAAATAAATATTTAAGGGGCTCCCATAAAAAAAACGTGATTTTTTTGCCGTTTTTATAGATTATGGTACGGAACCCTTCCTGCGCGAGTCCGACTCGCAATTGGCCGGTTTTTTTTTCTTTTCTGAAATTGACCAGTCGAATAGACTCTCCCTCCCACCCTGTATAAAAGCTCACAGTGGCCATCTTGTTTGTTCGTAGCTTGAGGAACTATACAGGATGTAAGGGTAAACACTCTTGTCATTCAAACCATGGGTAGTTGACTTAAATATAAAAATAAATGTCCGAACACAACAAAAAAAAAACGTTATTTTCATTAAAAGATTTTAAAAAGTTTCTATCTGACACCGTGCTTGCTAGCGAAACAGCTGACTGACTAAGGGAGGGATCGCGCTCGCTGCCGGTCAGGTCACATCCCGTACCCCCCGCCCGTGTTGAGACGCAAGTTCGTTGCCCTAGCGCATAGGGCAACGAACTTGCGTCTCTTGTTGTAAAATTTAGATCTAAAAAAAAATAAAAAAAAGTTGTAATTTTCCATTGATTTTACATTCTATAAATGAAACCAAACCACTGGTTGCAAGGATAACGGTGTTTACCCTAACACCCTGTATACAGTATGTTAACTAACAAAGCGTGTTCCCGTTAAGCCAGCGTATTTCAACGTAGAAAGACAAGTATGTGTGTACAGAGTGTTTCTTTTCCGTATCAATTTAATATTTTTTTGTGAATATTTTACTATAAAAAAATAAAATAAACTTTTATTTGTCATGGTAATATTTTTTTAGCTTGTCAAGACGCTATACTATCGCAGGTTAACGGGAACGCCCTTCGTTAGATAACATACTGCAAATACACTTTGCCCGACTCGGTAATCTAACCTAGGACCTCATTTTCAGCAGTAGCACTTGCTAACACTAGACCAACGATTCAGTCATTGTTTTTGAGGTATCTATGTAATACAAATGTATGTTATTTAATTTCACAGTCTTCAGACGAAGGTACCACAGTGGAGCGAATATTTGAAGTGAAGAAAGCGCCCTCTAGTGTCAGGAAACCGGAACCAAAGAGAATTGTGAAACACGTGGTTCAAGTCAACGCCGGCAATAATAGAAGTCGTAAGTAAACATAATATATAATTATAATTAAAAACAGCCGCACGGGTCGATCCGTCAGGTTAAGCTACGCTTGCCGGGGTTGATCCGTGGATGGGTGACCATCTGTACATATCGAGACTCCTCCGTGTCTCGGAAAGCACGTTAAGCCGTTGGTCCCGGCTGTCATTCGTTGATCTTTGACAGTCGTTACGAGTCGTCAGAAGCACGAAAGTCTGACAACCAGTCTTACCAAGGGGTATCGTATTACCCAGTTACTGAAATGTGGAGGTCCGATAGGCAGTCGCTCTATGTAAAATACTGGTATTCAGCTGCATCCGGTTAGACTGGAAGCCAACCCCAATATAGTTGGGAAAAGGCAGGCAGATGATTGTAAGTAAACATAATATTATCGTACACATTAACATCATAACATTACGCCTATATTCCCCGAAGGGTTAGTAGGCAGAGGTGTACCTATAGGATGTTAGGGTAAACACCGTTATCATTGAAAGCAGTGGTTTGGTGTCATTAAAGCCCAAAACACACACAGAGCGGGTGCGGAGCGGGAGCGGGTCGGGTCGTTTTCATCGCGTGAGTCGCGAGGTTCATCGTGTTCACACAAAGCGCGGGCGCGGGGCGGCAGCGGGTCGGGCGCGGGACGGCAGCGCGTCGGGCGCGGTTGTACTTTGACAGGCGGCAGCGGTTGCAGTGTGAAAATGTCGGGTGATTCTGAGACGGACGAAAAATTATTATTTTTGACTTATTTTAAAGAGAAGAACGCGAAAATGGAAAAAGTTGTAGGTTCATGACATTAATAAAAAAAAACATCAATATGGAGAATATCATCGATACGTGTATTGCAACGAATGTAACGCCGCTACACCCACATTGCTATTCTGTAACCATCTTACCTTGAAAACTTAGGTGAAGTGAGCGTGGAGTGAGTCATTGTCATCGATACCTACTGATGCTAAGGCAGTGACAGTTCACTCCAAGCTCACTTTGATATTTTACTACACTTAGTTTTCACGGAGATATTTTTACAGAATAGCACAACCGCTCCCGACCCGCGCCCGCGTTCAGTGTGTTGACATCCATATAATTCCTTGAATTACAATTTATGACACCCGCCGTACTCCCGCGCCCGACCCGCTCCCGTCCCGCGCTGTTGTGTCGGCGGGCGGTGGGCGCGGGCCGCTCCGCGCCCGACCCGCGGCCGCGTTCTGTGTGTTGACATCCATATAATTCCTTGAATTACAATTTATGACACCCGCCGTACTCCCGCGCCCGACCCGCTCCCGTCCCGCGCTGTTGTGTCGGCGGGCGGTGGGCGCGGGTCCCGCTCCGCGCCCGACCCGCGGCCGCGTTCTGTGTGTTGACATCCATATAATTCCTTGAATTACAAATTATTATACCCGCCGTACTCCCGCGCCCTACCCGCTCCCGCCCCGCACCCGCTCTGTGTGTGTTTTGGGCTTTATAGAACGTAAAATCAATAGAAAATTACGATTTTTTAATTTTTTTTTACATTTTACCACTAGATTAATTTCACCCTTTCACCTATGCGCTAGGGCAACGAACTTGCGTCTCAACACGGGCGGAGGGTGCGGTATGTGACCTGACCGGCCGCGAGCGCGACCCCTCTCTCAGTCAGTCAGCCAGCTGTTTCGCTAGCGAGCACGGTGTCGGAAAGAAACTTTTAAAAATCTTTTAATGAAAATAACGTTTTTTTTTGTTGTGTTCGGTCATTTATTTTTATATTTTAAGTTAACTACCCATGGTTTGAATGACAAGAGTGTTTACCCTTACAGCCTGTATCTCCTTGCCAAATTTTATCGAAATCCGTTTAGTGGTTTAGGCGTGAAAAGGTAACATACAGACAGACAGAGAGACAGACAGACAGAGTTACTTTCTAATTTATAATATTAGAGTATGGTTGGATACTATCACTGAGTAACATAGGCTATAATTTATAAAGATATCACGCGGGCGAAGCTGCTGGCGGTAGCTAGTACCTATATGACAAAATTAAAAATAGCAAATATTTTTTAATTTACAGAAAAATCTGACCAAAAAGTGAACAGCAAGCAGCATTTTACCAGCCAGAAGCCAATTCCAAAGTCGGCCACCCCATCCTCCAACCAGAAACCCTCAAAATCAGTGGAAGTCAAAACGCCAACACCGTTCAAGCCGCTAGACAAATCGACTTCCAAGGAGAAAGTCTCGAAGTCCGAAGTCAAAGGTGGTAAAAACACGACTATAAAAAATGACGAGTTTGATGAAATTATTGATGAAGAGGAATTCTTGGAAGAAGACGTTTCGGATTTTGATGAGGAGGTACGTATTTCCACAGTAGTATTAAAGTATAAACATAATTTTATACATTATTGCTATAGTTTGATCGCTGTTCCGCGCACGTACTTAAGGCGCGGAACAGCGGTACCGGTCAAACTATAACAACATGAAGACCAAAGTGTGCATGACGACATGAGTGTCTCGAAACTCGTTTGATTTTGTCATTATGTAGTCAAATTACTTTTTAATTTATTTTGACATATCTTAAATACAATAAATAAGCTACCACTAAAATATATGTTACTAGCGACCCGCTCCAGCTGCGCACGGTTCTTAGGACTTGACAATACATCGAGATTTCTTAGTTAAATGTTACTTTAATACAGGGTGTTAGGGTGAACACCGTTATCCTTGCAACCAGTGGTTTGGTTTCATTTATAGAACGTAAAATCAATGGAAAATTACAACTTTTTTTTAAAATCTACATTTTACCACAAGTGACGCAAGTTCGTTGCACTAGCGCCTAGGGCAACGAACTTGCGTCTCAACACGGGCGGGGGGTACGGGATGTGACCTGACCGACCGCGAGCGCGAACTCTCCCACAGTCAGTCAGCTGTTTCGCTAGAGAGCACGGTGCCGGATAGAAACTTTTTAAAATCTTTTAATGAAAATAACGTTTTTTTTTTGTTGTGTTCGGTCATTTATTTTTATATTTAAGTCAACTACCCATGGTTTGAATGACAAGAGTGTTTACCCTTACAGCCTGTATTAACGTATTATACACATAAACCTTCCGGAATAAATTCTCTAAACGATGGTGAAAACCTCATCAAAATCTGTTTGAAGAAGAACAACGCGGACATACAGACAAACGTGAAAAGCGACTTAATTTAAAATATGTACAAGTGTATAAAAAAAGGGATGATCTCATTGGGCATAAAAAAAATGTCATCCAACGTGGCATGGCTCGTCCCCTGTTACACATTTCCACGGTACTAAACCATCACTGGCGAAATGTGGATGAACTATAGGCTAAGTAATAAAAGCCGCGCGGGTCGATCTATCAGATTCAGGGTTGGTTCGTGGATGGGTCACCATATTTACATACCGAGACTCCTCCGTACCTCGAAAAGAACGTTAAGCCATTGGCTGTCATTTGTGGATCTTTGACAGTCGTTACGGGTCGTCAGAAGCCCGAAAGTGACAACCAGTCTTACCAAGGGGTATCGTATTACCCAGTTACTGGGTTGTGGAGGTCAGATAGGCAGTCGCTCCATGTAAAATACTGGTATTCAGCTGCTTCAGGTTAGACTGGAAGCCAACTCCAACATAAGAAAAGGCTAGGCAGATTGACTATAGGTATTTAGGGGTATGAGGAACAGGGTGTAAAGTTCACTCATAATTGATATTGGATTCTTGTATATATGTCCACTGCACGGTAAACTCTAATAGCGCGATGCAGAATTTTTGTGACTTCAGGATTTTTGTGTGACGTCTGGTCTTTGATGCGTAGTTCGCATGTGGCGATGTAGATACCGCCACAAGTACACCTCTGCCTAACCCTCTCAAAGTACAGGCGCGATGTTACGATACTCATTCTCTGGTCTTCTCCCAGGAGTTCGGCGAAGACTCGGAAGGAGAGGGTTCGAAGAAGCAGCGCATCATGAGACCTGAAATGATGGATGAGGAGGTTCCGAGTGATGCGGAAAGTCGATCTGAAGATGGAAGTCTTTATGATGTAAGTAACACCACAATATAAACTTTTACAGATGAAAACAGAAGGATGGGTCATTCTGTAGAATCATTTTAATAAAAAGCGACTCTTGCTACGACACAATAAAGTGCAATTCAGGTCGCACAGCGCTAATTACCTACAGTTATATTCACTTAGAAGTTGCCTCTCTTTTTATCGCGTAACTCTTATATCTTCGGACTACGTTACGATCACTGAATTGGCTCGACAAGACGAGCCGCCGCGTACAGTCACGAGCAAAAATATGTATACACTCAGCATAATGCAATAACGATTTTCTCGTGGAATTACGATTGTAACTTTGAGATGATACCTATTTCATAATAATAGGGGTTCCAAAATACTATGTTCATTATATCATAAAGTTACAATCAATACAGTAGGAGAAAATCACTTTTAAAAGTTGCTAAGTGTATACATATTAGTGCTCGTGACTGTACTTGTAGCTTCATACCTAAAATACTGCGTAGTAAACCAGTACCTGCGAGTAAACCATCTGCGGGCTTAAAACGGTCACTTTATCAGAATCATAATATGAAAATATTATGAATCATCGTAAAATGTCACAAACTGACTATTCGTAATATGATCTGCGTGTAATTCATGTTACGAAATAATTCATTTGTTTGACAGTTTTATAACGAGATTCGTAAAATGGCCCACAAATTATGAATTGCTTTTGTGTCAAATTAGAGGAATTGCTAATGACAGCTGGGATTTAGGAAATGAACTGCTTTTAGAGGAATTGCTAATATGGCCGGTTTAGGCCCCTATAGTCATCTGTGCCGTCACGTCAGTCAGATAGTAAAAAATATTAGATACGTATTTTTTGCTTTATCATGTATGAAAAATGAATTATATTTTATTATTATATTATACTAGCTGTGCCCCGCGGTTTCACCCGCGTAGGTCTTGATCCCGTGGGAATATAGGGATAAAACTTATCATATGTCCTATTCCAGGTTATGATCTACCCGTGTACCCATCCTCTCCTCTCTAGAGTAGGGAACGTTGCGGTGGCGCGGCGCCGGCGTCGAACGGTTCGCGTATTGCATTTTCATACTCGTGATAACTTCGAAATTAAATGTCCGATTCGAATGAATTAAAAAGTATTTTACTGCTACATAAATACCCTTGATGTTAAAACTATTTATTTGAATAAGAATCAATATAATTTTGATAAAACTCGTTCGCAAATAATGCATTAATTTTGAACAAGTTTGATTACCATAAAAAAGGTTATAGTGAGTCAATCTTAAAAGATAGATATATGCTGTCGCGGACTTTTTTTTAGAACTTTTAAAGAGGAACAATTCCATCATACATGATATTTACTTAACATAAACCGTTTACGCAGCGCACGCAACGAAAGCTCTCAAAAAGGAATATTTTTTCCCGTTTTTGCAACACATTTCATTTATGCTCCGCTCCTATTGGTCGTAGCGTAATTTTATATAGCCTATAGCCTTCCTCGATAAATGGACTATCCAACACAGGAAGAATTTTTCAATTCCAACCTGAGATTAGCGTTCAAACAAACAAACAAACTCTTCAGCTTTATAATATTAGTATAGATACAAAATGTCCTTTTTTTTTCTTTTTTCCTGATAATTACCACATAAATAGATTCTCAGTATGATTCTTACAACACCCTGACAAATGTTCGGATCGGACAAAGTTTTTGTTACACGCTGTATACTATCACTACATATTATAAAATAAAGTCCTCCGCCGCGTCTGTCAGTCTGTCTGCTCGCGATAAACTTAAAAACCACTGCACCGATTTTCATGCTGTTTTCACCAATGGATAGAGTGGTTCTCGAGGAAGTTTTTAGTATACAGGGCGTTAGGGTAAACACCGTTATCCTTGAAACCAGTGGTTTGGTGTCATTTATAGAACGTAAAATCAATGTAAAATGACAACCTTTTTTTTTAAATTACGTTTTACCATAAGACTATTTCACCCTTTCACCCTATGCGCTAGATGCGCTGTCTCAACACAGGTGGGGGGCGCGGGACGTGACCTGACCGGCCGCGAGCGCGACCCCTCCCTCAGTCAGTCAGCTGTTTCGCTAGCGAGCACAGTGCCGGATAGAAACTTTTAAAAATCTTTTAATGAAAATAACGTTTTCATTTTATCATTTACGTTTATGTAAAACGTAAATGATAAAATGAAAAAGTTTTTTTTTTTTTTTCATTCCAGGAGTTGCCATCATCAGATTCCGAAGACTTAGATGATTGGTTCTCCCTGGACATCCGAGCGGAGAGAGCTGGCGACTACTTGCCGTTATTAGGTAAGAATACATCAATGCCTCTGAGCGCGGAGACATGGTTTCGAGTCACAGCTCGGAGTCCGGATTAGTGCCCGGTTGACGGCAATAGGCCTATTACATGTGACATACAACTCTCCCCAACAGAGCAAGTGGAGCAGCAGAGAAAGTGGTGGCCCAGTAGTAACGGTGACTTATGACTTGTAGGTCGTGGGTTCGAACCCATTCAGGCGCTTTACTTTAAAAATATTTAGGGTGTTAGGGTAAACACTGTTCTCCTTGAAACCAGTGTTTTGGTGTCACTTATAGAACGTAAAATCAATGGAAAACTACATTATATTATTTATTTTTTAAATTACTTTTTACCACTACAGTATTTCACCCTTTCACCTATGCGCTAGGGCAACGAACTTGCGTCTCAACACGGATGGGGGGCGCGGGACGTGACCTGACCGGCCGCGAGCGCGACCCGTCTCTCTGTTTCGCTAGCGAGCACGGTGTCGCATAGAAACTTTTTAAAATCTTTTAATGAAAATAAAGTTTTTGTTGTTGTTGTTATTCGGTCATTTATTTTTATATTTAAGTCAACTACCCTTGGTTTGAGTGACAAGAGTGTTTACCCTTACACCCTGTTTAATTACCACTGCTTTCAAAATGGTTAAGGAAAACATCGTGAGGAATCTGGCATGTCCTAGAACCAAAAATTCGAAGACATGTGACATCTATTAACCCGCACTGGACCCGCGTGGTGGACTACGGCCCACTCCCACTCACAGAGAGGAGGCCTGTGTCCCAGCAGTGGGAACCTTATAAGATTATTATGCTATAAAACTCCGCCCACCCTTTCGAAGATTTAAAACACAATATAATATTACCATTTATCTTCTAGGTGCAAAAGCTCGCGACCTACTCCTGGCTGAACGTCGCCGCGTCAGTTCAAAAGTGGACACATTACGCCAAAGTTTGTCAGCTTTGACTGACAGTGCGCGACGTCAAGCCGACCAGCTGCGGTCTGCCGCGATGGCCCTAGCAGAGATCGACGACACTTTGAGAGCTGCATGACCTTGTCCACCACAGATGAATCGATCAACTCAGCCTATCTCAGTCCACTGCTGGACATAGACCTCTCCCAGGCTGCGCCATAACACCCTGTCGTCTGCCTTCCGCACCCAGTCTGTCCCAGCCAACTTTTCAAGGCCGTCGGCCCATCGTCGCTAGGGTCGTCCCACATTACAATATGGCCGTTATAACTTGACACTTCTGAACTACGCGCGGAAGGCTGCGCAGTAAGATTTTTTAGGAACTAAGAGGTTACATGAGGCGAGTGTGTGAGAACATGAAAGTAAGAAAGAAAAATTGTTTATTCTGCACAAACAAAACGCATACTACTAAAATACACACATATTGAGCAGACAGAGGAGCTCGTGGCTAAGTAATAACAGCCGCACGGGTCGATCCATCAGGTCAAGCTACGCTTGCCGGGGTTGGTCCGTGTATGGGTGACCATCTTTACATACCGAGACTCCTCCGTGCCTCGGAAAGCACGTTAAGCCGCTGGTCCCGCCTGTCATTCGAGGATCTTTGACAGTCGCTACTGGTCGTCAAAAGCCCGAAAGTCCGACAACCAGTCTTACCAAGGGGTATCGTATTACCCATTTACCGGGTTGTGGAGGTCAGATAGGCAGTCGCTCCATGTAAAATACTGGTATTCAGCTGCATCCGGTTAGACTGGAAGCCGACCCCAACATGTTGGGAAAAGGCTAGGCAGATGATGATAACTACATATATTTGCATGCTGTGTGTAATCTTGGCAAAACATGCCTGCTCTATTTTATATTGTAAGACCTTTTTATACCATGTTTTACGCAAATAAATATATAAATAGATAACAGAACAGACAATAGCCTCTTGTACCGGTAGTCCCTCTCGGCCCTCTGCTAGCTCAGCTCAATTGAGGGAATCTCACTGGACAACTTTAGTTGGTTGATGGTAAAGCAATGAAGAAGACTGAAGATAATTGTTTATTGCACGTTAGTAGAACAATACAGCACTTAGAAGATTATAGCATTATTATTATATATTGGGTTATTTGAAATTGGCGTTTTTTTCGCACAAATAGAAAACCTCGACACTTCTATGATTTAAAATATTCATCAATTGCTTGGTATTATATCGAATAATGACCATCATAGACAACTACCAATAGTAAAAAAACCGTATCACTTATAGTTTTCTAAACATAAAAAATACCATAAAAATGACTCCTCATTTTGTTAGCAGAAATTACCATAATTTTTTTTTAACATAGCCAATACTTATTTTTGTCGCTTAATCTAAGTGGCATACGTTATCTTAGTTTTAAAACATTAGTGCATAAAAATTTTAAAACATTAGTGGTCATGGTTGTTTTAGAAATGTAAGAAAATGTTAGTATGAAAAATGCAACTTCTTTAAAATTACCCATACAAAACGCAGATTTCATAGGTGGGGACCTAATATATATTTATATTATATATTGAGACACTAGAAGATTATAGCACAAGATTATAGGATTATGGCTATACCAGGCTCGGCTAGGTCCAAAGCTGAAGTGACGACCATGGGAGTTTGTGACATTCTGAATTTGAATTGAAAATCGAATGGCGATGTGGCCAGCCATAAAAAGGATTGCCAGCAATTAATGATCGGACCTACCACCTACAACTCGGCCACGACTTACGAGTTGTTGTTGGTTCGCCCTGACAGGCGCTTTACTTTGTGTAAATTATTTCATCGCCACTGCTCTCAAAATAGTGAAGGAAAACATCGTGAGGAAACCGGCATGTCCTAGAACCAAAAATTCGAGGACATGTGACATCTACCAACCCGCACTGGGCCCGCGTGCTGGATTACGGCCCGAGCCCGCTCCTTCTCACAGAGAGGAGGCCTGTGTCCCAGCAGTGGGAACATTATAGGCTGATTATGCAATGATCGGACGAGTATGGAAGGGAAGGACCCCGTCACACTGTTATTCAAGCAAAGTAAGTTTGGCAATTTTGTCTATTGCTTGATGTCCGGGCCAATCACAATTTACATTGCGTAATTTGCGCGAATGCGCATATCGCCTATGTTCAGAGCTGTCAAGTTATATCGGACATATTGTACGCTTGCCGATACGCGGTCTACACTCCAGGACTCGACCCACTACAGATAATCGCTTTAGAATTACAGAATGACGAATTTGTATACAGTATGCGAGGGTAAACACCGTTGTCACTCAAATGTAGTTGACTTAAATATAAAAATAAATGACCGAGTAACAACAAACAAAAACATTATTTTCATTAAAAGTTTTTAAAAAGTAAATATCCGTCACTGTCCCGATACTCATGCTCATGGATACGCGCTCGAGAGGCACGGAGGAGTCTCGGTATGTAAAGATGGTCACCCATCCACGGACCAACCCCGGCAAGCGTGACCTGATGGATCGACCCGTGCGGCTGTTATTACTTAGCCACGAGCTCCTCCTTAGCTACATACAAAAAAAGTTCAAAATGGCGACTGATAAAATAGTGCTAGTAATCGCGTCACAGGACAAGTTTTAATGAAGGTACTGTACATTCAAGTGTCGCGAAGGCTTTTTAAATGTATCCTGGAAGGCTGGTTACGCAATAAAATTTAAAACAAAATGAATTCTAGTTTATGTTAAGTAGTCATAAGTTTTGTAAATACTGCAATTAATTGAAGGATAATAAATTAGTTATATGAAATAAATGTTGTTTTCTTTGTAAGGTTTCAAGCAGCAAAAATATGATTGGGCAGTTTTTAATTTCAATTTATATAGTCGCAAAACATTTACTGTGTTTGAAGTCGTAATATATGATTAAATAACATTCACAATACAAGTAACACTTTGATAATGATCTATGTCGTAACTGAAATAGAGTTCAAAATAGCGTGCAAGAGATGATTCCCTGATGAACGCACTTAACAACAATATGCTCAAGTATTGAATAATGAACAATACATAAACATCCTAATATCCATACCAATATTATAAATTCGAAAGTAACTGTCTGTCTGTCGCTGTCGGTCTGTCTGTCTCTGTCTGTATGTTACCTTTTCACGCCTAAACCACTGAACGGACTTCGATAAAATTTGCAAGGAGATAGATGGCATCCCGGGGAAGGACATAGGCTACTTTTTATTGACATACCACGCGACGCGGGCGGAAGCTAGTAATATTATAAATGCGAAAGTGAGTTTGTTTATTTGTAACGCTTTCACACCTAAACGGCCGAACGGATTTGGATGAAATTTGGCACAGGGGTAGACCATGACCTGGAATAGGACATAGGATACTTTTTATCCCGATATTCGCACGGGATCGAGACTTACGCAGGTGAAGTGCTAGTTACAAATAAAATTATAGCGTGCAAGAGCTGATTCAGTGTGAAGGCTCCCACAGACAGGCGTGGCGCGACACAGTTAGAACAATTTCCATGAAGTTTTCATAGAAATCGAGAGTATAATATAGAATAGAGATTTTTGGTAGGGGGTAAACTTATGGATTCGGCAGGCCCCTGACTACGTACTTCTATTTTAAAAAGGGCGCCTGTAATCAGTCCTCTTTATGGGAGGAGGCCCACCCACGCTGTGCGTTCCAAACGCGGGCGCTATTCCATGGCCTCGATGGATTCCATGGGATTAGATAGCAAATTGATATCATAATGTAAACAGCAGTATTTTACTAAAAGCTCGAGGGCTTATTGATTTATTTACTGCCGCACTGTAAATAAATCAATAAGCTGTACTGCTAATCAGCTGAACTGTAAGTCTCTGAACTTAAAAAAAAAAAACAATCAATCTGCCTAGCCTTTTCCCAACTATGGTGGGGTCGGCTTACAGTCTACGGATGCAGCTGAATACGAGTTTACATGGAGCGACTGCCTATCTGACGTCCACAATACCCCTTGATAAAACGGTTGTCAGACTTGGGCTTCTGACTACCCATAACGACTGTTAAAGATCTACGAATTACAGCCGGGACCAACGGCATAGCGTGCTTTCCTAGGCTCTTTGCCTCGTCGATATGTAATTGACTGTCTTCAATCTCGTAGATTGCCGGCGATTGACCGACCGCGACGAGCTGAACCTTAGGAGTCCCATGTGCTAAGATACAGTGCTGGTCAATTCAAGTTTATGATTGATAATTTTTTAAATAGCGTCTCTGAGTGCGGCTGTAAGTCTCAGTACAAGAGTATTTAATCTGCAAAGATAGTCACAGATGAAAGCGACCTTCGCAAACCATTCGTTGCCATGGATACCACATTTGTTACTTCAATGTGACTTCGTGACTTCAATATTGACATGAAGCGATAGGGTATCAAATTATTTTGTTATTAATATTATTTTAGTAACAAAATGAGCGGGGAAACGTTATTCGAAGCTCCTAGAAGGAAACACAATGTGGCTAAAATACGGTGCCATGACTATCTTTACGGTAAGTCCCTTATTTTTATTAGTACCTCCTGGCCACGACATCACTGCTCGCGCGACATACGACCGCGGCGGGAACAAATTATTAGAAGTTATTAGCGATTGCTCAGACCAAATTTGGTCTGAGAGCGATTGCCATCAAGTCTCGGATACCGGTATGATGTACTTGACGCAAAAACCTTTACATTCGGTTTCGTTCCTATAAACGGGTTTTTTGAAACCGATATTTCGAAATAGGTACCTATTATACTTATAAAGGTTTTTTCGGATTTGCCGGTTTACAGCAATAAAAACCGGTTAATTCAGTTTTTATTCAGTGAGGCAACCTCACAAGTAGTCACAAGTTGCAACGCTTTGACAGAGATGCCACTTGTTGAATACGAGTATACCGATTAATAATAAAGTTCTCTAAACGTTCGGAGAAAAACCGAAATAAACTAAGGCTGGATAGGTTACATCAAAACTGGAAGGAGGATGCGCGGGCTCGCGAAAGATGGAAGCAGTGGAGGGAGGCCTTTGCCCAGGAGTGGGACAGCGTAGACTAGAATAAAAAAAGTTTGTCAAAAATATAATAAACTGTTTGAATACTGTACTTTGTCGTCAGATTCGGCGTTCATCGTGTCGGGGGCTCGGGACTACGCGCGGACAGCTTTCAAAGCAGCAATGGCGTCCTCACAAAAGGTAATCATCAGTATTACAAACTTGTTTATGCCATAGAGTAGCCAACATGTTAAGCAACGCTTGCCAAGGTCGGTCCGTGGATGGGTGATCATCCATTCCATACCGAGACCCCCTCCGTGACTCGGAAAGCAGTTGGTCTCGGCTCTCATTCGTAGATCTTTGACAGTCGTTTCGGGTAGTCTGAACCCAGTCTGAAAGTCAGTCTTGCCAAGGGATATCGTGTTACCCAGTAACCCGGTTGTGAAGGTCAGATAGGCAGTCGCTCTATGTAAACTACTACTTACATGCATAATATTATGTACATCAGTATTCAGCTGCAGTGTGGTCACAGCATTAGACTGGAAGCCGACCCCGACTTAGTTCGGAAAACAATGCTTCTGATGCTACGGCTACATTGCCTCGATAAGGCGAACTACAACCCAAGCGCATTAAGGCACCTGGCTCAATGACGTTTGTAAATCCCCTCGCTTCCCCGCACGGCGACGGCAGGGCGCGGCGCGGGTAGCGGGGGGAGTATTGAGTTCCGAGCCAGGTGCCATGTTAATGCGCACGGGTTGTACACATTTAAAAGAGTGTCCATGGAGTTTCTTGCCCGTTCTTCTCCATAGGAACCTACTAAGCTTTGGAATGGGAACTAGCTTCATCTTTCTGACTGACCGACCCCTTGACAATTCAAAAGTGCCTGTAGTTGGTTTATTGGAAATAAATGCTTTGAGTTTGAGTTGACACTTCGCGTCGTCTCTATTGTACAGCAGCATGACGTCAAGCTGTATGTGGAAGAGAACGCGTGAAGTCACACCGCTCGGTGTGTCGCTATGTGACTATGTAGCCGTAGCATATATATATAAGGTCCTATTAAAATAGATGGACAAACTTTTAGAAATCATTCAGACCACCAAAATAAGGACAATGGTAAAAAAAAAAATAAGAAAAACGCATTATATACTTACAAGAAAAAAAATCAGCTTACAAAAAAATGTTGGTTACTAGGGGTGAGGAGTATTTATCGTAACAGATATTAAAAAATAACAAATACTAACAAGCGCGAGTGCAAGTACCCATAATGGTTTATTCTAGTGTGCCAGCAATTATTTTTTTTAGGTCAAAATAAAATCACTTTAATCAGTGTTTTTTTGCTTGGATATCTTTGGTTAGACGTACTGAACGCTGTGTTAAAATTTGTCCATCTATTTCAATGGGACCTTATATACAGACAGGTGTTACCCTTTTTGCATAGTATTGGACAGTATGCTTGATACAGAGAATCGCTCATTAAGTCGAACAAATGTGGCCTAAACCCAAATTGGGCATCATGTAGGGGGTGACATACAGGGTGTTTGGTGCATCGTTTGCCAAATGAAAATGGCGGATAGGATGATCACGTGCGGTCTCCTCAGACCCCAAAAAAATTCTTGGCTTCACGGGATTTTTTGTGTCAATTTTTTTTTTATTATTTTCTTTTCAATTTTTATTTTCGAAAAATCTCAAAAGTAAGCCCTTGAACTTGAATTAAAAAAAAAAAAATATTGGCATAGCCTCCTAATTTAAATAAAATTGTAATGAGTACTTATCACTTAGTACTTATTACTTATATTATTATTACATCACTCAATGACCTCACCTAACCTCATCTCACCTGTTTATATTTTGTATTAAAGCGATTAGTCTTATCTCAAAAGACATCTACATCTTTATTATAATTAGTTTGATAAGTAATGTTATATAATTAACAAAA
Source organism: Lithophane socia (assembly GCA_947522985.1). Lineage (NCBI taxonomy): Eukaryota > Metazoa > Arthropoda > Insecta > Lepidoptera > Noctuidae > Lithophane > Lithophane socia. Next base: position 6,709,296 of record OX383280.1, read on the forward strand.
AATGCTTCCTCTCTCCAAACTCACTTATTTTGCTGTGCCCGACGCCGACGGGGTCCATATGATCTAATTATAAGTTTACCACCTAAGAATACCTACATATGGAATGCAATAAAGTATTGAGTCATGTAGTGGTTCCATCCAAATCAAAATTACTTGCAAGTAACAATCTAGCTTTTTCCTCATCTGGTTTTCAAAAGATCCCGTGGGGCTAAGAATTTTTTTTGGGGCCTGAGAAGGTATCTTATGTCCTATCCGCCATTTTCATTTGACAAACGATACACCAAACATCCTGTATCCAACTGCCTGTCAATCAGATCGTCCAACACCTTCGCAACAATGGTCGCCAAGGAGATAGGCCTGTATTTTAAATCGTTGTATTCTCTTTTCACAGGTGTTACAGCCAATATACAAGACTATGTTTTCAGAGCACATGCTCAGACCCAGAATGAAAGTTTGTGAGTGTTTTTTTAAAACTAATTATTATGCTTTGTTCCAATAGTACTCGTATCTGATAAAAATATAAATAAAATAGCTTCCGCCCGCGGCTTCGCCCGCGTGGTATGTCGATAAAAAGTAGCCTATGTCCTTTCTCAGGCTCTAGACTATCTGTGTACCAAATTTTATTTAAATCGGTTCTGTAGTTTTGGCGTGAAAGCGCGACAGACAGACAGACAGAGTTACTTTCGCTTTTTATTATAATATTAGTAAGGAAGTAAGGATTAGTAAGGACTAGCTGCGCCCCGAGGTTTCACGCAAGGGTCTCGATCCCGCGGGAATATCGGGATAGAAAGTATCCTATGTACTTCATGCTCATAGTCTACCCATGTGCCAAACAGCTGTTTTAATAAAATCAAAATTTTCTAGTATCTACGCGCTAGTACATTAGGGCGCCGACTCCGAGATATGATAAAATTTCAGGAAATATTTTTTTTGTCTTTGTTTTAATGATAGTACCTGGCCGATCGAGCTCTGTTCTCGTTAAAATAGAGAATGCTCATTTAATAGTATAAGATAGTTTATACCAATTCCCTGCTGCCATGATAGTACATACTAATTCCCTGCTGCCATGATAGTACATACCTGCTGCCATGATAGTGCATACTAATTCCATGCTGCCATTTCTTAGGAGTTGCTCGGGTGAAAATAGAAAAAACAAATTTTCCCACATATGATACTTAGCCGTTTTCGAGAACGTGATTAAAAAAATATTAATAAATGAGCAATATTTGCATATATAATGCAAATATTGCTCATTTATTACCCGACTACGGCGAAGAAAAAGGAGGGTTATGATTTTGACCAGTATGTATGTATGTATGTATGTATGTATGTATGTTCATCTGTTCCCTCCTATCTTCCAAACCACTTATCACAATTTGACAAATGAGGTATCGTTAGAAGCGTCGTGATTGTCCGCTGGTTATAGGCTATGTGAAGTCACATTAAATTAAAAATAGCGCCCTCTAGAGGACATAAAGTGAGGAACTTAAAAAAAAATATGGTTTAATCGTACAATGTTGGGTATCAAATGAAAGGCCTTAATGAGCACATTTCAAAAATATATATATTATAACACCAAAAGAATTTAAAAAAATATAGTAATAATAAAAACTAAAACCCAACTACGACTTAAAAGGTATAAACAAGACACCACAGACAGACAAATTAACAATCCGGAGTCACACGTACTCTGTTCGATTTATGCCCTAACACGTGTGACTCCGGATTTTTAATTTGTCTGTCTGTGGTGTCTTGTTTATACCTTTTAAGTCGTAGTTGGGTTTTAGTTTTTATTATTACTATATTTTTTTTATAGTATAGGATTAGATACCGATAGCGAGGAGGAGCTCGTGGCTAAGTAATAACAGCCGCACGGATCGATCCATCAGGTTAAGCTACGCTTGCCGGGGTTGGTCCGTGGATGGGTCTTTACATACCGAGACTCCTCCGTGCCTCGGAAAGCACGTTAAGCCGTTGGTCCCGGCTGTCATTTGTGGATCTTTGACAGTCGTTACGGGTAGTCAGAAGCTCGAAAGTCTGACAATCAGTCTTACCAAGGGGTATCGTATTACCCAGTTACTGGGTTGTGGAGGTCAGATAGGCAGTCGCTCCATTTAAAATACTGGTATTCAGCTGCATCCGGTTAGACTGGAAGCCGACCCCAACATAGTTGGGAAAAGGCAGGCAGATGATGAGGATTAGATACATCGGCATCTAATCCTCATCATCTGCTTAGCCAAACAAGTTTGGCTAGCTAATTTAAAAGATCCAGTTTGTTAACATTGCCTGTTCAACAGTGTATCACCCAAACTGCCGCCTGCCGGACCATATCGACAGGTCTTATACCGCCTATCTCTGTCGTGTGGAAGAAGCCAGAAATCTACCAACACCTGAGTTCAGCGGGAAGGACTCCTATAAATGCTGTGCCATGTAAGTAAATATAGCTACTTAGCCGTCAATATGAAATATGAACCTTTAGAAAGAGACTGCCACAGGTATGAGTGATAGAGAACACGATATACAAAGCCGGACTTTAACGCTCCCGCAGAGAGGCGCGACGCAACGGCGCAATGTGACTCTGTTCTCTCACTCTGCGAAATTGTTCTACCTGTGTCGCATCGCGCCTGTCTGTGGGAGCCTTTAATCCAGAACTCGATGTGGTTAGCAACGCTGCTTGGTGGGTGGTATAGTTTGGCCGAGACCACTGTACCGCGCCTTAGAAATGCGCGGCGAGTCTGGGGGCAGCGTTGACGAATGAGTGGTGGGAAGCCGTGAGCGTTGACGAATGACAACGAGACGCAGAGCAGGGCAGACAGACACATGTCTGCGTCACACGTGCCTACGCTGCAGCGTACGCAGCTGTCAGTACGTTCATGCATTACAAAAATCTGGCCAGCCCTGCGCTGCGCTGCGTGGACCTGCGTCAGCATACGTTTAGCCTTATCCCGAAGGGCTAGGGACTACTCACACTTATTCAGCTCCATTCGCGTTTCACTGAACGATTTTGTTCACACTTATACAGTTCTGCTTCTATCTGCCGCGTACAGCGTCGTAAGAATTAGAAATATCTGCCGCTTTAACGCTTGCACCTTGTCGACAAGGAGTCGAGAACCATCCGTGTACAGCGCTGTTCCGCCGCGTTCGACGCTGAATGCAACGGAACAGCGCTGAACGCAGCAGAACAGCGCTGAACTTTATCTATAGCACTCGCATGATAATAACACATTTGTCCTCATTTTATACTTCTTTGCCGCGAAAGCTTAATAGACGCGGAAAGCTGAACGGATAAGTACGCGTCTCCATACAAAATCGTTGTTTTCTATGGGCATAAGCTGAATAAAGCTGATTAAGTGTGAGTAGTCCCTTAGGCAGAGGTGTACCTATATTACACTCACGTGTCGCCAGCTCTACTACCTAATCGTTACTTTAATAGTACGATAGTACATTGTTATACAACTATTACTGACAAATGCTTGCACTGACTGGACAGGTCCACTCAAATCTGTGTGGTTCTTTCCTCAAAAGACCATTTCAGACTCTAATCTACATGGTCCTCATATGGCCTGACCAAGATTATGTCTGGACTTTAAAGGAGACGGTGACCTCTGAGTTTGTTTCGGCCTTTCTTCTCAGAGTAGTCAGATAGGAAACGCCGACCTCATCTAGCTTATTTTTACAACTTTTTAATATGACGTGTAAAAGTGATTCCAATATCCTATTTACAGAATAAACAATTTCATTTCATTTCATTTCATTTCATTTCATTTCATTACAAGTGTGCTCTATTGGATATTATCCTCGAGGCGGTATTATTGTAAATATATAAAAACTTGCTTTTGAGCGCTTGTCTTTGGTAAAAAACTTCACCAATAACAATTTTTATTGGATATAAATTCCATGCTGCCATGATAGTACTTACTAATTCCACACTGCCATGTCATTACTACGACCAGTAAATAGTAATCGGTGGCGCACATTACCGCACTAGTGCACGGTAGCACGCTTCCATAATACACTGCATTATAAACCTAAAAACGGTTCAATAAGAGCCACTTTACGAGCAAGTGTGTTGAAACATTTTTTAAACAAAAATTTTCTTTCAGGCCGAAAAAAGTATTATCTTTAACTTCTACCACCCCGGACTTTCGGCCCAACACACCGATCATAGCGCCGCCCCCACCTGGAAAACCGAGGAACCGGGGTACCCAGAGCCTCTTCAGGTAACACTACCAAGATAGAGTCAACTAACATAACATAACATCACCCCTGTATTACCCGAAGGGTTAGGCAGAGCTGTACCTATAGTACATCCACATTGCGCCAGTTATGTTTAAGTCCCATGTAATAGGGGGCGAGCCTATTGCCATCAACCGTGCACAAATCCAGACTCCGGGCTGCTATTGAGAAATTCCTGGTGGAAACAACCTATAACACTATGCCCGACCCGGGAATCTAACCCAACACCTCAGGCTCAGCAGTAGTGCTTGCGACAAAACTGCAAAAAAATCACGTTAGTTGTATGGGCGCCCCCTTAAATATTTATTTAATTCTGTTTTTTAGTATTGCTTGTTAAAGCGGCAAAAGAAATACATCATCTGTGAAAATTTCAACTGTCTAACTATCACTTTCATGAGATACAGCCTGGTGACAGACGGACAGATAGACAGGCGGACGGACAGCGGAGTCTTAGTAATCCTTTGGGTACGGAACCCTAAAAAGTGCGAGTCGTGTCGCGTCTCAGTGTGAACTGACCCTACGCGATAATAACGAGATTATTAGTATTATTTTAGGATTTCTATTGGCTAATGTTTTTCTAGCTCATTTCACAAGTTTCAATCAAAACTAAATTGTTACATTATGTGTGTGTTTCAGAGAGTCTTCAGCGCAGACAATACCTTGGCAACCCGATGGCAAGGCAGCTGAAGAGTGCGAGAAAAAACCAGAAGTGTTGTACCTTGATAATTTGGAATGGGGTGCGTATTCTTTAGATGTAGTAAAGCAGGACCAACTGCTTAAGAGGAAATAGGGTCGGTCCCCTCTGAACATACAAATGCCATACAAACGTTCAAGCAATGATTTTTTTCAAATTGGTCCAATATTGGAGGAGGAAATTGACGAGAGCCGAATTTCGAATTATTCGTTTTTGTATGGAGAAAAAGACCGACCCATGCTTTCCGAGACACGAGGGTATCACACGGCCTTGAGAAATACCTAATGGAAAAACCCAGTAACACTGCCCGACCTGAGAATCCAACCCAGGATCTCCCAAGCTTAGCAGCCGTGCTTGCGACCACGTTAAGTCGTTGGTAAGCTCCTGATCTCTCTACGGTCGTGTCGGATTGCTGTCCCATCGGACTATGAGAGTGAGGGAAGAGTGAGTGCACCTGGGTCTGCCAGTCCCTGCTGAGAATGGCCGCCATGGACGAAATTCTGTCTGGAGGACTATTATTATTTCCTTTATTTCATTTTTTATATATGTTATAGTCAAAGTCCGATACACAGTCTCTTCGCGGAAGGATTGGTTTATCCTAGGTTTGGCCAAAGCCATCAGGCAATCCCCGAAATACATTTCAATTTCGCCCTTTGCCTGAAGTATTTTTAGTCAAACCCAGGAGCTCCTAACTTTTCAGTCAAACGTCGAAAGTAAATTATTCTGTTTCGGTTTTGGCCTAGTCAATCCTAGAAGCGACTGCAAAACTCGGTCAAACGTTGATCTGAACATGTTTAAACAGGTTCATAATGTCTCTCGCGGTGTTCCAACCGATTGTTTTGTCATTTCATGTTCGTTCATTGAGCGTGCGGGCGTGTAATTGTGTAAAATTGAAGATGAGTGAATCAAACGGTGTTGTTGTTACTAAAAACGTGGATAAAGAAGCTTTAAAAGTAAAGTTTAAAGAGAAAATTTCTAATTTGAATAAAAATAAGTGTTCATTTCACATAAAAAACAAACAGTTGTATGAGCAGATTATCAGTGAGGTAGAATCCGCTAAAGTAGCTGAAAAGAAAACGTCTTTGCAGTATCGCCGTCTCAAACGCTACGACGTTGTTTGTTTTGGGGACGAAAAAAAATTGATTAAGCCATTGTCCGATACAAAAAATATACAATACTACGTTACGGATGACGAGTTATTCGATGTGATTGAATGTGCTCATCAGGAATGTGGTCATGGTGGTAGAGATCTCACATTGAAAGCTTTAAATAAAAAGTATGCAAATGTCACAAAAGAGTGCGTAAACTATTACTTGGATTTATGTGAAACGTGTCACAAGAAAAAGAGTCAGCCTAAAAAGGGACTCGTCGTTAAACCGTTATTATTTAAAGAGACTCACGCACGGGGACAAGTGGATCTTGTAGACATGCAGACGTGTCCTGACCGTGATTACAAGTATATTTTAAACTACCAAGATCATTTGACAAAATTTGTGATTCTTCGTCCCCTACACACAAAAACAGCACAGGAAGTAGCGCACAATCTCCTTGATATATTTTGTAAGTACTATAGGTGCGCCTTCTGTGCTTCAATCAGACAACGGACGAGAATTCGCCAACCGTGTCGTAGAAGAGTTAAAAGTAATGTGGCCCGAATTGTCCATAGTGCATGGCAAACCACGTCATTCTCAAAGTCAGGGAAGCGTGGAGCGTGCAAATCAGCATGTACAGCAAATATTGTTCGCATGGATGGAAGATAATACACGGCATTCTCTCAAAGCATCTCAAATATAAAAGTGAAAATCACGTAAGCTGACCAATCAGGTGTCAGAACTGGCAGAGTTAAGCGGTTCTTAAGACTTGAAAGCTGCTTAAATGATAAAATGCTTCCAAATATACGAAGATAAGACACTTCATACCTATATCGGAGTTTGACTCGTCAAACCCCGATTTAATAAAATTGTGTTTTGACGTTTGCCTGACCAAATTAGTCTCTCCCAGGTTTGACGAAAATTGTTTAGTCAAAGGCCGAAAATTTACATTTGTTTGGGCTTTGACTAAGTCATTCAGTCTGACCTGAGGATTGACCAGTCCAACCTAGGAGCGCCGGAGCTTCGGAGTTTGCCTATAACATATATATAAATTAGATTTATAAATACTTTTATAAAAACATTTTAAAAAAAACATAAAAAATAGTAAAAAAACAGACTAAAAACACAATAAAAAAACAACTGATTTTCTAAACTCACATTTGAAGTTACGACACTATTACCGGTCATTGCACTCGTAGTAACTTGAAATTATAATAATAATTATCATTTTATGGTTCCGTATCTCAAAAGGAAAAAAACGGTACCAATAAAATGTACAATGTGGAGACTACAATACAACAATAAATGAAAACACTGGCAATACTGATGCCTAAGAGTATTTTGGAACTATCAAATAAATCCTAACATGGAAATTAAAAAAGTATTTTTTTCAAACAAACTAAATAGTAGTGATGGACCAAGTATGGGATTTGCCGATCTTTGACTAGCTATCGTAACTAAACTATTGGATATATTTGATTAATTGTTTGTATGTAGACCGAGAACGTCATTAGATATACGTAGTTCCATTTTTTGTCGTATTGTCGTCTCCACCTTGTATAATACAAGTTCTTATAGGTATAATAAAATCTTATCAAATATTTCTAAAGATATAATATTTATCATTTCGAGTTTAGGTCCAGGCTCTCCTTACCGCCTTGGCGATTTGCCAGCTGATTTCCATACCACGGCCATTATTAACAAGTAAGATTTACTTTATATTTTTCTTATGTTACAACTTAACAAAATATGTATTCTGCGTTCGCAACTTAGTTCTCCGAGTTGTCCTTAGTAATGTATTTATGGTCGTGACTGTACTTTCCCAACTTTATTGGGGTCGGCTTCCAGTCTAACCGGTTGCAGCTGAATACCAGTATTTTACATGGAGCGACTGCCTATCTGACCCCCACACCCCAGTAACTGGGCAATACTATACTCCTTGGTAAAACTGGGTTGTCAGAATTTCGGGTGTCTGACGACCTGTAACAATCTGTCAAAGATCCACGAATGACAGCCGGGACCAACAGCTTAACGTGCTTTCCGAGGCATGGAGGAGACTAGGTGTGTAAAGATGGTCACCCATCCACAGACCAACCCCGGCAAGCGTAGCTTAACCTGATGGATCGCCCCGAGCGGCTGTTATTACTTAGCCACGAGCTCCTCTCCTCGTGACTGTGTTGTATCACAGATTAAATAAATCGCAGTATTATATCTCGGCAGTGACCTTGAAATAGTTATCTACGGCCGCTCGGTAGATAGACCTTCCGCGTCCGTGCGCGCACTCGATACTGAGCTTTCGAAGCGCGTCTTTTCGCCTTTTTCTGTGAAGATATAATACTGTACTTATTTATACTGTGACTGTACATATCTTCGTGTTTGCCAGGATGCGTCATGCTCGCGCTTGGATGGATTTGGTGGAAGCCGGCAAATTTCCTCGATGGATGAAGAAGAGAGATGCCATCATAGATGATGTGGTGGTCAAAGACTGGCTTTTCAGGCAGGCGGTAGGTACTATTGTTTGTCTGGGACCGCTGTTCCGTGCCTTCGGAATACGAGGCGGGGGCAGCGTTGACCAATGAGCGGAGGAGCGCGCGCCGTGAGCGTTGACGAATGAGCGGCCTGCACTGCCCCCCGTGAGCCGCGCACATACCTCAGGCGCGGAACAGCGGCAAATGTCAAACTATACGTACGTAATAGTTTTGGGAATGTGTTGAAAGCTTTTTAGACTTCCGTAACAGAAGGGTAAAACGGGACACTATTACTAAGACTCTGCTGTCCGTCTGTCACCAGGCTGTATCTCATGAATCATATAGTTAGACAGTTGAAATTTTCACAGATGTACGTATTTCTGTTGCCGCTATAACAACAAATACTTAAAAACAGAATAAAATAAATATTTAAGGCGGCTCCCTTACAACAAACGTGAATTTATTATAGATAATGGTACGGAACCCTTCGTGCGGAGACCGACTCGCACTTGGCCGGCTGTTTTATTACTTACTTGTTACTCGTGCTAAATTAATTTAAATATTGCTTGCGATTAAATAAAATCCAAACTAACTAAGATAATTAGTTTGCGCAGTCATTTAAGCGTCACATACGAATTATTGAAAAAGAAAAATGAAATTCGTATGAAACGCTAACTTTACATAGGAAAGGCGCGGTCCGAGGGGGGGTCCAGGGGGTCATCATCATCATTTCAGGCCTCCCTCAAGCACCGCCACTTCGACCGGTTCTGTGGTCATGACCCCCCCAAAATTATTCAAGCTGTCGAGAGACTGAATGATTTATTTATTTAAACTTTTCGCACAAAAAAAAGGTACAAAGGCGGACTTTATGCCTGAGGCATTCTATACCAGTCAACCAAGGGTGGTGAAGAGATTAGATGGCAGGTGCTCTAATTGAGAGGAACAAAGAGAAAAAATATATAAATATCGTATTGCATTATAGATAAAACAGGTTTACAGTACATAAATAAGCTATAAACTTATGATACATATACTTACATACATACTTACATTTATGTAATTATCAATTAATGGTTAATTGATAAGTTCGCTAAAAATATTCCTCGGCACCATTGGTGACCCCCCCCAAATCTTGGGCTGCGACCGCGCCTGAAGTAAACATGGACATCATAAATAATATCTGTACCTCTACTGTAATATCTAAAGTGGGTGATAAACGTGCGTACTTAAAGTACGCGGTCTTTGTTCGCGACCTTACTCGGCTCGCCGTCGGTGACCCACGTGAAGCTTGCTCAAAATTTCATTGTTAAATTGTCAAATTGGCTCGCGGCGATGACAGACGGGCGAGTAAGATCGCCGAGCCATAAGTACGCGTACTTGCTCGCACGTCTATCACCCGTTTTACATCAATAATGTCAAACTTTTATTTTACTTTTATTGGTTGAATACGAGGCTTTTGGCTACTTTTGTAACATTCCTTATTTTGTCTCATTGTGCGTTTTATTTGTGCAGAATAAACAATTTTTCATTCTCTTCTTTTTTTTTTTCTTTCAACTTTCTAGGAAATAGACGAACTCCAAGACATCCGCCTGGAGCTGCTGCACCGTCTGCAGACGGAACAGCGCAAGAAGCGGACCAACCGCACCAGCCTGAAGTTGGCGAAACTCTGGAACGAGAAGAAACTGGAAATGGATAGGAAAGTCAACAATATTAGGAAGACGAGGGACAGAGGTCAGGAATCTGTGGAATGTCAACGGGTTATTGCAAACGCCGTACTAAAAACACTGCATACTTTAGTGCCTAATAATATTAATCATAAACCATTTATTGCAAGCGACACAGGCCCATAGAAAAATACCTTTACCTAATCATACATATTCTATAAACAAAACTTGTGTTAATAAATAAGGCTTAGATCATGTTAGTAGCACTTCGGCGGCAACGTATTCTATATAGCAACATTATACGACGGAAGTTCACCTAAAATTCTTTCTTGAATTTGTCCTCCTTAAATGGGAACTCATTCAATACCTTTAAATTCGGGTAATAATAATAATAAATAAATATTTCTTTTATGAGATTGACAAGGATCGTCACTCACTGGACGTCTGAAGGAGGACATCGCCGTCGAGGGAGACCGCGGCGAAGGTGGTGTGACGATCTATCATATTTGCGGGGCCAACATGGCCAGAATTCGCACAAAACAGAGAGATTTGGAAGGAAAATGGGGAGGCCTTTGTCTAGCAATGGGACACATTATAGGCTAATTGTTGAAGGCAATAAGGTATATATCTGTTTGTTGGTGAAAAGTACAAAAATAAAAACACCGAACACGTATTAACCTCTTGAAGATTTATTCTGCACTAAAAAATCGGTACATTTAAATAAATTAGATGAGTGGACTGTATATATGTGGTTTGAATGTGTGTGTGCAGTGTAACTGAGTGCGTGAACTATGACGACTAATGAACCTTATAGGTATCTATTTAGACACTAATCATCTGCCTGCCTTTTCCCAACTATGTTGTGGTCGGTGTCCAGTCTAACCGGATGCAACTGAATACCAGTATTTTACATGGAGTGACTGCCTATCTGACCTCCAAAACCCAGTAACTGAATAATACGATACCCGTTGGTAAGACTGGTTATCAGACTTTCGGGCTTGTGACGACCCGTAACGACTGTCAAAGGTCTACAATGAGACCACGGCTTAACGTGCTTTCCGAGGCACGGAGGAGTTTCGGTATGTAAAGATGGTCGCCCATCCGCGGACCAACACCGGCAAGCGTAGCTTAACCTGATGGGTCGTCCCGTGCGGCTGTTAATGCGTAGCTACGAGCTCATCGGAGACTTTTTTTTTTAATAGCCTATGCTATTTAAAAAAAACTTTATTGCCATAAAACGGTTAAAGAATTTGAGACCCTAGCTCCAGAGCTAGGTGAGAGTACCTGTACATGTAGTTCAGGAGCCAAAATATAGTCGGTTTATACTTCCTTCACAGAGCTCCGCAAACTAACTGCGATACACCAAGGCGGGGGTCGCATAGGCTTGGTGGCGCGCAAGAAGGCGGCGCGCGGCGCCGGCTCCATGACGTTCGCGGCCAAGGACCCCACGTCCGACCTGCACGCGCCGCTCGCCAGACACGGCTACCAGGCGCGCAGGAGACATGCGGAGATTATTTACGACCCGACATTGTTGTGTAAGTTCGTACTGTAGTTTGAGCGGGGCCGCTGCTCCGCGCTTTAGGATTGCGTGGCGAGGCGGCCGGCGGCGTTGACCAATGAGCGGCGCACTGCCGCCCGTGAGCCGCGCACGTACCTAAGGCGTGGAATAGCGGTCCTGCCAGGGTTGCGGGAAAGTCCAAAAGGGATACCGGGACCATTGGCAACAGGCAACTGAAGGAACACTGGTGGGTTTTAGTCAGTTGATCAGGAGAAGTCATTTGATGATATCCCAATCTGAAAAAAAAAGGCGTGGAATATCGGTGAGGTCAAACTATAGGACTAAGTTTTGCGTGGTTTAGAATAACAACGCGGACATACAGACAAACATGAAAAGCGATTTAGATGTCGCATTGTCAGTTTATTTAAAAGAGCCCTGATCGATCCTTAAATGCTCTCATACACCTGTGTTTGAACGACGACTACGGTCGTTTAAAGCCAGATCCTGCCTTGGACTTTTTTTTCCATTAGGCTCGCGTGGGTAGATTCCAGCCCAGTATCTCTCACAGAGAAAAGGCCTGGCCAAGCAGTATTAATTATGCGTACGCTGTAGTGGACCTCTGTCAGAAGATTAATGAATGCGATCAATCCTCAGCTCTAGAAGACCACAAGGCGCTGTCAGAGCCTCCCGAGTGGCTGGAGACCTGCGGCCAGAACCTCAACAAGTCCTGCTCCGGACACCACCTGATTCGGGACCCCACCATGCTGTGTGAGCGAGAGACCAAGTGGAGCGAGGAGTTCTTGGAGAACCTTCATAATGATTTGATGAGTAAGTAGAGATATTAAACTGGTTTAAATTAAATTAACTAGGGAAACTTCGTAGACGTCATATATAGCGATACCCAAACATGATAAAACATTTAAAAAAATATATATATTTTGATGATTTATTTGGGGTCTTCGACTGCATGTGCATTCAGTTTATAATGATCAGCTATTTAAAATTTACTTACCTCGTATTTTAGCTCCGGTGTTGAACTTTTTAGGACATGTTTATAATGCATGGGAGGATAAATGCGATGCTTTGGGCATCTTTTGCGATTTGTCCAAGGCATTCGATTGCGTTCTTCATGAAACATTTGTCAGGAAACTGCACCACTAAGGAATCCGGAACGCCTCTCTGGCTCTTTTACTTCATACTTAAGTGATAGAATTCAGACAGTAATTGTTTTAACAGAAAAAGATCGCCCGGATCTGTAGTAAGAATGTGGGTCCCCCAGGGCTCAATTCTTGACCCAAGTTTGTTTCTTATTTGTATATTTGCCTTACCTGATAAAGGATAAACATGATATAGTGGTGTTTGCAGACCACAATTCACTTTTATTTAAACTCAAACGCCAACAGCTGTTACTGACTGTGTAAATAGCGCCCTCGCAAAAGTAGTTAACTGGTTTAATGCTAATAACTTACTTATTAAGGGAAAAAAAACTTAAATATAGTTTACGATACCTTGAACAAGTTTCTTCCAATCTTTTCAGAGGCTCGACTCGGCGCCGCTAAACTGACGGCAGGTCCTCTGCACGTGCTCAAAGCCCGCCAAGAGCCGGTCGTTCCTAGACCTGCCACTCCTGAGGTGGAATCGTTGGATGAAGGCGAGGAAGTTGCCCATCAAGCGGCTTTAGTGCTGCAGAGAATCATTAGAGGCCGTGCCGTACAGAGTCTGGTAATAAATAACCTAATTATATAACCATTATAACAATAATAGCTTTTTCCCGCGGGTACACAAATGATAGCTATGTACCGGTACCAAAAGTACAGGGACTACTATTGTACCGGTACTAATAGTATAAGTACTACTCTTGTACCGGTACCAATAGTACAGGTACTACTCTTGTACCGGTACCAATAGTACAGGTACTACTCTTGTACCGGTATCACACCAAGGTTAATGGTACCGGTTATAAAAAATACCGGTATTTCAAGCCCTGCCTGTAAATCCTAACCATATCCATAGTAATATTATAAATTCGAGAGTAACTCTGTCTGTATGTATGTTACCTTTTCACGCCTAAACCACTGAACGGATTTCGACAAAATTTGGCAAGGAGATAGTGGCATCCTGGGGAAGGACATAGGGTACTTTTGATCGACATACCACGCGGGCGAAGCCGCGGGCAGAAGCTAGTAATATTATAATTTCACGCTCAAACGTCTGAACGGATTTGGATGAAATTTGGCACATCTCGCCGATTTTCCCACGGGATCGAGACTTACGCGGGTGAAACCACAGGGTGCGGCTAGTGGTTTAATAAAAATAAATACTTTTAATTTGAGTTCCTTCATATAGGACTCTACTAATTTTTTACCGATTTCCGAAAAGGAGGAGGTTCTATGTTCGTCAATGGTTTTTTTTGTGTATGTTCTTCGATATTTTCGTCAATTATGAACCGATTAAAAAAAAAAAAAACATTCCTGTATTAGATGTATGAAGGACGCACTCGGGCTGGGGAACTGACTGAGGAGTTGAAGACAACGCATGGACTGCAAAGGGAGGACAAAATCAGGATTGCCAATGAAGAGTCGAAGGCTCGAGAATTCAATGCGAGGAGGACTGAGACTGAACTGAAGGTACCAACCAAGTGATGCGACTTTCATACTATTGCCACAGAATAGGCTTCCAGTCTATCCAGTGCGCCTTCTGTACGAAGGCGCGCTGGATAGACTGGAAGCCGACCCCAACATAGTTGGGAAAAGGCTAGGCAGATGATGATAATCAGGTTAAATAATCAGTTTTTGCTGTGTAATTTTCACAGACGTTATGGATATCGATATCAAAACACAATTTAAAAAAAAACTTGTTTCCTCAACTCATGAATGATTTTTTTTTTAAGGGTTTTGAGCACTGCTAGTTACCAGTGCCCTTAAAATAAACAACAATTTGTTTTTTTGCGTCATGATGTCTCCGAAGTTTCGCTACCGAATTTAATTTGACACAGTATATTATTTTAAGCTTTTTTTGTTTTTCAAATCAAAAGTCATTTATTCAAACTAGGCTGAGAATCAGCACTTTTCGAACGTCAAAATTACATAAGACAGTCCCCCAAAACGCCCACCCTTCACCACTTCCTAGTGCTTTAGCTGGGAAGAAGAAGTGGCGCAATAAACTCCCCAGCAGCTACTGTGTTAATGAATTGAATGAAATAATAATCCTTGCAGGAGGATACGATATCGGCTCTCGTAGACGAGCTGTGTGGCGGCGCCGTGGCGGCCGCACTGGACTTCCTGGAGAAGGAGCTGCGGAGACTGAAGGAGGAGAGGAGACAGCACGCTTTCCTTATGATAGCAAGTATGTCATAACCATAGAGATATAATTATAGTATACATGGTGTAAGGGTATTGCGGGAAAGTCCGAAAGGGATACCGGGACCTTGGCAACAGGCAACTGAAGGAACACGGGTGGGTTTTAGTCAGTAAAAGTCTGACACGCCCTTCCGCTTCACCCAGAGCGGGAGAAGTCATTGGATGATCCACCACCCTCAAAAAAAAAAGGGTGTAAGGGTAAACAGTCTTGTCATTCAAACCATGGGTAGTTGACTTAAATATAAACGACCGAGTAACAACAAAAAAAATATATTCTTGGTTATTTTCATTAAAAGATTTTTAAAAGTTTCTATGCGACACCGTGCTCGCTAGCGAAACAGCTGATTGTCTGAGAGGGTTGTGTTCTCGGCCGGTCAGGTCACCTCCCGCGCCCCCCACCCGTCTTGAGACGCAAGTTCGTTGCCCTTGCGCATAGGTGAAAGGGTGAAATACACTAGTGGAAAAAGGAATTTAAAAAAAAGTCGTAATTTTTCATTGATTTTACGTTCTATAAATGACACCACACCACGGGTTTCAAGGATAACGTGTTTACCCTAACACCCTGTAGAGTGCGCGCAACAAACTATGAACAGAGGGCCTAGACAAAGTGACATTCCATCAGCGATAACGATGATGGAAAAGGCAAAAATTTATAGGACTGACATAATCTATCGAAAAGCTTATGTCAATGCTGTTGAAAGTCGTTGTAGAAATACGAAACGCTTTCGAAGCGATTGTCACTTGTCTAGGGCCTCAGTAGGCACGGGTTTGAACGGAATTGAGTGATTCATTTAATTGAGTCTTTATTTATATGTCTATATTTTCTTTGTTTGTACTATGTAAATTTAGTAAAAAACAAGAATAAACAACATCGCCCTTCTAATTTGTACCTTAACTAATGGAAATTAAATTCAAAATTCCTTTTTATTTTCCGCAGCAATGCAAATTGATACATATTTTATTATTATTGTCAACAGTACGAGAAAAGACGATGCGTGAGGCCGCTGAGGCTGGCAGGAGACAGAGGGAAGAACATCGGCGAAGAGAGCACGATGAGATGTTCAAACAGGTACATCAACTCACAATATAAAGTGTGTTATCTAACGAAGGGCGTTCCCGTTAACCTGCAGTAGTACAGTGTCCATAAAAGCTAAAAAAAAAATACCATGTAAAAAAAAAAAAACTTTTTTATAGGTAGTAAAATATTAAACTGATACGGAAAATAAACACTCTGTACACGCCCACTTGTCGCACTTGTCTTTCTACGTTGAAATATAAGTGTGCGTGTACAGAGTGTTTCTTTTACGTATCAATTTAATAGTTTTGTGAATGAAGAAAGCAAAATAGGTTTATTTGTCACAGAAACACTTGCGTACAAAAAGATAACAGTAATCAGTTAAATTAAACAAAATAGATCTAAGTACAAATATGAGATCACGAGTATAAAGATAAATAGTCGGTAGCTGCAAGTTATGACTGTGAAAAGAAGGCTTCCACTCAACATAATGCTGTGCTGTGGAGACAGCACAGCGCTGATTTTCAGTGGTCACCCGAAAAAGACGTACGGAAAGCAAGTCAGATTCAGTGATTTCAGCCCCGATTTGCCCCCCACCCTAGATCTGGGCTTGAGTGATAAAAAAAAATGCTTTAGTAGTTGCGGATATCAGCCCGTATTACCTATTACCCTCATCAACCCAGCGCTAATCTGCTGGATTCGTTTTCTCCTCTACCTGTCGTTATTTCTCCTGACTAAGTATTTTTGTTTATAATTATGTATTTGTATAAATGTATGTATTAATTCGTATTCATTTTTATTCAGGTTACATGTATTGTCTTATGTTGCACCTGCCATGTCTGTCTCTGCATCACCCTAAGGTTGACTGGTAGAAAATGCCTCAGGCATTAAGTCCGCCTTTGTACAGTAGTTTTTACTTGTGCATAAAGTTTAATGAATAAATAAATTACCTAACCTATTACCTATATTTTAGTAGTTTTACTGCTGATTCTAATGATTATAATTTCGGTAAAAGCATTTTCGTTACGGTCGCGAATCATATTTTATCAACATACTAGACACTGACCTGCAAATTGCAAAAAAAACGTAAAAAAATTGGAATGTCGCGGGCTAACTTAGCGCATCATCATTAAGATGTTTTATAGTAAGAAAGAGTTATACAGGGTGTAAGGGTAAACACTGTTGCCACTCAAATCATGGGTAAACACTGTTTACCCTTACACCCTGTATAACTCGTTCGTTCGTTCGTTATGGAGTTTGGTTTCCGCACTTAGTCCTTAAAAGGTGGACCATTGTGCGTGTTCCCTGTATAACTCTTTCTTACTATGAAATAATATGGTAGTTGACTTAAATATAAATATGAATGACCGAGTAACAACAAAAAAAAAAACGTTATTTTCATTAAAAGATTTAAAAAAGTTTCTATCTGACGCCGTGCCGTCCGTGGGTCACGCTCGTGGCCAGTCAGGTCACGTTTCGCGCCCCCGGTGGGGTTGAGACGCAAGTTCGTTGCCCTAGCGCATAGGTGAAAGGGTGAAATACTCTAGCGGTAAAATGTAATTTTAAAAAAGTCGTAATTTTCCATTGATTTTACGTTCTATAAATGACAACGAACCACTGGTTTCAAGGATAACGGTGTTTACCCTAACACCCTGTATAGCAGCATTTATATCTTTCTCACTCTCACTACATCAGTTTATCCTCTAAAATCAACACAATTTCAAATGTTTTAGGTACTTGGCGTAACACAAGGGACAGTGGAGGCGTATTTGCAAGAAATCATAGACGAAGGAGTGGAGTTGACCGCTGAAGACGATGCCAGGACTAGGGCCGAGGCCCAAGCTGTCAGATACACTAAAACGTTCATCGATAACCCTGACTTGTAAGTACTTACAGTTAGAACAGAAAAGGTATCAATCTGCCTAGCCTTTTCCCAACTATGTTGTGGTCGGCTTCCAGTCTAACCGGATGCAGCTGAATACCAGTATTTTACATGGAGCGACTGCCTATCTGAACTCCACAACCCAGTAACTGGGTAATGCGATACCCTTTGGTAAGACTGGTTGTCTGACTTTCGGGCTTCTGACGACCCGTAACGACTGTCAAAGATCTACGAATGACTGCCGGGACCCACGGCTTAACATGCTTTCCGAGGCACGGAGGAGTCTCGGTATGTAAAGACCTCTCGGTATGTAAACACCCATCCACGGACCAACCTCGGCAAGCGTAGCTTAACCTGATGGATCGACCCGTGCGGCTGTTATTACTTAGCCACGAGACAACAACAACATGAACAGAAAAGAAATACCCTTCAGTAATCTTCCTGTTTCCAAATTAGTAGGTACGAACGTCGCGCCACGGGGTAAATGTAAGGCGCGGGACTTACACAAGTGGCGACTGGCGCGGGCGTTGCGCTGCTCCTTTCATATTACATACAAAATGAGTAGGAGCGACGAAGTGCGGAACGTACACGGGCGGCGGGGCGCGGACGTGGCGCAGGCGAAATATGAAAGGAGCGGCGCAACGACCGCGCCGTACCGTCGCCTCGCCTGCGCCACTTCTCTTGTCTATGTCCCACGCCTAAAGACAAAGCTTATACATAACTAACATAACATACTTATACGAAACTGTCGGCCGGCCACGACTGGCCGGAGTCGTACGCGAGATCCCTTAGAGTAGTATTTTAAAAGAGTAGCCGTGGAGTTTCTTGCCGGCTCTTCTCCATAGGAAACGACTAATTGGAACCGTGCACCTAGCTTCTGATGTTTCATATGTGCCCAAGTAGGTTTATGTGAAATCATATCATATTTTTGATTTTCGCAAAGTCACGCCTGAACTTATTAAGGCTCCCACAAACAGGCGCGATATCGCGCCATTTTGCACGAATACGGAATAAATAAATACTTAAATTAAAATTTTATTTCTCTCAAAAATGTACAGACTTTGGTTCATGTCATATTAATATTATGTCAAATCGGATTTGTAACCTTTGTGAGAGCTGGAGTTTGCAGTGGCTATAATAGCTAGCTTATATGGAAAATAAATGGCTTTTGTACAGCCATCGATAGCGAGCGATGTTTAAGTGTGAGTATGTATGGCGCATGGTAAATGGACGCTGTGTATGATGGTATAAGGTTTATTATTGATTGTGTAGTACGTACTGAATTCTAACTTATTAATTGCGAGTGTGTTTGTGACTTCGTGTCTATTGGTTTTACTGTATTGAATATGTTGTTGTGACCTTCGGATTCGTGAACTCATGTCATTCTGTCTCATTCTGTCTCACTCATATATGTCATACTCACTTAAATGTCTCGCTGATGGTGGCGCGTGTGTTGGATCATTCGGTTCCCTACAAAATGGTAGAGCTGGATGGTGCTGATCCACGTGTCATGTTCGTGAACGGGCGCTGTCAGTTGAGACTGGTTATCTCTCATCTGCCAGGGCTTATTTTTAATGTTACATTTTGAATTGTTTTTGATTATTTTTCATTTGACATTGTTCTCACATATAGAAGCACCAAGATTACTGTACCCAGGATTTTGTAATATCTATATCCATTTTTAAAAGAGTGTCCTTGGAGTTTCTTGCCCGTTCTTCTCCATAAAGATCTACGATTTGGAATGGGCAACTAGCTTCATCTTTCTAACTGACCGATTCTTTGACAATTCAAAAGTGCCTGTAAATGGTTTAATTGAAATAAATGCTTTGAGTTTGAGTTAATGAGCGGTGTGTTTGGACCGCGCATCTTCCACGTTTGGTAATTTGTTACGTATCGCTATTCGTTTCGGGGGCTGAAGTAAGCTTTGAATACCTACGGAGCTTGTAAAACTTAACTGTTAATTGTTTTTTCAGAAATACTGCGACTACTAATGAATTGGTGGCTGAGTTGGTTCAGCAATTCTTGCTGCCTCACACCACGAAGGAGGCCACAAGACACCACATCGCTAAACTTCAGAGTAAAGGCCTTGAGACAGCGAGGAAGTCGATCTTCGGGCTCCTTGACAGCGCAGAGACCAAGATAGGTAAGTATCAGAATAGCGATGATCGATTTTCTTATATAACCTCCTTTATTGCATTTATCTATATTTATAAAAATGAATCCCTATTTCCCTTGGTCACGCCATCACGCGTGAACGGCTGAACGGATTTGGATGAAATTTGGCTCAGGGGTAGACCATGACCTGGAATAGGACATAGGATACTTTTTATCTCGATATTCCCACGGGATCGAGACTTACGCGGGTGAAACCACGGGGCGCAGCTAGTATACTTATAAATTACATTTTTAAATTTATACATATCAGGGATGTTGCGGATATCCGCATCCGCGGAGCTTCCGCATCGATTTGGACATCTGCATCCGCATCCGCAATTATTTTTGCGGATGTTCATGCGGATGCGGATGTCGCACAGGTCGCCACAAGAAAGAAAATAGGCGGCGATTAGCGCGTGCAGTAGGTACGCACGTGCTCATAGACCAATAGGAGCGTAGATTTCGTTCGGTGACAACATTGTTTCTCGTAAATTAGTCATAATTGCGCTCAATTTTCTGCAACTGATAGATTATTTAAAAGTGAATTTACAATGCCACCAGCCCGGCGCAAAGTGACATTTGGAAAAAATATCTTAACATACGAATCCGCATCTGCATCCGCATCCGCGGATGTGAAAATATCTGCATCCGAGACATCCTTGATACATATTATAAATTAAAATCGCTTTTCGTGTTCGAAAGTCGGACAACCACTCATAACAGCACGCGTAGCATGACCACCATAGAAACGGGTTTTGTCGACGGAAGAATAGACAAAACGACAGATTTTGATTGTTTATCTGTCATTTTGTCTATTCTTCCGTCGATAAAACCCGTTTTTGCGTGGTCATGCATCGGCCATCGCGTTCAGGGGCCCAAGTCTACTAATTTACAAACGTGTCGTGGTCTCGCAATTATCAGTTTTTGAAAGATTTTGTATGGCATATCTCTCAAAAACTGATCATTGTGAGACCACTGACATGTTTGTAAATTAGTAGACTTGGCCCCCAGGTATCGTGTTACCCAGTAACTGGATTGTAAAGATCAGATAGGCAGTCGCTCCAACAAAAATACTGGTATTCAGTTGCATGTCCTATGTTTGTGCACTTGCTTAGAGGCTGATGATGAATCTGTACGGACCTCATTAGTGATTCATATTTTGTAAAAAAGAAGTTATGGTGACAGATACCTTTTGCTGTGACAGCTCTGACATAGGTCACATAAATGAATTGTCAAAACAACTACTTTTATTATGGGACCAAAACAGAAATCGCAAATAAAAAAACAGCTGTTCCCTACATTTTGACTAGATAATTTCTGTGTCCGCCTGTTTTAACATGCATTTCAGTAAAATGAGAGGTCAGCGTAAACTAAAAATGTATAGCTTGATAACTCACATCCCACCATTATTTATTTTACAAGCCATGTGCCTGGTTGGATTGGATTGATGGCTGACTTATCGGAAAAAAATACTAACTTCCATACAAACTGTCATCCCATTTAAGGTCAGGTAGATCCAGTGAAGTAGGCATATTGCACTCAATCTCCCGGCAACCGTAGTAGCCCCAAAATAGTATGGTTGGGGCAACCATGGTTGCCCCTACGCTAAACTCGGGCGCTTGAGTCCTTAACGCTTCCATCCTTCTCGCGAACACCACTTTACTCTAAAGTAGCCTATGTAAGGACATAGGCTACTTTATCGAAATCCGTTCAGTGGTTTAGGCGTGAAAAGGTAAAATACAGACAGACAGACAGAGTTACTTTCGAATTTATGGATTTTATCATTCAAAGAATTGAAACTATTTTGCAAAATGTGTCCACAAATTATTCTTCTATGTTATTAACTGTCTTAGATATTTTTTTTGGAAGTAAAACTTTCATAAACTTCAAGAAAAAGAAAAAAATCTTCGATTTTGCCTCCTCTTCAGATTTCTTTTTGATAGAGTGAAGTTTTCGGTATCGTGTTTTGAACCACAAATAGACAAAGTACCTACCTAATAAAGTAAACTACAAGATATATATTTTTTGGCTTTAAACAATCACTATTTGTTTGTTTACACCCATGCTATAAATCCTGCCTAAAAGTTTCTGAAACAGTTAGCTTATTGCCAACATTAAAAAACCACTGTCATAGTAACCATTATGATTGAATCAGAGTGATGTAAAATTTGGAATACCTGGCCTTAACCCGTAAAGGAATGAATTTTGAGAAATCCTTCCTTAGTGCTTACCTTAGATAAAAAAGATTCTCGCTTACCGCCCGCGCACTCACTGCGGCCACTTTTATGAACGAGCTATGGCGTGAGTTGCCCGCGCGCTCCCAGCGCCCGCGTGTCCAGGTGTCCACTATGGACACTCAAATCACAATCATCTGCCTAGCCTTTTCCCAACTATGTTGGGGTCGGCTTCCAGTCTAACCGGATGCAGCTGAATACCAGTATTTTACACGGAGCGACTGCCTATCTGACCTCCACAACCCAGTTACTGATGATGGACACTCAAATGAAGTTCATATTTATGTTTGAATACGTCGCGCCACGCCCGCGTTTGCAGTCTCTAAGCACTTAGTGTTAGCTTGTATATTGTGACGATTAATTGAATTAGGAATCACGAATATTTTGTTGCAGATATGTGCACTGTGTGCGGCGAAGCCTTGGATGGCAAGTGTCGATGTCGCGTCTGTCCTGTCAAGATGGAACCTACAGAGACGAAGTCGAGATATGATTGGAGATGGAAGCTTGCGGGGGGTGAGTTTCAACATCATAGAGATATAATATTACACATAGAGTGCGCGTATTGCACAAATCGCTTAGGCTGACTCCTGACTGACGGCGCACCGCGCAGGCGGATTGCGGAGCGGATTTATCAGACTGATGTCTAGTGGGCGTCTTGAGTGACGGCGCACCGCCGTAGTTTGTTGCTATGGCACTGCTGTTGCCATAGCAACGAACCCAGAGACATGTTATTGTAATAATGTCCTGTCAGAATATTAATCAACGATTAATTCGTGTTTTTGAGTGCATTTTCCAGTATAAAGTGAAACTTGGTGCTTTCGAATGATATTCATTGTTATAGTGTATGGATAACATAGTAATTAATGAGGATTATGAATTTGAGTTTTCGATCTCTAACCTATACGTTCATACAAAGTTATCGCGGTATGTATAATGATAAACGTCAAATGCGCCGAAAAATGCGCGCGCCCGCTCGCACTCCGGACAAGTTCAAACATCTCGAACATTTGTTTTATCCGCTGTTCATTCCGCCTGCGCGGTGCGCCGTCACTCAGAACTCAGCCTTAGTGCGCATCGTAGACAAGTGAGATAATGTAGATTAGTGTTGGGTAGGACATACAAGAGACACTTCAATTAATGTCCCATACAAAATGATTGAATGTCCCAACGACACTCAAAATAACTGTATGCGGTTAGCGATGGTCAGCGTGCGTCGACTCTACACGACTGTAGCCGACCGCGTAAAGTTGAAGTCACGACAGTAAGCAGTTAATATTGACTTCACACGGCTGCAGTTGAATATATCGACTGCACGCAGTAGCTGCGATGCAGGCCGTCTGATGGCAGCCTTACGGGTCTCTGCGAGTTGACTTCGACCCCCTAGGATCCCGGACTTTTGTACGCCTTACAAAAGTCCGGGATCCTAGGGCCCGGAGAAATATCAAAGTCAGAAATGAAGAATCATGTAAATAATGGTTAATATTTCTCAGCTCACCCGAAGCCGCCGAAGAAAGAGCTGTCAGAAAGGTACCCGATGGCGCACGAGATGAGGTGCATGCTGAGAGATCTAGTGGATGACGGTAAGAACACAACACAGCATAGGCAGAGCATAATTAAGGGCACACCCTACCTCAGATTTTATCCCGCTCGCACCATACTACTCGCGACCTGAGTGAGAACGAGATGGAGTGGGGCGCTAGCGGCTCTAAAGCGTCGAAAAGTTTAGGTAATTGCTTTTTACGTTGAAAGTAATGGTAATTTAAAAAAAATTACACACATAAGACCTGCTTTATAGTTAGTTCAGTTATCATGCAAAGTTTCATGATCTAATTTGAAGTATTTTTTGAATACCAGCGGTTTATAATTCTATGCAGAGGTAACTTTGGATTTTTTTTCTATCGAGAAAATTTTATGTAATCGTGTTTTCGCCTCACATAAAACCTAGCATCAATCCTCAACTTTAACATATATTTATTTCAAAATTAATGCTGCAGTATTTTTGGCATAACAGAGGATCATGCTAAGCAATTTGTGATTGGGTGCGCCTTTAATACGATTATCAGTATAATAATAATGCTATCATTGTGCCGATTGTCGAAACGGCCAATGGCCTGATAGCCGAAAGCCTCGACCAACATCTCTCGAGGCTCTTCGTTAGGCGGTTGGATCAAGGGCCTGATTCAGAAGGCAGTACTCCTTGATACGGCTCGCATTGTGAGGAGGTTCCTGTCTCTGCGACCCTAACCACCGCTAGTTTGGACCCTGCTCCCGACAACGGCGGACATCTACTTTTTATATTTTTAAATGTTTTTTTATAAAAGTGTAAATAGGTAAGTAAGAAGAAAAAAAATAAATAAACGAATAATTATAATAATTATTGTATAATTTATCTATGTAATTCGTTTATTGATTTTTTATATTGATTAATAATGATTACAGTTGTGAAGAAATCACGCACCGACCGCGCAGAGCGGTTGGTAAAACTGGACCAGGCCAAAGATTTTGTGGATGAACACATGGAAATAGCGCTGGACGTCAAGCACTACTTGAGTGTCGGTAAGTAGTCCAGTCCTTGCGCAGCTAGTGTTGTGCTGGGGCCGCGCCTGCAGTGCACACTTCGCACGTTGATACCATACAGGTGAGAACAACTGTCAACCAATCGGCTATCGTCGCGATAGTAAATGCTGCATAGCACTATCACCAGGATGGCGGTATACATCAGAGGGTACTAAGTTCCTAAGTTCCTGAGTGACGGCGCACCGCGCATTGGAATTGTGGAGCGGATTTACACGTCGATACATGTGCTTAATGCACGCGGGAAGTTGAAATAATACGCATATCGATGAGTTTATCCGCCAGTAGAATGCGCCGTGAAACGCGCGCGCCCGCTCGCACTCCGGACAAGTTCAATCGTGACAAACATTTGTGGTGCGCCGTCACTCAGGAGTCAGACTAACCAGGGCTGCGGGTTAGTCCGAAAGGGATACCGGGACCTTGACAACAGGCAACTGAAGGAACACGGGTGGGTTTTAGTCAGTAAAAGTCTGACACGCCCTTCCGCTCCACCCAGAGCGGGAGAAGTCAATGGATGATTACCCAAACGCAAAAAAAAAAAGTACTCAGACTAAGGGACTACTCACACTTATTCAGCTTATGCCCATAGAAAACAACGATTTTGTATGGAGACGCGTACGCATCCGTTCAGCTTTCCACGTCTATTCAGCTTTCGTGGCAAACAAGTATAAAATGAGGACAAATTGGTTATTATCATGCGAGTGCTATAGATAGAGTTCAGCGCTGTACTGCTGCGTTCAGCGTCGAACGCAGTGGAACAGCGCTGTACACGGATGGTTCTCGACTCCTTGTCGACAAGGTGCAAGCGTTAAAGCGGAGACACGCTATGACGGCTTTTCTCATTCTTACGACGCTGTACGCGGCTGTTAGAATGAGAGGCCTTAGTGCGAGTTTATTTTAACTATCTTCACTTTCCTCATCGACCGCGTTCGGCGCTCCGATTGGCTCTTCATTGGCCTTCACTGGTGAAGGGCCAATCGGAGCGCCGAACGCGGTCGATGCGTAAAGTGAAGATAGTTAAAGAAACTCGCACTAAGGCCTCAGATCTATATATGTGTGACCAAAATCGTTCAGCGAAACGCGAAAGGAGCTGAATAAGTGTGTTGTTCATTATTTAGAGTATACATCATTGTTTTTTGTTTATGCTAAACCCGAAAAGGGGTCATTGTACTCATCATTTTGAACAACTTTTTCTATGGGACCAACATTGAAATCGCGAAAAAAAAATCAGCCATACATTTGTGTTCACTTAAATCGACAGAATGTAGGGAACTGCTGTTTTTTTTTCGCGATTTCAAGGTTGGTCCCATAGAAAAAGTTGTTCAAAATGATGAGTATAATGACCCCTTTTCGGGTTTAGCATAAACAAAAAATTATGTTGTATAATTACAGCAGGTAGCGCGCAGCGTCGCGTCGCTTCACGTCGCTGTCAGAACTGACCTTTAACCTCTATACTTAAATTACTTAACTGGATTTTGTTGTTGTTTTTCAGCGGTTGAGATAGCAACTGGTGAAAAACTTCTGCCAGTGAAGGAAGAAAAATATCACTACTATTTGAGACAGGCTCGAACCGATGCGCTACCACGTAGCGAGCCTTACGAACCGCCAGGAACATGTAAGTTATGTGAAAGCTTTTCATCATCTGCCTGCCTTTTCCCAACTATGTTGGGGTCGGCTTCCAGTCTAACCGGATAGCCAAATATGGATTTACAGAATTATGAATATTAGAATCAGCAATACAACTCTCTAAGTTCATGAAAGTGCCAAATGTCATGATTTCATGACATAGTCATTCAATACACTTACATGACCTTAGAGAGTTGTATTGCTGATTTTAATGTTTATAATTCTGTAAATCCATATTTGTTACGAGCGCTAATAATATTTAGATCAACATACAACCTGATATTGACCTGCAAATTGCAAAAGACGAAGAAAATTTGAATTTCGCGGGCCACCCTAGCGCATCCCCCTTAACTATTCTTCAAGAGTCATAAAAAAACCTGTAAGAAATCGACACGTGTTTCACCTCTCAATGAGGCATTCTCAGATTTCTCAGTAACTCTAGTATTCGAGGTATTCTCCTACTCTTATTACCCTAATTTATTATAGTGGTCGGCGCAACATGTCCCTTTCTTCCATAGGTACTTCTCTATTAGCCGTCATCTCAGTAGTCACTCCCTTTCTAGCCATATCATCTTTCACACAGTCCATCCATTGTTTATTTGTTCTTCCACCACTCTTACAACCATCGACATTCATACTCCAAACTATTCTTCTCATTCTCTAACTGACTAAATAAACTAAATGACTAAATAAAAAACCAAGACAGAGCGCTGTCAACAGTGACTTGAAGCCGGTTTCTTAAACATGTGTGCTTATATTTTGGTGTGGTTTGATTGTTAATGGGGTAAAATTGTAAATGTGTGCGTGTGAGCGTGAGCACGGAGCGTTGGTGTAGTTTTGGCATGCTTCTCTGTACTGTTCGCAGCGCTCCGTCTTGGTTGTTTTATTTGATCCGAGTTCTCATTATTATATTTCTTTGTTGTACTGGACCACTACCTGGGAACCTTCTGGTTACGGTGAAAGTTCCAACATTTTCGATGTTTTTTACGAAAATTTGTTTTACATTTTATACTTAATCCATCGATCTCGATTTCTTTGGTCTTCGGCTTGACTAAGAGTGTTTAACAACTTGCAACTCTTCACAGGTCCTAAGGAGTTGCCTTCAGAACTGCGGCGTCGAGCGGACGAGGAAGTGGCGCGCTTGGCGGCTTTGGGGCCCTGCTACTGCAAGGATGAAACCCCCGTGGCATCCACCGAGACTTCAAAAAAGATAAAGAGGACAGCATTCGGTAAGTCTTCTGTTATTGTACCGCTACAGGCAGCGTTGAGCCTGCCAGGGTTGCGGGAAAGTCCGAAAGGGATACCGGGGCCCTTGGCAACAGACAACTAGAGGAACACGGGTGAGTTTTAGTCAGTAAAAGTCTGAGACGCCCTCCCGCTCCGCCCAGAGCGGGAGAAGTCATTTGATGATTTCCCAACCTCAAAAAAAAATTCAGGGCATCTTCTCATATAGAGAAGTCTTGAGCTTCGCTCACCACACTGGCTCAAGATGGGTTGACGATTTCTGACTTATAATAAGCATAGTATTAAAATGTTTTGTCACTGCTGGGACACAGGCCTCCACTCTGTGAGAGGTAGTGGGCCGTAATCCACCACGCGGGCCCAGTGCGGGTTGGTAGACGTCACATGTCTTCGATTTTTTCGTTCGAGGACATGCCGGTTTCCTCACAATGTTTTCCTTCACCGTTTTGAGAGCAGTGGTGGCTCTCTTGGACCTGCAGTCCTGGCGAAGCGCCGTAAAGCGCGGTTATCCGTGCATAACAAATATCAACATTGCATCTCTTATAATAAAGTCGAAAATAAAATAACCTCGATCCGAGTGGATGCTCTCAATGGAAGTTTATTTATTTTCAACTTTTTTCCAACTATCGCAAGGTTAATATTTGCTTGTCACTGAGTACTGCGCCTAGGTAGATATGCGATAGCCGTTATGGTACAAGCAGGCATATCTCATGTGCCAATAATGACATCGGCACCCATATCCTCTTTACGGAACTCGAAAACGCTGCGATTTCAGCTCGGCTACGCGCAATCTTTGCATCGACTGTGTAAACTGTACGCATATGCTACGCGCCGTCTACGGATTCACTAATCGTTTGCTACATGTCTCCTACGCGCAGACTAAGGCTGAGCTACGCGTAGTCTACGCCTACGCTACGTACCCTTTACGCGAACGCTACGAAACTTCTACTAATTTCTCTATTCTGCAGCGGAACCGGATGAGGAGAAGAAGACGCTTCTGCCTTCAGAACTGAGGGCGCTTGAGGAGTTGAAGAAATGCAAGTGTGACTCCCCACCTGCGGATATATTTGAAGGTAGGGTGTAGCAATAGGACGCTCGACATACTCAATATCCCAGGCCCAGCAAGCGTAGCATGACCACCATAGAAACGGGTTTTGTCGACGGAAGAATAGACAAAATGACAGGTGACAGAAAAGGTCATATCTGTATTCATCTTTACAGATATGACACGTGTTTTTTTTACACATATTTTTTTTATACTCATACTCCAAGACCTAGAAGAAAAAGCAAAGTTGAAGCCTGTCCATAGGCTTGGAATACTGCTTGTTTTTTCTTATCTAGACACCACGTTATCCCTTAGGTGGCCAACTGCACGCGTAACATAAGCATGACATGACAACCATAGTCGACGGAAGAATAGACAAAATGACAGTTTGTGATTGTTTATCTGTCATTTTGTCTATTCTTCCGTAGACAAAACCCGTTTCTATTGTGGTCACCGAGCGTTTGCACTGGTGAAACATTTATGACAAAACATGTTGAAATCTCGAGTTCCTGTCAAAAATTGTATGGAACATTGACAGAAAATATAGATTTGGGGCAAATAGCCTAAAGATGGCCCTGAATCTATATCCATATAGTATTAGTATCAACGAATTCAAATATTGGTTGAGCAGTTTGGTTCACTGTCTGTGCTGACGCAAAGGTAAACTTAGTAATCTTATTCGTTTCCAGTATTGGCAGAGGAATTGACGGATTACACGGACACAACGGACTTCACTTCCACACCAGCTACAGGCGAGGATGAGGATGAGGGGGATGGCTGAGCTAACAGCTAGCCGTTTCATCATCTGTGTGTTGGGAGAAGCCTGTGCCTTGGATTTTTTGGCGCCTGAATGACATTGACAGGGGAGCCCCCTGTCAATGTCATTCAGGTGCCAAAAGATTCTGTTGGTAAACATTTGTGAAATTGTCACTGTCATTGTGTATTATTGTATATTAACGGCTCACTGCCAGCAGTAGGTCGCTCATTGGTCAACGCTGCCGCCCGCCGCGCCGCGCATTCCTAAGGCGCGGAGCAGCAGTCTCTGTCAAACTATATTAATAATAGTTATGTTTCGTAAATAACAATATTTAAAATCATCAAAAAGCATTGCTTAAAAACAAATTACGCAAACTTGTTTCAGCAACATGTTTTTGTGTTGCGCAAACATGTTTCTGGCAACTTGGAATATTGATGTGTTGCTGGCAACATGCTAAAGTTCCAAATGTGTTATTGTATATACATGTTATAAATTAAAGTAGCTTTTCGTGTTTGTCTGTATGTCCGCGTTGTTCTTGTAAACCACGCAACAGATTTTGATGAGGTTTTCACCATCGTTTAGATAATTTATTCTGGAAGGTGTAGGTATAAACTTAGATGTCATAGAAAAAAAAATTATATAAAGAAATCTCGGTATTTTTGCTTGCTAAACAAAAATACATATCATTGTTGCCGGCAATATTCTGATGCGCAAAAGTTGTGCAACATTGTTTATAACGAATATGAGACTTAAAAAAAACAAATGTGTGTGTTTTTGATAAAACTTAAAACCCACATATAAAGGGACCGCGGAAGTACTTTTTATTTTTTTAATTATAAAATTGTACTCCATATGCGTACGCCTCAAAAAATATTCTTATGCTCTGCAGTGCTCTCTCTGAAAATTGTCTTACGTTCTTAACCTCGTTCTTTTCGTTCGCTTCTTAACCTTCTATACCAGGTATTAAAATTGGAGGGGCCGCTGCCCCCTGTTAGATTTTAGGGGGGCATTTGGCCCCCTCTGCCCCACACTTCCGCGGTCCCTGGTTCCATTTGCGCTACATCTTCAACATTATAATTTTTATGCCTTTTTAGAACATAATTATTAGTCCTTTATGTCAACTTAATTTGCACAAGCATTTAGTTGATGTTATTTCCACGTAGGTATGCGATTATCGCATAGGTATGTGGAAAGAAATAACATCAACTGGAAACAAGCCGATCCATTCTGTAAAAATGTGAAAACGGTGAAAACTTAGTGAAGTGAGCTTGAAGTGAGCTGTCAATAGTGTCAATGTGAAATCAATGTGGAGTGACAGCTCACGTCACCTGTTTTCACGGTAATATTTTTCGGATTATACTGGCAGGATTTGAAAGGCTTTAGGCGAAGACACGCTAAGCAACTAGTCATTAGAAAATATATAATTAAAATTGGTATTCATACAATCATGTTTATTTGTAAAACGTTCACTTTGATTTGTATACTTTATTAAAATAATTAATGTGTATTTTAAATTAGGTATTTGTTTTATTTCAAGACTGATTGACGTGCATAATGTTGTTTATTGTTATATAAAATCAATAAGATTTCGTGATGCAGAGTATTACGGAGGAATGAGGAAATGTCGTGAGTGAATCGTGTTTTGAGATGAATATGAATGGCTGTAAGAGTTGGAAAGTGTGGCATCGTCGCCACACGCGAGCTTGATACTGACGTTACCTACGTAAAATCCTGCATCGCGCAAGCAGCTTTTAATATATACAACGTCCCGACAACAGTCGTCTGAGGATCCTCCCTTTTCTATGTAGGATGAAAGAACTTTAGGTACACCCTGTTCCTCATGTCTGTATACCTAGTACCAAAGGATGAAATGTGTGAATGATGCTAGAAAAGGGGTGACTACCGAGATGTCAGAGAATTATAGGTTATTTTAAATATAACCTATAATTCTATATGAAAAATGCGCGCGCAGTCTTTGAAAAAAAAAATTAAGAAACTTTAGCATTAATTAATTAAAAACGTAGGTATTAGGAATTTTACTCTTTGCCCTCGGATTTTAACTGAAACTGTGTTACGCAATTAGGGTGCATTTTTGTGCTACTACGGCGCACAGTTTGTCCGGCCCAGCCAAGTTAAGCAACTGCGTCGAATCGGGAACCTCACTCATTTCTGTGAAGTCGGCACAAAAAATGATACGAGTTTACGTACTATCACCAGAAGATGGGGCTGAGAGTTTAAAATAATTAATAAAACAAGATATTTTATTTTTATATTTTATTAATTTATCAATACATAAATGTGTGCTCATAGCAGTTTATAAAATTATTTATTTTTTCACTGTAAATCCATATAAGTACATAATATTATATTATAATCTCTTTGGTACTTATCACTTTTTTATTTAAAAAAAACATTTATTTTTGTTTCGTCGGTTGATTCATAAACAGAAAACATAAATTAATAAACAAAAATTTTGTAAATAATCTTGTCTTGAAAGTCATAAATAAAGATTATTATTACAAATACGGATTCATAGTTTGATTAAACATTATTACAATTTATACTTAGTATTTTGTATGTTTTACACAATAGATAAGTATTATAGAAGAGTGTAATGATAGAAACAGATAAATTATCACAGCCAAGCGAAAGAAACATAGTTGCCAGAACATATTCAGTTGCGAGAACATATTCAGTTGCGAGAACATAATCAGTTGCGAGAACATAGTCAGTTGCGAGAACATAGTCAGTTGCGAGAACATAGTCAGTTACGAGAACATAGTCAGTTGCGAGAACATAGTCATTTGCGAGAACATAGTCAGTTGCGGGAACAGAAGCGAGAGGCCCTACGGGCTAAATGGTTTTAAAGTTATAAAACTTGGACACGCACGATATACCTCCGCAAAATGCATGCAGTAGCTATAACACCAAAACTATAGCCACGCACCAATACCTACCGTCCTCTTGAACTATAAAAAACCTTTCACAAAGAGCTGTCATCTGCCTAGCTATTTCCCAACTAGGTTGGGATCGGCATTGAATCTAGACGCACGAATCTGAATACCCGTATTTTACATGGAGTGACTGCCTATTTGGCCTCCACAACCCAGTTACTGGGTAATACGATACCCCTTGGTGAGACTGTTCCAAATCCGCCAAATATTGGCGGAAGACAACACATAAGACAGTTATCATTAAGTTGGTAAGCTAGTATACTTATGCATATCCCACAGTTGACTAAAAAAGCCTTAGAAGTAAGTAAAATATCTACAAAATTGTCTATGTCAAATAAAAATGCAGTTTTTTATCACTGATTTTATTTCTCCATGATCGCTAGTAAGTAAAGTAGGAGCAAGCATTCAAAACAATAACTTTGATTTTTGCAAAAGACATGCGGATATGTATGCGGACCTACCTAGCGATGATGGATAAAAATAATAATAATTTTATTTACATAGGTAATTAAGGGCGAATTTCACCAAACTTTTATACCGAGTATAAGTCTTATCCTGCGAATAAATCATGAATTTTTGTCAGTTTTTCCATAAAAAAACTGTCAGACGACAATTTTATTCCACGGATAAAAGATAAATCTGACTTTGATAAAATCAGGCCATAGTAATATAAATATTTCTACAAAAAAATAGAGATGAAGAAGTGCTCTAAGATAGTAATTTAGTCCCAAGTTTGTGAAAAGAGTTGCGGGCAACAGTTGCCCGATTTATTTGAAAGAGTGCTCTAATGTTTTGTGATAAAGTGTGTTGTTGTATGTAGTGATTATATGGCAATGTTCTCCCAAGTATTAAACAGTGTTTGTATAGTGGGTGCAGCAGATTTGGAAGTCACTTGCAACAAGGCAATGCCTTATGGGCAATTCTTATGGGTATTATTTACATGGAAACTTATACAATCAAGTAAAAATATGTTCACATTTAGCGAATTTCAAATGCCTTTTTTTTCAGCTGAACTATCCGTGAAATTGTGAGTAAATAAACAGTCGCCACCATCGTAATTGAACTTTTTGAATTATGTTAATGTAACAGTTGCTAAGTACCTAGTGTTCTTTGCGTGCACAGGTTGGAAATGCATCATTTTATGTTCAAAAGAGTACGGACCCGGGCGTTAATATGACAGCTTTAGAAAGAGACTGACACACAGGTAGGTAATGTTGTAGGACCAATACGAACGCTACACCGCTACGGCAATACCTAATAGGTCCGTTTTTTAAATTTAACAGTGGTGCCAACATTACAGCAAAGGAGTTTACGGATGAAACGTAAAATGATGACTGACAGAACAGTCGCGTCACGGGACAAATAGTAAACTATCAAACATGAAATGGATTTGACAGCCAAGGTTTCTGACATCTTCCTTGACAAGCAGCGTCATGTTCTATCTGAGATGACGTCACAGAAACTTCAAAATGGCGGACGTTATTACAAAAATCAGAAAAAAAATCTCCTTAAAACTAAGTAAATTAGGTACATGACTACATAGCGTTATAAATATATAGGTATATTTCTTAAGATATTTGTTAGCTTATTAATAGAAGATATGCGTGATAAATAAGAAGTATGGCGAGGAAACTAGACTGGAGTTGATCAGATCTGTTGCAAGCGTCAGCATCGTTGCAGCTTTGCAGGCAACCGTGCACGTATCTGAAAGGAAAATCAATCTTATTATAATGACGCTAAGGTAGATAGGGTAGTAATCCGGCAAAGAACCAAAGTTGTCGAAATAGCTCACAGATTAAGCAAGCTGAAGTGGCAATTAGCCGGCCATATTAGCCGTAGAACCGATGACCGTTGGGGTAGACGTGTTCTTGAGTGGAGACCGCGAATCGGAAAACGTAAGGTAGGACGCCCTCAGGCTAGATGGAGCGACGATCTTCGCAGGGTGGCTGGTAACGACTGGATGAAAGCGGGTGAGAATCGAGCTGAATGGCGTGCAATTGGAGAGGCCTATGTCCAACAGTGGACTGCTGTAGGCTGATGATGCTAAGTTAGAAATAATTTTATTCGATCTCTTTTTATGTTATTGTGGAGGCGTTCCCTCCACATTCGCCTGTAACGTAACAACCCTAGATCCCACTGTAACGGCTTGGGCTTTGCAAGTAGACTGCGCAGGCCATCAAATGTTAATAATAATAGTCCTCCAGACCGTATTTCGGCCACGGCGGCCAATCTCAACGGAAACTAGTCTTCGACGCGGGAGATATTATAGTGCACAAGTGTGTGCGCAGACGCAGGTGCACTCTCTTCCCTCACTCTCATAGTCCGATGGGACGGCAATTGGACACGACCGGAGAGAGATCAGGCGCAGGACCAACGGCTTACCTGTCATCATAGTAGAATCGGCCACAGTGTGACATCCTTATGATCTCCGTGTCAGTCGTCGCCGTACCAGAGTCCAACCCACAGCCGCGAACTGTGATAGTCTCTCCAGTGTCATCTGAAACAATTCCAGGGAGTTTTACGACATGTTCGTGGTACACACGGCTACATAATAACAAGCTTTACAGCTTGGCAAAAAAGAGCTTGGAAAAAATGAGGGCGCCACTACCGCATATCATATAGGTCACTTCAAATGGGAAATTGAGTGAAAGAATTTAAACAAATAGTTAAAAACGCTGCTTGTACTGACTCAAAACCTACTAGCACTTGTCGGCAAAGTAGTGCCAACATCATAGGTCTGCATTACTTAAAGTAAAATATTTAGTTTCACTTGTCACCGCATCATACTCTTTTTTGCCAAACTGTACATGTCCAGTATAAGCTGACCGCTCATTGTACGGAAATTCTTTAACATGCAAGATCAGCGTATACTGGAAATGTATAGCTTGATATGTAGCCGTGTGTATCACGAAAGTTTAAAGGCTCGCTTCTGCTTCTATTTATTAAAACATTATGCAAACTTTATGCGTTTATAAAAAACTAGCTTGCGCCCGCGGCTTCGCCCGCGTGGTATGTCGATAAAAAGTAGCCTATGTCCTTTCTCAGGCTCTAGACTATCTGTGTAACATCAGTAGTTTTGGCGTGAAAGCCAGACAGACAGACAGAGTTACTTTCGCATTTATAATATTAGTAAGGATTAGTAAGGATTTTGTACAAAGGCGGATATATCCATTTCCGCCACAGCTTTCTGGTACTTAGAGTCTCTGAGCTAAGCTAAGCGGACCAACAAACAGACGGATAGGGATTTTGGCCGATTTTTGCAGTCATGACAAGTCAAATCAATCTGCCTCGCCTATTCCCAACTATATTGGGGTCGGCTTCCAGTATAACCAGTATTTTACATGGAGCGACTGCCTATCTGACCTCCACAACCCAGTAACTGGGTTATACGATATAACGATACCCCTTGGTAAGACTGGTTGTCAGACTTTCGAGCTTCTGACGACCCGTAACGACTGTCAAAGATCAACGAATGACAGCCGGGACCAACGGCTTAACGTGCTTTCCGAGGCACGGAGGAGTCTCGATATGTAAAGATGGTCACCCATCCACAGACCAACCCCTGCAAGCGTAGCTTAACCTGAGGGATCGACCCGTGCGCTTGTTATTACTTAGCCACGAGCTCCTCCATGACAAGTATTGATCGTTAAAAAAAAATCTTACCAAAAACTCCAGCGATTTTGATACAAGAGGTAGCAGGGAAGAGCCCATCACGTCCCTTCCTGCCGCCCATGCAGGGTGACTCCAGCATCTGCAGGCTATGGTTGTTGTGGAACGGGTCGTCACACGCAGGGAACCGGCCATTCATCGACACGCACTTGAAGCAATCGATGCTGTGGACT
Source organism: Lithophane socia (assembly GCA_947522985.1). NCBI lineage: Eukaryota > Metazoa > Arthropoda > Insecta > Lepidoptera > Noctuidae > Lithophane > Lithophane socia. The sequence goes on from OX383280.1 coordinate 6,745,631, forward strand.
GAAAAACAAAATGGTAGGTAGTTATAGCCGGTAAGTTAATTTGGCGCGTGGCCAAATTCGGAACTATCGCCGCCATCTTGTTTTTTTAATATATGCCAAGTGACATTATTTTGACACGGGGCCAAATTCGGAACTACCGCCGCCATCTTGTTTTTTGAATATATTCCAAGTGACATTTACCAACAGCGCTCCTTGGCGCACTATACAATGCTGCATGGATCTTCAACGTTTACTAGCATTGTAAGCTGTTATATTTCGACGCTTTTTTGCCTTGGGTAAAAAAGATAAAAAAAAAAAAAAAAGATAAAAAGATAAAATTTTATTTAAACATTGTTACAATTATTACCTTAGATTATTAATAACATAGTAATTCTATCTGTAACTGTTGGTAACATTCATTTTGTTAAAGCGATGGTCCCCAAACTAGGCAGTGCCTGTATCTTGGGGACCTGAGTTGTGATACATAATTTAATTATTGCGTAATACGGGAACACGTAATGAATTGCAAACAAATATAAAATAATCTTAATTAAAGTTTGAGATGAGATCAAAGATATAATATTAAACTTAGGTTGTTTTAAACAAAATACAGACTTTAAATTGTGTTATACAAGATAGGAACTTATCAACTAGTATTTATTGGTCAAGACTTAAAACTAAAGAATATCAAAATAAGGTATGGGTGTATGTGCGTGTGGAGTGTAGTGAGTAAATAAGTGGGTGTGAGTGAGTGTGAGAGTGTGTCGTGTTAGTGTGATTCCGAGTGTGAGTTGTTATGAGAAAGCTTTCGGATTCATCATATGAAAGGCCTAAGAGCCATTTTTTTACCACTTTTTTACATGCAGACAGGGTGAGATCTTTTGGGTCAATAGGTAAGTTACCAGTAACTTTGTTGTATACGAAAGTGTGTAGGTACGCAGGACATCGTCTGGCTAGGAGAGAGGTGGTTCTTTGTAGCGGAATGTGGAAGACGCGTTTGGAAGTTAAAGAGTGGTAGTCTGGTCTGCTTTTAATGTGTTTGTGTGTGTGTAGGCAAGCATTAAGGATATACAGTTGGCGGACACGGAGAACTTGAAACTCTTTGTATAGAGAGTCAGTGGGGTAGAAAAATGGCTTTTTTAAAAGTACTTTTATAACTGCTCTCTGGGCTCTTTCGAGCTCAATCATTGACGTTTTTCCAGCCCCGCCCCAAATTGATATGCCATATTGTATGATGGACTGGCATATTGAGAAATAAACCGTTCGCAGGATGTCTTTTGGAGTACGGTCTCTTAGCTTTTTAGCTATATGTATTAGTTTCCTTAATCGGCCAGAAAGATTTTGAATGTGCGCTTTAAACGATAGGTTTTCATCGATGAGTAGCCCTAAGTAACGAATTGAAGATGTCCGGTTAATACACTCACATGAACAGACTTCACGTGAGGTTTTGAGATGGTTCTGACAAGTGTGAAACTTTAATGTTACGTTATGAGGAGGACTTGAAGAATGAGTTTTGCAAAATGTGATAAGTTTGGTTTTCTTTAAATTGAGAGTAAGTAGGTTGTGGTTGAGTGTTTGCGCTACTGCTGCTAAACCTTCTTCTGCGAGACGGTAGACTTGTTCCCAGGTGCGGGCATGAAACGTGATGACCGTATCGTCTGCGTAGGAAATCAGTTCCGCATTTGAGAGAGTGAGGTTCAATATGTCGTTCATATATATAATAAATAGTGTTGGACCTAGTAAGCTGCCCTGCGGAACTCCAAAATTGATAGGGAGTTGACCACTTGAGTGTTCGCCTGATTTCACGTATTGTCGACGGTTGGTGAGATAGCTATGAAACCACTCGAGCGGTTTTCCCTTTATCCCTACAGCATCAAGTTTTTTAAGAAGAAGGTCTGTTGAGATTGTGTCGAAGGCTTTAGCTAAGTCTAAGAAGACCGCCAAGCATCGGTCATCCTTTTCTATACTTGCTGATATCGAATTAGTAAGTAGTGATGCTGCATCTTCAGTTGATTTGCCTTTTCTAAAACCAAATTGTCTGTCGGAAATGAGATTATGTTTGTCCAGAAAATTTACTAGTCGGGTGTTTACTACTTTTTCCAGGATTTTTGATAAGATACTGAGAAGTGCTATTGGTCTGTAATTTTCAGGTTTATCTTTAGGACCACTTTTATGTATCGGGCTTACTGCTGCAACCTTCCACTGTTCAGGAAATATACCTGTTTCCAGGCTGAGGTTTATCAGATGGGTTAAAGGTGTTATAATTAAGTTTTGTGTTTTTTTTATGAGTCTTACACTTATTTTGTCAGGACCTGGGGAGCTGTCATTTTTTAGTTGATTTATAAAGTTTGAGATTTCTATTTCGTCAGTAGGGTGTAGAAAGAAGGAGTAGCGTGAAGTTTTTGGTGGGGAATACTTGCTAGAGAGGGATGTTTGTGTTTCTGACAGTTTTGTCAGTATAGTAGCAGCCAGGTTTTTGCCTACAGATGTGAAGTAGGAGTTGCACTTGTTGAGAGACTCGACAGGATCAGGAGAGCTTGTGACTAAATTGGATGTATTGTGCGCTTGGCCGCTGGGGTCGTACATTGATTTTAGAACTTTCCACAGTTTCTGGGAGTTTTTGTGATTTACCTGGATTTGTTGACTGTCGTACTCAATTCTAAGTTTCCGTAATAAATTGTTGCAGAAGTTTTTATAACGGTGAAAGATTAGTTTTTTTGTCTCGTTTTCGGGGTCAGATCTTAATGATAGATGAAGCCTGTCGCGGTGGATTATGCAACTCATAAGACCAGGTGTGATCCATGGCTGAATGTTACGTTTGCTACGGGGAATTTTAATTTTGTGTGTGTGTGATTCAATCAAGTTGGCAAGAGTTCCAGTAAAAGATGCAGCAGCAGAGGCTAAACAATTTTCGTTAAGGGTGTCAGTCCAATCTACTTTGGCTAAGTCAGTGACTAAATCGTCCTCGTTTAATTTAAGTACCCAACGATTTTTATTGAGTCTAGTGTAACTATGCTTGAGAGGGATGTAAGCCATTACTATGTCATGATCTGTGATAGAGCTTTTGCATACTATTCCTTTGGGTTTGGTATTACATTTGACAAATATATGATCAAGACAAGATTTTTGTCTAGTAGGTTTGGTTATAACGGGTAGTAGACCATAAGAAGCCATAAGGCACATATAATCGTGGTGTTTATTACTTGTGGTGCAACATATGTCTATGTTTATGTCTCCGGTGATAATTAGAGTTGGGTACGTATTAATAGTTTTAAGGAAAGTATCTAATGCAGCGATAAAGTTTGAATAGGGATAAAGTTTGTAAGGGTTATGGAGCTATGCGTAGTACTCGCAACCGGCGTGCGTATGAAAGTAAACGAAGCAAAAAGAGTACCTATGGGACCGTAGCTGGTGCCGTTCTGTAGTTTCTGCATACCCCCATGGAAAAGGTAGCGTGAGTTTATGTATTTTTACCCGATACGGCGAAGAAAAAAGGAGGGTTATGATTTTGACCGGTATGTATGTATGTATGTATGTTCATCTGTTCCCTCCTATCTTCCAAACCACTTATCACAATTTGACAAATGAGGTATCGTTAGAAGCGTCGTGATTGTCCGCTGGTTATAGGCTATGTGAAGTCACATTAAATTATCATACATATCAAATGAAAGGGCTTAATGAGCACATTTCAAAAATATATATATTATAACCACAAAAGAATTTAAAAAAAAAATCAAGTAATAAAAACTAAAACCCAACTACGACTTAAAAGGTATAAACAAGACACCACAGACAGACAAATTAAAAATCAGAGTCACACGTGTTAGGGCATAAATCGAACAGATTACGTGTGACTCTGGATTTTTAATTTGTCTGTCTGTGGTGTCTTGTTTATACCTTTTAAGTCGTAGTTGGGTTTTAGTTTTTATTACTTGATTTTTTTGTATCTTATAAAGCTATTCTCATTTTAGTTCGTGCCGATTTATCAGAAGAAAAAGAACCCACCGTATCTAATAACAAAAATAAAACAAAAAAAGCAAAGACTTCGATTTTCCAATTTCGTTGTAAGAATAATATTCTGGAAGTTTTAAGATTAGGTATTCTATATGGAACATCTACAGTCCTAAAACGAAAATAGGCGTGCGAATATTTACCATCTATAAAGAAGCAATAAAAAAAGTTATGGTGATAGATATTGGTCCATAAACCAAGGAGGAGATAATAAATGGATAAGTAGTTATCAAAAAGTAATAAAAATAATATACCCACCGAACCTACCTACAACAATATTTTTTTTGCGCTAATTTTATTTTAATGGCAAGCTAAAGCTACAGTGTAGCCCGCGAAATTCTTTTCTTAGTTTTTTGCAATTTTCAGGTCAGTATCAGGTTGTATTTTGAATTAAATATGATTTGCGACCGTAACAAATATGGACGTATAGAATTATAAACATTAGAATCAGCAATAATTTTTATTTTTTCACTTTTTTGCTGTGGTGCCTACCCCTCATAATTTCTAATACCACTAAGTACACACGGCTACACATCAAGCTATACATATCCAGCTTAAGCTGACCTCGTATTGTAAGGAAATTCTATACAATGCGAGATCAGCAAAAACTGGAAATGTATAGCTTGATGTGTAGCCGTGTGTACCTACTATGCAAGTAACAGTGACGGAGTAACTTAAAACATCGTCCATAATAGACTAAGTGCGAAAAATACGAATTATTGAAGCTAACTCAAAAACTACGCAAGCAAAGTAAAATTTAAGGGACCTCCTCTGTCTATTTTGAATTTTGACATACTTTGCACCTGTCAAATTTAGTCTACAAGATAAAAAAACAGACTTTAATAAAGATTCTCACCTGTAGTCGCCCAACATAGCATAATAAAAGCAGCTATAAAAATATTATTTCGGGCGCGTTCTGGAAGCTTATCCATTGTAACAACGACTCTGGAACAAAAATACTTTGCTTTAGCTGTGTGCAAGATTTATGTATTACCTATTCATATGTAGCTACCATATGTACAGGTATCGCTGTAAATAATGTGTACAAAAACTAAGATTAATAAGACATGTCTGGAAAAACGTTAATACATCGCTCATTGGGTAAACAATCATCAATTTTGAGTTGTGAATTATTATTTTTGCTTAAAAATACGACGCATTACGCTAAGCCTAAGGAATCTCGCGCACTAGAGCTAGACGGCCACAACTGCGGCCAGTCGTGGCCGTCTATACGTTTTGCCGCTAGATGGCCGTAGTGACAATCGCTTCGAAAGCTTTTCGTATTTCTACAACGACTTTCAACAGGATTGACATAAGCTTTTCGATAGCTATGTCAGTCCTATAAATGTTTGCCTTTTCCATCATCGTTATCGCTGATAGAATGTCACTTCGTCTAGGGCCTCAGCCGTCTAGTGCGCAAGATACCTGACAATGATTCAGGGATTTCGGTCACTAGACGGCCACGACCGGGAGCTAGAAATGTTTGACTTTCTGCTTCGTCGCACTCTTACCGCTGCTTTTAAGTTTTAAATCGTCATAGCCAAAAATTGCTCTTTTTAAATCATATAATGTCAAGCTTCTCGCAAATGAACGACATGAATGATACCTACAAAGTTTTTGATGTGAATGATAGAGTCTGACCAACGAAAGCTGTCCAAGAAAAAAGGCGGCAATTTTAAAAATCAAGAGCTTGCTCTCACTGATTAAACGGAGTCGATACTATTTATTATTCAAGACATATTATGCGATACTTACATCAGTATTTCATAATTATATAATAATTAGACATGTACTAATGTTACTTAGAAGTGAAGTAAAATTTTCAACAGATAATAATTCGTGGTCAGCTTTCGTTGGCCAAACTCTACCTACAATGTTTTCGATGTGAATGATAGATACCTACAAAGTTTTTGATGTGAATGATACCTACAAACCTTTTGACGCGTGGCCTAAATTGGAATTTTCGTTTGAGAAACAGACCTAATTGCGTCACACACTTTCAATCACAATCTGAATGATATTCAAGGATATTGCATATCCATTGCTCCATATTTTTTTTTTTAATATGGTGTTTCTATCTCTACCTCCCCAGAAATAGTACGGTGCGATGACGCGAAACATTATACCTTTCTGAATGATTTGAATAATGCATAATGGTATGAATTAATTTAAATATGAAGGTGCAACGATGTTACGGACTTCTTCTTTTGGTAGATTATTATTTGGAAAAATGATGCTCTATCGGTACCTATAAGGAAAACAATAGGATAAGCTTATGTGTAGAACAATTTTATAAGTGCTGATGATTTTGAATACCGGTTGACGGCTTTGAACACCGTGCGTCAATCGATTGTAGTTTTCGGAGTCTATTGTTTTTATTTAATAAATAATCAAGCGTTATATAATCTCTCTGTTAGATTTGTTATCAAATGTCATGATTTCATGTAAAAATCATTCCATCATTCCATGGAATAATTCTAACTTACGGCGCTCGTACACACGGCTACATATCAAGCTATACATTTCCAGTTTATGTTGATCTCGCATTATATAGGATTTCCGTACAATGCGAGGTCAGCTTAAACTGGAAATGTATGGCTTGATGTGTAGCCTTGTGTACATGAGCCGCTAAATTGCGCAATTCTTGGCAATTTCTGTATAGATACAATCTTGGACTTGCTGTAGAGATGTAGGTACCTATTAATGATTCTAATTCTGTACATACACATTTCACTAATCTGGAAATTGAATTTTCCTTCCTCCTTTGCGAATTCACAGTGCTCTATTGACGTGACCAGCAATATTTTGTCACCGGAATACAAACAAACAGATAGACGAACCCGAAAATACTCGGAAAAAGTAATTAATCTAAAAAGCCTCTCCCCTAATCAACTGCCTTCGTAATAAAAAAACAAAAGAATGTTGATACGTAGGCAGAACGTGCCTACCAAGTTTGTACACACGGCTACACATCAAGCTATACATTTCCAGTTTATGCTGATCTCGCATTGTATAGAATTTGCGTACAATACGAGGTCAGCTTATAATGGATGTAGCTTGATGTGTAGCCGTGTGTACAGAATGCTTGGGATCTTACGGATAGAATTCCACACAAACGTCTCCATACTCCAAGAACTCGGCATCAAACAGCGTCTAACAGCACTAAAAATACTGAAGTTCCTTGGTCATGTCTCCAGGTGCAATAATGACTCTGATGTCTGTCTGTCGCGCTTTCACGCCAAAACTACTGAACCGATTTAAATGAAATTTGGTACACAGATTGTCTAGAGCCTGAGAAAGGACATAGGCTACGTTTTATCGACATACCACGCGGGCGAAGCCGCGGGCAGAAGCTAGTATTAATTAATCCGTGAACGCAGTGCGGTCGAGATGCGAATAAAGTACCTACTGTGAGGACGACGCTGCCGTTGCTCAAAAAACCGCAAGGTTGAAGTGAGACTGGGCTGGCCACGACTGCCGCATGCCTAATGAGCTGTGGGACAAAATAGCTACTACGAGTATGTGGTCCCCTGAGACAGCGAGAAGGTGTCCCGGCAGACCCAGTAGAAGATGGCGGGACGAGCTGGACGAAACAACGACCAGCGGGCTTAAAACAGCCACTTGGGCAGAACCATAATAGGAAAATATTATGAATCATCGTAAAATGTCACAAACTGACAATTCATAATATGATCTGCGTACGATTTATAATACGAAATAATTAATCTGTTTGACAGTTTTCTATGGAGATTCGTAAAATGGTCCACACAATATGAATTGCTTTTGTGTCAAATTAGAGGAATTGCTAAATTCAGGAAATGAATTGCTTTTAGAGGTATTGCTAATGTGGTTTTTTAGGCCTTCAGCAGGCGTAGCATGGCGCTTTCTATCTCTACGAAGAATAGACATAGCTTTTTCTATACAAAGTGACAGTTCGTTTCTTCATTTTTGACATCCACCGTAGAAATCTTTCTACAATCTGTCATTTTGTCTATCATTTCTAACGATCTTTGTCTAGGTCTTTTTCTAAGTAGACTATTTCGGAAGAAAGTTTTCTATCGTTACTGTCAAAATCAAACTGACAACCGATAAATCCTATGATAAAACAAAGAATTCTGAGTCGAATTATGTAAAAGAGTGAATTTCGTAAAAAGTGCAGTTGACTCTTTCTATTTTGCTGCCGTCTCGTTCTGTCTACTGTCTATAGGAAACGTCATTTTTGTCTACTCTTCCGTCGACAAAACGCGTGCTCATGCTACGCCTGCAGTGGTCCACATTACCACCGGATCGCAAGCGCTGGACGTCATGGGGAGAGGCCATGGCCCAACAGTGGAATGATACAATCCAACAGAAACAGTAACTGTGAGGAGGACTGAGAAATAGCGACCTATTACCGACCGGACCTAATTAAAAACAAATGTACCATGACGTAGAATTTCGTGGAAAAAAACATCGACGAAATAGATACCACAAGCAAGCTGTTAATAGACACATCGGCATCGACAATAGAGTTTTAAATGGCGGGATTGACAGTTATGTAAACACATTAGTTGTTAGCTTATACAAGAATATTGATTTATGGTATATATTTATCCCGAGTTTCTGCGTAAATCGATAATTTGTAGAACAAGTACGTAATGATTGGTACACACGCAACGATCTTAGGCACCTGTCCTACCGCTAACAACAGAAAATTTGTTGTTGTCGAGCATCGAGCGGTTACTCGCTGGTATACGATATTATGTATACGTACCTATACCTACATGTTATAAATTAAAGTAGCTTTTCGTGTTTATCTGTATGTCCGCGTTATTCTTCCAAACCACGCTACAGATTTTGATGAGGTTTTCACCATCATTTAAAGAATCTATTCCGGAAGGTTTAAGTATGTGTAGGTATAATACGTTACTATTAAGCAAAATGGAGGAAATGCATAGAAAAAATAGGTGGACTTCAAGGTGAAAGGCTAAATGCTTCTGGATCATTATGCCAAGAAACAAATTTCGAGCATTTCTTGTTTAATCGACTCGAAAATAAATCAATTTCAGGCCGATTAAATTACATACAGTATGTTAACTAACAAAGGGCGTTCCCGTTAACCTGCAATAGTATAGCGTCTATACATGCCAAAAAAAATATTAGGTACCATTAAAAAAAAAATTTTTTTTTTTTTGTATACCTAGTAAAATTTAAATTGTTGCGGACTGTACACGCCCACTTGTCACACTTGTTTTTCTACGTTGAAATACAAGTGTGCGTGTACAGAGTGTTTCTTTTACGTTTAAATTTAATAGATTTGTGAAAATTTCACGACAAAAAAAAAAAAAAATTTTTAAGTGATAATATTTTTTTTAGCATGTATACCTACACGCTATACTATTGCAGGTAAACTGGAACGCCCTTTGTTAGTTAACATACTGTTTAACTAAGAAATCTTGATGTTTTGTCAAGTCGTAGGTAAAACCTTGCGAGCCAGGAGCGGGTTGCTAGCAACAAGACTATAAAACTACAATGCTATCCGTTTCTGACGTTTAGTTTTTAAAGCGCGAAGTCAGAGTCGTTATAACAAACGCTAGACGCTTTGTACACACGGCTACACATCAAGATACATTTCAAAGCATGTTTTTATGTATTTTGTGAACAAACTATTATCTTTACGTCTTTTATTAATATTTACAGTGCTGTAGGGAAGAGCTGTGTGCTGCTTTAATACTATACCCATTATAAATAGTTGTCGAACTGTTAATACTTCACACGATTTGTATAGGAGGTTAGTAGGGAAAAGGAAAGGGCGGAAAGTAGACACTTTGAGAATCGCCCTTTGAGCTGACCTCGAATTGTACGGAAATCCTATACAATGCGATATCAGCATAAACTGGAAATGTACCTATAGCTTGATGTGTAGCCGTGTGTACATCTATCGTGTTATGTTTTGGCGCTATACGTTTTATAGAGTCCACGTATCACTGGTCAGAAACCACCACTAATGCGTACCTATGTACCAAGCTTATCTCCACAAGTGTACCTACTGCTCGCTAAGCGACCGTCTCTGAAGTCGCTCGCTGGAGCCTCCTCATCGGCGGTGGGACAGGTTCCTTAGTCGCCGGCGACTTGCTGGCGATTTCAAAATGTTACGTCAAGTCCAACTGTCCTGGAAAGCAGTCACCTACATCTGCGAAGCAGTAATGCTCGCGAAGGAGGAGGCGGAACGCGTGAGGGAGAGGCAAAGTTTGCGCCCTCACGCCGCTAACCGCCGCCGTTGGAGACGCCCTGGGGGTCGGGAATCCCAGGCGGATTCCCGGCCACCATAGGCGCGGGCTTGCGGAGGGCGAGAAATGGGTAGCTCGCCGTCCGATTAGGCCCGGGTCGATGGCGCGTCGTGTTCCACGCGCGCCTCAATGAGATGTCAGCACAATCGGCGGGGTCGATCGCTAGGACCGATGCCTGCCAGGGTTGCGGGAAAGTCTGAAAGGGATACCGGGACATTGGCAATAGGCAACTGAAGGAACACGGGTGGGTTTAAATCAATAAAAGTCTGACACGCCCTTCCGCTCCGCCCAGAGCGGAAGAAGTCATAAGTCCAACTGTCCAACACAGATTTTGATGTCCAAAATCTATGTTGGTCGAGTGTGTGGTGGCGATTTTAAGTCGCTTCGTGATACCAAGCCTACCTCCTGCAAGTTTTTTTGCTAATCTGTTCGCTTGAATAAATAACTAGGTACCTACCTACTGGTGTTTCAACGCGACTTTGTTTACTTGTTTCAGCAAATTTTCTTCCATATCTGATAGTTCAACAAGATATCGAAAGAAACAATAGCACCATAGATATCCGCGTGGATACACTATCTATTGTTTTATAATTATCTAGGTACTTAGAAGTTCACATTGAAATGCAGTTAAAAATCGACTCGCCCTACATTATAATGCTCGAATATTCTAACTTCGACGCCAAATATACCTACAGACTGGGAACATTCTTGGATAATTTCCAAATATTTATTGATTGATTCAGAAATCACGTTGTTTAAATTGTTTATTAAGGCTCTTACATACTGGGGCGATTCGTCGCGCGACGCGAATTTTAACAAAACAATTTCTGAGAAAACTACACGGTGAACAATGCGGCGGCGTCGCGTCGCGCGGCGAATCGCCCCAGTATGTAAGAGCCTTTATCCAATCAATCACGCACAACATTGCTGCGTTCATGATGTGAGGGGCTCGTGACTCGTGGCTAAGTAAGTAGGTATCTGAGTCGTTGAGCTCCTTAAGTTCTGAGTTGAGCTCCACTATTACTGACAAATGCTTGCACTGACTGGACAGGTCTACTCAAATCTGTGTGGTTCTTTCCTCAAAAGACCATTTCAGACTCTTATCTACATGGTCCTCATATGGCCTGACCAAGATTATGTCTGGACTTTAAAGGAGACGGTGACCTCTGAGTTTGTTTCGGCCTTTCTTCTCAGAGTAGTCAGATAGGAAATGCCGACCTCATCTAGCTTATTTTTACAACTTTTTAATATGACGTGTAAAAGTGATTCCAATATCCTATTTACAGAATAAACAATTTCATTTCATTTCATCTAATAACAGTGGCAAGCAAGTGGAAAAACAGACAAAAAAAAAAAAAAATATCTAATGGGCTCACGTAGATTTTAAGTTAGAAATAAGTGTCCGATGTAGGAGCACTGTAACAAAATATGAAAAACTGTTAAACAAAAATGTTATGTAACCAAAAGCACGGACCTCCATGTCTGTGGATTTATTTGTAAGGCAGGAGTGTGGTTTTAGCCGGTAAGAGTCCGACACTGCCCAGACTGGTTCGTATGTGAAGCAGCCTGGACTTCCATGAGGATTTCCCACCTCCTGTCAAAAAAAAACACCCTGGCGAGGTTAAGCTACACTGGCCGCGGTTGATCCGTGGATGGGTCATCATCCACTACATTACGAGAACCCTATGTGCTTTAGAAAGCGCGTCGTTGGTCCCGGCTGTCATTTCTATATCTTTGACAGTCATTACGGGTAGTCAGAAACCCGAATCTAGAAAGTCTGATAATTAGCAAGCGGGATAATGTGGTACCCAGTAACTGGGTTGTGGAGGTGAAAATTGGTTGAACGGACTCTAAATAAAACCGGCCAAGTACGAAGGGTTCCGTACCATTATCTATAAAACGGTAAAAAAAAAAATGTCTGTTGCATGGGAGCCCCCCTTAAATATTTTTTTTATTTTAATTTAATTATTTATTTTTAAAGTGAATAATATAAATAAATATTCTGTGAATATTTCAAGCGTCTACTTGTTGCCGTTATCGAGCAAAAGAATCACGTTTGTTGTATGGGAGCCCCCTTAAATATTTATTTTATTATGTTTTTTAGTATTTGTTGTTAAAGCGGAAACAGAAATACATCATCTGTGAAAATTTCAACTGTCTAACTATCACGGTTCATGAGATACAGTCTGGTGACAGACGGAGAGACAGTCAGCGGAGCCTTAGTAATAGGGTCCCGTTTTAGACATTTAAGGTTGATGCGCTAGGGTAGCCCGCGAAATTCAAATTTTCTTACGTTTTTTGCAATTTGCAGGTCAGTATCAGGTTGTATGTTGATCTAAATATTATTAGCGCTCGTAACAAATATGAATTTACAGAATTATAAACATTAGAATAGAATCAGCAATACAACTTTCTAAGTTCATGAAAGTGCCAAATGTCATGATTTCATGAAATAGTCATTCAATACAGTTTCATGAGCTTAGAGAGTTGTATTGCTGATTTCAATGTTTATAATTCTATAAATCCATATTCGTTACGAGCGCTAATAATATTTAGATCAACATACAACCTGATACTGACCTGCAAATTGCAAAAAACGTAAGAAAATTTGAATTTCGCTGGCCACCCTAGCGCATCCCCCTTATAAACCCTAAAAAAGTTTATTTAAATGTCTAATCTTATTTCAAAAATGGAGTATAGATTCTAAGGTAAACTCTCAATAATATTCGATTAAAGTCTGCTCCTCTATCTGAGGTGACCCTGTAGGTGATAGTTGATAGTCTTATCATGTCCCACGAACGACTACTCGTATATTGGCGTTCTACTATCATAATAATATTATTTATATTTAGCTTTCGCGCGCGGTTTGCGCGCGTGGAAGTCGGAAGTTATCTATGTGTTAATCACAGGCCCAATTACAAAATACACAAAATCCTCTTTTTTTTTTTGTAGATACTTAATTTAAAAAAATATTTTCTTGTCCTGGGTTGATGGTCTAAAAATGATACAGTACGACATGACTTAGATGTAGCATCGGCAAAATTCGTAGTCGTAAGGTCCTATTAAAATAGATGGACAAACTTTTAAAAATCATTCAGACCACCAAAATAAGGACAATGGTAAAAAAAAATTAAGAAAAACGCATTATAATATACTTACAAAAAAAAAACAGCTTACAACAAAATGTTGGTTACTAGGGGTGAGGAGTATTTATCGTAACAGATATTAAAAAATAACAAATACTAACAAGCGCGAGTGCAAGTACCCATAATGGTTTATTCTAGTGTGCCAGCAATTAATTTTTTTAGGTCAAAATAAAATCACTTTAATCAGTGTTTTTTTGCTTGGATATCTTTGGTTAGACGTACTGAACGCTGTGTTAAAGTCCATTTGTCCATCTATTTTAATGGGACCTTATACAGGGTGTTAGGGTAAACACCGTTATCCTTGCAACCAGTGGTTTGGTTTCATTTATAGAACGTAAAATCAATGAAAAATTACAACTTTTTTTTTCTTTTTTTTTAATCTACATTTTACCACAAGAGACGCAAGTTCGTTGTCCTATGCGCTAGGGCAACGAACTTGCATCTCAACACGGGCGGGGGGTACGGGATGTGACCTGACCGGCCGCGAGCGCGACCCCTCCCTCAGTCAGTCAGCTGTTTCGCTAGAGAGTACGGTGTCGGATAGAAACTTTTTAAAATCTTTTAATGAAAATTACGTTTTTTTTTTGTTGTGTTCGGTCATTTATTTTTATATTTCAGTCAACTACCCATGGTTTGAATGACAAGACTGTTTACCCTTACAGCCTGTATATATGCGAAAGTAACTCTGTCGGACCCTGTCTGTCGCGCTTTCACGCCAAAACTACTGAACCGATTTAAATGGGTACACAGATAGTCTAGAGCCTGAGAAAGGACATAGGCTACTTTTTATCGACATAACACGCAGGCGAAGCCGCGGGCGGAAACTAGTTTTATACTATGTAGGTAGATAGATGTAGGTAGGATAACCTACAAAAAATAAAATTAAAGTGTCTTTTTGTAATGTCACAATAACAGCTTTTTTTACTACTTATAAGTATATAAATGCATATTAAGAAAGTATAAACGGTATATTATATAAGTAGGTACTAAACAACATTTTTTTTTTGTTTGTCTTTATGTTTGTTCCGGCTAATCTCCGAAACGGCTGGACCAATTTTGACGGGACTTTCACTAACAGATAGGATAGCTGATGTTATATGGAGTAGGTAACTTAGGCTAAGTGTTCTTCCGTCAGGAATTTCTCAGTAGCAGCCTGGATTGTGGTTTAGTGCCCGGTTGAAGGCAATAGGCTCGCCCCCTGTTACATGGGAGTTAGCAAAAAAACGAGTTTTTTAACTATTTTAAAGCTGGTTGTACTAAAGGTCTTTTTAAAAAAAGAAATCGAGTATGTACCTAAGTAAGTATTTACTTTAAAACCAACATAATAATAACAATGTATGTAATAAAAATTTAAAATTAATTTACGAAGTCGGGTTTAACTATTTACTGTTTTAATAAACATTTATGAAGTACCTAGTTCGAAAGCGAGCGTCTTTTATATAAACAAAACTCATGGTTGTTTATTCCTAATGCTTACATTATTTACATGAAGAGCTTATATTAAACTAAACTTACCAAAATTCTGTGAATCAAAATACAGGAATCAATCAATAAACACACTACAACACTTCAAAACAGATTTTATGAAAATGAACGCGTTATTTTTAAAATAAGTGCCATATTCTGAATATGTGACACCTTTTTCATAAAATTATAGTTTTATTTTAGATATAAAACACTATTTTCGTGTTAATTTTGTTTTGGAACGACCGGGACGCGTGTATCAAAACTGTGCTATAATTATCGACTGAATTCAGGACTTCAACTGAAATCAAAGTTGCTAGGTCAAAAAAAAAAACAATTGAGGGAAATTTTGTGGCCTAGTATTTAGAAGAAAATTCTTACAAAATTTCAATAGGTATTTTTCACTATCGATGTACGATAGTGAAAAATACCTATTGAAATTTTGTTATGTAAGCAAATTAATAATACTGTTGTTAAAAGCTTGTTTCAACGTCTATCTGAGCTAAAATTAAATATTCTAACTAACAATCTTCGTAAACGAATTGCTAACGTCAAAGTCAAAATATTTTTTGGGGGATGCGGGAAGCCCGCGGAATTCAAATCTTAGGTTTTTATGCAGGTCGGTGTCAGGTTGTATGTTGGAAAAAATATGATTTGCGACCGTATCATATTATTTACTTACAGAATTAAATTATTGGACTACCTTAGAGCATTCCCCTCAATAGTAAATAATATAATAACACTATGACAATTTTTCGTTAACTTGAAGTTTCCTCTCCAGAGATAATAAGGGTAAGTAGGGGCAATTAGGGCAATCAAGATTGCCTATCCATACTAATATTATAAATTCGAAAGTAACTCTGTCTGTCTGTCTGAACCGATTTCGACAAAGAAGGACATAGGGCTACTTTTTATCGAAATACCACGCGGGCGAAGCCGCGGGCGGAAGCTAGTTATACTAGTTAGGTACTAGCTAGGCTAGGTACTAGCTAGTTATATTTTAAACTGTAAATTACCTAAAGTAGACACTCGCACAATTTCTAGTTTAATTGTAAATAAACTTGAAGAAGACTTACGCAATATCGACTTTGACCCAGTCTACGATTCCTCTGATCCGCAGTTTTGTATGATGTACCTAATCAAAAATGTACAACATGCAATTCATAAGAACACGGTCATGTCTCGGCGAAATAACAAAAACTACAACATAAAACCATGGATCACGACAGGACTCATTCGCTGCATGAAAAATAGAGATAAACTGCATATGAAAGCTAAATCTAATCCAGATAATTTAGTTTTGCAACTGTCCTATAAACGATATCGTAACTTCTGTAATAATCTTCTAAAAAACGTAAAACGTAACTATGATAAAATTGCACTAGAAAAAGCTGGTAAAAATAGTAAAAAAATCTGGAATTTTATTAAAAGTGTAACGTATAACTCGAAACAAAATCAGTCATCTTCAGGTTTATTACAAGCACACTCATCACAGTTAGCATCTGCTAACTTTGCGAATAATTTCTTTGTTAATGCTGGTAAATGTTTGGCGGAAAAAGTTCAGGGCCAATCACAATATCTAACAAGCACTCCATTTACGCGTAGCACTATTTTATCATCCTTAGTATTGCAAGACACTGACGAGACTGAGGTAGAAACGATAATTATGAATTTGAAGGACGACTGTGCAGTTGGCTGGGATAACATATCAAATAAAATTATTAAACAGTTCAGGCACATTTTAGTGCCGCCACTAACTTATATTTTTCAAAAATGTTTATCGACAGGTCTTTTCCCCGAGTGCCTAAAAAAAGCTGTTGTTGTCCCCGTTTACAAATCGGGCAGTAAAGATCAAGTGACAAATTATAGACCTATTTCCCTGCTGCCTACTATGTCTAAAATATTAGAAAAAATTATGAATAAAAGACTTTTCAAATACTTGGAGGATAAATCAATTTTATCTAAACGGCAGTTTGGATTTAGGCCTAAAATGTCAACAGACGATGCCGTGCACCATCTAACTAACTATCTAGCGCAAGAACTTGATAATGGTAACCACACAGTAGGAATCTTCCTGGACCTCGCCAAAGCTTTTGATACGGTTTCGATTCCTATTCTGTTGCACAAGCTTGAAGCCTTAGGTATCAGAGGCACCCAGCTAAAATTATTTAAGAGCTATCTAGAAGATCGTACACAATGTGTAAGGATTGGTAATGTTCTTAGCGATACTGAAAAAAACACGTCCTTCGGAGTTCCCCAAGGAAGTATTTTAGGGCCTACACTATTTTTGATTTACATAAACGATCTTTGTAACCTGAATCTAGATCACGGCCAAATTGTTTCTTATGCTGACGACACTGCCCTTCTTTTTTCGGCTGACTCAGAAGAAAAAGTCTACAAGCTTGCACAACAGGGATTCAATATTGTTATTAAATGGCTTCAATACAATTCTCTATCACTTAATGAAGACAAGACAAATTACATTAAGTTTTCGATGCGCAAGCAAACATCAACACGCACTCCCTCGACATTATATGCTCATTATTGCACAACTCCTACAGATAACCAATGTGTTTGTCCTAACATAAAAATAGCAAATACAACCAAATACCTTGGTGTAATAATAGATGAAACACTTTCGTTCAAACAACATATTCAAGCTTTAAATAATAGAATCCGCAAGTTGATATTTGTTTTTAAAAAGTTACGCTATATTGCTGACCCAAAAGTCGTTAGACAAGTTTACTTTGCTCTGTGTCAATCAATATTAACTTACTGTATTACCACATGGGGTGGAGCGGGTAAAACAATGTTACTAACCATCGAGAGAGCTCAAAGGGCGATTCTCAAAGTGTCTACTTTCCGCCCTTTCCTTTTCCCTACTAACCTCCTATACAAATCGTGTGAAGTATTAACAGTTCGGCAACTATTTATAATGGGTATTGTATTAAAGCAGCACACAGCTCTTCCCTATAGCACTGCAAATACTAATAAAAGACGTAAAGATATAGTTTGTCCACAAAATACAACTAAACATGCTTTTGTATCCAAATTTTACCTGTACCTCGGTCCTCTTCTCTATAATAGACTAAACTCGAAAGCCAACATTTATTCCCTGAACTACATAAATTGTAAGAAAACTCTCAAGGATGCTCTCCAAAGTATGCCTTACGAAGATACAGAGAATTTACTGACTGTGTTAAAGTAAATATTCTAATGTAAAAACTTCACTTAAGTTAAGTATTTTTCGAATTTAGAAACTAAGAATTAAGTTATTCAACATAGTTAGTGATCTATTGTCAACTTGTTGATTATTTATTTATTTTATAACTCTAGTTTTAGCTCTTCTCGCCTGAAACACAGGATAACCTAGTTCAGGCACGTAAGTCTTAGAAAAATAATTTACATTTAAGCAAAACTGTACTAATTTTTATGCCTTGTTATTTTTTGAATAAAATATTATTATTATTATTATTTTATACATGTTTACATATCTCGGGACCATGGGGTCCCGGTCTTTTGGAAGGCGTACGAGGGGCCGAAGCCAACTCGCAGAGGCCCGTTAGACGTTTTTAATGGAATGAGGCACCAACCGACGATTATCCCTGTTCGCACTATACAAGTGCAGCCAAGGACAATCCCCGGTTGGAGTAAGACTATTGCAGGATAGGGAATCAAACATATTGGATTATGAGTTTAGGTGGCTAAAGTGGACTGGTAACCTGGAACTATGGAAGGACTATGGCCCCTGCCTGATCAATGTTGTATATATACACGAATAAAATGGCAGGGGGTGACTTGCACACTCAATAATGGGCCCCCGAAAACAGTCGCTAGCACATAGTGACGTAGCGACAAGGGGGCAACACTTCCTGAGGTGCTTGAGGAGTGGAGAGGTATTCCACGGCTTTCAGAACAATCCCAGAGCCCGGAAGATGGTCAAGATCCCTACGAGCACTTACTGGAATACTTCCTTCCTCCGAGCACGTTTGCTCTTGCGAGTCTCCACTCAAGCCGGCCAATCAAGGCAAGAATGAGGCGGGAGCTCTGTTCCTCGTCAGTGTTCACTCCAGCCGGCCAATAAAGGCAAGCCAGAGGTGAGGAACAAGAATTCTCCCGGGAGATAGGGTCCGTGGGGTCGCTACTGCCCAACAGCTCGCCACATGCTGCCCTGCGGGTTTCTGTATCTCTCTTGGTCTGGCTCCTCATCCTAGACCCGTCCCGGCAAAGTAAACTCTACCGGCACAGACCTAGAGTTCGGAGCGCGCAAGCCCCACCACGACGTCGACGTCAACGAGATACGGCGGTGGGGCGTAGAGATACGGCGGTGGGGTTATTATTATACATACATATACTCACGCCTTTTTCCCATGGGAGTAGGCAGAAATTACAGAACGCCACCTGCTACGATCCTTACATATTAGGTACTTTTGCCTCGTTTACACAAAGTGCCATTCTATCAGCGATAACGATGATGGAAAAGGCAAAAATTTATAGGACGGACGCTATCAAAAACATGTCAATCCTGTTGAAAGTTGTACAAAAAACTTCAAGCGATGACGATGACGCGAGTTCCATGACTTTTGTTCACCCAAAAAGTCCTCAACGCGCCTACAGAAGTACGTGCTCAAGTGCGGTTGGGAGAAGTGCCGTTCGAATCTGTGCTAAAAGTGGAAGCCCTCGTTGTAGAAATATGAAACGCTTTCGAAGCGATTGTCTCTTGTCTAGGCCCTCAGGCCTGTCCTGTACCTACTATGCATTGACCAAAACAGGTTAGATTGAACTTCGCGGGCTACCTTAGTTAATTTGGGATAGTAAGTAAAACAACACATTATAATTTGTAAAAAAATGATATTTATTGTTTTTTAGATTTAAAATATTAAAAACGTAATAATTTTTTTATTTATAATTTCACTTGTTACTACTATGTCACAATCACAACATACTTATACTATTTACGTAATCAGCCTATAATATTCCCACTGCTGGGACACAGGCCTCCTTTTGGTGAGAGGGAATAGGCCGCAAAACATCACGCGGGCCCAGTACAAGTTGGTAGATTTCACCTAACTTTGATGTTTTCGAATTTTTGCTTTTAAGACATTTATTCGCGATTCTTCACCGTTTTGTGAGCAGTGGTGATGAAATAATTTTACAAAGTAAAGTGCCTGCTTGGATTCGAAGTTCGAGCCCCCGACTTACAACTCGTCGCGGCCGTTACCACTGGGCCACCACTGCTCAATTATTTAAAAAGTTTATTTTATAAACATAACAGGTATGAGGTAGGTAGTATAGTATGAACGAACAGTGAGATCAATTGTAAAAACGACCAATTGGAACCGTGCACCTAGCTTCTGACGTTTCATAAGTGCCCATGTAGGTTTATGTGAAATAAAATATTTTCATTTTGATCACAGCACAATATTTCCAAAATCAAATTTCTTTAAAAAAACGCGACCATTTCCGAACTAGTGGGACTTGATTGAAATTGAATTGCTCTCTTCACACTGTGGCGAATCCCGCGCGGTATGTGGGATTATGATTAAGAAATCACGCGACTATTTTGCGCCAGTTCGTACATCTACATACAACTTAGATCGACAATCGATCGATCGAGATCTACATACAATCGGCGCGAGGGAATTTCGTCCCGAGTCCCGCGCGGTTTCGACTGTTTGACCACAGCTTCCATTAATTAACTCGGCCAAGCACTGACTGCGTCATGAACAAGTTACATTGATTGTCATATTGAATCTGTCCCTTTGGCATTATTGAAGTGTTCAGATGCCTGGCACCTACCTATTATTCAAATCCAAACATTCAAACTTACAAACATTAACAATTATTTTATAATCTTTGTCTTCAAATTCTAAAACTCTATATGGCTCATACAATTTCAAAACAGATTCGGCTTTAACATTATTATTTACATAAAAACTATTCATAAAAATAACATATTTTTCATTTTTCACATCAACCACATCAAGTAAATAGCATCCATATTTAAAATCAATTTTTTTAATAAAGAAAACAACATGTTCTCCTTTTGGAATGACAAAGTTTGAAGTTCCCGCTAAAAATCTTTCATGTTGCCATAGAGAAATGTGAGCATTTTGTTTTTTTAAAAGCACATTCAACCTGTATGCTAGCCCTCCTTTTTTATACTTCACCTTCTTATTTTTCTCAAAGTAAGTTGAGGTGTCTGAGTTACTAGTACTGTCTTGTTTGGATAAGTTCTGTATGATTGAAATAGGAGCTGTTTGAGTTCTGCAGCTTAAAATATCAATAGTCTCATTTTTTAAACTTTCTTCAGGTGTGGGTGTGTCACTTATAATATTCTGTGAAGTATTGTCTGAGCTAAAATGGCTGTCAAAGTAATTCTTTACATTGTTCATCAGTTTTAGTTTTGCTTTTATAGATGAACCACTCTCGTCTGATTTTATTGAGCTCAATAAATCTAATTCATCATCAGCATTACAAACTTCTGAGCTAACATTATTTGATTCTATTTCATGTGTCCTACTGCTATTGTCGACTTTTGATGAATGATTCTTGTCTCTGCCTGGAGTTTTAAAATTAGACTCGAGTATTCTTGCTGTATTCTCATAGCCATCTTCTCTCAATGTTTTTTGTTCTGTGTAATCCAGTTTTTTTCTCACTTTACTTGAATAATTAGGCGATGCATTTTTTGATATTAAAATAGGACTCTTTTGTTGTAAACTTTTCATAGACATAGGTAATATGGGAGAAGAGCGTTTTCTTGGCGGGAATCTGGAAGAAGTAAGTATTGGGGATGCGGGAGTGTCGACACATTTAGTCACTAAAATCGGCGATTTTTCTCTATAGCTAACCTTTTTATGGTCTCTGGAAGCATCAATGATCGTGATATCCAAGTTAGATATGTTTTTATACGACTTTTTCTTACGTTTTCGTTTCCGGCTGATAGTTTTGCTATTGTTGCACAATTTGTCATTGTACGCTGTATTTTCATATTCGCTAGATGAACTCGATGACCATTTGATATCCTCACTGTTATCTTGTGAGTTTAGCAAACTGAATTTTTCCCGAAATACGTTTTCTTTGTGTTTTTGCATGATTTAAAACTTGGTAAACTGAATGTGACAATTGTCTGATTGTCAATTATGACAAAACAGACAATGACACAATTGACGTGATAAATTTTGACAGTTATTTTTTTTTTAAATAAATATTTTGATATATAGGGTTTCCAGTCGTTTGGTGTAGTCATTTAGAACGCAATACTTTATTGTATTTTGTTAAATCTTATCTTTGACGCCGGGACGTAAGGTTTTCATTTAACCATTTGTAAAGAAATAGGAGAATGTAGAATGTAATTTTAGGTTAATATTTTGCATATTGCATACGTAGGGGGCCTCGGCAACAGGCAACTGAAGGGACACGGGTGGGTTGGGTTTTAGTCAATATAGGGTTTATTCATAAACGATGATTAAAGTGACGTTCAAATGTCAAAAATGTATGTATAAACAGTCGCTAATAACTTTAATCATCGTTTATGAATAAACCCCTAAAAGTCTGACAGCCCTCCCGCTCCGCCCAGAGCGGGAGAAGTCATTTGATTTCCCAAACTCAGAAAAAAAAGAAAGGGAGCTCTCGCGGCAACTACAAACTGTCTTTTACTTGCTGAATTTTGATTAAGTACTCCTTGAGATCTGGTGGTTCCCCAGAGTTACCCCAGCCCCCAGGATTTGTCATTAACACGCTAAGCTAAAAAAAGAAAGTAATTTTAATTACATTATCGTTTAATTCAATTGTAATTACCTAACAATATGATGTACCTACTCTAACATTAGTTAAATTGTAACGCAGAGTAGGAAAATATAATACCTAAATTCTCATTGATACATTACCGATATTAGAAAAATTACGGAACTGTATCATACGGTACCGGTCGGCGTAACGCAATATTATCTTTATTATGTAATGTCATGATGATTTATTCCTCGTAGATACTCTTTCCTCGTAGATACACTTTCCTCGTAGAGACACGATCATCATTACCTCCTGTCCTCACCCGAATTTATTAAGTAATGGTCGCCGCGGCGCAGTTTTTGTATTAGACCAACCATACCACTTACTAGCCATTATCCCAGACTTTTGGTTAGCCATTATTCTAGAGTCATGAGGAACAGGGTGTAAGGTTCACTCATCCTTTTCAGAAAAGGGAGGATCCTCCGACCCAGACGGGGTTAGGTCTCTGGCAACTGCCCGACGATTGATGTCAGGACCTTGTATATATGCGATCTGCTGACGCAATGCAGGATTTTCCGTGTCGTCAGCGTAATTCGCATAATTATGGTGATGTAGATGCCGCCACATTATCTTTTCTTTTATCCGTCTGTTTTTAATAGCAATTCATACTTACATATTTATGGCGTTTTAATTAACCTCTGTACGATAGGAATGTTTTCTCACTCTGTACCAATTCCCACGCAATAGGGACCCATCATGAATTAATTAATTATGGGCGCATTCCTTCCAATATAATCAAGGAAATGAAGCCTTATCTGAATGGCGTCTTCCTCTGCTTCATAGGGCAATGTTTGTAACGGCATAAAATGGTCCTGATTCTGATGTCTCCAAGAACCCTGAGATACTATCCCGCCATCCACATATGTGTCAACTGAGCCCGGAGGACAATAAATATCTTTCGACGAGTAGCTCTTCATCAAAAAGTTATGTAGTAGCAGACAACTGCGTATAATAATGGCAGATTTCGCTGGCTCCAAAATAATAGGTTTGAGCAAAACTTTAAAAACGGCTGAAAGAACACCAAAGGCATTATCAACTGCAGAATGAGATTGAGCGACCAATTGATTGTAAATACTCAGGTTGTCAGGGGAGCTGGAATCACAGTGTCGAGGGAATGGAATCATGATGTGTCTCTCCAGAGGAAACACTCCATCTGATACGAAAATATAAGGCATATTGTTAATATCACCAGGCAGAGGTGTGTACGGAGGCAAATTTAGATTGTCAGTATTAATATTCAGCCACAAATCGCTTTCATTGAATACTTTGTTGTCCATATTTTGGCTCTGCACAACGTCAGCGTACATGAAATTGTAATCGCTATCCACTAGGGTAAGCAGGACCATGCTAAAACTTCCTAAGTAGTTCATATCTTCAGGTCCTGTGTGCGACGGAGCCCATATGGACACATGTTTTCCACCCAGTGCCCCGAGGCAATGAGGGAAACTAAAACCTTGGGTTTTCTCCAGCCAATCTTCGGGACATGTTGGTGTCTGAAAAGATGAATTTGAATTTTTGTTATGATTTCACAGTTTTATGTAAAATTTTATTATGAGCATGCATTTTGTAACTTTTACTTATTATTTACACGAATTATCAGATCTGATATAATTTTTAAATAGTGCGCATGTCTGTTATTGACGCAAACAAACATTAGTCCTAGTCCGCCAAAGTGCTGGATGTTGCTTGTTTGTGTTTATGTTGTTGACATGGATTTAAATAAAAAAAGTTAAATTACTGTAGTTGTGGGCAGAAACTAGAGAACGCCACCTGCTACGACTTGCAGTTTCTGCCTACCCCCATGGGAAGACGTGTATGTTTGTACTGTAGTTCATCATCTGCCTAGCCTTTTCCCAACTATGTTGGGGTCGGCTTCCAGTCTTGCCGAATGCAGCTGAATACCAGTATTTTACATGGAGTGACTGCCTATCTGACCTCCACAACCCAGTAACTGGGTAATATGATACCCCTTGGTTACTGGTACTGGTTGTCAGACTTCCGAGCTTCTGATGACCCGTAACGACTGTCAAAGATCCACAAATGACAGCAGGGACCAACTGCCTCGGAAACAACACATGCCTCGGAAAACTTAACGTGCTTTCCGAGGCATGTGTTTGTACTGTAGTATTAGAACGAATTTGGGTAAAAACTGAACTGAAACTTCACCCATATATTTGAAGCTGAATAGGATATGAATGAAACTGCAGGTAACAGTCAGCGTACAGGAAAGTTAAATACCTCCGATACGTGATTATCTACTAATTGAAACAGTTTCATTGTTGTGTATGAGCACACAAACATCATCCAGGTGCAGAGGGCCTAGACAAGTGACAATCGCCTAAATCGCCTCGCAAAAGCCTTTCGATAGCTTATGTCAGTCCTATACATTTTTGACATTTCCATCATTGTTATCGCTGATAGAATGTAACTTTGTCTAGGGCCTCTGGTATGATTGATCTTTCCATGTAAAAAAGCTATTGTATAATATTCCAAAAACTCACCTTAATCAAGTCTTTGAAAATGACAATAATAGCTTTGCAGACTTCCGGTATGATTCTCGACACCAACGAACTAGAAATCTTGAAAAACCGATGTAAAGTAGTGTAGCTGTCTCCTGTTGCAAGATACCTCAGAGTGACCGCAAGCCGTATCTTTGCCGGGATCGACTCCCTGCAATGCGTGTCCTGTTTTTTAATAATGGGGGATAGTTTCTGCAGTAAGTACTCAAAATCGCTTGATGACATGTGAATGAAGTATTCACCAGTTATCTCCGTTAGAAGCTCAATGAGACGGTTGTTGAGGCTCGACCTGAAAACAATGTTTACAAAATGTTGAATGAACTGTAAGTATTTTTATTTAATACTAGCTGGGCCAATCGGCTCCTAAGGCATCATGTAAATGCCAAAGATGGACAGGAGCCGGATCGCAAGATGAAAAAAAGAAATCATAATTATCCCAGATCTACGCAGCCGTGGCGGCGCCGCGTAGATCCTGAGATATTAAGTAACTATCTTATTTTACCTTGTTCTTTCATGATGTATAGCCTGCATCCAGCAACGCCTCCGATGAAGCCTCTTTTTCTTGACCGTGTGGCGCCGGTAAACAGCTAAATAGTAATTATATGTGGCACACAAATAAAGTGCAGCGGCTGCTACTACTTCAGTATCCATTTCTGTATCGCAGTCCGCAATAAAATTATCTTCAAATAATTACACAAAACCTGTGCGCTAAACAAAAATAAACAATCAAATTCAAATGTGTGCACATAATAGTAATCTATGGTGTGCACTGTGCATTCTATTGGTGTAGTGTGTGATTTTTATGTCAATGGGTGTGTGTGACTGACAGTCTGACAGTGACACTGACACTGACAAATTGAACAAACAAACAAAACATGCGTCAAATCGTGACCTACTAACTATTTAATATGCCAAGAAGGGAAAAAAATAAAAAAAACTATTTAATAATGGTTCGCATTCAAATCTCAGTCTAAGGAACGCAAACTCATTATTCACCTAAGGCGAGGTCTCAATTCTCAATCTGTCAATTACACGTTATTACACTTCAGATTTCCATACATTTTTGTCAATTTTTTGACATTGATTGTCGCTGAGATGAAATTGCGACTTGAATTTGAATTTGAACGTTTGTTCGCCTCCGCTTCTCTCATTACATGTCTATCTGAAATCGCAAAAACCAACCTGCTGTTCACTACATTTATGTTCACATAACTCGTCAAAGCGAACAACAGACTCACTAATTATATTATATTAGTCACCTACAAATAATGTAATTATACAAAAATAAACATGGTGGCTCCTGGTGGCTCGATATAGGCGTCCGGGAGTGTCAATCAATCTGCCTAGCCTTTTCCCAATTATGTAGGGGTCGGCTTCCAGCTTTCCAGTCTAACTTGATGCAGCTGAATACCAGTATTTTACATGGAGTGACTGTTATCTGACCTCCACAACCCAGTAACTGGGTAATACAATACCCCTTGGTAAGACTAAGACTTGATGTCAGACTTTCGGGCTTCTGACGACCCGCAACGACTGCCAAAGATCCACGAATGATAGCCGGGGCCAACGGCATGCTAGAAGAAGAATGAAGAAGTCTCGATACGTAAAGAATTCATAGACCAACCCCGGAAAGCGTAGCTTAACCTGATGGATCGACCTGTGCGGCTGTTATTACTTAGCCACGAGCTCCGGGTGTGTATTATTCTTATATTTTCTACAGTTGCATTACCTTCATGGGTTTTTGGCGATGAATGACCAAAAATATGTCGTGAACTCGTGACCGTGTCTTGACCATGTGTGTAACGGTATGGCAAAAAGACTAGAGTCCAAATTAGCAACAATCAAAGAAAAAATCCGTATCGTCCGCCATGTTATTAGACTAACTTCAGGTCGGTGTGCTCCCCAAAACAAATACGTGCGTCGTGCGAGCCATTGTTTATCGTACCTATAAACAAAATAAACGTGACCCACATTTTTTGTGCGAGTCCCATTAGATTCTATTTCGAGTTCTTTTTAGGTTTTTAACGTCGATTTGCACTAACAAACCTTCGTTCCGCCGCCGTCATGGAAGTCGAGCGTTTCGCTTCCGATTCTGAAAACGTGGCGGTAGACGATAACGAAAAGCCGGTTGTAGACGAAGGCGCCGGAGACGCGGCCACCTCCCATTCGGAGCGTTTGCGTCGCAAAAATAAGAAGTATTGGCGTTCTAATAGCAAGGAGGCTCCGGCAAACGCGACGGCCTCAGCTGTGACGCCGTTGCCTAAATACCGAAGCTGGAAGAACAGCCGCAGACCGCGCAACGGCCATGGACGAGGGCTGCCAAAGAAAGGTAGGCGACACCACGCCTTGCATTTAACATTATTTCCATCCCAACTAATTCTGACCGGTTGTTTTGAAAGTTCTAGAAAAAAATGTTCTACAGTTCTACACCATGAACAGAGGTGCATTTGGGGTATTTTTTTTTACGTAATGTTTACTACACACGGTATATAGGGCATCCGGGCTACGTTTCGAAGGTCACGCAAACGCAGAACCTTTTTGCGCAGTTAACTATCATTTTTACCTACAAGTTTTGTTATTGAATCCCGGGCGCATGGTATGAGACCGAGAGACTATTACGCAACACCATAATATAAACAACTTTCGCATATCAAGGCTATTTTTGTCGCGTCGTCGCCGCCACGCGGTTAATTATAAACATATTAGATGACGGGGTTATGGTAGAACTAGACAGACGTAGGGCCAGGCCACAACAGTGCGTTGCGGCGTCGCATCGCAAAAATCAACGACGCCATACATTACCTTGAGCAAGTAGAAACAACAATGTTGTTTTTGCGATGCGACGCCGCAACGCACTGTTGTGGCCTGGCCCATAGTGGCGAGCGTACGGTAAAGATACCATTCATAATTCATTTGTTGTTGTTTTTCTGTCAAATCGGTCTGCGATCATAATGCATCACGCTTTTTTTTTCTATCAGAGTAGGCAGAAGTTGTTTTATGTAGGTGCCAAGTTACTTTTCATTGATTTAACAGTATATATTATTATTTGTTAACTACCTACCTGATAACTAAGTTGATAGTTAAAAGTTTAATAAAAAAAGTAGTTAAATGGTAAATAATTAATATTATTTAGAGCACTGAACATAATTATAGAGAGCATTGTTATCTTTCATTATTTTTATCTGTAGTCACTTAACAAATTATACTCAAACAAATGTTTATTCTTGTCTTTATTTATTTATTTAAACTTTACACTCAACAATAAGGGTACAAAGGCGGACCCAATGCCATAGGCATTCTAATGGCTGTATTTACATTATTAAATTGTCACAGTTTCCAATCCTTAAACATATCCATGATTTTAACATCCTAATTAATCCTATTAAATAATGCGAAAGTGAGTTTGTTTGTTTTTTTGTTAAGCTTTTATGCTAAAACAACTGAACAGATTTGGATGAAACAAACATGTGTAGACCATGACCCGGAGAAGGACAGCAAAGCATCCATTTTATGCTTTTGACATCAATTTCCAGTAATAAATAATAAAAATCGTTTATTGACCAAATACAGGATTGTTTACATTTCCTTAATATTAATGATTACAAGTAAGTAAACTAAAATTTATTTTCATGAAGGAAACATAATTTTAATATTTTAACTTGCGGACTCCATACTAGGTTGAGCCTGTCTCATGGAGTCCTAGAGAGTATTTAATAATTAGAATTTTCTGATTAACTGAATAGTATTTACTGTATTTATTTTACATATTGTTTTAAAACTTTAATATAAAAAAAAACAAAGTCACTAACAAAAGACTTTAAAAATATAAATAAAAATATAAGTAAACTGAAACAAATCATCAAATGTCCCATTCAACCACAGGGTCTTAAAGCAATTAGGCTCGAGTACTTTATGGCCCACCCCACAATACTTTAGCACACAAAATATTTGACATCTATTTGCGACATTGCCCACTTTCAGAATAAACGTGTGCAGTCCACGTGGCACTGCTTGTCAAGGAAAAATGTAACAGCATGACAAATTCGGTTTATTAAGTTTTAGTTCTGTATTTTTCCACCTGCACCACGCTTTACGTTGTGAAAAAAGTCATAAATTAAAAAGTGGTTGCCACTAGATACCTTTATCTAAAGATTGCATTCAGAAATCCTAGGTTTAAGTGTTCAAAACACAAGATAAAATAATATTATCTTATCCACTTGAGATTATTACTAATCCTTTAGACCTTTATGTAAAAAAATCAAGGTATTATTGAATACAATTTGGGTGTGCCAATCTAATCTTCATAATTGGCCCATAATGCTCCCACTGGTGGGACACAGGCCTCCTCTCTTCGAGAGGGAGTGGGCCTGGTAGTTTGGTAGATGATATCATCTTCTGACCCGTTATGCTCAGTGAATTGGCCCGACAAGACGAGCCCGCCGCGCACCATACTGGACTATGAGAGTGAGGAAAGAGTGAGTGCATCTATGTTTACGCACATACTTAGAACTATAATATCGAAAATCGCCCGTAAAAAATCGTTCGAACCTGGATTAAGATCAATCTGCCTAGCCTTTTCCCAACTATATTGGGGTCGGCTTCCAGTCTAACCGGATGCAGCTGAATACCAGTGTTTTACATGGAGCGACTGCCTATCGGACCTCCACAACCCAGTAACTGGGTAATACGATACCCCTTGGTAAGACTGGATGTCAGACTTTCGGTCTTCTGACGACCCGTAACGACTGTCAAAGATCGACGAATGACAGCCGGGACCAACAGCTTAACGTGCTTTCC
Source organism: Lithophane socia (assembly GCA_947522985.1). Taxonomy (NCBI): domain Eukaryota; kingdom Metazoa; phylum Arthropoda; class Insecta; order Lepidoptera; family Noctuidae; genus Lithophane; species Lithophane socia. The sequence goes on from OX383280.1 coordinate 6,775,607, forward strand.
GAGGCACGGAGGAGTCTCGATATGTAGAGATAGTCACCCATCCACGGACCTCCTCGAGCTCCTCTCGAACCTGGACTAAGAATGAACTTGAAACATACAGAGTATCTTCACAGGTGGCGCTGGTGGCAAGGGCGTGTGGGGCGCCCCAGGCTCGGAACTGCTGGAGGAATACGTGGAAGATGCCAATGACCCTAACTACGACTCGGAAGCGATCACCAACGGCGATGTTGAGTTCAAACAGATCATTGTCGAAGCTGAGCCCGAGGAGATAGTCGTGAGTCAATTTTACTGTTATCCTAGGGCTATAGTAATACCAGCCTATTATTAATTAATTTTAATTTAAACTTCCTGAACCGACCGACGCTGTCCTGTCCAAATTTCACCAATCCATATTGAAAATTATCCGATTTGAAATTTTAATAAAAACTTTTTTTTTTACAAAAAAAAACAACCGACTTCCAAAAAAAAAGTGAAAAATTACTTTAATTTCGGAAGTCGGTGGCAACAAACGAAAATTGAAAAGCAAAGACTTTTGTTTTTTTTTTCAGTTGTGGTACCTACCCCACACAAATTCGAATACCACTACCTGCTATGTAAATAACAGTGAACAAGTAAATTAAGACATCGTCTAGATAAACTAAGTGGGATAAATACGTAATTATTCAGGCTAACTCAAAAACGATGCAGCCAAAGTTAATACAATATGGGACCACACGGGAAGCACCAGCTTTCAAATAAAAAAAGATTCATCAAAATCGGTTCACCCAGTCGAAAGTTCTGAGGTAACAAACAATAAAACATACAGACGAATTTATAACCTCCTCCTTTTTTTTTTGAAGTCGGTTAAGAACAAATCAAAACAGCTTTGAATTGGTATAGTCTAAAAACAAAAAAATATTTGATGGGCACAAATACCTAATCCAAAAAAACAAGCATTTTATTCTATAGAATTTTGGTATGCTGGACTGGGACAAACCCATAACCTTTGTTTGCAATACAAAAATTCTATAGATTATAATGCATGTTTTTTTTTCTTTTCAGTTATGTGTTTTTGCAGTCAAGTTTTTTTTTAATAAATAACCAGCGTTAGCTCTTTTTTTGGAGCGACTGCCTATCTGACCTCCACAACCCAGTAACTGGGTAATACGATACCTCTGGGTAAGCCTGGGGGCCTAGACAAAATCCCTTTTCTGTAAGCGTTAACGTCAACGGAAATATCAAATTGTATGGAGTTGACAGCAGCAGTCACGTGACATGTCTAAAGCTAATGTCAACTCCATACAATTTGATCTTTCCGTTGGCGTTAACCCTTACAGAAAAGGGATTTTGTCTATAGCCTCTGGTTGTCAGACTTTCGGGCTTCTGACGACATGCCAAGATCCACGGCTTGCTTTCCGGGGCACGGAGGAGTCTCGGTATGTAAAGATGGGACACCCATGCACAGACTAAACCCGGCAAGCGCAGCTTAACCATGGGACCAAGTCTTTACTAATTTACAAACGTGTCAGTGGTCTCGCAATGATGAGTTTTTGACAGATTTTGTATGGCATATCTGTCAAAAACTGATCATTGTGAGACCACTGACACCTTTGTAGATTAGTAGACTTGGCCCCCTGATAGATCGACCCGTGCGGCTGTTATTACTTAGCCAAGAGCTCCTCAAAATTATTAATAATCATGGTACGATTATAATTGTGAACGCGGCGTTACTCGCTCCGATCAAAATGTCACGCAGCCTTTATATACTGAATAGCGTCTATAGTCTATAAATTTTCTCGTCGTCGGTCAATAAGAAGTCAACATATATAGCTACATGTCTTGTAAACACATTATCTCAAGGCCGGCTTACAGAAATAAGCGAAAACAACACAGCATTTCACGCCTCAAATTCACGCGATTTTAGACTTTGTAATAGTGTGATAGAGTCCAATATACCTTGTGTCGATACAATAATATTATGTGCGTGATAAAATTATTTGTTATTGTTCTTGTTTATGGAGATTAAGTTGTATTTTTTTTGTAATACAGGTTTTTTATTTAAAGACTTTCTCATGTCCCGTTCCTTAAGGTACAAGGGACATCTAACATACAATACAATATGTAAAAAAACCCGGTCGGTGTCTTTGCTTTTCAATTTTCGTTTTTTGCCACCGACTTCCGAAATTAAAGTTATTTTTCACTTTTTTAGTGTTTTTTTTGGAAGTCAGTTGTTTTTTTTTTTTTGTAAAAAGATATTATTTTTCACTTTTTAGTTGTGATACCTACCCCAAACAAATTCGAATACCACTACCTGCTATTTGAAGCTCCTTTTTGAAGAAGTCGGTAATTAAGAACGATTTACAGCTCATTGGATGATTCTTTTTTTTACCAACTTAAAATGGCTTGTATTTGCATAAAAGTGCACCATCTGCGGCATGCACAACATGCACATGCCTGGAGAAGTGTCGTCACTTGGCAAGCGACCTAATGCGTATGACCTTATCTTGGTGTTAACGACCTATGTAGCTCTATATACAATCTACAACTGCAATGCATACTTATAAGGCTGTTTTTACCCGACTACGGCGAAGGAAGAAGGAGGGTTATGATTTTGACCGGTATGTGTTCCCTCATAACTTCTAAACTACTCATCATAATTTGACAAATGAGGTATTGTTGGATGCGTGTAAATGTTTTTATCCATTATGCCGTATTGAGTATCAAATAAAAGGGCTTAATTAGCACGTTTCAGGAAAAAAAAATGTAACCCCAAAAAAAGTAAAATAAAAGTGTGACTCGGGATTTTTAATTTGTCTGTCTGTGATGTCTTGTTTATACCTTTTTAGTTGACTTTTTGCCGTAGTTGGGTTTTAGTTTTTACCCGACTGCCCCAAAAAGGAGGGTAATGTTTTTCAAGAGTACGTATGTATTTTTGTATGTATGTCTATTTCTTTGGCACGCTCTGTAGCCTAAATGGCTTGATGGATTTTAACATACGAGATGGCGTTAGGTTCGTCTTAATTGTGGAAGTGACATAGGCTATAATTTTTTTATATAAGTATTCCATCTGCAAACAAAAAAAAAGAGAGGGGAAGGTTTTTTTTAAAATAAATTACAATATTGGTATCAAATAAAAGCTAGTAATGAGTTAATTCCAAATATATAAATTAATAAAACTAAAAAGCTTGAAATAAAACAAATTATTTAAAAAACGCATAACTTAAAAGAGAAAAACAAGCATTATAATCTGTAGAATTTTGTTATTACAGGCGCGGAACAAACCAATAACCTGAAATATGGTGTAACTTTTGTTTGTTCCCCGCCTGTCATACCAAAATTCTACAGATTATAATGCTCGTTTTTTTCTTTTAAGTTTAGCGTTCTTGAAGGCGGGTTTTTTGTTCTTTGAATAATTTGTATAACTTTTATTTTTATTTAAAACTAGCTGTCCCTCCAGACGTTATCCTGTCATAATTTCTTTATAGTAATCAAACGATTATCGTCAAAAGATTATTATTGTCTAAATAATAACATTTCTTACGTATTATTAATCATAATTGGAGCTTATCGTTTTCCTTATCGGTTTAAAATTAAACCTACCAACACTTTGCTAATGACTTCAATCAATCAACTCAGCCTATCGCAGTCTACTGCTGGACATAGGCCTCTCCCAGGCTGCGCCACAACACCCTGTCCTCCGCCTTCCGCACCCAATTAGACCCAGCCACCTTTTCAAGATCATAGGTCCATGTAGCTGGACTATGTTCCACACTACGCTTGCCGATTTGCGGTCTCCACTCCAGGGCTTGTCTGCTCCACCCGCCATCGTTCCTGCGACAAACATAGCCAGTCCACTGCCACTTCTGAGGGCCTAGACAAGTGACAATCGCTTCGAAAGCGTTTCGTATTTCTACAACGACTTTCAACAGGATTGACATAAGCTTTTCGATAGCTTATGTCAGTGCTATACATTTTTGCCTTTTCCATCATCGTTATCGCTGATAGAATGTCACTTTGTCTAGGGCCTCAGCTTGCTTACTCTGCTATTTATTTATTTATATATACTTTATTGTACACCACAAAAATATATAACGAAAGGAAAAAAAACAAACACTACAAAATATACAATGGGCGCTGCTACTTCGGTAACGGGTCTTTTCCGGATAACTTCATTTCAGATTCTATCCTTCAAAGAAAGTCCGAGCATAGCTAACTCCATTGCGCGCTTAGCGTCCTTGAATATACGACCGTATGTCATAACGGACAGGATGTAATAAAATCATTTATCATTATAATTTAACTCCTTTAGGGGATGCATTTTCAAAGGAGCTTGTGGCTTAGTAATAACAGCCGCACGGATCGATCCATCAGGTTAATCTACGCTTGCCGGGGTTGGTCCGTGGATGGATGACCACCTTTACATACCGAGACTCCTCCGTGCCTCGGAAAGCACGTTAAGCCGTTGGTCCCGGCTGTCATTCGTGGATCTTTGACAGTCGTTACGGGTCATCAGAAGCCCGAAAGTCTGACAACTAGTCTTACCAGTTACTGGGTTGTGGAGGTCCGATAGGCAATCGCTCTATGTAAAGTACTGGTATTCAGCTGCATCCGGTGAGACTGGAAGCCGACCCCAACATAGTTGGGAAAAGGCTAGGCAGATGCTGAGGGGATGAATTCCCAAAAATCTTTGATTAGTGAAGTTGCCTCTCTTTCTATCGCGTAACTCTTTTATCTTCTGACTACTTTACGCCCACAGAATGACACAGAATGACGACAAGACGAGCACGTATATTATATTTATTAGATCAATTAAATAACGCTTTAATTACTTTAAAAACTATTGGCTAACAATGATATTGAAGTTATGAAATTTCTGACTTTCATTGACTTTGATTCTTGTAATGAAATGACCTCTAATGAAATTACCTACTTGTAGCTTCATACCTTAAACGCGGAGTGAAACATCTGTGAGCTGTGTTTCATCTGTGGCTGTGCGTTGTCTGTCAGTGAATGAACGTATGAATGAATGAATTTAAGATTTTAAAAATAGATCTTCTTTTATTTCTAGCGCAAGTCTGAGCCTGTTATCCTGGAGTATTTTGAGCATGGAGACACCAACGCGGCTGCCGAAGACCTTTTGGAGGTCGTCACGGCGAAGAGAAGCCATTTGGTGAGATATTTTATTAAGATACTAGCTGCCCGCTCCGGCTTCCCTACCTAACCTACCTACCCTACCTACCCTACCTACCCTACCTACCCTACCTACCCTACCTACCCTACCTACCCTACCTACCCTACCTACCCTACCTACCCTACCTACCCTACCTACCCTACCTACCCTACCTACCCTACCTACCCTACCTACCCTACCTACCCTACCTACCCTACCTACCCTACCTACCCTACCTACCCTACCTACCCTACCTACCTACACTACCTACCCTACCTACCTACCTACCTGCCTACCTACCTACCTACCTACCTACCCTACCCTACCTACCTACCCTACCTGCCTACCCTACCCGCCTGCCTACCTACCTACCCTACCCGCCTGCCTACCTACCTACCCTACCACTTAGGGGTATGAAAAATAGAACGGCCAATTCTCAGACCTACCGAATATACATATACAGTATGGAAGGGTAAACACCGTTGTCACTCAAACCATGGGTACTTGACTTAAATATAATAATAAATGACCCAGTAACAACAAAAAAAAAACCTTATTTTCATTAAAAGATTTTAAAAGTAAATATCCGTCACTGTCCCGATACTCATGGATACGCGTTCGAAAGACTACGAAACAGCTGACGGCCGGTCATGTAACATCTCGCGCGCCCCGCCCGCCCCCGCCAACCGCCGGCCGCGGCCGGTCGTTGCCCTTGCGTGTAGGGTGAAATATTCTTGTGGAAAAATCTAGATTTTCTTTAAAAAGTTGTATTTTTCCATTGATTTTACGTTCTATAAATTAAACCAAACCACTGGTTTCAAGGATAACGGTGTTTACACTAACACCCTGTAGAATTTCATAAAAATCGGTCAAGCCGTTTCGGAGGAGTATGACAACTAACACTGTGACACGAGAATTTTATATATTAGAAGATATTACCTAGCTATGCCTCGTTGGTCTAGAGGTCGCAAGCGCTACTGCTGACCATGAAGTCCTGGGTTCGCTTACCGGGTCCGTCAAAGTGTTATTGGGTTTTTCCATCTGGAATTTCTCAGTAGCAGCCCGGAGTCTGGATTTGTGCCCGGTTGATGGCAATAGGCTCGCCCCCTATTACATGGGACTTAAACATAACTGGCGCAATGTGGGTGTACGGCAGGTACAGCTCTGCCTAACCCGTCGGGTAAAACAGGCGTGATGTTATGTTATTTAGATAACTGTCTCCTAACCACAATCCATTAGGGAAAACGGCACTCTCAATCACCTCAGCACTTTAAGAAAATTGATAACACAAATTATACGTAGTCAATTAATTTATGATCAAAGAAAATATACAGAGTTATTGGTAAAACACCAACAACCTCTTAAGGAGTCATTGTACTCATCATTATAAACAACTTTTACTCATCATCTGCCTAGCCTTTTCCCAACTATGTTGGGGTCGGCTTCCAGTCTAACCGGATGCAGCTGAATACCAGTATTTTACATGGAGCGACTGCCTATCTGACCTCCACAACCCAGTTACTGGGTAATACGATACCCCTTGGTTAGACTGGTTGTCAGACTTTCGTGCTTCTGACAACTCGTAACGACTGTCAAAGATCCACAAATGACAGCCGGGACCATCGGCTTAACGTGCTTTCCGAGGCACGGAGGAGCGTAGCTTAACCTGATGGATCGACCCGAGCGGCTGTTATTACTTAGCCACGAGCTCCTCCAACTTTTACTATGGGAACAAATATGAAATCGCGAAAAAAAAAACATTTGTACACTGTACAAAAAACACTGTTCCGTACATTTATGTTCGCATAACTCGTCAAAATGTACGGAACAGTTTTTTTTTTTTCGCGATTGATTATTAGTACAATTACTCCTTAAGAGGTTGTTGGTGTTTTACCAATAACCCTGTATATAATACATTTCATTTCGAGTCCTAGGTTCGATTCCTAGGTCAGGCATAGTGTTATTGGGTTTTTCCATTAGGAATTCCTCCGAAGCAGCCCGGAGTTAGGAAGTTGGCGGTGTGACATCTCCGTGGCTCGCGCGCATGTGGCTGTTTTGGTCCTGCGCCTGATCACTCTCCGGTCGTGTCGGATTGCCGTCCCATCGGACTATGAGAGTGAGGGAGAGAGAGCACCTGTGTTTGCGTACTCACTTTTGCACTATAATATTTCTTGCATACCTGGGATATCTCCGTTTAATACGATCCAGCTTAGAGCACAGGTGTGAGTACTATGTACTATAGAGCTACCATTTACGCGCGTAATTTGTCTTTCATTGACTTGAATGTGCCCTGGCGGCTGGGAATGTCATGCTCACTGAAATGTCTCGCTGATGGTGGCGCGTGTGTTGGATCATTTAGCTCCCTTCAAAATGGTTGAGCTGAATGGTGCTGATCCATGCGTCATGTTCGTGAACGGGCGCCGTCAGTTGTGACTCTCTTAGCTGCCATGGCTTATTTTAATTTTTGAATTGTTTGTATGATAAAATTGCGGACGCTTATAACGTGCTTTCTACATTGTTCTCACATGTATAATTTCAACATGAATGATGTTACCAATATATTGTAACAATATTTTGATTTAAAAGAACCTACTACGCTTTGGAATGGGCAACTAGCTTCATCTTTCTGACTGACCGACCCCTTGACTATTCAAAAGTGCCTGTAAATGGTTTAATTGAAATAAATGCTTTGAGTTTGAGTTTATCCCTTGCTCTCCTTCCTCAGGGGGTGACCTAAGCGTGTAGTCGCTTAGTTTTTAGGTTTTATGCCCTGGCTGGAGGCCTGGCTAAGTAATAACAGCCGCAAGGTTCGATCCATCAGGTTAAGCTACGCTTGGTCCGTGGATGGGTGGCCATCTTCACATATCGAGACTGTTCGGTGCCTCGGAAAGCACGTTAAGCCGTTGGTCCCGGCTGTCATTTGTGGATCTTTGACAGTCGTTACCGTCAGAAGCCCGAAAGTCTGACAACCAGTCTTACCAAGGGGTATCGTATTGCCCAGTTGCTGAGTTGTAGAGGTCTGATAGGCAGTCGCTCCATGTAAAATACTGGTATTCAGCTGCATCCGTTTATACTGGAAGCTGACCCCAACATAGTTGAGAAAAGGCTAGGCAGACTAATTGCCCTAGAGGCACCCCACAGGAAAGTCCGGTTAAGCAGCCGAAAAACCTCCTAGGTTGACCTGCACGCTTAGAATAATAGACAAAATGACAGATTGTCATGTTGTCTATCCTTCCGTCGACAAAACCCGTTTCTATGGTTGTCATGCTAAACGTGCTGCGAGATGCCATTTATTAAAAATAAATAAAAAATAAACTCCGTTAAAGTGAGCCTTGGCCGAAATTCGGTCGAGAGAATCTATCATCATCATCTGCCTAGCCTTTTAATCTATACATATTATAAATAAAGGTAGCATTTCGTGTTTGTCTGTATATCCGCGTTGTTCTTCTAAACCACGCAACAGATTTTGATGAGGTTTTCACCATCGTTTAGAGAATTTATTCCGGAAGGTTTATGTATATAATATGAGTCGTCTTCACATATAATATGTAATTGACGTATACAATATATTGTAATACATTTTTAAAAGAGTAACGGTGTAGTTTCTTGCCCATTCTTCTCCATACGAAAACTACCTTTTGGAAGGGGCAACTAGAATCAGTTCTATTTCTTTGTTTTTGACTTTCAAAAGTCCCATTTATGTCTATTTCAAATAAGTCATTTGACTTTGACATTGAATACGTTATATTAAGTTACATGTAACTAAGAAATATCGAATTATAATCATAAACTTTATTGAAAATGTTTTTCAACAGGTTTGTGAGACGATCGTGGAGATAGCTCTGGATCACAAGCCGTCACACTGCGAAATGGCCTCTGTACTCATATCGGACCTTTACGGAAGAGTGTTCTCCGCTAAGGATATAGGAGTTGGTGAGTTTGCAACCTTATTAGCGATTTATCAGATATCATCTTTCACACAGTCCATCCATCGTTTCTTTGGTCTTCCCCTACTCTTATAGCCATCGACATTCATACCCAAAACTTTCCTCATCAAAAAAATACAATAGGCCTAGATTTATCTTTAGTAAACTATTCCGCTTAACTATTCTTCAGGAGTCATAAAAACCGTGTAAGAAATCGACACGTGTTTCACCTCTCAACGACGCATCCTCAGGATGACGATTGACCAGTCGCAAACCAGACCACGACTTGTTGCCACACCAAACGCTGGACGCAGAGTGAATTCTGTCTCTGAGAGAGTGACTCTGAGTGCGAGTGAGAGTCACTCTCAGGGTTTTTTATGAGTCTTGAAGAACAGTCAAGCGGTCCAGTAATATGTAGTGTCTGTCCAAAAGTGTCTGATTAAAGTGTATCAAACCCACTACAGCAGTGGCGTTCCAGTGGTAACGACCTCGTCTTACGAGTTGTAGGTCGTAAGTTCGCACCCAGACAGCCACTTTACTTTGTGTAAATAATTTCATCACCACTGCTCTCAAAACGGTAATGAAAACATCGTGAGGAAACCGGCGTGCCCTATAACCAAAAATTCGAAGACATGTGACATCCACCAATCCGTGCTGTGGCCGCGTGGTGGATAAAGGTCAGTTCACAGCGCGACGTGAAGCAACGGGACGCTGCGCGCACTTTTAAGCAATAATGAAACTTATTTTATGCACGAAAAGGTATAATTTCAGTGCGAGGGTTTACACGTGTCAAAGTACGCTGAGATGCGCGGTGCTGCGCAGTGCGTGTACCTTATTATGAAGTAAATAAATTAGATATTGTATCGGATCATAAAAAAGTGCGCGTCACGTCGCGTCTCGGTGTGAACTGATCCTTACACCCCACTCCCTTTCGAAGGAGGCCTGTGTTCCAGCAGTGGGAAAATTATAGACTGATTATGATTTATTTACATGTCTGATATCGCCAACCCGTCTTGACCAAGGGTGGTGATCAACTCTCGTGTATACTAATATTATTTAGCAGTGGACTGCCAAGTCGTAGGACTCGAGTTCGAACCCAAGCCACGTACCTCTGACTTTTCGGATTCATGTGTAATGTATATCACTTGCTTCAAAAACGTCGAAGGAAAACATTGTGAGGAAACCGGCATGTCTGGGAGATTTTTCTCGATGGCATGTGAAGCCAAGTTAGAGCGGTTAGGGCGGCTTTTAAACTACATCAGGTCAGTCACTAACCAAACGAAAACGAAAGAAAAAGAAATGATTATAGGTGCCTGTATACTCTTGTGGTTGCATCTACATCGCCACATGCGAACTACGCATCAAAACACCTGACGTCACATAAATCCTCCATCGCGCAATTACAGTTTACCGCGCGATGGACATAATTATACAGGGTGTTAGTGTAAACACCGTTATCCTTGAAACCAGTGGTTTGGTTTCATTTATAGATCGTAAAATCAATGGAAAAAACAACTTTTTTTTTTTAAAGAAAATCTACATTTTTCCACAAGAATATTTCACCCTATACGCAAGGGCAACGAACTTGCGTCTCAACACGGCGGGCGGCGGTTGGCGGGGGAGGGCGGGGCGCGCGGGGCGTTACATGACCGCGCGAACCCTCTTCAGTCAGCTGTTTCGCAGCGTATCCATGAGTATCGGGACAGAGTCGGATATTTACTTTTTAAAATCTTTTAATGTAAATAAGGTTTTTTTTAGTTGTTACTGGGTCACTTATTATTATATTTAAGTCAACTACCCATGGTTTGAGTGACAACGGTGTTTACCCTTGCATACTGTATACAAAATTCCAACATCAATCGTTGGGCAGTTGCCCGCCAGACACAACACCCGTCTGGTCGGAGGATCCTCCTTATTCTTTAGAGGATGAGAGAACTTTACACCCTGTTCCTCATACCCATAGAGATTAATATTACATAGAGTGCGCGTATTGCTCAAATCGCTTAGTGCGCATCGTAGACAAGTGAGCTATAGATTAGTGTTGGGTAGGACATACAAGAGGCACTTCAAATGTCCCATACAAAATGATTGAACGTCCCAACACCTCGAAATAACATTTTGTACCGCTTCACTGTGACATACACATGAATGAATCTCGAACTGACAAGTGAGCGAGTGTGGTGAGGAACGTCGTGTTGTTCAAACCCGTGTATACTGTTCATAGTTTGTTGTGCGCACTCTATACTACACCCCTTTGCAAAAAAACGGGCACCTTAACAGTCATTGGCTTTTGTATGGATAATATTAATATTTTTACTATGTCATTAGCATAAATGACTAGTAATTTGTTATAGTCAATAAGAATATAGTTTTTTGACTACACCCCTCTTCCAGCAGCCCTACAATTTTACTAGCTCTTATTGCTTTTTCTGCCATTACAATCGACACAAAGATATCATTTTTAAGTCACAATAAGGATGATGCGACAAACATAAATTATTCTACTAAAAATAACGAGAAGTTAGTTTTAGTTGCCAGGATAACCTTCTAACCGCAAACCTGCAAAATGTTAGTAAAAGTCACAAACGGAAAACGGGATTATTATTGTTTTTAAACAAAAGTTTCGAATTTGGAATTAACTGTTTTCTTAGCCGGACTTTTTATTATGATGGGTACAGATTGGTGCAATGCAACATGTAATGTAATATTCTACCTTACATTGCATGTTCCCTGCTGCCTTGGACGTGTGGCGCGCGCGGTACGCGCATTGACTACGAATCAGAACGAGAACATCTGTTCCCGCATTTCGTTACAAACACTAGCCCTCGTCACACGTGTTCTTTTCTTTGCCCACATCACTCTACTTAAGTCGATATACTTACGAATCATGGAGTCTATAGACAGCCATCTTGCTCTGACGATTATCAGTGCTTCATTGTTAATCATTCATCAACTTTAAAAAAAACGCCAAAGACCCCGACGTTGGTGGCGCACTGAATTATATAAACGGAGAGAAGGCAGAGAACTGCTTACAGATATGAATTTCCAGCATATAAGTGGCCAATACAAAAGTTTTACGAGGATGACGCCAACAGACTTTGAAAATTTACTCGCGATAGTCGCACCAAGAAACTTCCCTTGTTCTGTATTCCTCTATCAATAAAAGTGACTCGTCATCACTTCACGCACCCTCTTTCACCGCCATGATCGTTGCGCATGCGAACGGAACGAACGACCGTCCACGGCTGAGTCCTGCGCACACTGCGCGCCCCTTTGTGTTCGTACTAAAAACCGACAAATCTCGGATCGAGCCGCGCACGAGTTGTAACGCTCGGAGCGTGCGCGACCCAGGCGCAGTTCGTGCGCGCGAGGCGTCCACACTATGGGAATTCTGTTACATTACATGATACATTGCAGCAATGTGGACCTCAAATTCTTGCATTGCATGTTGCATTACATATTGCATTGCACCAATCTGTACCCACCATTAAGTGCCAGTAACATAGTTTGGCTATTAAAACCTCTTTACAACTAAATGATTACTAATAATGTAGAAAAATCAAAACCGTCCGTTTTTTTTGCAAAGGGGTGTATTATTATATTTCTATACTCATACCCCTAAACTCTAATTGGTCCGTACCATTCCAGCCTTCGACCGCCTGCTGGAGAAGCTTCCAGACCTGGTGTTGGACACTCCAGACGCGGCCGTGTTACTGTCTAACTTCATAGCGCGCTGTGTGGCCGACGACTGTTTGCCGCCTCGCTTTGTGCAGACCGCTCAGGAGAAGACCGATGCTAATGCGCATGCCAAGTGAGTTGTCTCACCCGAACACTGTTTTATTTTAATTAAACTCGCGACAATCTAAGAAGTCCGTTTTGACAGCTATAAAAATGCTTTGGGTAGCGATGAAACAAAAAATGGTTTCTTATAAAGTGATTCTCGAGACAAATCGATTGAACATACTCGGAGAGTTTGTAATCGACGACTTATCTACAATGCTTACAAACTGGTTCTCAAGGCATAACATTTTATTACATGTACGAGAACGAAACGTCAAAACGGACTTCTTAGATTGTCGCGAGTGTAGGCACGTAAAACCAGGGACTTGAAACGTTATGAAATAACGTTCAAATAGCGGTACGTTTAGTTCCAGTAACGGTAATTATTATAGTTAAAGATAATAGTTGAAGATTTTATTCCAATAGATTTTCTGTAAATTGCCAAGAAATTAGTTAAAAAATATTATAGACGTAGATATATTTAGTAACATAATTATCCCGCTTAGCTATTCTTCAAGAGTCATAAAAAACCCTGTAAGAAACCGACACGTGTTTCACCTCTTAACGCGGCTCAGGATGACGATTGACCAGTCGCAAACCAGAACACGACGTGTTGCCACACCGAGCACTGGACGCAGAGACTCAGATGTCGTGTTCTGGTTTGCCACTGGTCAATCCAAATTCCAGATAGAAAACCCAATAACACTGCCCGACCCGGGAATCCAACCCAGGGCGTCATCATGCTCAACATTAGCACTTTTTTTTTTTTTTTGAATTAGTAAATCATCCAATGACTTCTCCCGCTCTGGGCGGAGCGAAGGGCGTGTCAGACTTTTACTGACTAAAACCCACCCGTGTTCCTTCAGTTGCCTGTTGCCAAGGTCCCGGTATCCCTTTCGGACTAACCCGCAACCCTGGCAGGAGCATTAGCACTTGCGAAAACAAGACCAACGAGAGAGCCAAAAAAAAATTACCCCTGAAATATTAATGATTTGGTTTCAGACAAGCCATACACAGGGCGGAGACGTTGCTGTCTCTGAAGCAAGGAATGGTGCGCCTTGACAACATCTGGGGCGTCGGAGGTGGCATCAGGTAAATCTATATATATTATAAACTAGCTTCCGCCGCGTGGTATGTCGATAAAAAGTTGCCTATGTCCTTTCTCAGGCTCTAGACAATCTGTGTACCAAATTTCATTTAAATCGGTTCAGTAGTTTTGGCGTGAAAGCGCGACAGACAGACCGATAGAGTTACTTTCGCATTTATAATATTAAGTAAGGGTTAAAGTCGCTTTTTGTGTTTGTCTGTATGTCCACGTTGTTCTTCTAAACCGCGCAACAGATTTTGATGAGCTTTTCAACATCGTTTACAGGATTTATTCCGGAAGGTTACCGAGTAATAATCGACCAACTTACATTTTTGCAGTTGCAAATACCTTTTTTTAGGGTTCCGTACCCAAAAAGTAAAACGGGACCCTATTACTAAGGCTCCGCTGTCTGTCCGTCTGTCACCAGGCTGTATCTCATGAACCGTGATAGCTAGACAGTTGAAATTTTCACAGATGATGTATATCTGTTGCCGCTATAACAACAAATACAAAAAAACAGAATAAAATTAATATTTAAGGGGGCTCCCATACAACAAACGTGATTTTTTTGCTCGTTTTTGCTTCATACGGAAAACGGCAACAGGTAGACGCTTGAAATATTCAAAGAATATTTAGATACATATTCACTTTAAAAATAAATAGTTGAATTAAAATAATACAAATTTTTAAGGGGGGCTGCCATACAACAATTTTTTTTTGCCGTTTTTATTGATAATGGTACGGAACCCTTCGTGAGCGAGTCCGACTCGCACTTGGCGGTTTTTTTTAAACTACAAGTTTGTTGTGCGTGTTTGTTCGTTGTTCGACACGCATGTGGCCGATTTTTATTTATTTATTTAACTATTTATGTACACACATAATAAACAGACAAAGAGAAAAGAACAGAAAAAAACGTACAAAGGTGATGCTTATTTCTAAAGAAATCTCTTCCAGCACACCTGCGATAGGAAAGTAGATAAGAGATGTAGACACCGTGTGTAAAATTCAAGAGAAAGTAAAATACATAAAATCAACACAATTCACTTAATAAACTAGAACAAATAATATGATTATACACTTACATACAAATATAAATACTACATACATAATATAAACTACCTACTTCATAAATATATATCGAAATAAATACATACACAACTATGACGAAGTGGAAAGATAGTGTTCTTTCACTCTTCTTTTAAACACTGCAACAGTTTGGCAGTCCCTAATCCAAAATAACGTTTGCAGGCCTGTGAAGTCCCTCATCCGCCAGATACAGTTGCTGCTCAAGGAGTACCTCACCTCGAGTGACCTCACGGAAGCCATGCGCTGCGTCCGGGAGCTCGAAGTACCTCACTTTCATCATGAGCTCGTGTATGAGGTAATTATGGACTTTTGAAATATTTATTTATTTTATCTACACCCGAGTTAGCTTATTGCCGACATTAAAACAACCAGTGTGATAGTAACCATAATATCACCCAAACGAGTGTTGTAATGTTGTATTAAATTTCATTATGCAACTCATATAAAAAAATAAGTTGGTCCCGGCTGTCATTTGTGGATCTTTGACAGTCGTTACGAGTCGTCAGAAGCACGAAAGTCTTGACAACCAGTCTCACCAAGGTGTATCGTATTACCCAGTTACTTGGTTGTGGAGGTCAGATAGGCAGTCGCTCCGTGTAAAATACTGGTATTCAGCTGCATCCGGTTAGACTGGAAGCCGACCCCAACATAGTTAGGAAAAGGCTGGGCAGATTGATTGATTAATTCTGAATAAATATTTATTACTATTTATATTTGTTCGCAGACTGTGGTACTTGCCCTCGAAACTGTAAACTCAAGTGTTGAAGAACAGCTGTGTGGCTTCCTGGCAGAGCTCAGGAGATGTGTCATCGTCACCCCCGACCAGATGGACAGGGTATGTATGTAACTTGAGGCGAAACCTTCGTGTAGCCCGCGAAATTCAAATTTTTGTCCCTTTTTACGGTTCCGTATCTCAAAAGGAAAATCGAAACACTTTTTTTTTTTTGATGGTGCGAAATCGTCAAATGACTTCTCCCGCTCTGGGCGGAGCGGGAGGGCGTGTCAGACTCTTACTGACTGAAACCCGCCCGTGTTCCTTCAGTTGCCTACTGCCAAGGTCCCCGGTATCCCTTTCGGACTTGAGGCGAAACCTTCGCTTTTTTTATTTTTTATTATTTATTTATCATTCATACAAAAGGATATATATAGGATTTTACATATTAAATAGCAACCAAAACCACGAAGGTTTAAACTTGTGCTATCATGAGTCTATCTCAATATACAATGAAACATTTTATATGTAAGCGTTATTGTCTAAGATACAAATAATAACATCTTAAGGTCCTTAAATAGTTACAATCATTCCTTCATAGTACTTAAATAGAACCCTAAGGGTACTTTCAGACCGCGACGTGAAGCGACGCGACGCTGCGCGCACTTTTTAACGATTATCGAACTTATTTTCTTCACGAAAAGGTATAATTTCAGTGCGAGTGTTGACACGTGTCAAAGTACGCTGAGATGCGCAGCGCGTGTACCTTATGGTGTAGTAAATAAATTCGATATTGTATCGGATCATAAAGTGCGCGTCGCGTCGCATTTCGGTGTGAACTGACCCTCATAGGATCACTTCGTTGTCCGTCTGTGTGTTTTCTTAGGAACGCGTGGAGGTATCCAGTAATAAATTATAAATAAATTATTATAATTATAATTATAAATAATTTTATTGAATAAAAACGTTTAAAAATTGTACATTTCGACAACAGTAAGAATTTCCACACAATTAAAGTAGGTACCTAAAGATAAACTAAAATATTTTGTTTGTTGTTGGCAAAAAGTAGTGATGGATTGGAATTTCAAATTTTTGATAGCGACCCGCCCGAACTAGGTTAATTCAAACCTGTGTTTCAGGCCAGTCAGTTGATATTAATGGGGGTGCGATAAGGTAGCCCGCAAAATTCAATTTTTCTTATGTTTTTTGCAATTTGCAGGTCAATATCTGGGGGCCTAGACAAAATCCCTCTTCTGTAGTGCGTTAACGCCAGCGGAAAGATCAAATTGTATGGAGTTGACAGCAGCAGTCACGTGTCATCTCTAAAGTTAATGTCAACTCCATACAATTTGATCTTTTCGTTGGCGTTAACGCTTACAGAAAAGGGATTTTGTCTATAGCCTCTGGTTGTATGTTGATTAAAATATGATTCGCGACCGTAAAAAATATGGCTTTGCAGAATTATAATCATTAGAATCAGCAATACAACTCTCTAAAGTTCATATAAGTGTATTGAATGGGTATCGTCGTGACTTTAATTTATAATATGTACTAGCTGCCCGCCCTGGCTTCGCTCGAGTAGCACTAAGTACTTATCTACGACGCACCTACCCTACCTACCTAGTCTACATACCTACCTACACCTACCACCCTTCACCTATCTACCTAACCTACCTACCTACCTACCCTACCCTACCTGCCTACCTACTCTACCTACCCTACCTACCTACCTACCCTACTTACCTACTTATCTACCTACACCTACCACCCTTCACCTACCTCCCTACACCTACCTACATATCTACCTGACCTACCCTAACTACCTACCCTACCCTAAAAAGTATCCTATATCTGTCTCCTGGTTCTAAGCTACCTCCCCACCAACTTTCAGCCAAATCGGTTCAGCCGTTCTTGAGATATAAATAGTGTAACTAACACGACTTTCTTTTATATATAAATAATAGAAGACTAGCTTCAGCCCGCGGCTTCGCCCGCGTGGTATGTCGATAAAAAGTGGCCTTCCTACCCCGGGATGCCATCTATATCCTTTCCAAATTTTATCGAAATCCGTTCAGTGGTTTAGCGTGAAAAGGTAACATACAGACAGACAGAGTTACTTTCCAATTTATAATATTAGTATGGATAGATATTGATGTTGGTTCTTGTCTGCCAGGGCTTCCTCCGCGTTCTTGAAGACATGAGCGACATAGTGTTGGACGTGCCGCTCGCGTACATCATGCTGGACCGCTTCATGGAGCGCTGCCAGCACAAGTTCCGTCTCGGAGACTCCGTGCTCAAGCGGATGCCTACCAGGTCAGTCCTGCCTAGCCTTGTCCCAACTATGTTGGCTTCGGATGCAGCTGAATACCAGTATTTTATATGAAGCGACTGCCTATCTGACCTCTTCAACCTACAGGGTAACACGATACCCCTTGGCACGCAGGGTTGCCAATTTGTGGGGATTTCCCCAAACTGCGGGGAGTCCAAAACGATTGGGGATTTTGTGGGGAGAGGACCTCAGATTATATGGGGATTTTAAAATTTTACCAAGTCAAACCAATATTACATTACAAACATCATTTTACTACCTTCATACTTAGATATGGATCAGTCATCCAGTAAATTCCACTCTAAATTAATATTTTTTATGGCGGCAACATTACATAAATTTCACTAAATCTTCGGGCGAAACCGCTGCGTGACAAAGGATTTTTTTTTAATCCTATTATTAAGGTTTATATTCTTTAAAATTAATAAATAGTCTTGATTTTTTGTGTTGAAATGATCTTATTTTATGAAATAATTTTGTGGGGAATCAGGATTTTGCTCTCCCCAAATTCGGGGATTTTCACCAATGATTTTGGAGAATCTGGAAAATAAGCATTGGCAACCCTGTTGGCACGACTGTTTGTCAGGCAAAGCAGGTCAGTCCATCAATTACAAGGAGTAATACAAGACGAGGGAGCAGTGGTGGCCCAGTGGTAACGGCCGCGACTTACGAGTCGTAGGTCGTAGGTTCGAACCCCGATAGGCGCTTTACTTTGTGTAAATAATTTCATCACCACTGCTCTCAAAACGGTGAAGGAAAACATCGTGAGGAAACCGGCATGTCTTAGAACCAAAAATTCGAAGACATGTGACATCTACCAACCCGCACTGGGCCCGCGTGGTAGATTACGGCCCACTCCCTCTCATAGAGAGGAGGCCTGTGTCCCAGCAGTGGGAACATTATAGGCTGATTATGATGAATACAAGACCTCTCTTCAGTGGAAAGCGGCGGGGTAGCCCGTGAAATTGAAATGTTCTTACTTTTTTTGCAATTTGCAGGAATAAAGTTCACACCAACAATCATTTATCATAGTATTATAGTTACTTAGCAATTTAAGATAAACAGCGTGTACGAAAAACCTGGTCCGATTCGTGAGGGTATTGTTAAGAATAATACTGCGACTAATTATACAGGATGTAAGGGTAAACACTCTTGTCATTCAAACCATGGGTAGTTGACTTAAATATAAAAATAATTGACCGAACACAACAAAAAAATAACGTTATTTTCATTAAAAGATTTTAAAAAGTTTCTATCTGACACCGTGCTTGCTAGCGAAACAGCTGACTGACTAAGGGAGGGATCGCGCTCGCTGCCGGTCAGGTCACATCCCGTACCCCCCGCCCGTGTTGAGACGCAAGTTCGTTGCCCTAGCGCATAGGGCGACGAACTTGCGTCTCTTGTGGTAAAATTTTAATCTAAAAAAATAAAAATAAAAGTTGTAATTTTCCATTGATTTTACGTTCTATAAATGCAACCAAACCACTGGTTGCAAGGATAACGGTGTTTACCCTAACACCCTGTATAAGATTCCGTAGGAAAAAAAAAAAAATTCGCCGCTTTTTTTTTTCAATCGAAAATTTTGCCGCGTTTTTACATGGGGCGCGGGGGCCTTCATATAGCGGGAGTGTTCCAGTCATAACTTATGCCCTCTATAGAAAATTTGCTAATTTATAATGCAATTGGGGTTATGTTGGTACTAAAAACGTGAATTTTAAATAGTAATAACTTTCTTATTATCACAAAATGTTAAATTACTTTTTAGTAATGATATTGCGGTACCTAGGCGCCCCCTTTTGGATCGGAAAGGGTTTTTGTTACATGCTGTATTTAAATTAAAAACTTATTAGGCTAGAACTAGTAATGTGACTAAGGGAATATGCATGTGATTCAAATATTTTTTTTTATAAACTATATTACTTCAGAATTATGCCTCCATCCATATTTTTGAATAAAATTTTCTTTTTGAGCGAGAAATTAATTTTTTTAAAGTCCCAAAAAACTGTGGGTAATTGAAATACTTGAAAAGCTAAGAGCGGATGTGACGTAACAATCCGGGACAACAATCAAAATGTCAATGTCAAGTCAATCAACAAGTTTCAAGTCAAACGCTCCTACAAAAAGGACCTGACAGTTGCCTGTCTGTTTTCACGGTCTGTGACGTCACCACACCAAGCGCGCCAAATGGAGGGCGTTTAATAGCCCGGATCGGTTGGATATGTAAAAAAAAAAAATTAAGTACTGTAAATTGCTTTTTTGCCGTCGAATTTTCTTTACGATGTAAACTATCGAATAAAAATATTAAAAAATACATGCATATTCCCTATTGTGATACTTTATAATATTATTTTTAAAAAAACTTCCTACGACACAATAAGGTGCAATTCAGGTCGCACAGCGCTAATTACCTTCAGTTATATTCACCTAGAAGTTGCCTCTCCTTCTATCGCGTAATGGTCGCTGCACACAGCGGGCGCGGCGCGGCGTGACCGGGCGGCGACGCGACGCTGAGCAGTTGTAATGTACTAGTTACTATGGACGCCGCCGGCGTCGCGCCGCGCGCGAATACAACTCCGACGCGGCGGGGCGCGGCGCGACGGGACGTTTTTGATTTATTTCACGTCCCCATTTCCGTTTACGTTGTTTTTCTTAGCTAGCGCAAATAAAAGCAAGAGCGTTTCCACGTCTGAATCGCTCAACATCTTTTTGATGAATGAATCGCGCACGCTAAACGGTCGGCGTGAATGGGAGCGGCGGGACGTGATCGCGCCCGCAGTGTGACCGCTCCCGTCGCGCCGGCGCCCGGTCACGCCGCGCCCCGCCACGCCACGCCCGCTGTGTGCAGAGACCTTACCTCTTATAATTATCTTCTGACTACGTTACGCTCACTGAATTGGCGCGACAAGACGAGCCCGCCGCGTACTTGTAGCTTCATACCTAAAATGCGCAGTGAACCATTGTATTCATCTGTGCAGCTGTGTTACATAGTAATTGTAATAGTAATTTATTTCCAAACTTTATCTCACGTGACATCAATGAGGTCTCGACCCCTGAACTAGGACATGGTATATGACAGGGGTCGAGGTTTCACCAGTTGCATGGATCAGCATGAAAAGGCTTAGACTATGTACAGTTTATGCTTAATTTTAACAATAATTAAAACAAAGGTTCCAACAAAATGTGAACAAAAAAAATAAAAAAATTTAATACAAAAAGGCAGAAACAAATGAACAAAAAAAAATACTAATAATAATATTAGATGAAATTACATGACATATCTATTTAGTAATGACGTGTGACTCCGAATATATGAAAACCCATGTATTATTATTTATTTTGTTACTTATCGATCCTCCAAGAAACTACTTTAAAATGTGTTTTCTCTCCGCAGGGGCCGCAAAAGGTTTGTCTCTGAAGGCGATGGCGGCATCATCAAGGATCACGCACTGAAACTGCGCGAGTAAACAGTCACACGCACGTGTCAACGGAGCCCTGGAGCCCTAAGGAAGACCTAAACGTAAAGGATTAAGAAAAAAAAAATCATCATTCAGCCGAAAGAGTTTCACTACTGGACATAGGCCGCCCCTATTGGGTGTAGAAAGACCCATCATATAGCCGTCAACTACGCATTCTGTACATCAAAATAAGTAACATTGCACAAAAATAATTGCTGGGAAAGGAATTTTATTTTTGGTGCGAAAAATCGCTGTTTACGGCAGTGCGCAACGTAACGCACGCAAAACATTGTGTTTATGGGTGCGTGCAACGGTTCAGGGTTCGTGGGGGGTAAGCCTCTAAACAACTGGCCGGAGCGTGTGCGCAACCAATAGGGAATATGCATGTATTTTTTAAATATTTTTATTCGATATTTTACATCGTCAAATAATAGTTAAAAAAAATTCGACGGCAAAAAAGCAATTTAAAGTAGTTAAAAAAATGTTTAAAAATATCCAACCGATCCGGGCTATTTAAACGCCCTTCATTTGGCGCGCTTGTTGTGGTGACGTCACAGTTCGTGAAAACAGACAAGCAACTGTCAAGTCAACGTCAAACACTCCTTTTTCTATGAGCGTTTGACATTGACTTGACACTTGTTGATTGACTTGACATTGACATTTTGATTGTTATCCCGGATTGTTACGTCACATCCGCTCTTAGCCTTTTCAAGTATTTGAATTACCCACAGTTATTTGGGAATTTTTAAAAATTAATTTCTCGCTCAAAAAGAAATTTTATTCAAAAATATTGATGGAGGCATAATTCTGAAGTAACTTAGTTTATAGAAAAAAATATTTGACCCATATTTGAATCACATGCATATTCCCTATTAACTAATTAGTTATTTAACATTTTACAATTAAGTTATAACATGTAAAACTTGCTTTCTTTAAAAAAAAAACGTCTGGTATAGTTGGAACTTTGACCTTCAATCATCAAAATGTCGGGAATAACATGTGTCTTTTTACACGCGTTATAGTCGTTGCTTTTTAGCATAGCAATAACGGTCATTGACCCACCTTCATATTCTAGCATTTTTTATTTTAAAAACCGAAATAACGTCCGTTAACGCCCTGAATCAATATCTATCGTGATCTTCAACATAATCAGCCTATAATGTTCCCACTGCTGGGACACAGGCCTCCTCTCTGTGAGAGAGAGTGGGCCGTAATCCACCACGCGGGCCCAGAGCGGGTTGGTAGATGTCACATGTCTTGGAATTTTTGTTTCTAGGACATGCCGGTTTTCTCACGATGTTTTCCTTCACCGTTTTGAGAGCAGTGGCGATGAAAAGCACCTGTCAGGGTTCGAAACTACGACCTACAACTCGTAAGTTGTGGCCGTTACCACTGGGCCACCACTGCTCCCCATCTTCACCGTGTTCCAATAATGAAAAACCATAAATTGTTTAGTACCTAAACAATAAACAAAACCCAAGATATTAGAGAGAGGGGGCAATGACCGCTATTGTTATGCCAAATCGCAACAACTATAGTTCTAAAATTCTTTCTACATATTTTTCTAAAAGGATTTAAGAAATGAAAGGAAATTATACAGTATATTAACTAACAAAGGGCGTTCCCGTTAAACCTCCAACTGTCATTAACGAGACACAATAGAATTTTAATTGTTATCGGCCATTAGAAGGACAATCTACATTTGAACGGATAACTCGCAAAAGTATAGCGTCCATACATGCTAAAAAAAATATTACCACTTAAAAAAAAGTTAGTTAACATACTGGCGAATCTTCACAGACTGGGTATCGATATCTGGTGATGATAAACAATATTTTTTTTTCATTCGCTCTTGATCTTGTATATTATATGTCGTAGGGTGATTTGATAATTCGAATTTTCGCAAAAACCCTAGGGATATTGCGAAAACCCGTATAATTTAAAAATCGGGAAAAAAAATTGCTCGCCGGCCATACAATCTGCCGCAGAAATATTCTCACCATTATTTAATTATCTTGGTGCAAGTAGATTGTATGATTCCTCATATTAGGCTACCTTTCCACCAGAGATGAGCGAGGATGCGTAGCGAGGAATGTCCGTAAAACTAGCCAATAACAACGCTAGCTTAGCTCAAGCTATGACAGTGAAGCAATGATATTGGTTAGTTTCACACACATCCCTCGCTACGCATCTTCGCTCATCTCTGGTGGAAACGCAGCCTTAAATTGGGTGAAATAGGTTAGAACTGTGACCAACCGCGCGCGAGCCGAGCGAACGAAGCGACCACCCTGCGACATATACATATTAATTTCCTCAAAATCGAAAAATCAGTACAGTAAAATACAGGGTCGGCCGTGCTAAAATACATCGGGAGTAGGGACTTCTATCAAATCGTGTTGTCATTCATTCTTTATTCGGGCCTCGAACTAATAATATGTCCGTAAAAGAAACAGTGTCGGATGAACCCGTAACTTCGGTCGAAACAACGGATTATGTGGTCAGGGAGACCTCCAGTCGTAAGTTTTCACTTCTGTAGATAGTCTGGTCATAAGCAGACACCTGTTTATTTAAGAGTCTATAATGACCTCAGCTCAAATTTACTCCCTATCTCGCTCGCACAATACTGCTCCTGGACTGAAAAAGGGCGACACTGATTGGCAGGCTCCTACGCGCCAATAGTTTAGGTAATTTCTTTTTACGTTGAAAATAACGGTAATTAAATTTAAAAAAAAACAGTATCTGCTTTATGGTTAGTTCAGTTATTATGCAAAGTTTCATGATCTAATTTGAAGTATTTTTTTATTGCTGGTAATAAAAAAAAAATATTGTTCGGTTTGGAGGTAACTTTAGATTTTTTTCTATAGAGAAAATTTTATGAAATCATGCTGTCATCAAACATAGTACTTAATCCTCAACTTTAACATATATTTATTTCAAAATTAATGCTGCAGTATCCATACTAAATAATATAAATTCGAAAGTAACTCTGTCTGTCTGTATTTTACCTTTTCACGCCTAAACCACTGAACGCCTCCTTTGCCAAGGAGATAGATGGCATCCAGGGGAAGGACATAGGCTACTTTTTGTCAACAAACAACGCGGGCGAAGCCGCGGGCGGAACCTAGTTTTCAATATAACGGCGGATCATGCTAAGCAATTTGAGGTATTATAGACTCTTCTCTTCGTATCTAAGAGCTCCGTTCTCACGGCGTGTGTACAAAATGCGTTTAAATATTAATCGCCATTAATTTCTTCATTGCCCGGTTTATACGATGGCAGTGACTGAATCCAGTGACTTGGAATTTCGGACCCATTCAGTGGGTTCATGTTGACGAGATCGGAAGTAAGTCAGGCGGAACCTACTGGGCCCGAGAATAGACGGGTAGGTTAGTCAACTGGGGCTTGAGGCCATGAAGTCAGCACTGGACTGGGTTGAAACTATTGTCTACACGAGCCCAGCAAGTCAGCGCTTGACTAACTTACTGTATTAAAATACAATAGACATAGATATATTTAGTAATCCGCTTAACTAATCTTCAAGAGTCTTAAAAAACCCTGTAAGGAATCGACATGTGTTTCACCTCTCAACGAGGCATCCTCAGGATGACGATTGACCAGTTGCAAACCAGAACACGACGTGTTGCCACATCGAGCGCAGAGTGAACTCTGTCTCTGAGTGAGTGACTCAGTGTGAGTGAGAGTGACTCTGCGTCCAGCGCGCATTACGGGTTTTTTATGACTCTTGAAGAATAGTTAAGCGGGATAGGTTACTAAATATAATATATCAACGTTTATTGAATTTTATAATGGATTTCCGGAAAGTAACGCCTGAATGAATTAATTAACTTACTGTACTGTCACATTACTGCACTCGTATAAACCTGCCTTTAAAAACTAGAAATATTAGATTTATCAAAGCTTTTTGAGACATTTTTTTTTTAATGTTTGATGTTTCAAGTCGAAATCATCGATATGAACGCTTTACAAATGAATGTATTTTTTTTTTCTTTATTGTTTTTTTTTAGATACTAAAGGGGTTCTATCTATGCTATTGTTCGGGTCGTCATGATTCGGCACAGCCGCGAGGCAATATCGAATATAATTGTGCAGAGCCGATCCGATTCAAAAAGGGGAACATCCCGATCTCGATCGGCACGAGTCGAATTAAATCCCAATATGTGTAGTGATTGCTTCGGGTCGGCTTTGTCGGTCGACAAATACTGCCGAATCGAATGTGCCGACCTGAACCTGCGTGTAGGACACCACGTATGCACTATAGCTATTGATTCGACAAAGCTGTCCATTTAATGTATAAGTTCCTTATAAGTCTCTCTCTTAACGACTTTGAGTGCAGAAGTTAGCCCATGTACGCAGTCGATTTTTTTATAGGATATACAGGGTGAAAGGGTAAACACCGTTGTCACTCAAACCATGGGTAGTTGACTTAAACATAAAAATAAATGACCGAGAAACAAAAAAAAAACCGTTATTTTCATTAAAAGATTTTAAAAAGTTTCTTTGCGACACCGTACTCGCTAGCGAAACAGCTGCCTGACTGAGAGAGGGGTCGCGCTCGCGGCCGGTCAGGTCACATCCCATGCCCTCCACCCGTGTTGAAACAAACGCAAGTTCGTTAACCCTAGCGCATCGGTGAAAGGGTGAAATACTCTAGTGGTAAAAGGTAAAAAAAAAAGTTTTAATTTTCCACTGATTTTACGTTCTATAAATGAAACCAAACCACTGGTTTCAAGGATAACGGTGTTTACCCTAACACCCTGTATGGCACTGGAATTTCAACTCTCGGTGATGAGCCGAGCTTTGAAAATGCAACAGAGCGCAACCCAACGCGTCAAACAAACACGCTGTTGGATTTTCAACTCTCGGCGCTACGCAGTGCGATGAAAATCGTGTAAGCGAATAAAATCTCACGTGCGTGCGTGGGCGTAGTGTTCAGAAACGCTGTGTCTAATTATCGAACCAATAGCGAAAAATTTAGAATATCCAAAATTTGATTCATACAAAATTACAAGGGGCCTAAACCGGCCACATTAGCAATTCCTCTAAAAGCAGTTCCTTTCCTGAATCCCAGCTGTCATTAGCAATTCATAATTTGTAGACCATTTTACGAATCTCCATACAAAACTGTCAAACAGATTAATTATTTCGTAACATGAATTACACGCAGATCATATTATGAATTGCCAGATTGTGATTTTTTACGATGTTGCTGCTAAAGTGACCGTTTGAAGCCCCCAGTACGGTTGATGAATCATAGCCGATCTGAACGTAGGTACTATGAGCTAGTATTCTGTCACCCACACTCGCCTCTCGTCGGCATTTGGTTCCTAAATAATTTTATTGCGCAGTTTTCTGCGCGAAGTTCGCATTGGTCATACTGTATTAAGGGCGATTTTCCTAGATCAAGTGTTAATAACTTTAAAGAATAACACTATTATTGTTAGAAGTCTTTAATTATTTGTAAAGCCACAGTAAAGCGTTCATATTCATTAGGATAAAAAAAAAGTTAATAAAATAAATAAATTCATACTACGCCTCATAATTGGACGTTGATATTTTTCATACGCGGCGTTTTTACGTCTTAGCATAGGTTTTTAATTTACTTTTTTTTTTTATTAACTTCCCTACAATTTTGTATAGAAATCATCATCATCATCTACTGAGGGGCTCGTGGCTCAGTAATAACAGCCACGGGGCGATCTTCAAGGTTAAGCAACGGTTGCCGCGGTCGGTTCGTGAATGGGTGACCATCCATTAGATATCGAGATCCCTCCGTACTTCGGAAAGTCGTTGTTCCCGGCTGTCATTCGTAGATCTTTGACAGTCGTTATGGGTAGTCATATGCCCTAAAGTCTGACAATCAGTCTTACCAAATATTGTGTTACCTAGTTATTGGGTTACGGAGGTCAGATAGCCGGTCGCTCTTGGTGAGACTGGTTGTCTGACTTTCGAGCTGTGGAACGAGTACCAAATTAAAATGGTGGCCGAAAGGTTCTTCAGTGCTGGCGATTTTCGGTTTGTATTACTTTTACACACCATTTTTTTTTCCTATGAAGTAGTGGGTGCTCTAAAATTACTCAATAGCACCCCGGAGTCGGTTTTGTCCTGAGTGGATAGCAGTAGGTACTCCTACTATTACAGCCGTGAGGTTCTCGGGTTATTTCTATGCAGAATTGTGGAAAAAGAGTGCGAAATGACTGCGTTAGCTTAGTCGCACTTTATTCGATATACTTCTCTTTATTTTGTAAACATAATTATTATTAATATTATAAAATAGTACAAGATGATTTTGTGTGTTCAAAATTTTAAGTTTTTGGTGGTCTGTTAGTTAGCTTAGTCATATTGGCTATCTTGCGCTTTAGGAGTGCGCGGCTCGCGGGGGTCAGCGTTGACGAATGAGCGCTGCACTACCGCCTGTGAGCCGCGCATCAGCCGCCAGAATAGCGGTCCCGGTCAAACTATACTTATGCATACTTAGTAGTATGCATAAGTATAGTTCAATGGTAGTCCATTTTAATCGATTTTAAACCGTAACTCGAAGCAATAAGAGTCATATTTCTATCGACGACCACCAATACTTATATTTCTTTGTTTATTGAAAGTGAATTATGTAACAATGATTCCAATATAAGAGGCATTTATTTTAAGCCTTTGTAATGTGAGCGTCGGACATTGTTTTTTATTTTAAAATAAGCTGCTGCCCGCAGCTTCGCCCGCTAGGACCCTAATTATTTTTCTATAATGAAAGGTGTTACTCCTTATAACACCAGGTATCTGCCAGTGAAAGTCCCGTCAAAATCGGTGTAGTCCTTTCGGAGATTGGCCGGAACAAACAGACAATAATTTTATTATATTATAAAATAATCTGGCAAAAAAATGTTCCAATTTCCAAGCATGTTTGGGAAAAAGTCATTTATTCAAACTAGACCCAGAATCAGGACAAATTACACCTAGTTTTATATAAAACAATGTTTGACGCTACAGTTACGGCAATTATCGGAAGATTTTTTTTATTTGTTTGTTAAAAGTTTTGTATGACTGGGCGATTGGCTGAAGCGAAGTGACAAAAATTTTGTATTCTGTCAAAATCGATCGTTTTTTTAACATTTTTATTAGTGTATTACCAATGATATTATATCACAGAATAGTACAGAAGGCGCACTCCGCATTTTAGGTATGAAGCTACAAGTACGCGGCGGGCTCGTCTTGTCGAGCCAATTCAGTGAGCGTAACGTAGTCAGA
The DNA here is from genome assembly GCA_947522985.1 of Lithophane socia. NCBI lineage: Eukaryota > Metazoa > Arthropoda > Insecta > Lepidoptera > Noctuidae > Lithophane > Lithophane socia. The sequence goes on from OX383280.1 coordinate 6,804,391, forward strand.
TGATATGAGAGTTACGCGATAGCAAGAGAGGAAACTTCTAGGTGAATATAACTGTAATGGTAATTAGCGCTGTGCGACCTGAATTGCACTTTCTTGTGTCGTAGCAAGAGTCGCTATTTATTTAAATTATTTTGCAGAGTGAATCTTCTGTACTTGTATTATGTATTCTGTGTTATTACATACGACTACTGGCGAAATGTGTGTACTATACAGCTCTGCCTATACGTCCAGCAAATGCAGGCGATATGTCGAACAGTTTTCTAAATAACTTGATCGGCTTCTACACTCCAAATCTCCTAGTATTATATCCTAAGCATTTTAAACGATTCCATTTTGACAGGAATGTCGAAACTTAAATGACAAAATTATTATAAGGTCCATTTTGCCATTACAAATTTAAAATGCATTTTAATATTAAAGATTTTTTTTTATGAGAGCAACTTATGAAAAAAAAAATTACGAAATTTTTGTATCAATGACTATTGCGAGTTTAGATTTGAAACTTACCTCCAGGTCGTAAGGTCGGCATTCAAAAAATTTCGTATTTTTATTAGTGCTCTGGCATAGATAATAAGTTGTATTTTTATTTGCGTAAGTTAGAGCCCAGATTGTTTCTACAATCCATTGTAAATAAAACGAGGCAAATATATAGATTGTTTCACTTTTTGTGTGTTTTATTTAGCACTAGCTGAACCGACACGACGCGCGACGTCTGACGTCTCGAGGAGCTCGTGGCTAAGTAATAACAGCCGCTCGGGTCGATCCATCAGGTTAAGCTACGCTTGCCGGGGTTGGTCCGTGGATGGGTGACCATTTTCACATATCGAGACTCCTCCGTGCCTCGGAAAGCACGTTAAGCCGTTGGTCCCGGCTGTCATTTGTGGATCTTTGACAGTCGTTACGAGTCGTCAGAAGCACGAAAGTCTGACAACCAGTCTAACCAAGGGGTATCGTATTACCCAGTTACTGGGTTGTGGAGGTCAGATAGGCAGTCGCTCCATGTAAAATACTGGTATTCAGCTGCATCCGGTTAGACTGGAAGCCGACCCCAACATAGTTGGGAAAAGGCTAGGCAGATTGTTTGTTGACTACGGAACCCTAAAAAAAAGGACATTCAGTTTTTCCCGTATTTTGAAGAAAAAAACCGCAAAGTTTGACTTGGGTGGCGCGATCTGCCGTATGCCCAGTGAGCTGTGGGCCAAAAATAGCCACTATGTGGACCCCTGACACGTGTCACTGACTCTGGCAGGGCCACTATCAGGGATTTTAATTTTGATTACACAAAAAAATTGTCGCTAATTAGTCGAAATTTGTCGCCAAATATCTGAATTTGTCTGTCACTGGTTCAAACGATATAGGTAAGGGTTTATAGGTGGCCGATCTGGAGAGAGTCTCCCCAGCAGGCAGTGGCGTATTAACCCTAAGGCAAACTAGGCGTGCCTAAGGGCGCGAGGAAGATTTTTAAGAAAAAAAATGAAAATATAAAAATAACTGTAAGTATGCACCCTACTTACACAATGTAAGGATTATGATTGTGATGAAACTTGGTATGTAGGCAGGGTAGAGTAGAGAGAAAGAACAATTTTTTTTTTTATGTATGGCTGCTAGGCGGCGTCGATGAAGTGCTTGCCTAGGGCGCTCTTGACATTTAATCCGCCACTGCCAGCAGGGCCACATTTATATCTCAAAAACTAGGGCACCTAGCGAAGATCTGTTTTCTCCCATAATTTGTCGCCAAATATCAGAATTTGTCGGTCACTGGTACAAAAGATATAAGGGTTTATAGGTGGCCGATCTGAAGAGTCAAATTCAAATCTTTATTGCATATCTCATGTGTGTACAAGATCTTAAAATGATAATTACAAAGTTCACATGGACCCTGTCGGGCACAACAATTTATCATAGCTAAGGAAAGTAGCATGCTTTAAAAAAAAAAAAAAGTAAATAGAAACTAATTGTACGTCAATTTAAAAATATTTCGTTTTCATTAAAAATAAATCAGTTTAAATAAATAACATCAAATACTGATTACGTCATTACAAATTATATCAATAACATTCAATTAATTAGAAGTAAATAAATAACAAAATTCAATTCATAATAAAAATAATAATAACAATGTCAAAGAGCAAACTTATATTAAAAATTCAAATCCAATAATAAAATCAAATAAAGGCAAAAAGTCAAATTATCATAATTAAAATAAATGTCTAAAAATTTAAAATTATAATGTAAAAAGTTAATGTTGAAGGTAAGGTAATAATGTCATCCCATGTCGATGTCATCATTAAAAAAATCATTCAATGTATAATAACATTTATCGACCAATAGTTTTCTGAGACGTATATTAAATATTTTATCATTTTGTTCCATTTTTATTTCGTTAGGTATTTTGTTATATATTTTAATTGATGTTACATGAGGACTTGTGCTGTGTAATTTTAGCCTTCCCAGCAGGGCCACATTTATATCTCAAAAACTAGGGCACCTAGCGAAGATGTGTTTTCTCCCATAATTAGTCGCCAAGTTACAGATTCAGTCGGGTCTTAGTTTAGGAGATATAATGAGTTCAATTAGTAAGGTATAGTCCAAGAGCTAGATCGAAGAGTTCTCGAAAAATTGCCAAGAAAATATATTTATACGAACGAGAGTGAAACTCTAATTTACGGTTAATATATCTATTATAATTCTTACACACGTATTATTGTTAGAGTTGGTAGCCTGTTAACACATATGTATAGTATAAATAATTAACTACTAGGGACAAAGTAAACCTAAGACTAAAATCTAGTATGTGTCCCGTGACGCCGACGGTAGGGAAGTGGCAGAGCGACGCTACATAAGGGACACTATGGGTAACGCCCCGGATCGTGGCCTAGTGTTGCCACTTGACAAGGGTGCGTTCCTGACTAACCGAAAAATACTTAACTAAACATAATACAGGCGACGCCACGTATACTAATGTGTGATCACAAATCACAATACGTGACGAAAAGTATCGCGTCATAATTTTTCCCCTATCGGCAACTTCGAACTACCATCTGCGGGCCTAGACAAGTGACAATCGCTTAGAAAGCGTTTCGTATTTCTACAACGACTTTCAACAGGATTGACATAAGCTTTTCGATAGCTTATGTCAGTCCCATACATTTTTGCCTTTTCCATCATCGTTATCGCTGATAGAATGTCACTTTGTCTAGGGCCTCAGGGTCGCTTCAAGCACGTCCATATTGACAACATCGGCCCCCTACCGATTTGCAGCGACTACCGATATTGTTTGACAGCTATTGATAGATCTACTAGATGGCCTGAAGTCTGGCCAATGCGGACTATCACTGCGGAGGAGGTTGCAGAAACTTTTACGCGAGAATGGGTTGCTCGTTTCGGTGTACCGTCAGTCATTACAACAGACCAAGGCACTCAGTTTGAGTCTGATCTGTTCCGCCGAATGACAACACACTTCGCCACTAAGCGAATTAGAACAACGGCATACCATCCCTGCGCCAACGGCATGATTGAGCGTGTTCATCGGCAACTTAAAGCTGCTCTCATGTGCCACCAAGATTCTTGGTCACGTGCACTGCCTTTCGTCCTTCTTGGCATGCGATCCGATACATCGAATTGAAAACTCCTGAAACCATACATGTTCTCTTACGACAACACTCACATAGACGTGATTTAAACGGAAGGCCAAGATAAAGGTAACAAGAACATTAGAACACTCAGGACTTATTTCATGATGACGTACTTATCATTGGGGACCCCGGAATGGGAAAATCAACTCTACTCACTCATCTGTCTCTTGAAACAATTAAAATCTAGCCACAACTGGGATGGATACTAAGAACTAATTTATTGGAGTACACACAACAATAGGGAATATGCATGTATTTTTTTAATATTTTTATTCGATAGTTTACATCGTCAAATAATAGTTAAAAAAAATCGACGGCAAAAAAGCAATTTAAAGTACCTACTTAAAAAAAAGTTTTAAAATATCCAACCGATCCGGGCTATTTAAACGCCCTCCATTTGGCGCGCTTGGTGTGGTGACGTCACAGACCGTGAAAACAAACAAGCAACTGTCAAGTCAACGTCAAACACTCCTTTTTGTATGAGCGTTTGACATTGACTTGACACTTGTTGATTGACTTGACATTGACATTTTGATTGTTATCCCGGATTGTTACGTCACATCCGCTCTTAGCTTTTCAAGTATTTGAATTATCCACGGTTTTTTGGGACTTTTAAAAAAAATAATTTCTCGCTCAAAAAGAAATTTTATTAAAAAATATTGATGGAGGCATAATTCTGAAGTAATATAGTTTATAAAAAAAATATTTGACCCATATTTGAATCACATGCATATTCCCTATTTAGGGAGCGGAAAAAAAAGAAAACAGTCATTGATACTTTGGAGTTTTTAAAATTCTTGTGTAAAGTTGCACTCAGCGAAGAGAGCAGCAAAATGAACAATCGAAATATAACACTAGAAGAATCTAACGGTGCCGTGTATTTGAAGGATTGTTCAGGTGACGAGTGGACTGTATTCGAGATGAAAATTTTCCTGAGATTTTATAGTAAACAAGAACTAATAATCTTATTGGATGGTTTCGACGAAATCTGCCCAACCTACGTGAATGAAGTGTTTGGCTACAGTTTACATTTTTGTTATAGATCTTAGATATAATTCGTTCATGTATTGTTAAGATAAAATAATAAAGCTTGTCTGTGAGGTTCACAATACATAGTTTGTTTTACTTCTCACAGAAAAGTAACCTTCTGTAGCCCCACTCGCCGCGCCGGCGACTACATGAGGACATGAGAAGTGAATAGAGAATCTCGTAGACTGATTTGACAGGTGCAAATGTCAAACACCAAATTGAAAAAACAAAAAAAAATCACTTGAAATGTCAAAATAATAAATTAGTTTAAGAGATTATGAGCGTTTATTTTGTAAGTGGGCAACGTCGTCTCTTTTGATTAATTTGGTAATATAACTGTATGGAAATATGAAATATGGCTAGACAACTGTCTAAAATATTGATAATGTGTGTAAAAGTTATGGAGTTAGTAACGGGTGCGGGTTGGTAGATGTCACATGTCTTCGAAGTTTTTGTTCTAGGACACGCCGCTTTCCTCACGATGTTTTCCTTCACCGTTTTGAGAGTCGCGGGTGTTTCTACTGAACCACCATCATTTTAGAAAACACTTGTATTCCATAAACGTGTGTCTAAAATAACATAAAAAATTAATCAATCTGCCTAGCCTTTTCCCAACTATGTTGGGGTAGGCTTCCAGTCTAAACGGATGCAGCTGAATTTTACATGGATCGACTGCCTATCTGACCTCCACAACCCAATAACTGGGCAATACGATACCCCTTGGTAAGACTCGACTGGTTGTCAGACTTTCGGGCTTCTGACGACCCGTAACAACTGTCAAAGATTCACGAATGACAGCCGGGCCCAACGGCATAACGAGCTTTCCGAGGCACGGAGGAGTCTCGGTATGTAAAGACGGTCACCCATCCACGGACCAACCCCGGCAAGCGTAGCTTAACCTGATGGATCGACCCGTGCGGCTGTTATTACTTAGCCACGAGCTAAAATAACCTAAGTTACTCAATATAACATTAGCTGTCTGCCGATTTTCAAAGACGCTGTCATAATATTCTTGTAATAAAACAATAAAAACTATTAAATTAATCCTTTACTTCAGGTTTCTTGTGTTTATTTATACAATCTCGAAAATCATTAACTTCTGTTTGGCATTTTCTCCAATCCTTAGTTGTCGCTATGCACTCCTGAAAAAATAAGAAAATTTATATTAACACACAGCTGTACCTACACAAAAATTGTATACAGCTGTGGAAGAGCAGAGTCTAGGCTCCAATCACCAACTAATGTAAAACTTTTTGGTTCAGTAATAAATTTGATTTGATTTGATTTGACACGGCTACACATCAGGCTATACATTTCCAGTATAAGCTGACCTCGCATTGTACGGGAATCCTATATACAATGTGAGATCATCCTAGACTGGAAATGCGTAGACTTGATGTGTAGCCGTGTGTACAACAATTTCAACATTTCTACATCAGACAACCTTACTTAGGATTAGGCAGAACGACAATAATATGGTCTCCACCGCACATAGTAACAGCTAAACTACTTGCCGGGCCGCGTGCTCAAAATTTACAGTTTTTAATTAGAAAGTCCTTGAGCAATTAACCAAGATTCATTCCAAATTACCAACTTTGGGACCAACGACGTGTAGAGAAGAAGTACTTACTACTACAGACGGACGCCATGGCCAGGGTAGCCCTAGTAGTACGCCCGGGCTTTCAACTCACGGTAGGTACTGAACCGAGCATTGCATTGAACCGTTATGCGGCTTCCAAAGTGTGGAATAACCTGCCACCACCTATTCGATCAATTAGCACGATCGACACATTTAGGAGACGCCTACGGCAGTACCTCATAGATGCGCAACGGAAGCTAGACATGGTTAATATCAATATTTCTTTGTTATAAGTATGGTATACCTATTATTTACTGACGACAGTCCATTGTTTCTTGTGCAACCATAATATCACTCTGCTTCTTTTCTTAAATATCCATCTACCTATTTATAATTATTTTTATAAAATATCTAATCGAGTTATTATTATTATTTGCTACACATATCCATTTTTTTATTTTTGTTTTTTATTTAAATATCTACACACACTATAAAACTGATTTACATCTGTAAGACGTCCTCGTAACATAAGGTCCAGTTGAAAACCAGCGTCAGGCACTAGTTGTCTGGCATTCATGCTGAACTGGGCCTGTTTGGCGCAGCCGTGAGGCGCACAATACTTTTTTTTTATGTTCTTTGTTTTTTTCTATAAATATTGTGTGCCTTACCTGGGTCAAATAAATTTATTTTCTTTCTTTCTTTCTTTCATTGAGAAATTGCAGTGCATTAAAAATCCAGAGCGCAAAAAAAACGCCGCGACGAAAAGTCAGTCCAACTAAAAATGGTCAAATATAAAAAAAAAAATATCTTAATTGGTCCAGCCGTTCTTGACTAACGAACAGCAATTCATTTTTATAGATCCACGGATTTTTTTACGGACATTTTAGCGTCGGAGTTTTAAAAGCGGATCTGGCAGCACTGCTTTGTACTGCTACTGCCACAATTGAAATAATTGCGCTTACTTATTTCCGCACTAGATGAAGTTTATCGTCGGCAAAATTAGATAGTTGCTTTTAACATTTTTTTTTTTTTTTTGTGTGGGATATCATCAAATGACTTCTCCCGTTCTGGGCGGAGCGGAAGGGCGTGTCAGACTCTTACTGACTAAAACCCACCCGTGTTCCTTCAGTTGCCTGTTGCCAGGGTCACGGTATCCCTTTCGGACTATTCCGCAACCTCGGTAGAGTTGCTTTTAACCTAAACTGTAAATCACAGAGTACTTTTACTATAGGTACTGTAAATAAAAAGGGCTCATGCAAAGTAGGATGTAGGCAAAACAGAAATATTGAGTGTTTGGATATTATGATAAATTGATAATAGGCAATGATAGAAAGTACCTACTAGTACTTTTATCGTTATTTTACTTTTATTTTACAAGTACCTATACGATTCGATCAAGCTGTGTTTTACATGAGATACTAAGATCCATACAAAACTTGTTTAATCGTCTAGAATTATGTATTCGTTGCCTTTAAATACATTATTCAAATAAACATAAAAACAACAATGAGCTGTTGTAGTATTGTCGTGAGTGAATAGGTAGGGTACGCACCTGAACTTTATAATGTAATTCCAAGCAGCCTGTCTTCTTCAACATGCTCTCCACTGGATCGTCATCGGAATCCACTGGTTTCTCACGAGGCTTCACAGTCATTTTTCTAGAAATTAATCAACACAGATAAATTCAATCAAAACAACATAACCTCTAAAATTATCAGCTGAGCGCTTAGCAGATAAGATGACGTATTACGCTACTAAATCAAAAAGTCATATTATGCTAAGGCAACAACTTAAATTTAAGTGTATTTTAATTTAACCGAGTTATAGCAACGTTTCGTTTCTCGTTGTTATATAACGGAGAAAGCCTGCTTATAAGTTTTTACGTCTGGCAAAAAGTAATTTGTGCGACAGGTAAGGTGAATGCCCAAAGGCAGCCCACGAAATTACAATTTGCTTATGTTTTTTTACATTGCAGGTATCAGCTTGTGTGTTGATAAAAATATTATTTGCGACCGAACACAATGTATTTACAGAATAATAATTTAACCTTTCCACTAAAGTTGGGTTTTTACTACTTACTGATAGATGCTTTCCTTTTCCGTACTACGACTCCAAGTGGTAATTTTTTATCTAGTTTTCGTTTAATTTGTGATCGACACAACAGTAACACATACACGACAATTAAATAGTGGTTTGTAGATGGACAACAGTGCTGCCACCATGGGCATACCCGGGGGGGGGGGGGCAGCAGCCCCCCCCTGGAAATCTCGCAGAACATGTATGAACTCGCCTAATTATAATCAAAGTGTAAACGGGGCCTTATGCTTTAACTTTTAAATAAGCCGCCCAGTAGACACTGGCAAAATGCATGGTGCAATTGCTAAAAAACCGCGCTTGACGATGGCACACTACACTACATATATATACCTAATCTTTCTTGTAGGTGTGTTTGACAAAACAGCCGTGGACGATCCGTCTTGCCCCCCCCTAGGCCAGAAGCTGGGTACGCCCATGGCTGCCACCTATGACGAGTTTTCAGTTTTTGACTCCATTGCCGGGGCATCACCGTATTAACTTTTATGAAATTATCTCGTAGGAGTGAGTATGAGTATTCAGCAGTTATCAACCACGGCCTGTCATTTTGTTGCTTGTCTTGTCGTATCCCTCACCAACTTATGTAGGTTGACAGAGAGACGCAATGAGTGACAGGCGAGAAATCAACTCAGCCTATCGCAGTCTACTGCTGGCTATAGGCCTCTTCCAAGCTGCGCCACAACACCCTGTACTCCACCATCAGTCTCCTCCGCACCCAGTCTGTCCCAGCCAGTTTCTTAAGATCGTCGATCCATCTAGCTGAGGGGCGTCACACATTACGCTTGCCGATACGCGGTCTCCACTCTAGGAATCGTCTGCTCCACCGGCCATGGGTCCTTCGACAAACATGGCCAGCCCACTGCCATTTCAGTTAGGTTATGCCAGCTATGTCGGTGTCGGTAGGCGAGAAATGGCAACATGTATTAGGCTCCCCGTAATACTTTCCTATCTTCGCTTTCTATTACTCGTAAAGTAAAAGGGTGCCAAATGCATGACTCGCCCGGGGCGCCTAGGCCATAAAGGCCGGCCCTGAGTGAGGCTTATCTATTGACTACGTTAAGTGGATGACGATAAATGTACGCGATCTTTAATTTCGCGACCTTACTCGGCTCGCCGTCAGTGAAGCACGTGAAGCTTTCTCAGAATTTCATTGTCAACGCGGCTCGCGGAACTTTTGAAGCAATGGATTAAGACATTTGTTTCAAATCTATTTCAATTCTGACCGATCGTGCGTTACACAATTCAATTCACACTGCCTGCCTTCCTGTTTGTCGCAGCTACAGCTTAGCGGGGAGAACACTCGCTGAGGGACTCCCGCCAGTATTATATAGTGCTCTGTGGACTCGCGGCTGCTACATACGCATACCATTGAGTAACCGCTCGTCGTAGTCGCGTAACAGAAGGTTACTTTTCAGTGAGAAATGAAACAAAGTAGGTGTTGTGAACAAGCTTTATTATTTTATATTTCGAGCGTTTACGCTGAAACTGGGCAACAACGTCGCAAAAAGATGTCAAATATTTCGCTGTTCTGATTAATTTGGCAATATTACTATATGGAAATATGTAAACGTTTTAGGTATCTATAAAAAAGGCATTTGGAAAGTTTCGAAATCTTTTTTTATACAACTAAAACTAAATAACTGTGTTACAATATTATTTATTGCATTTCATAATCAATATTTTAAACAGTTACACCCGGTTTCTGATTTGAGAAAAGTAGCAAATCTCAACTGATTATTCTCAAATACATAAGTATGCGCTTTTAAAATCGAATTTCGTTAAACCATAATCAACTGATCATTTACTTAAGTATTCCTGATCAATGCAAACACGTTCCAGTCTTGATTAGAGTTTAAAAAATCTTAATTCACAAACGAAATTCGATTTTAAAAGTGAGATTTGCTACTTTTCTCAAATCAGAAACCGGGTGTTAGATAGCAGATCAACAACATATTTCATATTTCCATACTCCGACGAACAAAAAAGGAAATAATAGAAATTATAGGGAAAAACTTTAACAAATGACAAACCTTTTAACACACACACAGATAAAAAGGTGGCTTCACTTTTGATGTTCGCAGTGCTCTGTCTACCTTTTTTGTTGGTCTGAGTTTCCATACAGTAATATTGCCAAATTAATCAAAACAGCGAAATATTTGACATCTATTTGCGATGTTGCCCACTTTGAGCGTAAACGCTCTTAACAATACATGAACGAATGTAGGTAATATCTAAGATCTATAACAAAAATGAGAAGTCTGTAGGTAAGCTATAGCCACGGAAAAATGATTCACAGACAAGCTTTCATCATCTGCCTAGCCTTTTCCCAACTATGTTGGGGTCGGCTTCCAGTCTAACCGGATGCAGCTGAATACCTGTATTTTACATGGAGCGACTGCCTATCTGACCTCCACAACCCAGTAACTGGGTAATACGATACCCCTTGGTAAGACTGGTTGTCAGACTTTCGGGCTTCTGACGACCCGTAACAACTGTCAAAGATTCACAAATGACAGCCGGGACCAACGGCTTAAAGTGCTTTACGAGGCACGGAGGAGTCTCGGTATGTGAAGATGGTCACCCATCCACGGACCAACCCCGGCAAGCGAAGCTGAACCTGATGGATCGACCCGTGCGGCTGTTATTACGTAACCACGAGCTCCTCACAGACAAGCTTTATTATTTATACATGAACGAATGTGATGTCCGAGATGATGATGAAAATGTAATGTCTAAATAAACTATAACCAAATGAAAAAATGATTCGTTTTAAAAGTAAATTGTGTTGTAAAATAAGTTGTATTGTAAATTGTAATTTTATCATAAAATATGAACTAATAAGTACCCATATTCAAGTAAAGAAAAATGTTTTCAATTAAATTAAAATATACTTAACTAAGACCTAAATTAATTATTACCTAGTCCATAATAAGTAATACCTAGTTAAAAAAAACTCAAAAGTAATATAGGTACTAACAGAATTTAACAGATAGATGATTATGGCTGTGGCCCGTACAGACCATGAAACTTAACAACTGTCCTATACTACATAACTGTGTAAATGGATGAATCTGATTTAGTTTGTTTTTACCCGGCTACGGCGAAGAAAAAAGGAGGGTTATGATTTTGACCGGTATGTATGTATGTATGTATGTTCATCTGTTCCCTCCTATCTTCCAAACCACTTATCACAATTTGACAAATGAGGTATCGTTAGAAGCGTGATTGTCCGCTGGTTAAAGGCTATGTGAAGTCACATTAAATTAAAGTCAAATTAAAAATAAAGTGAGGAACTTAAAAAAAATATGGTTTAATCGTACCATGTTGGGTATCAAATGAAAGGGCTTAATGAGCACATTTCAAATATATATATATAATAACCTCAAAAAAATTAAAAAAAAATCAAGTACCTAATAAAAACTAAAACCCAACTACGACTTAAAAGGTATAAACAAGACACCACAGACAGACAAATTAAAAATCCGGAGTCACACGTGTTAGGGCATAAATCGAACAGATTACGTGTGACTCCGGATTTTTAATTTTTATTACTTACTTATTTTTATTAGGTACTTATATTTTTAGTTTTTATTACGTGATTTTTTTTACATTCTTTATTAATTTGACATACCCACAACATCATTTTACATCACTATTTTTATTGGCATTTGATTGTACTTTTGACATGTATACTTACTTACATAATGGTGGAATCTTAATTTATTTCTTTGATATTTTTATTTTGACATTTAAGTTTAACATAATAATTTATCAGGGAATTGCAAATGTTTTACGTTTTAATTAATTTACTTGATTACTGTTACAATTACGATTTATATTGTAATTGTTTTAATTTTTAATTTTATAATTTAGTGTAAAATTTCGATACAATGTAAAAATTGTTACTGAAATGAAATACACACCACCGTGCCATACGTGCGTGTATGACCTTATCAAAACTTACAAGCCTTGCATTACCAAATGTCATTATTTAGTTCACAAGTACTTATATTTTTACGCTTTTATAAGTGATTTTGTTTATCAAATAAATTACTCGGAAGTCACAACTTGTAGAAAACCACAACAAATCCTGAGAGTGTCCGGCGCGGCGACTCTATTCCATCTTACAAGTTTACAAGTGTCGTGCTTAGTACCTACCGCAATAAATGTTTAGTATGCCATGAGCGTTTTAATAGGTACCCCTTATTATATAACAGTTGCTTATATAACGAATAGTAAAATGGTTTTTAGAACTTGTTCTTTTAGAACAAAATTGATTTTCTTTTTTAAAATGTGGCCAAAAGAGAGAAATGACCTGATGCCCATGTCCCAGCAGTGGGAACATTAAGGCTGATTATGAATATATATCCTCCGACCAGACGGGTGTTGTGTCTGGCGGGCAACTGCCCAATGATTGATATTGGATTCTTGTATATATGTCCACTGCACGGTAAACTCTAATTGCGCGATGCAGGATTTTTGTGACGTCAGGATTTTTCTGTGACGTCTGATGCGTAGTTCGCATGTGGCGATGTAGATACCGCCACAGTCACATTGAGACAATGGTTCAGTTTGATAGGCTTGTACCACATGAGCACGCATTTCTGAAACACGATTTAGATAGGATAGGTGCACCCGAAATGTTAACAATTGTAGTCGGGCGGGTCGGACGAAAGGAAAATGCTTCCGTTGAAGGTTTTCTCATTTTATTCTACCTATCACACGCGGCGGTCGGGCCTCATTGTGAGCCCCTTGTCTCCCTGACGGCCCGCCACAGAGCTCCGTGTCCACGGAGGAGTTCGCACACCGCCGACAATTCAATATAATTTACAAAACCAATCTTAGTCAAGGTACATATTACACATATTATTGGCATTACCGCTATTTAATAGTAAACGAGCTGTTTCATTGCTACGTAAAATGAGCACGGAGAGGCTAATAAACACACTAATGCACGTGCGTAGCATGTCCGAACGTTAATTCTCAGGCAGAGTAAATATTGATAAATGTTAAATAAAATAATTTGGCCACTTAATTCTGCGTTTTCCTAACCATGTCCATACGTGTCAACACATGCACATGACAACATAATTTATGAACTAACTCATCTGTACTAACGTTTTGAACATTCTCATTAAGACCAAATTCTTCGAATAACAGAATTAACTTGGATTCATCAATCACTCTCACGTGATTGACTATGGACACTATGAATTCTTCAAACTCCATTTTAACAGCTACACGTAACATATTAGTTTCAGTTACAATTTTGATGAAATCCATCAAATTACTCTCATCTAAGTTCCCTTCGATTGTTGATAATAGCAAAAACGCAATCGTTCGTAGATCGTTCCGAATCGCTTCACACAGAGATGATCTAATTTCAGTATCCTTATTTTCAGTGTTTTTACCCTGTTTCATTAACAGATCAAATATTAGTTTTTTGTTTTTTTCAAAAAGTATAGGCAATTCTTCATCAATTTTTATTTTAGCGTCCAATGTGGCCAGAACGTCCAAATTACAATTGAAAAACATCTCGTTCAAAATAAAATTCCAAAGGAATTTTTGCTTTTCATTACTTTTTATTAAGTCACAAATGTATTCGACTGCGAAGTATTCTGCGAAAGTCGAGTTCACAAATATCGGAATATCGTTCACTACATCACAAATGATGCCTGTCCTCTCTTCTCCCTCTTTAAGCTTGTAAATCATTTCCTCAATTTGTTGGGACTCATTTTCATTAAAGAGGCATCTGTCAAAAACAGCGTATGCGGCCAGTTTTTTATGCTTATCTATAAAATGTCCATATTCTTTCCACCATGATAGATTACCTCCTCCTATGTCTATTTGGATTTTTTTCAAACGTATCCTGAAAAGAATAGGTACCATAAAATCATTATAAATATGAAATATATTAGTGTTCAAGTCCCAGTTGATAGGTTTTATATGAGTATCTAATATTTTTTTGTGCACGTAATCAGCTATTATTTTCAGGTGTAACGGAATTGCGCCGCATGGGTTTTGGAATTTGTAAGTGTGGCACCAATCGTCATTCAGTTCACTAAGAGTATTCTTTACAAAAGATGGCGCGATAGTAATTTTATTTTTCATATAATGTATTAAGCTACAGCAAACAATAAGAAATGGTATCCTTTTTTTTGATTCAATTGGTAAATCACTTTTTTTTTGTAACTCTTTTACACTTTGAGACATGAACGTGATGAAGGCGTAAATATTTTCAAGCTGATCGTCATTGAGGAACATCAATATATCCTTTTCTTTCCAAAAAGAATTCAGATAAGAATCCTGCTCAGACGTATCCAAGGGTTCTATTTCATATATAACACATTGCAATTCAAAAATAGTTTTCATTTTGTCATAAGATCTGCTTGTGATACACATTTTATGAGTCCGAGGAAATTTCTTCACGGCTTTTATTAATGCCAACACTTCATTCACGTAGGTTGGGCAGATTTCGTCGAATCCATCCAATAAGATTATTAGTTCTTGATTACTATAAAAGCTCAGGAACATTTTCAACTCGAATACAGTCCACTCGTCACCTGAACAATCCTTCAAATACACGGCACCGTTAGATTCTTCTAGTGTTATATTTACATTGTTCGTTTTGCTGCTCTCCTCGCTGAGTGCAACTTTACACAAGAATTTCAAAGATTCCAAAGTATTGATGTCTGTTTTATTTTTTTTCCACTCGCTAAATTGTTGTGAGTACTCCAATAAATTAATTCTTAGTATCCATATCACTTTTAAACAAATTGTTTTATGTGACAGATGAGTGAGTAGAGTTGATTTTCCCATTCCGGGGTCCCCAATGATAAGTACAATGTCATCATTTAATAAGTCGTAAAGTGTTTCTGGTCTGAACTTGTCATCTTTTCCTATTTTTCTTTTTCCGTGTAAAGCACGTCTATTTGAGTGTTGTTGTGAGAGAATATCTATATTTTCAGAAGTTTTCAGTTCAATGCATCTTACAGTTCTTTCGACGTATAATTTTGGATTATAATTTGAATGGCTGATAGGTTTTCCTATAATATTCTTATTACTACGCATAATTTTATTTAAAACGTCTCCTTCGACATATCCAATCGTATCGTTGCTCAAAATTTTACCTAAACTTACTTCGTTACCTTGAAATATCACTTTTGTGTTCTCTAAGATACTTTTCTGCGATTCTTCGCTCAGATCAATTCATTTTAGTTCGTCCTTTATTACGTTACCAGTTGGTGAGAAATATTTTTTTGCGTTTTCAACAGATTTCTGGTCTGTAATGATAATTACTATTTTGTCCTTTAACGAGCTTACAATGTTCTCAATTTTTTTGCTGGAAGTTTTGGCAATTAGTGCTTTATCAAAGACCACAATAACTGTCTTCACTTCTTTTGTGTCTTTCAGTTCTCTACGCAATGTCTTGTCGTCTTTTGTCGATAAATTTAGAATGTATTCCAAATCTAACACGATAGAGTCATTGTAATTTAAATCACTTGTGAGCTTAGCAACTGTAAGTGCTCTGTTATCTGTAACGATGACAGTTCCAGAAGGCAGGTCACCAAACTTTATTGAATTCACAGCATCTTCTCTGAAAGTGTAACTTTTATTCTTAATTCTTTGCATCATATTAATAACGCTGATCAATGGCTGTCTTGTTTGTTTTACAGCATTTTTATATAAACTACCTTCTTTTTCAAGATACGTTCCCACTTCAGATGTCATACTCCATTTTTGTATCTCATCATGATACTTAAGGAATATGGCGTCGGAAGTATTTTCTAAATTTTCTACGTCGTCAGCTTGACTATTAGTTATTTCGTAGATTAAAGTTTTCTCCACGTCTTTCTCATTAGATTGGGATGTATAAAATAGTAGTGTACTCAAAAAGACACTCACATTTTTTTTAGTACATTTATCAATGGCGAATGAAAGTTTTGGAAATATGTTAACTTGCACATCAAATTTGTATTCATTCAAATGATCAATTTTATCATTCAGTTTATCAAATAACTTTTTGGCAAGCTTTCCTAGTGATTCGTAGTTCTCATTGATCTTCATCAGGTTCGATTCGTCATCCAAAACTAGTAAATTACCAACAGCAGAAGCTATGCCTCCACTGAGCTGAAGAAATCCTTTTCCCATAGATTCATCTATAATGACAATATTAGTGGGTTTCGATTGTTCTATCAATCTTACAAGTCTAGATGTTAAATCTTTCAGTTTTCTCTCGATGTTAATGTCGTTTCCTTTTATTGTTAAATCGTTATTGCCAAATGAAGCCGGTACTTTAAATTGTAATGATGATAAATACTCCACAATCATATAATGTGGTTTTTGCCACATTTTTCCCTTTTGTTTTTCATCAGGAGTTTGTCTTTTTAAAACTTCTGCGTACAGTTCATTTTGAAATAACCTCATATATTTTTCGTCGATATCAAACAAACTATGTTTGAAGCGTGCGATACGATGTCCTTCAGATTGATCCTCAGAAACATCGAACATTTTTTGCGCCAAAATGACGTGAAATTTTAAGACAAGCTCATCCTGCATGAACTTTTGAATATCATTAAATTCTCCAAAAATACACTTCGCCATCGTATGAGCCAGCGCGGTAATTTGTTTTTCCAAAACATATGCACATAGGTCTTCATGATTTAAATAAGGCAGTGGCCTTGAGCCAGGGTCACCTGTTCCTATCAGAGCATTCAAATGTTCAGCAAAATTACCTTCGTATGTTATATTTTTTTTGTCACCTTTTGCGGTTGTGTAAATAACGAATAGACATCTTGTTTCACTAAATGACCCATCGAATAGCACGTCTTTATTATTGGGTTTGAATTTTCCTCTAATTTCCAAGTAGCTGTTGAAGTATTCAACCAAATCGCTTTTATTGAGTGTTAAAACTGAATTACTGTTCTCCCTGTGTTTTGTTTGTATGAACACTGTAAGGGGCTTATCGATTCCCCTCACTTTTGCCCTGAAACAAATGTCATCGAACGAACCTATTTTATCCACATTTGTAGCTAAATGAAAGTCTTCAATTCTGTCATCATGAACAGCTCTAAAATAAATTAAACTAAGAAGTTTGGTCTTGTACAAGTGTCCTTGTATGCCGCCGGATGTTCCAGGAGGGTTTGTATATTGTTGCGCCATTTTTTTGCGGCAAGTGGTCAACTCCACATCCGATAGCACTCTCAGAGGCTGGAGCTCTATGTTACCAGCCGCAGGTACCGCTAAACCATCGCCCGGGGAACTCGGGCCGGGCATCTTCGAAGCATCAACATCTTGTGACTGCAGGGATTGTGGTCTGAAAATAAAAAACGTAGGTCTATGAACTCTAAATATCAAGGTATTATTGATGAAAGCTGGTTTGCTGTGCTACTTGTGACAACCACCAGAAGTCGGGTCAAGTGACTAAAAAATTGCTGGGAATTAAACGCACCCACCTTCTTTCTCTAGGCTGTGCACGGCTCAGCTGCGCACGTGAACATATTTTTCTTCTAACTTCACTTTGTATCGTAATGTAGGCGGGTTCAGCCAGTGCTACCTACAGCCTCACTAAGCACGAAACGTGTCTGGTAAACAATATATAAACTGCGCAGCTAACGCGTGCGTAATCTCTCCGTGCACAGCCTATGCAGGAATTCCTAGTGCGGCAACCAAAGCAAATCTTTTTCATTTCATTTCTTTTCAGTTAAAGTCTGACACGGCCTCAGCCTAGAGCGGGAGATGGCATTTGATGATTACCCACGCTCAAAAAAAAAAAACTGAGTATGTTTAGCCTGTAGAAAGCTCTCAGCGGGCTACCAACTACCAAGCCCCACCTGGTAATCTCTTAACCGACAAAGAAGCCATAGCCACAAACGATGCTTCTCTTATGCTCTCTGTGCAAATACATACACTCACTTGTAAGGAAGACCTCAGCGAGGCCAACGCTAACGCTGTCGAAGTGGCCGATCTGTTCGAAACTTATATCACTACATATTATAAAGCAAACTCTCCGCCGCGTCTGTCTGTCTGTCTGTATGAACGCGATAAACTCAAAAACTACCAAAGAGATTCTCGCACTACATTAAAAAAAATGAAATGAAATGTTAGATTACAAGCGAATCACCGGAGCACCATAAGGTGTATAATGAAATGTTAGATTGCAAGCGAATCACCGGAGCACCATAAGGTGTATAATTCAATAATGTTTTGTATAAATTGGCTGAAATATGACGATGATTGTTGAAAATATTGGTAAATAAAACAAAATTATTTAAAAAACAAAAAACTTGGAAGAAGATGCCGACAGGACGAAGAAGACAAAAATTTTGGTATTACAGGTGGGGAACAAACCGATAACCTGAAATATGGTGTAACTTTTGTTTGTTCCCCGCCTGTAATACCAAAATTCTACAGATTATAATGCTTGTTTTTCTCTTTTAAGTTATACGTTTTTGCAGGCGGGTTTTTTGTTTTTTAAATAATTTTGTTTTATATAAAGCTTTTTTATAAAAAAAAAATTGTTTTATAAAATTATATTTTTGGAATTACTTAACTACTAGCTTTTATTTGATACCAATATTATAATTTATTTAAAAAAAAAACCTTCCGCTCCCTTTTTTTTGTTTGCAGATGAAATATATAAAAAAAATATAACCTATGTCACTTTCACAATTAAGACGAATCTAACGACACCTCAAATGTTAAAATCCATCAAGCCGTTTAGGCTACAGAGCGTGCCAAAGAACATACATGCATACATACAGTCACGAGCAATAATATGTATATGTTACCGGCCAAACCCGATTTCAGGACAAACTAGTTTAGCCTAGGCTAAACTAGTTCTTCCTATACGCGATAGGATTAACTAGTATAGCCTAGGCTAAACTAGTTTGTCCAAAGCCCGATAGGATAAACCAGTTTAGGCTAGGCCAAACTAGTTGATCCTGATATAAATACGCACACTCTAGGATAAACTGGTATGGCCTAGTCTAAACATTCTAATATATGTATTTAGAAAGTCAAAATAAATAGATAAACTGAATAAATACTCCGTAATTGGAAAAATAATCATTTTTATTAAACTATAATAATTCGTCGTCAATTTGCAGTTCTTATTGCTGTTAAAAACAGTTATTGGCATAAATTTTTTTAAAACCTTTATTTTCGTACGTTATTTCAAGCGCCAAAATTCGCAGAGCCTAACTTCACACTCGCCAACTTATAACGGCCGTACTGTACTTTCGACTCGGCTAAATTTTTATACTGTTTAGACTAGGCCATACCAGTTTATCCTAGAGTGTGCGTATTTATATCAGGATCAACTAGTTTGGCCTAGCCTAAACTGGTTTATCCTATCGGGCTTAGGACAAACTAGTTTAGCCCAGGCTATACTAGTTAATCCTATCGCGTATAGGAAGAACTAGTTTAGCCTAGGCTAAACTAGTTTGTCCTGAAATCGGGTTTGGCCGGTAACATATACACTCAGCAAAATTCAATAACCATTTTTTCGTGGAGCGACGATTGCAACTTTGAGATGATACCTATATCATAATAATATGGGTTCCAACATACTATGTTCGGTATAACAAAAAATTACAATCAATACGGTAGGAGAAAATCACTATTAAAAGTTGCTTAGTGTATACATATTATTGCTCGTGACTGTACATACTCTCGAAAAACATTACCCTCATTCTGGGACAGTCGGGTAAAAATCATTCTGATTCGGAGCTTTACTGGCGTGTGCCGCCTAAATGTATGATTTTGGCACTCAGTATATAACTGGAATTAACACATACTCGCACACACACACACTCACATACACACACTCGCATACACACACTCACATACACTTTAAAATCCCAGAAGTACGTTCCCGTGGGACATTTTCGATCATCCACGCAAGCGAAGCCGCGGGAAAAACTAATCAAAAAATTAATAAAAGGGGATTTGTTTTATATAATAACTCGACTTACCTAGGGTCTATATTGGACCAGCCCCTTAAAAACTGGTTCAAACTTATTTCAACGCCTGGAAATATCGCTGTGGCGGCCTCAAATAAATTACTCTGTGATTCTTTGGTCATGTCAATCAGACTTAGTTTTTTATCGTGTAAAATCTCATCTGCTTCTGGGAAATATCTATTTACTATTTGTAACGACGTTTGACTCGTAATAATAATAGTTTTTTTGCTTCGAACTGCTTTTACAATGTGTTCCAAAGGTTTCATTTCGTCTCTAGAATCTATTTTATCGCAAACTATAATAAAAACCTTTTCTGTATGCGTATCTGCCAACTCTGCACGTAATGCGTTCCGGTCGTTTGTCGATAGGTTAGCAATATATTCAAGATCTAACACAACATGGTCTTTATACTTCAAATGTTGCATCACTTTTAGGACGGTCAATATGCTGTTCTCTGCCACAATGACAGTACTCGAGTGCTGATCCTGCAAGTTCAAGGACTTCACCGACTCTTCCGTAAATGTGTAATTATATTGTTGCAATTTGTTCATATACGTTAAGTTTATTGAGCACATCAGTGGATCTTTAATAATGTTTTTTATTGTAATCTGAAATAAGTCTCGTTCTCGTGTAAGACTCCATTGTTGTGGGTTAGTGCACCATTTCTGTATCGCAACATGATATTCTGAAAATATCGCGTCGGTTTTCACTTGAAAGTAGTTTGGTTGATTATGCTGGTAATCTTCTATTTCATCTTTTAATATTTCCTCGACACCTTTCTCATCAGCTTGGTTACAGTAAAATAGTAATTTGTTCAGGAAATCTCTCGCTAAATTCTCTTCATATTGACTACAGTCGAAGGAAAGTTTTGGAAAGTGGTCTACTTTAATGCAGAATTTATATTCGTGCAAATTGGGGATTTCGCTATTTAATTTTGTATATAGCTTTTTTGCAAAAGTTCCTAGTGATTCCCAGTTATCTGTAATCTTGATTAATTTGGTATCATCGTCAAGTACGAATATATTTCCAATGGCACCAGTTATATCTCCATTGAGCCACCGGCATTCATGTACCAAAGGATTATCTATAGTTACTGTCTTACCGTATTCGCAATTGTTTAATAATTCGTTGATTCTTGACGCTAGATAATTTATTCTTTTTTCAATGTTATCATCACTGCCGCGCATTGTTAAGTCTTTGTTACCGAATGCAAGCGGCACTTTAAAATTCAGAGAAATTAATATTTCTTTTGCAGCCAGTTCAATTGCTTCATTATAATCAAAACTCGATCGAGAAAGTTCGTCTCTCGTAAGCTGTTTCTGTGTAAGCAATTGCGGCTTATTTTTTTTAATAATCTCTAAGTACAGTTTATCTTTGAATACAGTGATGCATTCTTCATTGTTGTTAAAAAAATCTTGTCGGAAGGAAGCGATTCGGTGCGACCAGTCTTCCTTACTCTGTGGAGGTTGAATTTCTGAAATGTCGAAAACTTTTTGCCCCAGAACCACGTGATACCGTTTCACGAGGTCGTCCGCCAGTATCACTGGAAAGTTCTGTTCATCGTAAATAAACCTAACCATCCGTTCAGCCAGTGAGGTCATTTGATATCTCACAGCTTCTTTTGTAAGATATTCTAAAGTCTCCTCGTTCTTGTATGGTTGCTTGACCGTACCTCCAGTATCAATTATATCATTTAGTTTGGCGGAAAAGTCACTTCCAACCGAGTCATCACTTAAGTCAACTTCCACGTTTGTGTATATAACGAATAAACATTCTGTTTCATCAAATGTGCCTCTAAGAAATAAGTCGTCGTTACTCGGATGGTAAAGTTGTCTGATTTTCATGTAACTATTAAAGTAAGTTGCTAAATCGATTTTAAGTGTTGGTTCCTTATTTTCTCGATCCTGAGCCTGCATGAACACAGCGATAGGTTTATCAAACCCTTCTACTTTTGCTTTGAAACATATGTCATCGAATGCCCCCATGTCGACATCAGAAGCTAACTGAAACTCAGCAATACTATTGTCGTTAAGGGCTCTAAAATATAGCAAGCTAATTAACTTCGTTCCATACGGGTCTCCGCCAATGCCTGACGTGCTCGCTCGCTGGCTGTACATGGTGGAGCTCCTTGTTAGTCCTGGACGCACTTCACTTGCCATACACCTGCACAGAGGCAGGCAGGACTCACAGTCACGTGGAGCACTCAGCAGCACCGAACTATCCTGCAAACAACGAAAACAATCATGTTCATGTCACTAAAATATCCGAAGTAAAAGCCAGAGACATGCCGGAGAAGCCAGATGAATTTGATGTTCGCTCAAAAGCAATGTGCAATTACTCGGTAACTTGTGGAGCCTACGTAGCGGTGATAGTTTTCCTTTTAATTTCGTTATAATATACTATTGCCATGAATTTTTTCACATACCCAAATATAATAATATAATAATTTATTTATTTCGGACAGTATCCATAAAGTGTTAGTAACAATTTTAAATCTATGTTAGTAGGTAAATCATTTATTCATGGAAAAAAAGAAAAACCATCATTTTATCTTCCCCGTAACTATTCCCACTCAGTGTGCCTGTATGGGACAGTCGGGTCGAGATGCGATCATTTTCAAAATGCTGTTGGTGCTACCCCGCAGTCTTTGAAATAACGAGGCCACTTTCTTACGCGCTATGGCGTGGAAGCCGTCAACGCGCGCATTTGCGACGCACTACAATACCGCGGCAGCCCCAACAGCATTCTGAAAGCATTATTATACTGTATACGCAGGACGTTGTAGGCTCGTTGCGTATACCGAACCCACAGGCCGCTCGAGTAGAAAGATTGGCAATATGCCCTAAAAAGTGTTATTTTTACTTCTTTAGTACATCGAGCGAACCTACGGGCCAGCATATTGCTCCTTACCGCCAACGCCCTGCGTTCTCTTTCTATATCAAGGTCATCTTTTAAGTCCTCTGTGACCAGATGACCCAGATATTTAAACTTCTTCACAATCTTCAAGGGCGTTCCACCGACCATGATCAGAGGCACTGTACTAGGTCTCTGTTTTCCTGCCCTAAAAATCAGTACCTCACTTTTCTGTGAGTTGTACCTGAGACCATGCTCGGATGAGTAGCGCTCACAAATTTTAACTAATGTCCTCAGGGCATTAACCGACCGGGTGTCACCACTGTGTGGATCGTCCGGAGGACACGGTGGAGCATACGGTGGAGGTCTGCCCTGCTTGGGCGGAGCCTCACCGTGTCCTCTTGGAGGCGATTGGCGGCGGTGACCTCTCGCGTCCGGCTCTGGTCCAGGCCATGGTACGGAGCGAGAGGGCATGGGAAGCAGTCCCCTCCTTCTGCGAAGCAGTAATGCTCGCGAAGGAGGAGGCGGAACGCGTGAGGGAGAGGCAAAGTTTGCGCCCACACGCCCCTAACCGCCGCCGTTGGAGACGCCCTGGGCGTCGGGAATCCCAGGCGGATTCCCGGCCACCATAGGCGCGGGCTTGCGGACGGCGAGCAATGGGTAGCTCGCCGTCCGATTAGGACCAGGCCCGGGTCGATGGCGCGTCGTGTTCCACGCGCGCCTCAAAGAGATGTCAGCACAATTAGCGGGGTCCGCTAGGACCGATGCCTGCCGGGGTTGCGGGTTAGTCCGAAAGGGATACCGGGACCTTGGCAACCGGCAACTGAAGGAACACGGGTGGGTTTTAGTCAGTAAAAGTCTGACATGCCCTTCCGCTCCGCCCAGAGCGGGAGAAGTCATTGGATGATTTACCACCCACAAAAAAAAATAAAAAAAAGGCATTAACCGAGGGGGCCAGCAGAACCATATCATCAGCATAGCTTATGTTGTTGACACATGTTCCGTCAATGTAGCTTCCGACATGTGTCCTGCTGAGCTCCTCGATCAACTGGTTTACATATAGGCTGAAGAGGCCGGTAGATGTGAGGCCACCCTGTCTTACCCCGCATTCCAATTTATATTCATCAGATAGTGTATCCACCCATCTCACCTGGTTACTTTGGTTTTTATACCAGAATTTAAGAACACTGTTAAGGTCCGCGGGCATACCTGTTTCCTCTAGCTAAACCAAACAAGCAAAACCAAACATTTAGCTGGCTGGGGGGGTACACTTGACTCTAACAAAAATTAGCACTTTAAAGCTTAATATTTCGCAAACGGATCCCTGCATCCAAAAATGGTTTTCACAAACTCACATTATTTTTAAAAGACCTTTCCAACGATACCCCGCCATGGTATTGACGAGAAAAAAAAAACCATCCCCACTTTACGTGTAGGGGAGGTAACATAAAAAAATATATTTTTTACGATTTTCTTTTACCACTTTGTCGGCATGATTTATACCAAATTAAGCCGTGGACAGACGGACGGACGGACGGACAGACAGACAGACAGACAGACAGTCAGACAGACGGACATGGCGAAACTATAAGGGTTCCTTGTTGACTGCGGAACCCTAAAAAGTGTTAAAAACTAAAACCCAACTACGACAATTATGCCAACTAAAAGGTATAACCAAAACATCACAGACGGACAAATTAAAAATTTGGGGTTATAAATAATACACTTATATATATTTGAAATGTGATAATTAAACCATTATTACTAATTCATTTGATACCCAAATGAATTAGTTATTTATGCAACTGAAACACGAATGTGGGTTTATTTATAGTATCATACGAGTGTTTCAATACCTAAATTACAGTTGATTGATTTACAGTTGTAAATAATTAAAATAATTACAACTCGACCAACATCTCAGGAGGCTCTCATTGCGCCGTTGCGCGGCTGGGTCAAGGGCTTGATTCAGAAAGCAGTACCTGGACACGGTACGCATAGTGACGAGGTTCCTCTCCCTAGAGCCCTGACCACCGGCAGCTTGGACTCTGAACCTGATGCATTTGATTCCAAATGCCTTTTTTACACCTAAAACCGGTTACAACTTAAATTCATTGGTATAATTGCAATTCATCCATAATACTAATATTATAAATTCGAAAGTAACTATCTGTCTATATTTCTGTGTCTGTCTGTATGTTACCTTTTTACGGTATCCTGCCTTTTCGCCGAAAATTGTTTGGCAGATTATCCCTTGCCAACCAACGTTTCGCCGATGTTTTTGACAACTAACGATTAGTGTGGCTGTAGGCTTGCACCAAGGGTCGGCTTTAAGTCCTTACCTCTTCCTGTTAATTATGGACGCTCTGACGTCGGACATACAGGAAGAGGCACCCTGGTGCATGCTGTTTGCCGATGACATTGTTCTTGTCGGTGAAGATGAATCTGAGATCCAGAGCAGATTGGAGAAATGGCAACAGAAGCTGGAGAATGTTGGCTTGAAAATCAGCAGAACCAAAACTGAGCATATGTTCTGCGATTTCGGCGGTCTCTCCAGTTCTGGAGCCATAACGCTTGATGGCGCACTTCTCCCAGTCTGCTCCGACTTTCGGTATCTCGGTTCACTCGTGCAAAGCGACGGCGAAGTAGATCGGGCGGTTAAGCACAGAATTAACACTGGATGGATGAAATGGCGGCAGGTCACGGGAACAATCTGCGACTCCCGCATTCCCCTTAAACTTAAGGGGAAGTTATATAAAACAATAGTTAGACCTGCTGTCTTGTATGGATCAGAATGTTGGGCCACAAAAGGGATGAATGAAAGGCAATTGCATGCAGCTGAGATGAGAATGTTAAGAGGGATGTGTGGTGTTACACGAATGGATAGAATAAGAAATGAGTATATAAGAGGAAGTCTGAAAGTGGCACCGGTGACTGAAAAATTGTGCGGAAATCGGTTGTCATGGTATGGGCACGTGATGCGAAGGAATGAGGAAAATGTTGTGAGAGAAGTTTTGAGTATGAATGTCGATGGCTATAAGAGTAGGGGAAGACCAAAGAAACGATGGATGGACTGTGTGAAAGATGATATGGCTAGAAAGTGGGTGACTATCGAGATGACGGCTAATAGAGAAGTATGGAAGAAAGCGACATGTTGCGCAGACCCCCAATAAATTGGGATAAGGGCAGGAGAATGATGAACGATTAGCAAATTTTTGTATGACAACGCTTGGTTTGGTAGAATTTTTCTTTATTTCATTTTTCATACATATAAATTATATTTTTAAATATTAGAATAAAAAAATATATAAAACATTTAAAAATATAAAAAATAGTTGCCCACCGTTATCGGGAACAGGGTCCAAGCTACCGGCGGTCAGGGCTCCAGAGAGAGGAACCTCCTAACAATGCGAGCCGTGTCCAGGAGTACAGCTTTCTGAATCAAGCCCTTAATCCAGCTGCCCAACGAGAGCCTCCTTAGGTGTTGGTCGAGGCTCTTGGCAATTAAGCCATTGGCTGATACGACTATCGGCACAATGATCGCAGAGTCCACATCCCACATGTCGACAACCTCGTGAGCCAAGTCAAGATACTTGATTTGTTTATCTTTCTCGGCCTTCACGAGGTTCCCGTCATGTGGGACCGTTATGTCAATGATCATTGCGCGCCACTCTGTTCGATCCACCACCACTATGTCAGGCTTATTGGCAACAATAGTCCTGTCAGTGATGATGGATCGATCCCAGTACAATGTGATATTTCCATTTTAGAGAACTGGGTCGGGCACGTACCTGTAGTACGGCACTTCCGATTCCACTAGGCTGTATTTCAGAGCAAGTTGCTGATGGATAATCCTGGCTACAAGGTTGTGTCTATGCAAGTACTCTCTCCGTTAGCTAGATGAGAACATCCGGAGATAATGTGACGGATTGATTCTCCCGGTCGGTGGCATGCCCGACAGATGTCAACCGTGCCGTCCTTCACCCTAAATCTCCGGTAATTGTTCGTCATGATAACTTCGTCCATAATTGCACAGACAAAACCTTCGGTTTCCCCAAAGAGGTCACCGAAGCGCAGCCAGGCTACGGACGCTAGTAAATCTACATCGGGTCCATGCAGGGCCCGGAAAAAGCGTCCGTGAAGCTCCTTACTCTGCCATACCTCCTTGCGATCATTAGTGTCAAGCACTACAGGCTTGCGCCAGTTCTCTTTCGCCAAGGAGAGCGGGGTGAAGCCCTTGTCCACCGCGACCACATCTCGATGCATTCCCAAGTCGGCTTCTAGGAAATATTCCCTGAGACTGCATATCTCGCGATTGTGGAGGGTCTTAGCGTTTAAAAAGCCTCGACCTCCACACTTTCGCGGGATATAGTTCTTGGTAGAATTATTGTTAAACTGATTATTATAATGACACAAAACGTTTCGGACATTTATCATTTGTCAAACATTTCAATCTTAGGTTACGATAAGTTAGGTTAGAGTATGACAAACAACGCACGAGCCGAGCGAGTGAAGCGAGCGTGCCGCGTTAGCGGCCGGCGATGTGCCAGAAGCTTCTAATCTAAGCTAATCGCTTTTGTAAAAGGAAACAGTTAAGTTAGGTTAGGTCACATTAAAGATAAAGTAAAAAACACTCACTCACTGAGCACTCTTCAATACACTCACTCATTTTAATTGAACTCTACTTGAAAGTAGGCATTTTAAAAAGTGTCATTATGAAAAGCAGACCAAATGTACAGTTGGTAACTGTGAGATTGGGAAATATGACAAAATTATATGATAAGTTGGCAAGTGATTATTCGGCGAAATAAAATTCTGCGAAACGTTAGTTGCCTAGTGAAAATCTAGCAAACAATTTTCGGCGAAAGGGCAGAGAACCCCTTTTCACGCCTAAACCACTGAACGGATTTGGCAAGGAGATAGATGGCATCCCGAGGAAGGACATAGGCTACTTTTTATCGACATACCACGCGGGCGAAGCCGCGGGCGGAAGCTAATACTTAAACATAGGTACTTAACTATTTTATTACCCGACTACGGCGAAGAAAAAGGAGGGTTATGATTTTGACCGGTATGTATGTATGTATGTATGTATGTTCATCTGTTCCCTCCTATCTTCCAAACCACTTATCACAATTTGACAAATGAGGTATCGTTAGAAGCGTCGTGATTGTCCGCTGGTTATAGACTATGTGAAGTCACATTAAATTAAAAATGGCGCCCTCTAGAGGACAAAAAGTGAGGAACTTAAAAAAAAAATTGGTTTAATCGTACCATGTTGGGTATCAAATGAAAGGGCTAAATGAGCACATTTCAAAAATATATATATTATAACCCCAAAAGAATTTAAAAAAAAATCAAGTAATAAAAACTAAAACCCAACTACGACTTAAAAGATATAAACAAGGCACCACAGACAGACAAATTAAAAATCCGGAGTCACACGTAATCTGTTCGATTTATGCCCTAACACGTGTGACTCCGGATTTTGTTACTTTTTGTTACTTGATTTTTTTATTACTTGATTTTTTTGGATCTAATATTTAAGTCATATTTATTACTCATTTACAAGAATAGAATAATGAAATGGCTGAAGGCTGAAGGAGGCTTCAATATGTCCAGGATCGAACTGACTATTTTATGGAACTCACCTGCTTTAAATCCGGTCTTTGGTCATCTTCGTTTTCTTCAGGCACAACTCTCGCGGCGTCGAAGTGTGTGAGCGGCGCCATGCTGGCCTCGGCGTGAAGGACCTCAAGTTCTGGTAGGTGCTGGCACAGACGTGCGTAATCCTCACACACGGTGCTCACGGCGGTGTCGTGTGTATTCTCGGCGAGATTCATTGTTTCTCGAACGTTCGCTTCGTGTTCCAATAGGTATTGTGACACATTCTCGTCCAGCTCCTGTCAATGTTGAACATTAGCTATATGCTAGTAAACATAAAAAATAAGGTACTTATAAGAAACAGCTATACTACCGTGCCTTACGTACGGATACCTACGTAAGGCACGGATAGCTGTTTCGTACACCTTCTTTTGGTGGTTGACGAAAGAAGACGGGAAGAGAGGAGAAGATTGCCGTATGCCAGAGGAAAATGGAAAGAAGTCAAAAAATCAATCTGCCTAGCCTTTTCCCAACAATGTTGGGGTCGGCTTCCAGTCTAACCGGATGCAGCTGATTACCAGTATTTTATATGGAGCGACTGCCTATCTGACCTCCACAACCCAGTAACTGGGTAATACGATACCACTTGGTAAGACTGGTTGTCAGACTTTCGAGCTTCTGACGACCCGTAACGACTGTCAAAGATCCACAAATGACAGCCGGGACCAACGGCTTAACGTGCTTTCCGAGGCACGGAGGAGTCTCGGTATGTAAAGATGGTCACCCATCCACGGACCAACCCCGGCAAGCGTAGCTTACCCTGATGGATCGACCAATGCGGCTATTATTACTTAGCCGCGAGCTCCTCAAAGTATAAAATGAAATAATAAGGAGAAAAACAAAATTAACGGATTTTTTAAGCAGAGAATTGAAGTGGAATTGGGCAGGGCATTTATGTAGACTAGGAAGTACTAGATGGACAAAGAGGTTAACAGAATGGATCCCATTAGAAGGTAAAAGATGGCAAGACAAAATATTTACTCAACGTTGTGGACCGGACTGGATGCGAAAGGCGCGCGATAGAAACGTGTGGAGCATTTTAGGGGAGGCCTACGCCCTACAGGTGACTGCTACGAATAGCGATGGAAAATGCTAGTAAAATAATGAAAAAAATGAGATAAACAAGACACCACAGACAGACAAATAAAAAATCCGGAGTCACACGTAATCTGTTCGATTTATGCCGACTCCTGATTTTTAATTTGTCTGTCTGTGGTGTCTTGTTTATACCTTTTAAGTCGTAGTTGGGTTTTAGTTTTTTACCCGACTACGGCGAAGAAAAAAGGAAGGTTATGATTTTGACTGGTATGTATGTATGTATGTATGTATGTATGTTCATCTGTTCCCTCCTATCTTCCAAACCACTTATCACAATTTGACAAATGAGGTATCGTTAGAAGTGTCGTGATTGTCCGCTGGTTATAGGCTATATGAAGTCACATTAAATTAAAAATGGCACCCTCTAGAGGACATAAAGTGAGGAACTTAAAAAAAAATATGGTTTAATCGTACCATGTTGGGTATCAAATGAAAGGGCTTAATGAGCACATTTCAAATATATATATATATTATAACCCCAAAAGAATTTAAAAAAAAATCAAGTAACAAAAACTAAAACCCAACTACGACTTAAAAGGTATAAACAAGACACCACAGACAGACAAATTAAAAATCCGGAGTCACACGTAATCTGTTCGATTTATGTTATGCCCTAACACGTGTGACACCGGATTTTTTACCCGACTACGGCGAAGAAAAAAGGAGGGTTATGATTTTGACCGGTATGTATGTATGTATGTATGTATGTATGTATGTATGTATGTATGTATGTTCATCTGTTCCCTCCTATCTTCCAAACCACTTATCATAATTTGACAAATGAAGTATCGTTAGAAGAGTCGTGATTGTCCGCTGGTTATAGGCTATGTGAAGTCACATTAAATTAAAAATGGCGCCCTCTAGAGGACATAAAGTGAGGAACTTAAAAAAAAAAATGGTTTAATCGTACCATGTTGGGTATCAAATGAAAGGCCTTAATGAGCACATTTCAAAAATATATATATATTATAACCCCAAAAGAATTAAAAAAAATGTAGTAATAAAAACTAAAACCCAACTACGACTTAAAAGGTATAAACAAGACACCACAGACAGACAAATTAACAATCCGGAGTCACACGTACTCTGTTCGATTTATGCCCTAACACGTGTGACTCCGGATTGTTAATTTGTCTGTCTGTGGTGTCTTGTTTATACCTTTTAAGTCGTAGTTGGGTTTTAGTTTTTGTTACTTGATTTTTTTATTACTTTATTTATAAGCTATTTCTGAGGGGGTTAATTAGGAGTAGGTATATACCTAATAATGGATTGAGTTAAAACTGTGGCACATGATGTGGCCGGACTTCATTCTACTGTCAGTCGAAATCGTCGCATTTATAGCCTTTGCTAGGTCGGTAGGTACACATCGACGGCTCATCAGAAGACAAATAAATTAAACCTCTCTTTGTTTGGGAGTTTAATTCTTTTTAGAAACACGCTTTGACTTAAAAACAAGTAATATACTTAAGGTTTCAGGGACTTTTTAGTTAGCTTTGGTAATATTTGGCTACGCGCGCAGCCCGCCTGATTTCAAAAGGCGGCGTGGTGCGACGAAATGGTTGAATTATTTAATATGTTTCTTTTATTTTTTTATAAAGACTGTAATTTTATACTTTTTGCTGTGCCTTACAGGGTCCGTAATTTGTACTTTTAGCTTTAAGCCATTGTAATACCTTATCTACATTATGGAATGCAAATAAAATATGAATATGAATATGAAATCTAACCTCTATGAATGATAAAACCATCGCTCAGCCTCTGACGTCATACCTTGATGAGTTCTTGAAGATGTGCCTTAGCGTCTTGCTGCGAGCCCAGTTTCATCTTTTGTGTGAAGCAGAGTTCGGCGGCGGCGCGCGCGGCCGCGTGCGCGTCAGCCAGCGCGCTAGCGGGCAAGCCGCGGGCGCCGCACACGCGCTCTGCCATGCGCGCCGCGTACAGCGAGCGCGCCGCGCGCGCCGCCGCCAGCAAGTACGCCTCCGCTGTCACCTGCGAGACGTACAAACATACATAATTATTATACCAGTTTATTTCGTTTTAGTCCTGGGTTCGATTCCCGGGTCGTGCAGTGTCATTGGGGTTTCCATTAGGAATTTCTCAGTAGCAACCCGGGGTCTGGATTTGTGCCCGGTTTATAGCAATAGGCTCGCCCCCTATTACATGGGACTTAAACATAACTGGCGCAATTTTTTTTTTTTTTCTTAAAACGTTGCCCCACACTAAGAATTTCTTCCTGTATCGTGGGTGCGTTTACAAACATAGAAACTCACATACACTAATACCCAGACCCGGAACAACTACTTGCAGAGCATACAAATATTTGTTCCGTGCGGGGATCGAACCCGCGACACGTTGCGCAGCAGTCCATCGCTGAGCCACTGCGCCAACCGTGTCGTCCAATGTGTGTGTACTATAGGGACACCTCTGCCTAACTGTTCGGGCACAATAAATTGTGCTTCGGGGATTGGCGTGACCTTTCAGAATCAGAATCAGTCTTTATTTGTTAAACATTAGTTATTTATGCAACTGTTATATAATAACCTAATTATTTACAGTTGCATACAAGATTTTATCTACACCCATGATATGAATCTTCTATAAAAGTTTCTTTGCAATACCAATATCGAACAAAAATGGCGCGGTACGACGTGAAATCGAATGTGTTTTGTTTTTAAATTACAGTGCTTTGTTAGTGAAACGCTCGTGAAAGACAATGTTCTTTTTTTTAAATGAGTTGCATTATGAAATTCAGTACAACATTATAACACCCGTTTGGATGATATTATGGTTATTATGACACTGGATGTTTTAATGTTGGCTATAAGCTAACTGTTTCAGAAACTTATAGCAGGATTTATAGCATGGGTGTAGATAAAGGTATTTACATAATGGTGTTAGGTTGAGATATTTTATGTACGAATTACCTTAAAAATGTTCACCGGCGCAGGCACTTCATCGCTGTTGAAGATGTCGACATACTTCTGGAAGTACTCGAACAAGTCTTGAGTTCGGACTCGCTCACCGTTGATAAGCTTCGGAGTAAGGTGCTCCGGATCGAACAGTGAAGGCACCAGCTGCAGTAGTTTCGATCTGAACTCTTTTGTCAAATCTGTACCAAAAAAAAAAATATATATGTATGTTAATAAACTTAAATGGGACTGGGCAGGATATGTCTGCCGCATGTCGGACATACTGTGGGCCCAAATAGCACAGAACTGGTGCCGTGAGACAGTGAGGCGGGGTCGCGGTAGACCACGTAGGAGATGGCCGGATGAGCTGGATAGGTTTCATCAAACCTGGACGGAGGACGCGTGGACTCGCGACATATGGAAGGAGTGGAGGGAGGCCTTAGCCCAGGAGTGAGACACTGGACAGTGTAGGCTAGAAAAAAAATAGGTTAGTGCACATAATATTATATCATTACGCCTAATTTCCTCGAAGGTTTGAGCAGAGGTGCATTTGTAGAACGCTCACATTTTGCCAGTAGGTACCTAAAGTTCAAGTTCCACTGTCTGCATTGGTATTTTGGGCAATTGACTGTCTTAGCGAATCAAGAAAGAATTAGCTAGGTATAATAGCGCCAGCAATAACGAGAAGTCTAAGTTACTTCAATTATTATACTATTGTAATGTTTTATACTGCGCTTCAATAAGCATTTTGTATGAGTTGAGTGCATTACCTTTAGTAGGTTAACAGTAGTGATATGCGTTTAGAGTCAGTGCTAGACTTTTGTGCTTTTGAATATTACTGTGTTCATATGGACCTAATAAAGAATGTTTATAGAATAGTGAATCTTAAACTCAGTGTGAAATGTTTGTAAAGGTAAGTTAGCCTAAGAACTTGTTAGTTTTAAGATTGTACACAATTAGAATAGGATCTTTTTGTATACACTTTATAATATTATGTTAATAATAAAGACTTTTAAAAACAACAAAACAATAACGAGAAGAATAAACAGAATAAACAGAACGTTATAGTCCATCTCACGCAAAACATAAACCGCTACCGCAAATAGGCGCGACGCGACTCTGGTGACCAATTGGTGGTGGAACAATTTCTATGAAAACTTCACGGAAATTGTACTACCGCGGTGTCGCGTCGCGACTGTCTGCGGGAGCTTTAAGGGCCGGCGGAGCATCGATCGCAACTACGAATCAAGTCTACAAATGTTGCGCTAGTGTGCCTGTCGGAGCGATACACACAGCTACCGTGAACTGTACGACCACGCACACATTGACATTAACATGACATTTGCTTGACGCGATAGCACTACTAGCTGTTGAAAATTGATGATGAAATGGGATGTGTTCCGTAATACCAATAATGATGAATGAAAACTTAATGTTTTTCCATTTTTTTTTTCGATAATTTGTAACTTGATAATATTAATGTATATGCTGTTTCTACTGAAACAATATCACAAATGTTGTTGTTAATAATACAGAAAAAACAATATGAAAACATGTCATTTACGCTGTAAAAATGTGCGAAATTCAATTCGCTACAACTTCATTTTAGATCGGATTTTTGAAAAAAAAAAAGATGTTTGAACCTAGATAAATACTGTCTCAATCCGAATAACAACATCATACATTATGGTGGAAATATGCTCAAATTACAAATGATTTAGGTATTACGTTTGTATGGAGAATTCATCCGTCGCCGCGTTCTTAACGCATTTTCCTTATGTGATGATTTCAACCAGTCACTTATAGGAGTGCGTGGTTGAAATCGTCGTGCGGTAGGCCGTAAGAACTTCGTTTCAATAATGTATTGCTGTTAGTGTGAAAGCAAGCTTCAAAACTTAGTACCACATTTCTAAAATTACAATAACTTTTAAATTACACAAGATACATTATCGAAATAAAAATGATTATTTTTTATACTATAGGTATCCGTCTTATAAGGAATGGCTAAAAAAACTTTAAACAAAAACACTCCTTTTCAAATCGTTGCAACTTTTGACTCTTTTTAGGGTTCCGTAGTCAACAAGGAACCCTTATAGTTTCGCCATGTCCGTCTGTCTGTCTGTCTGTCTGTCTGTCTGTCTATCTGTCTATCTGTCTGTCTGTCTGCCTGTCTGTCCGCGGCTTAGCTCAGACAGAGACTGTTAGTGCTTGAAAGCTGTAATGTGTAATGTGTGTATACATAATCAGCCTATAATGTTCCCACTGCTGGGACACAGGCCTCCTCTCTGAGAGAGGGAGTAATGAATGTGGTATGGGTATACATATTTATTAAGCCGACAAAGTGGTACAATAAAATCGTAAAAAATACTTTATTTTAGGGTACCGCCCACGGATATCTATGGTACCGCCCCTACACGTAAAGTGGTGATGGTTTTTTTTTTCTTGTCAATCCCGTGGCAAGGAGTATCGTTGGAAAGGTCGTTTAAAAATAATGGGACTTTGTGAAAACATTTTTTGGATTCAGGGATCCGTTTACGAAATATTAATCTATTAAGTGCTATTTTTGTTAGAGTCAAGTGCTCCCCCTACCGGCCAAATGGTTTTGAATATGTGAAAAAATTCACGGCAGTAGTATATGTTGAAAGTCCCATCTGGAAGCACTGGGTTAGCTTACATATAGGATAATTGTTATAGTTTGTTTTTGTATGTTTGCATTACTATCATAGTTCATAAGTTTCATTGTATTACTAACACTCTATGGACAACCAAGTCTGAATTAAAGTATAAATAAATAATGTACAGGGCGTCCCACGGATATGCCACATGGAGGGATACAAAATTAATCAATTTATGAAATGCTCAAAATGAGTCCCTTCCGGCTCAGGATACGGTTCGAAT
Source organism: Lithophane socia (assembly GCA_947522985.1). NCBI lineage: Eukaryota > Metazoa > Arthropoda > Insecta > Lepidoptera > Noctuidae > Lithophane > Lithophane socia. The sequence goes on from OX383280.1 coordinate 6,840,113, forward strand.
TGTTGCATATAACCGGGTACGTACTAATTACGTATCTCTTTATCATTTTATCATGCACTTAAATTATAATAGGGAAATGATGCGTACTTCTCAAGTGGGTAAATTTATTAGTAATAGGTATACTTATGATATTGTGAGTTGTATATCCTTACGGCAATGTCAGCTTTTCATTTTTCTGATCAAAATTTCACATCATAAATGTTAAAATACGAGTTCATAAATGTTAATAAATGTTAAATGTTGTTACGAGTCGTCAAAAGCACGAAAGTCTGACAACCAGTCTTACCCAGTTACTAAGTTGTGGAGGTCAGATAGGCAGTCACTCCATGTAAAATACTGGTATTCAGCTGCATCCGGTTAGACTGGAAGCTGACCCCAACATAGTTGGGAAAAGGCTAGGCAGATGATAATGAAATGTTAAAATTCATGGTCTTCCTTTTATTTGTGACACTATGTTACATAGTAAAAAATAATCCTTATGATGAAGCCTTTCGATCGGTATGATAAAGCAACAGGGTGATTATTTTACTCATGTAAAGGGTTCGATTCCCGGTTCAACCATGTAATTATTTAAATATCCTACCATGTGGCGTATCCGTGAGACGCCCTACATAACGAAATTGAAAGGAAAACTATCACGGTTAAGTAGGCTCCACAAATTACCGAGTAATAATCGACCAGCAGTTGCAAAATCATGTTCTCCCATACATTCTGTATGAGAGAACATGTTTTTCACTTTGTTGGATAATTATTATTAATCGTTTATTTCAGAATTAAGCATTCCATAAATTGTTAGTATTATTATATAAATTCATCCCAATTACGGAACCCTTCATTGTGCGTGGTCCGACATGCATTTGGACGGTTTTTTGTTTCTATTTTTGTTTTCACATTTATTTCTTGATCGATGAATTTTGATTAAAATGCCAAGGTGTTAATAAAATGTAATTATGGCGTAAAACTGTAGTTAAGTACATTTATGTTGTTTGAGTTTTTGGCAGTAAGTTAAAAAAAAAATTTTGGTTTAACACTTTCGCGGACACTGAATGAGACACAATTGAAGTTTTATTGTTATTATTTATTATTTATTTTATTGTTATGGGCGTTTACTATCCGCGATTAAAAACGTTACTTAAAGTATAATAAACTATAATTTCCAAGAAAGCTGATGTTTACTATAAAATATTTATATATATATATATCTATAATTGCTATCTATAATTGCTATTTTAAAAGTGCAGTAGGTACTAAGTTTTAAAGTGTAGTAGGTACTAAGTTTTAAAGTGCAGTAGGTACTAAGTTTTAAAAGTGTAGTAGGTACTAAGTTTTAAAGTGCAGTAGGTACTAAGTTTTAAAGTGCAGTAGGTACTAAGTTTTAAAAGTGTAGTAGGTACTAAGTTTTAAAAGTGCAGTAGGTACTAAGTTTTAAAGTGCAGTAGGTACTAAGTTTTAAAAGTGTAGTAGGTACTAAGTTTTAAAAGTGCAGTAGGTACTAAGTTTTAAAGTGCAGTAGGTACTAAGTTTTAAAGTGCAGTAGGTACTAAGTTTTAAAGTGCAGTAGGTACTAAGTTTTAAAAGTGTAGTAGGTACTAAGTTTTAAAAGTGCAGTAGGTACTAAGTTTTAAAGTGCAGTAGGTACTTAGTTTTAAAGTGCAGTAGGTACTAAGTTTTAAAGTGCAGTAGGTACTAAGTTTTAAAAGTGTAGTAGGTACTAAGTTTTAAAAGTGTAGTAGGTACTAAGTTATGAAGGCCCGTGTAGATCATACTGACCACGAATGCATCCGGCAAAGTTTGGCTTCGAAACGCACAGGCCCGGGTGCGGCATCAGGAAGCACTTGATCTGGTCGAAACTTGAGTTGATGTGCTCACGAACCTCACGCAGCTCTGAATTCTGTTTCGGATTCGACTGGTAACATAAATCATAGATTATCATAGTATACGGGATGTAAGGGAGAGCTCGTCGCTAAGTAATAACAGCCGCACGGGTCGATCCATCAGGTTAAGCAACACTTGCCGGGGTTGGTCCGTGGATGACTTTAAATAATTATTACTACGTAAAAATACTAGAAATTAGACATAAAAGGAATAGTAGAAATTAAATAAAAATACAATTACCACTTAATATTATAAACAAACAAAGCGCTCTTCCTCCTCTCTCCTACTATGCTGTGTCAGGGTCCATAATTGTACCATTAATTTTAAGCCTACCAACTGTTTTAACAACATTATGGAATGCAATAAAGAATTGAGAATTGAGAATTGATGGGTGACCATCTTTACATACCGAGACTCCTCCGTGCCTCGGAAAGCACGTTAAGCCGTTGGTCCCGGCTGTCATTTGTGGATCTCTGACAGTCGTTACGGGTCGTCAGAAGTCCGAAAGTCTGACAACCAGTCTTGCCAAGGGGTATCGTATTACCTAGTTACTGGGTTGTGGAGGTTAGATAGGCAGTCGCTCCATGTAAAATACTGGTATTCAGCTGCATCCGGTTAGACTGGAAGCCGACCCCAACAAAGTTGGGAAAAGGCTAGGCAGATGATGATGACGGGATGTTAGGTTAAATGGGGTACACACGAGCGAATCGCGTCAACGGCACAGACAACCGCAGCAGTTGTCGACATGTGTGCATCGACGGCTATATTGTTCATCAGCACTAATACGGGAGTGTATTAGGTAGGTATGTACAGTCACGGACTTTAATTGATGAGCCACCTGGCACTGTTCGTATTTTAGCCGTGTAATGCAAATCGGATTTATTCGGTTCCCGACACGCAAAGTCATATGTCTTCGTATTAGAAGAAGAAAATTATATTTCATATCTTTACCGGTTGGCTAACCTGCCTGAGAGCAGAACTACAAACTTGACAGCAGTGACTACTCAAAGTCAACCAATTGTAGGTCTAGCAACAGTAATCTAGCAACGATAAACAATTGTTGCTAGGTTACTGTTGCGATAGTAACGTTAGCGTACGGAGAAATTCTCTGACATCGATATTTCAACTGTCACTGTCTTCAGTTAAGTTTTCAGAATTATTGACTTATTGAGCTATGATTCAAAGGAGGTCGGTATCAAATAGATTGGATAAACTTAATGCAACATTGTATTTATTTTTATCATTAAGAACTTAAGTTCTAATAATTATTAGTCAACCTCTATGGATAAGATTATTTCCGATTAAAAGTAATTTATTTGTCATCTTGATATTTCAACTGTCACTGTCTTCAGTTATGTTTTCATAATTATCGAGTTAATGAGCTATAATTCAAAGGAGGTCGGTATCAAATAGATTGGATAAACTTAATGCAACATTGTATTTATTTTTATCATTGAGAACTTATTAGTCAACCTCTATGGATATTTCCGATCAAAAGTAATTTATTTGTCATCTTGTTTACGAGCTTGCGATTTGAGCTCGTGTTTGATCGTGTAATCTCGTGAATATATGAAACTGCAAAATTGAAAAGTTTGAAGGTGGCTCATCAATTAAAATCCGTGACTGTACCTACTCATAAAAAATACCATAATATGCTGATACCATATCCTTCCTACCATATTCCTACCATATCCTTTTCTTTCTTTTCTAATCCAACATTGTAACATATATGTGGAAGCTTGTAATTAGCAATTGTCAGCTGTTTACTAATTCGTTACTATTTAAGTGTATTAGTCTGTAAGCTTTCTTAAAATTGTAAAAAAAAAAAAATCATAATAAAAAATGAACAACCTATGTATACAACATTTACTATCTAATAGGACCAACTCAGAATAAAACATGTGTTTAGCCTAACACTGTACCTATTTTAATAGGATTATACAGGATATAAAACTTGATAAAGATTTTTTTCGAATTTTGAATCGAGTAGCAGTGGTGGCCCAGTGGTAACTGTCCCGATTGCCGAGTTGTAGGTCGTGGGTTCGAACCCAGCCAGGCGCTTTACTTTTTGTGAATTATTTCATCACCACTGCTCTCAAAACGGTGAAGGAAAACATCGTGAGGAAACCGGCATGTCCTAGAACCAAAAATTCGAAGACATGTGACATCTATCAACCCGCACTGGGCCCGCGAGGTAGATTACAGCCCACTCCGTCTTGCAGAGAGGAATCCTGGGTCCCAGCAGTGGGAACATTTTAGGCTGATTATGCTATGCTAAAGATTTTTTTGTTGGCAGGAGCGGTTTGGAGGAGATTAGGAGTGGTACCGATGTATCAACAAGCACATGGAAATTGCTTTCTGGGAACGCAACGCTTCTGCCTGTTGTATTGCAGAAGACTACACTCACCATCACGTGGACCATTGCCATGGACCCCTCTATTATGTCGTAAATGAAACAAATGATAGTAACCTGGAGTCTCTTGCTGAGCAGCGCGGCGCCGCCGTCGAAGCCGTACGCATACTCATAGGGGGCCACCCAGTCCCGCACCAGGAAGAGGAGCGTCTGGAACGCCTTCCCCTTTGTGTCGCACGCCAGCTTGCTGTTCTCAGTGAACAGCTGCCACAAACCAACAACAGACCACGTTTATTTAAAATCAGACTTCGTTGTAAGTACCTAAACTAACTTCAGTCGTGTTTCTTGACAATGTAAAACAATAACCTGAATACCACAAAACTGTGTTCAGTTAAGACAAACGGTTTTACTACCAAGTAAGGTAAGGATCTAACCTGTAAGTGTTGTAAATCATCTTCCCTAATGTTGCCGGACAGGTTGTAGATCTGCACGGACGAGATGAGGGTAGACAGCGCGAAGATGGTCGAGCTCTGTCCGATGCTGGACTCTGGGTCGAAGGTGCCCTCTGTGTCCATCAGCAGCACAGCCACCTGCAACCACATACATAAGAACCTGCCACTGAGGACTGGAACTATTGATCAGGTTCATGCAGAACAAAATAGTACCGACAGTAAGCACTGTGAGACGATAAGCGTGCACGTCTGAATGAGCAGAATGTGAACTACTCAATATCTAGTTTCGTACATCCATATTTTAAGCGATAAATATCGGTATTTATTGTTTAAATCATCGAGATATAAGTACTAACGTACTAGAGAAGACACCGTAAATTCCTACTTTGTCTCGTTTAACTGCGGCGATCGCGCCGCAGTTTGTCGAAGAAAACGCGTAAGTGCCGTGATTTACATGGCGCTTAAGACCTTTTTGCCGAGAACAAATACACTTCCGCAGCAAATTTAGCACTGTGGTAAATTAGGTACAGTTTAGACGAATTGTTATTATTTTAGCGCTGCAGCGAACTAAAGATTCAATACGAAGAATAGGACAATTCAGTTATTTGACGTAGCTTCTCTAGTACGTTAGTACTTATATCTCGATGGTTTAAATATATACATTGGGTAACTTATTATACTAAATTAACTAAAAAACAATTACATATACAGTATGTTAACTAACAAAGGGCGTTCCCGTTAACCTGCAATAGCATAGCGTCTATAATTGCTAAAAAAAATATTACCGTTAAAAAAAAAAGTTATTTTTATTTTTGTGTAGTAAAATATTCACAAAAAATATTAAATTGTTACGGAAAAAAAAAAAAAACTCTCTGTACACGCACACTTATCACACTTGTATTTCTACGTTGAAATAAAAGTGTGCGTGTACAGAGTGTTTCTTTTACGTTAAATTTCATCTTTTTGTGAACATTTCAATACATAAATTAAAAAAAAGTTTTTTTTTTTTTTAGGAGTTGTTGTTAACGGGAACGCCCTTTGTTAGTTAACATACTGTATAACAAAATTAAAAAGAAAAAATAAAGGGGAGGGGCTCATTGAACATCAAAGAATTCAAAAAAATACAATAGACGCTGATATATTTAGTAACCTATTCCGCTTGACTATTCTTCAAGAGTCATAAAAACCCTGTAAGAAATCGACACGTGTTTCACCTCTCAACGAGGCATCTTCAGGATGACGATTGACCAATTGCAAACCAGAACGCGACGTGTTACCACACCGAGCGCTGGACGCAGAGTGAATCAAATCGCCCGACACCCCCACTTATATAGGATTGCTGCTCGGCGCTGATTGGCTAGGACCGTTATCAGTGCGATAAGCGCGATAAGGGGCGAACAATCGCAACAAAGGCGACCTTGGAATACTGGTATTTAATTCGTTCAACAGTGTAACGGTCGCCAAGGTCGCCTTTGTTGCGATTGTTCGCCCCTTATCGCGCTTATCGCACTGATAACGGTCCTAGCCAATCAGCGCCGAGCAGCAATCCTATATAAGTGGGGGTGTCGGGCGATTTGATTCACTCTGCGTCCAGCGCTCGGTGTGGTAACACGTCGCGTTCTGGTTTGCAATTGGTCAATCGTCATCCTGAAGATGCCTCGTTGAGAGGTGAAACACGTGTCGATTTCTTACAGGGTTTTTATGACTCTTGAAGAATAGTCAAGCGGAATAGGTTACTAAATATATCAGCGTCTATTGTATTTTATAATGGATTTCCGCAAAGTCACGCCTGAATCAATTAACTATCAAAGAATTCGTCCGCATCGCTGTCAATGGGAAAGGTGCCCAAAAGGCTGGCAGCATTGCCACGTTGAATGGCAATGCTGATTCTTTGGGCTAAAAATAGGCTAGCCCTCTGGTCACGTGAATAGTCGACCAATCGCTTAGCGATGTCCCGAAATACTCGATGAGCACATCCATATTGTGTTCGTGGCAGGGGAAACTTCACACTCGGCAAACTTCGTATTTGGACAATCGTCAGATTTCTATCACTTGCCCTTTGCATTTGGCGCAGACCGGGTGCTCTCAATCGATTTGAAGTCTATTTGCCGAGGGACATAAATAGTTGTCAGAAAATAGTTGTACTGCAATACAGGATGTTAGGGTAAACACCGTTATCCTTGCAACCAGTGGTTTGGTTTCATTTATAGAACGTAAAATCAATGGAAAATTACGTTTTTTTTTTTAAATTTTTAGACCTAAATTTTACCACAAGAGACACAAGTTCGTTGCCCTATGCTCTAGGGCAGCGAACTTACGTCTCAACACGGGCGGGGATGTGACCTGACCGGCAGCGAGCGCGACCCCTCCCTTAGTCAGTCAGCTGTTTTGCTAGCAAGCACGGTGTCAGATATAAACTTTTTAAAATCTTTTAATGAAAATAACGTTTTTTTTTTGTTGTGTTCGGTCATTTATTTTTATATTTAAGTCAACTACCCATGGTTTGAATGACAAGAGTGTTTAGCCTTACATCCTGTATAGTATTCTCCGTATGCTTTAAGATTTGAAGGAACGAAAATTTCTGGCGTAAGAACGGCACAGATCCTGGCGTAAGACATACAATAATTACCAACTAAGTATTCATTTCCCGTGACCCAAGGCCTGGCTTTTACCTTGTTCAGAGGCTAAGCATTGCCATTCAACGTGGCAATGCCGCCAGTCTCTTGGGTACACTACCAGCCGACAGCGATGCGGAGGAATTTTTCGACGCCATATTTTAGATATTAGTTGTTTATTTGTACAGTTAGTTTTATTTAATATTAGTTAGAAAATTGTTTAGTGTTAGATTGTATACTTATTTTATTTTATTGTAAATGAACATAATAATATTAAAATAAGTATGTATATATTGCTAATACAACGAATAAAAAAAATATTAAAAAGTGGTTCAATTGATTCTGCTCGTTATTTTGCGTATTTGAAGACGGAACGAACGACACCCATGAAATGGTTTGTAAATTGGTGGATCATCGCTTAACTGTCAAAAGTGACTCCAGCTTCCAAGATGTAAATGTGTCACCCACCTTCTCACCGGTGTCCAGGGTGGCGATGAAGGGTTCGGGCCACAGGTGGATGCCGGTGGTATCCCGCTCGCCGCCGCCTCTCCAATGGAACCCTTTCAAGTGCTCGTCCTCATGGCCGAGCCATTCGCCACTCAGCTGACTGGAATGCTAACGACAATATTTAGATTTTTTTACCGACTTCTTCAAAAAGGAGGAGGTTCTCAATTCGTCTGTATGTTTTTTTTTGTATGTATTTTACGCGATTACTCCGCCAATTATGAATCGATTTTGATGATTCTTTTTTTGTTTGGTAGGTCATGCTTCAGAGGTGGTCCCATATAAATTGTATTTATTTTGCTTACGTAGTATTTGAGTTAGCTTCAATAATTACGTATTTTACCCACTTTGCGTATTTATTTTATTTTATTTAATAAGTACAGTTGACAGACTACAGACTAAGACAATCAACACAGTTAGTACAAAAATACAGTACATAAATCTGAAATCCAATTATTACTGTACATAGCATTCAATGCTTAATATGCTTCATTAGTGATGGTGAAAGTGATGTAATATGGATAAGTAATAAATGAAACTAATGTAATTACAATTTATACAAACAATTTCTAAATTCGTTAAAACTGCTCAAGAACAAGTCTACCTTAGAACATATTGCATTATATTGATTACACATTCTGGATAACGGGTTATTCTCAGATACATTATTGTTACTAGAGGAAATACCAAATAATTGTGGAGTGCGCACAGATCGAGTTGGTATCCTAAAGTTTAACTGGCCAAGTAATTTAATGTCAAAGGAACCATTAGCAATTTTATGCAATGCACTTAAATCACTAACCCATCTCCTTCTCTCAAGACTCTTCATGTGAAAGTGTGTGAGTCGCTGATTGTAATTGGGGAGTTTACGTCTGAGGCCACATATCGCACTTAAAACTCTAACAAATCTTCTCTGTAGAGATTCTATGCGATCTACATGAGTGTTATATATTGGAGACCACACAGAGGAGCAGTACTCCAATATAGATCTTACCAGGGAATAGTACAGTATTAATAGTGTTTGCGGATTTTTAAATGGTTTAGCATTACGTAATATGAAAGACAGCAAACGGTTGGCCTTATTACAAATGTGATCATAGTGAGGTCTAAACGACAAAACCGAATCAAACATAACACCCAGGTCACGTACCACTTTAACCCTTTCAACTACTACTCCCCTGATAGTGTAGTCATAATTAATTATGTTTTTACTATTTTTTGAAAACGTTATAACCTGACATTTTTTGGTGTTTAGTGACATCGAGTTCCCATCACACCATTCAACAATTGTGTTAATATCTGACTGAAGGACCTCGCAGTCCTGATTATTTGATATACGCCTGAAAATTTTTATATCATCTGCGTAAGCTAGGCATTCGCTTTTAATTTTACTTAGCAGATCATTAACGAATACCAAAAATAACAATGGGCCCAAATTCGAACCTTGGGGCACTCCAGATGCTGCTTCATACGGTATAGAATCGTACCCGCTTAGCGCAACTAGTTGTGTACGATTTAACAGATAGGACGAGAGCCATCTATAAAGATTCCCGTGAATCCCGACATGATGTAACTTTGCAAGTAATATAAGTATCGAGACGATATAATTATAAGTTGACTCCGTAACTGTTATTTACATAGCAGGTAGTGGTATACGAAGTTGTGTGTGGTAGGTACCACAACTAAAAAGTAAAAAATAATTTTTTTTACAAAAAAAAAACCACCGTTTTTGTTTTTTTTTTTTTTTTTAACATAATATTTTTAATTTTTTCACCAATTTGCATGTCAGCACATCATTATTATAATTTATAAACAAAAGAAAACCCGATTATTTTACGTGTCTGCAACATACATATTAGTGATTTTATAGTATTGTTGTACGTTTCGATGACAATTTAATGAAAAGAAAAAAGGAAAAAAGTCACTAACAATTTAACCCTTTTCTGTTCTTTCCGAAAGGGTTGAAACTTGATTGTAATAATATTCATTATTAATGGTAATCAGTATGTACAGTTCGGACAAGATAGTTTAATTTGATCCGCAACAGTACACGCCCATTTCACTGATTCCACTCCAAGTCCTAAACATACATACATATTAGCTACATACACGCACAGATGTGCCCGCCAGATGAAACCTGAACGGGTACCTGACGGGTAAACCTGTGTGTCTATGGAGAAAAAAGGCACGGATGTGTCTGCCTGTCGCCTGCCCGCTGCCCGTGCTCAAAACAAACGGATCGGGCACGGGGCGGTCAAATTTTATCAAAGTCGTGATTACAACTGATGCCCGAGACTAACACAAGACCGTGTGTGGCGAAACAACGGATCAGGGCGCCTACCACCACGGCTTACAACAGCTTATTATTTTAATCTTACTTCAGTGGGGGAAAGAGATGGAGCTATACGACCTGTAGAGTTTCGTCTCTTTCCTACACTGAAGTAATATTAAAACAATACTGCTGCAAGCGGTGGTGGTAGGGGCCCAGATCTGAGAGGTGGCCGCCGGTCACATCTGTGCGTGTATAACTAGCTAATCAGCATATAAACCAGGCAGTGCGGGTTGGTGGATGTCACATGTCTTCGAGTTTTTTGTTACATGCCGGTTTCCTCACGATGTTTTCCTTCACCGTTTTAAGAGCAGTGGTTATGACATTAACTACTTACACAAAGTAAAGAGCCTGTCTAGGTTAGAATTCACTACCTACAACTCGTAAGCCGTGGCCAATAGCATTGGGCCACCACTGATCGTGTCTGCAACGCAGCTACTCAATACTCACAGGCGCATTGAGGTATCTGAGGAAGAAGTCGAGTATGAAGGACTTGCCGCTGCGGTAGGCGCCGGCCACGCTGAGCACGACTACGGGCAGGTCGCGCACGTCGGGCCGCAGCAGCAGCCACCGCAGCGCCGCCTCGTCCAGCTCGTAGCGCAGCGCGCCCGCGCCCAGCCGCACCACATGCACGCTCATCACCCCAGGGCCCGCGTCCGCGTCTCTGCTCATTACGTCTGGCACTGCACACGCCAGTTGTGCTATTTTAAAACATCCTTTGAAAACTTAGGTGAAGTGCTTGAAGTTCCTGCCTATCCTCTGCCTGCTAGCATCAGTATCATGATGGGATGACAGTTCACTTTAAGCTCACTTCACCAAAGTTTTCACAGTGAGATTTGGACAGAATAGTACTACAGAACACTGTTATAGATTCTGATAAAAAACCGAATTCCATAAAAACTCGAGTCAACTTAACATTCTGGGTTCAAGCACAAGTGCGTGTGCCCGGGGCCCCAGATGGCGACCCGCGTCAAATACCTAAATTAATAATGTTTTTTTTTTTAATGTCGTAACATAGTTTATAAGCCATTCTACTAACAATATAATGGGCCAAGTATGTCTGAAATAAAAGATTTTATTTTTAGCGAGTCCGCAAGTTTTTTTTTTTTTTTTTTAACTTATACACTCCGCTGACATCCGTAGGTACAAACTGTTTATTACGGACTGTGTCAATGTGTCAAAGCATAATAAACTACTACTGCATCACAGTGTGGGGTGGGACTCCCAAGACATCCCTACTGCCTCTGAAAAGATCACAGAGCTGTCCTCAAGGTTATGACCTCGAAGTCATTTAAGTATTGACTCTCTACACCGAATGTCAGGTCCTCACTGTGAGACAGCTCTTTGTTCTTGGCACTATCCTGCGCAAGCATCCTTGCTGCTCTACAATCTGGGTCCAGGCCGACACAGCAATGTTTCCGCCCTCCTTAAAGTGACTGGCGATATAAGGGCAGGACTTGAAGATACCAAAGTTACTGTTCTCGTGTTAGTTGACTTTTCGAATGCCTTTAATACCGTCAGTCACGACATCCTGTTAGCCATTCTGTCCCATGTTATGGTCTCTCCCGATGCACTGGAATGGTTCTCCTCATACTTTCAGGAACGTCAGCATTCCGTTCGTGCTGGGGATTCTTCTTCGTGCTGGTATGATTTGGAAACTGGCGTTACTCAAGGCGGTATACTTTCTCCTCTTCTGTTTTCTATTTTCGTTAATCTTAGAACTCCCAAGCTTCAGTGTGCGTATCATCTGTATGCGGATGACTTGCAGTTGTACTATGAGGGGACGATTGATGAAATGCCTGACGTAATCGATAAATTAAACTGGGACTTGATAGCCATTAATACCTGGTCTGATAGGTTTGTGGTAGCAGTAAACCATAAAAAGTGTCAGGCGATCATCATTGGGAGTTTTCGTAGTATTATTAAGTTGGATAGTACAACCGTGCTACCAATCCTCTTCAATGGTATGATCGTTCCATTTATCAATGACGTGAAGTGACTTGCACATCAATAGTACCCTAAACTGGCGTACTCAAGTAGCTAGGGTCTGACCAGAAGGTTACTGGAACGGTGCGGGTTCTGTACCGCTTGAAAAACTTATTGCTTGTGCAGTCCTTAATTTTCCCGATCGTCGATAATGGTGATGTGTGCTACTATGACCTGAATGCAGATCTTCTCAACAAACTTGACCGTCTTCTCAAATCAAATCAAATCAAATCAAGTCCATTTATTCGCATGAATGTAGGTTTACAATTTGTATGGTCTTATAACTATAATTTAGGCCCTTTACATTCTACCATTACTTATGGTGCGCAAATATTATATTTTACACAATGTTAATTAAATGTTTAATAAATTAATAAGTCACCATCAACAAATAGTATCTCATGCATTAGGATTATAAGGAACCAATTAATTAATTGATGTCAGAGTTATACCTATGTCAGTTCAAGAGATAAAATTTAATATAATGTCAGTTAGAATATAAAAATAAAAATTATTGTAAATTGTAATTGATGATGTCATGTCTACTAAAATGTCGATGTGTTGCAACCTTCACTAAAATTTTAATATTAATTCCTTATACCAATACTATTTATTTATTTCTGTTTTATTTGGATCGCTCTCCGCGATCCAACATGTAGTCATTGAGATTGTAAAAGCATTTGTCTTTTAACCATTGCGTTGCCTTTTTTTTGAACATGGTCAAAGGTAAATCTTTAAAGGCGTCGGGTAATTTGTTATATACCTTAACAGCATTTACGTACGAATTCCTCTTAAACAATTCGAGCCTGCATTGCGGTAAACAAAGTTCATGTTTAAATTTATTTTTATTTCTAGGAGCTACGACATTTCGTTTAGTTACATCTTTATGTTTAGTAAAATACTCCGGATGTCGTTTTACAAATAGGCAAACTTCTCTAATGTACATACACGGTAAGGGCAGAATATTGTACTTTTTAAACAAGGGTTTACAACTATCCATAAACCAGGCTCCACAGATTGCACGTACACATTTTTTTTGTACTCTAAATGCTTTTATTATCTCCACCGAATTACCCCACAACAAGAGACCATAAGCGAGTACGGATGAAACGTATCCGTGATATGCACAAAGTGCAGCTTCTGTTGATACCGTGGCTCTTAATCTTTTTATTGCGTAGACAAATCTGTCAAGTTTATCGCAAACATAGTCGACGTGCGTTTTCCAGTCGCAATGCTGATCCAAGTTTATGCCCAGAAATTTAGTACTTGCCACTTGTTCGATAATAGCATCATTGTATTTAATATTTAACGTCAATAGCTTTCTTTTATGGGTTTGGAATTGTATCATTTTAGTTTTCTCCATATTAATTTTTAAGTTGTTTGAATTTAACCAGTGTACTATTTTGTTGATTGCATTGTTTATTTCTAGTTCATAGGTGTCTGCCTTTTCACATTTCACAATGAGAGTTGTGTCATCAGCAAACAAAATTGTTTTATGGCAAGTGATATTTGGGAGATCATTGATATATATGAGGAATAAGAAAGGTCCCAATACACTGCCTTGTGGTACTCCAAAATTATTATTTCTATAGTCACTTCTATGTAACATCTTTTTGTTGTTATGTATTTTAGAAATTTCCCTCTCTCTCAATAATTGCATTCGATTCGTGTTCAATCTGCGTAAATATGATCATGTCTGTGCGCATCGATCGCTTCTAAAGTTGTTGCTCATACCTCAGCGCAGAGAGCAAAGGGCGCTGACCACCTTGTTTTCGTTTCTTGTCTCTCCCTCTTCCCTTAGTTATCTAGCTCCCCACTTTCGGTATATTTGCGCCAACCACAGTAGAAATCTACGTTCATCAAGTAATCGTCTTCTTCATAGTCCCACTCACCGTACTGACTTCATTTACTCTTCCTTTTTCGTTCAATCTATCTCTCTGTGGAATGCGCTCCCCGTGGAAATCAGGATGGCAACCAACCGATTATCCTTTAAAGTTAAAGTTCGTGAGCACATTCGCAAGAAGCTGGCAGTATCATCACAACGGTAATTGTTGTGAGATCCTTCTCCGAGGCAACAAACGGTACTGTGAGGTTTTATGCGATACGCAACCTGATGTGATGCAAGCTGGTAAGACTGCAGCCACAACTTTCGAATGTTCCAACAATTTAGTTTAAAGATGATAGGCGTGGTATTTTGTTTAGGGAGTGGCAGTTCCGACTGGCCCTTCGAATCGTGTATACGTCTCTGATAATCAATAAACCCTTTAAAAGTCCTCTCCTCTTTGCCTGTACCTCCTCAGACACACCCCCACACATTCAGCTAACGCTCCTAGTGCGTTACAGTACCATACGCTACGTCATACCTATCGCGCGACAGTGATGGTGTTAATTTTAAATATTGTTCCCTCACCCCTCTCATTGAATGTTGTTAAATCAAGATGGATAATATACAGAATTTGTTCGTTAAAGCTAACGCATCGTTTTATTGAAATCCTCAACTCAGTCTATAAAAGCCTTAAATTTTCACCAAACCTCACCGCTGCTGCTTCATTTTGGTCCTTCGAGCCGGATAGTGGATTATTGATTCCTACAAGATCGCTGAGCGAGCGTTGTAAAACCCTTGCATATGGCGGATTGAGAAGAAAAGAAGAGATTGAGAAAAAAATTAAGGTTTCATCTAAAACAATATGCAATCGGTGGGGCCAATCCTTACATCTTCCTATCATCTCCTGAGTTCTATTTGGTGCTATAGTGTGTCTGTGCTCTTATTTCAGTGAGATTGCCGCATTGTATTCTCGGAATATCGGATTTCCAGTCAATAGGAAATATGCATGTATTTTTTAATATTTTTATTCGATAATTTACATTGTCAAATAATAGTTTAAAAAAATTCGACGGCAAAAAAGCAATTTAAATTACTTTAAAAAAATGTTAAAAATATCCAACCGATCCGGGCTATTTAAACGCCCTCCATTTGGCGCGCTTGGTGTGGTGACGTCACATAATCAAACATGCAAATCTCAAGTCAACGTCAAACAGACTTGACACTTGTTGATTGACTTGACATTGACATTTTGATTGTTATCCTAGATTGTTACGTCACATGCGCTCTTAGCTTTTCAAGTATTTGAATTACCCACAGTTTTTTGGCACATTTTAAAAATTAATTTTGCTCAAAAAGAAATTTTATTCAAAACTATTGATGGAGGCATAATTCTGAAGTAATATAGTTTATAAAAAAAAACTTGACTTATATTTGAATCACATGCATATTCCCTAATACTTTTTCGCAACAAAGCAAACATGCTGGAAGCTGGGCCGAGTAAATCAAATAAACAACGCGGTAAGTTAATATTATGTGCAAAATGCAACGTGAAACAACTAGGTACTTTATACCTAAGCGTATTTATTTATTTTGTATTTGAAAAAATGATTTTAATACAACTTTCCAAGTAATAATATTTCAATTTTGTGTTTCAAGGCACATTAATTTAGGAATTTTTACTGTATTTATAGTAACTTGTATTAATAAATAATTGTTTGGACACAACACTCACACTAATTTCTTATAAATATTGAATGCGATTGTAAGAATAAATAAATCATTTTTATTGTGTAATTAATAGGCTCTTTTATGGGTCACAATCACAACGACTTTTATTCAGAAGAACTGACAGAGTACATTTTTATAATCAACTGACAGATTCCAAACAACATTTATGTTTCATAATAGGTATACAATCTCCATCAATTTTATTGGCAATTTTTTTTAAATACTTTTTTCCTGCTATCTGTTGTTCAATGACTTCTAAATGTATTATACTTATATAAAGGCTTATTATATTGACTACTTAAATTTATCGTTCTTTGTTTAATTTTGTTTTTCTTTTTTACTTTTTTCTTTTTTTTGTTATTTGCCTATTTATTTTGTATCACTATAATGTAAGGGAGGAGCGGAGCCTTCAACTACAGGCATTTCTATGCCTAAATGGAGACTCCTTGACATGCAATGTAACCCAAATTGATACGTAATAAACTTATTTTTATTTTTTTTTTATATAAAAAAAATTAAAACTTTATCTCCAGAAGCAAAAAAGTTACAGCTTTTTGATCCGAAGATGATCAAAATTTTCCATAGTGCATCGCTACAGCTACATTTCTAACAGAACTTCAAAATGAAGAAAGAACAAACGGAATTAATTCTTGCACAAAAGACGCTTTATTCATTAATTCATTCTCAATTCTCAAGTAGGTACTTACAGCTCGTATCACCACCACAATAATCACTCACAATAACACAGGTGACTTATGTAATGCCACCACGCCCTGCTTGCCACCGGGACACTATTATTGAATACTAACAATGTGCTTTATAAAAACATTTTAAATGAATGTCGTATTCACAGTGTTGCTCTGAGCTATACTTATTACTGATGAAGTGATGATAACAGAGCTAGTATCGCGCTCGCCTGACACACTCATGCGCCATCGCAATAAGGATAACAAATAGTATAGTTGGCCTTCGATATAATTTTGCAAACACATCGATTTATTCGTATCGATGCATGCCAGTCTTCTTCGCGTTTCCGGAAGATAGCGATGCGCCGAGTGCGACGCCAAAGTGCCCTTTTGGTATTTTGCTAAGTTCTTTAGTCTTTATATTGTAGTACCTAGCTATTATAATGTAAATAGGTTGTGTAATAGTTTACTGGGTTTTGATCGTTTGGCCCACTATAGAACTGGGACTGCGGACGACTTAGGTACCCCTTTTAAATATGAATAATGGTTGACTAGGCTCGCAGCTGTTTTGCTTTCAGTCAAGTGAAGGGTGGCTTTTATAATGGTTTATAAAATATTATACAATACCTAGATGTTGTAGGACAAGTACTTATATGCATTAATGTTTAACCAATAACCCTAATTGATTGGGTGAACTTCGTACCACAGTGAGATCGATCGTTCTTGTTTTTTTCGTTTTTCATTCAAAATAACGATACGTCGACACAGTCACAATTATTTATGTAAAACACCCTTACGTGAAATATAAAAAAATAAAACATTTGATTAAGACTATTTTTGTTCATTTAAAATAAATTACAAAGTTGCATTTTATTAGCTCTACATATGAATAAAAATAAAAATATTTGGGAAAAGGCTAGGCAGATGAATAAAAATAAAAATTATTATTTAGGTACCTACTCGACCTCGTACATATCAATGAAACTTAGAAACACAAATCGAGAGTCAAGTGTTACGAATTTACGACAGGTATTATACCTACCTTAAAAAAAAAATATGCCAGTTGATTCTTTGACATGGGTGCCGATTCTCTTACCACAAATGCCTGTAAACTGTACACTAAAAATCACCATTATTCAAGTTACACAAGTACCAGATGGAGTCGCGATTGTCAAATTAGATTTTAATTTTGTTCGAAATAATTTTTAGAGATTTTTTTTTGCATAATATCTTTAGGATTCACATAGCCAAATGTAATTTTTAGTGATAGTTTAGATAGTTTAGTTCGGTGTAGGTACAAGAGAATCGGCACCATTGTCTCACTAATATCCTAGACTGCTTTAGAGTTATGGGTTAATTATTGGGACACGTTGTTTAAAAAATAACAAATAAAATTGGAGTTGTTTAGGCCTTGACCTAAACAACTCCAAATGTGAAATTTACCTTTGTGACGACACCGACAGACAATCGACCATACAGAAATTTAATTCAATAGCCCCGAATATCAAAGTTTTGGAAAAAAGTTCACTGCACCTCCTAGGTTCCCCAATCCTAGAAGATAGTTTTTCACCATTTGTCGAGGCAAAAATTGAACATTTTAACGATATTTCGGACAGACTCTCTAAAATTAATCTACATTCGGCATTCACCCTTATCAGACATTGCTGTTTCGGTCCAAATTTTATGTATTTTCTCCGCTCTTCCTCTTTATGGAAGCAGTCCAACCTTTTAGACAAAATCGATCATATTATTCGAAACACTTTAACATCCATTTTAAATGTGGCACTGGACGACCGCGCATGGCTTCAAGCCACACTACCCATTCGTTTTGGTGGGCTCGGCGTCCGCAAAATTTCCAGTGTAAGCCTACCGGCGTTCCTGTCCTCGGTCCACAGCACCGAAAAGTTAACCGCAAGAATTTTAGCCTCTTCTCAGGTTGACTCTGAAGTGCCGTGTTTGACCGATGCAGTGAATGCCTGGAAAGTGGCTTGCCCGGACACGGTTCAGCCCGAGAACCCGTCTTCCTAGAGAGAGACAGTGGGATGAGCCGCTCTGCAGGTTGGTACGGAATAAACTTATTAATACGTCCACCAATACTGCTGAGCGTGCCCGCCTGCTGGCTGTGGGTGAATGGGAGTCGGGCCTCTGGCTTCAGGCGCTACCGTCACCCAACATAGGTACTATGCTGGGTGACGGTGACCATAATGCCCTGGAAGTTGGGTAGACCTTTGGTGTGGGACGCAACCTGTGTCGACACCCTCGCGCCATCCCATCTTCCTAGCACGGCGGGCTGTGCTGGGACAGCTGCTTCAGGAGCAGAAAACCTCAAACGGCGCAAATATAACAACCTTATTGGGAGCTATATGTTTGAGCCGTTTGGGGTTGAAACACTAGGGCCGTGGGGTCCGAGTGCTCATCGAGTATTTCGGGACATCGCTAAGCGATTGGTCGACTCTTCACGTGACCAGAGGGCTGGCCTATTTTTAGCCCAACGAATCAGCATTGCCATTCAACGTGGCAATGCTGCCAGCCTTTTGGGCACCTTTCCCATTGACAGCGATGCGGATGAATTCTTTGATGCTCAATGAGCCCCTCCCCTTTATTTTTTCTTTTTAATTTGTTATATATGTAATTGTTTTTTTGTTTAAAATATGTCTTATATATATTATTGTTTTTTTTTTATTACTATTACATACATTTACAAAGATAGATACTAGTCCATTGTTATACGAGTGTGCCCTTTTGGATATCACAGGCGAGGCGGTATTATTCGTGCGAGCCGTAGGCGAGCGCGATAAGGTAGCCGAGAGTGTAATATTCAATACACACGCGTTTCATACGACGTTTTTCAACACACTTGCGAGGAAAAACAGTCTTGTTGTAAGAACTTATGCTACAATAACGTAACTATAGAGATGATAGATTTATAAAGTTTAACTGACCTTTGTTGCCAGGTAGGTACTGACTATCCGGAGTTTCTTTTAAAAACTTCTGTTGGTTGGTGACAATACTTTAAATTTTGTATTTTTGATGATAATTAACCACAACGAAAACGATAATAAATATTTATGGAAAATGGCGCGCTGGTTTTATTTTTCCATAGGTGTAAATAAAGGCACTGGCAATACCGTTAGACAGCCTATACAAAAAAATATGATTTCAAATAGAAAAAAAAAATACTTTAACTAAACGTACCATGGCGGAGTTAAATTTATTTATTATTATTTACGCTCTTCTTCCCTACGTGAAATCGACATTTTTAATAACGATTTTAACCACACAACAAAAAAGTTAACAAATATTTATGGGAAATGGCGGCTGGTTTTGTTTTTTCCCGCTAGCAATGCGCGCGCGGGTGTAAATAAAAGCACTGGTAATACCGCTGAACAGCCTATATAAAAATAAAATAATGTTGATAATATTAATACGCAAATGTGGTTAGGGTAGTGAACATTATAGAATGAAATTGCCACGGACAATAAAAACCCTCATTTAATAGTATAGATAGAGCTTTATTCCGCGCGAACGCGGTAGCACACGAGCAGGCCAGCGCGGTTCGTCGGGTGGGTCAAGTGGCCTGCGCGTGGGCCATCCGCGGTCTTACCGGAAAAAAGCGCAAGTCTCTGCTTGGGTGTAAATAGAGAATGCTCATTTATTAGTAGGATAGTTCATAATAATTCAATGTATAATAAGTATCCCACTGACGTTTAGTTATGGTAAAAAAAATCTTATGCCCATAAGATTTTTTTTACCATACCTAAACGCCACTGGTTTGCATACGGTTCGTTTTTTTCAATAAAATCTTGCTTTTGGGCGCTTGTCTTTAATAAAAAGCTTCACCAAAACCAATTTCTATTGGATACAAATTCCATGCTGCCATCATAGTGATTATTAATTTCATACTGCTATGTCATTACTCCGACTAGTAAATAGTTATCTGTGGCGCACATTACCGCACTAGTGCGTTAATGTAAAGTAAAAAGCACGCTTCCATAATACACTGCATTATGAACCTTAAAGCGGTTCAATAAGAGCCACTTTACGAGCAAGTGTGTTGAATAAAGAAATTGGGATGTAAAAAGAAAGACAAGTCTGTTTATTTTTTTTATTTAGTCAAATCAACATTATTCAATGTAAATTATTCCTTAAAAAAAAAGATTAAAAAACAAAATAAGCAAATAAAAAATAAATGTTTCGCATAGACTTGGGCACAGACACGTCAGAAGCTAGGTGCACAGCACAGACTACAATTCACGGTTTGAAGTTTTGTATGGGACAGCTGATTAGTTTTTCGCGATTACGAGGTTGGTTCCATTGAGAAAGTGGTTCAATATGATGGTACGACACACTTAGATATAATAATAATAAAACCATAGACACAGGCCCATAGAAAAATACCTTAACCTAAATTATAATATCTGTGACCTAGACATAGGTACATATTTTTATGATCAAAAACTACAAACACCACACATTGAGATATGACCACACATTTCAGATAGGTTCACAATCTAGATAGGTGGATAGGTAAACCAAAATGTTAACAATATCATTTACCAAACCAAATGTTATAAATTATAATATTGAAGGTTAATACCCCTATTTAATAATATTTTTGACGTGACAACGTCTAATAAATCGATGAACGCCGCGCCGGCTGCACGCATGAAAAAGGATGACTCATTGTCCCGTTACGCCCATTGTCCCGTTACTCTCATTGTCCCGTTACGTCCATTGTCCCGTTACGCCCATTGTCCCGTTACGGTCATTGTGACGTTACGATCGGAGCGAGAGCGCTACACGAGCGAGAGAAAGGCACTTGTTATGACGTTGTCACGTTAAACTATTAGCTTTACAGACAACCAATTTTTTTTAATGATTTTGTATATTTTTTAAAAAGAGACACGTTTTGAATAAAATGTACCATAAAAATGTTATTTAAAATAGTGCACAGTCGCATCTTATGTGCCTGAACTAGATTTCACCTGTGCTTCAGGCTAGAAAGTGCATAGATACTTATTTTTAAACGACTTCTTCAAAAAGGAGGAGGTTCTCTACTCGTCTGTGTTTTTTTTTGTTTGTATGTTACTCGATAACTCCGCCAATTATGAATCGATTTTGTTGTTTCTTTTTTTGTTTGGTAGGTCATGCTTCAGTGGTGGTCCCATATGAATTTTATTAATTTTGCTTGCGTAGTGTTTGAGTTAGCTTCAATAATTACGTATTTTTCCCACTGCGTATGTAGACGATATCTTAATCTTCATTTACATAGCAGATAACGGTATACGAATTTGTGTGGGGTAGGTACCACAACTAAAAAGTGAAAAATAAAAACTTTTTACAAAAAAAAAACAACCGACTTCACAAAAAAACACAAAAAAAGTGAAAAATAACTTTAATTTCGGAAGTCTGTGGCAAAAACCGAAAAAAGAAAAGCAAAGACACCGACTTCCGAAATTAAAGTTATTTTTCAATTTTGTGTTTTTTTGTGAAGTCGGTTGTTTTTTTTTTGTATAAAGTTTTTTAATAAATTAACAATGAGTATAAAATTAAAACTAAATTAAAACTTAGGTACCTACATAAAAGCAAAAAGGCAAAGACATATTTGTAGAGTAAGTAAAGTTTGCGCCCTCACGCCCCTAACCGCCGCCGTTGGAGAGTTGGAGACGCCCTGGGCGTCGGGAATCCCAGGCGGATTCCCGGCCACCATAGGCGCGGGCTTGCGGGAGGCGAGCAATGGGTAGCTCGCCGTCCGATTAGAAACAGGCCCGGGTCGATGGCGCGTCGTGTTCCACGCGCGCCTCAAACAGATGTCAGCACAATTGGCGGGATGCCTGCCAGTGTTGCGGGTTAGTCTGAAAGGGATACCGGGACCTTGGCAACAGGCAACTGAAGGAACACGGGTGGGTTTTAGTCAGTAAAAGTCTGACACGCCCTTCCGCTCCGCCCAGAGCGGGAGAAGTCATTGGAAGATTTCCCAACCTCAAAAAAAAAAAAAATGTACCTACATAAAAGCAAAAAGGCAAAGACATATTTGTAGACACCAAGTAGGTTTTCTGTCTGTGCATAATCTAGGGTTAGTAAATAATTAAGTATAATATTAGTAAATACTTAAGTATAAATAGTAAAGGCGCTGTTCCATTGCTACGTAGAATAAACACGGAGGTCGAGGGAATATTCTCGCACGTAGAATGTTCTCCGAACGAGAATATTCTACAATATTCTGCAATTATTCTTTTTGACGGAGAATTTACGAGAATTTAAAATTTGAAGTAAAATTGCTAAATTTTAATACAATATATTTTGATTTCAAGGTCTAAAGTCTAAAGTTCTTTTGTTGTTATTTTATACTTTACTCGAAAAAGGGTTACTGTATGAATGGACATTGACCATCCATTATGGGAGTTGGACCAAGTGCTGCCGAATTGCCTAATAGTGCATTATGTTCCTTGGGCTTATACTAGTCTGTAAATCAATGCTCGTCAAAATCTATCCGAGGAGTTGCGAGAAAAAATATATTTTGTTGAGTCTTTTTTATTTATGATTATGAATAAGACATGTGACATCTACCAACCCGCACTGGGCCCGCGTGGTGGATTACGGCCCACTCCATGTCATAGAGAGGAGGCCTGTGTCCCAGCAGTGGGAACATTATAGGCTGATTAGGTATGTTATGTTATGTTATGATTATGAATAGTGACAACCAGTGGTGCCGATTCTCTTTTACACCGAACTAAACAGGGCATCCAAAGCCCTGGGATTCATTATTCGTAATGCCAGTTCCTTCAATAAAATGAAAACATTAAAAATTTTATATTGCGCTTACGTCCGCAGTCATCTCGAATATGGCAGTCAAATTTGGAATCCGAGTTATGCAGTGCATTCGGACAGATTGGAACGAATACAAAGGAAATTCACAAGATACTTAGGCTACAAATTTAAAATTCCTTATCTGAGTTACAATGAACGATGCGCTCGTTTCCACTTACTTCCACTAGTAACTCGGAGAAATATATCTGACCTACGGTTCGTAGTGAAAATAGCACAATCAAGGATTGAATGTCCCGAACTTCTTTCCAAGCTGTCTCTGAATGTTCCGCCTCGACACTCTCGTCTGAGAAATCTTCTTCATGCTCCTTACGCGCGCACAGTTTACCGTAGCAATAAGGGTTTCCTAAAGGGGTCGAAATTTTCATTATTTTTACGATAGGACACACCATTTTCGAGACTACTGTTTTTACTATTTTGCAATTGAAGTCGAGGTATTGGTTTGAATTTTAGTTCATGACAACTAACTTTATTCCACACATTTTTAATCGCGATTAAAAAAGTCAGATTTTGTTGAGGATTTTAGTTATAGAACAAAATTTTAGGTTATAACGTCAAATTCAGTATTGTGTGATTGTGTCACTATAGTCTATTTCAGAATGGGAAATCGTCGTTTAACAGGAATAAACTAAATTTTAATGATTTTTAGTCTAGTTTAGAGAATTTTGTGACAAGAGAAGAGAAGCGACTCCAATGGCGCATTTTATTAATTAATGACAGTATTTATTTTAAACAACACATTATTTTTATTATTTGTAACTCTTAAAGTTTGTTTTAATACAGAAATCCTAATTTGACATTAACATTCGAAATTTAAGAGAATTTATGAGAAGTTTCTCAGAAATATTCTCGAGAATGTTCTCGCTAAGGAGAATTTACTGAGAATTTAAGTTGGTGGAGTAGTTTATTTTGAATTAATCTTCGTTAAACGTTTAAATGCACTCAAAACTATTACTCTAAAAATAGAACGATTCAATAGAATCATTCAATTTTTAAATTCTCGTAAACTCCCTTCCAAAAGAATACTCTCGAGAACTTAACAGCAAGGAGAATATTCTCGGGAATTTACCATCAATAAGCAAAGCAAATATCGATCTAAATAAAATATATTTGGCCACATAATTCTGCCAAATTTTCCCAATCCGGATCTATGCCCATTCGTGTCCACACATGACAGTGTAATTTATTAACTAACTCATCAGTACTAAGGTTTTGAACATTCTCATTGAGATCAAAATATTCGAATAACAGAATTAACTTGGATTCATCAATCACTCTCACGTGATTGACTGTGGACACTATTAATTCTTCAAACTCCATTTTAACAGCTATAATGAACATATTAGTTTCATTTACAATTTTGATGAAGTTCATCAAATTACTCTCATCTAAGTTATCTTCGATTGTAGATAATAACAAAAACCTAATCGTTCGTAGATCGTTCCGAATCGCTTCACACAGAGATGATCTAATTTCAGTATCCTTATTTTCAGTGTTTATACCCTGTTTCAATAACAGATCAAATATTTGTTTTTTATTTTTTTCAAAAAGTGTATGCAATTCTTTGTCAATTTTAATTTTAGCGTCTAATGTGGCCAGAACGTTCAAGTTACAATTGAATAACATCACGTTCAACATAAAATCCCAAAGGAACTCTTGGTTTTCATTACTTTTTATTAAGTCACAAATGTATTCGACTGCGAAGTATTCTGCGAACGTGGAGTTCACAAATATCGGAATATCGTTCACTACATCACAAATGATGCCTGTTCTCTCTTCTCCCTCTTTCAGCTTGTAAATCATTTCCTCAATTTGTTTGGACTCATTTTCATTAAAAAGCCATCTGTCAAAAACAGCGTAAGCCGCCAGTTTTTTATGCTTATCTTTAAAATCTGTATATTCTCTCTCGTACGCTGTTATATTATCCGGTTTGGACATGTCATTTTGGTTTTTTTCTTGAAAACGAATTCTTTTCAATTTGGTTACCATAAAATCTTCATATATATTAAATATATTAGTGTTCAAGTCCCAGTTGATAGGTTTAATGTTAATTTCTTTAAGTTTGTTGTACAAGTAATCAGCTATTATATTCAGGTGTAACGGAATTGCATCAGATTGGTTCTCGAATTTTGCTGTTACCAAAAACCATTCTTCATTCAGTTCTTTAAGAGCTTTCGATCGGAGATCGGAAGATCCTGCGAGCACATATTTTATTAAACTAAAAGAAACTTTAAGAAATACTTTCTCTTTTTTTGATTGGATTGGTAAATCACGTTTTTTTTGTAACTCTCTTAAATCTACACTTTGACACATAAACGTGATAAAGTCAAAAATATTGTTACTTTGATCCTCATTGAGGAGGTCCTTCAATATCTCCTTTTCTTCCCAAAAATAAATCAAATAAGTGTCTTGATCTAACGTGTCCAAGGGTTCTATTTCATATATAACACATTGCAATTCTAAAATAGTATTCATTTTGTCATAGGATCTGCTTGTGATACACATTTTATGAGTCCGAGGAAATTTCTTCACGGCTTTTATTAATGCCAACACTTCATTCACGTAGGTTGGGCAGATTTCGTCGAATCCATCCAATAAGATTATTAGTTCTTGATTACTATAAAAGCTCAGGAACATTTTCAACTCGAATACAGTCCACTCGTCACCTGAACAATCCTTCAAATACACGGCACCGTTAGATTCTTCTAGTGTTATATTCAGATTGTTCATTTTGCTGCTCTCCTCGCTGAGTGCAAATTTACACAAGAATTTCAAAGACTCCAAAGTATCAATGACTGTTTTCTTTTTTTTCCACTCCCTAAATTGTTGAGAGTACTCCAATAAATTAATTCTTAGTATCCATCCCAGTTGTGGCCAGATTTTAATGGTTTCGAGAGACAGATGAGTGAGTAGAGTTGATTTTCCCATTCCGGGGTCCCCAATGATAAGTACAACGTCATCATGAAATAAGTCCTTGAGTGTTCTAATGTTCTTGCAACCTCTATCTACTCTTCGTCTTCCGTGTAAATAACGTCTAAGTGAGAGTTGTCGTAAGAGAACATCTATATGTTCAGGAGGTTTTAGTTCGATGCATCTTACAGTCCTATGAATGTATAATTTTGGATTATAATTTGAATGGCTGATAGGTTTTCCTATAATATTCTTATTACTACGCATAATTTTATTTAAAACGTCTCCTTCGACATATCCAATCGTATCGCTGCTCAAAATTTTACCTAAACTCACTTCGTTACCTTGAAATATCACTTTTGTGTTCTCTAAGATACTTTTCTGCGATTCTTCGCTCAGATCAATTAATTTTAGTTCGTCCTTTATTACGTTACCAGTTGGTGAGAAATATTTTTTTGCGTTTTCAACGGATTTCTGGTCTGTAATGATAATTACTATTTTGTCCTTTAACGAGCTTACAATGTTTTCAAATTTTTTGCTGGAACTTTTGGCAATTAGTGCTTTATCAAAGACCACAATAACTGTCTTCACTTTTTTTGTGTCTTTCAGTTCTCTACGCAATGTCTTGTCGTCTTTTGTCGATAAATTTAGAATGTATTCCAAATCTAACACGATAGAGTCATTGTAATTTAAATCACTTGTGAGCTTAGCAACTGTAAGTGCTCTGTTATCTGTAACGATGACAGTTCCAGAAGGCAGGTCACCAAACTTTATTGAATTCACAGCATCTTCTCTGAAAGTGTAACTTTTATTCTTAATTCTTTGCATCATATTAATAACGCTGATCAATGGCTGTCTTGTTTGTTTTACAGCATTTTTATATAAACTACCTTCTTTTTCAAGATACGTTCCCACTTCAGATGCCATACTCCATTTTTGTATCTCATCATGATACTTAAGGAATATGGCGTCGGAAGTAACTTCTAAATTTTCTACGTCGTCACCTTGACTATTAGTTATTTCGTAAATTAAAGTTTCCTCCACGTCTTTCTCATTATGTTGGGATGTATAAAATAGTAGTGTACTCAAAAATTCATTGACAACTTTTTTTCTGTATTCGTCAGTGGCAAAATTTGCAAATGATAATTTTGGGAATATTTCTACTTTCACATCAAACTTATATTCGTTCAAATTATCGATTTTTTCTTTCAATTTACTATATAAATTTTTGGCAAGTGTTCCTAGTGATTTGTAGTTCTCATTGAACTTCATCAGGTTGGATTCGTCATCCAAAACTAGTAAATTACCAACAGCAGAAGCTATGCCTCCACTGAGCTGAAGAAATCCTTTTCCCATAGATTCATCTATAGTGATAATATTACTTGGTTTCGATTGTTCTATCAATCCTATAATTCTAGATGTTAAATCTTTCAGTTTCCTCTCGATTTTGTCGTCGCTTCCTTTTATTGTTAAATCTTTATTGCCAAATGAAGCCGGTACTTTAAATTCTATCTTTTCCAAATTCTGCCCATAATATAAGCGATCTAAATCACTTTTCCAAAGTTGAAAAAGTAGTTCTTTTAGAAATAACAGCATATATTTTTCGTCGATATCAATGATATCTTCTCTCAATCGTGCGTAACGGTGTCCTTCAGATGTTTTCTCGGAAATATTGAAAAAAAATTGCCCTAAAACCACGTGGAACCGTAACACGAACTCATCTTGCATCAACATTTGGATATCATTAAATTCTCCCAAAATACACTTCACCATAGCACGCGCCAGCGCCGTTATTTGTTTTTTCAAAACTATTTCACATAAAAGCTCCATATCCTTATCTTCGTGTGATGACTGTGAGCCAGGGTCACCTGTTCCTATCAGAGCATTCAAATGTTCAGCTAAATTACCTTCGTATGTTATACTTTTTTTGTCACCTTTTGCGGTTGTGTAAATAACGAATAGACATTCTGTTTCACTAAGTTGTCCGTTAAACAGCACGTCTTTATTATTGGGTTTGAATTTGCCTCTAATTTCCAAGTAGCTGTTGAAGTATTCAGCCAAATCGCTTTTATTGAGGGTTAAAACTGAATTATTGTTCTCCCTGTGTTTTGCTTGTATGAACACTGTTAGGGGCTTATCGATTCCCCTCACTTTTGCCCTGAAACAAATGTCATCGAACGAACCTATTTTATCTACATTTGTGGCTAAATGAAACTCTTCAATTCTGTCATCATGAACAGCTCTAAAATAAATTAAACTAAGAAGTTTCGTTTCGTACAATTGTCCTCTTATCCCGGATGTTCCAGGACGCTTTGGGTATTCTCTAGAGATAGTTTCTGTACAGCTCGCCATTTTTTTGCAGCAGGTTATCAATTGTCAACATAACATGCGACAGCACTCAGTGACAAGATCTCTCTACAGCTGCTGCAGGTTGGCACTACAAGCAAGTAACCGTCGCGCGGGGAGCTCCTGGAAGATTAACCCTCTTGTGACTAAGATGATAATCTGTAAATAAATAAAGTGTTAATTCAAGTCTGACCGTTTAAGGCGCTTTTTTAACCTCTGAAGCTGCGGGCTATCAAAATTTAGTTATGGGCTCAGCTACCGGACCCCCCCCCCTCCCCCCTGCCGAGCGGCGGGTGCGCAGCGCGCCAGCGCTCGCACAAAAAGCATAAACACTTGAGAAATACTAAACGCAGTTCATTATCGTTAATTGGTTTGGGTTCTTGAATAAATAGACCACAAACTTATGTATAAACAATAAGCGGGTAAGTAAAATAGAACTTACAAATAGAGAATGTTACGTAGTGGGCTTTGTTTTTTGTTTTGACCGTATCTCTAAAACTACTGGATCAATTTTTATGAAATTTTCGCAGGTTTTATTATAAATACGTAAGTAATCTAACAACAAGAGAGATTATGACATTAAACGATCAGAAACTAAATGATTTGCTGACTATATTTGCTTATAAATAAGTAAACTTTATTATAAGTAACTGATGGTTTTCATTTTCTACATCATCATCGGTTTTCATTTTCTATCGATATACTTAGTCAGAAGTCCGTAGGTACAATCTCTAATGGGACAAACGGCGAATGAAATTTCCCCGTAGAACCGGTATTGGGTGAACCCACTGGGTCCACGGGGAAACACTCTATTCTTCTATAATTAAAAAGGTATATAGGTAAACAAGACATCACAGACAGACAAATTAAAAATCCGGAGTCGCACGTGTTCGGGCATAAATCAAACATATTACGTGTGACAGGTACACACGGCTACACATCAAGCTGTACATTTCCAGTTTATGCTGATCTCGCATTGTATAGGATTTCCGTACAATGCGAGATCAGCATAAACTGGAAATGTATAGCTTGATGTGTAGCCGTGTGTACCTCTTTAGTTGACTTTTTTGTCGTAGTTGGGTTTTAGTTTTATAACTTTTATTTTTATATAAATTGTTTTGGGGTTTTAATGTACAGACGCCAGCACATCAAGCTACTACAATCTGTCAGATTTCTTTATTAGATTTTGAACTTTATTCCTACAGTATAAGGTTCAAGGTTGATTGGGAAAATTTGACAGTTTCGGGTAGCTTGACCTGCTGGCGTCTGTACCTACTTCAACATTTTTTTAAATGGGCTAATTAAACCCTTTCATTTGACACAAAACATGGCATGATCATGTATAACCTGACCTTGCATCGTACGGAAATCCTATACAATGCGAGGTCAGCATAAACTGGAAATGTATAGCTTGATGTGTAGCCGTGTGTATCGTTTTATGGCGAGTAAAAGTTTTTATTTATTTATTTATTTAATCTTTTCGCACGTGGATAAATCTAAACCATTTAGATGTAACCATGACTCCAAACAAGATAAAGCCGACTACGGCGAAGAAAAAGGAGGGTTATGATTTTGACCGGTATGTATGTATGTATGTATGTATGTATGTATGTATGTATGTTCATCTGTTCCCTCCTATCTTCCAAACCACTTATCACAATTTGACAAATGAGGTATCGTTAGAAGCGTCGTGATTGTCCGCTGGTTATAGGCTATGTGAAGTCACATTAAATTCTAAATGGCGCCCTCTAGAGGACATATAGAGAGGAACTTAAAAAAAAATATGGGTTAATCGTACCATGTTGGGTATCAAATGAAAGGGCTTAATGAGCACATTTCAAATATATATATATTATAACCCCAAAAGAATTAAAAAAAAAATCAAGTAATAAAAACTAAAACCCAACTACGACTTAATAGGCATAAACAAGATACCACAGACAGACAAATTAAAAATCCGGAGTCACACGTGTTAGGGCATAAATCGAACAGATTACGTGTGACTCCGGATTTTTAATTTGTCTGTCTGTGGTATCTTGTTTGTCGTAGTTGGGTTTTAGTTTTTATTACTTGTTTATTTAATCTTTTCGCACTAAAAAAAAGGTACAAAGGCGGACTTAATGCCTGAGGCATTCTCTATCAGTCAACCAAGGGTGGTGAAGAGATTAGATGGCAGGTGCTCTAATTGAGAGGAACAAAGAGAAAAAACAATAATAATATATCATATTGCATTATAGATAAAGCAGGTTTACAGTACATAAATAAGCTATAAACTTATGATACATATACTTACACATATATTTACTATAATAAATCTATAATAATAAGATTTTCATCGCGTTCACGGTTTTTAAGTTAAACCGAAGAGGTGGCCCAAGTCGCCTACGCCTTCCGCCGCCTCTGCCGGTTTGAACATTACCAGCGCCCAGTGGACGAGATTTCTGCGATGCCTCTCAAGACAATTCAGAGAACGTAAGATGCAAGAGCGAAACGAACTCAAAAATTTTAGCTTTCGACGTTTATATTTTACATACGTATCTAAGTACCTACGGGATTTCCAACTTCAAACTTCCTCTTACTTAGGTACTGTACATATTTTACCATTGCCCCTTTAGGTACTCAGGCGCCCAGGCTTCAGTTGTTGCGTGAGACTTCTTCAAAATTGTATGCCACCGCAAAACAGTGGCGCTTGAGTCCTAAGGGCATGATATATTCAGCAAAAAGTTGACAAAAAAAAACAATAAAAAGATTACGTACCTAAGTAGGTAGGTACCTATTTAAAAATAAGCCATGGCAGCTAAGAGATGACCAGTCCCAACTGACGGTGCCCGTTCACAAACATGACGCATGGATCAGCACCAACCATTTCAGCTCGATCATTTTGAAGGATCACTAGGTCACTTGTACTTCTTGCGTGTTGACAATTGACATGTATCATGAATTCATGAGACTGTAGTGACAAAAAATAACATTCATAAATACGTAACTAACTTCAAAATGCACCAATTATGAATCGCTCAGCCCAATATCAGACTGCCGAGCTAAACAAGTAGTATAGGTAATTATAAAAAACACTGACTTGACACACACCATAGGTGTGTATGTGTCATGCTGTCTGAAGCGGAGGAAAATTGTGTTTAAATATAATAAATACGTAGGTAGGTAACGTAAGTTGTTTACTAAGAGTAGCATTATCCTTGTCTCGACTCCGAGTGTTGTAAGTAGGTACTTAGTAGGTAATCATTTTTAAAAAGACGATATTTAATCGAAACTAGTAGGTATGCGTCAAACAGCCAGCGAAATTCAAATTTTCTTTCATTTTTAGGGTTCCATACCCTAAGGGTAAAACGGGACTACTACTAAGGGCGTTTGTGCACTACAAGGAATTTTACTGTCCGGCAGTACAAATATGAACGCAGCTGAATTACTTGAAGTTCGAAAACCGACCTTACTGCTTGGAAATAAAGGTGCTATCAACATCGGACCGTAAAAAATCGGACTGCCGGACAGTAAAATTCCTTGTAGTGCACAAACGCCCTAAGACTGCCGTCTGCTAGTCTGTCACCGGGCTGTATCTCATGAACCGTGATAGTTACCGTGCGTTTGCACTGGCGAAACATTACAACAAAACATGTTTAAATCTCTAGTTCCTGTCAAAAATTGTATGGAACATTGACAGAAGATAGAGATTTCAACATGTTTTGTCGCAAATGTTTCGCCAGTGCAAACGCACGGTTAGACAAATGATGTATATCTGTTGCCGCAATAACAACAGAATACAATAAATATTTAAGGGGGCTCCCATACAACAAACATTTTTTTGTTGGTACTTGGTTTTGGTACTAGAAAACTGTAATTTGCTATGGGTACACCTATACGCCTATACATATATCCATCAGCCGACAAAGAGGTAAAATAAAATTGTGAAAAATATTTTTTTTAGCGTAGGTACATACCTCCCCTACACGTAAAGTGGGGATGGTTTTTTTTTCTAGTCATGAAAACCATTTTTGGATTCAGGGATCCATATGCGAAATATTAAGCTTTGAAGTGCTAATTTTTGTTAGAGTCAAGTGTCCCCCACCCCCCGCCAGCTAAATGGTTGGTTTTGGGTAAGTATGTGGAAAAATTCATGGCAGTAGTATATTATAACGAAATTAAAAGGAAAACCTATCACCCCTTGTCCGATGAAGTGCCAGCACCAGCAAGCGCTCACTTAGTTTTAATTTAGAATAGTTTATTGCCCCTGGCTGGAGGCTGGAGGCCCTGAGTTTAGAAGTTTAAAGCAGCCACACTCCACAGGAAAGTCCGGTTAAGTAGTCAAAATCAACTACGAAAAGCCTTAGTTAAAAAAAACTTTTGAAAATAGAAATAGAAAATTGTTTATTGTCCAGGGGCTTACCATGAACTCTTATAGCAGGTCAATTTTCGACGGAAAGTGAACTGTCGGGCTATTTTGTACCGTGAACATGTCAAATAACAGGCAAGCCAGCGATCACGTGACTAAAGCCGGTCAGTGGTCACGTGACAACATTTCACTGGTCTGACCTGCGTTAAGCTGTACCATCAAGTTCTTTTTGACATGTAAACACTCGACTACTGAACTGCCCTGCAGTCATATTAAGCAGGCGTGTAAAACTTACTTTTAGTGAACTGTTTTCTTTAATTTAAAATAAAATACGTAAGTACATGTTCATTTGTGAATATGTACTCTGATAATGATCTCTAGATTACAGTGGTAGTAATGATTATACTTCGTCTAACGAGGTTACTGAGAAATACGATCATAACTTAAAAAAATGTTTAGTGAGTAGGTCTACCTACACTTCATCGGTATTGGAGTTTAGTAAAACGTAAACTTAGGGTGTTTTAAACGGTTATTGAAAGCAAAAATCACATTATGTAAACAAAGCATTTTTATTACGTATTAAGTATCAATTTCAACGTCCGACGACTTAGAAGTAGATATTATTTCATCTAGTAAAGATGCTGGTTGCTCCACCAGGCTCCACCTCTCATCTTTACACGACGTGCATTTGATACAAGAGCGTCCACCGTACATCTGTTATGTAGCTTCGGACTATGTCTTCGCACATTGCGTTGGAATCTCACAGAACAAATAACACAACATCCATCTGGAGTAAATGCTGTACCATCTTGAAGATTCCATACTAATTATAATCCTTCAATAATACACAGGCAAAAAAGAAATATATGAAATTGATGCAATTCGAAAGAAACTGAAAAAATATGAAGTGTTGTTGTCCCTTGACTTGATTTGTCTTTCTGACAGTGTCAGATAGTGATGCGGCTAAACTTTGTTTAACTCGATACTGCATTGTATTAAATAAAAACTCGATTACATTTTCTCTCAAGGTACCAAAATACTATGTTGTGTAGAGTCAAAGAGTTTTAATAAGATGAGTGAAAGTATATGTACTGTGGGTCAATGATTTCTGTTGATAACTTGTAATTTGTCATTAAAATCATCATCGTATCATCATTGATTATCAAATTGAGAGTGTGATTGGAATGTGGAGAAAGCGCTTTTTACAAAGTCAAACAAAGCCGATCTTACCCGAATGTCACTGACTTAAACCCCAATATACCAATATGGAACGGTTGCTGTATTTTGGATCGGGCTATGATTCTTTTCTCTGTTTTTTTGTGTGCGTTTCAAACATGCGAAGCTGTTGGAAACCTCCCTAGTAACTACCTTAGATTCAACTTGAATTACATAATCGGAACAATCGAGTGCCTGATCGTTAGTGACTGAGTAACATCACTAGAGTCAAACTGACAAGCAATCAAAAACTATATTTTTTATACGTCGTTCGAAAATAGCAATAACTTTGGTAACTTTCAAGATTATTTTCATAAGTATCTTAAAGGGTCTCCAATGTCGTATTCGTGTTAAATAAGATATTATGTTACGAAACCTAGTTTTTTTATGAATTCCCTTGATCATTATAAACTGTTATTAAATTAATTTAATCTAGTTCTTTAAAACCGTAAAACCGGTAACATTGCGAAAAAGTATTTCCGAACGTTTGTTTATAATATGGCGTACCGGTCAACGGTCACGTAGCAGGTTCATACATTGCAGGTCAGACGGAAATGCTCATGGTACAAATAGAAAACCTGTCAGGTTAGCCTGCTAAGTTGACCTGTCTTGGCAAGTATTTTAAAAGTTGATGGTAGGTCCCCAGTTAGCAGGTTTACAGGCTATACAATATTATTAACTATAAGCAAAACAAGGTTACAATTATTTAGC
Source organism: Lithophane socia (assembly GCA_947522985.1). Taxonomy (NCBI): domain Eukaryota; kingdom Metazoa; phylum Arthropoda; class Insecta; order Lepidoptera; family Noctuidae; genus Lithophane; species Lithophane socia. The sequence goes on from OX383280.1 coordinate 6,874,824, forward strand.
AGGTTACAATATTACCTATAGCTATACAAGGTGGAGACCACGGGTGCGCCAAAGTTCACCTAAATTTTCAACTCCGTTAATTGGAAATCCGAAAATGTTCTTCCTAACATTTTTCATCCTAACAATCACAATTCCTAACTACTCTGTCTCTAATGTTCATAATTCCGAAGCATTCAATTTCATAATGTCAGTAGCAATAAACATCTATTATACTTTTATTTGTTTTCCTATATTTTCTCAACATAACCATCTTTTACACTATTATTCAAAGTCATATCTTTTTGTGTAGATTTCCTTTTATTCATAATAATCAGTATTATTATACATTAATTTTGCGTAAATATAAGGCTAAAAGAGTCTTGGTGTTTTTTGTCTCCGACTAACCGTTTGTCGTAAAAACGTTGTGGAAGGGAACCATAGGTTAGGTTAGGTTAGAACTGTGACCAACTACGCACGAGCCGAGCGAGCGAAGCGAGCGTGCCGCGGCAGCGGCCGGCGAAGTGCCAGAACCGAATCGGTCCTAGACGACACTCTGACCTTCTGAATATGAGTGAAAATATTATGGTAATTGTGTTTAGGGATAAAAGCGTTATGATAAAAAACAGTAGGAGTTTAAATATATTTACATTAATGATATTATTCATTACAATTTTCGGAAACATGAGTGTTATGAACATCGCCGGTAGCACTACAAATAGTATGAATGAAAACTTTAGGATGAAAAATTTTAGGAAGAGTGATCATTCGGATTACAAATCATTAGGAAGAACAATTTCGGGTAAAGAACTTTAAGTGAGCCAATATGGACCCGGAGACCACAATACGACAAAAAATGAAACTCCGTATATATAATGAGGTTCTCAGTCTACATACAAAAAATTAATCAAATATATCAAATAGTTTAGTTACGATAGCTAGTCAAAGATCGGGAAATCCCATAGTCGGCACATCACTACTATTTAGTTTGTTTGAAAAAATGACTTTTTTAATTTCGATGTTAGAATTTATTTGATAGTTCCAAAATACTCTTATGCATTAGAATTGCCAGTGTTTTCATTTACTTATTGTTGTATTGTCGTCTCCACATTGTATAGGTTACACAAATTGTTTAACAGTGAGCCCCAAACTAAACAGTTAGTCTGTATCTTGGGGCTCGGGGTACCTACGACTTACAAAGTAGAATTTAAACAATAGTGATTTCAGGTTTTGTATGGTATTTTGTTTGTTTAAGTGTGATGTGGGTGTGGTGTGTTGTGTATGTGAGTGTGTGTGTATATTTGCGTGTTTGTTCCCATTGTGTATCATTGATTTAGTGTTCGGTCAGGGCATTTATATTAATTGTTCCGAGTCGTCGTAACCAGAGTTTTGCAACATTTTCTTGATTATTTTTTTGCAACTAAACGAAGTAGTATTTTTGATTTCACAGAGTTTGCAGACTTTATTGTACGTATTAATGAGAGAGTAGGCTGGGGAGCGTCTAGCTAGCCAAGAGGTGTTGTCAGGTGTTGGGTAATAAAACCATGAATTAAATAACTTAACTTCTCATTTATTTAATTATAAAAATAAACAGTTAACTACTAAAATTATTTATCATTAGGCTAAGATCTTGCTTTTGTTACGAAGAGCTGTGTATGCGACTAGGATGGACAGTGCAGTTGCCAGCACTTCTGAATTAACCCACGGGCCGGAGTAACCTGTAAAATGGAAACAGATCAGTAAGTGTCCGTGGAGTTTCTTGCCTGTTCTTCTCCATAGGAACCTACTATGCTTTGGAATGGGCAACCAGGTCCATCGTTTTGACTGACCCAACCCTTGACAATTCGAAAGAGCCTTTAATTTGTTTATCTGAAATAAATGGTTTTAGTTTGGATGTAAAAGTAGATTCAGTAAGGGAATAAAGCAGTATCTTATGTCGCGGGCACTATATTGAATAAAGGATAACAGCAGTCTTAACTCCCGAGCGCAGCGACGCTCAGGAGTTATGACTAGAATCCTGAGCGCAGCAAAGGTTTCAAGCTCGCCCAAGACACCTTTATCCCCGAAGAGAATAGTCTACTTTTCGCACCTACTGCAAGAAAAACGAATTTGATTGTCGAATTAGTAGTTTATGAAACTTTTTAATAACTGGGGAATTGTTAGTTATGTGCAGTTTCATACACAATTTTATCTAAAGTTATGCAATTTCATCAAAAACCCATGAAATAATATTGTTAATATGACGCCCAAATCCTACATTCGAATGTACGCGACAACGCGCCACAGCAACCGATCAGGGGGCCAAGTCTACTAATTTACAAACGTGTCAGTGGTCTCGCAATGATGATGTTTTGACAGATTTTGTATGGCATATCTGTCAAAAACTGATCATTGTGAGACCACTGACACATTTGTAAATTAGTAGACTTGACCCCCAGCTGTTCCGATGACATGCCGCCATTACCGCCTATATAATGTTTTTTCTAATCGCCAAAAAACAAAACTTAGGGACATTGCAGTGTTATACATTATATCGTAAAAAAAAAACTTACTGCCAGGGTGATGTAATTGTATGGCGATCAATGGAGCGACGGCAGCGTTGGGGTCAGCGCGGCGGGCGCGACGCAGTGAAGCCCAGCCTTCCTCGTCCAACACTAGGACCTCGTGCGTGCCAGAGCGGGCCTTTGCTGGCTCCTCGGTCCAAGACACCTGAAGAAAACAAAATGAATGTATGAGAAATGTACCTTTATCGCAACCAACAGATTCTAGAGAGAGAGTGAAGTATGTTTATGTTTTTCTTTATTATTCAAGAAACTAAAAAAATACATGTAACGGAACTGGGGGATACTAAAGGTAGCCCGATTTTTTTTTTTTTTTTTTACAATTTGCAGATAAGTGTCAGGTTGTATGTTGATTAAAATATGATTCACAAATATGGATTTACAGAATTATAAACATTAGAATCAGCAATACAACTCCCTAAGTTCATATAAGTGTATTGAATGTCTATTTCATGAAATCATTACATTAGGCACTTTTAAAAAATTTGAATTTCTCTGGCTACCCTGAAGCTTTCATCAATGGTTTTATTATAGTACTTTGGCTTCGTTTTTTTTTTATGTCTACTATTCTGCCAGCGGGCTTAGCATTATTCATGTCACTGTTGGACCTTTATGTGCAAGATAGAGATGGGAAGATGTCCTAAGTCAAAGCATGAGCTATGTAACGTTTATAGATCTCGGCCTTCCTAATATGCACTGGCGACAAATAAATGTATGTCTTCTTCTGCCTAGCCTTTTCCCAACTATGTTGGGGTCGGCTTCCAGTCTAACCGGATGCAGCTGAATACCAGTATTTTACATGGAGCAACTGACTATCTGACCTCCACAACCCAGTAACTGGGTAATACGATACCCTTTGGTTAGACTGGTTGTCAGACTTTCGTGCTTCTGACGACTCGTAACGACTGCCAAAGATCCACAAATGACAGCCGGGACCAACGGCTTAACGTGCTTTCCGAGGCACGGAGGAGTCTCGATATGTGAAAATGGTCACCCATCCACGGACCAACCCCGGCAAGCGTAGCTTAACCTGATGGATCGACCCGAGCGGCTGTTATTACTTAGCCACAAGCTCCTCCGACAAATAAATGTATGTATTAGCTTCAATTGAGACATAAGCATACACAGTCTCTGTGTTACTCCCTAATTTATACTCATTAATCTTAGTATGGGAAGACATCTTATGAATGTATCCCATGATACACTTCACTTGGCACAGTTGGATACTTTTACTTATCATTTCGTAACTTTCTATACGAAAGTAAGCGACCCAAACATAACACATAAATTCAAAATGCATACGAACATATTGCCAGCGTCACCAGGACTGGAAACGGGACTTAGAAAGCGAAAAATACACCAAAAAGGTTAGAGTTACCTGATATCTGTTATCGCCGACACGGGCAGCAGTCAGCGGCTTTCCTTCAACCTCGGCGTACAATGCGTAGTTTTCAGGCAGAGGGTTGTCGCATTTCAGCGTAAATTCGGTAATATACGCTATATGTGTCACTACTGTCGCATCTAAACTCGTGAAAGATGAAGCCTCGACTTGTGGGTTTGTGCAGCCCTGCGCAAATGCGACAGACGCAATGGCCAACAAAGAGATCGCGTATTTTGTGACCATTTTGCTCAATTACTAACAAATTGTGACTTGTTGAAGCTAATTTAATATTTCAAATACAGTTTCAGCAATATTAGCACTCGTTCCGGCTCCACGTAGGTACTTCGTTCTTAATGTGGCGTTCGAAAACTTCGTCGGATCGGATTTCTTAATAGTGAAAGTAACTTCGATCATTTTAAGTTAGGATAGATATTATGATTTTAAAAATTAAAAAATCAACCATTTATGAAATTTATAAAAAAAATCTGTTTCTATTTTATTGTTGATATTTTAATTTTGTCAAATCTAAATTACACTAAGTTAGTTTTTATGCAAAGTGAGGTCGAATTGTACCCAGATTTTTGTTCCGAACGCACTTTCCAAACGTCAGCGATGACGTGTGACGAAAATGCCAAGTTTATGTTTTTGGCCTTTCAGTTGCGTTCATAAAATGAACGCGTTCGTTTAGACGAATCCTTTTTCAATAGGTCATGTTCATTATGTTATTTGGCTTTTGTATGTCTTTAATTGGACTACCAAACGGAACTTCGACAAACGTTACTACGACATGATTTTACTTCGACATTACGGAACTCCGACACGTCTTTACTTCGACAGTACTTTACTTCGACATGCCTTTAGTCCGACACTACTCTACTCCGACAAGACGTTGCTTCGACATGACTTAACTACGAAATGATGTGACTTCGACGACATCCTACTTCGACAATAATGCTAGTTCGACATGATTCAATTTCGACATACTCTACTCCGACATGCTGTACTTCGACAATATCTTAAATCTACGTGATGCGTCTCGGGACACGATGCTAATTCAAAATTATTCTATGACGTTGACAAACAACTGAACTTGTGTAATTTTTTTATAGGTAATAATATATTTTAAGGGCGTTCAAACCAACTAACTCTTCAGCTTTTTATTAGTACGTAATATCACTTTGGTGGCTCCATTTCTGCACTATGTTGAAGTAAAATCTTCTTAGTATAGAGTCAAATCTTCTTTGATTTATATTTTTCTTACTATTATGGATCTGTCACAGGTGCACAGCGTTTCGATTAGAACATGCTAGCTAGACAAAATTATTTATTATTTTTATTAGGGTATTTTTTTATGTTATGTTGTTTTAATGAGGTTCCAGCACAAAACACCCAAATAAAAGAAGGCATGGTCAAGCGTACCAAATAAAATAAAAAATGACAATAAATATTTCGTATACTGAAACGAAAGAAAAACAATCCTAAAATTATCAACAACAGTCATAAAATATGGTCCTCCAGACCGTATTTCGGCCATGGCGGCCAATCTCAACGGAGACTAGCCTTCGGCGCGGGAGATATTATAGTGCAAAAGTGTGTGCGCAGACACAGGTGCAGTCTCTCTTCCCTCACTCTCATAATACGATGGGACGGCATACTGACACGACCGGAGAGACATCAGGCGCAAAACCAACGGCTTAACGTGCTTTCCGAGGCACGGGGGTATCACACCGCCAACTTCCAAACTCCGGGCTGCTACTACGAAATTCCTAATGGAAAACTCTAATAACACTTTCCCCGACCCGGGAATTGAACCCAGGACCCCACGCTCTCGCCGCGCTTGCGACCACGAGACCAACGGGGCAGTTAGTCATAAAATACTCAACTGCTAATAACCTAGCTACTAATTACACAAAGGCACATAATGGGACATCATTACTACTCATTAACAATTTTTTTTTTTACATAATTTACATGCAGATCATAAAACTAACTTAGTATTCAAAAAATCAATATGATTCAACTAATAATAAAGTTAGTAGGATACAAAGCTTAGAAATTAATTCTACATCACTAAATAATTCTTCTTCTGAAGAATCTTCTTCATTAAAATCTAGCATAGGTACTAATATTTTGACAAAATTACCTACAAAGACTTACACTAGAACTTATATTAACAGTAGGGGGTATTATTAATTCTAAAACCTCAGAATGAAGTTAACTTGTCGGTTTTTTGTGAACTTCTCTATACTTATCAGTAGTTGACATTAGCGCAAAATAATTCTTGGAATTGGGACAAATGGGGGTGTGGCTAGTGGCTCAGTTAATAAATTCATGGAAATTCAACAGTGACTTTTGTCCAGCTAGTATGTTCTAATCGAAACGCTGTGCGTTGATCGGTATGTTTATTGTAGTTTTTATTTATTCCAAATCATCCTTCTGCTCCCTTATCCCAATATTTATAATTAATTATTTAATTATTTAATTTTATAAATAATTATTAGACGAGAAAAAATATTCCAAAATCGTAATGTCAAAGAATATTAGGAAAAAAAAACATGTGAAAAGAAGAGGTACCGTCTGAGACGCATCACGTCGATTTAAGATATTGTCGAAGTACAGCATGTCGGAGTAGAGTATGTCGAAATTGAATCATGTCGAACTAGCATTATTGTCGAAGTAGGATGTCGTCGAAGTCACATCGTAGTTAAGTCATGTCGAAGCAACGTCTTGTCGGAGTAGAGTAGTGTCGGACTAAAGGCATGTCGAAGTAAAGTACTGTCGAAGTAAAGACGTGTCGGAGTTCCGTAATGTCGAAGTAAAATCATGTCGTAGTAACGTTTGTCGAAGTTCCGTTTGGTAGTCCTTTAATTGGTGCTTGGTAAATACCATATTTTGATAGCAATTCACTCTTATATTTCAATTACACACACACAGAATAGGAATATTGAACTAATATACACGAGGATTTGATATAGAAAAAAAATTTGATTAGAGATTGCTAGTGAGTAGGCTACAAGTTCGGCTTCGTAACACGCCCACGGCTATATAAAAGCATCCCACTAGTATCGTCACAGGCCACCTGCAGTCTCCAAAACCCGATCGTTCATCTGTTTAATGAGCAGTGGGGGCCAGTTGTAATGTGGGCCATGACAACTGACACAACTTTTCTCTTCACTAGGTGCCCTAGCTTTTTGAGCCAAGCTGGGGAAATGCTCTCCAGATCGGCCACCTATAAACCATAAACCCTTTTATGTAACTTTTGCACCAGTGACCGACAAATTCTGATATTTTGTGACTTTCGACTAATTACCGACTAACTTTTTGTGATAGCAAAATGAAAATCCCTGATGGTGGCCATGCCAGTATCAGATCTTCGCTAGGTACCCTAGCTTTTGAGATTCAATTGGGCCAAGCTGGGGTAGGAGCTCCCCAGATCGGCCACCTATAAAACCTTATAATTTTAGAACCAGTGACCGATTCTGTTATTTGGCGGCAATTTTTTTGTGATACTATCCTGATGGTGGCCATGCCACTGTCAGTCAGTCAGAATGAGGTAACTGTTACTTACAATTAATGTCAACTGTCAGTTTATCATGAATGGCGGGAAACAGTTGAAAGTGAAGCGGGCCTTCGCGCTTTATTTATTTGAGAAGACTAATTAGTCAGAATAAAATTAGTCTGTGATTCGAGATTTTGATGCATCGAGGTAGTGAACTGTCGCGCTCATAATTTATCGTTTTCGAGTTCGAGCAAGTGTTATTTGATCTTTCGTCATTCGATTTCAAGTATGAACCCGACCCAGCCAGCCAGTGTAGTGATATCTCGCCGTAGGTGAGTAGGATGTATTATATTTATGTACCTTGAGCGATATAATCAGCTTAAATACGGGATCAAATCAATAGGATTCTACAGGTGAATGGAGGGAAAAGAAATTAAAGTCATAATGATAATTTATCCGTAAAGGCCTATATTTATTGATTTATTTATATTTTGTTGACATAATCCATGTGTGCCCGTTCAATAATCTGAGAGCCGTTAGAACAGCCGCGCTGACTTCATACCAACCGCTTTAGAAGTCCAAACTTCACAATATTCACATTTACAAACAATATAATCTAATATCTCTTTGTTTTTATGGTGTCCTAATACATTTGATCAAGAATAATCGTGAAAATTTGACTGTTCGCTTTAGTTGCCGGTCATTCTTCATCCTTGTCAGTTATGATTCCCGGCCGTAACAAATATTTATTTAATATATAGAATTTTATTCATAAAAATCATCAATACACGTCTCTAAGTTCATGTTAAAGTGACTCTTTCATGAATTCATGACATCAGAGGCCAATTCTAACCTATGGGGTTGTATTGTATTGCTGATTCTCATGATTATAATTCTGTAAAGCCATATTTGTTATGGTCGCGAATTATATAAAATACGACGCGACGGTAACAAATATGGCTCAACATACTTGACTACATACATACTAATATAATCATATTTAGATCAACATACAACCTGATACTGACCTGCAAATAGCAAAAAACGTAAAATTTGAATTTCGCGAGCTACCCTGACGCTTTCGCCTTCAACGGAATTGCATTAAAAATGGAGTAGCCATACAATGGCGAATACGGTCAAAATTTCACGATACGATTAATTAGGATAGCCATTTAATACTAGGTGGTTTGGTGTGCGTTTCCACTGAGGCGGCGACGAGCGGAGTGGATACGTGCAGGAATCGAGCAATCACATTGGCCAAAATTCACACTGCTTCTGTCGTCTCTCTTCTGTGATTGGTCGAATCCTGAACTTCTCCACTCAGCTCTGCTAGTCTCCACTTCAGTAGAACCCTTAACAAACCCGAAACCTTTCGAGCGCCAGCTCGAAGACCCAATCGGACATTATTCTTTTAAAATTTTTGAAAGAATACATACAAAACCAGTTTTTTTTTAAATCATTACCCTCTTATTGGGCTGCGCCACAGTCGGGTAAAAGCCTTGTCTATTCTAGGATGGCCTTATTAGGCTGTGCACAGACCTGAGTCAAGACTATGAAAACAATGCATGAGCCACACTCGTAACAAAACTTTTTTGTGTTGACAGACAAAACTATTATGACTCTGGTGTGCACACTCTCTTATTTAGTTATAACAAGCGCCCGAGGCGCACGCTCAATACGCTGCGTTTTGGGCGCGTGTCGGGCGCGCATTAGACGGTCAACAAACGCAAAAAGATTTCCACATTTTGGCTTAACTTTTGAACCCTCAACATGCTCAGTATAACTGTATTAAGTTTATTACTGATGCAGAGAAACCGACATGGAAAAATAGTAAAAAAGGAACTTGCGTCGAGGGCGCGCTAAGGGCGCTCTTAGACGGCAGCACTTGATGTAATTCGATACATAGAAATTCATACGATTTTATTGAGCGCCTCAGGCGCTTGTTATAACTAGGGCCTAAAAGAAATCTCCCTAATAAACGATAAAGGACTGTTCAAACTGAGGCGACTTCCGCTTTACATTTCTGTTTTATAACAATTGTTTTTATTTATGTTTTATGTACAATAAGGTAAACTGTGTTATATGTCGGTATAATTTATACATCTGTGTTTGCGCACACACTTGTGCACTTTAACATCTGCATACAACGCTACAAGGTTATTTTGGCGCGTGGCCAAATTCGGAACGAATGTCGCCATCTTGTTTTGTCAATACACAATTGACAGTGACAATTAAACAAATGTTTACCAACAACGCTCCCCTGTCAATGTCATTTAGGTGCCACAAGACCCATTGAACACTACTTGGCTATTGAATAGCAGCAATTCACTCCCAATTTTTTAATGATTTTTTAGGCGGTTGCTGTTCTTCTCGTTTGGTGTGGAGGTCAGATAGGCAGTCGCCCCATGTAAAATACTAGTATTCAGCTGCATCCGGTTAGACTGGAAGCTAACCTCAATGTAGTTGTGAAAAGGCTTAGGTACAAGAAGTATAAGAAATATACACCTGTGTTTGCGCACACACACTCATGCACTATAACATCTCTTGCGTATGCTAGTCTTTGAAATACAGTACTTTCACAGTTAGTTACCACCGACAGTAGCAACCTTGTTATAACCATCGAGATATAAGTACTAACGTACTAGAGAAGCTACGTCAAATAACTGAATTGTCCTATTCTTCGTATTGAATCTTTAGTTCGCTGCAGCGCTAAAATAATAACAATTCGTCTAAACCGTACCTAATTTACCACAGTGCTAGATTTGCTGCGGAAGTGTATTTATTCTCGGCAAAAAGGTCTTAAGCGCCATGTAAATCACGGCACTTACGCGTTTTCTTCGACAAACTGCGGCGCGATCGCCGCAGTTGAACGAGACAAAAGTAGGAATTTACGGTGTCTTCTCTAGTACGTTAGTACTTATATCTCGATGGTTATAACGCTGAAGGTTCATGCACACACATCAAACACGCCGATCAGTCACGTCAAAAAATAGATGATAGAGTGCGTTTCATCAAATAGTTCCTACGCCGTAATGTTGGCTCTACTGTCAAATTTAAAAAACGGACCTATTATTTAGCGGCGTAGCGTACACTCCTACCAACTTATCTGTGAAATGGCGAAAATTGGAACTACGGCCGTCATGTTGAAATGTCATTCAATTGTCTGTGTCTACTACATTCAGTCCACAATAAAATTATTATCATTATTAGAATGTAGATGAATTGATTCATTCTGATGTTAGAATTTTAGATAATGTTAGAAAATTAATTTGTATAATCAATCAATTAGCAACACTGAATAGACGGTGGCGTCCTCTTTCAGTTCACAGATAAGTTGGTAGGACTGTATTCGTATTGGTCCTACAACAGTGTAGCCAACATTACGACATAGGAACTATTTGATGAAACACTCTCTAATGCTGGGGCCACACTAACGGTCATCGTCAAGGTTCATCATCGCTATAAACAACGCGGTAATTATAGCGATTAATTGAGTGGCCACACTTGAACGGTCCACGTCAACGCTCATTTGCCGCCCGAGTTATCGCCTATCGTCAAACGCCAATGTAAGTCAGATTGTCGCGATAAGTTGTGGCTACACCTACGGTTAACGTCCATCATCGCGATAATCAACGGTGTTTCCCGTTGGTCTCGAATAAGAAGTTGTACGACGTTGACTACACACATCTGTGACGTCACTACCGGCGCGTCTCAGTCGGCGTCGCGTCATCGACAAGTCAAAACTTGTATTGCTACGAACGAAACATGGATATCGAAAAAAATATTGAGAGACTATGGGTGCATTCCGAGTTACGCTGTAATCGATTTGGGCGTGCTAAAACCCGTACCGTATTAGCCTGAGCACGATAACAATGTCCCGTGAATCGTCATAGATGACGTCATGACATGCGCCATCTTGCGATAACGCCGACCATGCCTTTTATTATTATCACCGTGAGCGCTGTCAATATGGCTGTCAAACTGACAGTTGTACTGTGTAGTTTTAACAGTTTTTTTTTTAATTGATGATTATACTGATGAATTTGATTTTTTTTTAAATTTAATGTGTTTAACACAGAAGCACTTTATAATATGAATAATAATTAATAACAATGCAAGGTTTGAGGTTATGTTTATGTTACGAGGACTGTGAGCGCGTTCACGAGTGTTCCGAATTGTTGACAGCCCTCAGCTGTCATAATTGTGATAACTAATTCGGTACGCAAGTTATCGCTGTGAGCGCTGTGAGCGATTATTTTCTAATTCGGAAAGCAGCCTATAACTGACTGACTGACGGACTGTTCACACACGTCCCTGAAATTGACGCGACTTGGGATTAAAACGGTCACTTTAACAGAATCTTATTATGAAAATATTATGAATCCTCGTAAAATGTCACAAACTGACAATAATTTCATAATAAAGTCTGGCAAACGAAAGTTGAACCTGAAAACACGCGCGAAATTTAAAAAAACAAGACTGGGTATCCCTGCACATAGTGCAAGAACACGTGTTCATAATTGAAACTTAATTTCATTTAAATAAAATAAAAATTCAAGTATCAACACGTCATATCGCACTATGTACAGGGATAAACAGTCTTGTTTTTTTAAATTTCGCGCGTGTTTTCAGGTTCAACTTTCGTTTGCCAGACTCAATGACCTGCGTGTAATTCATATTACGAAATAATTCATAATATGTTTGACAGTTTTCTATGGAGATTCGTAAAATGGTCCACACACTATCAATTGCTTTTGTGTCAAATTAGAGGAATTGCTGATGACAGCTGGGATTCAGGAAATGAACTGCTTTTAGAGGAATTGCTAATGTGGCCGGTTTAGGCCCCCTGATCGGCGACTTGACGTAACTGACGTGTGTGCCTGAACCTTCATAAAGATCCCTATGATTTTGCCAGGCTTGTCACTGACAACAATCCAACACCAACGTTGGCTGAGCAAGATCCGTACTTTTGACAGAGTTAAACAATCAGAGATAGGTAACTGTGAAAGGACTTCGCCACAGTATAAATAAGTAACAGTATTTATGTCTTCATAGAAAACGGCCGAAACCTCAGTGTATATCAGTACGCCACAGTATCGAGTACGCGGACGCCGGAGGTTTATCTACCGACCGGTCGTAGGTAATTATTTCAAGGCCGCTGCCGAGATGTAATACTGTTATTTTATTGTACTGTGACTTCGCTCAGGTGTGTTTTATGAATTAGGCGGTTGGTGGTTATGTCAGCGGGTGACGTGGTCAGTGTGTCAGTGGTTGGGCGGCGTCTTGGCGGGCGAGGCGGGGGGGGGCGCGGACCAGTCGTCGGCGCCCTCGTACTGCGTGTTCTCAAGGCGAGTGATAAGGCGTTCGTCTTCGTCGCCGAACTCACCGCCCATTAACGAAGGTTCGCCGACTACCATCACGTCCTGGGGACAATTAACAAAATGAATAGAATGTATAGGCCCCGTCATGTAAAAAGAACGCTGGCCGTTTACCTGCGTGCTGACCGATTTATCGATTCCAGCCTATTCCAAAGTACTAAGTAGCTAGTAAAGTATCTTTTATGATTCAACAATAAAATAATTACACTTATATTATAATACAATAGCCCTAGTACTTTAGGACGCGACTGTAACCGTGCGCAAGCACATCCCCTGCACTGTCGCTCGGCGTTCTTTTTACGTGACGACAACTACAGCGTGTTAGGGTAAACACCGCTATCCTTGCAACCATTGGTTTGGTTTCATTTATAGAACGTAAAATCAATGGAAAATTACAACTTTTTTTTTTTCTTTTTTTAATATACATTTTACCACAAGAGACGCAACTTCGTTGACCTATGCGCTAGGGCAACGAACTTGCGTCTCAACAGGGGCGGGGGGTACGGGATGTGACCTGACCGGCCGCGAACGCGATCCCTCCCTCAGACAGTCAGCTGTTTCGCTAGAGAGCACGGTGTCGGATAGAAACTTTTTAAAATCTTTTAATGAAAATGACATTTTTTTTTTGTTGTGTTCGGTCATTTATTTTTATATTTAAGTCAACTACCCATGGTTTGAATGACAAGACTGTTTACCCTTACAGCCTGTATAATGTTTATTGTTTTTGTCGCCCGCAACAACAATTTTGATACAGTATACAGTATGTTAACTAATGAAGGGCGTTCCCGTCAACCCGCAATAGTATAGCGTCCATACACGCAAAAAAAAGTTATAACCATTTTTTTTTAATGCATAATTTTAAAAACAACGTAAAAAAGCGCTCTGTACACGTTCAAGACAGTGCGAGTCAGTGTTACCAGGTACACGGTAATTACCGTAGATGCACGGTATTTTTGACTACTGAATTACTACTGAATTTTAAATATTAACTACCGTGTAATTTATGTAACTATAATTTAATAATATTAAAGCCAATACGTAAAACAAAACGCATTTTTAGTTTTTGTTGCTTAATTGCTTTGCATACTACACTACGCCGGCGCCGCCGCGTGGTCATTCCCATAATGTTGTACACACACACGTAATCACGTAATCTTAACACGACTAAATACAAAAAGGGTTCTATTTTGTCCGTTTGTCTAACCATGATCAAAATTAAAATCAGTATTAAAAAAATAATAATAAGAAAGTGGTTAATTATAATTTTTAATACAAATATTGAATATTCATGGTTCTTTCTTTTGCTTTTTACACGATAATTTACACGGTATTTTTTAAATATGTCTACGGTATTTTGGGTCTGAAACACGGTATTTTTAATCCATCAACACGGTAGTTTTTTCTTTCATCTGGTAACACTGGTGCGAGTGTACAGAGTGTTTCTTTTACGTATCAATTTAATATTTTTTACAAGTTTCTTCTATCCAATTGATTTATTCATTCCTTGACCTTTCTTAGAACTCACTAAAGAGCGATTTTTGAATATTCATCTCCTAAAGGGAATCAAAGTTTGTATGGAAGTTCGCAATTTTTTTCCGAAATAATAATAAATGTTGTAGAATCAAGTATCTTGACTTGGCTCACGAGTTTGTCGACATGTGGGATATGGACTCCGCGATCATTGTGCCGATACTCGTATCAGCCAATGGCTTAATTGCCAAGAGCCTCGACCAACACCTAAGGAGGCTCTCGTTGGGCAGCTGGATTAAGGGCTGGATTCAGAAAGCGGTACTCCTGGACACGGCTCGCATTGTTAGGAGGTTCCTCTCTCTGGAGCCCTGACCGCCGGTAGCTTGGACCCTGTTCCCGATACCGGTGGGCTACTATTTTTATATTTTTAAATGTTTTTATATATTGCTTTATTCTAATATTTAAAAATATAATTTATATGTACTCAAATTGAAATAAAGATAATAATGTTGTAGTAACAATACCTGCGACGCTAAACTGAAGTTGGGTCCGGGAGAGCGCTTCTTGGCGGGCGCGGGCGGCGCGGCGTTGGGGCCCGCCGAGCCCTTGCGCTTGCGGCGCTTGCTGGCCGGCCGCTGGGACTCTGATGGAGGTACATCGTGGACATTAGGAATGATGGACGGATTTTTTTTTTCTTGCAATTTATGGCTAGAGTTGTTACAACCTCAACCTCGAAACTGCATCATAAAAATAAAACGTGAGAATTTACGTTTTTCAAACTGACTGTATAATTTAAAATTAAGGACAGTGTCATAAGTGAGTTTTCCTGTAGCTACAATGATTAGTCCCCAGTCTCAAAACTCTAAAATCCAAATCCTAACTATCCTAACTAATATTAGGTTGAAAACCTATGAAATCAGCGTTTTGTATGGGGAATTTTAAAAGTTGCATTTTTCATACTAACATTTACTTAATTTTTATAACAAGCATTAATGTTTAAAAACTGAGATAGCGTATGCCACTTAAAAATTAAGCGACAAAAATAAGATTTGGCTAAGTTAAAAAAAAATAGTGGTAATTTCTGCTAACAAAATGAGTCAGAGTCATTTTGGTATTTTTTATGTTTAGAAAACTATAAGTAATAAGGTTTTTTACAAGGTTAGTTGTTTATGATGGTCATTATTCGATATAATACCAAGCAATTGATGAATATTTTAAATCATAGAAGTGACGAGGTTGTCTATTTGTGAGAAAAAAACCCCAATTTCATAGGTGGGGACCCAATATTATAACTTTTAGCGATAAGACCGCCCATTGTGTCACCCTATGTTAAATTTCTACATTTATATCTGTATTTTTTATGGTGTACATAATAAAGAGTATTCCTATCTATCTATATATATATACGAGAGTGTATTTCTTTAAGTTACGCTTGCTGAGGTCACTCTGTAGATGGCTGACCATCTATTACATAATTATCGTGACCCCTTGCGTGTCTCGAAAAGCATTTTAAGCCGTTGGTCCCGGCTGTATCATTTTTAGATCTTTGACATTTATTTGTCACGAGTAGTCAGAAGCCCGAAAGACTGACAACTAGTCTTACCAAGGGGTATCGTATTACCCAGTTACTGGGTTGTGGAGGTCAGATAGGCATTCGCTCTATGTAAAATACTGGTATTCAGGTGCATCCGGTTAGACTGGAAGCCGATCCCAACATAGTTGGGAATAGGCAGGCAGATGATGACGTGGCTTGTTTCTATGACTCACCAGGAGGCGCCACCATCCGCTGCCACTTCTGGAACAGTGTGGTCTTGAGACAGTCTCGCGGCGACAGCGCGTACGCCTTGTGCCGCGACATTAACTCCTGCATCGGCTCCAGGATCACGCATAACTGGAACAGGTAAAAGAGAACGTTATTTTTTACCCGACTACGGCGAAGAAAAAGGAGGGTTATGATTTTGACCGGTATGTATGTATGTATGTATGTATGTATGTATGTATGTATGTATGTTCATCTGTTCCCTCCTATCTTCCAAACCACTTATCACAATTTGACAAATGAGGTATCGTTAGAAGCGTCGTGATTGTCCGCTGGTTATAGGCTATGTGAAGTCACATTAAATTAAAAATGGCGCCCTCTAGAGGACATAAAGTGAGGAACTTAAAAAAAAAATATGGTTTAATCGTACCATGTTGGGTATCAAATGAAAGGGCTTAATGAGCACATTTCAAAAATATATATATTATAACCCCAAAAGAATTAAAAAAATCAAGTAACAAAAACTTAAACCCAACTACGACTTAAAAGATATAAACAAGGCACCACAGACAGACAAATTAAAAATCCGGAGTCACACGTAATCTGTTCGATATATGCCCTACCACGTGTGACTCCGGATTTTTAATTTGTCTGTCTGTGGTGCCTTGTTTATATCTTTTAAGTCGTAGTTGGGTTTTAGTTTTTGTTACTTGATTTTTTTCTATTCAAGGTTAGTAACTACGGGTCAGCTCGGACCAAGACGTGAAGCGCCGCGACGCTGCGCGCAGTTTTTAACAATTATCGAACTATTATTTTTGGTGTGAACTGACCCTTACCTGAAGCCCTAGACAAAGTGACATTCTATCAGCGATAACGATGATGGAAAAGGCAAAAATGTATAGGACTGACTTAAGCTATCGAAAATGTGATGTCAATCCTGTTGAAAGTCGTTGTAGAAATACGAAACGATTTGGAAGCGATTGTCACTTGTCTAAGCTCTCAGGTGACAGAGGTTTTATGCAGTTCATAGGATAGGCCTCTGACTTGGCTTCACATGCCGTCGAGAAATATCTCTCGGGCATTAGTATTATTCTGTGGTATAGACAACAAAACTTATTTTTCGCGTCAAAGCGCACGCCTCGAGCTCTTACTACACCTGACGCGGCTTGCGGAGCCCGTGAACGGGGCCCGACTTGGACTAAGGATAATCAGCCTATAATGTTCCCACTGCTGGGACACAGGCCTCCTCTCTGTGGGAGGGATGGGTAGTTCATGCGGGCCCATATGGTTAAGATTTACCCTTTTTTTTTTTTGAGGGTGGGAAATCATCCAATGACTTCTCCCGCTCTGGGTGGAGCGGAAGGGCGTGTCAGACTTTTACTGACTAAAACCCACCCCAAGGTCCCGGTATCCCTTTCGGACTAACCCGCAACCCTGGCAGGCATCGGTCCTAGCCACGGATGGTCCTAGCGGACCCCGCCAAATGGTTAAGACTTACCCTGAGATAGTTAAGTGTGGAGTTAGTGATGCCCTGGCGCGTGATGTTCTTGGCGAGCGCGTCGAGCGCGGCGTGGTCGGGCGGGTGCACGGCCGCGCGCGGGATGAGCTCGCGGTGCGCGCGCACGGCGAGGTGCCACGTCTTGATGCGCATGAGGTCGTCGAACGTGAACTCCAGGATCAAACGGCCTTCTGTGCATACCTTTGGACAATAGTTGATGTGTAGAGTAAAAGGAATGAAATTGTTATTCGGTAAACAGAGGACCTAGACAAGTGACAATCGCTTCGAAAGCGTTTCGTATTTCTACAACGACTTTCAACAGGACTTTTCTATAGCATATGTCAGTCTATACATTTTTGCCTTTTCCATCATCGTTATCGCTGATAGAATGTCACTTTGTCTAGAGCCTCTGAATATAAAAAAATAAGAAAATTCATGGATTTCTATCTTCTATAATAGTCGACTTCTTCAAAAAGGAGGAGGTTCTCAATTCGTCTGTATGTTTTTGTATGTATGTTACGCGATTACTCCGCCAATTATGAATCGATTTTGATGATTCTTTTTTTGTTTGGTAGGTCAAGCTTCAGAGGTGGTCCCATATAAATTTTATTAATTTTGCTTGCGTAGTTTTTGAGTTAGCTTGAATAATTACGTATTTTTCCCACTTTGCGTATGTAGACGATATCTTAATCATCATTTACATAGCAGATAACCGTAGGTATACGAATTTGTGTGAAAAATAACCTTAACACAAAAAAAGTGAAAAATAATCTTAAGAAGTCGGTGGCAAAAAACGAAAATTGTAACGCAAAGACACCGACTTCCGAAATTAAAGTAATTTTTCTTTTTTTTTGTCTTTTTTTGTGAAGTTGTTCTTTTTTTTTTTGTAAAAAGTTTTTTTTAAATTTTTCTCTGGTAACATGAATTCCCTGTATAATTGAGAGTATAGCAACGATTTTATGTAGGTAAATTTTGTCAAGGCGACATTATCGAGTGTAGAGCACTCTGAGAGGATAATTAAAATTTCCCAATACATAATTACATGACCAATCAGGAGCTCGTGCTAAGTAATAACAGCCGCACGGGTCGATCCATCAGGTTAAGCTACGCTTTCCGTGGATGGGTGACGCTCCTCCGTGCCTCGGAAAGCACGCTAAGCAGTTGGTCTCGGCTGTCATTTGTGGATCTTTGACAGTCGTTACGGGTCGTCAGAAGCCTGAAAGTCTGACAACCAGTCTTACCAAGGGGTATCCTATTACCCAGTAACTGGGCTGTGGAGGTCAGATAGGCAGTCGCTCCATGGAAAATACTGGTATTCAGCTGCATCCGACCCCAATATGTATAGTTGGGAAAAGGCTAGGCAGATTCATTGATATGACCACTTACTTTTGTGAACATAGGTTTTCCATGGTGCGTCACCATGGTACAGTGGTCGCAGTCTAGCGTGATGCTTGTGTTATGGAAGGACTCCTTGGGCTGCCGCATTGTATAATACAGTTCGGACACTCCCCCCTCGTAGATGCTGCGGAAGTACCGCGGTATCAGCGTCCTTCCTATCGCTGGAAACAGAAAATGTATATGTTTAAGCATGGGGTCTCAACTCGAACAAATTATAAATTAGTCTTGAAAAAAAATCATAGATGGCAGCATAAGTAACAATTTATGAAATTAACAATCAAAAAGCGTTATACGGCAAATTTTGGCTGAGGTAATATTAGTAAAAATCAAAACATCTTTGTATTAAACAAAGATGTTTTGATTTATGTATTTACACTCATAAATCTCGTATTTTCAACAAAAAACTTAAATTAAGCCGTTTACTTCAATTCGAACCCTTAGAATGATAAAGTAGCCATCTGTTAATCATTTTGTCGAGAGCTCTTTGCAATAGATGGCGTTTTACTCAAGTGATGACACTTTAAACTTGCGCTTAAGCCGTTTCATTAAGGAAAATCAAACAATTCTTTTTTTGTTTGGTCGGTCATGCTTCAGAGGTGGTCCCATATGAATTTTTAACATAAATTCACCGGTTTATTCAACGAGCGGCATGTCGGTAAAAGCGTTGCAACTACTTGTGAGGACGCCTCGCTGAATAAAAACTGTAGTTTTAACCGGTTTTATTGCTCTAAACCGGTAAATCCGAAAAGACCTTTATATAATACTCTTCCAGCACCGGTTTAAAAAAACCGGTATAGGCGAACGAAACCGAATGTAAAGGTTTTTGCATCAAGTACATCATACTGGTTTCAAAATTTAACCGGTATCAGAGGCTTGCCCGGGTACCAGGCGAGTATAAGTTCGAAGCGTACTCACTGTATCTCTTAGGTCCATCTTCTAAACAGAATGTGAGTGTCAGCGTCGCATCGTCTTCAAAGAATTCTGTTGCGAACGCGTCCCACCACAGGTTATCTGAGTCCTGGAATTTATAAATTACACTGTGAGTTCATGGTATCCTGGTACTTAAAAATATTACGGGAGAGAAAAAAAAATTGCACATTAAAAAAATTGTGTAAATAAACCAAAGGCACCGACTTCCGAAATTAATAGCAGATTGTTGCATCGAGCGCAAAGTGAGTTATTAATGCACGAGGGTTACGTTGGTACTAAATTAACACGAGTGCATTAATTACTCGCTTTAGCAAGGTGCGTAATCTACTTTTCTTTCAACTACCAATCTACCTACCGTGATAAAATATACCAACTCAAATAAAAACTCAAGTTAATGAATACAAAGTTATCCCGCGACTTTTGTGGCAAAAGGTTATTAATTAACCATTTCATTTGCAGCTGTTTTTATATTCCTTACTTTGATACTTCAAATTTAGCCAAGAAAAGTTAAAAAAAACCGGCCAAGTGCGAGTCGGACTCGCTCACGAAGGGTCCCGTACCATTATCTATAAAAACGGCAAAAAAATCATGTTTGTTGTATGGGAGCCCCCCTTAAATATTTGTTTTATTTTTGTTTTTAGTATTTGTTGTTATAGCGGCAACAGATATACATCATCTGTGATAATTTCAACTGTCTAGCTATCACGGTTGGAAATAGTTTCGTTTTTTTTTTTAAATATGCTTTTCTTGCTTAATATGAAGTAATAGGTATCAAAGTTTTACAATGGTACAAAATGCGCGCCATTTGTTATATTTTTTCTCTTATCTCATATCTTTTTGATCTTACTGCATACATTTTTATTAAACTTAATGGGAGACATTTAACCTCTGTGGTAAATTTATATTTAAATAAAAAATAAAAACTGTGTAACAATGAGATTTCATGTAACATTTCTGCACTGTTTTGGTTTTTTTGTTAAATCAAAAGCAAAAAATACGTCCTTTGTGATCGGTTTTGTAGTGATCAATGGTAACATTACTACGTAGTTGAAAGATAAGTTATTTTTCACTTTGTTTGTAGTGCTTTTTTTTTTCTTTTGTAATAAGATTTTTAACTTTTTAACTGCAGTGTTATATTTTGGAACCGTCACCTCTAGCTCATAAAGAACCGCACATACTTTTTACTTTGCTGTCGCGCAGTCGAGTAAAAATGGCAGTGAAATGGTACCAACCTCTGTCCTCTGTTGTAACCGTTTGTTGAGTTCGTAAACTCTGTAGTCTGGCTGACCGAAGTAAGGGGCATGCCGCCTGAAATAATAGAAAAAAAAACCCGTTAAAATTATAGAAGAAAAAATCGGTACCCTCATTTTGGGTTTGGCTGCAGTCGGTTGAACAATGTTGTAGAGAAGATGGGAAAGTATACACAAATCGTATGTTCGAACCCAGGCAGGCGCTTTATTTCATCACCACTGCTCTCAAAACGGTGAAGGGAAACATCGTGAGGAAACCGGCAAGTCCTAAAACCAAAAATTCGAAGGCATGTGACATCTACCAACCCGCACTGGGCCCGCGTGGTGGATTACGGCCCACTCCCTCTCACAGAGAGGAGGTCTGTGTCCCAGCAATGGGAACATTATAGGCTGATTATGCTATGCTTATGAAATAGTCAAATCACGTAACTGTACAAGGATCTTTTGGCGCGTGACCAAAATCGGAACTAACGCCGCCATCTTGTTTTTTCAATACATTTCACAAAACAATTGCACAAATGTTTACCAACAGCGCCGCCCTGTCAACGAAATTAGAGCGCCAAAAGACCCTTAATGATTGTGTTTTTTTAAACGCCCTTTTGCGCGTTTTTTTTTAGTTGCGTAAATTTTTTGAAGTGAAATCATTATGTGCATTGAGCGATATTTGGTTGAAGAAAATCATATGGGTTCGCGACTGCACGTCATCGACCCGACATGGCATTGCTAATGTTAACAGTATAACAGTATACTAGGTAGTTATCAGTATGACGTGATGCGCTTGGCCAGCAGTGAATCTCATAGCTCTACAGTTTTTCATAGATTAAAGAGTTCCGTAAAGTGAAAACTTCTTTAGGAGCGCTGTTTCTGAGCGCTGAACGAAACTGATGGGTCGGTGACGCTGAATCGGGTATACTCGGCTCATCGGTCGGTGACGCTGAATCGGGTATACTCGGCTCATCGGTCGGTGACGCTGAATTGGATATACTCGGCTCATCGGTCGGTGACGCTGAATCGGGTATACTCGGCTGATCGATCGGTGACGCTGAATCGGGTATACTCGACTCATCTGTCGGTGACGCTGAATCTGGTATACTCGACTCATCGGTCGGTGACGCTGAATCGGGTATACTCGGCTCATCGGTCGGTGACGCTGAATCGGGTATACTCGACTCATCGGTCGGTGACGCTGAATCGGGTATACTCGGCTCATCGGTCGGTGACGCTGAATCGGGTATACTCGGCTCATCGGTCGGTGACGCTGAATCGGGTATACTTGGCTCATCGGTCGGTGACGCTGAATCGGGTATACTCGGCTCATCGGTCGGTGACGCTGAATCGGGTATACTCGGCTCATCGGTCGGTGACGCTGAATCGGGTATACTCGGCTCATCGGTCGGTGACGCTGAATCGGGTATACTCGGCTCATCGGTCGGTGACGCTGAATCGGGTAGTCTTGGCTCATCGGTCGGTGACGCTGAATCGGGTATACTCGGCTCATCGGTCGGTGACGCTGAATCGGGTATACTCGACTCATCGGTCGGTGACGCTGAATCGGGTATACTCGACTACAGTCGTAAGTTTGGTTCACTTTTGACGGGTGGTCATCTCACAGACCCTCTTTTTTTAGGATATTAAACTTCATATTTAATCCCCCTTACATAAGAAATAAGGAATCACCCCTATTATAAAAAAACACTCCATATTTGCTCCCCCTTACATAAGCTAAAAGAAAAGTTCCAGAAATACAAAATTATTCCATCCACACAGTTCAACGTGTCTATTACGTCATCACACAATGACGTCACCCCGTCGAAGCCTTACGTCCGTCCCCAATTGAGAAAAACAATACCATTTGTACGAGTTTGTGTAATTATGACAGTAACTACACGTTCGACGCGACTCTAGTAAAACAATTTCTATGAAATTCTTCATGGAAATTGTTCTACCAGAATCGTGTCGCACCGTCGCCGTCGCGTCGCGCCTGTCTGCGAGAGCTTTTAGGTTTTTATGGAAAGTTTCCCGGAAAATTTTCGAATTCGGATAAATCTGGACGTCCTTTTTTGTACGAATTTGGTCAGGAGTAGTCAGCAGGCGTAGCATGACGCATTCTATCTCTACGAAGAATAGACAGCTTTTTCTATACAAAGTGACAGTCCGTTTCTTCATTTTTGACATCCACCGTAGAAATCTTTCTACAATCTGTCATTTTGTCTTTCATTTCTAACGATCTTTGTCTAGGTCTTTTTATATGTAGACTATTTCGGAAGAAAGTTTTCTATCCTTACTGTCAAAATCACACTGACAACCGATAAATCCTATGATAAAACAAAGAATTCTGAGTCGAATTATGTAAAAGAGTGAATTTCGTAAGAAGTGCAGTTGACTCTTCTATTTTGCTGCCGTCTCGTACTGTCTACTGTCTACAGGAATTCAGGAAACGTCATTTATGTCTACTCTTCCGTCGACAAAACGGTGCTCATGCTACGCCTGCAGGACCTATGTATAAAACATAGTCGTCGGACAGTGTATTCACTACTTCTTTCTAACCCACTTGTTAGATTTTAATGTGGTTTTCACCAAATACACCTCACTCAGTTTCTTTCGGAACCAATTTCACCAATGAAACTAAATGGGATCAGCCAGCACATACATGATCCAGCACATGTTAACCGCGTTCAAGAGCTGCTGTCAGTGCCATTATTCCATAAATAACAATAATGACAGTGACAGTGACAGCTGACAGAAGCGGACAGCTTCATTGGTGAAATTCGCCATTACAAAACGCACGTATTTCGAATTTCGAAGTGAAATAAAAGAGAAAGAGAAATATGGAGTAGTGGTGGTTTAATTGTTTACCTTTATCCTTTAGAATTATAAATGCGAAAAATTTTAGGTTTTACATTTGTTACTCAATCACGCATACACGGCTGAACGGTTTTGTATGAAATTTGGCACACAGTATACACCTGGATTTACCTAGGGATAGGTACATTTTATCCCGTTATAAATGACATGGCGCACGGCAGATTTTTCCAACGTCAGATACCGTTTATCGGAATAAAATTGACGTCTGACAGTTTTTGTATGGAAAAACTGTCAGAAATTCAAAAATATTCCTCGGATAAAGATATCTAGCGTTAGAAAAATCGGCCCTTATCGACTTAACAATTTATGTTACAAACTAGCTTCTCCCTTTTTCATTTCTCTCTGGACATAGTTCTGAAGTCCAGGCAGACGAACGAAGTCGCAGGCACAAACCAGCTAGCGAAAATAAATGTGCGAAGCTGAAAAGAGCCAGGTAGTTTCTATCAAAGTACTAGGCGCACATAAATCGAAGTGGTTTAACTATTTACCTAAAATAGGGGTCCGGTATGGGATGGTATATCGGCGGCGGCGGCGGCGGCGCATACTCGTGGTATTGTATGTGCGCCGGGTGGTGCGGCGAGAGATGGTGGCCGTACTCCCGGTACTCGCCCTCGCCGCCGAGCGAGCCCAGCGCCACCGGCATGTAGGCCACCTTGGTCACCGAGCCATCATCGTGTCACTTGTGGGGCGTTAGAAAACTCTTTGACGATATGCGCTCCTGGTAGCTCACAGATTATTTTCTTCTGATTTTCACTTAAGTTTTGAATATTGCACACTTTTCTTTTTCAGTCACTTGGGGTTTTCTCTTAATATTTAACTAGTTTTTAATATCTTTGAATAAATATAGATTTTATTTCTTAATTAATAAATAATTTGTTTAATTAAACACACTAACTTTGGGCACTTTGGTTTTTGTAACACATTTATTTATTACTAAAACACTACTTGCACGTCTAAAAGCGACTAAAAGAAAGAAAAAACTATTAGTAGGTAAAACGTTTCAAGAATTTACTACGCGCCGCGCATCACGAAGTAGTAAGTACGACTGATAAAGCATTTCAAATTTTTCGCGCGGGAAGTGTCATAGTACCGTGAAACGTCCTAAATCCTTTATATACTTAGTGTTGCTACGCGAATTTGGGCCTAACCGCGTGGCAGTAGAGGCGATAAGCGTGAACGGTTCAGGGCACGGCAGGAAGTGCGGCAACGTCGCGTCAGCTGGCCGTGCTACTAGCGAGACGCGTTCGAAAAGGTCAACATCGGTTACTACTTTTTTTTTCATCCCACCGGCTATTTTCGTTGGCTTTGTTTGTTTTTTTATCATTGATATATTGATTTTTTTGGATTGGAATGTGGATTGGAAATCATCCGAGTTTTAAACATCGGTAAAGAGTTCCGGTTGACGCATTTTGGTATCGATTTTCATACAAGAATGTCTGTATTGAATTTCATAATAGACTGCATATGGCGTCGTTTCCGTAGCGTTGTTTGTATCGCCAAAAAACCGGTCTACAAGTATAAAATGAGGCTAATCATCAAAATATATTATTCATAAATGTCAAAATTATCATACAAAATAATTTATTCAAGAAAAATTAAATAATAACAGACTATTGTTTTCACCGCGGCAAGGCCTCGGAACGCACGCGACGTTGCCGCTCATACCGTTCGCGCCATACTTTTTACTGTTTCTTAGCACATAGAAACTCTCATTACGCTGGCACGCACACAGACAGCGCTTATATTGTTGTATCCGCAGTACATAGTGCAAGATGGTACATAATGTACATTCCGCGACGGTAGATATGTAGGTAAACTACGTCGCTGTACAAATCAAACATTCGCGTCTATAAATAAAATGCAGACGTGTCCATGAAACGCGCGCATCTTCGATTGTTTCGGAAAATGATGAAATTCGAATTTATTCGAAAATGGCGCGTGGAACGTCACAGTGACGTGTGAAGTTTTTTTTTTCGCAAACAGACGCTGTTTAGTTGAGTGTAAGCGCTTGGGAAAGTTTTGAAATTCGAATTGGAATTCTAAATTCGGATAATTAGGTCGATGATAGTAGTATTTTTTCGGTATTCTACTATTTAATGTTCTCGTAACTAGGTTACTTACTTATTTCAATTTTTAGAAATTTTCTTAATAATTCTACGAAGACAACAACAATTTATTTTATTTATTTACATTGACAAAAAAAAAGCTAAAACATCGTCCAAAACTAACAAGGACGTCTCAACAATTACCTACTACGACAAAAACTTCATTGTAAGAGCGAGGCATAAAAAAACAATTCACACAATTGTCGAATCGCGAACCCAAGGATGTTGCCTTGAGCGTTATCTAGATACACTGATAACAACACCAAACAACGCGGCGCAGTACACAAGAAACTATAACGTTCATAAAACAATAAAATTAGACAAAAAAACGTCCGCGAGGAGCAACCGACATGCAATTCCGTCAAATAGAATGTGTGTCATGACGAGTCATTGACTTCACTCTAGTACAGAGTAACACGTAAACTTATACACGTGCAGAAAGAAAATCGGGGTGGAAATCGAGACCGATCGAACATCGCGACGTGCGTTGCACCCGGCGGCTACAACACTAATAATTACGCGTAAACATTATCAAACGAATCGATTGAAAAAAAAAAACGTAAGTAATACAAAGCGATTCCAAATTTGAATGCACACAAGCTAGTTACCGGCGCGACGGCGTACTGCACCTATGTAAAGTACATAGCAGAAGTGTGCCGCTCTGACGGGTGACGGACTGTCAACGCTCGGGCGTTTCCGTGAGCTCTCGGCGGCGGTCGGATAGCGTCGGCAGGCGGCGAGTTCGGATACACGATTAGATTATGTCAAAATGATTAATATAAACCGGTTATAGTTAGGTCAATCACTTCGACTGGTTACGATTTACAATGGCCGACTAGTTTTGGCGGTAGGCAAGTGGTCTCCGAGATCTAAGGTCGTCTGATAGCGAGTGATCAATCTATTTGCAACTGAACGATGCAGTCTCGTCACAATTTGGTGGGAAAACTTGTTTCTTGTACTTTACTTATGTAGTTATTGACATATGAAATATTAAAATAGCTTCTTAGATAATGAGTTGTTTTAGACAACTCCATATTTTTACTGCCTTGTTGGTCAGTTCGATATCCGTGGTTGGTCTAGTAGTCACAAGCGCTACTGCTGAGCATGAGGTCCTGGGTTCGATTCCCAAGTTTTATTAGGTTTTCCATCAAGAATTACTCAGTAGCAGCCCGGAGTCTGTATTTGTGCGCGGTTGATTACAAATGGCTCGCTCCCTATTACATTGGATTTAAACATAACTTTTGAAATGTGGGTGTACTATAGGTCATACCTCTACACTTCTGCCGGACCCTTCGGGGATTACTGGCATCAGGTTATGCTCCTATCGACATTGCTGCCTTTGGCCAACCCGCTCAGGTGGGAATTCATTGACGATTCCAATCAGCGCAAATGAGGTGCTTGTTCCAAAAATGAAATGATATTTAAGATGACATGACCTAAGGGCCTAGACAAGTGACAATCGCTTCGAAAGCGTTTCGTATTTCTACAATGACTTTCAACAGAATTGACATAAGCTTTTCAATAGCTTATGTCAGTCCTATACATTTTTGCCTTTTTCATCATCGTTATCGCTGATAGAATGCCACTTTGTCTAGGGCCTCTGCATGCCAGACCTGCACGTCTCAGGGACATGAAGCTACTGATAATGCTGCACTCCTTCTGATTTCTCCGAGGGTGTCCAGAAGAAAAATGAATAAGTAGTTGCATGACACTCAATACCAGTTATATGCCATCATCACTCCTGGAGGAACTTGGCTAAAACACAGGCTTTTAGCCTAGTTTAGGAGGCATCAATTCGCCCTTTAATAAGACCCTATTTAAAAAAAAAGGCAGCTATAGTTGTACTTTTGGAACTGGAAAAGTATGTCACGAGTCTAGCGCATAAGAGTAGGATCTTGCGAAGGCCTAAAGGTCGTTGGATATCCCAAGAAGAAGATGGAAAGAAAAATAAGAATCTTAACACCAAAGAGGAAGAAAGTAAGAAGGTAAAAAACCTGCAGCAACCAACAACGGTAGTAGACCCAGGTAAAGGTGGCAGGACGAACATAAAGATTTTTTAAATTTGTATGGCTGATTGTGCCTGCTTGTGACCTCGAACTCTCGGATCACTGACGGAAAGCCATAGATGAGGTCTACGATAGAACAAGTATGCCCGCCCAGACGATGCCTGTTCATTCTTAATTTGAGGACTGACGGGTTATATGTGGAAGGGATTCTGAACCAGTTATCGGCCCCTTCACAGGGAACTCTACGCTTTCATTCGTGTATCTTTGACAGTCGTAACGGGCCGTCTGAAGTCCGCCAGTCTGTCACCACTCACCAGTCGTACCAAGGGGTATTGTTTTACCCAGTAACTGGTAGAGGTCAAACAGGCGGTCGCTCCATGTAAAATACTGGTATTCAGCTGCCTTCGGTTAGACTGAAAGACAACTTTGGTTTTCTGCCGGCTTACTTCGTTCCAGCATTACGATTCTGTAACACAACTCACCGTGAAAACTTAGGTGAAGTGAGCGTGGAGTGAGCTGTCATTGTCATCGATACCTACTGATGCTCAGGCAGTGACAGTTCACTCAAGCTCACTTCACACTTCACCTCGTGAAAAGTTAAGTGAAGTGAGCGTGGAGTGAGCTGTCATTGTCATCGATACCTACCGATGCTAAGGCAGTGACAGTTCACTCCAAGCTCACTTCACCTCACCTAAGTTTTTATGGTGAGGTTTTTACAGAATAGCACAACAGTTCTGTTATCTACAGGTAAATGTACAAAGTAGAGAATGGTACATTACATGATAACGTAGGAGTAATTTGGAGTATGTCAGCATTCACGGCTGCTTATCTTGAAGCAAATAAGGATTAACTTAAAGTAAAGAGTCTGGATGTGAAAATGGAGATTGTGAAGTGCTTCCAAAAATAATTGGATACAGAATAAGCAACCTGAGGCGATAGACAAAGTGACATTCTATCAGCGATAACTTTGATGGAAAAGAGAAAAATGTATAGGACTGACATATTAAGCTATCGAAAAGCTTTATGTCAATCCTGTTGAAAGTCGTTGTAGAAACACGAACGTTGTGAAAATATAAAAAAAATATATGCATATTCCCTATTATCACTTGCTTTAAAAACGGTGAAGGAAAACATCGTGAGGAAACCGGCATGCCTGAGAGATATTCCTCGACGGCATGTGAAGCCAAGTCAGAGGCCCTTGGGCGGCTTTAAAACTCTGACACCAGGTTAGTCACTAACCACACGAAAGAAGATGTGACCCTAGAAATTGACATTATTGACAGCTCATTTCGCTGATCCTAGATATTGACACTATTGACAGCTCACTTCACCAAATTTTTAACTGTGGGATTTTTACAGAATACCTCGGCTGGAAAAGGAAAAATATTAATCAAATAGAATTTTTGCTAACAACAAGAACAAAATATGTGTCTGAACGGAGCGACAGCGTCAGTCAGTCGTCAGTGAAGCATCAAAACGGCGACGAACTTTCTCCAACTTTCTCACCATTGTCGGACAAATCATTTGTGCTCTGGATACGTAAAACATCACGCCTGTGTTACACGAAGGAGTGGGCAGCGATGTATAAGTAGTAGTAGTAGTATTCTATTTGTCTCAATGTCAATCTAGATTCTGATTAACCATGATATGATTGTATAGTAATACATTTTGCATGCCTTACGGTAGAATCACTTGAAACATTTACTTTTAATAACACCATTGTAACAGTGTTTTTCTGCAAAAATAAAGTTGATTTGATTTGATTTTACCATAAACATTACCACAGGGGACCAAGTCTACTAATAGGGAATATGCATGTGATTCAAATATTTTTTTTATAAACTATGTTACTTCAGAATTATGCCTCCATCAATATTTTTGAATAAAATTTCTTTTTGAGCGAGAAATTAATTTTTAAAAAGTCCCAAATAACTGTGGGTAATTCAAATACTTGAAAAGGCTAAGAGCGGATGTGACGTAACAATCCGGGATATCAATCAAAATGTCAATGTCAAGTCAATCAATAAGTGTCAAGTTAATGTCAAATGCTCATAGAAAAAGGAGTGTTTGACGTTGACTTGACAGTTGCTTGTCTGTTTTCACAGACGGTGACGTCACCACACCAAGCGCGCCAAATGGAGGGCGTTTAAATAGCCCGGATCGGTTGGACATTTTTAAACATTTTTTTAACAACTTTAAATTGCTTTTCTGCCGTCGATTTTTTACTATTATTTGACGATGTAAACTATCGAATAAAAAGATTAAAAAATACATGCATATTTCCTATTTACAAATGTGTCAGTGGTCTCACAATTATCAGTATTTGACAGATATGCCATACAAAATCTGTCAAAAACTGATAATTGCGAGACCACTGACACGTTTGTAAATTAGTAGACTTGGTCCCCAGTTAAGTCCCTTGTAAGGTCGTGATCGCAGTCGTGTCGTGAGAGCAGTGGTGGCCCAGTGGTAACGGCCGCGACTTACAAGTTGTAGGTCGTAGGTTCGAACCCTTTTTTTTGTTTTTGAGGGTGGGAAAATGACTTCTCCCGCTCTGGGCGGAAACTGACTAAAACCTTCCCGTGTTACTTCAGCTGCCTGATGTTGCCAAGGGCCCCGGTATCCCTTTCGGACTTTCCCGCAACCCTGGCAGGCATCGGTCCTAGTGAACCCCGTCGGTTGTGCTGACATCTCTTTGAGGCGCGCGTGGAACGCAACGCGCCGTCGACCCGGGCCTGGTTCTTATCGGACGGCGAGCCACGTAGGTTCGAACCCTGGCGGGCGCTTTAACCGGCCCGGGAAATTGCAATTTGCAGGTCAGTATCAGGTCGTATGTTGATATAAATATGATTCGCGGAAGTAACAAATATGTTTGTTTATTTATAATTTTTTATTATAAATCTACCCAAATTGAGTAGGTAATTGTCTACACGTTCACAATTTCCTTAAAACTTTCACAAAACATAAGTCAAAGATTATAAATAAACTAGAGACAAATGCCCAACATTTGACAGTTGACACCATTAGTGGTGTCAAGCAAGGTGAAAACGATAAAGGTTAACAGTGTAAATTATCGACATTTATTATCGAATTTATTTATTTATCAAATTGTCTCGACAGTGTGAAAAATCTTGTCTCAATTATCGAATTTGTCATGCATTTATCATTTTTAACCGACTTCAAAGGAGGAGGTTCTCAATTTGTATTTGTTACGCGATTACTCCGTCAATTATGAATCGATATTGATGATTCTTTTATGTTTGGTAGGGCATGCTTCAGAGGTGGTCCCATATCAATTTTATTAACTTTGCTTGCGTAGTTTTTGAGTTAGCTTCAATATTACGTATTTTTCCCACCTAGTATTATATGGACGATGCTCTACGTTACTCCGTCACTGTTATTTACATAGTAGGTAGTGATATTCGATTTTTTGTCTGGGGTAGGTACCACAACTAAAAAGTGAAAAATAAAAACTATTTACAAAAAAAAAACAACGATATTTTTCTTTATTTGAATGGTATTTAAATAAATGCATACTTTATTATATACAGGGTCAGTAGCTTGCGAAACTCCGCAAACGATGGGTATCGCTATCAAACTAGATAAAATTAGATCAAATAAGATTTTTTTTTACAGATGCTGTCAACAGTGACGTGTGGCCGGTTTCGTAAACATGTGTGCACTTTGTGAGGTGTAGTTTGATTGTGAATGTGTGCGTGTGGCCGGAGGTGTAGTTTTGGCATGCTTCACTGTATTGTTCGCAGCGCTATGTCTTGATTTTTTATTTGAGATTCTCAATTACAAGATTAATTATAATTAATCATAATCAGCCTATAATGCTCCCACTGCTGGGACACAGGCCTCCTCTCTGTGAGAGGGAGTGGGCTGTACATCGCGGGCCCAGTGCGGGTTGGTAGATGTCACAATGTCTTCGATTTTTTGGTTCTAGGACATGCCGGTTTCTTCACGATGTTTTCCTTCACCGTTTTGAGAGCAGTGGTGATAATCACTTGGTACTTGGAGTGTACTGTAGGTACACTTTTGCCTATCCCTTCGGGGAATAACAAGCGTAATGGACATTTTTAAGAATATTCGTTGATGAGTTATTTTAAGATAAATCGACAATTCTACAACCATAGAACCAATGTTTAGCTCAAAACCAAAATCGAATTCCTATTTTGAAATAAATTCAAATATGGAACGATCATCTATCGAGAGGGAGCGAGCGAGGTTGTTGATTTAATTCATTAGCGGGACAGAGACGGCAGTAGCGGCGTGCGAATGAGATAGCGACATAACGATGCGTTAAGCGGTTTGTACACTGTCCGGTTGTGTCGTTGACTTTTCACAGGTGACGGCTTTTGCAAATAATGAATATGAAACAGTAACTGCATATAGCTACATTTTAAATATATAATTATGTACTTTCTGAGTTTTTTTGGATTTTATTGACATCGGGGAAGGAAAATATCGTGAGGAAACCAGGGGGCCAAGTCTACTAATTTAAAAACGTGTCGGTGGTCTCACAATGATCAGTTTTGACAGATATGCCATACAAAATCTGTCAAAAACTCATCATTGTGAGACCACTGACACGTTTTTAAATTAGTAGACTTGGCCCCTTGGACTTACATAGATTAATTAATTTATTTATATAAATATACTCCCCACAAGGTGGTCCGACCTAGTGAAGGCCGTAGGAAGCCGCTGGATGCGAGAATCACAGAACTGGTCGAAGTGGTGCTTGGGGGAGGTCTATGTCCAGCAGTGGACGTTTTTCGGCTGAATTGCGATGCACTTTATTGTACACACGGCTACACATCAAGCTATACATTTCCAGTATAAGCTGACCTCGCATTGTACGGAAATCCTATACAATGCAAGATCAGCATAACCTGGAAATGTATAGCTTGATGTGTAGCCGTGTGTACATTATACATTACAGAAGAAAATCAAGTAATTTATTAAGTAGATAGTAGTACTACTTAGTAAGATGTAAGTCTGAAATCGCCAACCCGTCTTGAGCAGGCGTGGTGATCAATGCTCGTGCCTTCTCTGTATGAGAAGAGAGCTTTGCCCTGCAGTGGGACAATAATAGGCTGGTATTATGTATATGGGGAGGCCCAACCATATGCAGAAAAACGTTAAAGAAAATTACGCGCGCGAAATCGTAAATTATCGAAGTACAGATGCCAGCACATCAAGTACCGAAACTGTCAAACTTTCCCTATTAACCTTGAACCTAATGCTTTAGCGATAAGGTTTAAAATCTACTGAAGAAATTTGAAAGATTGTAGTAGCTTGATGTGCTGGCGACTGTACATGATAATGTTTTAGAAGTGCCATTTTATACTTTGGCGGTATTTCATCATCATCATTTCAGCCGTAAGATGTCCACAGCTGGACACAGGCCTCCCCCAAGCACTTCGACCGTTTCTGTGCTTCTCGCATCCAGCGGATTCCTGCGGCCTTTACAAGGTATTTGTCCACCTTGTCCCGGCCTTTGAATACTACCTTTTTTGGCGGAATGTAACTATTTAAAAATCGAAATGCTTCACAAAAAAGGTATTGTAGTATATGGTTCGGAACGAAAACTTAAAGGGCGTAAGTTATTGGCTAGCTTCACCCAAAAAATGGATTGAAATTTCAATCGTAGTTATCTAATTTTTGGCATCTAAAACCCTGGTCTAATTTTTGAGATCTAAAATACTTGAAAGTTTCTGGCAAAAAACTGGATATTTCCAAAAAGCGGGCATTTTACTACTTTGGTAATCTTTGTTTATCCAGCAGGCCATTTCATTTCTTGTTTATAAAAAAAACCCTTATTTCGGAAAAAAAAATCCGGACGGAGGACCAAAAAGCCGGAAATGTCCGGACAAATCCAGACGACCGGATCCTAATCAGCACCCCAATAGGGAATATGGATGTGATTCAAATATGGGTCAAATATTTTTTTCTATAAACTATGTTACTTCAGAATTATGCCTCCATCAATATTTTTGAATAAAATTTCTTTTTGAGCGAGAAATTAATTTTTTAAAAGTCCCAAAAAACTGTGGGTAATTCAAATACAATATGAAAAGGCTAAGAGCGGATGTGACGTAACAATCCGGAATAACAATCAAAATGTCAATGTCAAGTCAATCAACAAGTGTCAAGTCAATGTCAAACGCTCATAGAAAAAGGAGTTTTTGACGTTGACTTGACAGTTGCTTGTCTGTTTTCACGAACTGTGACGTCACCACACCAAGCGCGTCAAATGGAGGGCGTTTAAATAGCCCGGATCGGTTGGATATTTTTAAACATTTTTTTAACTACTTTAAATTGCTTTTTTGCCGTCGAATTTTTTTTTACTATTATTTGACGATGTAAACTATCGAATAAAAATATTAAAAAAATACATGCATATTCCCTATTGCGTAACACACTTTCTTTCACAATCCGAAGGATTTTGAATGAAATTCCAAATTGATTGCTTCATACGTTTGAAAAATTCCTTCACACAATGTTTTTGAATTGTCAACATGAAACAGGTTTTGAAGAAAATTCATAATCCATTCACGCACACACACGTAAATAAACCCAATGAACATGGCTGAACTGTCAGAATTAAAAAAAGCGATCAATTATTGTAATTTGTGTATTACGCGCAATTATCCCGCTGTCAATCTTTAAGCAAAATTTAAACATAATAAACATCAACATGCCTTCTCAAACAATATCCGCAGATCAGAAACCGTCAGAATGTAAAAAGTAAAAACAAAAAAAAAACACCTCAACCATTCCACGCATTGTCAATCTCAAATTCTCAACGTCAAAACTCAACAGTGTATAACCCTCTTAACACTGAATGAGTGAAAGGCACCGGCGAGCGAGCGAGACAGACATACGTTACTACCCCGCGCTAGACAGGGACAGCGACAGTCTGTTGACGTAGTAGTAGATGAGATAAGGGGCTATCAGCAGTTTCGTGCGCGTTCGAACTGTTTTTTTTACTTGAATACTTTTGTGACGGCTTTTTGTGGCAAGTGCACGGTTGTAGTGTGGTGTGAGATTGTTACGAAATCGAGGTGTATAGGAAATGTGAGAGGCTTGAATTGTTTAATGCAAGGTTCTATAGCATTGTTGTTGGTCTATAGAATAATTAGGCGTACTCGTAAGTATGTATTAACATTTACAATCTGACTCAAAATTATATGCAAAATAGTCGATTGTTTATCAGCAATCCCAGGCTTAATCGATGCCAGCCAGGGTTGCGGGTTAGTCCGAAAGGGATACCGATACCTTGGCAACAGGCAACTGAAGGAACACGGGTGGGTTTTAGTCAGTAAAAGTCTGACATGCCCTTCGCCTCCGCCCAGAGCGGGAGAAGTCATTGGATGATATCCCACTCTAAAAAAAAAAAGGCTTAATCAATAGGCCAGTATGGCTTCTTAAATTAATGTATGTTTCCATTTAGAATCGCCAGTAATAAAAATCCTATTAAACTGCTCGATCTAATCTAAGCTAAGTTTAATCATCAGTCAGTCTGTCTTGAAATATCAAGATTATTATCTTAATTCCACGATTGTCAGCGATGAACTTGAAACAGTTCTACACATTCCACTCGCCCATCCGCTCGCCTAACAACTTGCGTCCGACAATGACAAGATGCAAACGCGGCACGAGCCGAACGCACACATAGGAAAGTTACGTCGCACACACACAGACAAGAATTATTATTATTACACGACGCGACAGATAGATAATGCTGTAAGTGAAAAATGTTTTCTTGCGAATCTGAAGATTTTTTAAATGTGATTAAAATTATTTAAAAATATTTAATTCAATTTGGAATTAGACCAAACAGAATATTTTTTTAATTGAGCCTTAAAAATGTCATTACGTTAAGTCCGCTTTTGTACAGTATTTAATAAATAAATACATAATCAATAAAGTTAAAAAAAAAAAAAAAACTATAAAGAGTTTGTTGTGTGTGGGGTCTCCCTTAAATATTTGTTTTATTTTAATTTAATTATTTATTTTAAAAGTGAATATTTAAGTAAACATTCTGTGAATATTTCAAGCGTCTACCTGTTGCCGTTTTCAATGTCGAGCAAAAATATCACGTTGTATGTGAGCCCCTTAAATATTTATTTAATTCTGTTTTTTAGTAGGTATTTGTTGTTACACAGACAGACAGCGGAGTCTGAGTAACAGGGTCCCATTTTACCCTTTGGGTACGGAAACCTAAAAATTAAAAACACTAAACAACACATGCATTAATCTTCATTTACATACACGAAATCAATCTGCCTAGCCTTTTCCCAATTATATTGGGTTCGGATGCCACAGTCAGCTGACTACCAGTATTTTACATGGAGCGACTGCCTATCCACACCCAGTTGCTGGGTAATACGATACCCCTTCGTGGGATAAGACTGGTTGTCAGGCTTTTGGGCTGGTCCAGAAGCTTAACATGCTATCCGAGCCACGAAGGGGTCCCAATCTGGATATGTAATAGATGTTCGTCTCAATTCATCTCATCCATCCACGAACCGACCGCGGCAAGCGTAGCTTAACCTTTCAATCGACACGTGCGGCTGCCATTACTTAATACTTAGCCACGAGCGAAAAAAAATCAACCAAAAAAATAATAATCAAAAAATTCACTTATCACCTTACCCCGATGCGTCGTGCGCCGTTGAACTCACACACACAGGTGCAAGCGTCTCGTGTGTGTGAAGAGTGAAGACAATAAAATACGCAAGTGTGAGTGCGATGTCTAGATATATACCGCGACCGCACAGTTATGATACTTGCAAGCAGGATTATTTAAATAGTAATGGGGCAAAGTTTTTGGGCAAAATAATGCTACGGGAATATAAAACATCACGCCTGTATGCCCCAAAGGGCTAGGCAGAGGTGTATCTACAGTACACCCACATTGCGCCAGTTATATTTAAATCCCATGTAATAGGGGGCGAGACTATTGCCATCAATCGGGCACAAATCTACGATTCCGGTCTGCAACTGAGAAATTTCAGATGGAATAAAATAAAAGTAAAAATCTTTTTAAAAACAAGCTTTTAATTAACTAAAAAGTACTAAATAAAACTTACGTAAATATAGAACTATGATATTTTCTTAAAAGCTTGAGGCTTATTATCTGCAGGCGTAGCATGAGCACCGTTTTGTCGACGGAAGAGTAGACAAAAATGACGTTTCCTGTAGACAGTAGACAGTATGAGACGGCAGCAAAGTAGAAAGAGTCAACTGCACTTTTTACGAAATTCACTCTTTTACATAATTCGACTCAGAATTCTTTGTTTATTTTTATCATAGGATTTATCGGTTGTCAGTGTGATTTTGACAGTAAGGATAGAAAACTTTCTTCCGAAATAGTCTACATATAAAAAGACCTAGACAAAGATCGTTAGAAATGAAAGACAAAATGACATATTGTAGAAAGATTTCTACGGTGGATGTCAAAACTGAAGAAACGAACTGTCACTTTGTATAGAAAAAGCTATGTCTATTCTTCGTAGAGATAGAAAGCGCCATGCTACGCCTGCTGTAAGTGTAAGAAGGACATTTACGCCTCAAGCTTTTTAGAAAATATTATAGTTCTTTAATTACGTAAGTTTTATTTAGTACTTTTTATTTCAAAGCTTGTTTTTAAAAAGATTTTTACTTTTATTTTATTTTGTACTTTTTAGCATTAGAATTTTTTTAAATAAGTATCTGTTCTATCAGCTTCACAAATCGAACCCAACACTAAGGGGCTATCTTGTAAGGTCGAGGAGTCTCTAAATAACACTTTACCCGACCCAGGACTCGAACCCAGGACTTCATGCTTAGTAGTAACGCTTGGGAACACTATACAGTCTCATACTTCGGCATAATATAAAACATTACGCTTGTATGTACCGAAGGGATGGGCAGAGATGTATTGTAGTCAAACGCAGATTATTTTCTTAGTTTCGTCTGGTTAATGACTAACCAGAGGACCTAGACAAGTGACAATCGCTTCGAAAGCGTTTCGTATTTCTACAACGACTTTCAACAGGATTGACATAAGCTTTTCGATAACTTATGTCAGTGCTATACATTTTTGCCTTTTCCATCATCGTTATCGCTGATAGAAAAAAAAAATAGAATAGGTAGGTACAGACGAATAGTCTGTATTTTTTTTTTACGTTTTTTACCTCAGAACTTTCG
Organism: Lithophane socia; assembly: GCA_947522985.1. Lineage (NCBI taxonomy): Eukaryota > Metazoa > Arthropoda > Insecta > Lepidoptera > Noctuidae > Lithophane > Lithophane socia. The sequence goes on from OX383280.1 coordinate 6,913,100, forward strand.
ACTGGGTGAACCAATTTTGATGATTCTTTTTTATTTGAAAGCTGGTGCTTCCCGTTTATATACATTTTATTAACTTTGCTTGCGTAGTTTTTGAGTTAGCTTCAATAAGTACGTATTTTTTTCCACTTAGTCTATGTAGATAATATAATTATTTGACTCCGTCACTGTTGTTTACATAGCAGGTATTTACAGTGGTATTCGAATTTGTGTGGGCTAGGTACCACCACCAAAAAGTGAAAAGTAACTTTAATTTCGGAAGTTGGTGGCAAAAAACGAGAATTGAAAAGCAAAGACACCGACTTCAGAAATTAAAGTATTTTTCACCTTTTTAGTGTTTTTTTTGGAAGTCTGTTGTATTTTTTGCAAAAAGTTTTAGTATTTCTTGTTATAGCGGCAACAGAAATACATCATCTGTGAAAATTTTAACTGTCTTAACTATCACACGGTTCATGAGATACAGCCTGGTGACAGACGGACGGACGGACAGCGGAGTCTTAGGAATAGGGTCCCGTTTTACCATTTGGGTACGTAACCCTAAAACATAAATGCAAATAAGTATAATTATGTAATATTAAAAAATATAACGTTAAGAATCAAACTCATAACATCACACAACCATGATCACACAGGTACCTACGTAGGTACATAATTAATGTTCGGTATATGAACACATACACACATACAGACAATATTGCAAACTGTCTGCGCATGTGTGTTTATCTTAGTTTAGCAGTAACTTTGAAGATTTTGAACACCATAGATATCTTCACAGCCGCATGGGTCGGTCCATCAGGTTAAACTACGCTTTCCGGGGTTGGTCCGTGGATGGGTGACCATCTTTAGATACCGAGACTCCTCCGTGCCTCGGAAAGCACGTTAAGCCGTTGGTCCCGGCTGTCATTTGTGAATCTTTGACAGTCATTACGGGTCGTCGAAGCTCGAAAGTCTGACATCCAGTCTTACCAAGGGGTATCGTATTACCCAGTTACTGGGTTGTGGAGGTCAGATAGGCAGTTGCTCCATGTAAAATAATGGTATTCAGCTGCATCCGGTTAGTCTGGAAGCCGACCCCAACGTAGTTGGGAAAAGGCGGGCAGATGATGATGAGCTTAGGTCATTGGGGCTTTTTTGTCTGCCCCTAGGGCAGGTGTTCGATGTTATCACCCCACTCTCTCTCGGTCTCACAATGATCAGTTTTTGACAGATTTTGTATGGGTATCTGTCAAAAACTGATCATTGTGAGACCACTGACACGTTTGTAAATTAGTAGACTTGGCCCCCTGGCTGCACGACCTTGCATAATCTTATTCCCGTATTGACACGAACTATATTAAAATAGATTATCCTCTCATAGTAAAAATACAGGGTCACATTAAATTATCTAGCGAAACTCTGTATCGATCGATATAACAAAATAAAAAGATTGTATGATTTTTTTCTTGGGGACAACGGCCGCTGATAGTTTTGTAAGTATGAGTTGAGAAATCTGTTTTTTGTTTTTGTTTTATTGTGTTTATACAACATTATTTTTTGTTTATGCTAAACCCGAAAAGGGGTCATTGTACTCATCATTTTGAAGAAATTTTTCTATGGAAACAACATTGATATCGCGAAAAAAAAATCAGCTGTTCCATACATTTGTGTTCACTTAATCGACAATACAAAAAACAATAAAAAATCATAACCCCTTCCTTTTGGCTTTCCCGTAGTCGGATAAAAATTGAATATAAGTAGAATTTCTCAAAAATAATCCCCATACTACTTCTAATTTCATCGATTTTTCATTTCCATGCCAAATGAATGAGACAGATATACTCCCTGCTTCGTGTGCAAGAAAGATAGTGTATTTATTATATTAATAGGGGTGACTTTACGCACCCTTCACTCAGTCACTTGATGTCGATTTTTGAAATCAATATTCTTTTATTGATTTAAATAATGTTTAAAGTTTTTGGGAATTTATAATCCATACTAGTCCATACTAACATTATAAATTCGAAGGTAACTCTGTCTGTCTGTATGTTACCTTTTCACGCCTAAACCACTGCAGGCGTAGCATGATCACCGTTTTGTCGACGGAAGTGTAGACAGTACGACTGAAGTAAAGTACAAAGAGTCAACTGCACTTTTTACGAAATTCACTCTTTTACATAATTAGACTCAGAATTCTTTGTTTTGTCGGTTTTGTCATAGGATTTATCGGTTGTCAGTGTGATTTTGACAGTAAGGATAGAAAACTTTCTTCCGAAATAGTCTACCTACAAAAAGACGTAGACAAAGATCGTTAGAAATGAAAGACAAAATGACAGATTGTAGAAACATTTCTACGGTGGCACAGATATTATAATACTACGACGGTGGATGTCAAAAATGAAGAAACGAACTGTCACTTTTTATAGAAAAAGCTATGTCTATTCTTCGTAGAGATAGTAAGCGCCATGCTACGCCTGCTGAACGGATTTCGATAAAATTTGCAAGGAGATAGATGGCATCCCGGGGAAGGACATAGGCTACTTTTTATCAACATACCACGCGGGTGGAAGCTAGTAATTATTATAAAAACTAGCGACCCGCTGCTGCTTCACATGGTTTTACGACTAAACAAAACATTGAGATGTCTTATTTAGATGTAACTTTAATATTAACATATTCGGTCGGTATTATACAAATAAACCCTCTGGAATAAATTATCTTAACAATGGTGAAAACCTCATCAAAATCTGTTGCGTGGTTTAGAAGAACAACGCGGACATACAGACAAACTCGAAAAGCGATTTAATTTATAATGTGTGAAAATCTAACGCGTACGTAGGACAAATAAAATAAAGGTCAAAAATTAAAGGGGTTCCCATACAAGAAACTTGTTGTTTTTTACTCAAGTACGTACCTATTAAAAAAAACTAACTTATCAGGCGATATTAGGGTGTACTCCTCCGCTCAACCCTTTAGAGAAGCAAGGAGCGACGTTGTGTTAGTAACAAAAAAGAAATGTGTAAAATAATGTACGGTGGTACAGAACCCTTTGTGTGCTATTCGGACTCGCACTTGGCCACTGTTTGTTTCACAAAAAGAACATAGCTCTATGGTTGGTAGGACGGCGCGTGTCCTAGGTTTCACTTCCAAGTCGGACAAAATGTATTTAATACATTATAATTATTTGATTGCAACTTAAAATTTTGTAACAGGACAATTTGAAATAATTCAATATCAAAATGACTATTGCCAACACGTAGTTTCGTTTATTTTCGCGACGTTATGGTCGGTGTACTACATAATTCGAAATACAAAAAAAAAAATCAAGTAATAAAAACTAAAACCCAACTACGACTTAAAAGGTATAAACAAGACACCACAGACAGACAAATTAAAAATCCGGAGTCACACGTGTTAGGGCATAAATCGAACAGATTACGTGTGACTCCGGATTTTTATTGATATAGATTTAATGTGACTTCACGTAGCCTATAACCAGCGGACAAGCACGACGCTTCTAACGATACCTCATTTGTCAAATTGTGATATGTGGTTTGGAAGATAGGAGGGAACAGATGAACATACATACATACATACATACATACATACATACCGGTCAAAATCATAACCCTCCTTTTTTCTTCGCCGTAGTCGGGTAAAAACTATAACGATTTCAGGTTCTGGCTAATTTAGACCAATAAAATAACTATTCTCGTGTTACAAAATAACCTAGAATCCTGCCTACCCCAATAACTGCGATCGATACCGCCGGCAAGTACCAGGCACTCATAAGTTACAAGAAGGCAGCGAGCGGCGGTGGGCATTGCCTGCCGCCACCTGTCACGTTGGCCGTGAACTACTAGGGTAGCATAGATACGTCATATTATTATGTCAAAACATTGGACTGAGCTGGGCGGAGAAATTGTGAGCAAAACGGAGTAGAAAGATGACTGAGTAATAATAAATTGGTGTATTAGCAATGGCATACACCCACAGTATTCTCTATATCAATAGACTCACTATAATGAAAAAAGATTCGGCTAATTATACATTGTCTGCGAGTAACTAAAAAAAATCTAGTTACAATTTTGTCTAACCTTCGACAAGGTCGGAATTTTTCAAGCGACAAAATGATTTGAACGTATTAATTAGTTGGCTGCCCACAGAAATGATTTCTCTCCCAATCACCTATGCATGTTTTTTAGACTAACTAAATCAATCCCACTAATTAATACTCCAATCAATACCAACAATTTGTAAGAGTGTAGTGCAAAAAAATACATTCATTCGGAAAAAGTACTAGGAGCGCATAGCCACACAGCAATACCCAGGTGATGCTGACTCGGCCACTGATGATAATATTTTTTGTGTAGCTCAGCATTTTTGCAAACCGTACTCGCAGGGGGCACGCGATCGAGGGGATCTCGTATACTGCGATGAAGTAATGTTGATCCTTGAGTAATTAAATCATCCGCGAAAAACGTTTTTTTTTTCGGCAGCCAACACTTTTTTTTTTCCTTTGATTTTTTTAATCTGTTGTCAAAATCTTTTATTGCTTGTTTGAAGTAAAATAATGTAGCACCCATTATTATAATTGTCTATGCAACGACATAAAAGACCAATAAAAACATAATAAAACTGTCAAAAATTAATGAGGATGAAATAAAATTTGACAGGGAATTGTGTGATTTGAATGGGAAAATATTCATAATGCGCTTTAACAGGTAATATGGTGACAGTTTATGTTAAGTAGTTGTCAAATCGGTAATAACGACGTGGGGGTTTTCGCATACATTTGCAGTTTAGATTGAATATTTATTTCTACACATAGTATAGCAATATTTAAAATTAATTAGATCACTTTGTGGCGGCATCTACATCGCCACATGCAAACTACGCTTGAAAGGCAGGTCGTCAAACAATATCCGAATCTATCAATCAGTTGGGCAGTTGCCCGCCAGAAACGACAGCCTTCTGGCCCGAGGATCCTCCCTTTTCTATAGAGGATGAGTGAACTTTGCACCTTGTTCCTCATACCTCTAAAAGGTAAAAATCGCTATACCTACATATTCCAGATGGACATAAAAATTACGTAAATAAATATATACAAAAAGAAGTACCTATTATTATCATCGATCACTATTAATAATACGAATGAAATACTATCTTGAATTCATCCAAACCTAGTATTTTTCGTTAGGTTACTGCTCAGAAATTGTACACAACGTGTCGTGAACAGAATATGTCCGTCTGTCTTCACATGTAAATATTGCACCCGTGCGAAAAGTCGGGGCTAGTGAGTAAATAAATGAATAGAGAACTTTCTCACGCATCATTTAGTTAAGTCCTTTTGCGAATTGGCCATTTTAAGAATTACTCATTTTACGAATAAGCCATTTTAAAAATTACGCATTAGTAGAATGTTAAGCATTTTACGAATTGGGCATTTATCGACTAAGCCAAAATTAGAACCACTGCATACGTGCATAATATTTGGTAAAAATTAAGTCACCCTCAAAAAAAACCATATCTCGCTCTATCAAAGTACCAAGACCACAGCAAACCGAGGGGGTTGCAACCACCCCTCGTTCGCCACGTGCTCGCCACCCTCGCGTACATACCTACAGCTATATACTACTATATACTTAAATATAGGTTAGCTTGTCTGTCACTGTGTGGAGTTGCTAACCACGTTTTTGAACTTACTATAGATATAGCTGGTTGTTCTACTTCGGGGTCGGTAGAACTCTTGGTTGTGTACGTATATATTATATACTCACGGTTTTTTCCCATGGGTGTTGGCAGGCAGAAACTATAGAATGCTTCGTGCTATAATCCTTACAACTCCTTTAGCTTTGTATACATTTTCGTCTCTGACCAGAATATAAATATACAGAGCATGAGAAAAGTCAAAACAGAAAATATTGATTCCATACTTTTTACTCTGGTACTAATTTTTTTTTTCTTTTCTTTGTTTTTTAAACCCTTTTAATTTTTACAATAAGTCAATACGTATGCACAATTATATAACAAAATTAAAAAGAAAAAAAAGATGAAGAGCTCATTGAGCATCAAAAAATTCATCCATACGCTGTCAATGGGAAAAGTGAATACAAAAATGTAGTGAAGGACAAAAAATAAGTGCTTGCATTTTGATAAAGTAAAATGTATTGCCCTCTAGGGTTAATTTACAGCCTCTGGTAGCAGTGGAAGATCTCTATTTGATACAATTCAGTGCATTCGTTGATTGATTGTCAAACGGCGGCGCGACGTGGTGAAGGTCGCAGGGGGCCCTTGAACTATGCGGCTTAGAAACATTAAATAAAATATTTCTTTATTTTCATTAATGTACAACTTTGTTACAGACGTCACATTTACAATACAACATACATGGAGTAGTGTCTTAATAGTTTCCCCTGGCTCCCAACTAGGTTTATACCTGTGACTTGGGGGAGTCAGTGTTCCTTCGCTAAAAAAGGTCTTTGGTTATTCAATAATTTGGTCTAAGGCGTCGACATTGTGATTTTTTCATCTATTTTTATCAACCGTCGTCATGGAATTAATATAGAATAAAACTCGTTTTAAAACAAGCTTTTAATTAACTAAAAAAGGAATTTCCCATGGCCACCGTCCGGCTCCATCATCAGGCCCTGAACACCACCTAGTGTCAAAGCACTTTTAATACATAGCCAAAACACGATGGTGCTATCTTGTTTGATTGAGGTGTTCCTATGGCCAACTTCCGGCTCCATTACCAGACCAGCTCCATGGTATCATTTTTTCAAAATGACTGCGTAATTATATAAGTATGCCAAGTTTCAGCTCAATCGGATGCCAGGAAGTGCTTGAAAAATGCATGACAATTGGAGTAACCGGAAACATACGAACAGAGCAAGCTAATATAAAGCTTGCAAATATGTAGCTAAAACCAAAAGGTACAATGTAATAAGAATCTATCCTGTTCGAGGTATGAGAACTTACGCAAATACAGTTTTTGTCGTTAGTCAGTGACGTACAAGAGAGATGAACTGAGAAAGTTCATAAATCAATATGAAAAAGTTACATAGAACTTCAATTTGTCTGTGACTTGTGGAGCTATAAATTAGTGTTATATCTGAAAGGATTACAGACTAAATGATTAATAGCCAAGTAAGAAGCTACTTGTATGCAGAGTGGTAGCTACTTACTTGTGTGAGTAAATGGTCAAAAATAAGTTCAAGAGACGTCGTGGGACACCAGGGTTGGAACAAGTTCCTTTCGCTGTATATATGTATTATGTATTAAATAACAGGTACCTACAATAAAATAAGCGTTTGAGACAAAAAAAACAACAAAAAAAAAAACGTTGCTGTAACCAAAATGTGCAAAAAAAAAAGGCTAGACAGATGCATTCATCATCATCATCTACCTAGCTTTTTCCCAACTATGTTGGGGTCGGCTTCCAGTCTAACTAGCTGCAGTTAAATACCAGTATTTTACATAGAGCGACTGCCTATCTTACCTACACAACCCAGTTACTGAGTAACACGATACCCCTTGGTGAGACAAGTATAACGTTCGATAAGGAACTTCATTACTTCAGCCATCAAGGGATAAACAACAATCACCAGATCTTAATATCTTTTTTATAGGTTTTCTAGATGGATGGATGGATTGTGTGAGGAATGATATGAAAGAGAAGTGACGGTTGACTGGGGAGAGTGGAAGAAGAAAACGTGTTGCGTCGACCACGAGTTACATGGGACAAGGGCAGGAAAATGATGAAGTCCAACAAGGAAGGTTCAGCAGACCGACTGCCCACCTGACGGTGGTTACCGCCGCCTACAGACACCTGGTTACGATTAAGAAGTATTAATGCCACCATTTTTCCAGTGTGAGAGAGCGACGGAGCTAGACAAGGCCGCTAGCACCATCCCGTTTTCGCAGTGGAATAATGATGGCATTAATCCATACTATACTAATATTATAAATATCCTCCTCCGTGCCTCGGGAAGCACGTTAAGCCGTTGGTCCCGGCTGTCATTTGTGGATCTTTGACAGTCGTTACGAGTCGTCAGAAGCACGAAAGTCTGACAACTAGTCTAACCAAGGGGTATCGTATTACCCAGTTACTGGGTTGTGGAGGTCAGATAGGCAGTCGCTCCATGTAAAATACTGGTATTCAGCTACATCCAGTAAGACTGGAAGCCGACCCCAACATAGTTGGGAAAAGGCAGGCAGATGATGATGACTAATATTATAAATTCGAAAGTAACTCTGTCTTTATGTTTCTCACCTTTTCACGCTTAATCACTGAACGGATTTCGATAAAATTTGGCAAGGAGATAGATGGCATCCCGGGGAAGGACATAGGCTACTTTTTAGCTAAGCTAGTACTTCATAATACTACCCTTGCAACGCCAAAGGATTAACCGATGCGTTGCTGATGCTCTAAAGACAAACTTCAAATGAGTCACGAGCCCGTAATTTCATCAGTCTGCTCAACCATTTGGAGTTATCAAGCAGAGTAACGTAAGTATAATGTTTTTTTTTTTGTATTTCATAAACGAACCTTTCTTTAAATAAAGGTGCCTTCGAGTTGGTCATGTATTATTGTATTTATATATTTTTTAAACAATGATTGTTGTTGTTTTTTTTACAGCCGTACCGCACGGCTTTATTGAAGGTTAAGCCGCGTTTGCCCCGGTCGATTTGAGGATGGGTGACTATCCATTTCATATCAGACACGGAGGGGTGCCTCGGAAAGCACGATAAGCCGTTGGTCCCGGTTGTCATTCGTAGATATTCGACAATCGTTATGGGTAGTCAGTCATAGAGGCCCAAAAAGTCTGTCAAATTGTCTTATCAAGGAGTATCGTAACTGGGTTGTGGCAGTCAGATAGGCGGTCGCGGTCTGCATCCGGTTAGACTGGAAGCTGACCCCAACATAGTTGGGAAAAGGCTAGGCATATTGATAAACAATGAGTATTAGCGTATTGTTTTAAACCACAAGTGATTTTTTTTTCTTGTCAAATTGGTGTTGATAAATAAACAGTTTTGAACTGAAAAAACATGATAGTAATATCTACGGATTTTCCCAAAACATCATTATTATTAATATGCTACTATAAAAAAAAAACATTTAAACTCAAACTTCATAACATTTTAGAAAATAAAAAAATAATATTTTTAAATAATATTTAAAAAAAAATATAACAAAAAAAATATTCATTCGAATTTCGAATCGTTTTGATCGTGGAGCGCGCGGCAGACGACACTCCAGCGAAGTGGAGTTTCAATCTAGCTATGTATCGTCAACCAGTTTAGCGTGACCCCCTCGGAGGTAACGGTTGTGGTAACAGCGAGGATCAAGATGAGTTGGGTGAAGCGGTACCGATGTTATACTTAGGTATGTAGGTACGGGGTGGGCTGGTACCGACAGAAAATGTGGCTCATTTGTGTTTAATTATTATTTTTAAGTTTTCTGTATTACATAATACATGTTCTTGGGACGATAGCTAGTGAATTGTTTTTATATGACAATATGTAAAATGTTTAAAATTTTTTTTTGTTAGAGCCGAATAATTATAATATTTATAATAAAAAAAAACATTATGGAAATCAGAGAGCAAAAGCGAAGCAATAAATTTCAAAACACATAACTACAAAAGTGGTTAAAAATAAAAACAAAAAAAAAGTTTTTTTTCTTTTTGCAGTTGTTTGTTAGATTTATTTATAAAGTAAGTACCTGGGCTGCCCAGTTAAAACCATTTTTTGCATTTGCACCCGAACAGAGCTCGGTAGCCCAGGCTAGGCTACCGAGCTCTGTTCGGATGCAAATAGAGAAAATGAATTTTCCCAGATGAGACCTAGCAAGATCATTTTACGCCCCCGTAAACCCCTGTATTGCAGCTTTCATCGGAATCGTTAGAGCCGTTTTCGAGAACGTGATTACAAATATACAAATATTGCTCATTTAATAGTATAGGATATATGTTTCTTTTACGTAAATGAACAAAATCCCTAATAATTTAAAACAGACATGAATATTTTCAAAAAAAAAAAAAAAACTATAAAAGTCATTATTCCAAAGATGCCTTTCACCTACATTTTAAACCAACTTTTAAAAAAAAATATCGAAATACAGAGTGAGCGTATAGAAATTCCACCTAAAAAAAAAACATTTAAAAAAATCCTAAATTATTTAATTACACCCAATATTCTGTCGGTACCAGCTATAAGTACATACTACATTCACCTACATTTATTCGTGCACACACACAGAGGCAGTTTTATGACTCGACTCGAGTCGCACGCACACACCCAAGCTCACACCGACACGACTTCGAGCGAGGTACCGCACACATACAAAGGCATTTATTTTATTCTTACCGAGACGGTGAATTTTTGAGATTTTTTTTGTATAATAAGCCTTTTTTTATGGTATTGGTAGAAAAAAAAGTATTGTTTAAAAATATAAATAATATTGCGCCTGTATCTTCAACCGGGAAGGCAGAAATATTTATTTAGTAATATTTTAATTAACTAAAGGGCTCGTGGCTATATAGTGACATCCGCACGGGTCGATCTTCAAGGTTAAGCAACTCTTGACGAGGTCGGTCTGTGGATGGGTGGCCATTCATTACATTATAGAGACCCTTCGTGCCTCGGCAAGCACGTTCGAAGTCTGACAGTCATTAGTCGGGTAGTCAGAAGCCCGAAAGTCTGACAACCAGTCTTACCAGTATTACCCAGTTACTGGACTGTGGAGGTCCGATCGGCAGTCGCTCCATGTAAAATACTGGTATTCAGTTGTGATGCAACTGAATAAGCTAGAAGCTGACTCCAACATAGTTGGGAAAAGGCTAGGCAGATTGATTATGCTATCAGCATTAAGGGCGCACCCTACCTCAGATTTTATCCCGCTCGCACCATACTACTCGCGACCTGAGTGAGAACGAGACGGAGTGGGGCGCTAGCGGCTCTAAAGCGTCGAAAAGTTTAGGTAATTGTTTTTTACGGTGAAAATAATGGTAATAAAAAAAAAATACACACCTGCTTTATAGTTAGTTCAGTTATCATGCAAAGTTTCATGATCTAATTTTAAGTATTTTTTGAATACCAGCGGTTTATAATTCTATGCAGAGGTAACTTTGGTTTTTTTTTCTATAGAGAAAATTTTATGTAATCGTGTTTTCGCCTCACATAAGACCTAGCATCAATCCTCAACTTTAACATATATTTATTTCAAAATTAATGCTGCAGTATTTTCGGCATACCAGAGGATCATGCTAAGCAAACACGTAACATATTAAACAAGTAACATTCTGCATACGTTAACATCGACATACGACAATTTTTAAGGTTCCGTACCGCAAGGGTGCTAAAGTATTGGGTACGGAACCCTTCGTGTGCGAGTCTGGCTCGCACTTCTGGTCCTTCTTACGTCTTGATGGACCAAAATGAAATGATAATCTTGGTATTTTGATCAAAACGCAACACGCTTACGCTGATTGGATCAAGATTGCTTTTAACAGCGTCGTATAAAACTGAAGCCTAATTTTTGACAGTTCGCCGACGTCCATATTGAAATTGGTAACGGTTTTTATTTAAAATTAGAAATACAGGGTGAATTTATGAAACTGGGTAGGTAGGTACTAGGTGAAAGACAAGGTATTGTGAATAATTGCCTTGTTGTTTCAGTGGTCGCAAGCGCTACTGCTGAGCTCGTGGTCCTAGGTTCTATTCCCGGGTCAGGCAAAGTGTTATTGGGTTTTTCCATCTGGAATTTTCAGTCCGGAGTCTGGATTTGTACCTGGTTGATTGCTCGCCCCAACATAACTGGCGAAATGTTGGTGTGTGGGAACTGTATAGGCTGATTATCCGTAGTTTTGACAATCTTTGATTTAGCTATCTTTGTTTTTGCCACTGATTTGCAGTTAGGCAGAGGTCTAACCTCAAGCAATACGCAGAAACGTTATCACCCGCCAATGATCAGAACTAAGGCCTCGGTCAGAGTGAATACGCGGGGAATCGGGCGGAAGCGGGCGCGATTTGGTCTCTCAGTTAATTGTTATTGTATTATAATAAAAAATCAGCTGTTCCCTACATTTTATGTTCGCATAACTCGTCAAAATGTAGGGAACAGCTGATTTTTTTTTCGTGGTTTCAGGTTTGGTCCCATTGTCAGCGCAATTGGCGGGGTCCGCTAGGACCGATGCCTGCCGGGGTTGCGGGTTAGTCCGAAAGGGATACCGGGACCTTGGCAACAGGCAACTGAAGGAACACGGGTGGGTTTTAGTCAGTAAAAGTCTGACACGCCCTTCCGCTCCGCCCAGAGCGGGAGAAGTCATTGGATGATTTCACACCGTCAAAAAAAAAAAAAAGAAAGGTTTGGTCCCAGAGTGAAAGTTTTTCATTATGATGAGTATAATTTTCGTGTATGTATAGATACACCTTATACGTATAGGTACAGGTGAATGTGTTATAACCAGAATACCCGCGAAACGCGAATTTTTTATTTAGTCGAGAAATTTGAATTCATATTCTATACTAGCTTCCGCCCGCGTGATGCGTCGATGAAAAGTACCCTATGTCCTTCCCCAGGATGCCATTTATCTCCTTGCCAAATTTTATCGAAATCCGTTTAGTGGTTTTGGCGTGCAAAGGTAACATACAGAGAGACAGACAGAGTTACTTTCGAATTTATAATATTAGTATGGATGGCGCCTTTTTAAGTCATGCAAGAGCAGTCCGAATATTAAAAAAATATTTGACCTAGGTCTTAAGGGGAGGCGTGAAAATTGATTCGCTGTTACAATGTAATACATAGATTCCCTTTATAAATGACTAGCTTCCGCCCGCGGCTTCGCCCGCGTGGTACTCGTATGTCGACAAAAAGTAGCCTAAGTCCTTCCCCGAAATGCTATCTATCTCCTTACCAAATTTTATCTAAGTCCGTTCAGTGGTTTAGGCCTTAAAGGTAACATACAGACAGACAGACAGAGTTACTTTCCAAAGTATGATATTAGTAAGGATTGTTTTAGAATTTACCTGAGCAGGGTGTGTTTACACTTGCATCAGATACATTGGAACAGACTAAATCTTAAAATATTTTACAGTTTACACTACTCGCCTCAGCGTCCGCGAAAGCTTCTCACTAAAGACGAACCCTAAAGAAAACATAATGAACTTTGAGCTACTGATAAGAGATTGATAAAGAGTATAGACGGCCACCAGACTTTACGGACCGTGGCCTATTGTTCGTGAAAAATCTGCGTTTAACTTTAATAGTGATAAACTTAAGCAGCGAGGAGCTCGTGGCTAAGTAATAACAGCCGCACGGGTCGATCCATCAGGTTAAGCTACGCTTGCCGGGGTTGGTCTGTGGATGGGTGACCATTTTTACATACCGATACTCCTCCGTGCCTCGGAAAGCACGTTAAGCCGTTGGTCCCAGCTGTTATTTGTGGATCTTTGACAGTCGTTACGGGCCGTCAGAAGCCCGAAAGTCTGACAATCAGTCTTACCAAGGGGTATCGTATTACCCAGTTACTGGGTTGTGGAGGTCAGATAGACAGTCGCTCCATGTAAAATACTGGTATTCAGCTGCATCCCGTTAGACTGGAAGCCGACCCCAACATAGTTGGGAAAAGGCAGGCAGATGAAGAAACTTAAGCACCGATAGCCTAGTGGACTGCCAAGTCATAAGTCTCGAGTCTGAACCTAAGCCACGCACTTCTGACTTTTCGGATTCATGTGCGTATTGTATAATTATCACTTGCTTTAAAAACAGTGAAGGAAAACATCGTGAGGAAACCGGCATGCCGGAGAGATATTTCTCGACGGACGGTGAAGCCAAGTCAGAGGCCCTTGGGCGGCTTTAAAATTCTGACAGCAGCAGGCGTAGCATGGCGCTTTCTATCTTTACGAAGAATAGACATAGCTTTTTCTATACAAAATGACAGTTCGTTTCTTCATTTTTGACATCCACCGTAGAAATCTTTCTACAATCTGTCATTTTGTCTTTCATTTCTAACGATCTTTGTCTAGGTCTTTTTATATGTAGACTATTTCGGAAGATAGTTTTCTATCCTTACCGTCAAAATCACACTGACAACCGATAAATCCTATGACAAAACAAAGAATTCTGAGTCGAATTATGTAAAAGAGTGAATTTCATAAAAAGCGCAGTTGACTCTTTCTACTTTGCTGCCGTCTCATACTGTCTACTGTCTACAGGAAACGTCATTTTTGTCTACTCTTCCGTCGACAAAACGGTGCTCGTGCTACGCCTGCAGGTTAGTCACTAACCACACGTGTAAAGAAGAAGAGAAGTGATAATGTCGGGTGATGGGCTTGTGGCTAAACCATAAATAGCCGCACGGGTTGATAACAGGTTAAGCTGCGCTAGCCGCGGTTGGTTCGTGGATGGGTGACCATCTATTACATATAGAGACCTCTCCGTGTCTCGGAAAACACGTTAAGCCTGCCTGCCTGTCATTCGTAGATCTTTGACAGTCATTATGGGTAGTCGGAAGCCCGAAAGTCTGACAACCAGTCTAAGGGGTCTCGTGTTACCCAGTAAATGGGTTGTGGAGGTCAGATACATGGCATTCATTTTTCAACAAAACACCAGTCAAACTGTGTAAGTTGTGCAGCGCGGAACTTTCATTTAATTTCTAAAGGTTATTTACACAATCGTTATTTTCTTCAAATATTAAAGAATGCTCGCCTTTCAGACGTTCAGTAATAAACAGTTAGCTTAGGCAGACTATGCCCTTGGCAACAGGCAACTGAAGGAACACGGGTGGGTTTTAGTCAGTAAAAGTCTGCCACGCCCTCCCGCTCCGCCCGAGCGGGAGAAGTCATTTGATGATTTCCCAAGCTCAAAAAAAAACCAAAAAAAAAGCAGACTATGTGCGTTCCAGACATCTGTGCGTTGAACAATTTCTAGTTGTAATAAAGGTCAAATTCGCAAAACATTTAAATTCGTTAGTATGAAAGTGACAGGTGTCAAGAACCTATTCTCCCGGCCGGACTGTAGCACAAAGCTACAAGGAACTTTTGGCGCTTGAATGACGTTGACAGGGTGCCGCTGTTGGTAAATTTGTGCAATTGTTCTGTGAATTGTTTTGAAAAAACAAGATGGCGGCGTTAGTTCCGATTTTGGCCGCGCGCCGAAAAAAAACTCAGTTTTAACCATTTTTGTGGGCAGCACTTTAAGTGTTACACTTATCGAACTAAAAGGTATCCAATTCTACCATTACTGAGGTTGGGTTTGGCTCTAAATCTGCGTCCACAATTTAGTTTCTAAACATGTAAATAATTAGGTGCTTTTGGAAAAAAACACTTTCAAACACACCCATAAAGTTCAATTTGCGCTACGACTTCAAACTTTTTTCAGCCTTTTTGAATAGTACTAGTCATTTCGAAATCAACTTAATTTAAACTAAAATTAAGTTGTTATTCGTTAATGTAGAACTGTACTGGTATTCAGCTGCATCCGGTTAGACTGGAAGCCGACCCCAACATAGTTGGGAAAAGGCTAGGCAGATGATTCGTTAATGTAGAAATAACATCAATTGAAAACAAGGACTTTAATAGATTTTAGGAAGTCATTCTGGGAAAAAATCCTTTTTGAATCAGCGGTTTTATTGACTGATTATATGCTTGTAGGGCGGTTCTTTCACGGTGACGCAAGTTGGAGCGACTACGTGCATGCTGCAGAGACATGCGTCTATGTGACGACTATGGGCGTTGCCCTGGAACTTCTTAGATTCCAGTGCCGTTTTGACGCGTAGTCATGACTTGCGTCACCATAGGCGAATACAGAGCACAGAGACGCCTCGGCGGCCACTGCTAGAGGCAGCACTGAGTCCACACTTCCCATACAAACCAAGCGTTGACTCGCACTAGAACACTAATGACAAATAGAAACTGTCAGCTTTGAAGGCGGTCCGTGACAGAAGTTTCGACGCCACGAATATTATTAGTACTGACGTCTCTAGATGCGGCAATTTCGTGCTGTCTCATAATCTTAAGTCTAAGAAAAAACAAAAACTGACCTGTCAACAGGCGGCGGCAAGGGCGCCATCATATGCGGGTGAGGCGGCATAGGCGGATGTGGAGGGTGCGGGTGGAAGGGGGAGCCCGGCGGCGCGAAGCCCGGCCCAGGGAAGTGTGGCTGCTGCGGCGGGCCCGGGGGAAACCCGCCGCCGGAGCCCGGCCGCGCCGACGGCGAGCCGAACGGGCCCGGCGCCGCATACGGCGGGCCCGCGAAACCGGGGCCGGGGGTCGACGGGGCTGGGGACGCGGCGAACGCCGGCCCGGCCGGGGATCCGGCGGGCGGCGCGAACGACGCGAACGGCGGCTCGGCGTTGCCGCTCTTCCACGCCGCAGGCACGCCGCCGCCGGTCTCGTCCAGCGCCGGCACGCGCCGCTGCAGCCCCACCGACATCTGGATACCAGGACGACATGGTTACCTAAGAGTTTCATACAACACCTATTCTACATATAACTAGGGGATGTTCCTGCACCGATTTGCACCAAAGCAGAGAAGAGAGATGTCTCGATATTGGAACTTCTCTTCACTTACTGATATCCCAATAGCTTTTTAGTTTTTACCAGACATCTAGCTTCCCCGTTTAGTGGAAACTGGGCTATTGCGTAACACACTCGCTTTAATTTTGACAGTAAAATTCAGCAATATAAATTGCGTTGATCTAGCTGTCGAGGAGACGAATTTCACAAACATATAAAGCAATAGACGTTGAACTGTCAAAATGAAAGCAATTGCGAATAGGCAGCAGTCTTCTCTCGCAATCATCAATGTAATTGCCAAATCTTATGACAATTCATAAGAGGTTATAGGAAAGCTCATGTTGAGCTGTATACAAACATATTAGAAGTAGACGGCCCATCTGATAGTAGGAAATCACCGTCGCCCATCATGCAATTTGGGGAGCATCGCAGGTGCTTTACCAATCTTTCAATCATTAATTTAAGTGCCAATCTTATGACAATTCATAAGAGGTTATAGGAAAGCTCAGGTTCAGTAGAATACAAGTATTTTGGAGGGTAGATGGTCCATCTGATAGTAAGCGATCGCCGCCCCATATGGACATCTGTTATATCAGAGTTTAAATTGGCGGCCGCTGCGCAAGCGCTGATTTAAATTTCTATCATTTTAACTAGACTCAAACCTACATCTTCCATTCATACTAGAGATTGGCAATGACGGCTGTCATTCGTAGATCTTTGATAGTCGTTACGGGTAGTCAGAAGCCCGAAAGTCTTACAACCAAGGGGTTGATGTTACCCAGTAACTGGGTTGTGAAGGTCAGATAGGCAGTCGCTCTTTGTAAAATACTGGCAGTCAACTGCATCCAGTTACATTGGAAGCCGATCCAGAGAAAAGTCTAGGCAGATTGATTGTATGTAAATGAAAGATTGACACAAAATTGTTGTTTTGTTAGTGATTTGTTTTTGTTTATCGATGGACTGTGGTGATACCACGTTCTAAAAAGCCGAAATTTTTCTAAAACTCAATCAGCCATATTCACGGCCGGGATTTTCCCAATTCGAAATCTGAATACAATTCGGAGAAACGTTAAAAAAAATATCCTTTTTTGAAATTGGTAATCGTCGTTCGAAAATTCGAAATTCGAGCATCACTGACAGCGAATCAGCGCTACAATCGACGCCTCATGTTGTGTCGAGTTTATTGAACTATTTCTATACAGTTGTTACACAACTTTGGTGCAGCGGCGTACGCGCAGCTTACGTCATACGCTCAGTAAATTGTATATTATTGCTAAATATAGAAAGTGTACGGTCTATTAAATTGTATTATTTGTATTTTTTTATGTGCGAAATAATTTGGCATTGATTTCGTGGCGAACTTGTATGATTTCGATCTGCGATCCCCTTCTTTTTCATGAACTTAGATTCTGGAAATTCTCTCAGCATGTAACTTTAAGCCTAGAGCCTACTACCATATGGGCAGGTCACCACAAGGTGAACTGTCGACGACGAATTAAAAACGTTCACAATCGCACTATCTCATCAACGACAATCAATATCAAAAATTTGACAAAATGGATGAAAATTAGAGGTATTTTTGACAGATTGAGACTGAGATTAGGATGTGAACGTTCTCAAAAATATAGGAATTACCCTCTTGAAGGGCGCAGGAATCCGCTGGATGTGAGAAGCACAACCGGTTCTTGAGGTTAAGCTTTAGGGAGAACTACTGTGGAGCAGCACAAAATATGCCGAAAAAGTCACCATTTTAATAGGAGCAGGGAAAGCACCTTGCTGATTAGCTATCTATGCAGCATGTACAAATAATTCGTGCCGATACGCCACAAGAAGTATGAGAAAAGCTTTGCCTTCAGCAGGTAAATTCCCGCACAAAATTATATCGGATCTAGGGCGAAACATTTTTTATTTGTATGCAGTTACTTTGTAAAAGAGAACTGCATTCTGAAATTGAAAAGCGTAACGTCTAACGCACTTCCTGCGTTTGCGCGCACTTGACATTCTAAATTCAGTGAATTTAGCATAACATCACGCTTATTCCCCGAGAAACCAGGTAGAGGCACATTTAGCCAGTTATGTTTTAGCGATATAATAGGGGCTAGCCTCCAAATCCAGACTTGTCTTTTCTAATACTTTGATTGAACAAACTACCCTCTCGCTAGGTGTCGGACCTTAGTAGCTGCGCCACAGTTTAAACTTTGCAACTATCATGTTTTAACATTGTTTTCTCTGATTGTGTTTATTTTTTGTTCCAAACAAACGTCTATTATTATTTATTAATCCTATCATAATGTTGGACCACATTTGGTGGTCTTAAATTATCATTTTTAAATATTAAAACACAAAAAAAAAAGACACGACTCTGAGCAACTGATAAATTCCAGATACGTGAACCCAACACGGATCGAAGGAACTTTTTTTTTTTTTTTGACGGTGGGAAATCATCCAATGACTTCTTCCGCTCTGGGCGTAGCGGACGGACGTGTCAGACTTTTACTGACTAAAACCCACCCGTGTTCCTTCAGTTGCCTGTTGCCAAGGTCCCGGTATCCCTTTCGGAGTTTCCCGCAGGATCGAAGGACCAAGTGTTCAATTAGTCGTGGCATATTTAATATTATATGGAAACTTTTGCCCGCGTCTTCGCCCGCGTGTATGTCGGAGAATATCCCACGGGAATGTACTACCGGGATTAAAAGTACTCTATGCGTTTATCCAGGTCATAAAGTATATGTGTGTCAGCAGTGAATGGAATATTAGGTATCAAGCTAACACACCGGGTTAGGAATACAACCATCCGTTCCATCACAAAGATAACTGATGTCACTTGGAAAGCTGCCACGCTAAAATGGAATTGGGCTGGACACATCTGCCGCATGGCAGACGACTTACGACGCAGTCCTTCGGCTTACGACGCGGTCCCTCTTAATGGCAAGCGATATCGCCGCAGGCCCAGACAGAGAAGGCGGCATGAGCTGGACTCCTTTAATAAGAACTGTTCCTTAGCAGCTATAAACAGAAAGAAGTGAAAAAAGAGAGAGAGTCCTTTGCCCTGCAGTGAGACATTACAGCTTTTAATCCTTACTTCCTTACTAATATTATAAATGCGATAGTAACTCTGTCTGTCCGTGGCGCTTTCACGCCAAAACGATTGAACCGTCTGAAGTCTAGAGCCTGAGAAAAGACAGGCTACTTTTTATCGACATACCACGCGGGCGAAGCCGCTGGCGGAAGCTAGTAATCTATAATTCTATACTAATGTTTGTTTGTAATTATGGGGGTAATCTCCGAGACTACCAGTCGGATTTGAAAAAATATTTTTGGTTTTGATAGGTAAGCCTAATTCTTGAGGAAAGCTATTTAAAAACATGCAACGACCCTTAGGAGCCGAGCAAAACGAAAAAAAAGGCGGAAAGTAGCCCAAGCAAAAACGATGTAATAGCGGGGGCGATGCGATGCGATGGGTCGGGGACCGAAAATCACGCGGACGAAGTCGCGAGCAGTAGCAAGCCTAATATACGATTTATAAAGCCGAAGCAATCCATATACATAGCGTTTTACGTACAAGATACAAGGCAGAGGGTCTTATCTCTCGTTGTTGTTGAGAGAAACAGGTTTCGAGGAACTACCAACCTGTCGCTACTTGTTTGTAGCTGTTTATCTTTCGATCTATGCTCCTCGGGTTCTGCTATCCTGGTATTATAACGCCCTTGCGGGGGGACGGAAGCCATTTTAGTCTTCAAGGCTGCATCAAGGTCAGGGGCAACCCGATTTTTATTCGTCATCGGCTGATTTTAGTGCCGGCTTTTGTCTGTCGTTGTTTGGCGTATGTTGTAGGTAATTTACCATTAGCATAACCATAATCAGCCTATAATGTACCCACTGCTGTGATACAGGCCTCCTCTCGACGAGAGGCAGTGGGCTGTAATCTACCACGCGGGCCCAATGCGGGTTGGTGGATGTCACATGTCTTAGAATTTTTTGTTCTAGGACATGCCGGTTTCCTTACGATGTTTCCTTCACCGTTTTGAAGGCAGTGGTGATGAAATTATTTACACTAAGCTTCTATCTGGGTTCGCACCGTAAGTCGAGGCCGTTACCACTAGGCCACCACTGCTCTGCGTCTCCGATATACTGCTGAATAAAATCTAGCTATAGATAGCTATTAGATCGGAGAGTCGGATTTGAGTACTGGTACAGATAATACTATGTATGTGCTAGGATTCCTCCGAAATCGGTTGAAAATGTACAGCCCTCGCTTTGAATATTCTGCTTTCTTACTGCAAGATGAAAATTAATAGCGGGTGTAAAAAGACGCTCTGAGACTCACTTTTTTTCCCCGTCATTATGATCTTCTCTTTGTACCGGACCATGGGAACCTCCTTGTTACCGACTACTGAGATATTGAAGGTCAAAGTTCCGATTAGTTCTAAATGTTTTTTTTTAAGGCTCAGCGGCGACGCGACTCTAGTAGAACAATTTTTTATGAAAACTTCATGGAAATTGTTCTACCAGAATCGCGTCGCACCGCGCCGTTGCATCGCGCCTGTATGCTGGAGCCTTTAAATGGTCCTACGAAACCTACCATTGCATGCACCCATAAGCATAATTTTGCATGCCGATTGGTAAAATGTGGCTGAGCTATAATTATGTACTTAATCTTAAGACCTGTATGTATTACCCATATTTGCGAAATAAAAATTCTATTCTATTCTATCATTTTTTGCGTGCGCACTTGGTACCATACACAGAATCCGACTGGTACCTAGTTCCAGAGATAAGCGTTCAGACAAACAAACTCTTCAGCTTTTTTATAATAATTATAGATTAAAAACAATCAGTTGCTATTTTACAGTCTTCCGCAACCAGCACACTTCGCATGACCACAATATTATAGAAACGGGTTTTGTCGACGGAATTATAGACAAAATGACAGATAAACAATAACAATCTGTCATTTTGTCTATTATTTCGTCGAAAATACCCGTATAAAACCCGTTTTTTTATGTTTGTACATACAACACGTGCAGGAGAGAGCAATTAAAATACCAGGAGCGCATAACAGTCGAGGCGATTGCATCGAGGATCTCTGGCGTGCCAACTTATCGCGTTCTAAATTTAGGGCGTGAACTTTCAACAGAATTGCAGGTGGTACTGTTGTTCGACAAATTGACTAACACTCACATTATATGGCTGCTTTTTTATTGAAAATTACATTACTTTCGCCACCACTAGTTAAACAACGCATTCACGATCGTCGAATGACGTAAAACCATACTAAGTCATTGCAATGTAACTCTTATCTAATAGCAAAAAAGTATAAATTAAAATGACTGCCGTAAGTTTGATAAAACTCTCTGCAATCACCTAATTACATGGTAAAACTTGCCGTACTGACTGCTACAGGTTGTTTAAGTCGGATAGGCAGTCGCTCCACAGTTGTGGACCACAACCCAGTTCTTGGGTAAGACTCCATTATCCCTTGGTAATAAATGAACATCTACGGGTTAAAAAGGAATCGCAAATGCTCAAACTGCCAGGTTAGCATAATTTAAAACAATAAGAAATAATGTATCATTTCGAAGGTCGATATGACTCACTTACTACCTGCAGCACGACAAAAACTTTAGCCCAGTGAAAACAGATACAAAATGATTTGGGACGATAAACCTGTGGTTAAAGTATTTGTTTTTAAATAAACTTTCGGTTGTTGTACAATTGTGTAAGTTAATTTACAATTTTCAATAAAATATACAATCTAATACTAACATTATGTACAAAGGGAAAAAATCCTTACTAATGTCCTTATTCCTTACATTCTTTACTATATAATATTATAAATGCGAAAGTAACCCTGTCTGTCTGTCTTTCGCGCTTTCGAGCCAAAACTACAGAACCGATTTAAATGAAAATTGGTACACAGATATTCTAGAGCCTGAGAAAGGATGGAGGCTACTTTTATCGACATAACACGCGGGCGAAGCCGCGGTCGGAAGCTAGTAACATATAAAGGAAGAGCTCAAAAAATTCGTCCGCATCGCTGTCAGTGGGAAATGTGCCCAAAAGGCTGGCAGCATTGCCACGTTGGATGGCAATGCCGATTCTTTGACCTAGAAATTGCCAGCCCCGTGAAGAGTCGACCAACCTCTGGGCGATGTCCCGAAATACTCGATGGGCAACAGTGTTTCAACCCCAAACGGCTCAAAGCAACCAATAAGTTATGTAAGTTATTTTTGGCAGATAAGGCTCTATGAACCCGCGGGCCCAGTGCGGGTTGGTAGATGTCACATATCTTCGAATTTCTGGTTCTAGGCCGGTTTTCTCACAATGTTTTAATTCACTGTTTTGAGAGCAGTGGTGCTGAAATTCTTTACACAAAGTAAAGCGCCTGTCAGCAAACCGATGACCTACAACTCTTAAGTCGCGGCCGTTACCACTGGGCCACCACTGCTCTCCCCTATAATAGTTTGCTTTTTTACAAATGTCAAAAGTGTCAAATTATGTCAAAAGTGGTGAAGCAAATACGAGGTTGCCATGACGACACCTGAATACTAATGATTGGTGACTCCGACTGACTCCACATTGTCGTTCCACACTTGACTTACACCCGAATTCTCAAACGACACTTAACTTTTGAACGTTCTTACATTGCTTTCGCACAGCCATGAACCTGACCTAAACCTGCCAAATTGCAAAAAAAAACGTAAGAATATTATGGCCAATTAATGTCTTGCTGATTGGCCAACACATTATAATTACCACGACAAGAACTGTCCTCATAGAGTTCAGAAGAACTTAAGACTGGCCATAAACAAACGGAACCTATTTATTCCCACCTTGTTCTCGGGAATTTGTAACAACAAAGGTAGAAAGGACAAAAAATCTGAAGGACCGAAACGGGTTTTAAACCTTAAGGGCCTACCTAACCTCAAATTGTTAGCATCCTCCGTTATGCCGAAAATACTGCAGCAGTAATTTTGAAATAAATATTATGTTAAAGTTGAGGATTGATGCTAGGTCCTATGTTTGACGAAAACAAGGTTACATAAAATTTTCTCGATGGAAAAAAATCTAAAGTTCTGGTATTCAAAAATATTTCAAATTAGATCATGAAACTGTGGCGGTATCTACATCGCCACATGCGAACTACGCATCGAAGACCTGACGTCACATAAATCCTGCATCGCGCAATTAGAGTTTACCGTGCAGTGAACATATATACAAAAACCAAATATCAATCATTGGGCAGTTGCCCGCCAGACACAACACCCGTCTGGTCGGAGGATCCTCCCTTTTCTATGGGGGATGAGTGAACTTTACACCCTGTTCCTCATACCCCTAAAAAACTTTGCATAATAAATAACTAAACTAACTATAAAGCAGATCTTGTTTTATTTTTAATTACCATTATTTTCAGCGTAAAAAGCAATTACCTAAACTATTCGAGGCTTGAAGCCACCAGCACCCTACTCCGTCTCGCTCTCACTCAGGCCGCGAGTAGTATGGTGCGAGCGAGATAAAAAGTGAATTTGAGCTGACATTTACTGGCCATTTAAAGCCAGTAAATATTTTGGGCGAGCCCTCGCTCGGCCAACGTACACTGGCGTACTGGCTGGGCCTTTTTGCGTGTATTTGCCTGTATTTTGCGCTGCTCGGCCTACAGCTCGCCCAACGTGTACAGGCTTACGGTGCTTTTTTTTTGTTGGGTGGTAAATTATCAAATAACTTCTCCCGCTCTACTTAAACCCACCCGTGTTCCTTCAGTTGCCTGTATCTTGCCAGAGGCCACAGTATCCCTTTCGGACTTTCCCGCGACCGCGGCATCAGCCCTAGCGGACCCCGTCAGTTGTGCTGACATCTCTTTGAGGCGCGCGTGGAACACAACGCATCGTCGACCCGGGCCTGGTCCTTATCGGACGGGGACCTAGCGATTGCTTACTGTCCGCCTTACGGTGCTGCGCTGGGTACACACGAGTACACGACCAATATTGAGCGATAAGTGGATCGATTTCAATACGGAAAGATTTGAGAGATTTGCCAGAAAATAATAGATGAGTCTTTTTGGCTAATTTCAAGAGCTTGAAATCAATCTGCCTCATTGATTTGTAATATATGTATATGTCAATGATCTGCCTATCCTTTTCCCAACTATGTTGGAGTCAGCTTCCAGTCTAAGTAAATGCAGCTGAATACCAGTTTATTACATAGACCGACTGCCTGTCTGACCTCCACAATCCAGTTACAGGGTAGCACGATACCTCTTAGTAAGACTGGTTCTCAGACTTTTGGGCGTTTGACTACCTGTAACTGAACGAATGTCGAAAACTTAGACGAATGACAGCCGGGACCAACAGCAAATTGATTTAAATTCGGAAGCTAAGACGCCATCTTCACGGGCCAGAGTCGCGGCATTATTCCTTAGGCCGTGGCGACGCGCGAAGGTAGCCCACGAAATAAAAAAAAAACTTATGTTTTTTTGCAATTTCGGTCAGTGTCAGGTTGTATGTTAATCAAAATATGATTCACGACCGTAACAAATATGTACTTACATTATTTTAATCATTAATACAACTCTCGAAGTTACAAGTAGCCTCAAATGTCATAATTTCATGATGTAGTCATTAAATAGGGTAATTTGAGCTTAGAGTTGTATTTGCCGCGATTCTCACGACGGTGGAGATGGCGCCTATGTTGCTGTCGAAAAACAATAAACTCTTTCTGGATATGTCACACTCACAAGGCCGGGTCTTAGTTTAGCGTTAACTTGTGTTAACAACAACACGCGTAGAATGATAACCATAAAAACTGGTTTTGTCGACGGAAGAATAGACAAAATGACAGATAAACAGTCACAATCTGTCATTTTGTCTATTCTTCCGTCGACAAAACCCGTTTCTATTGTGGTCAGGCGAAGCGTGCAGAGCATCAATGTTAATAATATGACATATATTATTATGTATTTAGCTGTATATGTATACCGGCAAGCGTAGTTTGACGCCCCCCGTTGGACGCCTATATGATACTGTATACTTTTCTCAAAGACATAGTAATTAATAATGGAACAATCTGATGTTCTACGCGATATATAAAACATTTTTCTGTTTAGAGGTAACTTTGGATTCTTTTTCCATAGAGAAAATTGTATGTACTTAATCGTGTTTTCGCCAAACATAGGAGTGCAGTATTTTCGGCATCACGGAGGATCATGCTAAGCAATTTGAAGTATAGGCTACGCCCTAAAGTTATTGTAACTATCGTTTTTTTTTGAATAAATGAATTAAAATAAACTTTATTGATTTTTTGACCGACTTAATTTATTTCGAATCCCGAAAACTAAATTCGGTCGGACTTTACAAAGACAGCTTAAACATTCTGTTGTCTCTTTCTTCTGTTGCTGGTAAGTCAACGAAAGCATACGTTTTACTGTGTTGCCCGTAAGTCGGACAACCAGTCTTGCCAAGAGGTATCGCATTACCCAGTTACTGGGTTGTGGAGGTTAGATAGGCAGTCGCTCCATGTAAAATACTGGTATTCAGCTGCATCCGGTTAGACTGGAAGCCAACTCCAAGAACATTGTTGGAAAAATGCAGGCAGATTGATTGATTGGATTTTTCTATGTTGCTTTACAGTATGATCGGTATTTGGCACGTACTGGTAGAATTGCGCAGTAGCAGTAATTTTATCAACTTCCCAGTCTAGTATTTCGATCATTTTCCTCATTTGTGTGACTTTATTATACGTGCATTATGATAAGGAGGCAACGTGGCAACCATGTTACTCTTCTATTTACTCTTTACGTTCACGCTTTCCTGAGAAAAAAGGGTCTTGACAGATTCACAGATAGTGAAGTGATCCGTATGGGTACCGTTTTATCCTTTTGGGGTACGGAACCCGAAAAACAAAATCAATAAATTATTTCATTAATCAGCAGGCGGTTACATAAAAGAAATGATAGAATTTCTAATTTTAACCGGTTTTTCTGCTACAAACTAGATTTTATTATTTGATTGATTCGATTCTCGATTTCTAGAAATAGATCGGGCGTTTTATTTTTAATTTGTTTAGGCTCGATTTTGACGATCACCTCACCTGACGTTAAGGCTGCTTATCCACAAGAGATATGCTATCCGGCTATGCTGCGGATGGATGCTATCCAGCTATGATGAGGATGTGAAAGCTAAGCTTCAAAACTATGTGTTCCTTCACCTAAGTTTTAACGGTATGATGCAACTCCATAAGTTCAATTAACAAAATTTAAAAGAAAACATAAAGGGAAGGGGCTCATAGGGCATCAAAGAATTCATGCCCAAAAGGCTGGCAGCATTGCCACGTTGAATGGCAATGCTGATTCTTTGGGCTAAAATAGGCCAGCCCTCTGGTCACGTGAAGAGTCGAAGTAATGGTTCAGTCAGTCCACTCCATAAGTTCATATAAGTGCCAAATGTCATGATTTCATGAAATAGTCATTCAATACACTTATATTCGGTTGGAGTGTAGCCTTAGGGGCGCTTGTTTTTTTTCCCTGCCAGGGTTGCGGGTTAGTCCGAAAGGGATACCGGGACCTTGGCAACAGGCAACTGAAGGAACACGGGTGGGGTTTAGTCAGTAAGAGTCTGACACGCCCTTCCGCACCGCCCAGAGCGGGAGAAGTCACATGATGATTTCCCAACCAAAAAAAAAAAAAAAACACTTATATGAACTTAGAGAGTTGTATTGCTGAGTCTAATATTTATACGAGTAATTCTGTAAATCCATATTTGTTACGGTCGCGAATCATATTTAATGAACATACAACCTGATACTGACCTGCTAATTGCAAAAAACTTAAGAAAATTTGAATTTCGCGGGCTACCTTGAACCTTTCACCTATTACATAGGACTTTAAATTCGCGGGTGTTATTCCATGGTAATACCTACTAATCCTGTGTACCTCTTCGGAGAATTTAGGTGTCGTGTAAAGTTTAAAAAAAATATGAATAAGCCGAAGCTTCTGTGGCATTCAGCCAGTGTAACTGTATTGCAGACTCTTTCGACCGTTGACCCAAGCAAGCCCAATTTTCTGACGCCAAAAAAATGTAGACTGCATTTTAGAATTACTAGCTATAATATACGAGTCAGACTCCAACAGACTAAAGGCGTTTTTTTGTTGTTCTCTAAAAGCTTGCTATTCTTCCTTGTTGGTCGCAAACAATTATTATTTTGACCCGACTAAGGCGTAGCTAAAAGGAAGGTTATGATTTTAACCGGTATGAGTGTATGTATTAGCTTTTGCAAGCGGAAGCGTGAGGATGTCGGATATCTTGTACTACCGATATATTTAAGAAATGCTGGGTTTCCTACACAAACTCATCCCCTATAGGTTTTTTTTTTAACAAAAATTATCCTATATCCTTCCCCAGGATGCCGTCTATCTCCTTGCCTCCTGATGCCGTCTATTTTGTCGAAATCCGTTCAGTGGTTTAGGCGTCAAAAAGTAACAGACAGACTGACTGGGTTACGTTCGAATTTATACTATTAGTATGGATGTTCATCTGTGCCCTCATAACTTCTAAACTACTCATCATAATTTGTCAAATAAGGTATCATTGGAAGCGTCTTGATCGTCCGCTGGTTTTAGGCAATATGACGTAACTAGCTTCCGCCCGCGGCTTCGCCCGCATGGTATGTCGATAAAAAGTACCTTATGTCCTTCTCCGGGATACTATCTATCTCCTTGCCAAATTTTGTCGAAATCCGTTCAGCGGTTTAGGCGTGAAAAGGTAACATACAGCCAGGCAGATAAAGTTACTTTCGAATTTATAATATTAGTATAGTATGGATGGCTCGTGATGTAAGTACTAACACTCGTGAAGGAGCTCGTGCCTAAGTAATAACAGCCGCACGGGTCGATCCATCAGGTTAAGCTACGCTTGCCGGGGTTGGTCCGTGGATGGGTGACCATCTTTACATACCGAGACTCCTCCGTGCCTCGGAAAACACGTTAAGCCGTTGGTGCCGGCTGTCATTCGTGGTCCTAGACAGTCGTTACGGGTCGTCAGAAGCCTGAAAGTCTGACAACCAGTCTTACCAAGGGGTATCGTATTACCCAGTTACTAGGTTGTGGATTTCAGATGCGAAATATAAAATACTGGTATTCAGCTGCATCCGGTTAGACTGGAAGCCAACCCGAACATAGTTGGGAAAAGGATTGAGTATGGTTGGCGCCCTTGGTTTCAAATAGATATTTCTTTTCCCGACATGTTCTACTTTAATGTAATGAACATTAACGTGTTTCCCAGAATGTCTCTTACTCAAAATGATCGTTTTCCGAAATGTCTTGGGTGTGGTCTTAGCTTAGGAAAGTCTGGATGCTTATTTCCATTATGCTACGGCTACACTTCGAGTTATCGCGAACTTTTCATCGTGCGCTCTCTCTCGCACACCCCTCGATTACTCGCTGAGCAACAGAGAGCGCACGAAGAAAAGTTCGCGATAACGCGAAGTGTAGCCGTAGCATTAGTCATTTCTCAGTAGAAGCCCCAAGTCTAGAATTTCTGCCTAGGTAAGGGCAGTGCGGTCGTCCCGTGTCACAACAACATAAAATTACGCCTGTAGCCCTGTAATCCCTGAAGGGTTGGGCCAAGGTACACACGGCTACACATCAAGCTATACATTTCCAGTTTATGCTGATCTCGCATTGTATAGGATTTCCGTACAATGCGAGGTCAGCTTATACTGGAAATGTATAGCTTGATGTGTAGCCGTGTGTACCTATAGTACACCCAAATGTCGCCCCACACAAGCACCACGTAGCGCACTTTCCCATTGCAACAAGGGACTTGAAACATACCTATACCCCATTTGAAATAAGGTTAGACATTGAAACAAACCTTTATACAGTCCGTTCAACCGATTTTGACTTCTATACCGTAGGCATAAGGATGGCATTAAAAGCAAAAAAGGTTACACAATACCAACTGTCTACTGCAGCTGCCATTTGTCTTGCGACCAACGCAATAGAAGTCAAAATCGGTTGAACGGACTGTAAAAAAGGTTTATTTAAACGTCTAATCTTATTTCAAATGGAGTATAGCTAAATGTGGGTGTACCATAACTATACCAACCTTATTTCAATGAAAAAATATAATAAACGTAGATATATTTAGTAAACTCACCGAGCGCTGGACGGAGAGTCTGCGTCCAGCGCTCGGTGTGGCAACACGTCGTGTTCTGGTTTGCGACTGGTCAATCGTCCATCCTTTTTTATGTTTTGATGGTGGTAAATCATCAAATGACTTCTCCCGGTTTGGGCGGAGCGGGAGGGCGTGTCAGACTTTTACTGACTAAAACCGACCCGTGTTCCTTCAGTTGCCTGTTGCCAAGGGTCCCGGTATCCATTTCGGACTTTCCCGAAACCCTGGCAGGCATCGGTCCTAACGGACCCCGTCAAGCTGACATCTCTAATCGTCCATCCTGAGGATGCCTCGTTGAGAGGTGAAACACGTGTAGATATCTTACAGGGTTTTTTGACTCTTGATGAATAGTTCAGCGGAATAGGTTACTAAATATATCTACGTCTATTGTATTTTATAATGGATTGCCGCAAAGTCACGCCTGAAACAATTAACTATGTTTCAGAGATTACAGGTGTGAGGTTATGGTATCTATAGTACCTCCAGTTTTCTTTACAGTGCTTTTTAGGGTTCCGTAGTCAACATAGTTTTGCCATGTCCGTCTGCCCGCGGCTTAGCTCAGAGACTGTTGGTACTAGAAAGCTGTAATTTGATATGGGCATACATATAAATTATGTCAACAAAGTGGTAAAACAATTTTTTTTTAGGGTACCTCCCTGTTGGGGTGGGGTATCGTTGGAAAGGTCGTTTAATTTGCAGTTGCAAAAACATGTTCTCACATTCATATTCTGTATGTAAGAACATGTTTTTCAACTACAATATTAAGTTTGTTGGATAAATTCATCCCCATTACGGAACCCTTCATTGTGCGTGTTTCGACATGCACTTGGCCGGTTTTTTTTAACACAAAAGACGTATTCTAGGTTGGAACTGGTGCTAAGCCTCCAAAGCAACGTTGGAGCACGTTTTCGGGAGCTGTTTGTTCGTATTATGCATAACTTCGTTGAGATAAGTTGGTGTATTTTTCATGGGAGTTTTTAATATCATTGGATGGAGCAAGCTGCCTGATTGTGAGTAGTCAAGGCCGGCTATGAACTTCTGCAATACCAGTGGCATGCCAGGTGCGTTGTATTTAACCGACTTCTTAAAAAAGAAGGAGGTTCTCAATTCGTTTGTGTTTTTTTTATTGTTTGTTACGCGATATCTCCGCCAATGAATCGATTTTGATGATTCTTTTTTTGTTAGGTACGTCATGCTTCAGAGGTGGTCCTATATAAATTTGATTAACTTTGCTTGCGAAGTTTTTGAGTTAGCTTCAATATCACTTATTTTTCCCACTTAGTCTATGTAAATGATATCTTATGTGACTCCGTCACTGTTATTTACATAGCAGGTAGGTAGTGGTATTCTAATTTGTGTGGGGTAGGTTACACACAACTAAAAACTTTTTACAAAAAAGAAAACAACCGACTTCCAAAAAAAAAAACACTTAAAAGTGAAAAATAACTTTAATTTCGGAAGTCAGTGGCAAAAAACGAAAATTGAAATGCAAAGACACCGGCTTCCGAAATTAATGTTATTTTTCACTTTTTAGTGTTTATTTGGAAGTCGGTTGTTTTTTTATTAGGTAGGATGCGTGCCTATGTATGGGAGCTATGGATGCGCGAGTGGTGTAGCTATGTGCAGAGCAGAGTCTTCCCAATGATCGATGCATCGCTCGAGCAGCGTATCTTCCTCGCACAGCTACCTCGCGGCGGGGCATCTTCATAACACATCTTCCTCGCTCGACTACACAGCTTAGCATTACTGAAAACGGTCCCATGGTTTTGTAGCTTAGCTTTCACATCCCCGCAGCGTTGCTGCATTGCTCATCTCTGGTGGAAAAGCTGCCTATCGCTGCTTGTCGGCAGAAATCAGGTAAGGTGTTAGTACTTCCCTACAGATCTCTAATGCTGGGGCTACATTGTCGCGTTATCGCCAACTTAACTTCGCGCGCTCTCTCTCGCACAACGCTCGACGTCTCGCTGATGCTACGGCTACACTTCGCGTTATCGCGAACTTTTCTTCGTGCGCTCTCTGTTGCTCAGCGAAACATCGAGGGGTGTGCGAAAGAGAGCGCACGAAGAAAAGTTCGCGATAACGCGAAGTGTAGCCGCAGCATGAGCAACAGAGCGCACGAAGTATATCCACGATAATGCGACAATGTAGCCCCAGCATAACTGCAGTACTTAGTGCTAAAAAATCTTTAACGCTTAATTTATATCATCTTTAACTTTTACGATAGTCTTTTAATTCAAGACTTAGAAACTCATTTCCAGATTTCAGAAATACAATTTCGTGACTTCAATCTTCCTATGTCGGCTTTGCATCCGGGAAAAAAAAACACTTTTCCCACTACATTTTCAGTTTAAAAAAAAACTACTATTCAACCATGATATTACAACACTGCCCACCCCATAAACTCAAGCGGTTGTAATACTAAGGCTAAACAATTTCGTCACTGCAATGTGCCAAGCAGGTACTTAGTAAAAACAAGTTTTTGGGTTACATATACAGTCGGCGTTCCAGTTTTTTTACTAGCTAAGCGAATTATTGATTTGTTATGTATTCGCGATACTGTGTGCTCGATTTTATTTGTGGTTAACAATCTAATATTTCAGTATGAGGAGCTCGTGGCTAAGTAATCAGTAAATAGCCGCACGGGTCGATCCATCAGGTTAAGCTACGCTTGCCGGGGTTTGTCCGTGGATAGGTGACCATCTTTACATACCGAGACTCCTCCGTGCCTCGGATAGCACATTAAGCCGTTGGTCCCGGCTGTCATTTGTGGATCTTTGACAGTCGTTACGGGTCGTCAGAAGTCTGAAAGTCTGACAACCAGTCTTGCCAAGGGGTATCGTATTACCCAGTCACTGGGTTGTGGAAGTCAGATAGGCAGTCGCTCCATGTAAAATACTGATATTCAGCTGCATCCCGTTAGACTGGAAGCCGACCCTAACATAGTTGGGAAAAGGCTAGGCAAATTGATATATAATTCTTCTGTACGTGTGTTTATCATCTAACTCCTCCTAAACGGCTGGATCGATTTGGATGAAATTTTGTGTGTATAATTTGAGTGGGTCCCTGGATGGTTTGAAAATATCATTGAACCCGTTAGGTGGCGCTGGTCGGGCAGGATAACGTCTATCGGGTTGTAATTACGTTCTCAAAAACGGCTCTAACGATTTCGATGAAACTTGCAATATAGGGGTTTACGGGGGCGAAAGATCGATCTAGCTAGGTCTCAAATCTGGGAAAATTTGTTTTCTCTGTTTTCACAGTCTCGGGCTTGTGATACAATGATGGTATATCTAGACGATATGTTTATCTATTTTCATCCGAGCAGAGCTCGGTCGACCAGCACGCATGACCACCGCAGAAACGGGTTTTGTCGACGGAAGAATAGACAAAATGACAGATAAACAATCACAATCTGTCATTTTCTCTATTCTTCCGTCGACAAAACCCGTTTCTATGGTTGTCATGCTACACGAGCAGGTACACAATATTAAACTTAAAAATATAGAATTCTGGATGGTTTGTCAAGTCGAAAAACCGTGGGAAGAAGCGCTGTTACTAAATAAATTACACATATCGACAACACAGTATGTTTCGGCGTTCCATTGCGGTGCCATCGCGTTGGAGTTTATAAACATTGACATGTAAAGGCGTTTACAAAGACCAACATTATGGAATAAAAAGAAAACAATTCATTTCAGTGCGCAAATTAATCGGTCTGAACGTTTCTACTGTTTGAGGGAGTGGGCCGCTATCCACCACGCGGGCCCAGTGCGGGTTGGTGGATGTCACATGTCTTCGAAATTTTTGGTCTTGGTTTTTGTTCTATACGATGTTTTCAAAGCAAAAAGGAGGGTCATAATTTTGACCGGTATGTTTAGAGCAATGGTGTTTAATTAATTTACAGTCTCATAGAGCCTTTCTCTCGTAGCTGTAAAGGTGATTTTCGTAGAGCAAGTGTTGGGGACGACCAAAGAAACGATGGACGGACTGTGTGAAAGATGATATGGCTAGAAAGGGAGTGACTACCAAGATGACGGCTAATAGAGAAGTATGGAAGAAAAAGATATGTTGCGCCGTCCCCAAATAAATTGGCAAAAGGGCAGGAGAATGAAGAAATGTTACCAGAGGCCCGGGCCCTAGAAAAAGTGATATTCTATCAGCTTCAGCGATAACGATGATGGAAAAGGCAAAAATGTATAAGACTGACATAAGCTATCGAAAAGCTTATGTCAATCCTGTTGAAAGTCGTTGTAGAAATACGAAACGCTTTCCAAGCGATTGTCACTTGTCTAGGCCCTCTGTGCCGTTGACTGTACGTTATCACTGGTTTATGCTCTTCATGCTGGGGCCACACCAACGGGAAACGCCGTTGATTATCGCGATGATGGACGTTAACCGTAGGTGTAGCCACAACTTGCGGGAAAGTCCGAAAGGGATACCGGGACCCTTGGCAACAGGCAACTGAAGGAACACGGGTGGGTTTTAGTAAAGGTGTAGCCACAACTTATCGCGAGAATTTGACAACGGCATTCACATTGGCTTTTGACGTTAGGCGATAATTCGGGTGGCGGCATATGAGCGTTGACCTTTCAAGTGTGGTCACTCAATTTTTCGCTATAGTTATCGGATTATTACCGCAGTGTTTCTGGGGACGATGGGCATTGACGTTAACCGTTAGTGTGGCCCCAGCATTACAAGTAACTTAGGAGGTTTAGATAAAAAATAGAAATTATGACTAAATTAGACCGTCTCGATGGTTTAGTGGTCGCAAACACCACTGCTGAGCATGAGGTCCTGGGTTCAATTCCCGGGCCGGGCAAAGTGTTATTGGATTTTTCCATCTGGAATTTCTCAGTAGCAGCCCGGAGTCTGGATTTGTGCCCGGTTGATGGCAATAGGCTCGCCTATTACATGGGACTTAAACATAACTGGCGCAATGTGGTTGTACTATAGGTACACCTCTGTCTATCTCTTCGGGGATTACAGGCGTGATGTTATGTATGTATTAATAATTAAAGGAGGTCACTCTTCAGCGTTTTTTGCTCGATCTTAATACGATAGGTACGGAACTCTTCGTGTGCCAGGCAGACTCGAACTTGACCGGGTTTTTTACACCAATCCAGGATGAAAAGTAGCCCCTTCTCCAGGTCCCAGGCTACCTAATCATCCCATATCATTCCATCAAATTTCATTACGATCGGTTTAGTGGTTTAGGCGTGAAAATGTCACAGACAGACAGACATTCAATAAGTTACTTTCGCATTTTTAATATTATACTAGCTGCGCCCCGTGGTTTCACCTGCGTAAGTCTCCATCCCGTGGGAATATCGGGATAAAAAGTATCATATGTCCTAACCCAAGTCATGGTCTACTCATGTGCCAAATTTCATCCAAATCCGTTCAGATGTTTTAGCGTGAAAGCGTAACAAACAAACTACCTCACTTTCGCATTTTTATTATTAGTTAGGCTTACGATAATGAGTGCAATCAGGATTTTTCGTATTAACAAAAATAGGAGATTCTTCCATTTTGTTTTTGGATTGGTAAATAATATTATGGTAATTTGCGTTTAAAAATACCCACAGCTAAGCATTCTCAGATCTCATTTAGGTTTAGTTTTAAATCTAGACTTTTTCAAGAAATGTACTAGGCTATCATGATCTAACAGAGGTAAAGAAATGAATAGTTTGTGGTTCAAAAATTAAAATTATTCGTCAGAGAAAACAGAGCTCCGCCTGCCTATGCCACTGGTATGAGGTAACGTGAAATATGTAGGATTAAGTTATGAATTTCTATTTTGTTCTTTTGCTTTTATTTACTCCAATCCCTACATTCTATCCATTAAAAAATAAATTAGGTATACTTAAAACTTTCGATGTTTATTTGTTTTAATTATCAACCAAGATATCCGCATATTTAGCTCTAAAAGACATACTGAATAAAAGATAACAGCGTCCAGAACCACGATCGAATGCGAGATATCCTAAACTTTTGAACAGTAAAACCCGAAGTTAGCCGACAACGGAAAAAACAAACTTTGTTTTCGAAAAAAGAACTATCGACCGATCGTTTTTTTTATGTTTATTTATCGAAAACGCGTGTAGAAACTCGGACGCGAGTACTAGGCGCTTATAACCTACAAGAGTATCGATTCGTAAACATTCCCTCCAAAAAAAACGCGTCTCATAAAAAAGGGGTTACGTGGGACCTGCTCCGGTTAAAAAAAAACACTGAGTACATGAGGGATAGTCCTCCGTACCTCCGTTTATGATCAGCGGCCGCCCCACTCGGATAAAACCTCCGTGGTCTGAGGCGAGCTACCCCGCATTTCTGCCCAAACACAACTTAATAACACTGAGCCACACGCTCTTCACTTACAATGTTCCTTGTGCTTTTCTTCCTCATACGATCATAGCACGCCGTTTATACATTTACCTATTTTAATACACTACACTGACACAAGCATCCTCACTTCCACCGACATCGGAGTTTTTTTTTTCGGGGAGCGTTGTCGCGTGCGTTCACCGGCCGGTAAACAATGCTCACGGATTATACACAACACTAAAACTATACTAAATGTTGTTTAACGTTATTATTTACATTATTTCACTGAATAAATGCGTGTAATGTTGTGTTCGGTTCATCATAATCGCGTAGCGTGGCGCGTTTACTGTTTGTAGCAGGTACGCGCGGTACGTATCGCTCGATCGCACTGGTTTCGTGCGCCCTCGGAGGGGGTCGGGTACGCCGCCGCGGGGGGAACGCCTGTTTTACCGACGCATAGTATTTCTGAACTGTTTTATCTACATTTAGAACGGACAGGTGGCGCGGTTGGTGGTTCGAAGCAATAAAGCGCTGCAAGCGAATGATTTTTTGGGCATGAAGCGGTTTGATTTTTATTGATGATTTTTGTTTCTTTGTTTTATTAAACATGAAAAGGCTAAGACGACCCACTAACCTGTAAATGCTTCTTTAGATTCCTTATCAAAGTTCTTATCTTTGTAAAGAAAAAAGTGAAGCTTTAATTGTAGTTAGTTGTAATACTTAGTAAATATACCGAC
Organism: Lithophane socia; assembly: GCA_947522985.1. NCBI lineage: Eukaryota > Metazoa > Arthropoda > Insecta > Lepidoptera > Noctuidae > Lithophane > Lithophane socia. The sequence continues at coordinate 6,949,824 of OX383280.1, forward strand.
AGTTATTTATTTATTTGTTATTAAACACTTATGTACCTACACCACATAAAACAAAAAGCTAAACATAGTTATGTTTTTTACAATTTTATTATGTTATTTTAGTTTTCACGTTTTCGTTCTGGGAAAGTGAAAATACCAGAGAAAGCGTGTACTATTGCCAGTCAGAAAGCTACTTATTATTTCTGCCGTTGCAAGTAATTTTTTTATTGCACAGTTAAAAAATGGATCAGCTGTCCATGCCTCTGTTGACATAACCCGGGAGGGGTTTTATACAGTCGGCTAAAATAAAGCGCTTTCTATGCTTATTGAGCAAACGTCAGTGATGCGCTTGTCACGGAGAATAATAAAAAAATTATAACTTTTTGTAAGCTTTTTAAAACACCTGACTTTACCGATTAACAACCTTAACAAAACTTAAACCTACTGTTTACGCAGAAATTCAAAAATGTACGTGTAATTTGTAAGGTTATTAGAATTCAGAAAAATATAAAATTGCTGTTCTTGTACCTAGGTGTTTTCTAGGTGGCGCAATTGTGTATGTTTGCTCGAACCAAGGTTGTTTATTTATTTTGTTTTCGTCGAGAAATAAATTTTTGAGCCATTTCCTTGCTCATAAACACAAATTAAGAGGTTGTAGAGCCAAATTTAGTGCCTAAATCGTGTAAGAACATAACCAAGCATTTGTAAACGATTATTTAGATGCTTAGCTGCGTCTTCTCTGTCTGCGGTAGACAGAGCCTCACTACTCAGCGGTCATCACCAACCCGTTTGCGTTTGCTTGTCTTTCGTGCTTGCTGCAGGCATTACCTACATTTATTTTTAGTCTATTCGCAGTAAGTACCTGGATCACAAGAGGAATAAAAATTAATTTATGAGAAACACCAGTTTAGTGTAAAGAACTCTCGTACCATTTATCGGTGCCACAGTCGGTGCGAAGTAAATAGCTCATAGTTCAAACCGTATTTTGTATTTTTTGGTACCTTTGGACTTCTGTATTCAACTCATAGGCCATAAGTACGATAATAGGTCCGTAAGTACCTAATCCTGTTATTTGTGGATCTTTGACAGTCGTTACGAGTCGTCAGAAGCACGAAAGTCTGACAACCAGTCTAACCAAGGGGTATCGTATTACCCAGTTACTGGGTTGTGGAGGTCAGATAGGCAGTCGCTCCATGTAAAATACTGGTACTCAGCTGCATCCGGTTAGACTGGAAGCCGACCCCAACATAGTTGGGAAAAGGCTAGGCAGATGATGAAGTACCTACCTAATTATATTCTCAAAAACTACGGAACCTATTTTTTTAAAGTTCCTACTTGTAAAGGTACATAATGTACTCACAACTTAGTGTACGTGGTTTGTTTGTTTGTTAGTGAAATTGGTACAAAGGTCTTCTTGTTTGTAACTAGAGGACTTAGATCAAGCTTCTATATATTAGCCTGTACTTTAGTATAGTTAGAACCCATACCGAATGGCTTACTGAAAATTAAAGGTTTTATTTTATTTTATTACACTTCCAATTTACATAATTTCCGAACGAAACTATACAAATCAAATGTCAACAAGCCACACGTATTGATGTTAGTGAAGTAACATTTATTACTAATATTACTCATGAAAATAATATTTTTTTAAATCGACTAAATCAGTAGAAAGCCAACTAAAATCTGTTTTTTTATTTTTTTTTAGTTCGAAATTATTTATTTTATTCTCCGTGTTTTTAATGAAATTGTGAGCGTGAACGTTACGGAATTATGTCACTGGTATTAAACTCCCAAGAAATGTGAGAGTGTTTTCGTCTCCAACAACGACAACACACGGTGATCTTCTTCGTGATACTGATAACGAAGAATAATAGAAAGTCATGGAGTGAAATTAACCACGCAGCTCAAGCTCAAGACCGATGGCAATGGTAAAAAAGAGAAAATTTGAGGACTTTTTCCTCTCTGTCTCCTTCGGGAACATAGCAATGCACGATGCACGGCTTCCAGTCTAGCCGGATGCAGCTGAATATACTACATTTTACAAGGAACGGCTGCATATCTGATCTCCACAATCCGGTTACTTATTACTGAGTAACATGATAGTCCTTGGTAAGACTGGTTGTCAGCCTTTGGGTCTTCTGACTATCCATAACGAATGTCAAAGATCATTAGAAATAGAAAATAGAAAATTGTTTATTGTCCAGGTAATACAGTCAGCAGGTTTACAGGCTATACAATATTACCTATAAGCAAAATTTACAAGGTTACAATTATTTAGCAGGTTTGCAGATTACAATATTACCTATAGCTAGGTTACACAAATTGTTTAACAGTGAGCCCTAAACTAGACAGTTAGTCTGTATCATCATTGTCATAATATTTTTTTTTAGTGCATGTTCTTCGTGTCCAATGAAGAAGTCGAGTTTACTTTTTGTTCCTTTAGTATCCATGTCACATCACTATCAAAAGGAAACGTCAAACGCGATCGCGTATTGACGCTTGCATTCGCGTTCGCCGATAAAAATATTAAACGAATGTACAGATAAATTATACAAGAAAACGTGTCAATTCCGTATACATATTGTAGATTAGTTATTAATTAATCATTCAAGATGGTTAGACATAGAAAAGTAGTTTCACTTAAAACGGATAAAGTAGATACTAGTAGTAGTTCGGGAAGTAGTGAATCGTCCTATGGTAGTAGAATGTTTAAATTTCTCTCTGTTTGGAAGACCGGCGTCGGCTTCGTTTGTTTCTTAATTGCTGTATACATCAGCACTTTGGGGTATTTAGAAACCCGCGTTAACACACCATTCGACGACGATAAGGTAAAAAAACGTAACTATTTTTTAAACATTGTTTGGTTATTTTTAAGCCGGTAAGCGGCTTGTGGGTTTAGTAATCGCAAGTGCAACTGCTGAGCAAGGGCTCCTGAATTCGATGCTTAGGAGAAGCAAAGGATTTTTAAAATAGGAACAACCTGAAGTCTCATTTTGTGCCCGGTTGATGGCAATAGGCTAACCCCTTATTACATGAGACATAAACATAACCATCGAAATCTGGGATAACCCTATACTTCTGCTAACCCATTTAAGAAGTACAGGGTTTATGGTATGTTTTAATTCTTGGTTTAAGAGTTATATTGCTGATAAGAGATAAAAGTGTTCGTTATTTTTAGTCATGAAATTGGCTTAGATTTGATGTACAGTTAGCCTCAAAAAGATGTATGTATACAAGGTGTATTTAAAAAAAAAAAACAGCTGTTCCCTACCTGACGAGCTATGCGAACATAAATGTAGGGAATGGCTGATTTTTTTTCACTATTTCAAGGATCGTCCCATAGTGAAATTTGTTCATAATGATGTGTACAATGACCCCTTAAAATATGTGTGTATTAAATATACACCTTATACTTTCATCATACACCAGGGGCGTTCTTTCCATAGAAGCGGAAAAGCCCGGCTTTCCTTCAAAACAGAGCCAATAAATTTAAAAAAAACTTCTATAAACTTCCAAGTCAATATTTCATGTCGCAAGAATTGATAAGAATAATAACATTTAAACTTCGCGCGGCACCCGCCGCGCGCTATAAGTACAAGCTACGATGCCAAACCGTCTTGGACGTATTCAACAGTTGCGATCTCGCTCTAACACTATAAAATATACACCTTATACTTTCATGACTTCTTATTTATTTTATTACTTTTAAGAAGGCTTACAGACTAATTACAAATAATAGGTAACAACAAAACATTATCAAGTTGCTAATAACAAGCCTCCACAGATATATTATAACATATCGATTATTTAAAGCTGAACAAACAGCAATTTCATAAGTATTAAAGTAGTTTTATTTTTATTTATGTTGTTAGTTTTATTATGTTGGAGGAGCTTGTGGCTACGTAATAACAGCCGCACGGGTCGATCCATCTGGTTAAGCTACGCTTGCCGGGGTTGGTCTGTGGATGGGTGACCATCTTTACATACCGAGACTCCTCCGTGCCTCGGAAAGCATGTTAAGCCGTTGGTCCGGCTGTCATTTGTGGATCTTTGACAGTCGTTACGGGTCGTCAGAAGCACGAAAGTCTGACAACCAGTCTAACCAAGGGGTATCGTATTACCCAGTTACTGGGTTGTGGAGGTCAGATAGGCAGTCGCTCCATGTAAAATACTGGTATTCAGCTGCATCCGGTTAGACTGGAAGCCGACCCCAACATAGTTGGGAAAAGGCTAGGCAGATGATGATGAGTTTTATTATGTTGCTACTTATGAGTTAAGTAATTTACAGTTAAGAACCACATATCATTCACAAAAAAAAAGATGTGGCTAAGAGCGTCCTTGCTGTGTTTATCTTAGTGCAAAATAAGTCAATGTCATGCTTAGAAGAAATAATTCACAATAATTCATTTTGTCATTCTTGAAGAAATAGACACATTTAGACCTTGTTATGTTTTATTACTTGTCCCAACAGCAGAAGGCCAATTCTAAAACATTCAAAAGTCACAATCTCAACTCAGAGACAATCAATGTCCAAAACTTGTCAAAAATGTAGGTCAATGAGAGGTTTTTTGACAGTTTGAGACTGTGATTAGAGTGGCTTGAATATTTAATAAAACGAATTACTGTTTTATTTCAACCTTTTTAGTTTTATTAATTTATACATTTAGAATTAACTCATTACTAGCTTTTATTCGATACCAATTTTGTAATTTATTTTCTAAAAATACCTTCCCCTCCCTTTTCTTTTTTTTTTGCAAATGAAATGTATAAAAAAATATAGCTTATGTCAATCCCACAATTAAGACGAACCTAACGACACCTCATACGTTAAAATCCATCAAGCCGTTTAGGCTACAGAGCGTGCCAAAGAAATAGACATACATACATACAAACATACTTACATACATACATACTTACTCTCGAAAAACATTACCTTCCTTCTGGGGCAGTCGGGTAAAAATACAAGAATAGTCCCTCTGTTTTGTTTCCTAAGTAGGCCTATGAAAAAAGATATACTATTTTCATATTCAACTAACAACACAAAAGATGAAGAGTGCTAATTATCAATAGATGGACAGATTGCATCAAAAGAAGGTAACAAAAAAAAAAAAAAACATATTGTTATATCGACCGACGCCAGTGAAAACCTCGTAAGTGTAATGCTGTAAAAAATTTGTATAGGTCTTTTATGTTTTTTTATTAATTAATATCTAATATCTACTATAATAATTTTGTGTAAGTATTTCTGTTGTTGTTATCACGGCAATAGAAATACATAATCTGTAAAAATTTCAACTGTCTTGCTATTACGGTTCATGAGATACAGCCAGCTGACAGACAGACGGACGCCAGATAGCAGAGGCTTAGTAATAGCGTTCCAGTTGGCACTCCTCGGGTACGGAACCCTAAAAACTATCCACAAAACTCCTCACTACCCACAAACCTACCCACTACCCACTTAACTACCCACAAAACTATCCACTACCCACTACCCACAAAACTTCCCACTACCCACTTAACTACCCACTACCCACAAAACTACCCACTACCCACAAAACTACCCACTACACACAAAACTACCCACTACCCACAAAACTTCCCACTACCCACTTAACTACTCACTACCCACAAAACTACCCACTACCCACAAAACTACCCACTACCCACTTAACTACCTACTACCCACAAAACTGCCTACTACCCACAAAACTACCCACTACCCACAAAACTACCCACTACCCACAAAACTGCCCACTACCCACAAAACTGCCCACTATCCACAAAACTACCCACTACCCACAAAACTGCCCACTACCCACAAAACTGCCCACTATCCACAAAATATGTATACATCGTTTTGAGGCTGTCTGTACATAGCTCTTGTCTTGTTTACACACACAAGAGCGGTTTAGCTCTTAAGACAGATTACTGTAACATTGTTTTACAATATACGTAATGTACACAAGACATTACGTTAATCTTAATCTACTACGATAGAATTGTTTGTTTGGGCTTCGCTATTAAGGGGGATGCGTTAGGGTGGCCCGCGAAATTCAAATTTTCTTACGTTTTTGCAATTTGTAGGTCAGTATCGGGTTGTATGTTGATCTAAATATTATTAGCGCTCGTAACAAATATGGATTTACTGAATTATAAACATTAAAATCAGCAATACAACTCTCTAAGCCCATGAAAGTGTATTGAATGACTATTTCATGAAATCATGACATTTGGCACTTTCATGAACGTACTTCGTATTGCGGACGGACGCGGCCCAGCCCGTACGGCCGCCGCTACTACCACGGACAGCCTCACACCGCATACCAAGGTCTTTTCCCACGGTCCGTGATATTGCGGACGGACAAACACCCGGCTAGCACGGCCTACTGTGACATGGCTTGAGTCACACATTATATCACAGTTTGGGCGATAAAACCGTTTTGTCTTATGCCGAGATCCGACGATGACGGACGCGCACGGCAGACGACCACAGACCGCCACGCACCGCGCACCAAGGAACTTCTGATGTCTGCGATACCCCGCACGTACAACTTCCCACGGTGCGTCGTGCGGGCTCGTCTGTGTCCGTCCGCAATATGGCGCAACGTCGGATCACGGCATTAGAGATTGGATCTATTTTGTCATTCCGGAATACAAAGTGAAAGATAATCTCGCGCCGCACCTTTGAAGTTACTTACTCGCCAGGGATTAGACGCACTGCTACGGACGTATCTGCGCTTCCACAGACGATAATCTTCCCTCGGTGCGTCGGTGCGGGCTGGACCGCGTCCGTCCGCAATATCACGCACCGTAGGCTTTCAAAGAACGACGCGGTCGCACCGACAGACACGAAAACGATTTTAATTTATAATAATTACGTACAGAGTGAAATTGAGGAGCTCGTGGCAAAGTAATAACAGCCGCACGGGTCAATCCATCAGATTCAGCTACGCTTGCCGGGGTTGAGTCGTGGATGGGTGACTACCTTTACATTTCGAGACTCCTCCGTGCCTCGGAAAGCACGTTAAGCCGTTGGTCCCGGCTGTCATTAGTTGATCTTTGATAGTCGTTACGGGTCGTCAGAAGCCCGAAAGTCTGACAACCACTCTTGCCAAAGGGTATCGTATTTATTACCCAGTTCCTGGGTTGTGGATGTGGAGGTCAGATAGGCAGTCGCTCCATGTAAAATACTGGTATTCAGCTGCACTCGGTAAGACGAAGCCGACCCCATCTTGGTTGGGAAAAGGCTGGGCAGATGATGATGATGTACAGGGTGAAACTGAATCCATAAGCATCATCTTAAGGTTGATGCGCATCCCCCTTAAGGGGTACAACACAGAAACCGCGAAAAAAAAAATCTGCTGTTCCGTTTGATGCTATGCAACCATAAATGTAGGAAACAGCTGTTTTTTTTCGCGATTTCAGGCTTGGTCCCATAGTGAAAGTTGTTCATAATGATGAGTACAATGACCCATTAAGAGGATACCCATGAATTTAATTTCACCCTATACATGTATATACATAAATAATTCTAACTGCCCGCCACTGCCCCTATTTTAAACCCTCACCTTTAATCTTATAGGTAGTAAAAGAAACCGGTTTACAAATCCCGAGCCGTTACTGGGGAACGTACAGACCTGGAGTGTACATGGGTATGAAGAGCCGAGAGCCGCGGTCCCCAGTGTTCGGCATGATGTGGTACGAGCTGTCCGCATCAACGCATAAAGGAATAAGGTGAGAATCCATACTTCCATACTATCACTATCCATACTTCGATACTATCCATACTATCACTAAGTATCCATACTTCCGCACTATCACTATCCATACTATCACTAAGTATCCATACTTCCGCACTATCACTATCCAAACTTCCGCACTATCACTATCCATACTTCCATACTATCACTATCCATACTATCACTAAGTATCCATACTTCGATACTATCCATACAATCACTATCCATACTTCGATACTATCCATACAATCACTATCCATACTTCGATACTATCCATATAATCACTAAGTATCCATACTTCCGTACTATCCATACTATCACTATCCATACTATCACTAAGTATCCATACTTCCGTACTATCCATACTATAACTATCCATACAATCACTATCCATACTTCGATACTATCCATACAATCACTATCCATACTTCGATACTATGGGCGAAACCGCGGATGGAAGCTGGTATTATAAATGCGAAAGTGAGTTTGTTTGTTACGCTTCCACGCTATAACGGCCGAACGGATTTGGATGAAATTTGACACAGGGGTAGACCATGACCTGGATTAGGACATAGGATACTTTTTATCCCGATACTCCCACGGGATCGTAACTGATGCGGGTGAAACTGCGGGATACAGCTAGTTCTATTATATATGTACTAGCTTCCGCCAGCGGCTTTGCCTGCGTGGTATGTCGATAAAAAGTAGCCTATGTCCTTCTCCAGCGTTCAAAGTATCCCCATACCAAACAGCCAAATCCGTTCCGTATCCGTTCCAAACAGACGATCCGTACCGGTAAGTCTCGATACCGGAATATCGGGATAAAAAGTATCCTATGTCCTATTCCAGTTCATAGTCTACCCCTGTGCCAAATTTCATCCAAATCCGTTCAGCCGTTTTAGCGTGAAAGCGTAACAACAAACAAACAAACTCACTTTCGCATTTATAATATTAGTTAGGACTAGCTTCCACCCGCGGCTTCGCCCGCAAGTTATGTAGAAAAAAAGTAGCCTATGTCCTTCCCCGGGATGCCATTTATCTCCTTGCCAAATTTTATCGAAATCCGTTCGGTGGTTTAGGCGTGAAAAGGTAAAACATACAGATAGACAGACAGAGTAACTTTCGGATTTATAATATCAGTTAGGATTTAGCAATTATTTTACTTGAACGGTAGCCCAGCGGTAACGGCTCCGACTTACGAGTTGTAGTGTTGTGGTTTGAAGCCCGGCAGGCGCTTTATTTGCGTAAATAATTTCATTACCACTGCTCTCAAAACGGTGACGGAAAAGCGTATTTGGAATCTATACCTTCACACAACGCTCTATAGTGTTGAGTTCAGGTATACAATAAAAATATATACGCCCGTGTTAGGGATTTGAAAATATACCCATCCGCAACATTTTTCTGGGGTATACTTTCATGTAGGACACTCCATTTTTCTATACTGTAATGTATACCCGTTTCACTGTCTCTACTTTTAATTACGCTAATACATAGACAGACAAAGGGACGTTTAATTTTGTATGTTAGAATTGAGATAAAGTATACAAGAAGAAATGAGGATACAACAACGTTTATTAGAAAGGGAAATCTTTTTACTATAAAAATACAATTGGCATGAATTAGTCAAATTAAAAATAAGAATGTTTCGCGCGTTATGGACATTCATTTTAATATTCTGTCCGAAATCAAATCAAATTATTAATTTGCTGGAATGTAGGTATACAAATAAGGTCGTGAAGAAATAAAGTTGAGCCATACATTCTGCCCAAGATTCGACATGCAAAATTTAAATGAGTGAGTACGATCGATGCTATAACAAAAAATAAGATCACTAAACACAATTATCAGATAACAATTAACAGTTCAATACAATTTAAATGAATTCATTCAAAATGCAATGAATAAATAAACCAAAATAAGATCACCTAGACTTAGAATACCGAACGATTGCTTCGTTGCGGTCGGGTATATTTTAAAATACCTACGCGCAAAAACCTAAATCCGAAAGTATACCCAATGTCAACTCGGCCAGGGACGTCACAAATGTTAGGTAAAGGTACGCTTTAATGAATTAATTCTCGATTTCTGGATTTGAAAACATACCCGACGGCAACACGGTCTCGGACGTCATGAGCGTTGTGTGAAGGTATAGATTCCATATACGCGACGGAAAACATCGTGAGTAAACCAGCATGTTACATGTCCTAGAACCAAAAATTCGAAGACATGTGACATCTACCAACCCGCACTGGGCCCGCGTGGTGGATTACGGCCCACTCCCTCTCACAGAGAGGAGGCCTGTGTCCCAGCAGTGGGAACATTATAGGCTGAGATTATGTTATGTTAAATAATCTTTATGGATATTTTGTAAGATTTCCTGTTTCAATCACACACATACTAAGTAACTGACTACGAAAAATGACTGCCTTGTAGGTCGAGTGTCTTTTTTTTACCTGAAACTTTTTGAAAGGCCTACACCGTCCTCCCATAACTAATTAACTAACTAAACACAGTAATAAAAAAATATTGTAAAGCCAATTATCTTTTAAAAGAGTAACCATGGAGTTTCTTGTCGGCTCTTCTCCATAGGAAACGACCAATTGGAACCGTGCGCCTAGCTTCTGACGTTTCATAAGTGCCCAACTGCCCATATAGGCTTATGTGAAATAAAATATTTTGATTTTGAGTCGTCGCAAGCCTGGGTTTGTTTCCTAGGTGGGGCAAAGTGTAATTGGGTTTTTCCATCTGGAATTACTCAGAAGTAGCCCGGAGTCTGGATTTGTGCCCGGTTGATGGCAATACGCTCGCCCCCTATTACATGGGACTTAAACTTAACTGGCAGAATGTGGGTGTACTATAGGTACAGCGCTGCCTAACTCTTCGAAGATATCAGCCGTGATGTTATGAACTGTGTATAAAAAAATCAAGGAATAAAAACTAAAACCCAACTACGACTTAAAAGGTCTTAACAAGACACCACAGACAGACAAATTAAAAATCCGGAGTCACACGTGTTAGGGCATAAATCGAACAGATTACGTGTGACTCCGGATTTTGAATTTGTCTGTCTGTGGTGTCTTGTTAAGACCTTTTAAGTCGTAGTTGGGTTTTAGTTTTTATTACTTGATTTTTTTTAAATTCTTTTGGGGTTATAATATATATATATTTGGAATGTGCCCATTAAGCCCTTTCATTTGATACCCAACATGGTACGATTAAACCATTTTTTTTTTTTTTAGTTCCTCACTTTATGTTCTCTAGAGGGCGCCATTTTTAATTTAATGTGACTTCACATAGCCTATAACCAGCGGACAATCACGACGCTTCTAACGATACCTCATTTGTCAAATTGTGATAAGTGGTATGGAAGATAGGAGGGAACAGATGAACATACATACATACATACATACCGGTCAAAATCATAACCCTCCTTTTTTCTTCGCCGTAGTCGGGTAAAAATAAATGGCCGTTTTCACAGACATTGGTGTGATCAAAATGATCAGCTGGCAACATACGGCTGGCTCAGACACGATGGGGTCACGTTTGGGGAGCAGTTGATATCAGATCTGCCCCACAACATCACTACCTCGTTTATTAAGACCCCCGGGGGTGAACATGGGGGTCATTGGACAGCTAGGATTAATATTACTTCTAAGGTAAGAATTTTTTTTAATGGAATTAATTCATATAATATATATAAGGGGTCGATTTTTAAGGTTAAGCAGGTCTTGGCGAGGTCGTCCGTTGACTATAATTGACATACCGAGATCCCTCCGTGCCTCGGAAACACGTTAAGCCGTTGGTCCCGGCTGTGATCGTGGATCTTTGACAGTCGTTACGGGACGTCAGAAGCTCGAAAGTCTGACAACCAGTCTTACCAAGGGGTATCGTATGACCCAGTTACTGTTGTGGAGGTCAGATAGGCAGTCGCTCCATGTAAAATACTGGTATTCAGCTGCATCCGGTTAGACTGGAAGCCGACCCCAACATAGTTGGGAAAAGGCTAGGCAGACGATGAGCTGCACAGGTGGATCTTTAAGGTTAAGCAACGCTTGGCGAGGTCGGTCTGTGGATGGGTGACTATAATTTACAACCGAGACCCCTCTGTGCCTCGGATAGTACGTTAAACCGTTGGTCCCAGTTGTCATTCGTAGATCTTTGACAGTCAGACAAGTGGTAGTCGACAGATATCGATTTTTCTCTATTTTTGCATCATATATATGTATAGTCATGAAGAAAATTGAGATTACACAATTATTTAGCATGTAAGACCACTCTATCGCATTGGATCGCAGATCTGTAATGGTAGATGTAGGTTTAGGTGTATGAGGAACAGGGAGTAAAGTTTACACTCCACCATAGAAAAGGGAGGCTCCTCCAACCAGACGGGTGTTGTGTCTGGCGGGCAACTGCCCAACGATTGATGTTTGGCTTCTTGTATATAGAGTGTTAGGGTAAACACCGTTATCCTTGAAACCAGTGGTTTGGTCTCATTTATAGAACGTATAAAATCAATGGAAAATTACGTTTTTTTTTTTCTTTTTGTTGAAATTTTATTTTACCACTAGAGTATTTCACCCTTTCACTTATGCACTAGGGCAACGAGCTTGCGTCTCAACAGGGGTGGGGGGCGCGGGACGTGACCTGACCGGCCGTGAGCGCGAACCCTCCCTCAGTCCGTCAGTTGTTTCGCTAGCGAGCACGGTGTCGGATAAAAACTTTTTTAAACCTTTTAATGAAAATAACGTTTTTTTTTTTGTTGTTACTCGGTCATTTATTTTTATATTTAAGCCAACTACCCATAGTTTAAGTGACAAAGGTGTTTACTCGCATGGTAAACTTTATTTGCGCGATGCAGAATTTATGTGGCGTCAGGGTTTTTGGGTGACGCCTCGGTCTTTTGATGCGTAGTTCGCATGTGGCGATGTAGATACCGCCACATGCATAGGTAAGATTTACGTAAATAAATAAATTATAATTTCAGGGTCACGCCAAAGCTCCGTTCATGCTCATCTGGTATGCTGCACTGGACGAGTCACTTGGACCTGCAGCACCACATTCCAGGTTGTGGTACGAAGATGGTGCCATACTGGGCCATACCCCACAACTGCACAACTTTAGAGTCAACTTAGTCCCTCATAAAGGTAAGAAATAATAATATTTATTTGGACACAGTTCGTTAAACACAAAACACAAACATCTGCCTGCCTTTTCCCAACTATGTTGGGGTCGGCTTCCAGTCTAACCGGATGCAGCTGAATACCGGTATTTTACATGGAGCAACTGCCTATCTGACCTCCACAACACAGTAACTGGGCAATACGATACCTCTTGTTATCATATTACCCAGTTATTATTTAAATGTTTTGGGCCCATAACCTGTTATATTGAATAAATAAAGCAAGTGAAAATAATTTGCAACTTTCTATATTTGAGAGATTACCACAGACTACAGAGTTTATAATATCGTTACTAGTCAAGTACATTTAGTAATATTCTATGGTAGTGATGTAACAACTGATAAAGAAGAAAGGTCTTTAATTTGTGAAAATGTAAAAAAAAAACAACAAATAATGTACATGTTCGAGAATAAAAAAAAAATAAAAAAAATTATAACTAGACTCGCGACGATCTAAGAAGTCCGTTTTGACAGCTATACAAATGATTTGTGAAGCGATGAAAAAAAAAATTTGTTTCTTATAAACTGATTCTCGAGACATCGATTGATCATACTTCGAGAGTTTGTAATCGAAGACTTATCTACGTTGCTTAAAACTGATTCTCAAGGCATAACGTTTTATTACATGTACGAGAACGAAACGTCAAAACGGACTTCATAGATTGTCGCGAGTGTACAACAGACTAATTGTCAGACTTTCGGTCTTCTGACGACCCGTAACGACTGTTAAAGATCCACGAATGACAGCCGGGACCAACGGCTTAACGTGCTTTCTGAGGCAGTCAACAGATATAAGAGTTACGCGATAGAAAGAGAGGCAACTTCTAGCTATATTCTTCTAGAATATAACTGTAGGTAATTAACGCTGTACGACCTGAATTGCACTTTATTGTGTCGTAGCAAGAGTCGCTTTTTATTTAAATGATTTTGCGGAGTGAATCAATCTGTACTTCTCTGTGCCTTCACTTTTATTACACAACTAGCTGTGCCCCGTGGTTTCACCCGCGTAAGTCTCGATCCCGTGAGAATATCGGGATAAAAAGTAGCCTATGTCCTTTCTCAGGCTCTGGACTATCTGTGTACCAAATTTCATTTAAATCGGTTCAAAAGTTTTGGCATGAAAGCGAGACAGACAGAGTTACCCAAACTACCTACCCTACCCACCCTACCCACCCTACCTACCCTACCCACCCTACCTACCCTACCTACCCTACCTACCCTAGCTACCCTACCTACCCTACCCACCCAACCTACCCTACCCACCCTACCTACCCTACCCACCCTACCCACCCTACCTACCCTACCCACCCTACCCACCCTACCTACCCTACCCACCCTACCTACCCTACCTACCCTACCTACCCTACCTACCCTACCTACCCTACCCACCCTACCTACCCTACCCACCCTACCTACCCTACCCACCCTACCTACCCTACCCATCCTACCTACCCTACCTACCCTACCTACCCTACCTACCCTACCTACTCTACCTACCCTACCTACCCTAGCTACCCTAGCTACCCTACCTTCCCTACCTACCCTACCTAACCTACCTAACCTACCCTTCCTATCCTATCTACCCTACCTACCCTACCTACCCTACCTACCCTACCCACCCTATCCACCCTACCTACCCTACCCACCCTACCTACCCTACCTAACCTACCTACCCACATACCTACCCTACCTACCTACCTACATACCTACCCTACCTACCCTACCTACCCTACCTACCCTACCTACCCTACCTACCCTACCCTACCTACCCACATACCTACCCTACCTACCTACATACCTACCTACCTACCCTTCCTACCTACCTACCCTACCTACCTACCTACCTACCTACCTACCTACCTACCTACCTACCCTACTTACACCTACTTTACGTTTAAACCTTCCCTTGAGGATAACGAACACAACAAAAAAATCCAAATCGGTCCAGCCGTTCTCGAGTTTTAGCGAGACTAACGAACAGCAATTGATGTTAATATATAGAAGTAAGGATTTTATATACATATAAAAGGATTTTAAAGAAGGGTTATGTGTTAATAATACGTACTTGACGCTTTTTTTTTTCAGGAAAGCTCATGCACGTATCTTATTCAGAGGCCCACGCACCAGGGCTCCATCTACTAAAGGAGAAGTTCTATGCATTATTAAAGATTGAAAAACACCCCATGTTCGGGAAGCTAGCTGTCCTAGGACAAGATGATGAGCTTAATATTAAGGTATGTAGACACAGAATGTAAAAAGACCAGGACCAGGCCCGGGTCGATGGCGCGTCGTGTTTCACGCGCGCCTCAAAGAGATGTCAGCACAATTGGCGGGGTCCGCTAGGACCGATGCCTGCCAGGGTTGCGGGTTAGTCCGAAAGGGATACCGGGACCGGCAACAGGCAGCTGAAGGAACACGAGTGGGTTTTAGTCAGTAAAATTCTGACACGCCCTTCCGCTCCGCCCAGAGCGGGAGAAGTCATTGGATGATTTCCCATCCTCAAAAAAAAAAGACAAGAAAGGGTGTAAAAAGACCCATCATATAGCCGTCAACTACCCATTCTTTACATCAAATTATGTAACACTAGCAGCGCCCCGCGGTTTCACCCGCATAAGTCCCGATCCCGTGGGAATATCAGGATAAAAAGTATCCTATGTGTTAATCCAGGTTATAAACTATCTGTTTGCCAAATTTCATCCAAATCCGTTCAGCCGTTTTTACGTGAACGAGTAACAAACATCCATCCATCCATCCATACTTACAAACTTTCGCGTTTATAATATTAGTTAGATTAGATTAGATTAGTTAGATTAGATTGCACAAAAATAATTGCTAGGACACGACTTTTATTTTTGGTGTGAAAAATCGCTTTGTACGCAAAACATTGTGTTTATGGTTGCATGCAACGGTTCAGGGTTCGTGGGGGTAATTAAAAAAAACTTGTCATTTTCCATTGATTTTACGTTCTATAAATGAAACCAAAACACTGGTTTCAAGGATAACGGTGTTTACCCTAACACCCTGTATATCTCAATGGTGATGTTATGTTATCGTCTCTTTCACAGGAAAAAGAAATAAACTTCGTGCCAATACAGATGTTGGTCGAGACTCCATTTTGTATAGATATAGTGTATACCACAGAGGATCTCGCCACCCCTCCCTTGAAGGGGGATAAATATACTAAGGCCTTAGAAGCTAAGAAGATGGCGTTTGATCTGGAGTTCGAAGAGAAATTCAAATTGGATGAGAAGGGGTGAGTTTTTCATTATTAACCGACGTTAAAAAAAGGAGGTTATGCATTTTTTTTGTAGTTCTCTCAAATATAAACAGGCAGGGTTAAATAATGACAGCCGCACGGGTCGATCGATTATTAAGCTACGGTTGCCGAGGTCGGTCCGTGGATGGGACTATTCATTACATATTGGAGCCCACTTCGTGTCTCGGAAATCACGTTGAGCCGTTGGTCCCGGCTGTCATTTGTAGATCTTTGGCAGTCGTTACGGGTCGTCAGAACCCTGCAAATCTGATATCCAGTCATATCATCTTTTTCTTTTAGTGTGGTTAGGGACTAACCTGGGCCCTGTCATGGGGTCTCAACTCGAACAAATTATAATTAGTCTTGAAAAAAAATCATAGATGGCAGCATAAGTAACAATTTATGAAATTAACAACCACTAAAAAGCGTTATACGGCAAATTTTGGCTGAGGTAATATTAGTAAAAATCAAAACATCTTTGTTTAATGCTGATTTATGTATTTACACTCATAAATCTCGTATTTTCAACAAAAAACTTAAACTAAACCGTTTGCTTCAATTCGAACCCTTAGAATGATAAAGTAGCCATCTGTTAATCATTTTGTTGAGAGCTCTTTGCAATAGATGGCGTTTTATTCAAGTGATGACAGGGTCATTTTAAACTTGTGTATAAGTCGTTTCTTAAGGAAAATCAAACAATTTTTTTTTTAATCTAGTACTTTACGTAGAAATATAAAAATTGAACACTTAGGGAGAAAAAACGTAAAAAAGGAAGAAAAGCATCTAGGAGTCTTGCGTAGTATCTAGGCAAGACTCCTAGATGGCGTTGTAAAACTACAGTCTCGGGCAATTAGTGAGTCGCTGATGCTGCCATCTGTTAAAAAAATGGAGAGTGAAAAATAGGCAGCTCAATTGCCAGACTTAGGGTGGTGTCATTTCTTTGTATGGGATTGGGTATCTGTACGTAGTATTATAATATCTGTGGCCCTGTTTATCAAAAGTTACAAGTCTACACGTTCACAAGTTACTTAGAATGTTAATTTTCGTTAAATTCATAGCTCATCTCCATAATCATAATCAGCCTTAATGTTCCCACTGCTGGGACACGGGCATCAGGTCATTGCTCTATTTTGACCACATAAAAAAAAAATCGTATTTAAACTATTGCGGTACTAAGCACGACACTTGTAAACTTGTAAGACGGAATAGAGAGTCGCCGGACACTCTCAGGATTTGTTATGATTTTCTACAAGTTGTAACTTACAAATAGTTTTTTGATAAACAAAATCACGAATAAAAGTGTCAAAATAAAAGTACTTGTGAACTAAATAATGACATTTGGTAATACAAGGCTTGTAAGTTTTGATAAACAGGGCACATGTGTCAGAGTTTTAAAGCCGCCCATGGGCTTCTAACTTGGCTTCACATGCCGTTGAGAAATATCTCACTGGCATGCTGGTTTCGTATTATCCAGTGACTGGGTTCTGGAGGTTAGATAGGCAGTCGCACCATGTAAAATACTGGTATTCAGCCTCATCTGAGGCCCTAGACAAAGTGACATTCTATCAGCGTTAACGATGATGGAAAAGCCAAAAATGTATAGGACTGACATAAGCTATAGAAAAGCTTATGTCAATCCTGTTGAAAGTCGTTGTAGAAATACGAAACGCTTTTAAAGCGAGTGTCACTTGTCTAGGGCCTCCGGTTAGACTGGAAGCCGACCACAACATGTTGGTAAAAGGGTAGGCGTCTGGAGAGTCTTGTCTGTCATTATATCAATTTTTTATGTTTTTTTTTTTTTTTTCCAGTTATCCACCCAACGACGTGGCAGTTGCCCGGGCCGCTCTGTCTAACATGGTTGGTGGAGTGGGCTATTTCTTCGGGGCAAGCAGAGTCCAGTCACAGTACACGAAGGAACCAGTGCCGTATTGGAAAGCGCCCTTGTACACAGGAGTGCCTAGCAGGTGAGATTGAACCTTATGTCTATTATGTTAAGGTTTATTTTACCGTGGACATGACAGTCAGGTGTTCGACTATTTCTTCGAAGTTGAGCCTTTTGATGATTAAGGGCGGGTTGTTTCACGTCCACTTTACACGTCCGGCCCTTAGTCAAGGGTTATTTTTGCGTAGACTCGCGCCCTTATACACTGAAGTTCCTAGCAGGTGTGTTTGACCCTTGTATCTATAGGAATAAGGGTTATTTTTGCATGCGAGAATGTTGAAGGTGAAGCTTCCTACTGAGTTCTGACAGCCTGGTACTTTGATACGGGATATTCGGCAAAATTGGCATAATTTGAAGAATGAAAATAGTCCTCTCATCAAGTTTATGAGTAAAATATAAAAGGGAGTATCCTCCGGCCAGACGACCAACGATTGTTGATGGAATCTTGTATATATGTCCATCGCGCGGTAAACTCTAATTGCGCGATGCAGGATTTATGTGACGTCAATCTTTGATGCGTAGTTCGCATGTGGCGATGTAGATGCCGCCACAGTGCCGTTAAAAAAATGTTCCTAAGAATAATAACGAGTGTGACTCAGCGGTCATAAGCGGTTATTTTCGTGTGAACATGTTAGTTAAAATCGATTACTTCGCGGGAATTTGACCTTAATGCCAATGGAGTTAAGGACTGTTTTTGCATGATCTGGTTAAAAAAAAAAATATTGTTTTTTTTTTTCCCCGCGAATTTGACCTTAATTCCATTGAGTTAAGGACTGTTTTTGCATGATCGACGTTTTTTTTTAAATATCAATTGTTTTATTTTTCCAGATCATTCTTCCCTCGAGGTTTCCTCTGGGACGAAGGTTTCCACGGCCTGCTGATTGGTCGCTGGTCTCCGGACATTCAGATGGACATAGCAGCTCATTGGATGGACCTCATCAACGTGGAGGGATGGATTCCTAGGGAGCAGATATTGGGTAAGTTTGTATGACCGTTTGTTCTGGTGCCCTGGTACCAATGGCTCCAGATATCTCTGATGGGATGAACGAAACTTCTTACCTAAATCAAAATAGTTTTATTTCACACTAGCTTCCGCCCGCGTGGTATGTCGATAAAAAGTAGACTATCTGTGTACCAAATTTCATTTAAATCGGTTCAGTAGTTTTGGCGTAAAAGCGCGACAGATAAAATAAAATGTATGCCATTGCAAAAGTTTAAAATAACACGTAACGGGCTTTTGCTTGAAAGATGTTATTATTCTCTAGATGAGTTTCTTGATGACAAATATCCTGACATACAGTTTAAACTAATCTTTCGAATTTTAAAATTTGACTTAAAATTTTGTCATGAAATGAAATCGGCTCTGAATAAGGAATATGCATGTGATTCAAATATGGGTCAAATATTTTGTTTTAGAAACTATATCACTTCAGAATTATGCCTCCATCAACATTTTTTAAATAAATTTCTTTTTGAGCGAGAAATTAATTTTTAAAAAGTCCCAAAAAACTGTGGGTAATTCAAATACTTGAAAAGTTAAGAGCGGATGTGACGTAACAATCCGGGATGACAATCAAAATGTCAATGTCAAGTCAATCAACAAGTGTCAAGTCAATGTCAAACGCTCCTACAAAAAGGAGTATTTGACGTTGACTTGACAGTTGCTTGTTTGTTTTCATGGTCTGTGACGTCACCACACCAAGCGCGCCAAATGGAGGGCGTTTAAATAGCCCAGATCGGTTGGATATTTTAAAAACATTTTTAAAGTACTTTAAATTGCTTTTTTGCCGTCGAATTTTTTTTTACTATTATTTGACGATGTAAACTATCGAATAAAAATATTAAAAAAATACATGCATATTCCCTATTGTAATAAAATGTAATTTGCATGCATGCGCTAATATGCGTTATAACTGGGTACCTACTCAAACACTTATTTATATTGTAATAAATGTATCATTGTAATTCAATAGGACCTAATCAATTAATCGTTCTTTTATCGTTTATTTTTTTTAAATATTGATCATTTGTATGTCACTATTGGCAAAACATAGCGCACTACCAAATTTTTTAAATCTTTGTATGTAATTATTATCTATGTTTCACAAATAAATTATTCTAAATTATTCTTCTTACAGACAGACAGACAGACACAGTTACTTTCGCATTTATAATAATATAAAAAGATGAATAATATGAAAGATAAACGTAGCGATAAACCCGCCCAGTATTTATTTTCTATTTATGATGTATAATCTGGTCTAAAATAAAGTATATATAAATAAATAAATCCTTACTAATATTATAAATGCGAAAGTAACTGTCTTGTCAGTCTGTCTGTCTGTCGCGCTTTCACGCTAAAACTACTGAACCGATTTCCTCCTATTCCAGGTCATGGTCTACCCCTGTGCCAAATTTCATCCAAATCCGTTCAGCCGTTTTAGCGTGAAAGCGTAACAAACAAACTCACTTTCGCATTTATAATATTAATTTGGGATTAGGATGGTACGGAACCGTTCGTGCGCGAGTCCGACTCACACTTGGCCGGTTTTGTTTTATGTCATCCACTTTATTTCTAACATATTTTTTTTTCATGTGCCAGGATCGGAGGCTTTGGCACGAGTTCCAAAAGAGTTCGTTGTTCAAAGCAACGCGGCTGCCAACCCTCCCATGCTGTTAATACAACTGGCTCACATGGTCAAGATACGGCCTGAGCTGTTTGTGAGCGGCTCCAAGTATCGCAGTGCGCTTGATAGAATGTTTAGCAGGCTTCAGGTGAGCTCCTACTGAGGTATGATAGCCTGGTACTTTCGTGAGCGGCTCCCAGTGCGCTGGATAGAATGTTTAGCAGGCTTCAGGTGAGCTCCTACTGAGGTATGATAGCCTGGTACTTTCGTGAGCGGCTCCCAGTGCGCTGGATAGAATGTTTAGCAGGCTTCAGGTGAGCTCCTACTGAGGTATGATAGCCTGGTACTTTCGTGAGCGGCTCCCAGTGCGCTGGATAGAATGTTTAGCAGGCTTCAGGTGAGCTCCTACTGAGGTATGATAGCCTGGTACTTTCGTGAGCGGCTCCCAGTGCGCTGGATAGAATGTTTAGCAGGCTTCAGGTGAGCTCCTACTGAGGTATGATAGCCTGGTACTTTCGTGAGCGGCTCCCAGTGCGCTGGATAGAATGTTTAGCAGGCTTCAGGTGAGCTCCTACTGAGGTATGATAGCCTGGTACTTTCGTGAGCGGCTCCCAGTGCGCTGGATAGAATGTTTAGCAGGCTTCAGGTGAGCTCCTACTGAGGTATGATAGCCTGGTACTTTCGTGAGCGGCTCCCAGTGCGCTGGATAGAATGTTTAGCAGGCTTCAGGTGAGCTCCTACTGAGGTATGATAGCCTGGTACTTTCGTGAGCGGCTCCAAGTATCGCAGTGCGCTTGATAGAATGTTTAGTCCTGCGTGAGTGACGACGAATACGACGCCCTGGCCCTGGTAAAGGCCTACGCAGACCAGGACGGCATGGCAAGGGATTTAAATTACCAATGGACATTCAAACGTATCGATATAGAAATACGACATAAATTGCTATACTTTAAAATGATGCCATGGCATCGATAGGGATTTCATTGCACGGCATTGAAAGACGCGCCACGGGCTCCCGCGGCGGGATGCCGTGGCGTACTGCGGTAGGCAACGGCATGCCGAGGACGCCGGCGCTGGTTGTGACATACCGCGGGGCGCGCGCGCCGTGGCAAGGCGCAGGAATGTCGCGGTATCTAAGCGGCTAGTGTGCGCTGACTGACGGCAAAATCCTTTGCCATCCCGTCCCGGCCTGCGTTGGCCTTAATTTGAAGTGAGAAATCTATTCACCTTCTTGGTACTTCTGCAGGCCTGGTACCAATGGTTCCAGATATCTCAGAGAGGGGATGAACCAACGTCCTACCGATGGAGAGGACGGGATGATGATGGGCTGCAATTGAACCCCAAGACTTTGACCTCAGGGCTTGATGACTATCCCAGGTGAGGAGCCAGTTATGTTTCATCATCATCTCAGCTGAAATACGTCCACCGCTGGACATGGGCCTCTACCAAGCCTCGCCACACCAGCCGGTCTATTCATCACCTTGAAAACTTAGGTGAAGTGACCTGTCAATCCCTAAGTTTTCACGGTGAGGTGAATGGCGGCTGATGCTAGGATTTGGGGCTTCTAATGCTGCAAACTATTTTAAATAAATGATCCTCTTTTATCATTTCTGGCCTAAAAATACAATAGACGCAGATATATTTAGTAATCTATTCCGCATGACTATTCTTCAAGAGTCATAAAAACCCTGTAAGAAATCGACACATGTTTCACCTCTCAACGAGGCATCTTCAGCAACACGTCGCGTTCTGGTTTGCAATTGGTCAATCGTCATCCTGAAGATGCCTCTCACTGTTTCAGAAACTTTTAGAGATGATTTATAGTATGGGTGTAGATAAAATATTTTTAAGAAAGCCAAAATTTTGAAGGGCCCTTTGAATACATGCTAATATAATATTGCTTGTATTGCAGAGCGTCTCATCCATCAGACATAGAGCGCCATGTGGACCTGAGATGTTGGATGTTCGCGGCCGCAGACGCTATGATGACCATCGCGGATGTGCTGCACAGGGACTCTAGCAAGTAAGTAGCTTCGACAATGTATTGGTTCGCGAGAACTGCTTGTGATTTATGCTCGCCTAGTACTTTTTAGAAGTGTGCGCCGATGGCGGCGGCGTTGTCATCAGCGTAATCGGCGTGGATGGTGAAAATCAATGATAGATATATGGTCTCTTGACTGCTCATGCGGGCCACACAGGCTCACGACACATAAGGTGAATAGCACTGATTCTAGATGGAAATATGAGTGGTCATTTTAGTTTTGACCAGTTATTGGATCTCTGTACACGCGGTTATTTTGATGGAGTTTTACAGCAAATTAAAAATAAGAAATAGAAATGTCAATCCCTGTCGGATAGAACAATAAATTCTCTTAAGTGAAAT
This sequence comes from Lithophane socia, assembly GCA_947522985.1. Lineage (NCBI taxonomy): Eukaryota > Metazoa > Arthropoda > Insecta > Lepidoptera > Noctuidae > Lithophane > Lithophane socia. The sequence goes on from OX383280.1 coordinate 6,972,935, forward strand.
TCAAATTTAAATAATTTATTGTTCAATTAGGAATGTAGACGTCGATTTTATCGATATCGATATTATTGTTGCAAAACTGACTTGTGCATCACTATGTTTGGAACTTTCGTCCTAACATTGTTGCATCGGCCAATCACAACCGCTGTAATTTCTTCGTCCCCCGGCCCGCAGTAGTGAGTCGTGTGCCTAGACGAAATTGGTCTATGAGCTCTCAAGTGGTTTAATTCTCTTAGGTAAAAATAAGTCGGATTGTATCTGAATCTAAATATTATTCGCGACCATAACAAATGTGTATCACTACATATTATAAAATAAAGTCCTCCGCCGCATCTGTCTGTCTTCCAGCAGGCGTAGCACGAGCACCGTTTTGTCGACGGAAGAGTAGACAAAAATGACGTTCCCTGTAGACAGTAGACAGTACGAGACGGCAGCAAAGTAGAAAGAGTCAACTGCACTTTTTATGAAATTCACTCTTTTACATAATTCGACTCAGAATTCTTTGTTTTGTCATAGGATTTATCGGTTGTCAGTGTGATTTTGACAGTAAGGATAGAAAACTTTCTTCCGAAATAGTCTACGTATAAAAAGACCTAGACAAAGATCGTTAGAAATGGAAGACAAAATGACAGATTGTAGAAAGATTTCTACGGTGGATGTCAAAAATGAAGAAACGAACTGTCACTTTGTATAGAAAAAGCTATGTCTGTTCTTCGTAGAGATAGAAAGCGCCATGCTACGCCTGCTGTTCGCGATAAACTTAAAAACTACTGCACCGATTTTCATGCTGTTTTCACCAATGGATAGCCTGGTTCTTGAGGAAACTTTTAGTATATAATAACCGACATCCACGCGGGCGAAGCCGCGGGCATAGTGCTATCCAATAAAAACAAAAATCATTACAAAACTGTCTTTTTTTAGTTGATCCGAAGGTTGTGAACCCCTGAATGTTTGTTTACAATATATTTTATAGTCTCTCGTGACGGGGACTTTAGTAATTTTCTCAATGAGGAAGCTTCATTCCACTTAGTCAATGTAGTATTCATTTGTGGTCATGTGCCGATTCTCAGATTCATTTGGTTGTTTTTATCCAGATATGAGGATACTAGGGACCTGCTCGGAGATGAAGACTTACTGAACGACCTACATTGGTCCTCCCATACGCTAACTTATGCTGACTTTGGTAAGTCTGATGCTGACTTTGGTAAGTCTGATGCTGACTTTGGTAAGTCTGATGCTGACTTTGGTAAGTCTGATGCTGACTTTGGTAAGTTTGATGCCGACTTTGGTAAGTCTAATGCTGACTTTCGTAAGTCTGATGCTGACTTTGGTAAGTCTGATGCTGACTTTGGTAAGTCTGATGCTGACTTTGGTAAGTCTGATGCTGACTTTGGTAAGTCTGATGCCTACTTTGGTAAGTCTAATGCTGACTTTGGTAAGTCTGATGCTGACTTTGGTAAGTCTGATGCTGACTTTGGTAAGTCTGATGCTGACTTTGGTAAGTCTGATGCTGACTTTGGTAAGTCTGATGCCGACTTTGGTAAGTCTGATGCCGACTTTGGTAAGTCTAATGCTGACTTTGGTAAGTCTAATGCTGACTTTGGTAAGTCTGATGCTGACTTTGGTAAGTCTGACGCTAACTTTGGTAAGTCTGATGCTGACTTTGGTAAGTCTGACGCTGACTTTGGTAAGTCTGATTAACGTCATCATCAGCCTATTTATAGCAGTTCACTGCTGGACAAGGCCTCTCCAATAGCACGCCATTCAGCTCGATTCTTGGCAACTCTCATCCAGCTGCCAGCAGTCTGAACAACATACCAATTTTCTTCTCTTGTGTGGACACGAATTATACAATTTGGAGACGAAAATACGACGATAAATGAAAACACTGGAAATACTTCATCATCATCTGCCTAGCCTTTTCCCAACCAAGTTGGGGTCGGCTTCCAGTCTAACCGGATGCAGCTTAATACCAGTATTTTACATGAGACGACTGCCTATCTGACCTCCAAAACCCAGTAACTGGGTAATACGGTACTCATTGGCAAGACTGGTTGTCAGACTTTCGAGCTTCTGAAGACCCGTAGCGACTGTCAAAGATCCACAAATGACAGCCGGAACTAACGGTTTAACGTGCTGGAAATACTTATTATCTCAAATCATGGGATCACCGCGCAAGCTTGCTCTACCGAATGAAAAAAGAATTTTCGAAATCGGTCAACAATTGACGAAAATATCGATGAACATACATACAAAAACAAAATAATTAAAAAAAACATCCATTACGATGAAAATAGAACCTCCTCCTTCTTGGATATTGGTTAAAAATTGTGTTTTTTTTAATCAAACTAAAACGTTGCTAAAAAACATCACGTGATGAAATTATTGTTTTAATTACATATAATGAATTTGATTATTTTGTATTATTTTGTTGTTTTTTTTTTTGGTTCTAAGACATTTTCTGATATGGGTTAATACCTGAAATAAATGTTTTTTTTTAATAATAAGCGACCCTCTTGGCGGGCACGGTCCGAAGGCGGGGTCCTGGAGGTCATGACCCCCCCCAAAATTATTCAAGCTGTCGAGAGACTGAACGATATACGTACTTTAGTAAATATAAACTGTAGGTACTTGAGCCACAGTGACCCCGATGAGCGGAAACAAAAAGAAGTTGTAAGAGTACTTATCAATAGGGAATATGCATGTGATTCAAATATGGGTCAAATATATTTATTTATAAACTATATTACTTCAGAATTATGCCTCCATCAATATTTTAGAATAAAATTTCTTTTTGAGCGAGAAATTATTTTTTTTTAAGTCCCAAAAATCTGTGGGTAATTCAAATACTTGAAAAGCTAAAAGCGGATGTGACGTAACAATCCGGGATAACAATCAAAATGTCAATGTCAAGTCAATCAACAAGTCTGTCAAGTCAATGTCAAACGCTCATAGAAAAAGGAGTGTTTGACGTTGACTTGTCAGTTGCTTGTTTGTTTTCACGGTCTGTGACGTCACCACATCAAGCGCGCCAAATGGAGGGCGTTTAAATAGCCCGGATCGGTTGGAAATAAAAAAAAAAAAAAAAATTGCTTTTTTGCCGTCGAATTTTTTTACTATTATTTGACGATGTAAACTATCGAATAAAAATATTAAAAAAATACATGCATATTTCCTATTATGTAACTTTATCCCTAAATATATTCCTCGGCACCAATGGTGACCCCCCAAAACCTTGGGCTGCGACCGCGCCTGCCTCTTAGGTGAGATGAGAAACAGTCGTGATATTATGTTTTTGTGTTCTTTCTAGGACTCCACACGGACGGTGTCAAATTGGTTCGTCAGCAACCTAAGAATCCGTCCGAGGGTGCCAGAGTGGTTAGAACAGTTACCGTGCCGCCACAACCAAGACTAGTCACCTCTGCGTTTGGTAAGTTATACAATACTAGCTTCTATCTATCCCCTTGCCAAATTTTATCGAAATCCGTTCAGTGGTTTAAGCGTGAAAAGGTAAAATACAGACTGCAGGCGTAGCATGAGCACCGTTTTGTCGACGGAAGAGTAGACAAAAATGACGTTTCCTGTAGACGACGGCAGCCAAGTAGAAAGAGTCAACTGCACTTTTTACGAAATTCACTCTTTTACATAATTCGACTCAGAATTCTTTGTTTTGTCATAGGATTTATCGGATGTCAGTGTGATTTTGACAGTAAGGATAGAAACTTTCTTCCGAAATAGTCTACGTATAAAAAGACGTAGACAAAGATCGTTAGAAATGAAAGACAAAATGACAGATTGTAGAAGGATTTCTACGGTGGATGTCAAAAATGAAGAAACGAACTGTCACTTTGTATAGAAAAAGCTATGTCTATTCTTCGTAGAGATAGAATGCGTCATGCTAAGCCTGCTGACAGACAGACAGTTACTTTCGAATTTATAATATTTTTATTTAATTTTATTTAATTAGGATCTCCAACAAATAATACACCTTATTTGCTATAATACACGATTAATACAAGATTTGTATGGATGTATACAAAATATTGTAAAACATTTTTAAAAGAGTAACGGTGGAGTTTCTTGCCCATTCTTCTCCATACGAAAACTACCTTTTGGAAGGGGCAACTAGAATCAATTCTATTTCTTTGTTTTTGACGTTCAAAAGTGCCTATTTGAAATAAATTATTTGACTTTGACTTTGAGAATTTACGACTCATAAGTCGCGGCCGTTACCACTGGGCCACCACAGTTCTCGCTTTTGTTAGTCGCCTTTAAAAATACATCTAAATTCGCCATTTTTTCTTTTCAGGGTACGTCAGCCTCTTTCCAATGTTGCTGAAAGTACTGAACCCAGATAGCGACAAGTTGGGGAAGATATTACAAGATTTAGACAAACCTGAACTATTGTGGTCACCTTATGGCTTACGGTGAGTTTTTTCCTACTCGTATATCATCTGCCTGCCTTTTCCCAACCATGTTGGGGTCGGCTTCCAGTCTAACCGGATGCAGCTGAATACCAGTATTTTATATGGAGCGACTGTCTATCTTGACCTCCACAACCCAGTAACTGGGTAATACTTGGTAAGACTGGTTGTCAGACTTTCGAGCTTCTGACTACCCGTAATGACTGTCAAAGATCCACAAATGACAGCCGGGACCAACGGCTTAACGTGCTTTCCGAGGCACGGAGGAGTCTCGGTATGTAAAGATGGTCACCCATCCACGGACCAACCCCGGCAAGCATAGCTTAACCTGACGGATCGACCCGTGCGGCTGTTATAACTTAGCCACGAGCTCCTTTTTTCTTACTCGTATAATCAATGATTTATTCCGATACGTATCGTTGGTTTTTAGATCGCGGCTAAGTAATAACAGCTGCACGGGTCGATCCATCAGGTTAAGCTACGTTTTTCGGGGTTGGTTCGTGGATGGGTTACCATCTGTACATCGTGCCTCGGAAGGCACGTTAAGCCGTTGGTCCCGGCTGTCATTCATGGATCTTTGACAGTCGTTACGGGTCGTCAGAAGGCCGAAAGCCTGAAAATCAATCTTATACAGTATGTTAACTAACAAAGGGCGTTCCCGTTAACCTGCAACAGTACAGCGTGTATACATGCTAAAAAAAATATTACCACTCAAAAAAAAAAAAAATTTTTTTTTAATTTGTGTCGTGAAATGTTCACAAAACGATTAAATTTAAACGTAAAAGAAACTCTCTGTACACGCACACTTGTATTTCAGCGTAGAAAAAGAAGTGTGACAAGTGGGCGTGTACGGAGAGTTTATTTTCCGTAACAATTTAATATTTTTTGTGATTATTTTACTATACAAAAACAATTTTTTTTTTTAATGGTATTTTTTTTTTGCATGTATAGACGCTATGCTATTGCAGGTTAACGGGAACGCCCTTTGTTAGTTAACATACTGTATACTTAGTTAGGATTAGGATATCAATACCCAACACGTCTGCAGAGTTCCACTAACTAATTTAATCGACCCTGCATCATATTTTTTTTCCAGATCCCTCTCAAAATCAGCTCCACTGTACATGAAGAGAAACACGGAACATGACCCTCCATACTGGAGGGGCCAGATCTGGATTCCTATAAACTACCTCGCGTTATCCAGCCTCAAGTTCTATGCCAGAATAGATGGCCCGCATGCGGTGAGAGCGGCCGAATTGAACGCGAGACTCAGAGATAATGTAGTTCGTGAGTATTAGTTCACCTACCACCACCGCTTACAGCAGTCATATTTAAATCTTACTTCAGTGGGTGAAAGAGATGGAGCTATACGTCCTGTAGAGCGTCATCTCTTTCCTACACTGAAGTAATATTAAAATAATACTGCTGTAAGCGGTGGTGGTTGGCCTCCTGACTTCTTGATTTTATGTGCGCCTGGTTATTTTTGGGTTCCTATAAACTGCCTCGCGCTCAGACCAACAAAAAAAGGAAGACGGAGCGAGCACGCCGTATATCAAAAGTGAAGCCACAAAACCATGCTCCTGCAAGTAAACACACAGGCTCACGCACACACCTACACTAAAACCATGCTCATCGCTCCTATTACATCACGGGTCGTCGTCTAGTTAACATCAATAAAAAAAATAGAATTATGCCTTCCTGTGTAGTAAAAACTTGTAAAAACAATAGCAAATCACATAAAAAGTCTCACGGATACACTTTTCACTTGTACGTACTTGAAATAAAATCGTTTTTTAATTTAATTAACTATAAATTTTAGGTTACTTGGAACAAAAAACCTCAACGAATGAAAGCAGTGACATAACGTGGGATTGCCATAGTGTCGATTTCAAATTTTCCCATTAGATTAAACCGATTTAAATTATGATTTCTTATCTTGAGTAATTATATTCCTGTTTTCTTTTTTATGTATTTATATTTTAGATTTCAAAGTAATACTGAATCTAAAAGTAAATGGATATTAGCTATACGAAATAGCGATGTAAAAATGTTTTGTTTTTGTTTCGGAATGGAAGTCCTTCTTAACAATCGAGTTATAATACCATACTCAACAATATCTTACTCGTACAATATTATCCTACCCATACAATATTATTCTCAAATTATAGGGAAAACTTTAACAAATTACCACCCTTTTTATACACGCATAGATAAAAAGGTGGCTTTACTTTTGATGTACGGCGCGCTCCGTCTTCCTTTTTTTGTTGGTCTGAGGCCTCGCGTTACCACAGATATTATAATACTACGTACAGATACCCAATCCCATACAAAGAAATGACACCACCCTAAGTCTGGCAATTGAGCTGGCTATTTTTCTTTCTCCATTTTTTTTGCAGATGGCAGCATCAGTGACTCACTAATTGCCAGAGACTAGTTTTACAACGCCATCTAGGAGTCTTGCCTAGATACTACGCAGGACTCCTAGATGTTTTTCTTCCTTTTTTACGTTTTCTCTTCCTAGGTGTTCAATTTTTATATTTCTACGTAAAGTACTAGATTAAAAAAAAAAGTTGTTTGATTTTCCTTAATGAAACGACTAAACGTAAGTTTAAAGTGACCTGACATCACTTTAGTAAAACGCCATCTATTGCAAAGAGCTCTCGACAAAGTGATTAACAGATAGCTACTTTATCATTCTAAGGGTTCGAATTGAAGTAAACGGCTTAATTTAAGTTTTTTGTTGAAAATACGAGATTTATGAGTGTAAATACATAAATCAGCATTAAACAAAGATGTTTTGATTTTTACTAATATTACCTCAGCCAAAATTTGCCGTATAACGCTTTGTAGTGATTGTTAATTTCATAAATTGTTACTTATGCTGCCATCTATGATTTTTTTTCAAGACTAATTATAATTTGTTCGAGTTGAGACCCCATGGCGTTACTATTTGGGCTTCTATTAATTACGTTATTCTGGGGGGGAAGAGCCGATTTTTGTCGCGATTTCTTGCTTTGATTACTATACATTTGTTCTGGTTTCCAATAACGTACCTTCCCTTTTAGTTCTCAATATTTATTTGTCTTTTTTGCAGGTAACATTCTAAACGAATACAAACGAACGGGGTACCTGTTCGAGCAATATTCAGGTGAAGACGGCAAGGGATCTGGCTCTAAGCCCTTCAACGGATGGACAGCTTTAGTGGTCCTCATTATGGCTGATGAATATTAGATTAAGAATTGAAAAGAGTATGCTTCGATGGTTTTTGCCCTGTTTATCTAAACTTACAAGCCTTGTATTACCAAATGTCATTATTTAGTTCACAAGTACTTATATTTTGACACTTTTATTCGTGATTTTGTTTATCAAAAAATTATTTGTAAGTTACAACTTGTAGAAAATCATAACAACTCCTGAGAGTGTCCGGCGACTCTCTATTCCGTCTTACAAGTTTACAAGTGTCGTGCTTAGTACCGCAATAAATGTTTAAATTCGATTTTCTTTATTTAAATGTGGTCAAAAGAGAGAGATGACCTGATGCCCGTGTCCCAGCAGTGGGAACATTAAGGCTGATTATGAATATGGAGATGAGCTATGAATTTAACGAAAATTAACATTCTAAGTAACTTATGAATGTGTAGACTTGTAACTTTTGATAAACAGGGCCATGTTGAGTAGAGGATGAATGAAAGGCGACTAACATAAGGCAGATGTGAGTGGAGACGCAGGGAGGGGACGCCCTGGAGGACATGTACAGTATCGCGGTCTAAAAATGTTTATCAGTTTTTAAATTAGATTCTTTACCACACTGTGTGCAGTATAGTAGTGGAGGAGCTCGTGGCTAAGTAATAACAGCCGCACGGGTCGATCCATCAGGTTAAGCTACGCTTGCCGGGGTTGGTCTGTGGATGGGTGACCATCTTTACATACCGAGACTCCTCCGTGCATCGGAAAGCACGTTAAGCCGTTGGTCCCAGCTGTCATTTGTAGATCTTTGACAGAAGTTACGGGTCGTCAGAAGCCCGAAAGTCTGACAACCAGTCTTACCAAGGGGTATCGTGTTACCCAAATACCCAGTAACTGGGTTGTGGAGGTTAGATAGGCAGTCGCTCCATGTAAAATACTGGTATTCAGCTGCATCCGGTTAGACTGGAAGCCGACCCTAACATTGTTGGGAAAAGGCTACGCAGATGATGAGAAAACGGCCGGAACGCATTTCGAAATCTCAGTGTATATCAGAGGGCCAACACAAGTAACAATCGCTTCAAAAGCGTTTCGTATTTCTACAACGTCTTTCAACAGGATTGACATAAGCTTTTCGATAGCTTATGTCAGTCTATACATTTTTGCCTTTTCCATCATCGTTATCGCTGATAGAATGTCACTGTGTCTAGGGCCTTAGTACGCAACAGTATCGAATGGAAGGTTTATCAACCAACCGGCCGTAGGTTAGTATTTTAAGGTCACTGCCGAGGTATAATACTGTTAGCTTATTAAACTGTGACATAAAAGTTACAAGTCGCTCGTTCGTGAGTTTGAAGGTTTATGGTTGAAACGGAACTGTACTTAATAAATTACGAAGTACGATTTTACAGAGTAGTAAGTATGAGTTTTTTTTTCTACAGAGTTCGTTTAAAAAATAATTTAATAAAAAAAAATCAGTGACGGGAGTAAAAAAATCGCGTGTCGTGATAAAAATAGCAATCAATCAATCATTTATTTGATTGATTTATTCTTACTTATTTATTTTTATCAATCAATCAATCATTTATTTGATTGATTGATATCATTGCATTGTCAGAACAAGATGGCGGCGCTAGTTCCGATTTTAATCACGCGCCAAAAGAACCTTGTAGTGCTATCAGGTCATTCAGCTTTGGAATTATAGATAATAAAAGTAGTACTTAGTCTGTTTGTCCCGGAATCTAATCTCCGGAACGGCTGGACCGATTTTGACGGGACTTTGACTGGCAGATAGCTGCGGGGCGAGCACGGGCTTGTGACATTGCTCGAGTCACACATTTTATCTCAGTTTAGTCATATAAATGTTGGACTCGATGGCACATCATGGCACAGTAGGGCGTACTCGCCCCCCCTGATATTATAAGAAGTAACTTCGGCTACTTTTATGTTAGAAAAAGAAATAGGGCTCACGCGGGCGAAGCCGTGTGCTGCATCTAGTAACTAATCAAATCTCTCCCTTTTAGGGATATGAGGAACACGGTGTAAAGTTCACTCATCCTCTATGAAATAGGGAGGATCCTCCGACCAGACGGGTGTAGTGTCTGGCGGGCAACTACCCAACGATTGATGTTGGATTCTTGTATATAAATGTCCATTGCACGGTAAACTCTAATTGCGCGATGCAGGATTTATGTGACGTCAGGTCTTTGATGCGTAGTTCGCATGTGGCGATGTAGATTATAAAAATTTAGCCACACACTAATTATAAAAATTTTGGTATCAAAATTTAAATTATACAAATAAATCTAGTTCTTCAGAAAGGTCAGGTGCGTATTACTCGCAGCCGGCGTGCGTGTATGACCGATGTATAGAGGCTAAAGGAGTATGTAAGGATCGTAGCAGGTGGCGTTCTGTAGCTTCTGCCTACCCCCATGGGAAGAAGGGGTCATTTTATGTTATGTAATAAACCTACAGAGCAGTGGTGGCCCAGTGGTAACAGGCCCGAGTGGGTTCGAACCCAGCCAGACGCTTTACCTCGTGTAAATAATTTCATCACCACTGCTCTCAAAAACGGTGAAGGAAAACATCGTGAGGAAACCGGCATGTCCTAGAACCAAAAATTCGAAGACATGTGACATCTCCCAACCCGCTCTGGGCCCGCGTGGTGGATTGCGCCCCACTCCCTCTCACAGGGAGGAGGCCTGTGTCCCAGCAGTGGGAACATTATAGGCTGACTATGCTAATAAACCTACTCGAAGTATACCATCAACCACGACCACCACCTGCCTTCTACTGAAAAAGTGTATGATTTCTGCGATTGAATTGATTAAAACAGTAAATTATACCATCATTGTAATTACATCATCATATTTTCATCAACATACAACTTAACATAGCTTCAACTTACAAAAAACGTAAGAAACGGGATATGAGCTTTTTCTATGGAAGCTGGCATAGTCACACCATCGCCATTTAGATTTTTCTGTAAATAAAAATAATATATTTATTTATTAGACAACTAAAAAAGTTGCGGCGCATGATGAAACTGGTGTATAAAATAGGTAGAGAACTTCAAACACAAAGCATTTGTTTAAACCAATTACAGGCACTTTTGAGTTGTCAAGGGGTCGGTCCGACACAAAGATGAAGGTGTCATTGACTCTGGCAGAGCCACCATCAGGGATTTTAATTTTGATTACACAAAAAAATAGTCTAAATTAGTCGCCAAATATCAGAATTAGTCGGTCACTGGCTCAATACATATAAGGGTTTATAGGTGGCCGATCTGGAGAGAGTCTCCCCAGCAGGGCGCACATTTATATCTCAAAAACTAGGGCACCTAGCGAAGATCTCTTTTCTCCCAAATTTAGTCGCTAATTAGTCGGAATCAGTCGCCAAGTCACAGATTTATTCGGGTCTTAGTCTAGAAGATAATAATTAATTCAATACGATATCATAGCTAGATCGCAGAGGAGTTTACCTACGCGTAAACTCTTCGATCTAGCTCTTGGACTATACCTTAAAAATTGAACTTTTTGAAAAAAAATAACTTTAAAAAAAATTGAACAATTCTGATATTTGCCGACTAATTAGCGACTAATTTTTTGTGTAATCAAAATTAAAATCCCTGATGGTGGCCCTGCCAGAGTCAATGATACAAGATGAAGCTAGTTGCCCATTCCAAAGCGTAGTAGGTACCTATGGAGAAGAACGGGCAAGAAACTCCACACACAGACACTCTTTTAAATCAAAATATTGGTTACATCTTTCATGTTGAAATTATACATGTGAGAAAGATGCTTCTGCATCATGCACGTTTTATGGGGCTGTAATAAAAAATAAAAATAAAACCAGTCCCTTCTGACGGCGCCCGTTAACATGGTGTATGGATCAGCACCATTCAGCTTATTTATTTGGATGTATAAATGTCGCAGGGAAATGAGGATACCAGGGATTTCACGAAATCCCTAGAGAAACCACGAAATCACGGTAGATGTCGAATATTCTTGTTTATTACGTTTTCTTAATAAAAATGTTTAGTGATGAGTCGTTTCACTAAATGAAGTCCAAAAAATGACAAATGCAAAAATGTCATTTAGCAATTTTTACCGCCATTTTGAAGAAAAATCAAAATGGCGATGGGTTGACTATGCTACTTTGGTTCTAAGCCGTTTGGATATTGCGGGCTACTTTAGCGCATACCTCTTAATAGACAGTAGTGATGCTCTTAGAGTCTAGCTAGTTGCTAGAGTCATCTAAAAGCTTCGCATTCAAGGTAGATTGCTCTAAGAGATAAATTATTGGAACACCATAGTGGCGCAAGCGCAACCATGGGTTCGTTGCTAACAAAATGGCGACGGTTGCGATACCATTACCATGGTAGCCCAGTATAATCGCTCGAAGATAACGTGAAATTAGTGTCTCGTGACGATTTAAGCAACCTCTGTACCCGAACGTTAATTAATGTAATCACATCGAGTCTTTATAAAAAAGTATGGCTTTGTAGAGCGTCATCTCTGTCACACATACCTGTGTGTCTCTTTCTAAAGCTCGGTGTGTGATATTTCCTCCTGGATATTTACTAATAGTTCGTTTTTTATATCAGATAGTAATTTGATAGGTGCAAATGACAAATGAAAAAAACATACAACAAAGATTTGAAATTTCAAATTAATATCTGGGATTAAAAAACTAACTTTAAAATGGCCTTGTAAAGTTCGTTCGTGTCCAGCACGGGCGATTTTTTTTTTCGCGCACTATATTTTCAACTCTCGGTATTGAGTCGAGGATTGAGAATCCAACAGCGTATTTTTAGAGGTATGAGGAACAGGGTGTAAAGTTCACTCATCCTCTTTAGAAAAAGGAGGATCTTCCGACCGGACTGGTGTTTTTTCTGGCGCGCAACTGCCCAACGATTGATGTCGGAATCTTGTAATTTCCATCGCGCGGTAAACTCTAATTGCGCGATGCAGGATTTTATGTGACGTCAGGATTTTTGTGTGACGTCAGGGTTTTGATGCGTAGTTCGCATGTGGCGATATAGATGCCGCCACATATCCAAGCGCGTCAATAAATCACACCGTTGGATTTTCAACTCTTGGCGCTAAACAGTGCGCGATAAAAAATCGCGCGTGCTACCTGGGCTAATAATATCCGTGAGACTAATAGATTATACGAATCGAAGTAGTGTTGCTAGAATTAAATTAGAAATAAGTGTTATTCCGATTTGAGTTATAATCTTATGCTTCCTATTCCAGTCTTCCTAGATACTTACTGCTTATTTAAGTATAAACATGTCAGCCACATCCCTAAATAATTTATTTTCGCTACTGAAGTAAATACAAATATAGCTATAACTTATATATATTTTTTACTTTAGATTGTAAAGACATGGCATTCCTAAAAAAAAAAAACAAATATTGGAAGGGACTTCATAATAAGTATGTCTGTATCATATGCATGAAAATTCTACCGTCGCGCGTCGCGTCGATTTCTTTCAATTGTTTTATAATGCAGACCGGCCGTGATTCTTTGGCTGTACCTATTGTACTTTTTTATTGAATATTTATGTTTATTTAAACCTACAGATTGTTAGCTCCTTTTTATTTATGAAAATAATTGTTCTCAAAAGATGTGCAATCGAATTCTTTGATTAAATTAAAAATATTATGTAAATCGCGTACTTACATAGAGACAATGGTTTGTGATCAATTAATTATTGTTTAATTTATAAATTTTTCATTTCAGTGTTGTACATTTTTGTAAATAGAATTTATTGTTAAATAAACGATTTGGAAGATACTGATTGGTTTTATTTAATCTAATAATAAGCTGACCCGACAGACGCTGCCCATAAAAATGTACTCTAGCGCTGCCCTGTGCCGTATTTAAATTCGCATTGAAAAAGCACTTCCACTTTTTCCCGTATTCCAGACCAGTTTTCCATTTTTTTCCTGATTCGTAAATACGGGCACTTTCAAGTGATGCGCTTACCAACGAACAGCATTACCAATTTTTTTTTATATGTAGCTAAGGACTAGGTTTTTCCCGCGTTAGCTTGCGTAAATGAGTATTTCCCTTTTCGAGTTACATTGAAACACACTGCGGCTGTAATCTTCAGCCTTTAAGGGCGCACCCAATCACAAATTGCTTAGCATGATCCTCTGTTATGCCGAAAATACTGCAGCATTAATTTGGAAATAAACTGTTAACTGTTGCAGTGTTTAAAAGAAGAGTGAAAGAACACTATCTTTCCACTTCGTCATAGTTGTGTATGTATTTATTTCGATATATATTTATGAAGTAGGTAGTTATGTATATTATGTTTGTAGTATTTATATTTGTATGTAAGTGTATGATCATATTATTTGTTCTAGTTTATTAAGTGAATTGTGTTGATTTTATGTATTTTACTTTCTCTTGAATTTTACACACGGTGTCTACATCTCTTATCTACCTACTTTCCTATCGCAGGTGTGCTGGAAGAGATTTCTTTAGAAATAAGCATCACCTTTGTACGTTTTTTTCTGTTCTTTTCTTCTTGTCTGTTTATTATGTGTGTACATAAATAAATCAATATTAAATATTATGTTAAAGTTGAGGATTGATGCTAGGTCTATGTGAGGCGGAAACACGATTACATAAAATTTTCTCGATTAACAAAATTCCAAAGTTACCTCTGCACAGAATTATAAACCGCTGGTATTCAAAAAATACCTACTTCAAAAGTAGTTCGTGAAACTTTGCATGATAACTGAACTAACTATAAAGCAGGTCTTATGTGTGTCATTTTTTTTAATTACCATTATTTTCAACGTAAAAAGCCTATTACCTAAACTTTTCGACGCTTTAGAGCCGCTAGCGCCCCACTCCGTCTCGTTCTCACTCAGGTCGCAAGTAGTATGGTGCGAGCGGGATAAAATCTGAGGTAGGGTGCGCCCTTAAACCTGAGAAAAGAATTTATAAAAAAAAAACGAACAAAATCTTACTAACAACTTTATTAAAACTATACAAACACTACATAACTATTACTATCACATTCACTCAGCCGTTTTCAAGTCCTCACTCTTCCCACCCAGTTTCTGGGCCTCAAACATTAACCGTAGTTGCTCAGTTGCTGATATAGGCAGCCTATTATTTGCTCCAAATTCAGGGTCTGGCAACTCCGCAGTATTTAACTCCGGTATCTTGTAAGTGAACGGTGTCCAAGGTCCCTGGATTGACGGGAAGTCAGTATACTGGTATTTCCGCAGACGTGTGGTAGCATTATCTCCTTGTTGTGTGCGCAGGATGTCAATCCATTTTGTAATTTCTGAGTGCGTTTTATTGTGCATGCTCATCCATACACGGTCTCCGTTTACTGGAATTATTAAATATTTGGTTTTAATTAAGTTGTTTTAATGGTTCATTGATTTCGTTTTTTGTAGAGGCAATTTATAGATATTTACACTTATATCTTGACAACTAGTTTTCCTTAATTCATAGATAACTTCTCTAGTTAAATTTGGTTTGGTTTTATCACATGAGGTAAGTAATTTAAAACTTATGAAACGTCAGAAGCTAGGTGCACTGTTCCAATTGATCATTTCCTATGGAGAAGAGTGGGCAGGAAACTCTATGGTTTCTCTTTTAAATGATAGATTTAAATTGAGAGGTCTAGCTCTTGTGTTACAGGAACTCCTAGTACAAGAGCCAGGGCTACACAGATGTTTGTGACTAATAAGGGTACATAAAATTTATAAATTGATATAAAAAAAATAATGATTAATATAAAATTCAATTATTTGGCATTCAAAAAGTTTTCAAACAACAATATGGGGCGCAGCCATCGAGATATAAGTACTAACGTACTAGAGAAGCTACGTCAAATAACTGAATTGTCCTATTCTTCGTATTGAATCTTTAGTTCGCTGCAGCGCTAAAATAATAACAATTCGTCTAAACCGTACCTAATTTACCACAGTGCTAGATTTGCTGCGGAAGTGTATTTATTCTCGGCAAAAAGGTCTTAAGCGCCATGTAAATCACGGCACTACGCGTTTTCTTCGACAAACTGCGGCGCGATCGCCGCAGTTGAACGAGACAAAGTAGGTGTTTACGGTGTCTTCTCTAGTACTTTAGTACTTATATCTCGATGGGCGCAGCTAATCAATTAATTTAAAAAAAAGAGTCATCAGCACACTATCTATACCATCAAACTGTTGGATATAAGCCTCTTCCGTGACTCGGTGTGCATGTTAAGCCATTGGTCCTATGCCTGATCTCTCTCCGGTTATGTTGGATGGAGCACACATTTGTGCACAATAATATCTCCCTGCGATATAGTATCAAACTTTATGGTGGGTCTGAAGTGTGCTACTCATTGAGCTGTACCCCACCCCTCAACCTCGCTGACACATGCTTTTGTTACTGCGCAGCGAATCGCCTCTTATTCTGAGCTACCTTATAGTTTGAATTGGGCTATACCAGCCACCTTGTGAAGGTAATGACAACTTACAATATTCAGCAACAACCACAGGTCCTCTGTGTCTGCGGGGCTTTAAATATACAACAATGCCTGGATTCACCTTGGCAAATTCCACTAGGTCTTGTTCAATGAAATCTCTGAAATGAATTTCCACAAAAACATTGTTAGGTATTACCTCAGACCAAATAAAAAACCAAGACAGAGCGCTGCGAACAATACAGTGAAGCATGCCAAAACTACACCAACGCTCTGTGCATACACGCTCACACACACACACTTACAATAAAACTATACCAAAATATGTGCACACATGTTTACGAAACCGGCCTCACGTGTCTGTTGACAGCGCTCTGTCTTGGTTTTAATAATTTAGTCTGAGTGTATTACCTGGTGTGATACGATATCTTATGGAGTAAATAAACGACGAATTTGAATTCGGGTTCGTATAGATCAGAGTAATGCTGTCGAAATATCGTGAAAATTTTGACTGAACTAAAAATTTAAGTTCTTTTTTCAAGTTGAACTGAGTCGATATTCTCGTCAATAACGGTAGAATATTTAATTTTAATAGGCATTTGAAAGTAAGAGACTAACGGTAACCTAGCTACATAAAATAAACTAATAAGTTACCTCATCCCACGACTAGATCCATTGCTTTTACAGAATTTGAGCACAACTCGTTGCAACTGACACACGTATCGGCCAATACCGTTCTGTAATGGCGCCCGGACAAATCCGGGCTTGAAGAACATGCTCTTAGCCGACATTTTAATAGAATATTCTGTAAATTATTTGGTTTTATTTATTCGATTTTGAGGTTAGGTTTGGCTAATGTTGTGACATTTGACATTGGCAGCTGATATTAGTAATCTGTGGGCAGCTGTCATGAGAAAATATCAGAAAAAAAAAAAATACGTTCCATTCCTTGCAGTATTTTTTTATCAATGATTTGAAAACAAAATAAAAGTTATGTAAATCTCTGGGTTGTTAAAGAATTTTGTCCTTTGTGGCAAGGAATACATATTCTATTTATATGATCATCCTCTAGTACAACTTACTACTTTTGTATTTTTCACAGTACTTACATATTTTTGCATTTACAATATTTTAATCCGCTATTAATCACAGGAAGGGGTAAAATTCAGGTTTTTAAATAACTAAAATACTTAAATAAAACGCACCGTATGAAATACTTTCAAAATATTTATTATAAAAAATCATAATATTTACATACACAGTCAATGATTAAATACAACTTTTATAAGTAATGTAAAAGTTAAGATTGCACATTTATTCAAGCACCATTTTTATAGGATTGTAAGGAAAATTTAATTAAAGAGTCCTATTCAATATACGACTTTTATACTGTATAATTATTTTTTCTGAAGGCACAGTTACAGACATTTTGAGAAGAGATGTATAGATTTTTTCAACACAATACAGCTTTTGAGATTCGAATTCGATCAACCATTTAGCCTTTTATTTCATTCATACTTGTTTATCGTTTATTTTATTTGTTAAGACCTGTATACACTGATAAAACTTATACAATAATTATGTACGGTTGGCCTAATTTAATTATAATAGGTTTATAATAACACATTTTGCTTTTATTTCACGTTTTGAGATTAAGTAGTTGGTTAGAGAGGCGTTACCTACAAAAATGATTATTTCCATCGAGATATAAGTACTAACGTTAGTACTTATATCTCGATGATTATTTCAGACATTTTTTATAAAATTATAGCCCAACCCAGTATGGTGATTATGTATCTGATTAGTACGCCAATGTTCCAGCAGTAGACTGCGATAGAGGAGATAAAGTACGTATGCTAATTAATTATGTTTTTGGAAATTGGACTGCTCCAATAAGATACTGACATTTATTGAATGGTTTGCGTAATATTCTCAGGGACGATATCGAGTGTACCATTTATTCTGCTATAATTACTTTAATTAATTGATAAAGATAGAAAATATTCTATTTACCGAAGTCTTTGAAAAGAAAAAAGGCTGAAACGCTTCATCAAATATTTTTAGCAAGACATCAATTCTTTAACATTTTACAAAGATGTTAAATTACACTTAAAAATAATAATGAGAAACATAAATACTTATTTATTGCACTTATTATATTAGTATACGTTTAATACCCTTTCTCTTCGGTATTAGAGGCGAATTAGCAAAAGAGTATAAAGTATTTTATGATTTAGCTCATTTTAGTCAGTCGGATTAGTCGGGAGAGTCATTGTGACTAAACTAAATTTAGTTTTAGTCCAAATATTTATGGTTTTCCCGGTTGTAGGTACCAAACCTGGCATGATGGTTATAGAAAAACTACATGAGGCAATCTTATGGTCTGATAATGCCAACACCAGTGAGCAAGCGTGGCGATCAATGCTCGTTCCTACTGTCTGACAAGAGGCCTTTGACTTGTATGCAAGTTACATGTTAAAATTATGCATTTGGAAGAGACTAGTCAAGCTAACAAACAAAAAGGTACCTAGACGATTTTGTTTGCATCATTAAATTTTTGTAATTAAATATTTAAAGAATGACTTTGTAACGATGATTGGGATTTAAAAAAATAATAAAATAGTGCCCTAAATTATGGGCTTTTGCAACCAGTACGTTGTCAATCGAAAGCTGACATTTTGTAAGCATACTGACATGAATCCGAAATCTTCCGGCTGATTGAAAGTCTTACGACGAGTCGTACGATGACAAATGAGCTCAACATTAAAAGTTTTACATTTAGGTATGTACTAAAATTGATACTTAATTACCATCACAACGACTTCAAAATCGACTAACGATTAACTTAGTAAACTGAGAGTAATTTACTAAAACTAATAGCCAAAGTACACATTGACTGAACGACATTATTGACGCATGATCGTGAGTAAACTAAAACTTACGACAGGAGCCAAGTATACGCGATTCAGCGCCGCGTATACCTACGTGATTCAGCGTCACCGACTGAGTGGAGCCGAGTCTACCCGATTCAGTGTCACCAACCCGAGCGTGATATCAACAGTTCAGTTTGTTCACTGTTCAGAAAGAGTGTAAAGTGCGCCTATAGAAATTTTCTCTTCAAAAACGGTTGCAAGCGCGAAAGTTCTATTTTACTTGCTAAGTATGAAAATCATTTTAAAATAAATCCACGTCACGTTATTCGTGATTCTCATGATATTAACCATTTTGAAGGTAATTAATTGGTTTCAAATACAAATTCAATTGCTAGACTACGGTGAATGTCCGATTATGTCGTAGAATGTGCATTACCGTGCAATATATTTCCAGATGGTGATTACAAAATATACATTTTTGTGCAGTAGGATCGAATGCAATAGAATCATGGCCGGTTCATTAGGCTCTCCGAACTTTTGCGCATGTTCTCTCATTGACACTCGCCTCATGTCACCATTTGGTTCCTAAAAAATGCAGGATAGTGAATAGGCCGCTTTATATAAATCTACACCATATTTCGTTCAGCCAACATGTATTAAAAACTATACATTTATTATTTATTCCTCTCCTCCAACTGTTTAATTCTAACTGGCACTTGTACCGCCGGTAGATCCACGCTTTTGGCTCGTCGTCGGCCATTTAGCATTTCTGCGGGCGTTAGGCGCGCTTGTGCGAGTTCGGGGAACATCGAGTGTTTCCGGACTGGTTCGGGCGTGCGGAGAGTCCCACCTGCGAATGGTAGATTGAAATTATATTAATTGTTTTTTCAGACAGCAGCGTTACGGAGCGGTTTTTGTATAGTATTCAACATTTTAGGAATTGCAAATTATATATTTATAAGATATCTTTGAAAGATGTAAGACAGGTCCTGAAGCTAACCGTTCCATTAATCTTATTTCATCCTAACTTTATTATTATAAATGCGAAAGTGAGTTTTTTTGTTTGCTTGTTACGCTTTCACGCTAAAACGGCTAAACGGATTTGGAAGAAATTTGGCACATGGATAGACCTTGACCTGGAGAAGGACATAGGCTACTTTTCATCCTGAATCGCAGACGAACAGCTAGTTTTATAACATGTGGAAACATTTACTCAATCTGTAGCTCAAATTTTGTGTAACAGTTTATTTTCCCAAATAAATAAAGTAATTCCTATACATTTTTATTAACAAGACCGTTGAGAATCTATACATTTTTAGCAAGCAAAAATGTATAGGTACAAATGTGACTGTGTATGACAAACTTTAGTCGATACCGCTTCCGAACCGCTTGTGTCTGGTGGTGCATAGATTTCGTTTATTAATTTAAAATAAAACATTTTTATGTTCTATTTACATAATTAATTAAGTGTGTTCTTTTAAAGATTAAAAAAAGAGAAAGGCAAAGATTTAGGCCAGAAAAGGATGTTCGAGTTAATTTTGAAAATATTTTATTATCTCAGTTTTATTTAGCTAAGATTCAACCATTTATATTTATAAGAAAAAAAAAACACAAAAAAATATTTACAAATATTATAAAAATAGATACAAATTAAAATAGTTATTATTTAATTACTTATGTTTTAACGACAGTTTATTTACAACAAAAAACTTTATTACATTCTACACACTTAATATTTAAAGCTTCCCTGCATACCTAGCAGGGAACTTAGCTTGAAGATACACAACATACAATACACACGAATAGAAAACAAATCGTTCTTTTATATTTATACAACGTTATTTTTAGTATAAAGAATAATCTAAATTTATAAACAAAAAAAGGTTTTACCCAGGCAGTACAAACACCGCGCTAAAAAAAAGAATAAAAAAAAAGTATTTTTAAGTAAACGGATTGTTTCTGGTTGCACTACACTAAAAATAACGATGTATTAAGTTGAGTGGAGTCGAGGAAATCTAGCAAACTACTTGTCCTTCTTATTTCTCTACTGACAAAACTAGAGTCTTACTGCTAGTCGTGAAAAAATAATCATAGAAAAAAAGGTAACATAAGCGTTTTCACACTGCATCGAATCCTATCCGAGTTCGGGAAATGAAGATCCGAAGTAGCCGTATTACATAATAGCTGCCGGTCAATTCTGTAAAAATCTGACCGTGATATCTAAAGTGAAGTGCGCTGTCAGTCCACCTGTTGCTAGAAATTGACACTTTTGACAGTTCACATCAAGCTCACTTCATGAGAGTGAAATTTTTACAGAATAGATCGATTGTGCACTAGAATCGAATTGATGCGTCCGAATTTTGAACATTATCAATTTCCGAGCAAAGTCGATGTCAAATTCGGATTCCCAATGTAACGCCCATAGCATTGTACAATTAATATTTTTTCACGACTGACAGCTGGTCTATTCTGTAAAAAATTCAGTGAGCTGTCAATAGTGTCAGATCCCTATTATGTGGAATATGACAGCCCACTTCACATAAGTTTTCACAGTGCGATTTTTACAGGACAGATCCTCTGATGTCTAGATGCCTTGATAGAGTAATAATAAGTTCATTCCAACTATTTCTAACACATAAGGTGCAACATTACCACAGTAGTTCCAGTACCTTTTGTTAACACGGTCCTTGTGACTATGGCCGGAGCTCGGCATGTTTTGATTTGAATTTCTATCTGATTTTAAACTACGACGTGTGTTACAATGACACAAGTGTCTTGTTCACAGTGTTACAAAGATCTTTTGGTATCTGAATGACATTGACTGATTGGTAAACATATTTTGAAATTGTATTCACAAAATAAGATGGCGGCGTTAGTTCCGATTTTGGCCACGGGTCAAAAGATCTTTGTAGCGTTGTATAAAAAAATGGCTGCGTTGATAATCTATTGGCTGCCAGCAAGATGGCTTGGCCTGGAGTCGTGAGTTCGATGGCAAGTACGGGCAAAGTGTTAACGAATTTTTTCATGAAGAATTTCTCAGAAGCAACCCCTGGATTTACTAAACAAGTTTTATGGTCATAAGTTTGCCCGGTGTTCCATTCACAACCATTCGATTCGCTGTCGAATTCGATTGCAAGGTTCGTTTAGGGGGACCGTTACAAAATTATAACTTTCGTGGTAGAAAATGACAAACAAGCAAACAAAAAACCGGCCAACGCACGAAGTATCTATAAAAACGGCAAAAAATCACGTTTGTTGTTTATTATTGTTTATTGTTCATTATTGTTTATTGTTGTATGGGTGCCCCCTTAAATATTTATTTTATTCTGTTTTTTAGTGAAAATTTCAACCGTCTAACTATCACGGCTCATGAGATACAGCCTGCTGACATTAGTAATAGGGTCCCATTGTACCCTTTGGGTACGGAACCCTAAAACAGTGACAAATAACTTAGGTGGTATTCATATATCGTTATATAACTGTAATATATATGTATATTTTGTAGCGTTCCCCCTAATCGAACCTTACAACCGTTTTCAACAACGAATCGAATGGATGTGAAATAGTTGTGCTGGTGAAATGCGAGTGCAATTCTGCTTATCCCTTCAAATCAAATAATTTATTTGCTTGAATATGGGTACATGAGGTGATACATACAACAAAGTTCTTTAACCGTATTCTACCTAAACAGGTGTGCAAATATCTTTTATAATTATTTAGTACATTATTCGTTAATTTAAAGAATATAAATATTAGATTATTTATGAAATTTACTAATTACAAATATAATTCTATTACTAACCCATACAAAAAAAAATAAAAAATAATAATAATTACATTTGTCATTTAAATAATAATTAACTTTATAATAAGCTTTATTGACTAGTTATATCTTTGATTTATTTTCAAAAAGCTATGTAAATGAAAGTACAATTAATATCCACGTTACTACATTTAAATTAGTTTGAAATTATTATTATTATTTTTAAACAATATCAGTTTATTTATTTTTTAATTTATTTATTATTATTATTTATGAATTAAATGTCAAATTTACTAATTAAGTACTTATATAATGTCAAATGCTTATAAATTAAAAAGTCACTAAACACACAAAGTATTGATAAAAAAAATAAAAAATTATGTCATTTATAATTTAAAAATTCGGTAACTGAATAGAAACAGTTGTCCAAAAGCCAGGCAAATATTGTTTTCCTGAATTTATTAGTGGGCAGCACTCGTAGGCGGGGGGGTAAATTGTTGAAAATTTTAATTGCCATACAATTAGAATTCCTGCTATACAAATGTAGTCTCTGCCTAGGTGCAACTAATTTATTCGGACTTCTGCTATTAACTCTTTTGGAATTGTGTTCATACAATGGGAACATGTGCGAGTACTTTTTTATAAATACACAAATTTCAAAAATGTAAAGGCAAGGAAGTGGAAGGATTTTTAGTGCTTTAAATAATGGCTTACAATGCTCCAAATATTCTGCTCCATACACAGCTCTGACACATTTTTTTTGTGCAATGAATGCTCTGTTCACGTCTACTGAATTACCCCATATCACTAGGCCGTAACGCAGCACTGACGAAACATAGCCGTGATATGCATTAAGGGCTGTTTCTTTACTGGCTATGCGTCTCAGTTTTCGAAGAGCAAACACAAATTTGTCAAGTTGAGTGCAGACTTTTTGTACATGTTCCTTCCAATTTAAATTTTTATCAATTACTATCCCCAAGAATATGGTTGATGGTACTGGTTCCAAAATTGAATTATTGTAGTGTATTTGAGGTGGTTTGACTAAAGAATTGTATGTTTGGAATTGTACTAATTTTGTTTTTTCAATGTTTACACGTAAATTATTGGATTCCAGCCATTTCATTGCTTGTAGTATTTCATTGTTAGTGTCACTTTCTAGGGCATTCCTATTTGAAGTTTTTATTGTCAGAGTAGTGTCATCAGCAAATAGTGTACAATTATGTTGTAGGCTCTTGCAAAGGTCATTTATATATATTATGAACAATGGAGGCCCTAATACGCTTCCCTGAGGAACACCACAACTATTAATTTTTAACTCTGAACTATATGTTTTTATTGTGTTATTGTCAATTTTTGATACTACTGTTCTTTGCTGTCGACTCGATAAATAACTTTTAAACCAGTCATGCGCCAAGCCTCTTATGCCGTATTTCTCCATTTTGCAAAGTAAGCGAGTATGTGGGACAAAATCAAATGCTTTGCTCATATCTAAAAATACTGATAATACCGACATTTTGTTATTGAGGGCTTCGGATATCAGTTTGACCAAAGTAAAACATGCAAGGGAAGTCGAACTATTCTTTCTAAAACCAAATTGGTTATCAGTAAGTATATTGTTTTTATTTAAGAAATTGATTATTTTTCCGTACATTGCTTTTTCAAAAATCTTAGCTATGATAGGTATTAATGTAATGGGTCTATAATTCGTCATATTTGTGCGGTTACCTTTTTTGTATAGCGGCTTTACTATAGATTGTTTTAATCTAGTAGGAAATGTTCCTGTCTCAAATGACCGATTAATTAAATAACTTAGAGGTGATGCTATGCTTTTACTGCTCACTTTTATTATTTTTGTGGTAATTTCATCGTATCCAGTGGCGTTAGTATCATTCAAAGAGGTGATAATTTTTATAATGTCTTGTTCATTTACTGGAGTCAAAAATATACTGTCAGTGTTACTGGTAATGTCAATGTTACTGACGTTATTGTTATTGCTAAGGTTAGGTTTATGGGTCATTTCTATAAAATAGTTATTGAATTGATTACATATGTCATTAGGGTCATTAATTATCTTATCATTTATTATTAACTCTTTAATGTCGTTTTTATAATTATCGTCATTATTTGTATTATTTTTTATAATAGACCATGTCGCTTTGCATTTATTTTTAGAATTATTCAAATATTTTTTGTTATTTATAAATTGTGAATTTGATATGCATCTTTTTAAAATTCTGGAATAGGTTAGGTATCTTTTTTTAAGAATTTTTTTACTTAGGGCATCGTGCTGGTAACTATAATATAAAGTTCTCTTTTTTATGCATGATCTTTTTATGCCTTTACTAATCCATTTATTTTTAATTGGTTTATTATATTTTTTAATTGTTATTTCGGGGAAACACAGTTTGTAGAACAAGATGTATAGGTCATGAAATGTGTTATATGCTTTGTTGCAATCTGTTTCTTTATATATTTCATTAAAACTTAAAGCTGATGTACAATCAAGAAATTTTTTAATATTGTTTTTGTTGTAATCTCTTTTGACCTCATAAAAGAAGTTTGTTGGTTTCTGCATATTATTAGTTATAGGAAGAAAGAACGTTAATGACTGCCCAGTATCATGATCTGAGAGGGCTAACTTATGTAGACTACTTTTAGTGTCTTTTGTCTTGATATTACTGGCTATCTGATCTATGCAGCTTTTTTTCCTAGTGGGCATTTTAATATGTGTGAATAAGTTGAAATTATTTAAAATAGATATTAATTCTCTAGTTTGTGTAGTGTCTTTTAGGATATCAATATTCCAGTCTCCGCATATTATGATACGATTCCTATTTTTATGAGTTAATTTTTGTAACAATACTTCCATTTTTTTTTTAAATATGCCTGTGTCAGAATCGGGTATTCTATAAACACATACTATTATTAAGTTATGACTCGGAACTTCTATGCCGCAACATTCGAAAGTATAATCGCAAGAGATTTCATTTGTTATTTGTAATGGGCTAAAAAATAACTCTTCTTTCACCAATATGCACGTACCTCCCCGTTTTTTATTGGATCTTGAGTAATTCGCAGCTAATTTATAGTTTGTAATTCTAAGGTTACATTCATGACCGGACTGTATAAAAGTTTCACTAAGACATATAAAGTCTATAACACCTATGTCTTTCGTCAACTCATTAACTGTTATTTCAAAGAAATCTAATTTATTCAATATTCCAGCTATATTTTGATGGAACAATGTAAATTTTTGTCTATCATTACTGGCATTGTTTTTAAAGGGTGGGACGAAAAAACTTATTTTGTACATGAGCTTTACTCGTCGGAGTTATTGGTGAATTTTCGTGATCATAATCCAATGGGTAATTTTTGATGTCAACAAGTATGCGACTGAAAATACTTCCAAATATACACTTTATACCTAGTTTATTAAGTTTGCCTGTATTGTATGAGAACATCTCCAAGGAGAGGTCACGATTCGTATCAAAGAAATATGCATAATTATAGTTTTGTATGTCCATGTAAAGTAAATTATTAAACAATTCTACTCTATAATTATGAATAAGGGCTCCCCTTACGTATGACGGAGAGCATACAATCACATTTGTATGGGTTATTTGTTCCAAGGATTGTCTAATTAGTCTAACAAGTTCGATGGAGTCTTCATTATCTTTAAAGTCCTTTTCACCTATCATTACTAAACAATAGTCATCCATATTAAGATCTTGAACCTTGTTCGAAATATTTGCGAGTATTTCCTTCATTTTGCTATTAGGTGACACATAATGACAATACTCAAACTGTTCGCTGAAAGTTTCTTCTATAACTTCAATTGGCCGATAGTAGTTGCAGTTACTAAGGACACACAGTTTTCTGTTTCTTTGCTTCTCTTTTATTATGCGATTTCCGTGTTGGTTCTCCCTTTGTATGATGTCATTGGGTGTTATCGAAACCGCTTTCTGATTAGACATAAATGCAGGCTCTGTTTGTGTTTGTTTGCAGTTTTTTGGATATTTCTTAATTGGAGTTGACTTCTTGTGTTTTTTAATGGGGCTATGTGTAAGTTCTTTAAGTAAGCTGTTTTTGCTTTGCAAATCAGTATTAATTTGTTTAAGGTCATTGTTCTCCAAGGACAGTGACTCAATTTCCTGATGTGCACTATCTAATTCTAACACAAGCTTGTCAATTCGTTCTTTTAATTTTGTTATTTGTTGTTGCGAATCAATATCATCACTTGACAAATCAGGTAGACTGTTTACCGTATCTTCAAAGATTTCATTTTGTGACTGGTTGATGACGGTATTTGAATCCGATTTAGTACGAGTACGACGCATTGTAATGTTTTCGAAGAAATTCATTTTCGTATTTTATTGGTATCGTCTGGCCAAGCAAATTCAATGGAATAATGTTCAAGACAATTTAATAGTTTACAAAAAGACAACTTCGGTGTAGGTGAGATTTGAACCAGCGTCCAGTTGGATAGAAGTCTGTATGTCTACCGATAGTACTATTTGGCATCTACTCAACTTGTTAAAAATATGTATCCGTTTCTATTGGTATGGAATTTTATAAAAGTTCGTTAGGATGACTCGTAAGATTGAATCATTCAAACGTTTGACAAATAGATATTTTTTTTCCACTTTTGTTTTGAGTTCTATTGTTATAAGTGTTTTGTATCACTTAATTATTTTTGTAGCACTGTATTATTATTGACCTTTAATGAGTTTTTGGATCACTAAATCACTGTATTTGCATAGCTTTGACAGGTTAACTGTTCAATTGAATATAGCACTATTTTTTTTCGTATTTTATGAGAGTTTTTATGAAATAACACTATTACTTATTATTTACAATGTCTTTTACAATATTTACACGAATACACTATGAAATAACTTTATTTACTATTTTTATTAAGATTAATAACGGAGCACAATGTTCACTTGACGGACAGCGCCATCTCGTCCTTACGGGAATAAAGGCGTGATCATAATGCTTTGTATTTATATGTATATTGAAAAATGATTCTCAACAGAAATATAATTAAACCCATCAAAACATGCCTAGCTCCAACCATTTAAAGGATGTTCACCGGCGCACATTCCACACACAATAGCGACAAGAGTGCTCACCTATATACAGGGTGACATACCCTTGCGGCGGGGCTCCGCTGGCGTCTCCTCGGGGGGCAGAGTCTCGCAGCCGTCAGCCCTCGTGCGTGCACCTAATTTTGGAGTGCTGAGATAAAAATGCCGCGTGAGTTTGTGCAGTGTTGCCAGCTCATGCATTAATAAGATTTCTAGTTTAGGAACCATTGCCTTAAAACTATATTTTCACTTAAAATAAGTAAGCTATACAGTTATTCATCCGAATTTGCATAATTCTGTCAAAATCATGGTGATTTTTACAGTCAGGGAAATTAATTGTTTAGCAAATTGACACTCTACGCCAATTTCATTTCATACAATTAAAAAAAATGACAGTTGTGATTTGAATATACAGACAATTAGTTGGTAGTTTTGCTATAGAGTGACCGAGACCGCTGCTGCCTTAGGCATGTGCGCGGCGAGACGGGGGCAGTACAGGCCGCTCATTCGTCAATGCTGCCCCCGCCTTGCAACGCATTCATGTGGCGCGGAACAGCGGCCTCGGTCAAACTTTATGCAATTGATTCCCCTGACCGGTATAGAGAAATGTCAAAATTTTGACATTCCTCAGGTCCTGTCAAATGTATGGGCATTGCAAAATAGTACGTAGTTACACTGCTACACCTATGATTGATCTATGATACTTACTTCTGCTCGAAAAGTATCTTGGTGAGCCTGGCGACTTCGCCCCTCAGTTGGTGGAGCTCCTTATCCTTCGCTTTGGACTCCTGTTCAGCTGCCCTCTCCCGTGCAGTGAGACGCGCTCGGATGTCATCGAAACTGTGGTAAGATTGATTGATAAGATCATACAAAATAATACTAGTGTACTATTGAACTTTTTCTTTAAAAAATCATAAATATTGAATACATTTTTTAATTAAAAATAAGATTTTCCGTAACATTAACAACAGCATTAAAAACTAACTTTTTAAACAGAATTCAGCCGCCAAAATCAATAGCTGTCAATAGTGACAGCTCACTTCAAGGTTATTTCACTTAAATTTTTACGGTGAGAATTTTACAGAATCGACCGATTGGATTTACTATAACCTGCCAGGGTTGCGGGAAAGTCCTAAAGGGATACCGGGACCTTGGCAACAGGCAACTGAAGGAACACGGGTGGGTTTTAGTCAGTAAAAGTCTGACACGCCCTCCCGCTCCGCCCAGAGCGGGACAAGTCATTTGATGATTTCCCTCCCGCAAAAAAAAAGGATTTACTATAAAATCAATGGCAGTGGCAGATACTTCAAGAGCAGGTACTTACAGCTTCCTCAAACACGCACACTTCCTTGTCAGATGCTCAATCTGGTCCTTCGAAGCATTCTCCACTTGCTTGATCTTCGTAGCATCGTCTGATCTCTTCTCTCGTAACTCTTTCTCCCTCGCCAGTGCCTCTCTATCGTTAGTCGGTTAAGGAAAGACAGTTAAATTGTGTGTTAAATTGCACTGCCGATTGTTGTGTTTTTACCCTACTTTTTGTACTATTGCCGATAACTCGGGGTCTCACCCTATGTTGTGTTTTTGGTGTTACCAGTTTTTTAAAGGAAATTAATAGGTAAAAAAAGGGGAATGAACTCAAAAGTTTTTGGTTTATAAGTAGATGTTAAGAAAAATATATTTGTAATTGTATTAGGTATAGTATCTTAGTAAAATTAATAATTATTATTTTATAACTTAAAATATTCCTGTCTTAAAAATAATTTTACTATGGCTTTTGGCTACACTAGGCAGAAAAAGAGTAACTGTGTATAACATTATGGCGACAATAAGCAAAAAAGTTTATAATTTTATTTATTTTTATTTTTCACACAAAATAATTTTCAAAATCGTATAAAAATAGAAAAACGAGTAAACACATAAAAAATGAATGATAACAATTTGAGCAATGATGAGCCAGAGTAATGAATTATATTAAAAACGATGTTAACAGCAATGAAGAAGGGTATTCAACAGACGCGAGACGGTGTAAAGACAGAAAAAAATTATTTGTACGACAGTTTTACTGGTATCACACAAATGTCAAAAAGTGACAGTTGTGATTTCGTTTTACGGACAATTTAAGTTGGAAAACAAATTATCTTTAAAAAAAAATCCTGATTTCGAAAAACCCTTAGGTACCGCCTTACTAATAAACGTTGTATAACTCCTGTATAGTTATACAATGCTTTGTCTTCTTCTTTCAAAAGTCAAATTACTTTTGAAAGAAGAAGACAAAGCGTTATGTAACTATACAGGCGCTATACAACGTTTATTAGTAGGGCGGTTAAAATTCAAATATCTCGAAATCTATTGAATTTCGGCCATACATATCGGGGTTCAATTTGTTGCATTCTGGCCCCCCTATCAGCTCCTGACAGATATACGTCGAATTACAAGTAACCCTGTATAAATACTGCCGTTTTCACATAACCAAAACCAACTATTTAGCTGGCAGGGGCTTGGGGGGCCACTTGAGTCTAACAAAAATTACCCCTGGATCCAACTCTTCACAAACTCGCAATATTTTCGAACGACCTTTCCAACGACACCCCACACCATGGGATAGGCAAGAAAAAAAAAACGCATTTCCACTTTACGTGTAGGGGAGGTACAAAAACAATGTTTTTTGATCTTTTTGTTGTATCTTCAGGCTGTTGTTTAGCATGTCTCTTATTTATGTCAGTATCTAAGTCTTGAAATCGAATCAATTTTAAATTGATCTTGGTCTGTCAACAACCCGTACCGACATTGCTGCTTCGAACAAACAAATATTCTAAATGATGACTAGAAAATAATTATGATGTGATACAATAACATGATAATAAATATGGTGTGATGTTATGATAACTCGTGAAATATGGGTGTACAGACGGCTACACATCAAGCTATACATTTCTAGTATAAGCTGACCTCGCATTGTACAGAAATCCTATACAATGCGAGATCAACATAAACTGGATTCGTAGGTATTTATAGCTTGATGTGTAGCCGTGTGTACAATATACATCTGTCTACTCCTTCGGGGAATGCAAGCGTGATGTTCTAGTTATGTGTATGTGATTTCAGTCCAATTGGCAGTATTTTAATAATAAAATTATACAAAAAAAAGTTTAAATGTTAGCCACAATTTTAATGTTATGTTATCTGTGGTAGGTATGTGGGATAACAGGACAACAGCGCCTCTATAGGAGGAAAATGGAACTAGCAATTGGTACAACATGCCGACATGACAGCTCCTTATTTGCCTATTGCAGTTTCAATCACAATTAGGGAGTTTTGAAGGATATTTTGTAATTCATTGCTTCTTATGTTTAATAAACACGTCTGGTCAACAACGTAATAACGCAACAAACGTGGCTGAACTGTCAAAATGAAAGAAAATGCGATCAATTGTCATTTTATGTGTGTTACGCAAATACCCCGCTGGTTACCTTGGTCCCTGAGAATGTTTATGCCTACTAAATTATTTTGACAACAATGCGTAGCACATAAATTATCTTTTCATCGGAATCTATCAAAAGGCCACGTTCTTTACAAGACAAGTGATATTATTTAAGTCTATAAAAATATTTCACTCTTCAAAGTATGGCACCTTTCTGGAGCAGAACCCTAAAAACAAGATGGCGGCGTAAGTTCCGATTTTGGCCACGCGCCAAAAGAAGATCCCTGTACACACGGTTGCACATCAAGCTATACATTTCCAGTATAAGCTGACCTCGCATTATACGGAAATCTTATACAATGCGAAATCAGCATAAACTGTAAATGTATAGCTTGTGTGTACAACTATAGGTATCATAGTCCCTCTATTTTTCAACGTAGCGTGATTTGACATTGTTAGTTCCACATTTAGCCGATAGAGGCGCTGCTGATATTTTTTGGCACTATGGCTGCAAACTCTATTTTGTTTATAAGCGTTGTCAGAATGCCTTCACGAAATGGTACACTGAGTTTTCTGATGCTGTTCTAAATCGATATGTACTGCAAAAAACTGTACCACGTCCACTCCACAAACTATTAACTAACTAAAGTTAAGGGTTAACGTAGGGCAACCTTATCATGACAAGTTTCAGAAAAGCCTGTTTTTCTAAAATTGGTATTTACTACATTACCATCAATTGTCATTCTTTTATTAAGCTGACTTTCCTATGATTTTAATACTTTTTCAACTCAATTATGGCATTGTTGCAATTTCGTTAAAAAGTATGGTGACTACACTCGCGACAATCCGATTTGACGTTTCGTACTCCTATGTGTAAAACGATATGCCTCGAGAATCAGTTCTAAGCAATGTAGATAAATCGTCGATTACAAAGTCTTGTAGATGATAAATCGCGTCATGTCTCGAGAATCAGTTTTTAAAGCAATTATTTTTAACCGACTTCTTCAAAAAGGAGGAGGTTTTCAATTCGTCTGTACCTATGTTTTTTTTGTACACAAAGTATTTTTTATAACTGTCAAATCGGACTTCTTATGCCGTGATCCGACGGTGCGCCATATTGCGGACGGACACAGACGAGCCCGCACGACGCACCGTGGGAAGGTGTACGTGCGGGGTATCGCAGACATCGGAAGTTCCTCGTTTCGCGGTTCGTGGCGATCTGTGGACGTCTGCCGTGCGTGTCCGTCTGCAAAATCGCGGATCGTCGGATCTCGGCATAAGATTGTCGCGAGTTTATTCTGTTTTGCAAGATGCTCGTGGCACAGCTCTATGCTATGGTACAATGTCCATGGTACAGCAACGTTCTAAGGATCTTGACTACGTTAAGTCTGCTCCACATTTACTTCTACGCGAGTTGCATCTTTGGTCAAGTAAAAAGCTGTTTTAAACATATCTAATTCATACTAAGACATGCCAACTTAGCAGGAGAAGTTATTTTAACCGTTTTAAAATACGCGTGATTTTTTTTTTAAGAAAGCTGTTGCATCGCTTCGCTACAGGCTTTTATGATGCAAATGGGGAGCAGACTTCAAATTAAAATCTAATATTGGTTAGTATTGTCGTTTAGCTCGACGCAATAGCCTGGCTGCTAAAGCCACTGTGACGGCAAGCAGAGTGGCGATGAGAGTCACCCGCAGAGAACAGCCTCCCCACGCACACAGCAGTACCACGATGATGCCGACACTGTGTAACAATGAGGGTGATTCTAACATTGATAACGAATAAGCCGGCGGCAAGTCTGTGAACAAGTGGCCACTGCCACCTGAGGACATCTGACCAATACCAAAAGAGGTAGGTGCAATGCCATTCAGAGACAATGCTGAAATATCTCATGTGTACATGCGCACAATACTTTCAAGCCATGTTGCCAAGTCGCTAACCTGGTGTCAGAATTTTTATGCCACCCATGGAACTTAGCTTCACATGCCGTCTAGAAATATCCCTCACGATGTTTTACTTCACCATTTTTGAAGCAAGTGATAATTATACAATACGCACATGAATCCGAAAAGTCTGAGGTACGTGCCTTGGGTTCGAACTCAAGACCTAAGCCTTGGCAGTCCGACGGTCATACCACTAGGCCAGTTTTTTTCAATCTTTTTGAATACGCGACCCCTTTAGAAGTTAACAAATTCTAGCGACCTCCTAGGCTAATTTCTGTCTAATTTCAGTCAAAAGGATGACCCTAGCATCCTTTTGACTGAAATTATATTTTTAGTATGAAGTGTAGGACCTAGAAATATTTGCCTTTTTTCTTTTGTCCCCCAAGGAGTCGCGACCCACAGGTTGAAAAACACTGCACTAGGCTATCACTGCCTGCCCCGCTTGGGCGGAGCCCCGCCGTGTCCTCTTGGAGGCGATTGGCGGCGGTGACCTCTCGCGTCCGGCTCTGGTCCAGGCCATGGTACGGAGCGAGAGGGCATGGGAAGCAGTCACCTCCTTCTGCGAAGCAGTAATGCTCGCGAAGGAGGAGGCGGAACGCGTGAGGGAGAGGCAAAGTTTGCGCCCTCACGCCCCTAACCGCCGCCGCCGCTGGAGACGCCCTGGGCGTCGGGAATCCCAGGCGGATTCCCGGCCACCATAGGCGCGGGCTTGCGGACGGCGAGCAATGGGTAGCTCGCCGTCCGATCAGGACCAGGCCCGGGTCGATGGCGCGTCATGTTCCACGCGCGCCTCAAAGAGATGTCAGCACAATTGGCGGGGTCCGCTAGGACCGATGCCTGCCAGGGTTGCGGGTTAGTCCGAAAGGGATACCGGGACCTTGGCAACAGGCAACTGAAGGAACACGGGTGGGTTTTAGTCAGTAGAAGTCTGACACGCCCTTCCGCTCCACCCAGAGCGGGAGAAGTCATTGGATGATTTCCCACCCTCAAAAAAAAAAAAAAAAAGGCTATCACTGCTATTACTGAACCTAGACACGGTTATATGGCTAGAAAGTTTTGCTTATTCGCCATTTTATAATCCATTTCAAAACAAGTCGTATAGCATTACGGGGAACTATGATAACTTCTAACTGTTAAAGTTAATGACAAAATTTGTTTCTTATTATAACGCATTTGCTATTTTATTTTTTCTTCCATATAATTTTATATTGAAATATTTTTTTTTTTTTGGACATCGCTTTTTTTAATGATAATTTAAATGATGTGTTTTGTGATCTGCACAAGTATGGATGAAGTTGTGTGAATAATTTGAAAGATGCCTTTTAATAGTTTGGTCAAGTCAAGATTTTACTGAAAGATACTGAGAGATTTGAAAAAGCCAAGTGATGTAAGGATGTAATAGATTTGAACCCATTTGGATGATATTTATGTCCACTAGATAAAAATACCAAACGGTAATATTTGGTAGATAAGTAACACTATCTACTCAGTAGGTATCTCTAATTAAAGGATCATCATAATGATTGCTGCAATCATACTACATTTAGAAGACGAACAAAATGTTCCAATGATTCCCTTTTTAGCAAGTAGAGAAAAGATTCTAAAAATACTTTAAGTGAAACGGTTTTCGGTCGTATTGAGAAGATTAGTCCAAATCACAGAGACATTCTTACAAAATCAATCAATCATTTCTTATAAAAAAATGGGTAAGTTAAAAATGTGATTACTGTGATGGATTTTATTTACATTTTCACACATTTCTGACATTATATTTTCAAAACAAAGCTCTTAAGAGTATTATATTATTACTATAGAAACTAAAGTTAAAATCAATGAACACCACGTGGGTTTAACAATTATCTCAATTTCGTATCACTATTTGTATTAGTACGACTGAGTATCTCTCTGCATCTGCAGAAACTAGAACCTCCAAATTACAGGCATCTTTCAAAATAAATGATTTAAAATAATGTAGGTATTTTAATTAAAATTATGTTAATGACCATGAAATATAAATAAAATGGTAGTTATTCACTCCATGGGTGAATTTTGACATGCGGTCATGGTAGCCAAATTTGTCCAAAAGACTATATTTCAATAAAATTAGTGTTAAAATTATTAGTTTTAATAAAAAAATAAAGGTTTTTAGGAACAAATTTCGCTACCAATTGTGTTTGGTTGAATTAATGATTATGTTTGAAATGAGGGATTATTTCTACCCGTATTCAAAGATTGGTGATAAGGATTTATTAGCTATATTCAAAATACATATTCAGGATCATTCAGGATACATTTGGCTATATTCAGGCAGTCTATAAATCTTAATATTAAGCCTTAAATTTTTTGATAAAAACATATTTCCTGCTTTAGATTCACAATCTAATTTATTGTCTATTACATATTTTTATTAGTTAAGTATTCAATGTATAAGTAATGTTATTTTCTTCGAAATTAAACCTTATCCCGAAAAACCAATTAAATATATCTTTGAATACGGGTCTCGCCAAAACTGTAGGTTTGCAAACATGCATATTACAATATCATCTATATAGATAAAATTATGGGTATGATGATATTAGTCTCAAATTCTCACTGACCTTAATTCCTGCTCAGTTACTGCTAAAGTTCTTCCACATGCAGCTGCTTTTACTGCTAAATGGTCGTACTCGCTTGATTGCGACTGCAATTGTGACTTTAATTCTGGAATAGACATTTGATGGTAACCACTAACTAAGTCTTTTGCACGATGTAAACGATAATGAGCTTAGAATTAATGATTGATTCGCTTTAGTGTCACAAGAAATCTAAGTCATGTGAAACTTATATTTGCACAAATAGTGAGATATACAAGCAAAAAAAGGACGTCTTTACCCAGAAGTGGGCTACATTATGCTGATAAATAACTTACCAGCAATTTCTTCTATCAATTCCTTCTCTCTTTTAACTCTATCTTCTTCTCCCTCTTGCCGACACTCTGTCTTCATTCTCGAGAGACAATTTTCTTTGTCTTCCATAAATTGTTCCCATTGGTCATCTGTAATAGGTAGTATATTATTAGTTAAATTAAACTATTTTAATAGTTTATTATGAGTAATTGTGGTAAATTAAACTGAAATTTCATCAAATTGAGTTGCTTGGTGGGAAAATTAGCCTCACAGACAAAATTTGACTCACCCATTTCCTGTCGATGCTGTTCTTTGAGCTTGTTGACTTGTTCCATTCTTTCCGCTATGAGCTTGAGTCTAGTGGTCTCTAGACGATTTTTAGCCTCGTCTGCTGATGTTGCTGCTTGTTCTTCTATATCTCTTACTTTTTTTGACCATTCTTCTATTAGACTTTCTGTAAAAACATAAATATGAAAAAGAATTTCTCGATTTGATTAACAGTAAATGTTGCTACTATGTTTACTACGTAACATGTAGTGTTTTGTAATTCTATTGTTGTCCTGGAAAATAAACAATTATGTTTTTTTTTTAAATGACTGCCTAGTTAATCAGGGGGCCTAGACAAAATCCCTTTTCTGTAAGCGTTTACGCCAACGGAAAGATCAAATTGTATGGAGTTGACAGCAGCAGTCACGTGACATCTCTAAAGCTAATGTCAACTCCATACAATTTGATCTTTCCGTTAGCGTTAACGCTTACAGAAAAGGGATTTTGTCTATAGCTTCTGGCTGTCGCAAGCACTACTGCTGAGCATGTCTTGGGTTCGATTCACCGGTCGGGAAAAATGTTATTCAATTTTTCTACCTCGAATTTCTCAGTAACATCCCAGAATCTGGTATTGTGCCCGGTTGATGACAATAGGCTCGCCCCTATTAAATGGAACTTAAACATAATTGGCGAAATGTGGGAGTACTATAGGTACACCTCTGCTTAACCTTTCGGGGAATACAGGCGTGATGTTATGTATGTGCGAATTACAGAAAAAATTCATTTATAGTGCGTGCAAGTAGCAACTTTAATATCATGTGTAAATAGCATGATTTTGACCCATTCATAACAGGTGTGTCCTCGGCCAGAAAGTGCCTGAGCCTTGACTTTTTTAAATAAGATTTTATGTGTTCAGTTTTTATTCTTTTAGTGAATGTAAAATGTGAATTTAGTTTAAGCTCCAATGTTATTCCGTTATTTTTTTCTTTTTTCTGGTAGCTGTGTTGTGTAGTTCACACTCTTTCTTTTCGTTCTGTTTTTAGAAGTGATGACTTTTAATTGGCTGTCAGTCTCACATACAGTTTAATTTTCTGTTAATTTTAGCTGTAAGTCATCCATAGTAAATAAATAAATAAATAAATAATAAATGTGTGTATAAATAGATATCAACCATAACCATCATACCTTTCTCCTGCTCGAATCGTTCGCTCATCTCTTCACACTTGTTGGCATATGTGATGTCGGCCTTGTCTAGCATATGTCTGAGCTGCATGATGTCCCAGTCTGCTTTGCTGTGAGCCTCAGCGATGGCGTGCTCGAACTGAGCCTCTTTGTTCGCTAGAACTTCTTTTAGATTCTCGAACTGAAAGAGAAAGATTGAATTATATGCCTAACATATAAATTTTAGTTGTCAGGTGGAAACATTATGGTAAGTGGTAAACTATGGCGATCA
The DNA here is from genome assembly GCA_947522985.1 of Lithophane socia. Taxonomy (NCBI): domain Eukaryota; kingdom Metazoa; phylum Arthropoda; class Insecta; order Lepidoptera; family Noctuidae; genus Lithophane; species Lithophane socia. The sequence continues at coordinate 7,010,674 of OX383280.1, forward strand.
GCGATACCAGAGGCAACGCATTGCAACGTTCAAATGTCAAATGTGCCTATAATTAATTACACTTTTTTTTAGTGATACCTCGCTACAATTGCACACCTGTCGCTTTAGCTGGCCTAGGTAGAGCGACTGGTAGCAGCTGGATGAAAGCTGTCGGGAATCAAGTTAAATGGCGAGGGACTGGACAGGCCTATGTCGAGCTGCTAAATCTCCCTAGCCCAACTATGTTAGGGTTGGCTTCCAGTCTAACCGGATAAAGCTGAATACCAGTGTTTTACATGGAGCGACTGCCTGCCTGAGCTTTACAACCCAGTAACTGAGTAAAACGATACCCCTTGGTAAGATTCGTTGTCAGACTTTCGGGCGACCCGTTACAAATGTCAAAGATTCACGAATGACAGCCGGGACCAGCGGCTTAACGTGCTCTCCGAGCCACGAAGGAGTCTCGGTATGTCAAGATGGTGACACATCCACGGACCAACCCCGGAAAGCGTAGCGTAACCTGATGGATCGACCCGTGCGGCTGTTATTACTTAGCCACGAGCTGCTAGATGCTGATGATAATTGGCATAGGGTTAGGGATCATAATTATTATTTCTTTGCTAATTATAACTTTTTGCCACTTACCCTGGTAATGACCTTCCTTCCTGCCCACGTTCCTAGCATCCTGGTCATCCTCAGTCCTAAGCTGTGCATGCGTTGCGTGTTCTCTTACGACTATTAATTTTATTCACCATAGTATCACTATTTACTAGTTTAGCTAGTTCTACTACTATCCCTAGTTTTACCACTGTTTGTTCTACTCACCCTAGTAGTGACCTCTCTAAGCTTCCTGTCCGCTTTCTTGGCATCCTGGTCAGCCTCAGCTCTGAGCTGTGCGAGTGCGTTCCTGGTCCTCTCCGCGTGACTCCTCTCTAGCGCTGCGCGAGTGGACGCTGCGGCTGCATGGTGCTCGGAGCGAAGGGTTTCAACTGTTTTCGAGTGCTGCTGTTCTAAGCGTTGGATTTCCTGAAATCACACACGATGAAAGTTCACCGTTATTCTTGAAACTAGTGGTTTGGTATCATTTATAAAACGTAAAATCAATGGAAAGTTAGGTTTTTTTTTTTAATTACTTTTTACCACTAGAGTATTTGACCCTTTCGCTTATGCGCTAGGGCAACGAACTTGCGTCTCAACACGGGTGGGGAGCGTGGGACGTGACCTGACCGGCCGTGAGCGCGACCCCTCTCTCAGTCAGTCAGCTGTTTCGCTAACGAGCACGGTGTCGCATAGAAACTTTTTAAAATCTTTTAATGAAAATAACGTTTTTTTTGTTGTTACTTGGTCATTTATTTTTTTATTTAAGTCAACTACCCACATGGTTTGAATGACAAGAGTGTTTACCCTTACAGCCTGTTTATCCAAAATTAAGGAAAAGCTTATTTTGTTTGTGATATCATTAGAAGATATTTTTAGCTCTAATATTCTCAATCAAATCCATCCGCCTAGCCTTTTCCCAATTATGTTGGGGTCGGCTTCCAGTCTAACCGAATGCAGCTAGATACCAGTATTTTACATGAAGCGACTGCCTATCTGACCTCCACAACCCAGAAACTGGGTAATACAATACCCCTTGGTGAGACTGGTTGTCAGACATTTCGGGCATCTGACGCCCCGTAACGACTGTCAAAGATCAGCCGGGACCAACGGCTTAACATGCTTTCCGAGGTACGGAGGAGTCTCGTTATGTAAAGATGGTCACCCATTCACAGACCAACTCCGGCAAGCTTAGCTTAACCGGAGCTCTGTTATTCTCAATGTTTCAAAAAGATAGAGTGATTACCAACCTTACGATATCTCTCCTCTTTCTCCTTCCCGCTGACAATCTCCCTTTCCAACAGCTCTTTCAGTCGATGCACCTCAAGCTTCAGAGCCTCCTCTCTAGTCTCCACCTTCTGCAGCTGGAGAGTCAGAGACTGTACCGACCGCTGCTGTTCCGTGACCAGTCCTCGTAGCTGTTGGAGTTCCGCTACCTGAGCTGGTGATGGCTTCGGGTCAGTTTTCAGTTGGTCTACCGTTGCTGTGAGCTGTGGTAGAAAATGTTATGAAGATAGCGGATGATATAAGGGTGGTAAATCAGTAAATGGTTGATGTGATGAAGCAGTCTTTTATTTACAATTTAATACAAATCGATGCTTTTAGTTGCCAAAATCTATTGTGTTTTTTCATGAAGAGTTTTGCGAAGTTTATATTTTATTTGAGTTGACATTGCATTATTCCTAATCTTAAATTCATAATGAGCCGACATTGAAAAATTTTACTGTACTTAAGTAATATTTTTATTTTTAATTATTGTGTTCATTTTGGTGATGATGTAAGTTATTCTAAATGTCTTGTATTATGAATGCTATTTTTTATTTTTTTATAGTACGATTTCGAAACCAATGTAAATTATTTGCGACTAAATACATTGAATTGAATTGAATTTGCGTTTAACGAAAAGTTCTCAGTAATGTCATAAAACGTACAATCCACCAGACACGTTATTTTGTATTCTTCGGGTGCGTTTAAGGTAGTTAATGATAAAGTTAGAACACAGTACATTGATCTAACATTTTCTTAAAGTGGCGCCCAAGTTGAATAAATAATGTGAAAAACATATCACCATGTATTATAAAGATGTGGTCATATTTAAGGGTGTGGACCAGATCATCAAACATGAAAACATTATCAGTCGTCCCATAAATTAGGTTCAAGTAGAAATTTAAGTTTTGAGAATTTGTTCACAATTACGATGTGGGTTTGATCTATATGACCACACCTTTCTGATTGACATATGCTATAAATATGCTTTTCATAAAATGTTTTCTATTTGTTAAATGATCTCTGGAAAATTGCTACCTACAGCAATGGAGGAAAGCCTCACCTCTTTATTATGTTTCTCAGCCTCTCTGGCCCGTTTCTCCAGTTCCCTCATCTTCCACTCGCAGTCTGCCAGCATGCGTTCCGCTCTAGCTGCGGCTTGTGACCGCGCCGCCTCGTGTGCTGCGCGCCATTTTGATGTGCTGGCTTCTGCCGCTGCTAACGCCTAGAAGATAGATATATAGATAGAATACTCTGTCTCTCTCTCTCTGAAGAGAAACTTCATAAGTAATTTATAAGCAAACTCGCTCCTGCTTCGCACAATTTTTTGGACTTGACAAAACATCCAGATTTCTTAGTTATATGTTAGTTTAATAATAACGTAGTTTAAACATAAACCTTCCGGAATAAATTCCCTAAACGATGGTGAAAACCTCATCAAGATTTGTTGCGTGGTTTAGAAGAAAAACGCGGACATACAGAAAAACACGAAATGCGACTTTAATTTATATGTACTAGCGACCCGCTCCCACTTCAAACGAATTTTACGACTTGAGACATAGAGATTTTTTTTGATATATGTAACTTTAATATTAATGTATTATACACATAAACCTTCAGGAATAAATTTCCTAACGATGGTGAAAACCTCATCAAGATTTGTTGCGTGGTTTAGAAGAACAACGCGGACGCGAAACACGAAAAGCGACTTTAATTTATAATAATTATGCATAGATATAGATGATTTGAATTTGCTCAAGACGGGTTGGCTATTTCAGACTATATCGGTGATCAAGCGTCGTACCTTGTATGTATGTGAAGGGGCCTTTGTCTTGAAGTGGGATAAAAATAGGCTGGTATGGGGGTTGATCTTGGTTTACCTCTCAGTAAGAGGTTCGACAGTTAGGCTGCTTATTTATACGCAGGACGCTCAGAAAATGGGTTACCTAGTATTTTTGTTTGCATTCAATGGGAAAATTTATATTCAAAGGTTGATTCGTGGCCTTGACTTTTTAAATTAAAATTTTGTATGTTCAAGTGCATATTCTTATTGAATATGAACTTTGAATTTAGTTTAAGCTTGAATGTTATACTGTTATTTTGTCTTTTTACTGGTAGGTGTGTTGCGTTGTTAACACTCTTTCTTTCTTTTTATTCTGTTTTTAGAAGAGAAGACTTTTAATTGGCTGTCAGTCTCACATACCGTTTTCTTTTTCTGTTAATTATAGCTGTAAGTCATCCATAATAAATAAATAATGCCTGGCACTTAGTACCTACTGTAACGAAATAAATAAACACACTTCGTTGAACACGTATAATTTTTGTAATATAAATAGAAAGATACCTTTTACAAAAAATATAAAAAAGTGAATATAAAATATAATTAGGTTAAGGAAAACTTTCGGAATAGAAATCTTAGGTAAATTTAGTTACGCGTGGGAGTTCGGTGTGTATCAGCGATTGCAAAAGCTTATAAAAACCATAACTTAGTAGCGCAAACGCAACGCATCGAATAAGGAACCGCAACCGAAGGTTGACCTAATGCCAGCTTAGTCTAATTTGCATACGAGATTATTTACGCGTAAAAAAACAAACTTGAATGTATTTAAAGTTGAACGGAAAACTTGAATGGTTTACAACAGCTGCAGTTTGCAATGCAACGTGGAAGAATCCGAGAAAACGATGCTTCGCAGTGGATAAATAAATAGTTAATAAGTCACGAGGTGGTTAGTTCCTGGACCGCACGGTACGTCAAGAGGCGGTATTCCTTGTATGTAGCACGGCGCTCAGTCAACTGCGCCGCCGGGGCGCCTGATCCAGGATTATGGCGAAACGGGGAAACGAGGTGGGTTCCCAATACCCCACCGATAAAGGCCAAAATAGGCCTTTTCACTGGTTTTTAACCGTAAAACAAGGAAACGTGGACACAACTATAATTATTTATACTGTAAATCTTTCAGCATAGAGCCTGGAATTATTTGAAGAATTAGAGCTCTTGTGTTCATGAGAAAAAACCGCGACTGACGGGTGCTAATCAAAAATTCTTCATCTTTCTTCACGTCAGATTCAAATTCAAAAAATTGAAATTATCTTACGATTAAAAACGACAACATCGATGGCCAGCGAAGTAAAAAAGTTTTAGGCTCGAAGATTTTATGCAGGGTAATACTGCAGTACCCCCTTTCCAACAAAAAAATAATAATATCGATAATGGCGATAAAAATAACTAAAGGAGTAACATCCCTAGAAACGAATGACGTAAGGATAACGTCACTAGAGGAAGGTAGAGGGGGGTAGCAGCATCAGGAGAGAAGGGAGCAGCTCACTTGAGAGAACTAGAAAAGAAATAAAACTATTAACACCTAAATAACCTATAGGTAACCTAGCCTAAACTAATGACTAACCTATTCTATCTTAACAGACCATCGAAGTGCAAAAGGCCTCCAGATGTGCCTGCTAAACCTACGCAGGACCTATCGGGAAAGGTATACAATAACTAAGGATAGAACAAAAGGATTAAGAATTCAAAATAAACAAAAGGACAACACTAGTTGAAAGAAATATAATATATATATCGAGGTCAAAAGGGGTTGACATTAGGTTATAAATAAGAACCTTAGTCCAAAAGGAAGAACATCAAGCTATAAAGAGGAGCCTGAGTCCCAAAACGCACCTTCTAATCCTACTCATCACACTAGTCAGACTCTAAGCCCTGACTTAGTTGAAACCGGACTATGATGTAGACTTAGGGTCATTAAATATAAGGTTGAAGTCCCTTATTTGTTAGGTGAGGTGGGTTCCCAATACCCCACCGATAAAGGCCAAAACAGGCCTTTTCACTGGTTTTTAACCGTAAAACAAGGAAACGTGGACACAACTATAATTATTTATACTGTAAATCTTTCAGCATAGAGCCTGGAATTATTTGAAGAATTAGAGCTCTTGTGTTCATGAGAAAAAACCGCGACTGACGGGTGCTAATCAAAAATTCTTCATCTTTCTTCACGTCAGATTCAAATTCAAAAAATTGAAATTATCTTACGATTAAAAACGACAACATCGATGGCCAGCGAAGTAAAAAAGTTTTAGGCTCGAAGATTTTATGCAGGGTAATACTGCACTACCTACAACATATTTACATAACGTGCTTTTCGAGACACGATAGGGTCTCGATATATAATGGATGGTCACCACAAACCGACCGCGGCAAGCATAGCCAACCCGAGCGGCTGTTATCATTTAGCCCCATCCACCGTGTTTAGTGATCAATGGCATGATCATGTTTTAAGTAATATCTCACCTCCTGTGCCTTCTGCTCCTGTATAACCTTCTCCTGCTCGAGTCTATCCTTGTCTCGCTCAAGCGCGAGCACTCGTGACTCGAGCTCTGCTCTCTGCCCGAGAGCATCCTCCAGCTCTGCTCGAATCTGACGCAGTGATTCATCTGGAAAGAGAAGACATTGAAACCGATATAATAATCTATGTTCAGGTTAGCATTTATTCAGCCTATAATGTTCCCACTGCTGGGACACGGGCCTCCTCTCTTCAACAGGGAGTGGGCTTTAATCGACCACACGGGCCCAGAGGGCCTAGACAAGTGACAATAGCTTCCAAAGCGTTTCGTGTTTCTACAACGACTTTCAACAGGATTGACATAAGCTTTTCGATAGCTTATGTCAGTCCTATACATTTTTGCCTTTTCCATCATCGTTATCGCTGATAGAATATCACTTTGTCTAGGGCCTCTGTGCGGGTTGGCAGATGTCGTAAGTCTTCGAATTTTAGTTTCTAGGACATGCCGTCGGACATGCCACGGTCGCAGCCGTTCTACCGTCCACCACTGCTCTCCGTGTTCATGTTCAGAATACTACAGTCTAATTTAATTATTCCTGTATTATCATTTACACATTATGTTTACGTCTCTCATCCAACTCTCCTATCGCATGGCTGCTGGAAGAAATTTCTTATGAAATAAGCAGTACCTTTGTGATTTTCAATCTATCTAAATTATAGTCCCTATTAGTCCCTTGAAGTGTTTTGTGTGTACTTATTTAAACGGTTAAATACATTTGATATATACTCACACACACTCACTCACTCTCTTTTTTTTTTTGGTTCAATTCCCGGGTCGGGCAAAGTGTTATTGGATTTTTCCATCTGGAATTTCTCAGTAGCAGCCCGGAGTCTGGATTTGTGCCCGGTTGATGGCAATAGGCTCGCTCCTATTACAACATGGGACTTAAACATAATTAGTGAAATGTGGGTGTACACACGGCTACACATCAAGCTATACATTTCCATTGTTTATGAATTCCTAACAATGCGAGGTCAGCTTATACTGGAAATGTATAGCTTCATGTGTAGCCGTGTGTACTATAGGTACACCTTTGGCTAACCCTTGCCTAGCCGTGATGTTATGTGTATTTGATTTAACTAATTAAAATACACATTACATGAACACATAATACTACTTTTATTACATGAATATTATTCATTTTTACCGTTCCGCCTGTGCAGCTGCTCAGCTAGGTTGGAGGAACAGCTCCTGGCGGCAGACAGCTCCTCTTCAAGCGACCGGCTCCTCTGACGAATCAGCTCCGACTCCTTGTATGCTGACGCGAGCTCGCATTTTAACTCTGGAACGAGAGAGAGAGAAAGAGGTTAGATAGATTAGGGTAAAGGAAAAAAAAAGATGCTTCGAGAACAGCCCCTTTGGTCTACCGGTAGCAAGGGCTAGTGCTGAGCATGTGGCGGCATCTATATCGCCACATGCGAACTACGCATGAAAAACCGTCATCACACAAAATCCTGCATCGCGCAATTAGAGTTTACCGCGCGATGGATATTTATATATTTTTTTTATATTTAACAACTTATTTTTATGTACCAACATTCTAAGAAAATACAGTCCTATTCTATTGGGATCTTGCCGTTTTGCTGAAAAGATTTTGCCAAAATTTCACTACCCAAACAAAATTTAGCAACCTTTTTTTATACCAATGCAATGTTTGGAATGATTTTAGTACGCACATTTTCATTTGGTCAAGTTTGGGAAGTGATAATTTGGCAATTTATTTCCAATTCTATTATATTCTATTTGAGGTCGGCTTCGATTTACAGGTCAAGCAAAGTGTTGAAATTAAATGAAATGAATTTTTTTATTCTTTATATAGGATATTGGAATCACTTTTACACTTTTACATTAAAAAATATTAAAAAATAAGCTAGATGAGGTCGGCGCTTCCTATCTGACTACTCTGTGAAGGCCCAAACAAACTCAGAGGTTGCAGTCTCTTTTAAAGTCCAGACACAATCTTGTTCAGGCCATATTATGAGGACTATGTAGATTAGTGTCTTTTGAGGAAAGGACCACAACGATTGAACGATTTGTCAGTAATAGTGGAGCTCAACTCAGAACTTAAGGAGCTCAACGACTCGACTAACAATACCAAAAAAAGGACATTTGGGTAGGTCGCATAAAATACTCAAATTGCCAGATAATAGTTACTAAAAATCCACATACCTAGTCCTCACATTTACAATAATTAAAATAATACAATAGGTACTATACAAAATAATCATGTCATATTGTATGTAATATTCAATAATGACAATTTGTATATAAAACTGGTAATGATTTTCCATAATATTCAAAATGTCACAATGCTTAGCAGAGCGAGCAGTTCAATCCCATGCTTTTTTGTCTTCTAAATAATCTGAAATTTTATAGTACCCTTTTTTACAAAGTTTGGTTTTAATACAACTTTTGAATCGTTTATTGAGTAAGTTTCGAATGTCAATGGGAACTCCCTGACACAGACAAAAGGTCTGAGGTTCAGCAGTGGGAACAATACAGGATGTAAGGGTAAACACTCTTGTCATTCAAACCATGGGTAGTTGACTTAAATATAAAAACAAATGACCGAACACAACAAAAAAAAAACGTTATTTTCATTAAAAGATTTTAAAAAGTTTCTATCTGACACCGTGCTTGCTAGCGAAACAGCTGACTGACTAAGGGAGGGATCGCGCTCGCTGCCGGTCAGGTCACATCCCGTACCCCCCGCCCGTGTTGAGACGCAAGTTCGTTGCCCTAGCGCATAGGGCAACGAACTTGCGTCTCTTGTGGGAAAATTTAGATCTAAAAAAAATTAGAAAAAAGTTGTAATTTTCCATTGATTTTACGTTCTATAAATGAAACCAAAGCACTGGTTGCAAGGATAACGGTGTTTACCCTAACACCCTGTATAGGCTGATTATGTTACATTTATTTGCTTGCTAAATGCAACTAGTACCAGGAATCCTTTAACAGTTTCGTCAGAATATAATCCGTAAAGTTATTTGACAGCGTGGGCAGAATCCGGCTGCATCAGTTTATATTTAGTTCTGATGGAATCTTCGCGAATAAAATTTAATTACGGGAAGTGATCGAGAAGTTTTTGGCTTCAAAAACATCCTTGTATCATGTATCAACGTTGTTTACTTTCATATTTTGGGTAACTATATCATCACGCTGGGTTTTTTTGGAGGGGTAGACAGTAAAGATTGAAATCGTTAGATTCGCCCTATCGCGTCAAAAGATAGTCGCGTTTCTGTTTTGTTTTGACAGCTCTGACACACAATGACGCAGTGACTTGATTGTCATGGATACGCTATTTAATAATGTGTGAGTTCCTAGTAAGGTCACTCTTCTCAGTGGGTATGGACAATAATTCGCGTGGCGACGGTATTCGCTGTGTGACACGTGCATATGCCACTTTTTGTCAGCAAATATTTAAATCGTTAGATTCGCCCTATCGCGTCAAAAGATATTCGCCTTTCTGTTTCGTTTTGAGAGCTCTGACACACAATGACGCTGGGACTTGATTTGATTGGCATGGATACGCTATTTAATAATGTGTGAGCTCACTCTTGTCAGTATGGACACTTTTTGCGCGTGGGATAAATACGATGGTATTTGCCGTGCCAATACGTGAGCGTCGCGTGCTTTTGTCACTTTTTGTTCGGGTTAGTCCGGAACGAGCTTATTGGAAATGCTGCTGAGAAGAATGTAGGTACCTAATGGAAGAAATAGTTACACTTTCCACAGCCTCTAGGGTCGAAAACCCAGGATGGATCCACTATCTCTAGAAGATAGCAAGAACGGAGCAGTCTTTGTTTTTTTCGCATAACCTAGGTACTTCTTGTTTTCTTGTGGTAAGCGACACCAGGTGGCAGAGTTTTAAAGCCGCCCATGGGCTTGACTTGGCTTCACATGCCGTCGAGAAATATCTCTCAGGCATGGGCGTTCCCTCACGATGTTTTCCTTCATCGTTTTTGAAGCAAGTGATAAATTATACAATATATTGTTATATAATTATCACTTGCTTGGGTTCGAACTCTAGACCTATGACTTGGCAGTCTGATGGTCACACCACTAAGCTATCACTGCTCAGGACCGTAGGTACTAACAAAAACAGACAAATTATGCAACTTTACAAGAAATATTTAAAAGAGTACTGCTAATTATAGGTGTACAGCAGTGAGAGAAAAGTGAAAATCATCATCATCATCTTCCTAGCCTTTTCCCAACTATGTTGGGGTCGGCTTCCAGTCTAACCGGATGCAGCTGAATACCAGTATTTTACATGGAGCGACTGCCTATCTGACCTCCACAACCCAGTAACTGGGTTATACGATATCCCTTGGCAAGACTGGTTGTCAGACTTTCGGGCTTCTGACGACCCGTTACGACTGTCAAAGATCCACGAATGACAGCCGGGACCAACGGCTTAACGTGCTTTCCGAGACACGGAGGAGTCTCGGTATGTAAAGATGGTCACCCATCCACGGAACAACCCAAGCGTAGCTTAACCTGGTGGATCGACCCGTGCGGCTGGTATTACTTAGCCACGAGAAAAAACAAAACATTATGTAAATATTCATAAATATTTACCAACTTTCACTTGAAAAGCATAACATATGCCCAGTTTTCTCTTTTCGTCGTTAAAATTAATTTTCCAATGATACTGACCTGGCTATCCGTTGACTGAGTTTGAAAAACATAGGTCAACTTATTTCGGACGATAGTTCAATGATCCGCGATGCTTCTTGGCTTACGGACCGGTATCAGTAGATACCAGCTAACCGTTATCAGTTAAATCAATGAAATGCCATATTTTTCTGTTTTTAACAGACTTCAAATAAGAGGAGGTTCCCAATTCGTCTGTATGCTATTTTGTTACGCGATGACTCCGTCAATTTTGAATGTATTTTGATGATTCTTTTTTTGTATAGTAAGTCATGCATCAGAGATGGTCCCTTATAAATTTTATTAACTTTGCTTGCGTACTTTTTGAGTTCAAAAGTCAAAGTCAAATAATTTATTTCAAATAGCCACTTATAAGGCATTTGGAACGTCAAAAAAATTGCAATTATTTACATAACAGGTAGTGGTATTTGAATTTGTGTAGGGTAGGTACCATAACAAAAAAATGAAAAAACACCCTTCACCCTTTTGTAAAAACTTTTTACAAAAAAAAAACAACCGACTTGTCCACACAAATTCGTATACCGTTATCTGCTATGTAAATGAAGACTAAGATATCGTCTACATACGCAAAGTGGGAAAATACGTAATTATTGAAGCTAACTCAAAAACTACGCAAGCAAAATTAATAAAATTGATATGGGACCACCTCTGAAGCATGACCTACCAAACAAAAAAGAATCATCAAAATCGATTCATAATTGGCGGAGTAATCGCGTAACATACATACAAAAAAAAAAAAACATACAGACGAATTGAGAACCTCCTCCTTTTTGAAGAAGTCGGTTAAAAAAGGGTCGGTTAAAAAATAATTGTTGTTTTTGGTAATTTTTTTAAATTATATTTGACTACCTCGTTGGTCTAGTGGTCGCAAGCGCTACTGCTGAGCATGAGGTCCTGAGTTCGATTCCCGGGTCGAGCAAAGTGTTATTAGGTTTTTCCATCTGGAATTTTTAGGTAGCAGCCCGGAGTCTGGATTTGTGCCCGGTTGATGGCAATGCTCGCCCCCTATTACATAACTGGAAATGTGGGTATACTATAGGTACCTACATACCTTTGCCTAATTCTTCAGGGAAACAAGGTGTGATGTTGCCATAATTATGTTTTTATTTGAATTGTTAGCGACTGTAATCTTGGTGTCCTTATACAGCATGTAGCAAAGACCCTGTCCGTGAGGGTGTTGTTAAGAATCATACTGAGATTCTATTTGTCTTCACATCTATACTAATATTATAAAGCTGAAGAGTATGTTTGTTTGTTTGTTTGAACGCGCTAATCTCAGGAACTACTGGTTGGAATTGAAAAATTATTTTTGTGTTGGATAGTCCATTTATCGAGGAAGGCTATAGGCTGTATACCATCACGCTACGACCAATAGGAGCGGAGCATAAATGAAATATGTTGAAAAAACTGGAAAAATGATTCCTTTTTGAGAGCTTTCGTTGCGTGCGCAAAATCAAAATCAAATTTGTTCGAAATTAATGCATTATTTGCGAAGGAGTTTTATCAACATAATAATATTTCTTATTCAAATAATCGTTTTAACATCAAGGGTATTTATTTAGCAGTAAAATACTTTTTAATTCATTCGAATCGGACATTTAATTTCGAAGTTATCACGAGTATTACGCGAACCATTCGACGCTGGCGCCACCACGTTCCCTACTTTAGAGAGGAGAGGATGGGCACACGGGTAGACCGTGACCAGGGGCCCTACCATCAACTTTTAAAATACTTGCCAAGTACATGACAGGTCAACTTAGCAGGCTAACCTGACAGGTTTTCTATTTGTACCATGAGTATTTCCGTCTGACCTGCAATGTATCAACTTCAGACCTGTTACGTGACCGTTGACCGGTACGCCATATTATAAACAAACGTTCGGAAATACTTTTTCGCAATGTTACCGGTTTTACGGTTTTAAAGAACTAGATTAAATTAATTTAATAACAGTTTATAATGTTCAAGGGAATTCTTAAAAAAACTGTGTTTCGTAACAAAATATCTTATTTAACACGAATACGACATTGGAGACCCTTTCAGATACTTATGAAAATAATCTTGAAAGTTACCAAAGTTATTGCTATTTTCGAACGACTATCCTAGCCATTAAGTATAAAAAATATAGTTTTTGATTGCTTGTCAGTTTGACTCTAGTGATGTTACTCAGTCACTAACGATCAGGCACTCGATTGTTCCGATTATGTAATTCAAGTACTCAATTCAAGTTGAATCTAAGGTAGTTACTAGGGAGGTTTCCAACAGCTTCGCACGTTTGAAACGCACACAAAAAAACAGAGAAAAGAATCATAGCCCGATCCAAAATACAGCAACCGTTCCATATTGGTATATTGGGGTTTAAGTCAGTGACATTCGGGTAAGATCGGCTTTGTTTGACTTTGTAAAAAGCGCTTTCTCCACATTCCACTCTCAATCTGATAATCAATGATGATACGATGATGATTTTAATGACAAATTACAAGTTATCAACAGAAATCATTGACCCACAGTACATATACTTTCACTCATCTTATTAAAACTCTTTGACTCTATACAAGATAGTATTTTGGTACCTTGAGAGAAAATGTAATCGAGTTTTTATTTAATACAATGCAGTATCGAGTTAAACAAAGTTTAGCCGCATCACTATCTGACACTGTCAGAAAGACAAATCAAGTCAAGGGACAACAACACTTCATATTTTTTCAGTTTCTTTCGAATTGCATCTATTTCATATATTTCTTTTTTGCCTGTGTATTATTGAAGGATTATAATTAGTATGGAATCTTCAAGATGGTACAGCATTTACTCCAGATGGATGTTGTGTTATTTGTTCTGTGAGATTCCAACGCAATGTGCGAAGACATAGTCCGAAGCTACAGATGTGCGGTGGACGCTTTTGTATCAAATGCACGTCGTAAAAAGATGAGAGGTGGAGCCTGGTGGAGCAACCAGCATCTTTACTAGATGAAATAATATCTACTTCTAAGTCGTCGGACGTTGAAATTGATACTTAATACGTAATAAAAATGCTTTGTTTACATAATGTGATTTTTGCTTTCAATAACCGTTTAAAACACCCTACGTTTACGTTTTACTAAACTCCAATACCGATGAAGTGTAGGTAGACCTACTCACTAAAAATTTTTCAAGTTATGATAGTATTTCTCAGTAACCTCGTTAGACGAAGTATAATCATTACTACCACTGTAATCTAGAGATCATTATCAGAGTACATATTCACAAATGAACATGTACTTACGTATTTTATTTTAAATTAAAGAAAACAGTTCACTAAAAGTAAGTTTTACACGCCTGCTTAATATGACTGCAGGGCAGTTCAGTAGTCGAGTGTTTACATGTCAAAAAGGACTTGATGGTACAGCTTAACGCAGGTCAGACCAGTGAAATGTTGTCACGTGACCACTGACCGGCTTTAGTCACGTGATCGCTGGCTTGCCTGTTATTTGACATGTTCACGGTACAAAATAGCCCGACAGTTCACTTTCCGTCGAAAATTGACCTGCTATAAGAGTTCATGGTAAGCCCCCTGGAATAGTACATATCGATACGTTTTATCCCTATATTCCCACGGGATCGAGACCTACGCGGGTGAAACCGCGGGGCACAGCTAGTGTAATTATATAATTGATGTATACAAAATATTGTATAACATTTTTAAAAGAGTAACGGTGGAGTTTCTTGCTCATTCTTCTCCATACGAAAACTACCTTTTGGAAGGGGCAATTAGAATCAGTTCTATTTCTTTGTTTTTGACGTTCACAAGTGCCTTTAGTGTGCCTACTTGAAATAAATGATTTGACTTTGACTTATTTAAGTGGTTTTTTTTTGGAAAAATGAAAAAAAAATATCGCCCCATTTTTTTTCAATGGGGAATTTTACCAGGTTTATTACATGGGGCGCGGGCGGCCGTCGTTTAGTGGGTCTACAAGTTATAACTTATGTCCTCTGTAGAAAATTTACTAATTTATAATGAAATTGACGTAATTTTGATACCTACTAAAAATCTGAATTTCAAATTGCAATTAACGTTTTTATTTTCAATAATAATATTTTTCTTAATCGAACAGGTTTTTTTTAGATAGTGTATATAAATAGAAAGGGTTGAGATAGCTTAATGTTAATATTATTATTTTCATTAATTAAAGATTCTTCAAATCTAAAATGCGGCAACACGATTACTTAATTTCACATTCGATGAGAGAACAAGAAAGATGGCGGCTATTTCGAATTCCGAACGTTCTTAACAATTTGTTTGACAGTTTCGGCTCGGGGCGACGCCATTGTGAAAGATTGATAGCCCGAGTGAAAGATAAAGATGCTTTAAAAGAAATCGCTTCTCATTTTGTGGTGATTGGTTAAATGGGGATTAGACTACTTTTCATCCTCGATCGTAGACGAAATCGAAATTTGGTACATGGATAGACCATGACCTGGAGAAGGCTCCAGGTCATGGTCTATCCATGTACCAAATTTCATCCAAATCCGTTCAGTCGTTTTAGCGTGAAAGCATATCAAACAAAAAAACTCACTTTCGCATAATTACCCGACTGCGGCGAAGTCAAAAAAGCAGGGTTATGTGTTTGATATGTATTATTAGTTAGGATTTTTTATCCATATTTATGGGTTTACATTTCTGTGAAAAGCACAATTAGTAGATAATTTTAAATGATATAAGGTATTCGAATTGAAAGTTCGATTAAAACAAATCGTTCGACTTAAGGTTAAGCTAATATACATAACAGACGTGGTGACGTCACAAAGAAAAATATAAAAAAAATGGAATCTTAGAATATAATACTCTATATTATGTACACCATAAAAAATACAGATAATATATAAATGTAGAAATTTTAAATAAAGTGACACAATGGGCGGTCTTATCGCTAAAAGCGATCTTTTACAGACAACCTATCCCAGAAATACCGAATCTTTCTCAAAAATAACCGCCAATACTTATTCAAAGAAAGACAATTTCGTTAGCAATACTGAATGTCCGTAAACAAAGAATAAAACTCATCACTGTACTAAGATATGAGTCAGAATGACACACGATGCATGTAATGACCCACGGAGAAGAAAGTGAGGAACGTCTGGCGCAACGCCAGGTCTCGACGAAACAAAGTTCGTGCGCCTGTGAGACGTTGCGAAATAGTTAGACTATAGTTCATTCAGTGTTTTTATAAACGTATTTTCTGACGATTCTGAAGCCCCAAAGTCTGACACCGAGCAGTGTTAGACTTTGGGGGCTCATGCTCCAAAATCATCATCTATATTTTATTTATATTATTTAAGACATTTATTTCAGACGTAGTCCATATAATGCCAATGTCCATCTAGCCTTTTCTCAACTATGTTGGGGTTGGCTTTCAGGCTAACTGCATGCATTTGGGAGCATGAGCCCCCAAAGTCTGACGACCAGCAGGTTGTCAGACTTTGGGGGCTCATGCTTTAAAATTTTCATCTACCTAGCCTTTTCTCGACTATGTTGGGGTCGGCTTCCAGTCTAACCGGATGCAGCTCAATACTAGTATTTTACATGGAGCGACTGCCTATCTGACCTTCACAACCCAGTAACTGGGTAATACGATACCCCTTGGTAAGACTGGTTGTCAGACTTTCAGGCTTCTCACGACGTTCTTTATTTGGTCTGCGATATTTTACTTATATTTTTAAACTCACGTTCGATCTCGTGGTCCTTTGCCTCAATCTCCTTGCTGTACGCGGAGATGAGTTCCCTGGCCCTCTCCGCCTCATCACATCTGTTGTCAGCTAGCTCTGTCAGTGATGCCACTTGCGACTGGAACTTTGACTCCTGGGAGACTAGGGTTTTCCTAAAAACAATTAGAAAACATTGCAGTTAGTTTAGTGCCATGAAATAAAATGAAAGTTTATTCTGTAAATGGGATATCGGCAATTGGCTAAGTAATAACAGCCGCACGGGTCAATCTATAAAGTTAAGCTACGCTTGCCGGGTTTGGTCCGTGGACGGGTGACCATCTTTACATACCGAGACTCCGTCGTGCCTTAGAAAGTTAAGCCGTTAGTTGGCTGGTTGTCAGACTTTCGGGCTTCTGACGACCCGTTACAACTGTCAAAGATCCACGAATGACAGCCGGGACCAACGGCTTGGCCTTGGGATCAAAATCGTGATCGCGAAAAAATAATCAGCTTTTCCATACAAAAATTCAATACCTATTACCTACTCGACCCAAATAGATTTGAGTCGATTAGGTTGGATTATTACCCACTGTTCGACATCGAAAACAATTCAAACAAAATATATCAAAATCATCATCTGTTTCAACCTAAAATTAGACCATTTTAATACTTCCCACTTGAAACATCCAGGCACACTGGCCTAGCCCTGTTTACGCCTGAGTTTCAGCCTGGATTAATCTATGCCTCGAGTGCATCTGGATATCTTTGCAGTTATAATTTATTATTTTTAGGATGGAATTTTTATGCGGGCTACCGACCTCTCGTGGCAGATTTACTAAAAAAGTAAAAAACCCATATTTCACCAGTTATGTTTAAGTCCCATGTAATAGGGGGCGAGCCTATTGCCATCAACCGGGCACAAATCAATTTTATATAATTATCATTCCCCGTATAGAGGAGCAGCTCGTGGTTAAGTAATAACAGCCGCACGGGTCGATCCATCATGTTAAGCTACGTTTGCCGGGGTTGTAGATGGGTGACCATCTTTACATACCGAAACTCCTCCGTGCGTCGGAAAGCACGTTCAGCCCTTGGTCCCGGCTGTCATTCGTGAATCTTTGACAGTCGTTACGGGTCGTCAGAAGCCCGAACGACTGACAACCAGTCTTTCCAAGGGGTATCGTATTGCCCAGTTCCTGGGTTGTGGAGTCGCTCCATGTAAAATACTGATATTCAGATGTATCCGGTTAGACTGGAAGCCGACCCAAACATAGTTGGGGAAAAGGTTAGGCAGATTCATTGATGTTTCCCCGTATTGCAACAATATTATTATAATCGTAATATTATACGCTGAAAATCTAAAATAAACGTATTATTTCATTGTTATTTTCGCAACGCGCATTGTTTTCCTAATACATTGTATAAAATAAATATACGTAGAAGGTATTCACGTATTTTGCAGGAACTGTACCTATATAGTAATACAGTTTACTAATGTTATAATGTGTACCTACTTAAGTTTGTTTTTTAATATCGAAGACTAATTTGACATTTCAAGTGATTGTCGTTTGTTTTTTTCAATTTGGAGTTTGACAATAAATTGCACCTCTCAAATTAGTCTTCGAGAATAAACAACAGACTTTAGCAATGGTAGCCCTCGAAATTCAAATTTCTTTACGGTTTTTGCAATTTGCAGGTCTTTGTCAGGCCGTATCTTGATCAATATATGATTCGCAACATGTATCTTGATCAATTAAGTATTTACAGAATTTTAATCATGAGTTAATCACTCTCTTTAAGTTAGATTTGTTCTCAAATGTCACAATGTCATGGTTAAGTCATTCTATGGTAAAAATCGAGTAGATTCGCGCAAATCCTAACTAATTTTATCAATGCGAAAGCGAGTTTCTTTGTTTGTTACCAATGATATTATATTTAACAGATATATTATAAGCGCGCAATCGTGAAGACTCGAAAACGTTCCAATTGTAACGTTTTTACTTCTAGTAAAATGTAAAATGAATGAAACGTGGGTATGTGTGCCGCTGCTGCGCGGAACACTTTTTTCGGTTGTTTTGTGAGTGTATAACATATCTGTTAATATAATATCATTGTTACGCGTTCACGCTAAAACGGCTGACCGGATTTGGCTGTAATTTGGCACAGGGGTAGACCATGACATGGAATAGGACATAGGATACTTTTTATCCCGATATCCCCACGGGGGTGAAACCGCGGGGCACAGCTACTAGTATCCTATAAGTAAACAAAAAAGACAAATGTCCGCTATTTCCTGAGCCAAATTCTCGTTAGCTGGTATATTTTTCTATCTCTGTTTATTATAAAAACATTAAACATTTCATCTTAATATTCTTTTGCGGACATTTTTATGACTAACAAATCAAGAAAGCTTGTTTCGTAATTTCTTTGCCTTGAGAGCTTTATTTATTAAATATTCTAGGCAGAATAGATACACGATGTTCCAGCAATAATATACAGCATGTAATTTGTTACATGCAACACTGTCCGATCCGAAAGGCGTATAGGTTCTACAATAACGTTACCAAAAAGTAATATAATTTGTCATTCGTGGCTGTCATTTGTGGATCTTTGACAGTCGTTGCGGGTCGTCAGAAGCCCGAAAGTCTGACAACCAGACTTGCCATACCAAGTCAGAGCACTGTCAAAAGTGACGTGAGACCGATTTCGTAAACATGTGTGCGTGCGAGCGTGTATGCATAGAGCGGAGGCGTAGTTTTGGCATGCTTCACTTTATACAAAAATTGAAATATTCTGTTTATAAGGTTACCAACTGAATATTTTGATGTCTAAACTAAACTCATTAACCTATAATTATTTAAACAAAAGTTTTACTAAAACGAACTCCTCAAACTTTCTTTGTTTCAAATTTAGAACACGCATGACTCACTCCGTGCGTCAAACGCCAATATGGCGACCTTGAAACGTCAAAAATGCGCGCGAAAATAAATATACAGTGTTCGTCTGTAATTTGTTAACAGTATCTGGTTATTTGATACTGTAAATATTGTAGGATCACATTTTCTGAACTTCAGAGTTCATTCGGTCATTTTTTATTAAAAGTGCTGTTCAGCACGCCTAGCATGACAAAATAACAGATTCACAATCATAATCTGTCATTTTGTCTATTCTTCCGTCGACAAAACCCGTTACGCGTGCTCTAGAGTGCGGGTTAACCTCGATTTCTTTAATCTGCCAGCCTGGCTAAACCATAAAGCGACGAAAAATAAGTATCCTCCAGTATATACTATACACTACTAGCTTTTTCCCGCGGCTCCTCACACGTGAACGTCGAAAATTATGCTACAGGAATGTGGGAAAAGTCATGGTCTACCTGTGTGCCAAATTTCACTGGAATCCGTTATTATATCCGTCCGATAGGCAGTCGCTCCGAGTAAAATACAGAGGTCCTAGACAAGTGACAATCGGTTCGAAAGCGTTTCGTATTTCTACAACGACTTACAACAGGATTGACATAAGCTTTTCGATAGCTTATGTCAGTCCTATACATTTTTACCTTTTCCATCATCGTTATCGCTGATAGAATGTCACTTTGTCTAGGGCTGTCACTTGGTATGTCAATGTCACTTTGTCTGGTATTCAGCTGAGTCCGGTAAGACTGGAAGCCAACCCCAACATAGTTAGGAAAAGGCTAGTCAGATGATGATATTAGTTAAGTATTTATTTTAGTTATGTTTTTCAGTGTATACAAAGTATCAGTAATGTAAATACATAAATGTTTCAATCTAAATGCTGTTTATCCGGGTAACCTTGCCACAGCCACGCCGCGTCTTGCAATCAAATTATTTACTAAGAATCAGGGGTATTTATAATTTAAACATAAGTTTCTGGAACTGGTTTTCCATGTTATTAGCTAGATTGTATTTTCTGATTACTATTAGCATTTTCCTCTAACGCATCATCGATATATCTGCCAAGCCTTTTCCCAACTATGTTGGGGTCGGCTTCCAGTGTAACCCGATGCAGCTGAATACAGTATTTTACATGGAGCGACTGCCTATCTGAGTTCCACGACCCAGACCCATTAGTATAACGGACTTTCGGCCTTCCGATTCCTAGTAATACTGTCTAAGATCAACGAAAAACATGCATCACAGCAGTAATAGCCTAGTGGTGTGACCGTCGAACTGCCAAGTCATAGGTCTCAAGTTTGAACCTAAGCCACGAAGGAAAACATCGTGAAAGATGTTTCTCGACGGCATGTGAAGCCGAGTCAGAGGCCCATGGGCGGCGTAAAAACTCTGACACCAGGTTAGTCAATAACCACACGGAACATAAAGAATCAGGCGATCTTTATAAATATCGCAGTATATCATACAGATGTTAAAAAGCATAGTAACTAAAGTAGGTATTGATTGTAGCCGCAGGCCTTTCGTATCTACAGGCATTTCGTAGAGGGTCTACGTAATACTACACGTATTTCGTAGACACTCTACGACGAGGTAAATTTCGCGCCTTCACGCCCATAGTCGCCGCAGGAGACGCCCTAGGCGACGGGAATCCCAGGCGGATTTCCGGCTACCGTAGGCGCGGGCTTGCGGACGGCGAGCAACGGGTAGCTCGCCGTCCGATAAGGACCAGGCCCGGGTCGAAGGCGCGTTGTGTTCCACCCGCGCCTCGTAGAGATGTCACCACAACTGACGGGGTCCGCTAGCGGGTCGAAGGAAAGTCCGAAAGGGTTACCGTGGCTTCTGGCAAATTCCAGGCAACTGAAAGAACACGGGTGGGTTTTAGCCAGTAAGAGTCTGACAAGCCCTCCCGCTCCGCCCAGAGCGGTAGAAGTTATGTGATAATTTCCCACCAAAAAAAAAGTATATCATACAGATGATAACAAGTTTAGTAACTAAAGTATTCAATGTAGCCGTAAGCCTTTCGTAGCTACAGGCATTTCGTAGAGGGCCTACGTAATACTACACGTATTTCGTAGGCACTCTAGGGCCGCTACCACCTGGGGGCCAAGTCTACTAATTTACAAACGTGTTAGTGGTCTCAAAATGATCAGTTTTTGACAGATTTTGTATGGCATATCTGTCAAAAACTGATCATTGTGAGACCACTAACACGTTTGTAAATTAGTAGACTTGGCCCCCTGGCTACAACTTTATCCTGGATACAATACTCGTATAACTATAAATACATTATATTTCCTAGATAGATAAATTGCCTTTTTCTGTATTACTTAATAGTTCTTATTCAAAAGTTTTGATCTGGGCATACTGGCTGAGTTATAATACTAAATAGCTCATTCAACTGTTATACATAGGCCCTAAGTACATCTTAAAACTTCTACACTTGGTACCGGCCTAGCAACTAGGCAGATCTCAAGCATTTTCTGGACAGGTTTTTTCAAAAGATTTTTGTACGCAAAACAAACAATTATTGTTATCTTGTTTAGTCTACAAACAAGATAGAGGACGTATGAAGCATATGTTTGATGTTGGTTCACATGGCATGAAATTGTATTTTGGTGTGCGAATGAGTCGCAAGTTTTTGAAGACTCCATTATTTTCCTAGGTCATCAAACTGGATGCTATTTGATTTATTGATATAATCCTAACTATATATAATACTGCTTGTCTATGTAGAATGTCGATTAACTGCCCCGTTGGTCTCGTGGTCGCAAGCGCGACTGCAGAGCGTGGGGTCCTGGGTTCGATTCCCGGGTCGGGCAAAGTGTTATTGGATTTTTCCATTAGGAATTTCGTAGTAACAGCCCGGAGTTTGGAAGTTGGCGGTGTGATACCCCCGTGCCTCGGAAAGCACGTTAAGCCGTTGGTCCTACGCCTGATCTCTCTCCGGTCGTGTCGGATTGCCCATCGGACTATGAGAGTGAGGGAAGAGAGAGTGCACTTGTGTCTGCGCAAACACTTGTGCACTATAATATCTCCCGCGCCGAAGGCTAGTCTCCATTGAGATTGGCCGCCGTGGCCGAAAATACGGTCTGGAGGACTATTATTATTATTATTAGAATGTCGATAAAAAGTAGCCTATATCCTTGTCCAGGGTTCAAAGTATCCCCATAACAAATTTCAAACAAATCCGTTCGGACGTTTTAGCTACTATTCTCGTCCCACATACCGCAGTGTCTCAAAACGAAAGTCTTTGCCCAGTACCTGTCTCCAGTGATGACCTATGGCACTGAAACGTGGTCACACACAATGGGCCTCATTAGAAGGTTAAAAGTCACCCAAAGGGCAATGGAGAGGGCTATGCTTGGAGTTTCCCTACGTGATCGAATCAGAAATGAAGAGAACGAGGCAGGAGAACTAAGGTCTGCCAGGGTTGCGGAATAGTCCGAAAGGGATACCGGAACCCTGGCAACAGGCAACTGAAGGAACACGGGTGGGTTTTAGTCAGTAAGAGTCTGACACGCCCTTCCGCTCCGCCCAGAGCGGGAGAAGTCATTTGATGATTTCCCAAACAAAAAAAAAAAAAAGGAGAACTAAGGTAATCGACATAGCCTTACGAAGCTAAGCTAGGGTACCCCGATCAAACGGGCTAGGCTAGGTTAGAGCTGTGACCAACCAAGCGCGAGCCGAGCGAGCGAAACGAGCTGTGTCGCGGCAGCAGCCGGCGACCTCTAAATCTAAGTTGGTCGTAGCTACTTGGCTATTTAGTATTTTTAGGACCCCAAAATAAGAATAATTTGAAGTTCACAAAAAGAAGCGCAATAATTTTAATTACTAGAGTTGGTATATCACATAATTATTAGCCTATAATGTTCCCACTGCTGGGAAACAGGCCTCCTCTCGGTGTGAGGGCGTGGGCCTTAATCCACCACGGGTCCAGTGCTGGTTGGTAGATGTCACATGTCTTTGAATTTTTGGTTCTAGGACATGCCGGTTTCCTCACGATGTTTTCCTTCACCGTTTTGAGAGCAGTGGTGATGTCATAATTTACACAAGGTAAAGCGCCTGTCTGGGTTCGAACCTACGACCTACAACTCGTAAGTCGTGGCCGTTACCACTCGGTCACCACTGCTCTCATTATTAGAGTGTTAAATATAATTTTATGAAACGCAATTTGGGAATTTTATTATTGTAGGTTCGGTTAAATACGTATGCCATTCAATAATCAACAAGTGCACGAGTCTAATATATCAATATTGACACACATCCAAACATGCTTTTTGAAATGCGTTTTAGTTTTTTTTTAAATTAAGTGCGTACGAAGTTACGATCATGTGATATTCAGCCAAGATTTGTCACCGCAATGTATTCATACACGAAATCCCTTAAGAGGCCACTGTACTCGTCATTATGAACAACTTTCAATAAGGGACCAACTCTGTGAACCCGCGTTTTCGCGAACATAAGTTCGCATATCTCGTGAAAATGTACGGAACGGCTGATTTTTTTTTTCGCGATTTCAGGGTTGGTTCCGCGATGAAAGTTGTTCATAATGATTTTTATTTTTTTTTTTTTTTTTTTTTTTTTTTAAAAACGTTGCCCCACCCTAAGAATTTCTTCCTGTATCGTGGGTGCGTTTACAAACATAGAAACTCACATACACTAACACCCAGACCCGGAACAACTACTTGCAGATCATACAAATATTTGTTCCGTGCGGGGATCGAACCCGCGACACGTTGCGCAGCAGTCCATCGCTCAGCCACTGCGCCAACCGTGTCGTCGTGATGACGAATGATGAGTACATGACCCCTTAAGAGATATAAAGAGCTCGTACAACTTTTATATATTTCGTCTCTTAAATTAAGTCTATTAAATTTTTCACATTGCTTAGCATGATGACAACTGTCAAAGATCCACGAATAATGACAGATGGGACCAACGGCTTAACGTGTTTTCCAAGACACGGAGGAATCTCGGTACGTAAAGATGGTCACCCATCCACGGACCAACCCCCGCAAGCGTAGCTTAACCTGATGGATCGACCCGTGCGGCTGTTATTATTTAGCCACGAGTTCCTACTCTACAATGATGTTTATATTAATCTACCATTTTGTTTCTTGACACATGACATTTAACTTCTAATGGAGACACGAGACAGCCAAGATACGAAACCGTGCGACATGAGATATTAATAAATAGTTTAATTATAATTAATATACAAGCGATCCGCCCTGCCTTGCACAACTTTTACTACATGACGAAACATTATAATTTATTTAATAGATGTAAGTCTTCAACTATACTGGTATTCAGCTGCATCCGGTTAGACTGGAAGCCAACCCTAACACAGTTGGGAAAAGGCTAGGCAGATGATGATGAAGTCTTCAACTGACAGCTGTCAAAATTAGTTTTGAAATAGGTCAGATTTTTGGCCTATTTCAGCCTCGCGGCGCCAACTCACTCAACGCTCTGTAATTATTGTAAACATGTCAAAGTTGCCTAGCTTGAGAGTCATGTTGCAAGTTTATTTGATTATTGACGTATTATAAACGCTAAAATGGTTCCAACCGATTCAATATTAAGTACCATTTTTTAACAGAACCACAAAACGCTCGACCACTAGGATGTCACTCAAAATTTTAGTAAGAAAAAGAAAAGCTCTTGGGCCATCGATTTTAATCAAGTTAGTTTAGTTATTGATTTTAATCAACGTGTTGTGGGTTCGGTCCCCGCACGGAACAAATATTTGTATGATCTGCAAGTAGTTGTTCCGGGTCTGGGTGTTAGTGTATGTGACTTTCTATGTTTGTAAACCCACCCACGATACAGGAAGAAATTCTTAGTGTGGGGCAATGTTTTAAAAAAAAAATGTTTTGACAGCTGCTGTAGCACGACAACTATCAGTGGAAGGGTTATAAACAGAGATGACAAACTTCCGGAATAAATTCAAAAATTAATTATGGTAAAAACCGCTTTAAAATCCTTTAGTTTAGTAGAACAACGCAGTCACACAGACCGACATGAAAAGCGACTTTAAAGATACATAGATCTATTCAAAAATACTAGGAATTTAGAACAAATCAGCTGTTCTATAGTATCATGCAATTTGTAATAGTCAACGGAAGAAATATATTGAACAAAGCGACAAAGAAAAAGATTGCGTCAAAAGTGTGATTGCCAACACACAATGAGCAATGGTAATCATTGCTCGTTACTTATTTGGTATGAGAAGAAGCCTTTGTCCTGGGAAAATTACTGGCTGGTACAATTCCAATCATTAGAATGATTATGTAGTTAATAAGTCTCTCATAAACACCTCTTTGTCATAGGAGTCACAGACAGTCCGCTGTGCAGGGCCTGCATGGAGGACGACGAGACAGCAGATCATGTGCTACACTGCCCGGTGGTTGCCACATATAGGGCAAACTACTTCGGTACCCTACGTGAGATTGTCAGTAACACCAAGGCGTTGCTGGCCTTCTTGGAGGAGCTGGGGTGGATCGAATAAGCGATTTCCTACCAGCAGGCGTAGCATGGCGCTTTTTATCTCTACGAAGAATAGACATAGCTTTTTCTATACAAAGTGACAGTTCGTTTCTTCATTTTTGACATCCACCGTAGAAATCCTTCTACAATCTGTAATGTTGTCTTTCATTTCTAACGATCATTTGTCTAGGTCTTTTTGTAGGTAGACTATTTCGGAAGAAAGTTTTCTATCCTTACTGTCAAAATCACACTGACAACCGATAAATCCTATGACAAAACAAAGAATTCTGAGTTGAATTATGTAAAAGAGTGAATTTCGTAAAAAGTGCAGTTGACTCTTTCTACTTTGCTGCCGTCGCGTCGTACTGTCTACAGGAAACGTCATTTTTGTCTACTCTTCCGTCTACAAAACGGTGCTCATGCTACGCCTGCTCTACGCAACATACGCGCTTTGACGTGGAGTTGCGGATACCAGCCCGTATTACCTATTACATAATCTAAGTAAGATTGTTCTCAAAACATGAAAAATTCATTCAATGAACAAATCTAACTTAGAGAGATGTGTTAATGATTTTAATTCTGTAGATACAATACTGTTATGGTGGCAAATCATATTTTCATCAACATAGAACCTGAGACTGACCTGCAAATTGCAAAAAACGTAAGAAAACTTGAATTTCGAGGGCTTCCTTCGCTGATCTTCTAAAACAAATGAGTTCACTTTCGAATTGTGTGCGGTCACTTGAGTGAGGTATCAAGTCAAATCAAATCAAATCAAATCAAATTTATTCGTAAATGTAGGTTTCAATACAATAGGATGTTATAAGATGGTTAGTTATTACAGCTCAGCAAGTATGTGCAGCCGTGTGCTCCTTTCGAAGTGGCTCCGCTGGCGGCCTCGACGGCCTGACACCTCAACACCTGAAGGATCTATTGTGTTCAGGCGCCGGGGAGGCTGGTGAGTCACTTTTGAAGGAGCTAACAGCCCTCATCAATCTGATGCTCTCCGGCAATGTGAACGAAGCCGTCATTGATATCTTGTATGGGGCAAACTTATGTGCCCTGCGCAAGAAGGATGGCGGCATTCGTCCCATTGCCGTAGGATTTACTTATCGGCGTATCGCAGCCAAAATTTGCTGTGTTTTCTACAGCGAATCACTGGCCAGCAAATTCCAGCCCCTACAGCTAGGCTTCGGGTCCAAAGGGGGCTGTGAGGCTGCGGTACATGCACTATCCACTTACCTCAATAGCAATAAAGGGGAAGTCATCCTCAAGGTTGACATAAAGAACGCATTCAATTCCGTAAACAGGGACACCTTGTTGACAGAAGTTCAAAAAGAAATTCCCAAAATTTACAGTTTTCTCTATCAATGTTACAGGCACCCTTCTAAATTACTTTACAAAGACAACCTTTTGGAATCGGCCGTTGGATGTCAACAGGGTGACCCTCTTGGGCCAGTCATTTTTAGTTTGGCAATAAATCCAATTATTCGACAACTAAATTCTAAATTCAACGTATGGTATTTGGATGACGGAACCCTAGGAGGTGATGTAGACACAGTCCTAAAAGACTTAACCTTTTTAAAAGATAAATTCAGCTCCATTGGCCTAGACCTTAACCTCTCAAAATGTGAAATTTACCTTCCCCAAACCACTGACAGACAGACTACCATCGCAAAATTTAACACAATAGCACCAAACATCAAAATTACCGAAAGAAACTCACTTCACCTCCTGGGGTCCCCAATTTTCGACGAATCCTTTCCAACGTTCATTGAGGAGAAGATACAAAATTTCATTGATGTCTCGGAAAGACTTTTCAAAATTAACATTCATTCGGCCTTCACCCTCATCCGGTATTGTTGCTTTGGACCAAAATTTACATATAGCCTTCGTTCCTCACACATCTGGAAGCATCCACAACTTTTAGAAAAAGTAGACCAAATTATTAGAAACACACTAACCTCAATCCTAAATGTGGCTCTGGACGACCGAGCGTGGCAGCAAGCCACACTCCCCATTCGCTTGGGTGGTCTCGGCGTTCGCAAAATTTCAAGTATAAGTTTACCGGCCTTCCTCTCCTCAGTCCACAGTACCGATAAATTAACCAGGAACATTTTATCTTCCTCACTGGTTGATTTTGAGGTACCGTGTTTGGCTGATGCGTTGAACGCTTGGAAAATGGCTTGTCCCAATACGGATTTGCCCGACAACCCGTCCTCCCAGAGACGGTGGGACGTGCCGCTCTGCAGTATTATACGGAATACCTTGATAAATACGTCACCTAATATTGTTGAGCGTGCCCGTCTGCTGGCTGTGGGAGAATGGGAGTCGGGCTTATGGCTTCAGGCGCTCCCGTCACCCACCATAGGTACTATGATGGATGACTCATCGTTTCGGCTCGCTACATGTCTCCGCTTAGGCGCACCTTGTGTCGCTCCGCATCGGTGTCACTGCGGCGAAGCTGTCGACAGTCTCGGGCACCATGGCCTGTCCTGCTACAGGAGTGCAGGCCGCATAGCACGGCACGCCAGCATCAACGATATTATTCGTCGAGCCCTTGTCACCGCCGGCGTACCAGCGGTATTAGAACCAAACGGCTTGGTACGTGACGATGGGAAGAGACCAGATGGCATGACGTTGCTGCCTTGGAAGGTGGGTAGGCCTCTGGTGTGGGACGCAACGTGTGTCGACACCCTTGCGCCATCCCATGTTCCTAGCACGGCGGGCTGTGCTGGCGCCGCTGCTGCGGCTGCTGAGACCCTCAAGCGGCGCAAATATTGTAACCTTGTGGGCAACTACAGTTTTGAGCCGTTTGGGGTCGAAACGCTCGGGTCATGGGGCCCGAGTGCGCGTCTCCTTTTTAAGGAAATTTCTCACCGACTGGTCGATACTTCACGTGACCAGAGGGCTGGCTTGTTCTTTGGCCAAAGAATTAGCATTGCCATTCAACGTGGCAATGCTGCCAGTCTTCTGGGCACGTTTCCGGATGACAGCGATGCGGACGAATACTTCGACGCCTGAGGGTCCCTTTGTTTTTATATCTATTAGTAAGTCCTTTTAGTTTTAGTTTTTTTTTGTTAGTTATTAATCCTATACTTAAATATATTTAAATAAAACTTAAAAAAAAAAAAAAAAAAAAAAAAAAAAAAAAAAAAAGATGGTTAGTTCGCTACATTTTACTCGAGAGCATACAAATAATATTAAAGTTAATGGTGTCGAAACAACAGACACACATTTAAAATATTCTAATAACTCAATTACTCACACACTAACACACAATTCTTTACGTA
The DNA here is from genome assembly GCA_947522985.1 of Lithophane socia. NCBI lineage: Eukaryota > Metazoa > Arthropoda > Insecta > Lepidoptera > Noctuidae > Lithophane > Lithophane socia. The sequence continues at coordinate 7,039,916 of OX383280.1, forward strand.
ATAACACACAATTACCAATGTCAAAAAAAAAAAAAAAAACAAAATTTAATATTTTAAGCTAAATGTCAGTGGTGTCCTCCATAAACTCAATTGTGGAGTAGTAATATTTTTGAATTAAAAATTGTTTCAGTTTCTTTTTAAACATATTATTATTAATATTCTTTAACTGTCGTGGAATTTTATTGAAAATGACTGGAGCCATACGATAAATACTTTTACGTAGGAGGGCTGTTTTACTGCGATCAACACAAAGAATGTTCGAATCCCTTTTTCTTAACCGTGGATCAGCTGGGGTTCTTATTTTGAAAAGCTGTGGGTTGGTCTTAACAAACACTGCCACCTCAAAGATATATAATGACGGCAATGTTAGAAGCTTCAAGGATTTAAAATATGGCTTACAACTGTCCCTTGAATGTAGATTACGACGATCAAGTGAACTTTAAGGAATATAACACTCTAATGATACTCTAATGTCCTTCCATCTGTTAGTTACAGATGGAAGGACAGATTTATACTATTATTAGCCTAATAATATTCCCAGTGCTGGGACTCAAGCCTCCGCTATGTGAGGGAGTGGACTGTAATCCACTACACAGGACCAGACAAGAATACACTATCTACTATCTATTTTCTTGTCTGTTTGTTACTTTTAACAACTCTCATAGACAAAAAAAGGTTACATATTTATGTTCAGAGACTAAAAAAATAATAATAGAACTACTTACTGCTCATCCAAAGGTTTCTCCTCACTTTCAAGGACAAACGGCTCACTGATACTGATTTCTTCTATAATTTCCTCTATAATCTCTTCTTCAGTCTCACTCCCGCTTACTTCTGCTTCACTCTCACTCTCACTCTCCTCACAGTCCTCTAGTTTATCAGACACTTCACTCTTATCTCCTATTTCTATAAAACCACTGTCACTATTATCACTAGAGATTCTTTTCAAAGTTTCTGGACTTTCAACTTTTATTGTCACTGCCTCATTGTCATTCTCACAATCATTAACGTTGATAACTGTTGTGTTATCAGCGAAGATAATGTCATCAGCATCTTCGAGAAATTCCTCGTCTTCCGAGGAAAGGGATTCGAATGAGGAGCAGACTTCTTCGTCAGTTTGTTGCTCTCCATCATCGAAGATTATGTGCTTTCTGAACGTAACTCTTTTCTTTCCGCAGTCTGACCGGTCGTCGTCCGAACATCCTTCAGTGTCAGATTTCGGAGGTTTCAAGTTGGATTTCTTCGATATTCCCGGTGAGTCACCGTCAGGTTCCAAACTGTTATTGTCTCCATCTGCGCTTAATAGTTTATCTAATTCACCTTTTAATTCATTTCTATAATTTAAATTTCGTTCGTCGATACTTTCGTATAAAGGTTCACTCCTATCGATCTTGCTGTCAGTACCTCCCATTTGTTTGCTTTCATTTAATTTGTCGACGGTACAGTCTATAGTGCGCGCGATCTCCCGTAGTAATGCTTCCGCATGTTTTTTTTCTTCCAAATCTGGTTCGTTAACGTACACTAATGACACGTGTTCCTTGTTTTCGTTGCTCTTAGAATATTTCTGCAGTACCAAAGCTTTGACGAAGTCCGCATCGTCTGAAGTATTTTTGGCTTGTGTGGGAACAACTACGTCATTCGCCTTCCGATCAGAGTTGCTCCTTTGCAATACATTTGTCTCTTTCAGTGGGCTTATTCTGCAAGACTCAGTTCTGACGTTCCTTCGTTTACCTCTTTTTCTTTTCCCCGCCATAATCTGCAGTATGGCACCGACGCCAGTTTTCTGGTTGTTGTAATCCGTTTCAGGTAATAATAGATTCACTACATCTTTCCGTATTGTGTTGAATTTTTCGTGCTCAGTGTCGTTTCGTTGCGCGCGCGCGGTAACTGATGTTAATTTTGTTTGGTCGGGGTTCGGGAACTTTCGGGCGTCGTCGGCTGTTGCCGGCGCGGCCTCGAGTTTCCCGCCTTTCCTCTTTTTTTTTTTTTTTTTTTTTTTCCTCTCCTCCTCTATCTGCAATCAGCCCTCGAGCTTTAATCAGATGGGTTGTGTCTTCACTGGCAGTTGGAGATTATTCACATCCTACGATGCGTCATCTCGTTATTAGGTTTATTAGTGTTGGTTAGATTGACGCTATTCGTTCTCTTTTAAGTCTGTATGTAGAGTCTGCGGACTTTAGAAGTGTCACAGCGAGTTCATTTTTATGTCGTTGGAGTCTTTCCTTATAATTCTTGTAAGACCTTTCTACAACCTCCTTGATAGTTGGGATTTGTAGGTACTCATGTACTTCGATGTTTTTTGTGAACCAAGGTGCACCACTTAGAGTTTTTAGAGCTTTATTTTGGAACCGCTGTATTATCTCAATATTTGAGTGACTTGCGGATCCCCAGAGCTCTATACCATATGTCCATACCGGTTTAAGGATGCTTTTGTAAATGAGAATTTTATTTTCCAAGCTTAGTGATGACTGTCTGCCTATGAGCCAGTGAATGTCTCTTAGTTTTATGTTAGCTTGATCCCTTTTGGTCTTGATGTGTTCACGCCAGGTAAGTCTTCTGTCGATGTGCATGCCTAGGTATTTGACAGTACTTTTCTGTGGTAGAGCGTCTTCACCGAGTTTCACTTGTGGGCAGTCCCCTCTTCTCAGGGCGAAGGTAATATGGACAGACTTAGCACTACTAGCCTTAATTCTCCACTTTTTCAGCCATGATCCAATCTTATCCAAGTGTTCTTGGAGTTTCGTGGATGCTCTAATCTGGTCCTTATCGCAGGATAGGACTGCGGTGTCATCAGCATAGGTTGCAGTAACAATTAACTTTGAGGTGGGTAGGTCAGCAGTGTAGACTGTGTACAGAGTAGGGCCCAGCACAGAACCCTGGGGCACTCCAGCTTCTATAGGATAGAATGCAGATAGGCAGTCTCCAGATTTAACTTGGAACACCCGGTCCTCCAAGTAAGACTTGAGCAGCATGTATGCAGTGTGCGGTAGGCAAATTTTTAGTTTACACAGGAGGCCCTTATGCCATACTCGGTCGAACGCTTGTTGTATGTCCAGAAAAGCGGCTGAGCAGTATTCCTTTCTTTCCAAGGATTGCCGGATTGTGTGGACCACTCTGTGTATTTGTTCTGTCGTTCCATAGTGCGCTCGGAAACCAAATTGATGCTCTGGGATTGTCCTTTGTTCCTCGAGTATAGGTAACAGTCGTTGTAGCAGTAACTTCTCGAATAGTTTAGACAGTATAGGAAGCAGACTTATTGGTCTATACGAGGAAACCTCTGTAGGAGGCTTTCCAGGTTTAGCTACCATATTTATTATTGAGACTTTCCAGATGAGAGGGAAATAGTGTAGTCTCAACACTGCATTGAAAAGAATGGTTAGCAAGACAATTCCTTTTCTCGGTAGATGATTTAGGACTTCTGATGTAATCAGATCAAAACCTGGTGCCTTTTTCTTTTTCAAGTTATTAATAGCTTTCCAAACTTCTGTTGGGGTACACAGTCGCAACGGTGGAGACATTTGCTGATCACTATCAAGGATTTCGTCAATTTCTTCTTCTGAGTACATGATGTCGGGTTCATTTGGTTTGAATACATCTTTTAGGAATTCAGCAAATAGCTCGGCTTTTTCCGCAGGTTTCCTCGCCCATTCACCATTTGGCTGTCTTAATGGGGGCATGTGTTCTTGTGGCCGTTTTAGTGACTTAGTTATTTTCCATAGGGAATAGTCGTCTGCTTTGTGAGGTGATAAAGTCATTAGTTTATCCTGCAGAGTGGCGTTATCGTGCTCTTCAAGCATTGCCTTTAGCTCCTTTTGTGCTTTATTGAAGGCTCTTTTATCATGTGCATTCCTGCTTGTGTGCCATTGTCGTCTCAGTCTTCGTTTTACAGCTAACGTCTCCCTTATTTTAAGTGTATAATCCTGTTTTTGAGGACTGTATTTTATACATGGAGTAGACATCCAAGCGGCTGTTTGGATCAGGTTAGTTGTATACCAGGCTGCATCTTCTATGTCTTCCTCTGTTTTAAGGGGTATGTGCAAGTCGGTATTTTCCTCTATAAAGTTCTGGAATGAGTCCCAATCAGTTTTACGATTGTATAACGTCTCGCGGGGCTCTTTGCAAATAATTGTGGTGCTCAGTGTAGATATTATTGGTGTATGATCGGAGTTGCCGTCCAGGCATGATTCAACTTTTGTGTATAGTCCTGACATTCCTTTTGTAACAAAGAAATCGATGAGGTCAGGTGTTTTGTTGGGATCAGATGGCCAGTGAGTTGGCTCTCCTGTAGTCAGTATATTGAGTGCGTTAGAGTCTATTGCCTTCTTCAACTCTCTGCCTCTGGTTGAGGTCAGCCTGGAGCCCCAGAAGACATGTTTGGCGTTCCAATCACCTCCAGCGACATATCTACCACCGAGCGTGTTAAGAAAATCGCTAAACATTTGTTCGTCGACTCGATGCCGAGGCGGGGTGTACACTGCAGCGATGTTAAGTGGGCCCTGCCAGTCATCTATCGATACTACAGTAGCCTGTAGGTAGGCTTGCTTAAAGTTTGGGAGAGGATGTTGTTTTATACTTTCTTTTATTATAATTGCAGTCCCAGCGTGTGATGTTCCATCAGGATGATTAGTGTAATATATATTATATCCTTTGATAAGGATGGCCTTTTCATCAGTCATATGTGTCTCTGAGATTAGGAGGATATCTATTTTGTTGTGTTTCATAAAAAATTCTACTTCCTGTTTATTTGGAGACAGGCCATTTACGTTCCATGCTGCGATGCGTAGGAATTTCATTTCTTATATTGGGCAATTAGAGTTGTAAGGAGTCCCATTAGGGTGCCTATTTGTTGTATGAGAATATCTATTTTCTCTGATTGTTTGATGATGATTTGTTCTAGTGAATTAGTTGGCTGAGATTGTACATTCTCTTGTTTTTTGTTCCAGTGTGCAGTGTTTCCGCCATCTTGAGAGCGTGGGTTTGGTGGTTGTTGTCTAGCGTGGCCACTTGGCTGTAATTGTGGAAAGTCATCTATTTGAAAGGGGACAGTGTTATTTCTTGGATTCTTAATATTTGGTAATACAGTTTTTCCGTGGAGTAGCTGTGAAATTTTCCTTGCGCGAATCTCCTTGTATACTTGGCACCCCTTGTAATTGGCAGGGTGATCTCCAAGGCACAATGTACAGGTGGCTGGTGTATTCCTGTCTTTTTTTAGGCAGTCTATAGTTCTATGTCCTTCTGCGCATTTAACGCATCGGTAAGGGCGCATACAGTTATTTTTAGTGTGCCCGTATTGTTGGCATCTAGCGCATTGAGGAATTTCATTTGTTTTCCGTGGATCTTCAATTTTAACTTTTGTATGGTATATAGAATGGATACGTTTAAGTTCGGGGTTATTTGGGCCAGGTTCCACATTCACAAAAAACATGTTCAGTGGCTTCTTGTTTCTTCTTGAGAGTGGACATATGATTTCCCCTCTGACTTTATTCCCAGTTTTTTCTATTTCCTCAACAATGACGTCTTTTGGAGTGGTGTGGTGCAGATTCTTAATCACGATTCTGCAGCTTCTCTTGTCTTTCTGTGTGAACGTATGGCCTATAAGTCCATTCTTTCGAATTAGGTCTATGATATTTTTGTAAGCTTCACTTGTCTGCGCCATGACTCTCAACTGGTTTCTATTGACAATTTTATAGGTGTAAGTGTCGCTTGGTACGGAACTATTCAGGAGTTCTGTCAGTTTCGATATGTCCGTAATACCATATAGGATTATTGGTGGTGGTTTGCTAACTTTCTTAGTATGGTCTTGACTTTCCATTGGTTCAGTGGAGACATCGGGTATATCTACTGGAAGTCCACTGTATCTGTTAGAAGTTTTGATAGAGCTCTGCGAGTTCTGTGATGAGTTCTTATGTCCTTCCGTAGAAGGTGGGCTATTAGACAGCTTTTTCCTTTTTGGGTTGCGTTGGCTAGGTATTCTTTGCCATGTGGGAGGACAGCTGATGTCATCATCCTCTATGGTTATAGTCGCTGGTGGTGTGGGAGGTAAGTCTTTCTCCTTTGTGTTGCTGGTTGTGCTTGGTTTATTTCCAAGTGAGGAAGATCTAGGTCTTGAGATAAAGAGGCTCGGATGAAACGCCTGCTGTATAAGATTTTTTTTTGTGCTGCCAGTAGCATTTTCCGTCACAGGGGCCTGGTTGCCTACCCCTGCGCAGACTTCGGTAACCAATTTCCCACTCGCAGGCCCGGGTACCTGCGAGCGCCGGGCGTTAGCCGGATCGCATGACAAATCGACATCATTATCATTCATACTTTCATATTACGAGTTGGGACATACATACAGCACTTTCCCAAGGTACTGTGGTCGCACTTTTGGAAGGGATTTAATCCTATCGAGGCCTGCGAATGCCTTTGTGCAGGTTATTTACCGCCGCCTGTTGCTCGGCGTTGCTGCTCATTTTGCACCACCCGGGGGGCACGTATAGGGTGGGCCTAGGAGAAGGTGGTAAATCCTATGGACGCGAGCAGCATTACCCCCCCTATTACGCCTTTCCTCTTGAAGAAATTAAACATGGCGGCCGTGTGTTGTCATGACCGCCTACCGCGGCGATGTCCCACCGACTGTTCGGTGAATAACTGTGAACGATAGACGATTGCTAACATAAATGTATATGTTTTGCGGTTGATTTAGTGCAGTGCGGCGTCTGTTTTGGTTTTTTTCTTTGATTGACGGTATTTTAGGTAAATATTATAGTGTTTATTTATATAGTTGTGTGAGGTTTAGTTGGTAACTGTTGTAATGTGTTATAATTACGCGTACAATCCTATTGGTAGTAGTGATACTGCAGTCTCAATACTTTTCAATACGGTACGTAGTTACGTACATAAAACGTGTATACGCTGCGGGTACATTGCCTGCTACTTTATTCTCTTTACTGAACAGTACTTATAAACTCTTCCTAATTTATAGGCTCTTGGTACTTCTTACAAAATGTTTTAACATTGCCGAGATGTTTTGGCTAAAATCTTACAAACAGATCGATATATTGCGGATAAAAGTTCAATAATTAACAAATAGATTGATATTCCTTCGTGCAGACTTATAAATATTTACTACATATTTCAGCCCCTTGATGCTTGTATATGCAGATAAGCTAGTCTAAACTAGCATAAGGCTTCAAGAGTCAGACGGCAAAGACAAGTGACAATCGATTCGAACGCGTTTCGTATTTCTACAACGACTTTCAACAGGATTGACATAAGCTTTTCGATGGCTTATGTCAGTCTATACATTTTTGCCTTTACCATCATCGTCATCGCTGATAGAATGTCACTTTGTCTAGGGCCTCAGGTTGCAATAGTCTGGGAGGACTATAGCTACACCTCTGCCTAACCTTTGGGGGATACAGGCGTGATGTTAAGTTTGTCATCATCTGCCTGCCTTTTCCCAACTATGTTGGGGTCGGCTTCCAGTCTAACCGGATGCAGCTGAATACCAGTATTTTACATGGAGCGACTGCCTACCTGACCTCCACAACCCAGTAACTGGGTAATACGATACCCCTTGGTAAGACTGGTTGTCAGACTTTCGGGCTTCTGACGACCCGTAACGAAAGATCCACAAATGACAGCCGGGACCAACGGCTTAACGTGCTTTCCGAGGCACGGAGGAGTCTCGGTATGTAACGATGGTCACCCATCCACAGAACAACCCCGGCAAGCGTAGCTTAACCTGATGGATCGACCCGTGCGACTGTTATTACTTAGCCACGAGCTCCATTATGTTATGTTTATCTATAATGTACAAACTAGCAGCGCCCCGCAGTATAACCCGCATTACATTACATATGTAAAACCAAAAATGGTGCATGTCGTGTTAGCGTGTAAGTAATTGTTGCACTTATACTTGTACCTACCATTAAGCAAGTTATTTTCGGTTAGTCCCCCCTATGCTCTAGTCCCGCTATGCTCAACTCGAAAAATACCTACTAAAAAGTTTCGCTATGCACGAAATTCTTCGCCTCTTCGTAAACAATGGAAGGTACAGTTGGAAAGAAAATTGTTTGAATTCAATTTAAATGTATTGTGTAAACAATTGTTGGCTTACCGAAATAAATTAATTTAAAAAAAATAAGTCTCGATCCCATGGGAATATCGGGATAAAAAGTATCCTATGTGTTAATCCGAGTTGTAAACTATCTGTGTATCAAATTTTATCCAAATTCGTTCAGTAGTTTTTGTGTGAAAGGGTAACAAACATCCATCCATCCATCCTTACAAAATTTCGCGTTGATATTACTAGCCTGCGTGGATGTCGGATATCTTCCCACGGGAACATACTACCAGGGGGCCTAGACAAAATACCTTTTCTGTAAGCGTTAACGCCAACGGAAAGACCAAATTGTATGCAATTTTATTGACAGCAGCAGTCACGTGACATCTCTAGAGCTAATTTCAACTCTGTTAAATAAGATGTACAATGTCCATACATTTATTTAGGTTGACAATACTGTTTTTGTCGCTAAGTCTATAATAGATTTGATTCTTGTCTATGCTCTTGTCTCTGTCACATACTTGTACGTTGCAGTGTCCAGTTTAAATTAAAACAGCTTGATTAATAAAATCTCTGCATTTCATTTATGATAACTTCAAACTCCATACAATTTGATCTTTCCGTTGGCGTTAACACTTACAGAAATAGGATTTTGTCTATAGCCTCAGGATACTTATGAAATGCTGGGCTACCGACACAAACTTTCATTCCCTATAACACCCCCTATAGGATTATTTTTTGAACAAAAAGTAGCCTATGTCCTTCCCCAGCAGGCGTAGCATGAGCACCTTTTTGTCGACGGAAGAGTAGACAAAAATGACGTTTCCTGTAGACAGTAGACAGTACGAGACGGCAGCAAAGTAGAAAGAGTCAACTGCACTTTTTACGAAATTCACTCTTTTACATAATTCGACTCAGAATTCTTTGTTTTATCATAGGATTTATCGGTTGTCAGTGTGATTTTGACAGTAAGGATAGAAAACTTTCTTCCGAAATAGTCTACATATAAAAAGACAAAGATCGTTAGAAATGAAAGAAAAAAAGACAGATTGTAGAAAGATTTCTACGGTGGATGTCAAAAATGAAGAAACGAACTGTCACTTTGTATAGAAAAAGCTATGTCTATTCTTCGTAGATATAGAAAGCGCCATGCTACGCCTGCAGGATGACATCGATATCCTTGCCAAATTTTGTCGAAATCCGTTCAGTGGTTTAGGCGTGAAAAGGTAACATATAGACAGACAGACAGAGTTACTTTCGAATCCACTATTAGTATTGGATAATATGGATTTTATGTAGGAAAAAACAATAATAAGTAATATTAGTATAGTAATGAGAAGGATATTATATAGCGATTGATTATTAGTAAACCTTTATAAAGTGTTGGTTATGGATCATTGTTCTGTTTTAATAGTTCATTGTTGAGATCGTTAATATTATAATAAATCATTATTACGTGCTCTAAGTCATAGTATTAAATTGTAATAGGAAAATATAGGAAAGTTTTGTAGAAGCACAGTATAAATATAAATAACAGTATTATTATTATCTTCATCAAAAGCGGTCGAGCGGTCGGCGGCGGGGGAGGAGCTCGTAGCTAAGTAATACCAGCCGCACGGGTCGTTCCATCAGGTTAAGCTACGCTTGCCGGGGTTGGTCTGTGGATGGGTGACTATCTTTACATATCGAGACTCCTCCGTGCCTCGGAAAGCACGTTATGCAGTTGGTCCCGGCTGTCATTTGTGGATCGTTGACAGTTGTTACAGGTCGTCAGAAGCCCGAAAGTCTGACAACCAGTCTTGCCAAGGGGTATCGTATTACCCAGTTACTGGGTTGTGGAGGTCAGATAGGCAGTCGCTCCATGTAAAATACTGGTATTCAGCTGCATCCGGTTAGACTAGAAGCCGACCCTAACATAGTGGGGTAAGGCTAGGCAGATGATGATGAGAAAGCGGTCGAAACGACGCTCTTCGAAATCACGGTATCGAGTGCGCGGCAGTTACGCACAGTTTATCTACAGAGCGGCCGTAGATAATTATTTCAAAGACACAGTCGAGATATAATACTGCTTCTTTATTATACTGTGGTAGAAGTGTACTAGCCATAGGACTCGGCTCTCCGTGCAGTCATTCGTAAATCTATCTTTGACAGTTGTTACGTACGGGTAGTCATGTGGCGCCATCTACATCGCCACATGCGAACTACGCATCAAAGACCTGACGTCACATAAAATCCTGTATCGCGCAATTAGAGTTTACCGCGCCATGGACATTTAAAAAAAGATTCCAACATCAATTGTTGGGCAGTTGCCCGCCAGACACAACACCCGCCTGGTCAGCGGATCCTCCCTTTTCTATAGAGGATGAGTGAACTTTACACCCTGTTCCTCATACCCCTAAAGTCAGTCAGTGTTCCCCAGTAACTGGGTTGTGGAGGTCGCTACTTCTAAAATACTGGTATTCAACTGCATCCGGTTAGACTGGAAGCCGACCCCAACATAGTTGGGACAAAGCAAGCAGATGTAAACCTATAGAACAGTGTGACATTTTCGAGTCCCACAAAACTCATTTCCATCTATTATTATTTCACAGGTATTTTACGTAAAAAACTTGGCATTACCAATGTATGTCATGTAGTAAAAATATCAATGTTTTGTAACTGTTTTGTAATGTAAACATTTCAGTTATAATTAATGATGATTTTTACACTTTAATAGTACGATAAATTACTTCAAATAGACAAATCTTTTATAAAATTTATATTTAAAAAAGATTTGTCTGTTTGAAGTAATTTATCGTACTCGTGTCGTAAGTATCGCGGACGAAGATATCAATTATTACCTTCCTTGAGAACCACTCTATCCATTGGTGAAAACAGCATGAAAATTGGTGCAGTAGTTTTCGAGTTTATCGCGCAGACGTCAGACAGACGCGGCGGAGGACTTTGTTTTATAATATATAAGGATGTTCAATCTGCCTAGTCTTTTCCCAACTATGTTGGGGTCAGCTTTCAGTCTAACCGGCACCCTAATTGCGTACTACACGATCAATCAGAATTTGTTGAACTATCAAAATGAAACAAATTAGTCTTAATCGGTTACGAAAATAAGTTACGCAATTAGATAGCTGATGCAGCTGAATACCAGTATTTTACATGGAGCAACTGCTTATCTGACCTCAACAACGCAGTAACTGGATAACACGATACCCCTTGGTAAGACTGGGGGCTTAAAACAGCCACTTTGGCAGAATCATAATAGGAAAATTGTATAAATCATCGTAAAATGTCACAAATTGACAACTATCTGCCAGCGATTCATATTACGGCATAATTCATTTGTTTGACAGTTTCTATGGAGATTCGTAAAATGATCCACACAATATGAATTGTTTTTGTGTCAAATTAGAGGAATTGCCAATGACAGCTAGAAATTCAGGAAATTAACTGCTTTTAGAGGAATTGCTAATGTGGCCGTTATAGGCCTCCTGGGGGTCAAGTCTACTAATTTCCAAATGTGTCAGTGGTCTCACAATGATCAGTTTTTGACAGATTTTGTATGGCATATCACAGAGGCCCTAAACAAAGTGACACTCTATCAGCGATAACGATGATGGAAAAGGCAAAAATGTATAGGACTGACATAAGCTATCGAAAAGCTTGTGTCAATCCTGTTGAAAGTCGTTGTAGAAATACGAAACGCTTTCGAAGCGATTTTTACTTATCTAGACCCTCAGAGCTTGATGTTTCATGTTATTTCTATTAACATGATATTACATAAAGAGGTTATGGACGGAAGAATGAAGTAAACAAGACTGAACAAGGCCGTAGACGATATTAGTATTGGCAACTGTTCAGCTATAACCGAGTATTAAAGTCAGTTCAAATCCTTGTTTCCAATTGATGTTTTTTACCGACTTCAAAAAAGGAGGAGGTACTACGTTCGGATGATTGTTTTTTTTTTTTTATTATGTTCACCGATTACTCCGCCGTTTGTGAACAGATTTTAAAAATTATTTTTTAGTTCGAAAGGGTATACTCCCGAGATGGTCCCATATAAATTTTATTAAGTTTGCTTGCGTAGTTTTTGAGCTAGCTTCAATATTACGTATTTTTCCCACAGTCTATGTAGACGATATAATTATTAGCAAAAAACGAAAATTAAAAAGCAAAGACACGGACTTCCGAAATTAAAGTTATTTTTCACTTTTTTTGTGTTTTTTTTGAAGTCGTTTTTTTTTTGTAAAAAGTTTTTTCATAACAAAAATGTACTTTATGTCAGTGTTAATTACTTTATTTCTGTTATTGAATCTCGTGGCTAAGTAATAAACAGCCACACGGGTCGATCGTTAAGCTACGCTTGCCGGGGTTGGTCCGTGAATGTGTGACCATCTTCACATACCGAGACTCCTCCGTGCCTCGGAAAGCACGTTAAGCCGTTGGTCCCGGCTGTCATTCGTGGATAGACTTTCAGAATTCTGACGACTCGTAACGACTGTCAAAGATCTATAAATGACAGCTGGGACCAACGGCTTAACGTGCTTTCCATGGCACGAACTCGGTATCCGATGGATGGACACCCACCCATCGACCATGCGGCTGTTATTACTTAGCCACGAGCCACGAGCCCCCAATAAAAGCAGTACATTTAGAACAAAAACAGACGCTTGCATCCATAAAACTCAAAGGTCAGTGTCTTGACTAAATATAACCACGATGTATGCGCGCGCGCAAGGAAAGTAGTCTGTGTAGAGATGTGCTATAGTGATTTATTGTTAGACGCATATCGATAGAGGGTAGCGTTGTTTTTGAATGAGTAATACGTGCACAAAAAAATTAAACAGTTTAGTTTGGGGTTATGTTTTTTTACATAATCTTTTGTTTTAATTTGTTGAATATTTAATTTATTTATTTATTGATATGGAATTTCAACGACGTACTTACTAAAACTTACACAAACAAAAATGATATAAGTACAGTTTTAGGTATTGTGAATTCGTCACTTACAGAAGTGCACAGCATTAGCAGAGAACTTAATGATAATCCTAACTTACAATACTTATAATGTACATATTATATTATGTAATTACATAACAAAGAAAACAAAAAGGTAAAAAAATAATATTATTTAATATTCTAACTATCCTAACTAATTAATATTATTAATGCGAAAGTGAGTTTCTTTGTTTACACTTTCATGCTAAAATCGGACTTGGATGAAATTTGGCACATGGGTAGACCATGACCTTGGTTAGAACATAGGACATAATATACTTTTTATCCCTATATTCCCACAGACTTGAGACTTATGCAGGTGAAGCCGCGGGGCGCAGTTTACCGTTTCATAATAAAACTGGCTTCTTTTTAATGCAAAAAGCTTTAAAACTTTGCAATTTTCTTTCTTATAAATCCTTCGATGTTTACGTTTTAAACCAACCGTTGCCAAAGTAAAGGTCAGTGCCTCAATTAAATGTATATTCACACGATCCACGTGTTTCACAGACGATGCATATATTTAGAGAAAGTTCACTGTAGAGACGTGCCGCGGTGATTTATGATAATTTATCGACTTTTATCGATAGTTGTTACGGTAAATTAATCTCGATGTTGGGTCGAGGTAGTGTTGTTGTAAAGTTTCGATATTTACGGTTAGAAGTGTGGGTACTGGATTTATAGCTATAAGATCTTATTTAATCGGGCTACCATGTTGAAAATAAAATAACAAATGGTTGCGATTCGATTTTTTAAATGATTATTTACGATATTGGTTGAGGGCGCACGGCTGTTCAATAGTTTACCGGAGGATTTGAAAAAATGTGACAATATAAACACATTCAAACGCAGATTGGGGCAATACATCGCAGCATCCGAGGTGAACTGAAAGTTTTAGTTTATTCTAGGTGTTGCGGTGTGTTGCCGTAATCTGTGTCTTAGAATGCAAACATCCGATTCCTTTTTTTTTTTTTTTAGAAGTCGATTAATAATAATTATGTCTCCAACACCCTAGAAGTAACTAATATTAATGGTACCTACTAGTTATAATCGCTGATATAATGTCTCCAACACCCTAGAGGTAACTAACTAATGTACCACATAGCTATAATCACTAAGTATCTCATTGTAAGCGAACTGTTAAGTTCTTATGAGAAATAAAGTTCTTTAAACCTATTATTTAGTCTGTTTTTTTTAATCTCGTAGACTAATGTTATTTGTTAGATTCTTTTATGTGTAGATTAACTTACGTTTAGTCTTGACGAGATACCATTAGAGAAGAGATAATAATAATATTTTTTGTAAAAAAAAAGTACATCATTCCATTATTTATGTAAAAATTTTGTATGCCGTAAGGTAAAATGTATCAGTACTATTATTATAAAAATTTCGTCTTAACTGTATAGGTACCAAATTTATAAACAAATAAATGATTGATTTGAAGTTATATAATATTTGATTCGACCTTAAAAATAGAGCTGTTATTGACCTATCAATATATCAACACCTTTTCCAGTCATTATAACCGATCGCACCTCAATATTAATAAATCAGTACCTTGCCAAATGAGACTTATTTTTATCTCTAGAGATCGTAGCGTAGTATAAATCAGAGTAATACGCACTAAAAACACGTGGTGGTCACATTTGCATGCCACAATCGTGTTGTAATCGTTTTAAATGCAGAGGAACAAGATAATTTTATGTCCGTATGATTTAAAGCCTACTCAGATATAACCGATATCGTTGTCGCGGTTGGTAGCGATACTGGTCCAAAGTGACTATAACCGGAAGATCAACCGGAGGGCCTAGACAAGTGACAATCGTTTCGAAAGCGTTTCGTATTTCTACAACGACTTTCAACAGGATTGACATAAGCTTTTCGATAGCTTATGTCAGTCCTATACATTTTTGCCTTTTCCATCATCGTTATGGCTGATAGAATATCGCTTTGTCTTGGGCCTCAGTATCGCTACCGAGCGGGACAGCGATAGCGCTTATATCTGAATAGGCCTTAAATAACGACGATATTTTAGAGTTCTGTACCCAAAGGTTGCCAATGGAAGAAGAAAAGGTTGAAGGCTCCACCGTCGGTCAGTCTGTCATAGAGATCTTTTGAAACGTAATTGGGAGACAATTGAAATTTTCACGGAGTGCGTACTACTATGACTTCTATAACATCAAATTATAAAAATAAAACAAAGTTAAACATTAAAGGGGATCCCCATACAAGTAATATATTTTTTTCGGCGGTTTTTGCTCGATCTTATTCATGGCAATGTTAATTAGTACGGTGGTACGGAAACCTCCATGTGCGAATCCGACTCAAGTCTCGTGTCTGCACTACCTTTCATACTTGACCAGTTTTTATAATTAGGAGTTTCTTTAGATTTCATGAACACGACTTTCATGTCATAAATTTAATGTACACGTGAGCCATGTCGATACCCTTGTCGCTTTTATTTATGTCATACGTATGGTATCTATTAATACCAGCCATAATATACGCACTCCTAGACGCGTGGCTGTGACACGCGGAGTGTCGCATCGGTATAAATACAGCAGATCCGTGACTTACTGACAGACACACTGGCACTGAAGATACAAACTTGTGAACAGAATCACGTCATATGAAAACATATAAAAAATAAGCTAGATGGCGTTTCTTAACAGACTACTCTGAGAAGAAAGGCCGAAACAAACTCAGAGGTCGCAGAAGTGCACACCCACATTTTGCCAGCTTTGTTTAAGTCCCTTTTACTAGGGGGCGAGCCTTACTGCCATCAAACGGGCACAAATCCAGACTCCGGGACTCCAGGTTTTATCTAGTTTGATTAAAACACAACTTAACGTCAAGCCTGTATTTTCAGAAAATCAGAAGTATATCATTTACTACACGCACATTTCGTATAGTTTTTACCCGACTATGGCGAAGAAAAAAGGAGGGTTATGATTTTGACCGGTATGTATGTATGTGTGTATGTATGTTCATCTGTTCCCTCCTATCTTCCAAACCACTTATCACAATTTGACAAATGAGGTATCGTTAGAAGCGTCATGATTGTCCGCTGGTTCTAGGCTATGTAAAGTCACATTAAAATAAAAATGGCGCCCTCTAGAGGACATAAAGTGAGGAACTTAAAAAAAAATATGGTTTAATCGTGCTATGTTGGGTATCAAATGAAAGGGCTTAATGAGCACATTTCAAAAATATATATATCATAACCCCAAAAGAATTAAAAAAAAAATCAAGTAATAAAAACTAAAACCCAACTACGACTTAAAAGGTATAAACAAGACACCACAGATAGACAATTTAAAAATCCGGAGTCACACGTAATCTGTTCGATTTATGCCCTAACACGTGTGACTCCGGATTTTTAATTTGTTTATCTGTGGTGTCCTGTTTATACCTTTTAAGTCGTAGTTGGGTTTTAGTTTTTATTACTTGATTTTTTTTTAGGTTGAAGAAAAAACATTATTATTATTTTTGCAATTTTCTTATAATTTCGTAATAAATTACAATGTTCAAATCATAGAAGAAACGTGAAATGATTACTACGGTTATTAAAAATAACGATCGGAAAACGTCAAAATTTCATACATCGGAAACACGACTGGCACAACTATTTCCCCAATAAAACCGAAAAGTATCGATAAATAACGCACATCACTATGCTACTAATAACAGCTGATCTAACGGAAAGACGGCGCGTCCGGCGTCCGGTTTTAAATACTGTTCCACGGACTCATGCTTATTTGAATGTTCTTTTTTTAAAATATTTGTCTGCGGTTCTGTTTTTGAATTGAAGCTCTTGGCGGTGTATGCGCTCCTGGTAATTTTGATGGAGTTTTTTTTATTTGTAACACTAATAATTTTGATTTATATTCAGACTTTTTTTATTTTGTCTTGGTTTTTTATACCTACCTACCAAACGGACATTTTTTTTAGACTTTTAATTTATGTAAGTAAGTAATTAAATAATGTTATTTATTAATTTACTGTTGTTTAACTTGATGCGGCTCTAGGAGGTTCTAGAAATGATTAAAATTTTAAATTAAATTCGAGGAGAAATTCATGATCGATCAATCTGCCTAGCCTTTTCTCAACTATGTTGTGGTGGGCTCTCAGTATATCTGGATTCGGCTGAATATCAGTATTTTACATGGAGCGTCTGCCTAACTGACCTTCACAACCCAGTAGCTGGGTATAACACGATACCCCTTGGTAGGACTGGTTGTCAGACTTTCGGACTTCAAAAGATTTAGTAGGATAGCTAATAATGAAAGAAGAAAGAAAGAAAAATGCGTTTATTGGCATTGTCACACAAAAATACACATTAAAACTAAAAAAACAGAAAACAGTCATTACAATGCCAAAAGGGCCTCAGCTCAGCATATTGTCAGATGGCAACACACAGTGTACCACCTGACGCTGATTTTCAGCTGCAACCCACGAGTGTCATACGCTAGAAACATAATATACCTACTTAATAAATTAAAAAACTGATTGAAAAGAAAAAAAAAGAAATACAATAAATAAAATACCTAATAATTGTGAAAATAACAGGCTGAAATACTATCACATGGATCCACTTGCCAGTCGTAGGAAGAAATTGGACTGCATCATTCTTCACAAGATAGATTGCAGTGAACTTTTGAGCTCATTACATTTTACAATTCCAACTCGGATTCCCCGGCATAACACATACAACTTATTTTACATCCCCGGCTCAAAAACCAACCTCGGTCATTACGCCGCTGTACCAAGACTTTGTAGGCATTATAACATGTTAGTAAAAAAATACAAGCTTAGACATCTGTGAGTCTCTCTCTAAATTTAATAAGTGTTTGTTAGATCTAATTTAATTTAAGTGCCTATCTATAAATATTTTATTTTTATACCTTTATATCCTTTAAAAAACATTTTTTTTTTTTTTTTCTCTCCAAATTTTACCTACTAAGTATTAATGTTTAAATTTTGTTACCTTAGTTTTTAACTTTATTGTGCATGCTGTGGTCTCCTTTAAGTGAAGGAGTACACCTACCTAATACCTGATGTTTCCCTTTATGTATGTGTCATGTATTGTGTATATCTTTTGTTGGAGATCCTAAATCAATAAATAAATAAATAAAATAAAAAATAAAATATATAAAGTATAGTTTTTTTTTTAAAAAGGCAACATTCCGTTTTGTCGGCATAATATAAAAAAAAACATGCCAATTTATCATAACGCTAAAACGTAAATATAAAATTAATTTTATCCAACGCAAACAACTCGACATTTGTAAGTGCTGAGAGGAAGTGGCTTTGACGTCATTGCGTAAAAAACCGGCCAAGTGCGTGTCGGACTCTCGCACGAAGGGGTCCGTACCATCCATACTAAATATTATAAATTCGAAAGTAACTCTGTCTGTCTATCTGTCTGTCTGTATGTTACCTTTTCACGCCTACACCACTGAACGGATTTCAATAAAATTTAGCAAGGAGATAGATGGCAGCCTGGGGAAGGACATAGGGTACTTCTTATTGACATACCACGCGGGCGAAGCCGCGGGCGGAAGCTAGTTATCTATAAAAACGGCAAAAAATCACGTTTGTTGTATAGCCCCTTTAATTATTTATTTTATTCTGTTCTTTTGTATTTGTTGTTATAGCGGCAAAATAAATACATCATGTGTGAAAATTTCAACTGTCTAACTATCACGGTTCATGAGATACAGCCTGGTGACAGACCGACGGACGGACGGATGTACAGACAGCGGAGCCTTAGTAATAGGGTCCCGTTTTACCCTTTGGAAACGGAACCCTGAACACAAGATGGTTGACATTGAAAAAGAAGTTCGAATAAACCGAAGATGAATGGTGGGAATGTAAACAAAATTATCATGTGGGTGCTGCGCAGTTACTATGTTGTTTATTTAGAGAATGAAGGATTCACATTCGTATAGAACTTTTCCTCATAAACATTATTATTTTAACTAAAGCAGTGGTGTCCCACTGATCCAAACTAAACATTTTTGTTGTTTAGTCATCATCACTTTCTTGCACATCTATCTGCCCAGCCTTTTCCCAACTATGTTGGGGTCGGCTTCCAGTCTAACCGGATGCAGCTGAATACCAGTATTTTACATGGAGCGACTGCCTATCTGACCTCCACAACCCAGTAACTGGGTAATACGATACCCCTTGGTTAGACTGTTGTCAGACTTTCGTGCTTCTGGCGGCTCGTAACGACTGTCAAAGGTCCACAAATGACAGCCGGGACCAACGGCTTAACGTGCTTTCCGAGGCACGGAGGAGTCTCGATATGTGAAAATGGTCACCCATCCACGGACCAACCCCGGCAAGCGTAGCTTAACCTGATGGATCGACCGGAGCGGCTGTTATTACTTAGCCACGAGCTCCTCCATTTACACTCTCATGCATTCTACTATTTACTATTAATTTCATCACCACTGCTCTCAAAATAATATTTACTATTAATTTCATCACCACTGCTCTCAAAATAAGATGGAAGACATCGTGAAGGAACCGGCAACGCGTGTCCTCAAAAACTAGACGAAAATTCACCAACCCACACTGTATCCGTGTGGTGGATATCTGCTCACTCCCTCTCACAGAGAGGAGGCCTGTGTCCCAGCCGTGGGAACATTATAGGCTGATTATACTAAAGTGGTAAGTCGCAAAGCTTGGCAGACAGCGTGGTGACCACTAATGCTGAAAGGCTAAATTGAAAGCATCAGGGAGAAGCTCCCAGCAGAATCATAAATTATGAATCATCGTAAATGTCACAAACTGACAATTCTTAATATGATCTGCCGGATCTGCGTGTGATTTATATTACGAAATAGGTAATTTATCTGTTTGACAGTTTTCTATGGAGATTCGTAAATTGGTCCACAAATCATGAATTGCTTTTATGTCAAATTAGAGGAATTGCTAATGACAGCTGGAATTCAGGAAATGAACTGCTTTTAGAGGAATTGCTAATGTGGTCGGTTTAGGCCCATAGACCGCCAAAGTTCCCACACAGAAAAAAACTAAAAGCAATAAAAAGTTAATAACAATATCTTCCACCGTTTTTTTATGATTGCGGTCATTTTATATGCTGGCAACACTCCAACGGCTTTACTATTCCAAATTCGAAATAACATTCGATTTATGATTGGATTGGAGTTCTATAAATGCATTCATTTTTTTATTGATTTAATCATAGTTCAGTTTAGATCGAGCAAATGCGTGAAGTCCCGTTTTGTAGAATGGTGTTCAAGCGTATATATTATCACTTCTCATGATGCTTAGGCAGAGTTGTATGCCTACACCCTTTTTTTTGAGGGTGAAAAATCATTCTATGACTTCTCCCACTTTGGGCGGAGCGGAAAGGCGTGTCAGACTTTTACTGACTAAAACCCACCCGCGTTCCTTCAATTGCCTGTTGCCAAGGTCCCGGTATCCCTTTCGGACTTTCCCGCAACCCTGGCAGGACTTAGTAGGTACACACCCACGTTTCGAATGTTATGTCCAGACTCCAGGATTTCACTGTCAATTTTCTGATTTAAAAAAAACAACCGACTTTAGAAAAAAACACTAAAAAGTGAAAAATAACTTTAATTTCGGAAGTCAGTGTCTTTTTAGATCGTATGTTGTAATTTAGGATGTATTTGAATTCGGTATTAAATTGCTTCCAAATCCGTTCAGCGATTGCAGCTTGATTGAGTAATAAACTTTAAAATAATTGTTCTATAATTGGACTCTATTACAAGGGACAGTAGTGTCATGATGGCTCAGTGGTTAAAGCCTCACCTCCCGCCGCTCATACACAAGGTTGTGGCTTCAAATCCGGGCAAGAACTAATGTGTTTTTCAATTCATATGAATTTTCGGCGATTATCTTGTACTTTACTGCCATCGGTGATCGAAAACATCGTGAGGAACTAGCTGCGCCCCGCGGTTTCACCCGCATAAGTCTTGATCCCGTGGGAATATCGGTATAAAAAGTATCCTTTGTCCTATTCCAGGTCATGGTCTGCCCATGTGCCAAATGTCATCCAAATCCGTTCAGCAGTTTTAGCGTGAAAGCGTAACAAACAAATAAACATACAAACTCACTTTCGCATTTATAATATTAGTTAGGATTCGGGTAATTTTGAATTTGAAATAGTACCTAATAGCTGCCACATTTTCACAAAAAAAAAAAAAACTTTTTCGTAATTTTACTGCGGTACCTATGCGGCCCTATTAGTTTTTATTAATTCGACACAAATGTCAATTAAAACTCGACTCCCAAATCCCTAGAAAACGTTTCCAGATATTTCTTTTACTCATAAACTACTCTACTTTATTATTATAGTAAAAACTAAAAAGGTCCGGATGCGACAACTCTCGGAATCCATCAAGAAACAAGAAAAGAGCATTTTCTAAATATATTCCCGTTTCCTGTCTGACTTATTACGAAATATCCTAAAACGGCTTGCTTGGCGCGATAATTTGATGTTTCTGAACTTAACTTTTATAGATAGAATACTCTTTAATATGTACACCATAAAAATTACAGACATAAATTAGAAATTTTACTTATGGCGACACAATGGGCAGTCTTATCGCTAAAAGCGATCTTTTACAGACAACCTTTGGATGCAATACTGCAGGTAGTCGGTGGTGTACCGTTTACATATACAATAAATACGACACATAAAGCATTATCAATTCTTAAAAAAGGAGGCAATTTTATGTTCATTGTAACAGATTTATGGTCATATCAATATTGTAACAGCGAATCCAATTTCACGCCTGTCTAGACCTAGGCCGAATATTTTTTCATATTTGGATAGTTTATGCTATGAACTTATGACCTACCGAGGTGCACTAAGAAAAATGAATTAAAAATTTAATAAAAAATATATTGCTGTACTTATATATTTTTTATTAAATTTTTTATTCATTTTTTTTTGTAACAAAAACCCTGTCCGATCCGATATTACCAACAAAAAGTAAGAAATAATCTTATTATTATTGAAAATAAAAAGTTATTGCTTTTAAAATGTTCTACAATTTTCTACAGATTTTTATGATTTGTAGACACCCGCTAAAAGAATGCCGCCCGCGCCCCATGAATATTTAACCCGGCAAAATTCCCCTTTGAAAAACACAATGGCGATTTTTTTCTTTTTTCCTATATACTTAAAGTAGTCTCTCAGTTTTCAGGGTTTTCTCCACATGTTTTATACTAACTAATTTTTATACTATATAAATCCGAAAGTGAGTTTGTTTGTTACGCTTTCACGCTAAAATGGCTGAACGGATTTGGATGAAATTTGGCACATGGGTAGACCATTACCTAGATTGGAACATAGGATACTTTTATCTCGATATTCCCACGGGATCGAGACTTACGCGGGAGAAACCGAGGGCGCAGCTAGTAATGTATATTTCCTCCGCATCAATACAGACTATCTGCCACTAATAATTCTACTATAAAAAATGACCGCAGCTATATTATAATCGGAATCCACTTGAAATTCTACTGGATTGGAGCTTCGCAATAGTTTATATATTAATAGTAACATATTTCTAGTGATCTGTCTGGTTCCGTATGATGACGCAGACGCAAGCATTAATGTGCCTCGTTGGTCTAGTGGTCACAAGCGCTACTGCCGTGCACGAAGACCTGGGTTCGATTCCCTGGTCGGCCAAAGTGTTGTTGGGTTTTTCCATCTGAGGTCATAGACAAAGTGACATTCTATCAGCGATAACGATGATGGAAAAGGCAAAAATGTATAGGACTGACATAAGCTATTGAAAATCTTATGTCAATCCTGTTGAAAGTCGTTGTAGATATACGAAACGCTTTCGAAGCGATTGTCACTTGTCTAGGCCTTCTTAGTAGCAGACTGGAGGATTTGTGCCCGGTTGATGGCAATAGGCTCGCCCCCTATTACATGGGACTTAGACATAATTGGGAAATTGGAATGAACTGCCACCGTACGTCAAAGTCAATTTGCCTTGCCTATATTCAAAAATTCCGGGGAGCTCATGGCTAAGTAATTTATTTGTTTGTTACGCTTTCACGCTCAAATAGCTGAACGGATTTGGATGGAATTTGGCACATGGGTAGACCATAACCTGCAGGCGTAGCATGACCACCGTTTTGTCGACGGAAGAGTAGACAGTACGACTGAAGCAAAGTAGAAAGAGTCAACTGCACTTTTTACGAAATTCACTCTTTTACATAATTCGACTCAGAATTCTTTGTTTTATCATAGGATTTATCGGTTGTCAGTGTGATTTTGACAGTAAGGATAGAAAACTTTCTTCCGAAATAGTCTACATATAAAAAGACCTAGACAAAGATCGTTAGTAATGAAAGACAAAATGACAGATTGTAGAAAGATTTCTACGGTGGATGTCAAAAATGAAGAAACGAACTGTCACTTTGTATAGAAAAAGCTATGTCTATTCTTCGTAGAGATAGAAAGCGCCATGCTACGCCTGCTGGAATAGGACATAGGCTACTTTTAATTTTGGATCGCAGACGAAATCGCGGGCAACAGCTAGTAAGATATAAAGCAATAAATACAAGTCAAATATTTTTTTTATTATCTGAACTGACGGACTAAATAGTTTTTGTTTTTTTTTACCCAGTCAACATCCTTATTTAGTTAGGTTAGTTGTCAATTTGCTTTACATCATCATTTCACTGACTTGACATTTCGCCATTTTACAATACACCTCTGCCGACCCCAATTCGAAGAAAAGTCATGATACCGTGCAACAATAATGACATGTTAATATTAACAGTTGTCAAGTCAGTTAAATGAGGTCAGACTACATTCTTAACGATTTTGCTAGACGAACAGGTTTCAATTATTGTAATATTAGCAAAAAAATGTGTTCGTTGTGCGCGGCCGCGTTTATGGCGCAAGAGTAAATAGTCCAACAGAGAGCTAACTTCAAGCAATCGATGCGATAATCTTTTTAACGTTATGTATTGGCAGACAAGCAGCCATTTCTTGCTTAGAGAAAGAATGAAAGGGAAAGATAGAAAGTAAAATTTGACCTAGTTACTATCACCGGCTTGGGACATCTGCAATACCAGAGGAATTGCAACTACGTTGACATCCCAGAGGCAAAACTGAAATGTCTCAAATGCTTGTAATTACCATATTTACCCATGCTGTTCAAATCGGAACAAAACAACGCTTGGCGACAGAAATAAGTAGGTTTGGTGGAGTTATTTCCTGGATTAGCCTCTTCACAAAAAGCTTTTACAAAATACATTCGTGCCACTTCGTTTTGTAATGTATATTTCGGAGCCAATGGATGAAGTTCACACCCGGTTTCTGGCAAGAAAGTCCGGTGTGATTGGTTGGCTGAATTATCAACACCAATCAAACGGAATGAGACAGTTACAAACACAAGGATATTTTGACGCGAACCAAAATCGGAACCAAAGCCGCCGTTTTTTTTTTCCAAAACAATTTTACTTTAATGTTTACTGTCAATGTTATTCAACCGCTAAGATTCCTTTAGCATAAGCATAGCATAATCAGCCTATAATGTTCCTACTGATGGGATACAGGCCTCCTCTCTTCGACAGGGAGTGGCTGTAATCTACAACGCGGGCCCGTCCGTTCTGGCAGATGTCACATACATGTCTTCGAATTTTTGGTTCCAGACAATAATTTCCTTAACCATTTTGAGAGCAGCGGTGATGAAAATATTTACACAAAGTAAAGCACCTGTCTGAGTTCAAACTCCTAGACCTACAACTCGACAGTCGGGGCTGTTAACACTGAGCTACCACGGCTCTCGCAAAAGAGCCCTGTAGCTCAGTAATTTTCATTTGCCACGGCGCGGTGCGGCGCGGCGTTCCTTTTTCGTTCCAGAAATTGGGTGTAAGTCTCTGGTAAAAAAATACTCATGTGCATAGAGTAACTCTTTATGCCTCGACCAGTTTTTACTGTTTATCAATTTACATATTATTTACCTCAATTTCGATAACTAGTTTAGTTAACCAAAATAGTGACTCACAGATTAATTTATAGTCGATGCAGATTACTTAGTAGTGAATTCCATTAGTGGTTAAAAAAAAATTGTAGTGGTTGCAAGTGCAACATGAGGTCCTGGGTTCTATTCCCGTGTTGGGCAAAATGATATTGGGTTTTTCCATCTGGAATTTCTCAGTGGCAGCCCGGAGTCTGGATTTGTGCCGGGTTGATGGCGATAGGCTCGCCCCCTATTACATGGGACTTAAACATAACTGGCGAAATGTAGGTGGACCTCTGTCTAACCCTTCGGGGTAAACAAGCGTGATGTTTTACTTTAAGATACAGGCAAATCGTATCCACTTTTAATTTCATTACACTTTTTTTTTCCTATTACTAAGACTCCGCTGTCTGTCGGTCTGTCACCAGCATCGAAATATAAGTACTAACGTACTAGAGAAGACACCGTAAACACCTACTTTGTCTCGTTCAACTGCGGCGATCGCGCCGCAGTTTGTCGAAGAAAACGCGTAAGTGCCGTGATTTACATGGCGCTTAAGACCTTTTTGCCGAGAATAAATACACTTCCGCAGCAAATCTAGCACTGTGGTAAATTAGGTACGGTTTAGACGAATTGTTATTATTTTAGCGCTGCAGCGAACTAAAGATTCAATACGAAGAATAGGACAATTCAGTTATTTGACGTAGCTTCTCTAGTACGTTAGTACTTATATCTCGATGGTCACCAGGCATCTCATCTCATGAATAATGATAGTTAGACAGGTGAAATTTTCACAGATGATGTATTTCTGTTGCCGCTATAACAACAAATACAAAAAAAATAGAATAAAATTAATATTTAAAGGGTCTCCCATACAGCAGACATGATTTTATTATAGACTAGCTGCGCCCCGCGGTTTCACCCGCGTAAGTCTCGATCCCGTGGGAATATCGGGATAAAAGTATCCTATGTGTTAATCCAGGTTATAAACTATCTGTTTGCCAAATTACATCCAAATCCATTCAGCCGTTTTTGCGTGATTGAGTAACAAACATCCAAACACACAAACTTTCACATTTATAATAGTATAGTAGGATAGGATAATAGTACGGAACCCTTCGTGCGCGAGTCGGACTCGTACTTAGTCGGTTTTTTTTCTTTCTTTACTTTAACGAGATTCGTAGATAATATAAAATCAACTTTAATTATAATCGATCTATCTCGACCCCAATACAAGGCTCGCGACCCGGTTATGCCTGTTTATACAGTTAGTTATTACAACTAAGCGAATATTCGTGAATCTGTTATTCGTCTAATAAAAATATTAACGGTTTCACATAATACTATAATCATCTGCCTAGCCTTTTCCCGACTATGTTGTGGTTGGCTTCCAGTCTAACCAGATGCAGCTGAATACCAGTATTTTACATGAAGCGACTTTTACATTACCTTGGCAGAATCATAATAGGAAAATATTATGAATCATCGTAAGATGTCACAAACTGACAATTCATAATATGATCTGCGTGCAATTCATATTACGAAATAATTCGCTGTTTGACAGTTTTCTATGGAGATTCGTAAAATGGTCCACGAATTAAGAATTGCTTTTGTGTCAAATTAGACGAATTGCTAATGACAGTTGGGAATTCAGGAAATGAATTGCTTTCAGAGGTATTGTTAATGTGGCCGTTTTAACCCCCTGAACTCCACAACCGAGTTACAGGGTAACACGATACCCCTTGGTAAGACTGGTTGTCAGACTTTCGGGCTTCTGACTACTCGTAACGACTGTCAAAGATCTACGAAAGACAGCCGGGACCAACGGCTTTACGTGCCTTCCGACGCACGGAGAGGTCTCAATATGTTATGCATGGTCACCCATCTACAGACGCAACCTCGGTAAGCGTAAAACATGGTACCTACCTATCAATATGCCACTAAGAAATTAGACAAGTGTGTGGAATTTGGCTAGCTTGATTAGTGACTCCGAAAAAATGAAGGTTAGGTATGTATTAGACCAGTGGGCCAAGTCTACTAATTTACAAAAGTGTCAGTGGTCTCACAATGATGAGTTTTTGACAGATTTTGTATGGCATATCTGTCAAAAACTGATCATTGTGAGACCACTGACACGTTTGTAAATTAGTAGACTTGGCCCCCAGTTGTCAATGTCTGAGATTTTCTAAAAAACTACCTACCATTTTTTTTTTTTAGATCTAAATAGGTACTAGGAATAATAATGTATTCAGAGCTATAATTAAACTGTAATTATCCTTAAAATAGAAACTGTATTTGGCATAGCCGCTGATTGTTGAAAGTTGAGCATTTTTCTATCGTTACAGTGCAGTTGCCAGAATGTCTATGTAAATAGTAAATAATAAGTATTGGCAACAATAGTTGCCAGGTGTGGCATTAATCATCACTTGGAAACGGTGCATTTTAGCAGTCGTTACAGGTAGACGACATGTCTGACGACTAGTCTTACCAAGGGGTATCGTGTTACCCAGTACACTCGCGACAATCTAAGAAGTCCGTTTTGACGTTTCGTTCTTCGTTCCCGTACTTGTATTATAACGATATGCCTTGAGAATCAGTTTGTAAGCAATGTAGATAAGTGGTCGATTACAAACTCTCTAAGTATGTTTAATCGATATGTCTCGAGAATCAGTATTTTAGCAACTATTCTTTTTTTTCATCGCTACACAATGGATTTTTATAGCTGTCAAAACGGACTTCTTTAGATTGTCGCGAGACTAGCTGGGTTGTGGAGGTCAGATAGGAAGTCGCTCCATGTAAAATACTGGTATTCAGCCGCATACGGTTAGACTGGAAGCAGACCTCAACATAGTTGAAAAAGGCAGGCAGATTGATTGACGTTGCAGTTGCCAGCATGTATAAGTAGTAAATGCTAAGTATTGGCAACAATAGTTGCCAGGTGTCCAATTATGCCTATCATCACTTGAAAACGGTGAAATTTCTGGCAAAGAATAACCTAGAACAACATTTTCCGACCCGAACACACATCATCTGCCTAGCTGTTTCCCAACTATGTTGGGGTCAGCCTCCAATCTAACCGGATGCAGCTGAATGCATGTATGTTACATGGAGCGACTGCCTATCTGACCTCCATAACCCAGTTACTGGGTAATATTATGAACCCTTTGGTAAGACTGGCTGCGAGACTTTCAGGCTTCCCGACCAAGATTTAAAAGAAAAAGCTTTCATTATAAAAGATATCGGCTTTTAATAATATTAGAAATCATAAATTATTCTTTTTGGATAGCTAGGGGACAAAGGAATTTTCAAATTCAGGACCTCGGTAAGGTATTTACAAAGATTACTTTTAAAAAGTTTATAAGTAGAGGCAAACATGTTCATGGGTGTGCGCATTCTAAAAAAAAAACGATCACATATAGTCAATGTAAATGTCTCGAATAGCGCAGTAGCCAAAAGGCTGCCGTCTGCAATGAGAGTTTGCGGGTTCGACCTCCGCAAATGTACGTAGAAAATTGTAAAGTGTAGTATCCTATGTGTAATTTCTAATGAGTATATAGAATAAAATTCGGCAATGTACATCTCTATAATCCTTTTCGTAAAAAACCGTCAAAGAGCACTGCACTAACCAACCTTCGGAATTCAAACTTATAAAAAAAACAAAAGATACCTTAGGTACCGCACTAAATAAAATTTTAAAAAACCACAGTGAAACTAATATTCACACGATGTATATCACACTTTAGCTGTCCGATTTCTCACTGAGTTTCCAGTTATTAGAAAACCGCTTATGAAAACAACACAACCACACTTCACTAATATTTGTTTACAAACAAAAAACAACTGCAACCCGCGCGCGGGAAAATATTGACGGGAAAATTAGAATCTGACAGTTCCATATAGAGTCAATAAAAAAAAATAGGCTATTGACAATGCACAGATTAAAAAAGGAGGTTATTTATAATGTCGGTTGTCGCGTCCGCGCGTCACTTGGCTTTCGACAGACTGGTCCGTACCGTTTCACGTTACTGCATTCGGAAATAGACATACTTATTTTCTACTCTGTGTATCGGTCGAATTTTGCACTTCAGTTATAATGGGGGCACAAGACGCGTGGCTGACTCATCAGGGGTTGCTAACAGGAAAATGAGTGATAAAATGATAAATGATTTTATTTCTTATTTTTTTCTTCATGAAGGTTTGTACAAACAATTTTTTTACGCGTCAATCATGTTTTAAAAACTAGATGAGGTCGGCGTTTCGTATCCAACTACTCGATCAAAACAAACTCAGAGGTAAGTTTCTTTAAAAGTCCAGACATAATCTTAAGGGCGCACCCTACCTCAGATTTTATCCCGCTCGCACCATACTACTCGCGACCTGAGTGAGAACGAGACGGAGTGGGGCGCTAGCGGCTCTAAAGCGTCGAAAAGTTTAGGTAATTGCTTTTTACGGTGAAAAAAAAAATGACCCACATAAGACCTGCTTTATAGTTCGTTCAGTTATCATGCAAAGTTTCATGATCTAATTTGAAGTATTTTTTGAATACCAGCGGTTTATAATTCTGTGCAGAGGTAACTTTGGATTTTTTTTCTATAGAGAAAATTTTATGTAATCGTGTTTTCGCCTCACATAAGACCTAGCATCAATCCTCAACTTTAACATATATTTATTTCAAAATTAATGCTGCAGTATTTTCGGCATAACAGAGGATCATGCTAAGCAATTTGTGATTGGGTGCGCCAATAATCAGATCATGTATAGATCATGTAGATGGGTGTCAGAAATGGCCATTTGAGAAAAAAACCACACAGGTTTGAGTGGACCTGTCCAGTCAGTGCACGCAATTATCAGTAATCGTGCAGCTCAACTCAGAATTTCAGGAGCTCGAAGAGTGAGTTGAATTTTCAAATGACCTACTTTTCGAGAAACTCGTTCTAAAAATCTAGACCGTCTATTATTTCTGGAAAAAAAAATTGTTAGACAATTTTATGTGCCAGGAGCATTGTTTTATTTTTTACATACAGCATCACGCTTGTTTTCCAAGAAGGGATAGGCAGAGAAGTATTCTTTCTTCGTTTTAGTGTGGTTATAGTGACTAACCTGGGTGTCAGAGTTTTTCGCCAAACATAGGGCCCTAGAATCAATCCTCAACTTTCACATACCTATATTTATTTCAAAATTAATGCTGCAGTATTTTCGGCATAACGGAGGATCATGGTAAGCATTTTAAGGTAGGGTTCAGCCTTAATAACAAAACCGTGCGCGCATGTCCTATATTTGTCCTATATTGTTTACAAGATATAATAGTAAAACAAATATTATTAACTAAACAACTAGTATGACAACATCATTAGAATATTCATAATTCAAAATCACTCTCGTTTACTAAATATCTTAGATTTGTATTAACACTGGTTTTATTTATTTATTAGAACTAAGCATGGCTTACGTTAAAGATATCGTGCTTTGCGGGAGGAGTTTCGGCATGTAAAGATGGTCACCCATCCACGGACCAACCCCGGCAAGCGGATGGATCGACTCGCGTGGCTGTTAATTGTTACTTACCTATGAACTCGTCAATGAAGAAGAGTACCATAGACAATATTTAACCCAGGATTCTAAGAAATATAGTCAAAAATAATTAAAACGTTATACAAATACTACTTAATATAGTCTCAATGCATCTTATTAAATGGTAACCCTGCATCTGACTCATGCAAAGGTACATGACCGGCTGAATAATTTCGATTCCTTTGCCCTGACTGTTTTACCGCCAAAAGTGGCCGCCATGTTAGATTTTCTTATTTGTATAACTTTGAATGTAAAATGGCAAAAGATTTTGTTTGCATGCTAGTTTGTGAAAATAGAAATACTGAAACATAAATGAACATACATATGCCTCACGCTTTCTTTCCATGGGGGCAGACAGAAACTACGGAACGCCACCTGTATCATACATCCTTAGTCCGAAAGGGATACCGGGACCTTGGCAACAGGCAACTGAAGGAACACGGGTGGGTTTTAGTCAGTAAAAGTCTGACACGCCCTTCCGCTCCGCCCAGAGCGGGAGAAGTCATTGGATGATTTCACACCCTCAAAAAAAAAAAAAAAGTACATACTTCTTTTGCTTCGTTTACGTTCATACATCTGCTCATAAACGCACGCCAGTTAGCAAATCGCCAAAAAAAAATCAGCTGTTCCCATCGAGATATAAGTACTAACGTTCTAGAGAAGCTACGTCAAATAACTGAATTGTCCTATTCTTCGTATTGAATCTTTAGTTCGCTGCAGCGCTAAAATAATAACAATTCGTCTAAACCGTACCTAATTTACCACAGTGCTAGATTTGCTGCGGAAGTGTATTTATTCTCGGCAAAAAGTTCTTAAGCGCCATGTAAATCACGGCACTTACGTGTTTTCTTCGACAAACTGCGGCGCGATCGGCGCAGTTGAACGAGACAAAGTAGGTGTTTACGGTGTCTTCTCTGTTCCCTACATTTTGACGAGTTATGCGAACATAAATGTATGGAACAGCTGATTTTTTTTCGCGATATCAGGTTTCGTGTCATAGTGAAAGATGTTTATATAATAATGAGTACACAAGGCTACACATCAAGCTATACATTTCCAGTTTAAGCTGATCTCGCATTGTATAGGATTTCCGTACAATGCGAGGTCAGCTTATACTGTAAATGTATAGCTTGATGTGTAGCCGTGTGTACAATGACCCCTTAAGAGATTTCGTGTATGAAAATACCGAAATCCCACGATCCGTGATTTTACGGACGGACACCGACGAGTCCGGACGACGGACCGTGGGAAGGTGTACGTGCGGGGTAGCGCAGACATCGGAAGTTCCTCGGTGCGCGGTGCGTGGCGGTCTGTGGTCGTCTGCAGTGCGTGTCCGTCTGCAATATTGCCGATCGTCGGACTCCACCACGTGCCACTTTAATGGTGACATTAATTGAACTCACCACGATTTCGCGTATTCTATGTATGTATGAAAATATTAGAATTTCATTAAACTTTATTATTTATTTACAATTTTCTAAATTACCATCTTGGAGTAACCTGTACTTAAAGAACTATAGCGAAGAGGTAATTTGCCGGGGAATAATTATGCCATCAAAGGATCGGACCGTTAGAACGTAAGCCAGCTGGTAAGTAGCTTCATGAAAAAATCTTTTACACAGAATGATCTTAATTTTTGGTTATGTTTTTATTATTTAGTTTGTTTGAAAATTAAACATGTTCAATTTACGAATTATTTTATTTTATTATAATTTTTATGATTACTGGCCTCTAGTCCTACCCGTATGTCGCCGTTTTAGCGGCACGTTGTTTAAACCATAAAAATTACAGACATAAAATATACAATCAATGGGACAACCTTTGGATGGCTTGAAGGGAGAAAAAGAAACAACAGTGATAGACTGTTTTACAGAAAACCCCGATTTTATTGCCAACTATTCATAATCTGTAGTGCGACTGTGCGACATAAACTGGATAAGAAGATAAGAGTGATATCGATACAGATAAATATTATGAGTTATGAAAATGATGGCCGAGTCAGTCTTCGTCATGGGTTGTATACAAAGTGTATCATGCTGTTGCATTCCTTTGTGTGACTGTACCGATGTAAGTGCTTTATTTCGTTTATCATGGACTCACGGGAGGCAAGACATGGCCGGTTTTTTTTTTTTTAATTTACTTATGTTTTGACGGAGGAGGAGCTCGTGGCTACGTAATAACAGCCGCACGGGTCGATCCATCAGGTTAAGCTACGCTTGCCAGGTTTGGTCTGTGGATGGGTGACCATCTTTACATAACGAGACTCCTCCGTGCTTCGGAGAGCACGTTAAACCGTTGGTCCCGGCTGTCATTTGAGGATCTTTGACGGTCGTTACGGGTCGTCAGAAGCCCGAAAGTCTGACAACCAGTCTTACCAAGGGGTATCGTATTAGCCAGTTACTGGGTTGTGGATGTCAGATAGGCAGTCGCTCCATGTAAAATTCAGCTGCATCCGGTTAGTCTGGAAGCCGACCCCAACATAGTTGGGAAAAGGCTAGGCAGA
The DNA here is from genome assembly GCA_947522985.1 of Lithophane socia. Classification (NCBI taxonomy): domain Eukaryota; kingdom Metazoa; phylum Arthropoda; class Insecta; order Lepidoptera; family Noctuidae; genus Lithophane; species Lithophane socia. Next base: position 7,073,013 of record OX383280.1, read on the forward strand.
TGATGACGTCGAAACATAGGTATAATGTAGGTACGCGTATTTTCGCAGTGCTTTTCCTGTTAGTGACTCCCTGGCGCCGGCCATTTTAACACGCTAGTTACGGTTGCCATGGTAACACAGTGAAAGCCAATAAGAAATTGTTGCACCATTACCATAAACAGGTGAAATTGAATTCATGGGCTCTTAAGGGGTCATTGTACTCATAATTCTGAACAAATTTCACTATGGGACCAAACCAAATATCGCGAAAAAAAAATCAGCTGTTCCCTCTATTTATGTTCGCAATCTCGTCAAAATATAGAGAACAGCTGATTTTTTTGTGGTAAACTATCGATTATATTAACTTTATTTCAACTGGTGCAAAGTCGATATTTGTTTGGCAGTGACGAATGCGTTGCGCTGCGCCTCGCCAGGTGTGCGCCGGCTTTTAAGGTTAGGATACCCTGCCCGATTATAATTCTGTAAATATATATTTTTGTTGTCACGAATCATATTTTGATGAACATACAACGTGACACTCACCTGTAAATTGCAAAAACGTAAGAAAATGTTGAATTTCGCTGGCTACTTTACCGCTTCGAAACGATACCGTGTCATGTGGACTCCACATAATGCACAATGTTGTTTGCACAGAATTTTGCACAAACTTTTGCACAACTATTTTCACATACAAGTTCCTGCGTGTAGCTGGGGCCAGCTGGGCTTTAAAAGAGACTTTTACAACCGGAAAATCGTTGGAGGGAAACACCTGAACAGGAAAAATACAAAATACAATGCATACATTTATCAATGGATCGCCTAATTGGGGCTCATTCCACATAGATTGTGTTATCCTTATCACATTACAAAATTGTTGTTCTGAGAACAGTTTTAAATCTGCCGATAAAGGCTGGGTGACGAATTCGGACACAACTTGGACTACAGAAATATTATTTATAGAATTCTTAATAATTGGTTAAACTAAATTAGCTAGCAAAACTCCGCCAGACGTTATTTTTCTATATTTATGTCTGTAATTTGTATGGTAAATAAGAGCGTTTATTCTGAAAATGGGCAACGTCTTTGTGCTGTGTTAAGTTGTGGAAGTTAGAGAGGCCATCGCAATATGTAAAATACTGGTATTCTGCTGCATCCGGTTAGACTGGAAGCCGACCCCAAACTGTTGTGAATATTGGGGTTTATCCCAAGGTAGATGACGAATATCATGACCTAGTATAGACCGATATATTCGTCTAAAAAACTTTAGATTATTCATTTCCATTTTCTTTTTAGCAGGGAGGAGTCAACGTTGTCGATGGGGCCGACTACGGGGGTGGTGGCGGTGGTTGGGGTGGGGGCGGCGGGGTCCATGTCACTGACGGCGTCGATTATGGGGGCGGAGTTCATGTAGTTGACGGCGGGGGCTACGGTGGGGGTGGAAGATTTTAATATTGTGTAAGTTGTATTTAAATATCGTTACTAATCATTTAAATATTTTAAATAACTGGCGAAATGTGGGCGTTTTATAGGTACACCTCTCCTAAGGCTTCTACCTAAGCTTTCGAGGAATAAAAGGACTGATATAAAAATAAAAATCATTGTTACAGGTATCGGAAACTAATGATGCAGAGCAACGTTGATATTGTCGAATAAAGTATTTATAAGTTACATTTCTAATTTTGTAAGTTTTTTTAAATACTCTTTTACAAAAACGTGTAAAAATGACGTCTAAAAGTCGATTTTCACTTATTTATTTCAAACGATAAACCTGTACGAACGTATGAAAAAACCTAGTTTAAAGCATCAACATAATTAGTCACATAGCTGTCAACGAATAGAAGGCTGTTAGCATTGCCGCGTAGAATGGCAATGCTGAATCTTTTACCGAAGAAAAAGAAAGGCCGAATGCGTAGTCTCCTATTTTTTAAATCAGCTAGAAATAAACAAGCAAAAACACAGTTCACTAAAGTAAGCACACAATAAGTACCTAAGCAGTATTACGTCTTCATACAAACGGCCGAAAGGATGCGCTTCGAAATCTCGGTGAACTTCGGTATCTCGGTGTACTAAGCTGTGCCTCTGAGGGCCAAGTCTACTAATTTACAAAAGTGTCAGTGGTCTCACAACGATGAGTTTTTGACAGATTTTGTATGGCATATCTGTCAAAAACTGATCATTGTGAGACCACTGACACGTTTGTAAATTATTAGACTTGGCCCCCTGGTCACGTGAAGAGTCGAACAATCGATTGTCATGTCTTGGATAAGATGGCGAGCGCTCAGACTTAATGTTTTAATTGGTTTGTAACTCTGCAAACTTATTTTATATAACATTAAAATAAAGCTGTGGGACCTTCAAGACCTGGAGAACTTTGAAATACATTTTATATAAAAAAATGAGACTTTTGTTTTCTTAAAATAACCTCTTTCTTTAATTCTAAATGTATGTTTAAAAAAAAGTCTCCCTTCCCTATCGAGTGGAGGAGCTCCTGGCTAAGAAATAGCAGCCACACGGGTCGATCCATCAGGTTAAGCTGCGCTTGCCGGGTTTGGTCCGTGAATGGGTGACCATCTTTACATACCGAGACTCCTCCGAGGTCGCCGTTGGTCCCAGCTGTCATTTATGGATCTTTGATAGTCGTTACGGGTCGTCAGAAGCCCGAAAGTCTGACAACCGTAAGACTGGTTGTCAGACTTTCGGGCTTCTGACAAGGGTTATCGTATTACCCGGTTACTGGGTTGTGGAGGTCAGATAGGCAGTCGCTCCATGTAAAATACTGGTATTCAGCTGCATCTCCGGTTAGACTGGAAGCCGACCCCAATATACTTTGGAAAAGGCTAGGCAGATTGCAGATTGATTCATTACCAAAGATACCATTTCTTTTTTTCTGTTAAGATACCAAGTAGTCTAACTCAAAAAGAGGTATCGCATTGTGGAAATTTGCGGCAATTAAAAAAAAATTGGTAGTATTCAGCTGCATCCGGCTAGACTGGAAGCCGACCCCAACACAGTTGGGAATGGGCTAGGCAGATTGATTGATGTGTTTTTGCAGTTACATTTTTTTATTACTTTTTATACTTGTTGTAATCTCAACTTCATAGTTTTCATTATCAGTTTAAGCTCACTTCCAAAATACGTGTTTTTAGATTAAGTATGACTGTATCTACCTTCGACCCAGTCGATATAATGTACATGGACATTCTTTCTAAGTACAGATAAAAATAGATACCACAATCAGGGCTAACTCAGTGTCATATCCGTCCTTGTGAGATTAAGACGCATTATTATTTCGAATATTATTTTGTATTTTTTTCCTGTTAAAAATACAACATGAGCGGCGTACATGTAAGTATTTTTTTATTTATTTATCAATCAAAATCAAAATATTTTATTTCACATAAACCTACATGGGCACTTATGAAACGTCAGAAGCTAGTTGCACGGTTCCAATTGGTCGTTTCCTATGCAGAAGAGCCGACAAGAAACTCCACGGTTACTCTTTTAAAAATAATTTAAAAATATATATTTTTATAAACAGCATGTAACAAAAATCCTGTCCGACCCGAAAGTGGCACATATTATCATTACCAGACAAAAATATGAAATATTTTTTTTATTGAAAATAAAAAGTTACTGTACTTCAATTTCATTATAAATTAGAAAATTTTCTGCAGAGGTCATATGACTTGTAGATACCCACGAAGGGTCTCCGCACACGGGCCATCGGCCACAACCACAAAACGCCGCCACCGGCATATTTTCTGTAGTTTTCATAGCGGCGTTTATGGCAGTCGCATGTGGCACGGCAGCCCGCGCCCCATGTAATAATATTAATCCGGTAAAATTCCCGATTGAAAAAAAAATCGGCGATTTTTTTTTATCCCACACAAATACCACATAAATAGACTCTCATAAGATTCTTAACAACAACCTCACGGATCGGACAGGGTTTTCACTTTTTAGTTGTGGTACCTACCCCACACAAATTCGTATACCGTTATCTACTATGTAAATAACTTTGACGGAGTCAACTAAGATAATAATATCGTCTACATACGCAAAGTGGGAAAAATACGTAATTATTGAAGCTAACTCAAAAACTACGCAAGCAAAATTAATAAAATTTATATGGGACCACCTCTGAAGCGCGACCTACCAAACAAAAAAATAATCATCAAAATCGATTCATAATTGGCGGAGTAATCGCGTAAAATACATACAAAAAAAAAACCTCTTTTTTGAAGAAGTCGGTTAAAAATGTACGGACTGCGGTCGCGCTTTCGACCACTAGATCAAGGAGACAGTTTGAAGGAAAAACTATTATGCTTTTCACAGTTCGATGATGGCGGTGGTGGAGTCCAAATCGCCGATTCGGACAACGGTGGAGTTCAGTTCGCAGACAACGGTGGGGGAGTAAACTTCGCTGATAACGGTGGGGGGATCAACTTTGCCGATAATGGCGGTGGCGTTCAGATCGCTGATGGAGATGGAGGCGGAGTACAAATCTCTGATGGGGATGGTGGTGGAGTACAGTTCTCTGATGGGGATGGTGGTGGAGTACAGTTCTCTGATGGGGACGGTGGGGTGAATGTTGCAGAGTGAAGATATTCTTCGGTAAGTTAGTATACATTCGCATTAAAAAAAATACAATAGATGCAGATATAATTAGTAACCTATTCCGCTTAACTATGCGGGAGTTATTAGCTAAATAGTTATGTAGGTACACTCTTTGTGTTGATACAATCACAGAGGTCTCTTACAAGTCTGGAGAAAAGTTTTTATAACCGTTTATTTTAGTGCCTGTCAAAAACCGCTGTGTCACTTAGTGACACAGACTAAATAATAACTAGTGATGTATCACTCTCGTAGTGGTGTTACCTCATTCAGGTGGGCGATTTGTTAATCGCCACAACTATTCCTCAAGAGTCATAAAAAAACCTTGTAAGAAATCGACACGTGTTTCACATCTCTATGAGATATCCTCAAGATGACGATTGACCGGTCGCGAACCCGAACACGAAGTGTTGCCATGCCAAGCATCGAACGCAGAGTGAGCCATATCAACACGTCGTGTTTGGTTTCGCGACTGGTCAATCGTCATCCTGAGGATGCCTCGTGATTTTGTATGAATTACTGACGCCGTCTGCCGGGTCAGCTAGTGAAATACAAAAGTCTACCAATATGTGGCTCACCTGTTTTTCAGACGACTGCAAGTGTATAATCAACCTCATAATTACGTTATCACCCTCAGCTTGAATATGATTTGCACGACAAAAAACGACAAGGACTATTTGTTTATGTGGCTGATAAGTACTCAACCATCTAAATCTACCTATAGTGTTCCCACTGCTCGGACACAGGCCTCCTCTCTGTGAGAGGGAGTGGGTCATACATAATCCACCACGTGGGCCCAGTGTGGGTTGGTAGATGTCACATGTCCTCGAATTTTTGGTTCTAGGACATGCCGGTTTCCTCACGACGTTTTTCTTCACAGTTTTGAGAGCAGTGGTGATGAAATTATTTACACAAAGTAAAGCGCCTGACAGGGTTCGAACCTACGACCTAGAACTCGTAAGTCGCGGCCGTTACCACTGGGCCACCACTGCTCTCCCTTAAAATAGTTTGCTTTTTTACAAATGTCAAAAGTGTCAAATTATGTCAAAAGTGGTGAAGCAAATACGAGGTTGACATGACTATACCTTAATAATAATGATTGGTGACGCCGACTGACTCCACATTATCATTCCACACTTGACTTACACCCGAATTCTCAAACGACACTTAACTTTTGGATGTTCTTACATTGTTTGTGCACTGAATCCGATCCGAAAGTGAGAAATGACGTTCCAAAATGTCAAAATTGGAAAAATATCACAAAATATATTGTTAGGGGGTTGTGTATAGAGATGTCAGCACAATTGGCGGGGTCCGCTAGGACCGATGCCTGCCAGGGTTGCGGGTTAGTCCGAAAGGGATACCGGGACCTTGGCAACAGGCAACTGAAGGAACACGGGTGGGTTTTAGTCAGTAAAAGTCTGACACGCCCTTCCGCTCCACCCAGAGCGGGAGAAGTCATTGGATGATTTCCCACCCTCAAAAAAAAAAAAAGGGGGTTGTGTATGGGGTTCGGATCTTCAGTCCTTTCACAGTTAATAAAAAAACCGGCCAAGTGCGGGTCGGAATCGCGCAAGAAGGGTTCCGTACCATTATCCATAAAAGCGGCAAAATAATCATGTCTGTTGTATGGGAGAACCTTTATTTTTTTGTTTTTTCTGTTTTTTAGTATTTGTTGTTATAGCGGCAACAGAAATACATCATCTGTGAAAATTTCAACTGTCTAGCTATCACGGTTCATGCGATACAGCGTGGTGAGAAACGGACAGACAGACAGCGGAGCCTTAGTAATAGGGTCCCGTTTTACTCTTTGGGTACGGAACCCTAAAAATCTCTGCTAGCAGCAAACCAACTGCGACGATAAGAATAGCAATTCGAGCAAACAATATAATTTCGAAGAAGGAAAATTAAATAATCTAAAAATTCTGTAAATAAATTTTCACGTGTGCGGCCATTTTTAAAGCGTAGATTATTTGTCCTAATCACTACTTATCTTTGTTACAGGTATCGGAAACGAAAAATCAATTTTTACGATTAATGTATTTTTAAAATATCTAGGCATTTTTATTACATTTTTATTAATGTTTGATACTGAAGAGTCATTCACTCATTTATTTTATATTTGCTATGATCTGCAGAACTTAATAATAAACTTTTATTTTAAACGAATTTTTGTTTTTATTAAAACTTCGATTTATAAATAACTAGCTGCCGCCAGCGGCTTCGCCCGCAAGTAATCTTTATAAGTTATAACCTATGTTACTCAGGGTGAATGTAGCTTTCTAATGGTGAAAGAATTTTTGAAATCGGCGCAGTAGTTTTTGAGTTTATTCATTACAAACATACACACAAAAATACAAGTCTTTCCTCTTTATAATATTATATTAAAGTGTAGATTATCTTACATATTGAGTTTATAGCTATCAATATAGGTAATAATAATAGTCTTCAAAGCTGAATTTCGGCCATGGCGGCCAATCTTAGTGGAGACTAAGCCATTGACAAGGGAGATATAAAGCACATGTTTCTGCGCAGACACAGGTGCACTCTCTGTTCCTTTACTCTCATACAAGACACGACCGGGAAGAGATCAGGCGCAGCACCAACGGCTTTAGATAGAGGCACGGCAGTATCACACCAGCAACATCCAAAAATCTAATAACACTTTGCCTGACCTGGGAAACGATCCCAGGACCTCTGCAGTCTTGCGACCACCAGACCAACGGAAGTATGGACCTCCAATTTTTTGAGCACCTATGTATGCATTGATTACCAAATGTATTTCAAATGGGAATACTCAATGCATAGGTGCTCAAAAAATAGCTGGTTAAACGGGAACACTCCGACAAACGGGGCACTCAAAAATTATCAATTAAAATGTCAATATTAGATGTGTAAACGTAAGATAACGGTTCATTGACTCAAAACGACGTCTGTGAGTGCGGAGGTAAGTATCCAGCTGCGAATGTTTTGAAAACAATGTACAATCAACTTTGTATTCGTATGCTGTTGACAGTACCTACCACTAATATTTTATACATCTTGAAAATGCATGTAGTTGACACAGAACCGTTGCCAGTCGAGTTGTTATTTGGGTCTCATGTGGCGGGATGACCTAATCTTTCAAGAACTTATAGTATACCTACAAGGTCATATAAATTAAGTAGTGAAACTCCACACATGTGAAAAAACAAAATAATTTGGTGATTTCTTTCGGTGTCAATGACCGCACGTAGAGTTAACTTGAAAATAATGTTAGTTCTTCTATGTGTACGTGTTGTTTAACGACAGCCGCACGGGTCAATCCATCAGGTTAAGCTACGCTTGTTAGTGTTGTTCCGTGGATGGGTGACCATCTTTACATGCCGAGACTCCTCCGTGCTTCGAATAGCACGATAAGCAGTTGGTCCCGGCTGTCATTTGTGGTTAGTTTGACAGCCGTTACGGGTCGTCAGAAGCCCGAAAGTCTGACAACCAGTCTTACCAAGCGGTATCGTAGTACCTTGTTACTGGGTTGTGGTCAGATAGGCAGTCGCTTCATGTAAAATACTGGTATTCAGCTGCATCCGGTTAGACTGGAAGCCGACCCCAACATAGTTGGGAAAAGGCAAGGCAGATGATGATGATGGTCCTAGTTTATCATTTATAACTTCCAGCTACAGCTACTCGTATAAATACCTATATGTAAGCGGGCTCGCTCTTTGTGCATGGAGGCTTTGATTTAGTTAATTTACTTTTTATTTCTGCTTGAGTACATATAATTCTCGTTTTTTTTTTTTTCTTTTTTTGGTTGGTATATTGGCTGTGTGCTAGCTGACATATGGCTAATAATTAGATTTATGTTTCATGTTGCGTAATGTAAAAGATTTTGCATACTTTTGTATAGAATTATTTTTTTTAACTGAACAGACAGCTGTGCTGCTGGGGAGTTTGTTGCGCCACTTCTTCTTCCCAGCTAAAGCACTAGGAAGTAGTGAAGGGTGGGCGTTTTGGGGGACTGTCTTATGTAATTTTTGACGTTCGAAAAGTGCCGATTCTCAGCCTAGTTTGAATAAATGACTTTTAATTTTGACAAAAATAAAAAAGTGTTTTCTGTAAACCGTCAAGACAAGTGACTGCACTAATTACCTGCGAACTGTGACCCAATAAAAAACACCAACTCATTTATTTTTATCATGTTTAAAATTAAAATACAATAGACGTAGATATATTTAGTAACCTATTCCGCTTAACTATTCATCAAGAGTCGTAAAAACCCTGTAAGAAATCGACACGTGTTTCACCTCTCAACGAGGCATCCTCAGGATGACGATTGACCAATTGCAAACGAGAAGACGACGTGTTACCACACCGAGTTACTCTGCGTCTAGCACTTGGGTCATCCTGAGGATGCCTCGCTGAGAGGTGAAGCATGTGTCGATTTCTTACAGGGTTTTTACGACTCTTGAAGATTAGTTCAGCGGAATAGGTTACTAAATATATCTTCGTCTATTGTATTTTATAATGGATTTCCGCAAAGTCACGCCTGAAACAATTAACTATCTTATCATCTTTAGTTGTCCGTCAAGTAATTTTATTTGACCTCCCGATTCATTCTATAAAAATCTCACCGTGAAAACTTAGGTGAACTGAACTGTCAAGTACAGGTGAAGTGAACTGTCAAGTACAGGTGAAGTGAACTGTCAAGTACAGGTGAAGTGAACTGTCAAGTACAGGTGAAGTGAACTGTCAAGTACAGGTGAAGTGAACTATCAAGTTCAGGTGAAATGAACTGTCAAGTACAGGTGAAGTGAACTGTCAAGTACAGGTGAAATGAACTGTCAAGTACAGGTGAACTGAACTGTCAAGTACAGGTGAAATGAACTGTCAAGTACACGTGAAGTGAACTGTCAAGTACACGTGAAGTGAACTGTCAAGTACAGGTGGAATGACAGCTTACTTCAATAGACCGGCTTGTGTTTAAGCGAAATTCCAGCGGCATTAGCCCACAGTTCTGGGGCGTATGAGACTCCTAGTTTTAATTAATTACCCGTGGGAGTGATAGGTATGTTCCGTTCGACTCATGAAACTGGAAATACCAAGAATTCAAATCAATTGTGGTTGTTTGTTAGTTTTGCGATTCGTGTTTGTTTTTCACTTCAAGACTTCGTAATTCAGTACTGTCAAATTGTAGTGTCACACCTCCGGGAAGTTGTCAGGTGTTCGGGAACGCAGACGCAGGTAAGATGTACCTTCGAATATCTACGTATCTTATATCAATCTGCCTGGCCTTTTCCCAACTATGTTAGCAGCTAGATACCAATATTTTACATGGGGGAACTGCCTCTACAACCCAGTTACTGGGTAACACGATCCCCTTGGTAAGACTGGTTGTCACACGTTTAGGGCTTCTGACTACTCGTTACCTCTGTCAAAGATCTACGAGTGACAGCCGGGACCAGCGACTTTACGTGCTTTCCGAGGCACGGAGGTGTCTTGGTACGTAAAGATGGTCACCCATCCACCGACCAACCACGGCAAGGGTAGCATAAGGTGATCGATTGACCCATGGGGCTGTTATTACTTAGCCATAAGTCCCTCCTGGCTAAACCTATGTATCTTCTATTTAATAAAAATCTTCGCCTATCTGACCTCTACAACCCAGTTACTGGGTAAACACGATAGCCCTCATTATTACTTGACTATCAGTTTTACTAAGGGGTATCATATTACCCAGTAACTGGGTTGTGGAGATTAGATAGGCAGTCGCTTCATGTAATATACAGAGGGCTAAAACAGGTGACAATCACTTCGAAAGCGTTTCGTATTTCTACAACGACTTTCAACAGGATTGACATATTTAAGCTTTTCGATAGCTTATGTCAGTGCTAGTACATTTTTGACTTTTCCATCATCGTTATCACTGATAGAATGTCACTTTGTTTAGGGCCTTGGTATTCATTCGTTCGTTCGCTGATAGACAACGCACAGTCTAAACTGCTGCTTCTAGAAACACTAGAAAAAAAAAGAGCACCAAGGAAGGTGTAAAAAAAAATCAACCCTCAATAAGGTTGTAAGTAAAGAAAATAGGGGATGAAAGTTTAAAGTTTGTATACGAACTCGTCATTTTTGCTGATAGGAAATTCTGGTGCATAGCTTGTCGGACTATACTTAAATGCGAAAGTGTGTTAATTGGTTTGTCCTACTTTTACGCTGCGACGGAGCAACGTTTCGACGAGATTAGCTAAATGATAACAGCGAACATAGAAGGTAAGCTAAATTTGCCACCGTCGGTTCGTAGATGGGTGACCACCCATTAGATATCCCCGTGCTTCGGAAAGCACGTTAAGGCATTGATCCCCCTGCCAGGGTTGCGGGAAAGTCCGAAAGGGATACCGGGACCTTGGCAACAGGCAACTGAAGGAACATGGGTGTCAGTAAAAGTCCGACACGCCCTTCCGCTCCACCCAGAGCGGGAGAAGTCATTTGATGATTTCCCATCCTAAAAAAAAAAGGCATTGATCCCGGCTGTGATTTGTAGATCTTTGACAATCGTTCCGGGTAGTCAGATGCCGAAAAGTCTGACAACCCATCTTATCAAGGGTTAATTCGTATATCAAGGGGTATCGTATTACCCAGTAACTGGGTTGTGGAGGTCAGATGCTATCGCTCCTTTATAAAATACTGGTATTTAGCTGCATCCAATTCGACTGGAATACGACCCCAACATAATAATAGTCCTCCAGACCGTATTTTCGGCCACGGCGGCCAATCTCAACGGAGACTAGCCTTCGGCGCGGGAGATATTATAGTGCACAAGTGTTTGCGCAGACACAAGTGCACTCTCTCTTCATCACACTCATAGTCCGATGGGACGGCAATCCGACACGACCGGAGAGAGATCAGGCGTAGGACCAACGGCTTAACGTGCTTTCCGAGGCACGGGGGTATCAAACCGCCAACTTCCAAACTCCGGGCTGTTACTACGAAATTCCTAATGGAAAAATCCAATAACACTTTGCCCGACCCAGGAATCGAACCCAGGACCCCACGCTCTGCAGTCGCGCTTGCGACCACGAGACCAACGGGGCAGTCCCAACATACATAGAACGACACCAACATACATAGTTGGCAAAACGCTGGGCAGATTGAATATTGAGTTTATGGGCTGTAGAGTGACATGGCTATCCCAGAAAGATGCATGGTGTCTGTAGGATAGAGCACAGGGGGGCTAAAACGGCCACATTAGCAATTCCTCCCTCTAATTCGACACAAAAGCAATTCATAATTTTGTGGACCATTTTACGAATATCCATAGAAAACTGTCAGATGAAATATTTCGTAATAAGAATTGCACGCAGATCATTGTGAAGTGTCTGTGACATTTTACGATGATTCATACTATTTTCCTATTATGATTCTGCCAAAGTGGCCCCAGGAGTAAAGCCGCGGGGAAAAGCTAGTAGCCAATACTTGAAACTTTAGCTGGAATGATGGCGCTGAGGTAACGAACCTGCGGTGGACACGCAGCCATGTCTTAATAAATGTATGTATCGCTACTTTGGCGCCGTCATCTCGTTCTCGGTGATGTCCCAGTGACGGTGGTGGTAGAAACACGGCCTTAAGTGGGTGATAGACTTGCGTATTTAAAGCACGCGGTTTTTAAGTTCGCGACCTTACTCGGCTCGCCGTCGGTGACACACGTGAAGCTCGCTCAAAATTTCATTATTAAATTGGCGGCTCGCGGCTCGCGGCTCGCGGCTCGTGGCTCGCGGCTTGCGGCTTGCGGCTCGCGGCTCGTGGCTCGCGGCTTGCGGCTTGCGGCTCGCGGCTCGCGGCTCGCGGCTCGTGGCTCGCGGCTTGCGGCTTGCGGCTCGCGGCTCGAGGCTTGCGGCTCGCGGCTCACTGCTCGCGGCTCGCGGCTTGCGGCTCGCGGCTAGAGATTTGCGGCTCGCGGCTCGCTGCTCGCGGCTCGCGGCTTGCGGATCGCGGCTCGCTGCTCGCGGCTCGCTGCTCGCGGCTCGCGGCTTGCGGCTCGAGGCTCGCTGCTCGCGGCTCGCTGCTCGCGGCTCGTGCCTCGCGGCTTGCGGCTCGCGGCTCGCGGCGATGACAGACGTACGAGCCAAGGCGGGCTACGAGCAAAATTTCAAACCTGTTGGATGGCTGACGAACTTACTCGGCGGTTTTAAAGTCGGCGTACTTAGCATGACACACGGGTGAGTAAGCTCGCCGAGCCATAAGTACGCGTACTTGCTCGCACGTCTATCACCCCTTTTAGGCTGATAAAGTACGTAATTACAAGGACGACTATACGCTGGTTTAGATTGTTATAAACACCCGCAAAGTACTGCTTACTTAATCTTTGTTTAGATAACAATGGTTAAGTAGATAACATTGATATCACAATCAGCAGGCTTGGCTAGTGCGATACGTGTGTTTGTGTTAAATTGTCGTTTCGAAGAAATACATTTTGATTTTTGTTGGTGATTTATAAAGTATTTTAAAATGAGTGACGAGAGAGTACACGTACGTTTTATTTAATTTATTTATATTATAGTTTATTGTCTATCAGAACTTTATCCATTACTAGCAGCTGCGCCCCGCGGTTTCACTCGCATAAGTCTCGATCCCGTGGGAATATCGGGATAAAAGGTATCCTATGTCCTTCTCCAGGTCATGGTCTACCCATGTGCCAAATTTCATCCAAATCCGTTCAGCCGTTCACGCGTGATGGCGTGACCAAGGGAAATAGGGATTCATTTTTATAAATATTAAGATTATAAATTCGAAAGTAACTCTATCTGTCTGTATGTTACCTTTTCACGCCTAAACCACTGAACGGATTTCGACAAAATTTTGCAAGGAAATAGATGGCACCCTGGGGAAGGACATAGGCTACTTTTTATCGACATACCGCGTGGGCGAAGCCGGGGGCGGAAGCTAGTAATATTATAAATACGAAAGTGAGTTAGTTTGTTTGTTTGCTACGCTAAAACAGCTGAACGGATTTCCACATGGGTAGACTATGACTTGGATTAGGACATAGGATACTTTTGATTTCCACGGGATGGAGACTTATGCGGGTATAACCACGGGGCGCAGCGCGGCTAGTTTATTAATAACTAGCTTCCGCCCGCGGCTTCGCCCGCGTGGTATGTCGATAAAAAGTAGCCTATGTCCTTCCCCGGGATCCCATCTATCTCCTTGCCCAATTTTGTCTAAATCCGTTCAGTGGTTTAGGCGTGAAAAGGTATCATACAGACAGACAGATAGACAGACAGAGTTCTTTCGAATTTATAATATTAGTATGGGTGGATGAAGATCACTGTTGCTACAATTCTACAAAAACAGTTTTAATATTGATGATCACATTTTGACTATGGATTGTGACTCCATACTTAACTTATTTATTTAACCATTCACATAATAAACAGACAAGAATAAAGGAACAGAAAAATACGTACAAAGGCAATGCTTATTTCTAAAGAAATCTCTTCCAGCATACCTGCGATAGGAAAGTAGATAAAAGAGATGTAGACAACGTGTGTAAGAGTAGAAGAGAAACAGAATACATAAATCAAATACCATTCGCAAATTAAATATAAACATAACTTACTTATTTGCCTATTTTATTTATTGAATCGAAAATTTATCTTGACAGACTACAGACTAAGACAATCAACACAGTTAGTACAAAAATACAGTACATAAATCTGAAATCCAATTATTACTATTATGAAGCAATTTAAGTAAATTAAACTAAGCATTATTATTACTTAACTTACTAATTAGTTCAAAATTAATTTTAGTATAATATCTGTTAAGTAATAATAATGCTTAGTTTAAATTAATCTTTAAATATTTTCCATTTCAGGTAGACGGGGGAGTCCACGTCGGAGATGGTGGGGATTACGGTGGGGGAGTTCATGTCGTCGATGGGGGCTACGGTGGGGGAGTTCATGTCGTCGATGGGGGTTACGGTGGGGGCGTACACGTCGTTGACGGAAGTTACGGAGGCGGAGTACATGTAGTAGATGGTCCTGACTACGGGGGGGGCGTTCATGTCGTAGATGGCGCTGATTACGGTGGGGGAGTTCACGTCGTCGATGGGGACAATGGCGGCGGAGTACATGTTGTTGATGGGGACGATGGGGGTGGCGTTAACGTCGTTGATGGGGGCTGGGGGGGCGGTGGTGTTCACGTCGTGGATGGGGACAATGGGGGCGGAGTACATGTTGTTGATGGCGGTGACTACGGTGGGGGAGTACACGTCGTTGGTGGCACGGATTACGGCGGTGGGGTACATATTGTTGATTGAGCATAACATAAGGTAAGTTTCTTTTATTTATGATTAGCTGACCCGACTGATTTTTTGCGCAATTTTCTTATTTTTTTCTCTCATAAGAACCTTCTCCTGACAATAACAAACACAACAGAAAAATAATTAGCGAAATCGGTCTAGCCGTTCACGCGTGATGGCGTGACCAAGGGAGATAGGGATTTATTTTCATATAAATATAGATTATTTACAACGAATAAAAGCATAGATGGTTTAATAACGACAAAGTATTTGGAGCCCAGACAAAGCCAGAAGAAAAAGTGGCCAGCTAGAAAAAGACGCTCAATTATTTAAAAAAGTGACCATTATTAGAAAGTCAATAAGTTTTAGAGGATCAGGGGGCCTTAGATTATGCATATTCATTTATTTGCGTTCCACAAGGTAAAACAAGATGTTAACCACCACCGCTTACAGCAGTATCATTTTAATCTTACTTCGTGGGGGAAAGAGATGGAGCTATACGTCCTGTAGAGCTTCATCTCTTTCCTACACTGAAGTAATATTATAATAATACTGCTGTAAGCGGTTGTGGTAGGCCCCCAGATATTTTTCCATATGACCTTTAAGAGTAAAACTTTCAAGATACCTTTCCGTCAAAGATCACTTAGTTATTTCAAGTAATTGTTTTTTGTAGTTTCTCGAGTTTTTTAGAGGAGCTCGTGGCTAAGTAATAACAGCCGCTCGGGTCGATCCATCAGGTTAAGCTACGCTTGCCGGGGTTGGTCCGTGGATGGGTGACCATTTTCACATATCGAGATTCCTCCGTGCCTCGGAAAGCACGTTAAGCCGTTGGTCCCGGCTGTCATTTGTGGATCTTTGACAGTCGTTACGAGTCGTCAGAAGCACGAAAGTCTGACAACCAGTCTAACCAAGGGGTATCGTATTACCCAGTTACTGTGTTGTGGAGGTCAGATAGGCAGTCGCTCCATGTAAAATACTGGTATTCAGCTGCATCCGGTTAGACTGGAAGCCGACCCCAACATAGTTGGGGAAAGGCGAGGCAGATGATGATGTTTTTTGTAGTTTCAGTTTCTCATTTAAATGGCGTGTAAAGAAAAATCATGTTCGATCCGTGAGGGTGTTGATAAGAATCATATTGAGAGTCCATTAATGTTGTTCTTTTTGGAAAAAAAGAAAAAAAAATCGCCCCTTTTTTATAGTGGGGACTTTTACCGGCGCTTTTTTTATGGAGCGCGGGCGGCCGTCGTCTAGCGGTGTACAAGTCATGACCTCTGTAGAAAATTTGCTAATTTATAATGAAATTGGGGTAATTTAGGTACTAAAAACGTGAATTTGTAATGTTATTGCGGTACTAGGCGCCCCTTTCGGATCAGTCGGTGGTAAAAAACGAAAATTTAAAAGCTAAGATACCGACTTCCGCAATTAAAGTTATTTTTCATTTTTTTGAGTATTTTTTTTGGAAGTCGATTGTTTTTTTTTTTGTAAAATGTTTTTAAAATACTTATTCGTTTAATTCCT
Organism: Lithophane socia; assembly: GCA_947522985.1. Classification (NCBI taxonomy): domain Eukaryota; kingdom Metazoa; phylum Arthropoda; class Insecta; order Lepidoptera; family Noctuidae; genus Lithophane; species Lithophane socia. The sequence goes on from OX383280.1 coordinate 7,089,403, forward strand.
TTTGTTACAGAGAGTGAAAACAGAAATTATGCAGATCAACGTTGTAATGTCAAACCGGAATCTAATGTAACAATAAGAAGTGTAAATAATTTTTTATAAATTTTTCAAAACTATCTTTTTGTTTTACTCGTGGCTAAGTAATACCAGCCGCACGGGTCGATCCATCAGTTTAAGCTACGCTTGCCGGGGTTGGTCCGTGGATGGGCGACCATCTTTACATACCGAGACTCCTTCGTGCCTCGGAAAGCACGGTCCCGGCTGGTGTACGTTACCCCAGCAAGAAAGTGTCTCCTAGAGTTATATGAGTAGAACGTATAATTTGTGCCTTATTTGCTGTAAATGTGCCCCCACATAAAAAATGTGTGCCCCCTGTCGTTTTGGAAAAAAACGGAAAAAACGATTCTTGCTGGGGTAACGTTTTTCTAGCAGGAAAATTCTAAACGAATGATCGGAGAGAGAAAAATTATGCATGGCCATAGAGCTTATTTGTGTGCCAAAATGTGCCCCCAAAAATAAAATCTGTGCCCCTTCAGGTTTTCGAGATATTGCATTTCCTGCTGGAGTAACGTTTTGATGAATCGTATATCTCTAAAACCATTGCATGTGCCCCTGTAGAATAAACATACAGGAGTAGCTCTTAATGTGTGCCCCTTAGTGCCCCAATTAGATTTAAGAAAATATTTATAGTTTTCAAGTTATCGCGGTTTTATGAAAACCCAAAAAAACATCGCAGCGCTTAAATGAGACAAGGTATAAGTTCGCTGAAACTGTATTCGGTCCTTCTTGACGCTAATAATAACCATACAAAGTTTCAAAACTGCACATGCATGCGTTTTTGAATAATCTTGCTAAAAGTCAAAACGATGGTGTCATAACTTTGACGGCAAAATACAAGGAACCGGCTCAATCCCAGATGTGTAGGTGTAAACCAAAATCTTGTGCCTTTAGTCAAAAATATATGGTGAAAATATTCAGCTTGGAATGTTTCGCATTAAGTAAATATTAACAAAAAACCAAAATATGTAAGCAACGGCTGGCTATCCGACCAAATATGAATGACTACTAAAAAGCGACGGATTCATACATATCGATGACCTTCTTTATTGGACGTATTATACCTAAGCTGTTGTCCGTACAGTCGCGTTCAAAAGTTTTGGGGCTAATTAAAATATATATTAAATGCACCTTGTGACTATAATAAATGAAACAGCTTGTTGATGTGGAAATTATTATTTTTATTCCCTTAATTTTAATTCTTAAAGTAATAAACGCACTTCCTAGTCAACAAACACTTCGTACCTATTATTCATAATAGAGCGACGTTACACGTAACTGTCTCTGTCACACTAACACCGTACGCGTGCTAGCTGTCTCACTTTCTCCAAGCTAGACAAAGCGACTCCTTGCGACACCACGTCAGAATTATTTTTTGTTTTTGTTCCTACGCCTTTATGAACTTGGACGGTTGTATTGGTGATTTTGATGATTATAATTCTGTAACTACTTACGTTTTACAGCCGCGACTTACTGTTAATTTATCTAACCTACGGCTTATCAATAAATATATAAAGACAAATACGAGCTTTTTATTTATATACAAAAAAGAGCTACCTATTTTTAGTAGTTTTATTTTCATCATTTTCACATTCATCACACATTTCATGAACTATATTTTTTTTTTAAACATCGGGACCAATCAAATTTTTGGTCAAAGACATGGCAAATGGCAAATATCTGGATGTATTTCTTTCGTTCATAAATAAATTACTGGATGTATTTTAATGAAATTTAGAATGGAGAAGATAGCTTACCTTGGAATATAGCACTTAGGCTACTATTTATAATGTACTTAATCATGTGTAAGGTCATAGAAGCAGCTAGTAGGATATAATCCAATAACAACTTTATTTTATTACTTATTACTTTTCTACTTCATTGTACTCAGGCACAACACGTGTGAACCGGTTAGTGAGTAAAGTAAAGAAGGTCATCGATATGTATGAATCCGTCGCTTTTTAGTAGTCATTCATATTTGGTCGGATAGCCAGCCGTTGCTTACATATTTTGGTTTTTTGTTAATATTTACTTAATGCGAAACATTCCAAGCTGAATATTTTCACCATATATTTTTGACTAAAGGCACAAGATTTTGGTTTACACCTACACATCTGGGATTGAGCCGGTTCCTTGTATTTTGCCGTCAAAGTTATGACACCATCGTTTTGACTTTTAGCAAGATTATTCAAAAACGCATGCATGTGCAGTTTTGAAACTTTGTATGGTTATTATTAGCGTCAAGAAGGACCGAATACAGTTTCAGCGAACTTATACCTTGTCTCATTTAAGCGCTGCGATGTTTTTTTGGGTTTTCATAAAACCGCGATAACTTGAAAACTATAAATATTTTCTTAAATCTAATTGGGGCACTAAGGGGCACACATTAAGAGCTACTCCTGTATGTTTATTCTACAGGGGCACATGCAATGGTTTTAGAGATATACGATTCATCAAAACGTTACTCCAGCAGGAAATGCAATATCTCGAAAACCTGAAGGGGCACAGATTTTATTTTTGGGGGCACATTTTGGCACACAAATAAGCTCTATGGCCATGCATAATTTTTCTCTCTCCGATCATTCGTTTAGAATTTTCCTGCTAGAAAAACGTTACCCCAGCAAGAATCGTTTTTTCCGTTTTTTTCCAAAACGACAGGGGGCACACATTTTTTATGTGGGGGCACATTTACAGCAAATAAGGCACAAATTATACGTTCTACTCATATAACTCTAGGAGACACTTTCTTGCTGGGGTAACGTACACTCCCGGCTGTCATTCGTGGATCTTTGACAGTCGTTACGGGTCGTCAGAAGCCCGAAAATCTGACAACCAGTCTTACCAAGGGGTATTTTATTACCCAGTTACTGTGTTGTGGAGGTCAGATAGGCAGTCGCTCCATGTAAAATACTGGTATTCAGCTGCATCCGTTTAGACTGGAAGCCGACCCCAATATAGTTGGGAAAAGGCTAGGTAGATTTTTTATCTTTTATTTTACTGACTCGTCGGTCTTGTGGTCGCAAACGCTTCTGCTGAGCATAAGGTCCTGGATTCGAATCCATTCCTAAGTCAGGAAAAGTGTTATAGGTGGTTTTCATCTGGAATTTCTCAGTAGCAGCCCGGAGTTTGGATTTGTGCCCGGTTGATGGCAATAGGCTCGCCCCCTATTACATGGGACTTAGACATAACTGGCGACATGTGGGTCAACGACGGATTATAGGCGTGATGTTTTAAAACCTTTTATTGATAACTTAAGGCTGTACCCTACCTCCAATTTTATCTCGCTCTCACCATACTACTCGCGGCCTCAGTGAGAGCGAGACGGATTGGGGTACTGGCTGCGTCTCAAGCCTCGAAGAGTTTAGGTCATTGCTTTATACGGTGAAAATAATGGTATTAAAAAAAAAAAAAAATATCAAAGACCTGCTTTATAGTTAGTTCAGTTATTATGCAAAGTTTCATGATCTAATTTGAAGTATTTTTTGAATACCAGCGGTTTATAGTTCGGTTTAGAGGTAACGTTGTTTTTTTTTTCTATAGAGAAATTTTTATGTTATCGTGTTTTGGACAAACATAGGACCTAGCATCAATCCTCAACTTTAACATTATATTTATTCTAAATTAATGCTTCAGTATTTTCGGCATAAGGTAATGCAGAAATTTGAGGCAGGGTAGGGCCTTAACTATTTACATTTGCGTGTCTTGTTCGCAATTCAATCAATCAATCAAGTCAGCCTATCGCAGTCCACTGCTGGACATAGGCCTCTCCCAAGCTGCGCCACAACATCCTGTCCTCCGCCTTCCGCACCCAGTCTGTACCAGACACTTTCTTAAGGTCGTCGGTCCATCTAGCTGAGGGGCGACACACACTACGCTTGCCGATACGCGGTCTCCACTCCAGGACTCGTCTGCTTTACCGGCCATCGGTCCTCCAACAAACATGGCCAGCCCACTGCCACTTCAGCTTGCTTACTCTGCATGCTATGTCGGTAACTCCGGTTTTTATTTATTATTTATTAAAACTATAGGCACAAGTAAAAAAAAAATACTGTACAAAGGCGGACTTAATGCCTGAGGCATTTTCTACCAGTCAACCTTAGGGTGATGCAGAGACAAACATGGCAGGTGCAACATACGGGATAAATAACTCGAAAAAGGATAAATAAAAAATACATATGTACTTACATACATACATATAATTTTTGTGTGCTCTTGATAAAATTATTTTTTTTAAATAGTTATAAACTTTTATTTATGAAATAAATCAGCTTATAGTAAATAAGCCCCCCCCACGCCCGCTTTCTATTGTTATCAAGTCTGTACCTGGTTCACTTTCACTGCACACTGAACATGGACACTAAACTTGCTGCCAGTTTGGAGGACCTCAAGCGTTTGTTTGGATCCCGCATGCAGGAATATGAATTGAAGTTGCAGCAGGCTACCATTGACACCACATCAGCTACTCCAGACATTGCATCCATCGCTCGTGAGTTTTCTGAGTTTAAGCAGTTTGTGTGTCGGGCACTCTCTACATTGAAAACTCTAATTGAGCTGCTTGCTGCTGGGTTTGATAGGCATGAAACCATCATGCGAAGAAAGGTCCTGCTGTTCCATGGTGTTCCAGAGAAGGATAATGAAAAGACTCTTGATGTGGTCCACAACATCATATCCAACCAAATTAAATTGTCAGAGGTATGCAAGGACAACAATACTATTCATGTTTGTCATAGACTCGGATTCTCACAGCAGAAGGCCCGACCCATACTAGTGCGATTCTTCAAAATGGAGCACCGGCAACTTGTATGGGATAGCAAGAAAGCTCTCAAAGGTACCGGGATCACCATCTCCGAGTTCTTGACTCAAGTCCGGCATCGAGTGTTTGCAGCTGCTCGTAAGCATTTCGGTATGCCAAATTGCTGGTCCATGGAGGGCAAGATTGTTGTTATTTGCCCAGATAAATCCCGCCGGAAGATCGAAACGGCAGGCGAACTCCACGCTCTGATCGCCAAATTTCCATCTTGTGCAGTCGACAACGAGGATTCTGCGCAATCTGAAGAGCCTGGATCTCCTAAAGCCGCAATTTTGGCTACTCCAGCTAAGAGAACGAGGAAGACGCGTCTGCGCAAGTAACTCATTCGTTGTTTTTGTTTTTTTCTGTCCATCTACTTCAATGCTTCTTAACTTCACCGCTTTACATGTTAACATTCATCTTGGGTCGGTAGGTAGTTAAATAAGTAATTTTCATTTGTCTCACCGCTAATCATTAATTTTACTTTTTATTTATATTACTGCCGGTATTCAGTCGCTTTTGTTGTTTTTTGGCAATGTGACGTACTGACTGGACGATGTGACAGATAGTTGACAGATGTCAGTGTCACTGCTCCTACCCATCCGTCATTGCGTCGCGTTCCATTTTAAGTACAGTTCGACATGTGAAAAGTTAAAATTATTGTTGTCGTTTTGTTTTATTTTTATTCTGTTTCTGTTACATTATTGTTTTAACTTATCTGTGTTTCTTTCCAAAAGTTTCCGCCAATAACCCGGCGAGTGGGGGAGGTTTTCTATTCGAAGGAAATCCGTAATTATTAGTGTTTTTAGTTTTTAAAATTATTTTACTTTTGTATTCTAGTTAATTTTACTATTATTTTTTATTTTTATTTTATATTTTAGTTATACTCATGGACGATGTAGCTGATCTTAACGACAGCTTCTTCTCGTGCTCTTCTTCTTCTAGTTTTGTTAGTGCGGACAGTGACTCTTCCATACCACTTACTTTGCATGATAAAATCTCTTCTCTTTTCTGCAATGACCCTAAGAATCTGCATATAGCTCACATTAATGCTCAGAGTGTTCCTGGTCACTATTCTGACCTTCTGGCATCCTTTAGCAGTGCTCACCTGGATGCTCTCCTGATATCGGAATCCTTTTTGAAGCCATCTCTCCTCTCCAATCAATACTCACTCCCCGGCTTCGTCTTGATCCGAAATGATAGGACCGGCAAAGGTGGAGGAGGTGTTGCTATATACCTGCGTGCTGACTTACCCTACAGGGTGGTCAGTTCATCTCCTTCTCAGTATTCTGAGTCGGCTGAATACTTGTTTCTGGAACTTAATGTTCATCACACGAAAGTTTTGCTTGCAGTGCTCTACAGTCCTAATCTTCACATTGACTACTTTAATTCTCTCGACTCCACTCTCAGTGATTTATGCCCCATGTATGAGCACGTCATTTTAATGGGTGATTTTAACACGTGCTTGATTAAAAATGACTCTCGCTCCCTTAAACTCCTTTCTCTCTTGTCTTCTTTCAATCTTCAAGTCTTGCCTCTCTCCGCAACTCACTATTTTCCTAATTGCGCACCCTCTTTTCTAGATCTTATGATTGTTTCCTCTCCTAATAATGTTTCTTACCATGGTCAACTCACGGCTACCTTTTCTTACCACGATCTTATCTACCTTTCCTATCGTATCCGTTTTCCCAAGCGTAAGTCCGAATTTTTGTATCTCCGAAATTACAAGGGCATAGACTTGGAGGCTTTGCAGCGTGATGCCGGCGACCTCGACTGGACCCCTTTGGTTGAGATCGAAGACATCGATGATAAGGTGAAGTGTTTTAACGCAATCGTTCTCGACTTATACGATCAGCACGCCCCTATCCGACGTGTCAAAATTCGACATAACCCTGCACCTTGGATAACGCTACAAATTAAAGAGCTTATGGCTCGCAGGGATAAAGCTAAGAGCAGATATAAGCGCAGACCTTCAGAGCTGAATCTCTCTTACTACAAAACCTTGCGTAATCGCTGCACTCATTTGTGTCAAGATACTAAGAGACGCTATTTCCACGATCAACTCAATAACCGCAGTTCTTCCGATGTATGGAAATTTCTCAAATCTGTAGGTATAGGCAAGTCTCCTACCAACCAGTGTAAGGATGTGAACCTCAATGATCTCAATAAGCATTTCTCTCTCCTTCCCTTTTCTCTTGATCCGTCTGTCAAAGCTGCGACTCTAGAGAGTCTTGCCCGTTTGCCATTACCACAATGTTCTCACTTTAAGCTTAACGATGTTACTGAGGATGACGTTAAGAAATCTGTACTTGCGATTACTTCTTCAGCAGTCGGTAATGATAAGTTGTGTTCTAGAATGACAACTCTTATCCTGCCCGCGTTACTCCCTGTCCTCACTCACATCTTCAACCACTCATTTTCCGCTTGCTCATTTCCGTCAGTTTGGAAACAGGCTCACATAATACCTTTGCCTAAAACTAACAATCCTACCTTATTAACCCACTTTAGACCTATTTCTATTCTCCCATTTCTCTCCAAAGTTTTTGAGCACATAGTTCATAGACAATTATCATATTTCTTGGCGTCAAACTCAATAATTTCCCCTTTTCAATCCGGTTTTCGCGCGGGTCACAGTACTGTATCCGCGCTTTTGAAAGTAACTGACGACATCCGCTGGGCAATGGAGAATAAGTCCCTTACTGTTCTCGTACTGCTCGACTTTAGTAGCGCCTTCAACTCAGTGGATTTCGACATTCTACTTGGTATCCTCAAAGCTATCAATTTCTGTTCTTCCGCTTTAGCCTGGTTCAGTTCTTATCTTCGGGGGCGCTCTCAGTGTGTTCGCCTGGAGGAGTCCTTCTCTGATTGGTGTAGCCTCACTGAGGGTGTTCCTCAGGGTAGCGTTCTCTCTCCTCTTCTTTTTTCAATTTTCATCAACTTTGTTACCAGAGTAATCTCCTCTAGTTTTCATCTTTACGCAGATGACTTGCAGCTCTACCGACACTTTACTGTAGCTGACGCGGGTTCTGCAATTGCTGCTATGAATCGTGACCTGGCTTGCATTAGCGCTTGGGCTAAGTCATTTGGTTTGCAAATTAACCCAACTAAATCTCAAGCCATGATCATAGGCAGCAGATTCGTTCGCAATGCGGTTGATGTTACATCTCTGATGCCTTTATATCTCGATGGTGTTCGCATTGAATATACCGAAACCGCCAAAGATCTGGGTGTAATAATTGACTCCAATCTTTCGTGGCGTGCCCAGGTCAATGAGGTTAGTCGAAAGGTACATTTTTCTTTTCATTCGTTGAAAAGCCTTCAAAGTCTCCTACCCTTGAAGACTAAAATCTCCTTGGCACAAACACTTATCCAGCCGATTATAGATTATGCTGACGCCTGCTACCTGGATGCTACTGAGGAGCTATTAAACAAGCTTGAGCGCTTGCAAAATTTGTGCATTCGCTTCGTTTTCGGTCTGCGAAAGTATGACCATGTTTCTCACCTTCGCAAGGAACTCAAGTGGCTCCCAATCCGCCTTCGCAGGAACACTCGGATTTTATGTCTCCTCTTCAACATCTTACACAACCCGTCTTATCCGTCCTACCTGCGTGAGCGTTTTTCTTACGCTCGTCCTAGTGACGCACCATGTAGATCACACCTTAGATCCCTCCTTAAATCTCATCCTCATAAAACTAGCTATTATTCTTATTCCTTCTCTGTCCATGCTGTAAGATTGTGGAACTCACTTCCGCCTAGTATTCGTGATTTGAAAACTGTTTCTCTATTTAAACTTCGTGTAAAAGAGCATTATCTTTCCTCTCAACTTTGAGTATTTATTATTATATAGGTACCTATAGTGTATTTATGTTTATATATTTAAGCTTTATGTATTTATTTAAGTATATGTTAATTTTCTTGCGTATATGTGTAGGTATATTTGTTATTTTTAGTTAAGACTTCGCATATTCATGTTTTTTTCTCTTCTTGTTCTCACACACTATTGTCTACATTTCTTTTTCATTTCTCCTTTCGCAGGTCTGCTGGAAGAAATTTCTTAAGAAATAAGCAGTACCTTTGTACTCATATTTTAATTATGTCGTATCTTTTTGTATTTTACTGTGTGTACATAAATAATAAAATAAATAAAATAAATAAATATAAATAGAATAAACTTTGTCAGGAGAAATAACGATAGATAGAGGAGAAAACAAGCCCAGTGAATCAGCGCCGCAAAGATTCTGCCAAGTTCTCACGAATATGTTCACGAGCCGCTAGTTTGAAAGATAACCGACTGGCTGCCATTCTGATGTTCAGAGGGAGCGCATTCCAAATACCGCCTGCAGGCGTAGCATGAGCACCGTTTTGTCTACTCTACGAGTACGAGACGGCAGCAAAGTAGAAAGAGTCAACTGCACTTTTTACGAAATTCACTCTTTTACATAATTCGACTCGGAATTCTTTGTTTTATCATAGGATTTATCGGTTGTCAGTGTGATTTTGACAGTAAGAATAGAAAACTTTCTTCCGAAATAGTCTACCTACAAAAAGACCTAGACAAAGATCGTTAGAAATGAAAGACAAAATGACAGATTGTAGAAAGATTTCTACGGTGGATGTCAAAAATGAAGAAACGAACTGTCGCTTTGTAAAGAAAAAGCTATGTCTATTCTTCGTAGAGATAGAAAGCGCCATGCTACGCCTGATGGACAAAGAAATAAGAGTGAATAAAACCAGGGCAGTGAGAAGGACATCGTAGAAGACGATTGTTGGTGATAAATCTAATTTTATCCTTCAAAGAAACTCAGAACAGCTCCGATTAGCTTAGAATTGTGTGTGTCATAAGGCCACAACAGATATACTTTTACTTACCAGTTACCTAATGAAGAGAAATGATTCAACCACGGATATCGACTGAAATGGCAACGAAATAATTCTAGAAAGAACAGTGGAGGACAGTCTAATAAGCAACTATAAATGTCCTGACACTTTCAAAGCATAACAAATATCCAAGCATACAGATTGTGTTATCTATCAGCTCTAATAAAAAAAATCATCAAGATATAATTTTCTTCACAAACGCCTACTAAAAAAACAAGAGCAACAAAACTTCGCCGTAGAATTGATACTTATTAATAAATGTTCAGGCGCTTAACATATTAATCTGAGTAACGCGCGATTTCAGCTTGAATCAAGCACAAAAAATACCAATGGACCACTACTCCGCCCCCTACTTTTTGATATTGTTTCTGCAAAATCTTACTATTCTATCTTTTACTACATCTAAACAATAATCACCGGAGTTGAAAGACACATAAAAGAATCCACGAAAGATTGAAAACAAACGGCTTTAAATAAAATGAATTGCGAAGTATGTAAACAGCAAAATTAATTTATTTACCAAGTGCGTTGTCCACTTGTAAACATGTTTACCATCATCGATGCGTAAACATGACGCCATTTTATATGAAAAACAAACACAAATAAACAATGTCCTGGGAGCTGCACATCATTGAAAACGCAAAAAAAAACGGATTCAAATTGATGATACTCCAGCCCAATGCCAACTGATGCCAACGCTGTACGACACAATGGTCATTGACGATCATAAAATAGCCGATGACAGTATGCTAGGCGATATGAATGAATAGACAAAAAACCGGCCAAATGCGAGTCGGACTCGCGCACGAAGGATTCCGTACCTTTATCTATAAAAACGGCAAAAAAATCACGTTTGTTGTATTTAATTTATAGTTATTTAATTCTGTTTTGTTATTTGTTGTTATAGCGGCAATAGAAATACATCATCTGTGAACATTTCAACTGTCTACCTATCATGGTTCATGATATGACAGACAGACGGCTGGACAGCGGAGTCTTAGTAATAGTACGTTTTATTTAGGCACTTATTCTGTGCTTTAGGCACGGAACCCTAAAGTGACAGAATGTGATTGCGAATCCTTCATTCTGTCTATTCTTCCGTCGACAAAACCTGTTTCTATTGTGGTCATACATGCAGGAGGAGTGTCTATCCGGGAGCCCAGCAAACGCACAGTTGAGCTCACAAATAACAAATTCTATTACTTTACTATAAGGTCCTGCAATGTGCCGTCCAATAAGGACCAGGCCCGGGTCGATGGCGCGTCGTGTTCCACGCGCGCCTCAGAATGTGTCAGTACAATTTGCGGGGTCCGCTATGCCTGGCAGGGTTGTGGGAAAGTCCGAAAGGTATACCGGGACCTTGGCAACAGGCAACGGAAGGAACACGGGTGGGTTTTATTCAGTCAAAGTCTAACACGCCCTCCCGCTTTGCTCAGAGCGGAAGAAGTCATTGGATGATGTAAAAACCCCAAAAAAAAAAAGGTCACACATGCAGGAGGAGTATCTCTCCAGCGAGCCCAGCAAGGCGCGGTCCGCGGTCTTGGGGGTCATGACACCCCTCAAAATCATTCAAGCTGTCAAGAGACTGAATGATTTAGTTGCTTTACTAACTAAAAACTGTACTATACTTAGACACAGTGACCTCGATGGGCATATACAAAAAAAAGTTTTTAGATTACTTATCAAAGTAACCATTTCCCTAAAAATATTCCTCGGCACCTATGGTGGTCACCATTGGTGCCGAGGAATATTTTTCCCCCCAAAATCTTGGGCTGCGACCGCGCCTGAGCCCAGCAAACGCACAGTTGACAGAATGTAGGTAATGAAACTGCAGCTTTGCAATCGCTAAGCGAACTTTATTATGCACTTACCAATAATCGAAGAACTCCGAAAGATCCATGCAATCGGCTTCTTTCTTTGTCCCTGGTATAACTTCGTCAACAATTCCGGAATCCACGTCCTCCTCCGAGCTCGACGCACTATCGGTCTCTGTATCCGAACGCGCGTTATTCATCGCATTGACAGTCTCACTTTTTCAAAAATGGCGGTTACACTTGTAGTGATGTTGTGTAGTTTACGTTTTATTTTTGTTTTCCGGTTATTTTGTTTGTGATGTTTTTTACGGTTTTAAGCTTCTGTTACGCTGTAGTGAAAAACAACAATTTTGTCTATTACAAATAGTTACGTATACAACATTATTTTTTCTTTATGCTAAACCCGAAAAGGGGTCATTGTACTCATCTTTTTGAACGACTTTTTCTATGGAACTTTGAAATCGCGAAAAAAAATCTCCTGTTCCATACTTAAATCGACAAAATGTAGGGAACAGCTGATTTTTTTTCGCGATTTCAAAGTTGGTCCCATAGAAAAAGTTGTTCAAAATGAAGAGTACAATGACCCCTTTTCGGGTTTAGCATAAACAAAAAGTAATGTTGTATAATCTTCACGCTGGATCTCCTGGGATATAAGTACTAATACAATAGTTAAATTAGTAGGGATTACTATGATGATAAATATTACTAGGGTTTACTATAATCAGATATCAGAGGGTCGATCCCCGCAATATTTAAGAACATTCGCAATCTGTCAAAAATACAATCAATTTACCAACATTTTTGACAAGTTTGACAGATAGCGACTTGAATGTGAACTTTTTTTATTTATTAATTACGTGGGTTGGCCTTCAGGTCTGTTGAGTTTTGCTAGATAATTTTATTTGACCCCGTATAAATGATATAAACCGGGCGACGTGATACCCGGTACGAACAGCTAGTGTAGGTATTATACCTCCAAATTTTTGGCGAAAACACGATAGAGCAACAAAGTACTATACAGGGTGAATTTTTAGTCGTTTAAATCCTCTTAAGGGGTCATTGTACTCATCATTATGAACAACTTTCACTATAGGACCAAATCTGAAATCGCTAAAAAATCAGCTGTTCCCTACATTTATCATCAAAATATAGAAAACAGCTGATTTTTTTTCACGATTTCAAAAGACTAGGCAGATTGGATATTGGAATTAATTATTCTCACAATGCCAAATTACATGACCGGTATCCTAAATATTTGATTTCATTTTAATTGCGTAACATATTGCCGTGACAGCCAACGATGGATAATTAGGACATCAGCCAATTGAATATGTGTCATCGATCCACAGGTGATATCATTTGTATACGACAGACGTAAGTCGGGGTTTCGAGTTCACACAACATTACATTTATAGATACACTAGCTTCCGCCCGCGGTTTCGCCCGCGTGTTATGTCGATAAAAAGTAGCTTATATCCTTCCCCGGGACGCCATCTATCTCCTTGCCAAATTTTGCGAAATCCGTTCAGTGTTTTAGGCGTGAAAAGGTAACATTCGGACAGACAGATTTACTTTCGAATTTATAATATTAGAATGGATATAATATAAAGTTAGGATAATATAATACTTTGTTACTCTAGCTAGGGTGATAGAGCAGTTTTACCCGGTGTCGCGTCGCTCAGGCTGTTTCATGTAAGTATTTAATTTATACAGGGTCCAATATTTGCTAGCGTAACAATCTCACTCACCCTGAAAACCAGGGGGCCAAGTCTACTAATTTACAAACGTGTCAGTGGTCTCACAATGATCAGTTTTTGACAGATATGCCATACAAAATCTGTCAAAAACTCATCATTGCGAGACCACTGACACGTTTGTAAATTATTAGACTTGCCCCCCTGGTGAAGTGAGCTGTCATTCTACCAACAGTGGTATGTTGCAATGTTGCGGAGCGAGTGTGGTCCTGCCATAAGTAAGTATGTTTTTTTGTTGTTGGCAATTTTGTATCTGTGTCTGTGCTCTGTGGTCATCAAGTACATGTGTGAAAAAGGTCAGTCACGAGTCTCAATTAAAAAATATTAATAATAAGGCTCTTACATACTGACGCGACTTGACGCGCGACGCGACGCCGCCACATTGTTCACCATGAAGTTTTCTCAGAAATTGTTTTGTTAAAAGTCGCGTCGCGCGTCAAGTCGCGCCCGTATACAAGAGCCTTATATTTCGAAGCCCTGAATCTGGAACCCAGACTACCATTGTTTTTCGCCTCCGTCTATACTCTATAAATATCTCTCCGTGAAAAATTAGGTGAAGTGAGCTTGGAGTGAACTGTCACTGCCTTAGCATCAGTAGGTATCGATGACAATGACAGCTCACTCCCCGCTCACTTCACTTATGTTTTCACGGTGAGATATTTACAGAGTGTAGATGGAGGCGAAAAGAATTTATACAGGCTGTAAGGGTAAACACTTGTCATTCAAACCATGGGTACTTGACTTAAATATAAAAATAAATGACCGAGTAACAACAAAAAAAAACGTTATTTTCATTAAAAGATTTTAAAAAGTTTATATGCGACTCCGTGCCTTTTTTTTTTTTTTTTTGAGGGTGGGAAATCATCCAATGACTTCTCCCGCTCTGGGTGGAGCGGAAGGGCGTGTCAGACTTTTACTGACTAAAACCCACCCGTGTTCCTTCAGTTGCCTGTTGCCAAGGTCCCGGTATCCCTTTCGGACTAACCCGCAACCCTGGCAGGCATCGGTCCTAGCGGACCCCGCCAACCTAGCGGACCCCGCCAGCGACTCCGTGCCTGCTAGCGAAATAACTGACTGACTGAGAGGGGTCGTGCTCACGGCCGGTCAGGTCACCTCCCACGCCCCTATCTGTGTTGAGACGCCAGTTCGTTGCCCTAGCGCATAGGTGAAAGGGTGAAATACTCAAATTGTAAAAAGTAATATAAAAAAACACGTAATTTTCCATTAATTTTACGTTCCACAAAAGACACCAAACCACTGGTTTCAAGGATAACGGTGTTTACCCTAACACCCTGTAGAATAGCAATGCTGATGCTACGGATATTGTCACAATTGCTATTGACAGCTCAGGGGGCCTAGACAAAATCCCTTTTCTATAAGCGTTAACGCCAACGGAAAGATCAAATTGTATGGAGTTGACAGCAGCAGTCACGTGACATCTCTAAAGCTAATGTCAACTCCATACAATTTGATCTTTTCATTGACGTTAACGCTTACAGAAAAGGGATTTTGTCTATAGCCTCAGTTCACCTTAGTTTTCAGGGTGAAATTTTGCATTATCTATGGTAGCAAGTGGATTACTGGATTTCAATGAAAACAGTGACTTTTAGACAGATTTTCGATTTTGAACGCATTCCACGTCAAAAATGCATCATAAAAGTTTCATACAGCCAAGCCGTCTCTCTTCGCCGCGCCCTCAAAATTCGATTATTCTATTTATTCCTAGCTGGCAACCATACTTTGACATTTACACCGAGTGTCGCCCGCCAAGAGTAGCCAGCCGACCCGGGGCAGGACTTTATTTATAATGACCTCAATCGATTGTTAGTACAGAATCTTTAACTTCCTGGTTGATCGATCGCTGATTGAGCTTTGATCGGTTTTACTTTCTCGATTTTATGGCCGCCTGGTACTTTTGCTTTTTTTTTCGTTCGTTTTTAGACATTTTTCGTTTTCGTTTTAGGGTTCCGTAACCAAAGTGTGGCCACAATTACTTACAAATTTAAAATAAATAAAATTGAATGTCAAAATAACAGCTTCTTACTAATCGCCTATGAAAGTATTAACGGTACTTACTTAAAACAAAAAACAATTTTGTAAATTTTTGTATGTATGTATACGAAAACTACCTTTTGGAAGGGGCAACTAGAATCAGTTCTATTTATATGTATTTGACGTTCAAAAGTGCCTTTAATGTGCCTACTTGAAATAAATTATTTGACTTTGACTTTATGTTTGTTCCAGCTAATCTCCGAAACGGCAGATAGCTGATGTTAGGGAGTAACTTAGGCTACTTAACTTACCTACTTCTGTTTTAGAAATAGGGTTAGGGCCCTCGCGGCCTGTCTGCTCGTACTTACATTAAAGTGAACATTATTATCTCTTACAAAAATAACCGTTTTCACATTGGACGATAATAACAACGACTCGCTATCGTCGGACTGATAGTTTTACAGTGACTAGCTGCCGCCAGCGGCTGCGCCCGCGTGTAATCTTTATAAATTATAGCCTATGTTACTCAGGGTGAATGTAGCTTTCTAATGGTGAAAGAATTTTTGAAATCGGCGCAGTCATTTTTGAGTTTATTCATTACAAACATACACACAACAAAAATACAAATCTTTCCTCTTTATAATATTAGTGTAGATGTAGACTACAAACAGTCGCCGACATTGATTATCGTGCCGATATCGGTGGACTGAACAGTGCACTTGTTCAGAATGAAACGGTAGAAATCGTTACTGGAACTATATAAACTATAACGGTATTTCATAACGTTGCAAATCCCTGGTTCACAGCTGCCATTAATAACTCGCACTCCCACTAATCGTGAGGCGATGTAAGCGCGCTTATGGCGTAATTTCATTGGTCGTTAACTCGTTCGGTATAAAGCACACGGGGAGTCGCCGCAGGCGCGATAACAACCAATGAAAGTTAACAAGTCGATACGTGTTCGTCACCGTCTGCAGGGATTCCCGCTTGCTTTATACCGATCGTGGTATCGACCAATGAAATTATCGGTCGATATACAGCTTGCGGGTCGTGAGTCATACTTTTTCAGTTTCCCGAATGGGGGCCCTGTGGCACACGTTCCAGAAATCTCTCGCACCCGGCATGCGGGCCCTATCGACTAAATTGCGCCATTATGCTGGCACAACGTGACTATTCGAGGCTGCTGTGGCATACCGCATCACAATAAGCTGTTCGTTACTTGTCACATAGGTACCAATATTGTCGGCCGATATCGTTGTCGTCCGAGCTGACGATATGACGATGTCGTTATCGTCGCAGTGTGAAAACGGCCATTGATGGTCTATTTGCAGAGAAAATGACAATGCATACCTTTGTACTGAAGCTGAACAATTTATCACAGCATATGGCGTTGATATATTTAATCATTTCATTTCATTTATATCTTCTACGCTCTAATAAGTGCAGAGATTTATCATCATTACACTTGTGGTGGCATCTACAACGCTACATGGGAACTGACATCAAAGGTCGTCAGACAAATCCTGCATCGCGCAAGCAGAGTTTATCATGCGACCGATATACATACAGGGTGCAAAAAGACCCATCACATAGCCATCAACTACGCATTCTGTAGGTACATCAAATTAAGTAACATTGGATAAAAATAATTGCTGGGAAACGACTTTTCTAACTCGCAACGCAAGCAAAACATTGTGTTTATGGGTGCATGCAACGGTTCAGGGTTTTTGGATTTATTTAAAACTAGCTTCCGCCCGCGGCTTCGCCCGCGTGGTATGTCGATAAGTAGCCTATGTCCTCCCCGGGATGCCATCTATCTTCATGCCAAATTTTATCGAGATTCGTTCAGTGGTTTAGGCGTGAAAAGGTAACATACAGACAGACAGAGTTACTTTCGAATTTATAATATTAGTATGGATTTGTTATAGCATCTAAAACACTTTTTCTTTAAAAAACGTTTGAAATGTTAGAACCTTCTATATCTCCGTAACCAGAAAATGGTCCAGAACCAAAAAAAATATACAATGACGAGTGACTTTTATAACAGCCGCTCGGGTCGATCCATCAGGTTAAGCTACGCTTGCCGGGGTTGGTCAGTGGATGGGTGACCATTTTCACATATCGAGACTCCTCCGTGCCTCGGAAAGCACGTTAAGCCGTTGGTCCCGGCTGTCATTTGTGGATCTTTGACAGTCGTTACGAGTCGTCAGAAGCACGAAAGTCTGACAACCAGTCTAACCAAGGGGTATCGTATTACCCAGTTACTGGGTTGTGGAGGTCAGATAGGCAGTCGCTCCATGTAAAATACTGGTATTCAGCTGCATCCGGTTAGACTGGAAGCCGACCCCAACATAGTTGGGAAAAGGCTAGGCAGATAGATAGAGTGACTTTCGGCTCCGTTAAGCGTATTTTTACACCCGTTATAAACAACATCTTGACATCGTCGGACTTAATCCGATCCAGCCTGTCCCTTGCTGTCCTCTCCCAGCGACGCCCTAAGCCGAGGTCCGTACCCCACAGGGCAGGGGTGCCCTTAGCGTGTAATCGCTTAGTTTGTAAGTTTTATGCCCTGATTGGAGGCCTAATTATTGAGACACCCACAGA
The DNA here is from genome assembly GCA_947522985.1 of Lithophane socia. Taxonomy (NCBI): domain Eukaryota; kingdom Metazoa; phylum Arthropoda; class Insecta; order Lepidoptera; family Noctuidae; genus Lithophane; species Lithophane socia. The sequence continues at coordinate 7,107,288 of OX383280.1, forward strand.
AAAGTCCGGTTAAGCAGCCGACATCCTCCTAAGTAGACCTGCGAGATGCCATTCATAAAAATAAAAAGGAATTGTTGGGCAGTTGCCCATCAGACACGACACCCTCGATCGGAGGATCCTCCCTTTTTTATAGAGGATGAGTGAACTTTACACCCTTATCCTCATACCTCTTAAGAAACAGAGGCCCTAGACAAAGCGACATTCTATCAGCGATAATGATGATGGAAAAGGCAAAAATGTATAGGACTGACATAAGCTATTGAAAAGCTTATGTCAATCCTGTTGAAAGACACAGAAATCCACCCCGTAAGAATATTTATAATTAATAAGTATAAAATTACTTAATCCCAACTAATATTATAAATGTGAAAGTGAGTTTTTTTGTTTGTTACGCTTTCATCCTAAAACGGCTGAACGGATTTGGATGAAATTTGGCACAGGGTTAGACCTTGACCTGGAGGAGGACATAGGATACTTTTGGTTCTGGGTCGCAGGCGTAGTCGCGGGCAGCAGCTAGTCATTTTTAATTTCCCATTCTGAGATGGGACATGACCTAATCGTTGTAACTACAGACTAAGATATTTTGATCTGCATTCACAGATTTTGAAAAAATAATGCCCTCTGCAGGAAAATGCGCAATGTTCACAAAAACATTTATTGATGTCAATCGATCGAGAGGACCTAGACAAGTGACAATCGCTTCGAAAGCGTTTCGTATTTCTACAACGACTTTCAACAGGATTGACATAAGCTTTTCGATAGCTTATGTCAGTCTTATACATTTTTGCCTTTTCCATCATCATTATCGCTGATAGAATAGTAAGTATCCTAGTGTACAGACGCCAGCAGGTCAAGCTACCCGAAACTGTCAGATTTTCCCAATCAACCTTGAACCTTAATACTTTAGCGATAAAGTTGAAAATCTATTAAAGAAATTTGACAGATTGTAGTAGCTTGATGTGCTGGCGTCTGTACTTACTATGGTACTACACTCCCATGGGTGTCCGACATCGCGCTAAGCCGCAGCCAAAAACAAGTGAAATATAAAGCTTGAATCTGTAGTAAGTAATTATCATAACTCCCAGTCGGATTGCAAAAAATATTTTTTTATTTGGTAGCCCAGTTCTTGAGGAAGGTTGCACGCTATTTAACATCACGCTATGACCCTGAGGAGCCGAGCAAAAAGAAAAAAAGTCAGAAAGAAAAAATAACGACGTGTGAAAATGTTGGGCATAGCTAGTGTAACTATCGTGATGTTATTGGTGTTACATTGCAGGGCTGGTTTCATCAAAGTCAGATCTTTTCTCCGTGGAATAAAATTATCGTCTGACAGTTTTTGTATGGAAAAACTGACAAAAATTCAAAAATTATTCGCAGGATAAGACTTATACTCAGTATAAAAGTCTGGTGAAATTCGCCCTCAATGACATTAATTCACAGAGTTCTCAAATAAAACGTTTTTTTTACCCGACTGCCCCAGAAGGAGGGTAATGTTTTTCGAGAGTATGTATGTTTGTATGTATGTATGTCTATTTCTTTGGCACGCTGTGTAGCCTAAACGGCTTGATGGATTTTAACATTTGAGGTGTCGTTAGATTCGTCTTAATTGTGGGAGTGATAGGCTATAATTTTTTTATATATTTCATCTGCAAACAAAAAAAAAGGGAGCGGAAGGTTTTTTTTTTAAATAAATTACAATATTGGTATCAAATAAAAGCTAGTAAGTAATTCCAAAAATATGATTTAATTAAAAAAAAAAGATTGAAATAAAACAAAATTATTTAAAAAAACAAAAAACCCGCCTGCAAAAACGCATAAATTAAAAAAACTAAACTGAACTTGTTCCCCGCCTGTAATACCAAAATTCTACAGATTATAATGCTTGTTTTTCTCTTTTAAGTTATGCGTTTTTGCATGCGGGCTTTTTGTTTTTTAAATAATTTTGTTTTATTTCAAAATCTCTCTTTGTATTTTTCTCAAAGGGAATGGTGATACTTAATGGGTATCTTGTTTATGAAACAAAAATACTATCGTAGCTAAACCTCTGCCTAACCCTTCGGGAATAGCTGGCGTAATGTTAGGTTGAGTTAGTTTTGTATCAAATTAATCAACCCTATAAAAATATGCTGCAAACCGTATCTATACGAGGATTACTGCCTTCCCTGTACGAGTACAAGCGTGAAGATAAATAACAAACACAAATAGAATTTTACGCAAAAAGTACGGTCTATTTTAACAAACCCAAAAAAAAAACCGTAAAACCGTTAATTATTTTTTATTCACACACTGACCTTACGAAGCACTTCACTATTTTAATTCACCATAAAGTTTATTATAATTAAACGTAACATTTAGGAACGCGGGAAATTTTGACAGCTAAATTATTTAAAAAAAAAGTTTCGTTTTTTAAATTTAATTGCAGTTACATTATACGATAAAAAAAACACCAAATAATACATGTAACAAAATAATAATGATGAATACTTTAAAATAAATAATTTCGAATGACTCGTCAGTTCATAAATAGCCGTTTGGTATTATTAATAGTGTCTCTGCGTATTATTTTTATTATTTCGTATTACGCGCTAGTTTTGTTAACGTGCAGTCTCAAACTGGCGCATGCTCTTCGTTTTACATTGACCACGCGAAGCATGGAGTAATGGAGCCGTTCTTAAGCAAATATTTATTTTGTTTGTTATTGGAACGGATTTTGGAGGGGCTCGTGGCTACGTTTCACAATTCCGTAATTTTTAAGAATATTTGCATTCTAATCTCATTCGCAAACTGTCAAAAATACAATCAATTTACCAACAATTTTGTCAAGTTTGACAGATTGCGAATTGAATGTGTACGTTTTTTATGTACGAAAATCGGCCTTCTGGTTAAGCTACGCTTGCCGCTGTTGGTCCGTGGATGGGTGACCAGCTTTACACACTGAGACCTCTCCGTGACTCGGAAAGCACGTGACGCCGTTGGTCCCGGTTGTCAGTCGTAGATCGTTGACAGTCGCTATGGGTCGTCAGAAGTTCGAAAGTCTGACAAACAGTCTTACCAACAGAAAAAAAATTAAGACAAAATTAAAATAAGGAACTTTGTTCCAAAATTGAGTAGCACTTATCACTTATCATTTATCTAGCTTTACCTTGAAGCCGAGCGGATGTTAGTAGCCATGAGCCTCTTTTATACTGTCCCCCATGCCCAGTTGAATTTAAGTATAAAAAAAATATTTTTAGTTGCATTACAGAAAAGAAAAGAAAATAAAGAAAAATAGGTTTATTTGTCACAGAAATATAATGTGCATACAAAAAGATAACAGTAATCAGCATTAAACACAATAGATCTAAATCCAAATATGAGATCACGAGTGTAAATACCGAGTAATATCGACTCCACGTCCTCTCTACTCTTGTCAACGCCAACATTTCTATTATTAAAATCGCCGCCCAGTTCGGTGCACTCAGCAGTAATCTATTTTGTTTATTATCGCCCGTATGCGACTGCGCTGCACTTTTTTAGGACACCTATATTAAAGTTCAGCTCGGAGCTCTGTGCTGGTGCTGCTGCTGCGGCTGTGGAAAACCTCAAGCAGTGTAAGTATATTATTTTAACCTTATTGGTTGCTGCGGGAAAGTCCGAAATGCGGGAAAGTACGAAAGGGATACCGGGGTCCTTGGCAACAGGCAAGTGAAGGCTTTTCGGGTTGGTTTTAGTCAGTAGTCAGTAATAGTCTGACACGCCCTCTCGCTCCTCCCAGAGCGGGAGAAGTCATTTGATGATTACCCAAAGCAAAAAAAAAAAAAAGGTTTCCGAGTGCTCGTGCTAGGCAATGCGCTATGGAAGCCACCGAAATTCAAATTTTCTTACGATTTTTGCAATTTGAATTATAATCATTAGAATCAGCATTACAACTCCTTAAGTTTATTTAAGAATATAACTGGCGAACTGTGAGTTTACTAGCTACACCTTTGCCTGACCCTTCGGGGAACTTAGATAGGCCGGTTTCCTCTCCGTTATTCAATAGCTTTTTGTTTAGAATACACCTGTGTCTAAAAATAAACAAAATGTCTGTCTACACTGCTAAGCTGTCGAAAATAATATATTACTCTTTTAAAAAACGTGGGAAGAAGGAATGTTTGTAGATTTTAACACCTATCAAGGTCAGACCAGATGTGAAACAGTACCTACCATAGATTATTTTATAATTATCTATACATAACATCACGTAAGAGCTCGTGGCTAAGTAATAACAGCCGCACAGGCCGATCCATCAGGTTAAACTACGCTTGCCGGGGTTGGTCCGTGGATGAGTGACTCAAACTCAAAGCATTTATTTCAATTAAACCATTTACAGGCACTTTTGAATTGTCAAGGAGTCGGTCAGTCAGAAATATGAAGCTAGTTGCCCATTCCAAAGCATAGTAGGTACCTATGGAGAAGAACGGGCCAGAAACTCCACGGACACTCTTTTAAATCAAAATATTGTTACAATATATGGGTTACATCATTCATGTTGAAATTATACATGTGAGAACAATGTAAAAAGCACGTTAAAAGCGTCCGCAATTATAACATACAAACAATTCAAAAATTAAAATAAGCCATGGCAGCTAAGAGATGACCAGTCACAACTGACGGCGCCCGTTCACGACCATGACGCGTGGATTAGCACCATTCAGACCATCACCATCAGACCATCAGACCATCTCTACATACCGAGACTCCTCCATGGCTCGGAAGGCACGTTAAGACGTTGATCCCAGCTGTCTTTCGTGCAGGATCTTTGACAGTCGTTATGAGTCATCAGAACCCAGAAAGTCTGACAACCAGTCTTACCAAGGGGTAACGGTGGAGTTTCTTGCCCATTCTTCTCCATACGAAAACTACCTTTTGGAAGGGGCAACTAGAATCAGTTCTATTTCTATGTATTTGACGTTCAAAAGTGCCTTTAATGTGCCTACTTGAAATAAATTATTTGACTTTGACTTTGGGTACCCAGTTACTGGGTTGTGGAGGTCAGATAGGCAGTCGCTCCATGTAAATTACTGGTATTCAGCTGCATCCCATTAGACTGGAAGTCGACCCTAGTTGGGAAATGGCAGGCAGATTGATATAAACATAACATCACGCCTGTAATCCGAAGGGTTAGGCAGAGGTGTCCCTATAGTAAACCCACATGTCGCCAGTTATGTCTAAGTCCCATGTAATAGGGGGCGAGCCTATTGCCATCAACCGGGCACAAATCCAGACTCCGGGCTGCTACTGAGAAATTCCTGATAGGAAAACCCAATAACAATTTGCCCGACCCGGGAACCGAACCCTGGACCTCATGCTCAGCAGTAGCACTTGCGTCCACTAAACGAAATAAGCAAATTCGCCTTATTAGTAACATTGGTGCCGATTCTCTTGTACACCGAACTAAACTAACTAAATTATCACTAAAATTCCTTACTTTTTACTATGAGAATCTTAGAACTATTCTGCCAAAAAAAATCTCTAAATTTAAAAAAATATTTTTACACAACTAAATCGAATTTGACAATCGCGACTCCACTTAGTACCTACTTGTTTGCCTACCACGTGATTTTTTTTGAGCCGGAGAGGCGCGCAATGTGGCCGTCTCGACGTATTTTTATATGGAATTTTTCACTTTTTGCAAGAAATAAAAAAAAATTACAAACATGTTGAGTATTACGGGTTTTGCGATAGGACACACCATTTTCGAGATATAAGCAAAAGAAAAAAAAAAAGATACAGTGCCGTTTTGCAACTGAATTCGTTCAGAGATACTGACTATTTTTAATCACGATTAAAAATGTGTGGAATAAAATTAGATGTCATGAACTAAAATTCAAACCAACACCTCGAAATAGAGGATAAATTAAAACTCAGTGCCATCTTAGTGCTGTCAAACTAAATTATAGTTAAGTTGTGTCACTTTAGTCTATTCAGAATGGGAAATCAGGACAGGAATAAACTAAATTTTAGTGATTTTTAGTTTAGTTTAGAGAATTTGTGACAAGAGAATCGGCACCATTATCTTCATTTTAATAGTTATTTATGAGAGTATAATTAAATATGACAAATAATTAGCACAACTGTTAAATTGGCAGTTCACCCGCATATAATTAGTTGTAAGTACAAGTTTTACCAAATTGGTCAGAAGTTGGTGCCGATTCTGTTGTTCACAAACTAAATTTTTAAGTTGAATGCATCTTTTTCTTTCTATTTCATTATGAAAAGGACAGAATATAAATTTTAGTTTAGTCATGTCAAATTAATCAGCGCCTGTCACTACTCCATACAAGTTTAGACGTGATTAAAAACTTGCCTACTAAAATTAAGTCAGGCGCTCATTAATTTGACAGGACTAAACTAAAATTCATCTTATGTCCTTTTCTTAATGCAATAGAAAGAAACAGATGCACTGAACTTAAATTTAGTTTAGTTTGTGAACAACAGAATCGCCACCATTGCCTGTTGTTGGTGTGTGGCAGTTGTTCACGGAGTACCTACAGCAAGCTAGCGTGCAAGGCGTTCCAGATGCAGGACTCAGCCCCCTTTATTATCCAGATAATTAGAAAGGTTGGTTCGTTTTAGGAGTAAATTAACACTAAATTATAAACAGATTTTTCTCAAAAATGGTTATCTTTAAGTAATATTATTTAACTTATACTGGTTAGAATGTTTGAATAATAAAAAAAAAGTTTTGGACATGTCCTTTAGTTTGTGAACAACAGAATCAGCACCGTTATCAGACCACTTTCACGTGAAAATCGTGACGCAAATCATGTCTGCTAAAGTCATAACATTCAGCGAAAAGTCATCCACGGCTGGACTTAGTCCTCGCCCTAACATCGCCACAAGGAGGGGTCCGGTGCAGCTGGCGAGAAATCGTCGCTGGCAATAATGCTTGGCTCAACCCTGGTCCTGCTCCACAAGCGCGCATAGGTAAACTAATTGACTCATCATTTGCCAAGCCTTTTCCCAACTATGTTGGGGTCGGCTTCCAGTCTAACCGGATGCAGCTGAATACCAGTATTTTACATGGAGCGACTGCCTATCTGACCTCCACGACCCAGTAACTGGGTAATACGATACCCCTTGGTAAGACTGATTGTCAGACTTTCGGGCTTCTGACGACCCGTAACGACTGTCAAAGGTCCACAAATAACGTGCTTTCCGAGGCACGGAGGAGTCTCGGTATGTTACATAGTACTACGATTTTTTTTTTTTTTACAACGAATTTTTCTGTTCCTTTCTTCTTTTCTGTATTTATATGTGTGTGCATAAATGGTTAAATAAATAAATAAATAGTTGGGAAAAGGCTAGGCAGATTGATATTCTAGTCGTTTGGACACTCGCCGGCCCTCCCGCGGCACCGCTCGTTTCGCTCGCTCGGCTCGTGCTGGGTTACAGTTCTAACCTAAATTAACTTAACTTTTTTTTGCGAATAAGAATATAACTATTTCGGTTCCGGGTAGTACTATATTACTGAGACCAAGATTGCTCTTGCACAATCGCTTCTTTTACCCATCCTTGACTATGCCGATGCCAGCTATCTTGACCTTACCCAAGACCAACTCAATAAACTTGAGCGGCTTCAAAATGTTTGTATAAGGTTCATATTCGGTTTGCGCAAATAATATGACCATGTTTCCGAATTTCGTGTGAAACTCAAGTGGTTACCAATCCGCCTTCGCCGGAATGCTCATATTCTTTCCCTTTTGTTTAATGTGCTTTTTTCCCCTTTTACCCCTCTCTATCTCAAAAATCGTTTCCAGTTTCTTTGTGACTCCCACACAACATTTTTAGGGTCATCGGATAACTTAAAGCTTAAAATGCCAATGCATTCCTCAACTTTCCTCGACAAATCCTTTGCCGTCCAGGCCGCTCGCTTGTGGAATGCATTGCCAGTTCAAATAAAACGCGCGGAGTCGTTAATAGAATTTAAAAGACTCGTTAAGGAACATTACTTGTCGTTGTGATCTTGTCTTCGTAACTGTGTAATTATCTATAGTCTTCAATTATTTTTCGTTGCTTATTTATTTATTTCCTATGTATGTATCTATTATTTAGGATATGTATCTATGTATATGTGTATCTATTTTAGTATATTGTATAGATAACTTATTATTTGCACCTAAGACAGCCCCATATTATGTCCAGGCAAATCACTGTCCATTCCAAGGTTGCCTGGAAGAGATCGCGGAAAGCGATAAGGCCGCCCATTGTATATTTTGTAGTGTTTGTTTTTTTTCCTTTCGTTATATATTTTTGTGGTGTACAATAAAGTATGTATAAATAAATAAATAAATAAATATATTACTCCAATATGGAAATTATTGATTATGGAAAAAAATGCTCTATTACATGTTTTTTATTAACGCAGGCACCCGGCCTATCTAGTTACTCCATATGCCAAATGGACAACCAAAGTCAGCGCCGGGAGCCAATTCCGCAATCGGCGCTGGCAGCCAATTCAGCAATCGGCGCTGGCAGCCAATTCAGCAACCGGCGCCGGCAGCCGAGGCACATCGCAGTGCCAGGAAAGTCCGAAAGCGTTACCGTAGCCTCTGACAACACACAGGCAACTGAAGGAACACGGGTGGGTTTTAGTCAGTAAGAGTCTGACACGCCCTCCCGCTGCGTTCAGAGCGGGAGAAGTCATTTGATAATTTCACACCCAAAATGGTAAACCTACCACAAAGTTCATTTATTTATGTATTTGCTAACATGTAAAACACTGCTTAGTAGGCATGGATTATCAATCAATCAATCTTTATTTACGAACATAGGTCTTACAATAAAGATCTTATGTATACAATTACATGAAAAAGTATTAAGACATCCACCCTGTAAGGGCACTGCAAATGTTTTATATCCAATAAAATGATGTTTCCTTTTGTATCAACCATTTCATCTCATGATCTCCTGCCAACTCAACGCAAATTTTGTGGTAGAAACAGTAAGCTATTAGGTGCACTTCACGCGGCGTTTTATCGTCTAGCAGACAAGAGTCATTGCTTTCGTTTATGTCAATTCTCATCATAAAATGATTATATTCATCGTTAGGAAAATCAATGCCAGTAGCCGTAGCCTCCATTTTTAAATATTTCAAAAATTTCACGTAATATTTCAAGTATGGCTTCACTGAATCATATAGAGGGTTTTCTGGTTGGAGACCGAATAAAAAATGCGCGAAATCGTGAACATTCTGGATTTGTTTGCTTGTAAGGTTCTTAAATTGTATCTTGGTCTTCCAAAATGTGTTAAAGTATGTGTCCTGTTCAAGCGGAGAAAAGTTTTCAAGTTTGTAAGATGGTCCAAACTCTTGTTCTAAAATAGGTTTGAGGTTGCTGTCCGACCAGCATCTGATCCAAGTTTTATGTTTCCAAGGAGAACTCGTAACGGACTTTAGCATTGCTATCGCTTCACTAGCATATTCATACTCACACAAATATTCATCGTAGTATTCAAAAAGAAATATCAGTTTTCCTCTATTGTAAAAATTTAGAAATATTTCTAACACAAATATATCTGAACTACTCCCTGAACATTTCTTTAGGGAAAGAGTTCCATTTGATGATTCTGCCAGCTCAATTAATATTCCATCGTCTCTGCGAAATTCACTGTCCCAGACTGCAGATTCACACATTGAAAGTATACTTTCCAGAGTATTGATGACTGTCTTATTTTCCCGCCATTTTTTGAATGTTCTCTCGAACCCCGATATCGCCATCCTCAGAATCCAAACTTTTGAATCCAGTTGCTTTGTTTTTAGTGACAAGTAGCTGAATAGAACCATCATACCACTTCCCCATTCTCCTGTTATAATTACAACGTCGTCTTCTAAATCGTAAAACGTTTCTAAAACCTTGTCTTTGACATCGTCAAACTTATCATGCTCCTGTGTTTTGGTACGACTGACCCGTCTGTCAATATAAAACTGCGTTTCGTATTCCAATGCATAACAAATAGGCGTGTGACCAATTTCAATGGTTTCGTTATTGATAAGTTTACTAAAAACATCTTCGTCAATAAGTCGCACAGATTCATCATCTCCAATTATATCTAAGCTTACGTCTTCACCATGAACTTTTATTTTACAAGACGCTAAGAAGTTCTTCTGCGATTCAGCACGAAAATCGGTGAAAACACTTTTTTCATCGCTCAATACATTACTTGCTTGTAAGAAATATTTAGTCACAATGTCAACTGAAATCTTGTCCGCAACGATTATTAATTGCTTGCCTTCAACAGCTTTCGCGATATTTTCAAGCCTTTTACGAGAATTTTTAAGCTCTTGAAAATTATCGCAGACAAAAATAAGTATCTTCTCCTTAGTTGGGTTCGTCAATTCATTACATAAAGTGTTGTAGTTCTTCAAGGGCAGTTTAAAAATGAACTCCAAGTCTAACACAACACGGTCTTTATTTCCTAGATATTGTTGTACCTTAGCAACTGTTAACTCACAGCTCTCTGTAGCAATAACAGTTCCTATAATCGGGCCATGTACCTCGAATGGTTTTAAAGCGTTTTCATGAAATGTATAGTCTTTATACTTAGTCTTATGCATTATGTTTAAAACACCCAATAATGGCTCACTCATGGCATTAGTTACTGCATTCTCAAATATTTTGCTTTTCTTCGTAAGATATGATCCGACTTTTGGTTTCATCCACAGCTTTTGTATTTCATCATGATATTTTAGAAATATCAAGTCAGATCGAACTCTAAAGTTATTTTCGTCACTGCACGGGTGATCTTCTATTTCTTCTCTCAAAAGTTCCTCTACGCCATTCTGATCAGCTTGGTTAGTGTAAAACAATAACTTGTCATAGAAGTCTCTCACCAAACTCACATCGTATTCTCCACGCTCGAATGAAAGTTTTGGAAACTTTTTAACTTTCACATCCAATTTATATTCGTGTAAATTTTTGATTTTACTTTTCAATGATCCATACCACGTTTTGGCAAGATTGCTTAGTGAGTTACAGTTGTTTGTAAACTTCAACAGTTTCGAACTTTCATCAAAAACGAGTATGTTGCCGACAGCAGAAGCTATGCCTCCATTTAACTGCAGAAACCCATCCCCCAGAGACTCATCTATAGTGACGATATTATTGGAATTTGATTGTTTTAATATTTCTATGATTTTTAATGTTAAGTGGTTTAATCTCTTTTCAATTTGCTCACGTTTGCCTCTTATTGTTAAATCTTTGTTACCAAAGGAAGCTGGAACTTTAAGCTTCAGAGATAGTAAATACTCTTTAGCAGCCAGTTCTGCTGCTTCATAGACAGTCGATTGAGAGACATTTACTGTATCGAGCTTTTGTTTCAGATCGTCTGTCGTCGGTTTGCCAACAAACTCAAGCTTACTGTTTTTATAAGTAAGAACACTGCCCATCAGTTTACTTAGTGTCGTTACATCAGAGGGTTCGTCAAGGAACTTCATCAATACACTCTGTACATCAGTTTCTTTTGATTTTCGCTTTTTGAGAACCTCTAAGCACAATGTGTTTTTGAACAGCACAAGAAATTCTTCGTTGGTTGTAAAGAAGTCTGGTCTGAAGCTGGCAATCCGATATCCTTCAGGTTGGATTTCAGAAACGTGTAAAACGTTGTGCGCTAGAATAACGTGATAGCGCAATATAAGTTCATTACTCATCCAATTTACGCTATCCGATTTATCACAAATAAACTTCGCTAACTGTTTGATTTGTTCTTTCATTACTATTTTACATAAAAAGTCCAAGTCTTCATCTGTGTATGATAGCTGTTTGCAACAACCGCCTGTTCCTATAAGTTTGTCCAAATAGTCACCGTAAGTACCTTCATACATTTTGTTATTGGGATCGTCCATGGCTGTAGTATACATAACGAAAAAGCATTCAGTTTCCTCAAACTTTCCTCCAAAAATCATGTCTTTACTGTTCGTAAAAGCGCGTCTTATTTCCAAATAACTATCAAAATATTTGGCCAAATCAGTTTTTTTTGTAAACGTTAGAAGTTTATTGTTTTCTCTGTGCTTGGCTTGGATTACCACAGTGACTGGTTTCTGAAACCCCTTTATTTTTGCCTTAAAACAAATATCATCAAAGGCACCTATATCATCTCTATTGGTCGCCAAACTAAACTCATCAATATTGTCGTCATGTATCATTCTAAAATATATAAGACTAATTAATTTAGTCTCATACAGCTGTCCCTGGATGCCCGACGTGCCTGCACGCTTTTTATAGGTTTTACTGTCCATGGTTTGATGGTAATTGTTTCTGTTTCGTCACTAAGACGCAATACACGATATTAAAGTAAGTAATTCAAGAACACCATCACCGTTTTTTCATTTATTAGTCGTTTAGCTAGTGTATCCAATCCTTGTGAGAATGAACTGGTTCAAGTACCGTGTCTCCTGCTGATGATTTGTGATCTGCAAATTTAAAAGCTTAAATATAATATTTTTCGTTACGTGTCTTAATGTGTTAAGAAAGATGCGCTAAGTTAGCTTTTGAAATTAAAATTTTCTAACGTGTTTTTGCAATTTACGGTTCCGGGGTTATGATATTGAACAGTATGTATGTATGTATGTTCATCTGTTCCCTCATAAGTTCTTAACTACTCATCATAATTTGACATATGAGGTATCGTTAGAAAGCGTCTTGGTCGTACGCTGGCTCTAGAGGGCGGTATATTAAATTGAATATGACGTCATCTAAAGTCATAACAAAAAAATATGGGCTGCCATGTTTGGTATCAAATGAAAGGCCTTAATTAACACATTTCTTAAATATATATTTCTATAACCCTAAACAAATTTTATAAAACTAAAACACAACTACGACAGCAAAAATTAAGTCAACTAAAAAGATATAAACAAGACAACACAGACAGATTTTTTGCCAGTAAAAATATAACTAGTTCGGTTCCGGGGTAATACTTTACTACTCGATTATGGAAATTAATGATTATGAAAAAAAATAAAGCTTTATTAATTATGCCTACCCCGCCTATCTACTCCATAATATGCCAAATTGACAACCAAAGTCAGCTCCGGCAGCCAATACAGCAACCGGCGCTGGCACCGGAGGCACTTCGTAGACCCCGGGAAAGTCCGAAAGGGTTACTGTGGCCTCTGGCAACACACAGGCAACTTAAGGAACACGGGTAGGTTTTAGTCAGAAAGACTGTCTGACACGCCCTCCCACTCCGCCCAGTGCGGGAGAAGTTATCATGTCAAACACTGCTTAGTGGGCATTCATTAAAATTTCCATCAATCAATCAATCTTTATTCGTGAACACAGGTATTAAAATAAAGGTCTTATGTATAAAATTTCATGACACATCCACACTGTAAGGGTACTGCAAATGTTTTATGTCCAATAAAATGATGTTTTCTTTTGTATCAACCATTTCATCTCATGATCTCCTGCCTGCTTGTACATAATTTTGTTGTAGAAACATTTAGCTATTAGGCTCACTTCCCACGGCGTTTTATCGTCTAGCAGACAAGAGTCATTGCTTTCGTTTATGGCAATTCTCATCATAAAATGATTATATTCATCGTTAGGAAAATCAATGCCAGTAACCAGAGCCTCCATTTGTAAATATTTCAAAAATTTCACGTAATATTCCATGTATGGCTTCACTGAATCATATAGAGAGTTTTCTGGTTGGAGCCTGAATAAAAAATGCGCGAAATCATGAACATTCTGGATTTGTTTGCTTTTAAGGTTCTTAAATTGTATCTTGGTCTTCCAAAATGTGTTAAAGTATGTGTCCTGTTCAAGCGGAGAAAAGTTTTCAAGTTTGTAAGACGGTCCAAACTCTCGTTCTAAAATAGATTTGAAGGGACCGTTCGACCGGCACATGATCCAAGTTTTATTCTTCCGAAGAGAACTCGTAACGGACTTCAGCATTAATAGCGCTTCACTTTTATACTCAAACATTTCATCGCAGTCTTCAAAAAGAAATATCAGTTTTCCTCTATTGTAAAAATTTAGGAATATTTTCAACTCAATTATTTGGAAACTTTTCCCTGAAGATTTCTTAAGGGAAAGAGTCCCATTTGATGATTCTGCCAGCTCAATTATATATCCATGGTATCTGTAGTACGATCCATCGTCTCCGTAAAAATCCCTGTCCCAGATTCTACATTCACACATTGAAAGAATGCTTTCCAGAGTATTGATGACTGTCTTATTTTGCCGCCATTTGTCGAATGTTCCCTCGAACTTCGATAACTTCAAACTCAGAATCCAAACTTTCGTATCCAGTTGCTTTGTTTTTAGTGACAAGTAGTTAAATAGACTTGAGAAACCACTTCTGAGTTCTCCTGTTATAATAACAACGTCCTCTTCTAAATCGTAAAACGTTTCTAAAACCTTGTCTCTGACATCGTCAAACTTATCATGCTCCTGTGTTTTGGTGCGACTGACCCGTCTGTCAATATAAAACTCCGTTTCGTATCCCTTTTCACCAATTTCAATGGTTTCTTCATCGAGAAGTCTAATAAAAACATAATCGTCAATTAGCTTCACAGACTCCTCATCTCCGATTATATCTAAGCTAACGTCTTCACCTTGAACTTTTATTTTAGAAAATAAGTTCTTCTGCGATTCAGCACTCAAGTCGGTGAAAACAGTTTCTAGATCGCTCAATACATTACTTGCTTGTGAGAAATATTTAGTCATAATGTCAACTGAAATCATGTCCGTAATGATAATTAATTGCTTGCCTTCAACAGCTTTCGCGATATTTTCAAGCCTTTTACGAGAATTTTCAAGATCTTGAAGACTATCGAAGAAAAAAATAAGTATCTTCTCCTTAGTTAGGTTCGTCAATTCATTACATAAACTGTTGTAGTTCTTCAAGGGCAGTTTGAAAATGGACTCTAAGTCTAACACAACAAGGTCTTTATTTCCTAGATATTGTTGTACCTTAGCAACTGTTAACTCACACTTCCACGTAGCAATAACAGTTCCTATAATCGAGCCATGCAACTCGAATGATTTTAAAGCGTTTTCATGAAATGTATAGTCTTTATACTTAGTCTTATGCATTATGTTTAAAACACCCATTAATGGCTCACTCATGGCATTAGTTACTGCATTCTCATATACTTTGCTTTTCTTTGTAAGATATGATCCAACTTTAGGCTTCATCCACAGTTTTTGTATTTCATCATGATATTTTAGAAATATCACGTCAGATCGAACTCTAAAGTTGTTTTCATCACTGCACGGGTGATCTTCTATTTCTTCTCTCAAAATTTTCTCTACGCCATTCTGATCAGCTTGGTTAGTGTAAAATAGTAACTTGTCATAGAAGTCCCTCACCAAACTCACATCGTATTCTCCACGCTCGAATGAAAGTTTTGGAAACTTTTTAACTTTCACATCCAATTTATATTCGTGTAAATTTTTGATTTTAGTTTTCAATGATTCATACCACGTTTTGGCAAGATTGCTTAGTGAGTCACAGTTGTTTGTAAACTTCAACAGTTTCGAACTTTCATCAAAAACGAGTATGTTGCCGACAGCAGAAGCTATGCCTCCATTTAATTGAAGAAACCCATCTCCCAGAGACTCATCTATAGTGACAATGTTATTAGAATTCGAATGTTTTAATATTTCTATGATTTTTAATGTTAAGTGGTTTAATCTATTTTCAATTTGCTCACGTTTGCCTCTTATTGTTAAATCTTTGTTACCAAAGGAAGCTGGAACTTTAAGCTTCAGAGATAGTAAATACTCTTTAGCAGCCAGTTCTGCTGCTTCATAGACAGTCGATTGAGAGACATTTACTGTATCGAGCTGTTGTTTCAGATCGTCTGTCGTCGATTTGCCAACAAACTCAAGCTTACTGTTTTTATAAGTAAGAACACTGCCCATCAGTTTACTTAGTGTCGTTACATCAGAGGGTTCGTCAAGGAACTTCAACAATATACTCTGTACATCGGTTTCTTTTGATTTTCGCTTTTTGAGAACCTCTAAGCACAATGTGTTTTTGAACAGCACAAGAAATTCTTCGTTGGTTGTAAAGAAGTCTGGTCTGAAGCTGGCAATCCGATGTCCTTCAGGTTGGATTTCAGAAACGTGTAAAACATTGTGCGCTAGGATAACGTGATAGCGCAATAAAAGATCATTACTCATCCAATTTACGCTATCCGATTTATCACAAATAAACTTCGCTAACTGTTTGATTTGTTCTTTCATTACTAGTTTACATAAAAAGTCCAAGCTTTCGTCTGTGTATGATGTTTGTGTGCAAGAGCCTCCCGTTCCTATGAGTTCCTTCAAGTAGTTAGCGTAACTTCCTTCATATATTTTATTATTGGGATCGTCCTTCGCTGTAGTATACATAACAAAAAAACACTCGGTGTCATCAAACTTTCCTCCAAAAATCATGTCTTTACTGCTCGGTTCAAAAGCGCGTCTAATCTCCAAGTAACTATCAAAGTATTTGGCCAAATCAGTTTTACTAGTAAACGTTAGAAGTTTATCGTTCTCTCTGTGCTTGGCTTGAACAAACACAGTGATTGGTTTTTTAAACCCCTTTATTTTTGCTTTTAAACAAATATCATCGAAGGCACCTACGTCATCTCTATTGGTGGCCAAACTAAACTCATTAATATTGTCGTCATGTATCATTCTAAAATATATAAGACTAAGCAATTTAGTCTCATACAGCTGTCCCTGGATGCCCGACGTGCCTGCACGCTTTTTATAGGTTTTACTGTCCATGGTTTGATGGTAATTGTTTCTGTTTCGTCACTAAGACGCAACACACGATAAGTAATTCAAGAATAAAAGTCACCGTTTTTTCTTCTATTGGTCGTTTAACAAGTGCATCCAGTCGCGCGGCACAACTCGCCTTCAAGCCTCCTTGTGAGAATTAACTGGTTCAAGGTCCTTGCCTTCTGCTGATGATTTGTGATCTGAAAATATAAGTTTAAATATTGTATTTTTCGTTACGTGTCTTAATTGGTTAAGATGGATGCGCTGAGACTGCTCTTGAAATTCAAATTTTCTAGACTCGCGACAATCTAAGAAGTCCCTTTTGACAGCTATAAAAATGCTTTGGGTAGCGATGAAAAATAAAATTGGTTTCTCGTAACTGATTCTCGAGACATAACGATTGATTATACTTTAAAAAGAGTTTGTAATCGAAGACTTATCTACATTGCTTAAAACTGCTTCACAAGGCTTAACGTTTTATTATAAGTACGAGAATGAAACGTCAAAACGGACTTCTTAGATTGTCGCGTGTCTTATGTTTTTTTGCAATTTACGGTTCCGGGGAGAGGTTCCGTTTTTTTTGCAATTTAAGGTTCCAGAGGAGCTCGTAGCTAAGTAATAACAGCCGCACGGGTCGATCCATGAGGTTAAGCTACGCTTGCCGGGGTTGGTCTGTGGATGTGTGACCATCATTTTGAACACTAAGTATGTACTTATGTATGTTCATCTGTTCCGCGAAGCGTCTTAAACGTCCGCTGGCTCTAGAGGGCGCCATAAATTGAATATGGCGCCATTTAGAGGACATAAAGTAACAACAAAGAAAAAAAAAATGATGCCATGTTTGGCATCAATTATAAGGGTTTAATTGGCACATAAAAAAAAAACTAACAAATAAACAAACAAACTCACTTTCGCAATTATAATATTAGTTAGCATTACTTACCTAATTGAGAATGTTCATAATTGCGATGTACGGAACCTCGAAAGTTTGCTCTGACGAATGACTGAATTCCGAATGTTCATCATTGAGATTCTGAGCGATTATTTGTAAAAAAAAAACATACCTACTTACTGTAAATAATATGCCAAAATATGCAAAAGTATTATTTTTTGGTTCTGTTCTTTCGTTCGTGCGTTCAAAAAGTTAATACCTAGATAGAATAGTTACCTACACAAGTTAACATGAACTGAACTTGACCTCTACCAAATCTTAATAAAGTTATCCTTAAGTAAGTACATTTTTGTATACATAAAAGCGAAATACTCGCTCAGAATCTCGATGATGAACTTACAGAATTTAGTAATTCGCGTAACAAGATTTCGAAGTTCCTTACACTGCGATGTTGAAGATTCTCAATTAAGTAATTTGTCCTACCAAACTTTCGAAGTTCCGTACCTACATCGCGATTATAAATATTCTCAATTAAGTTAGTCGTCATAGCACATCTTTAAACTTTGACGTTCAGTATTTTCGCCAGTCTTGTTTTAGAAGTTTATTAATAGAACTGTGACCAGTGACGTAACTTAGCGGGCAGTACTGGCATTATGCTATGTTTTATAATGATAACAGGAATTTATCGCATAATTATAACTACCACATGAGTATTTTGTTGATTGAACTTATTACTTACCTATTTAGCTATTACATCAGTCGTGCAATATCTCCAGGATTAGAAGAGAGCACTCAATAATTCACGAAATTGTTGTTAAAATATACAGTATCCTTTGATCCTTTGTATGGCACATGTTTTGTTATTCTAATAAACCAAACAAATGTCTATACATTATGATTCATTGGCCGACAGATTATGTCACCATAGATTATACACATATTTATGTCACAGTGTTCAATACATTGTAAACTTGTGGTATTGCCATGCAAAAAACTCCGATCAGATTTATTCATGTTATTAATTTTAATGTTTTTTTTCAATAATAATAAAGTTATTATGTCTATTACAAAAGCGAAAATAAAGGCAGAATAAGAGATCTTTGTTATTATCTTTAAGAACTTTCCATTCCTTATTTACGCAAATAAAATATGATTTTGATTAATTAAAACAAAAAATAATGAAAAAGAATAAATGTTTCTCGAAAAACATATTAAAAAAATCTGCTGGAAAGATGTTGACGGATTGGAGATGGGTCAAATTAGAGAATTGGAAAATAGTTTCAAACTCGACCGACAGATGGCAGGCCCCGTCACCGCCGCTGTCGCAGATGGAGACTGACAATTCAAGTTTGCATTTTATTATCGTTTACCCCAACTGCGGCGAAGCCAATAAAATAATAGTAGAGAGAGAGTAAATATCAATAGCCTAGAAGATCGATGATAAAAGTGCAGTTTTGGTTATTTTTCAGGAGAAAGTTGAAAGATATTATTACCTATAAAAAAAATGTGCAGTGATAGTTTATTATTTAACCAATAAGTAGAGTACAGAGCACTTAATTACTTATCTGTATTATGATGAGTAAGTACATAATATTTTTTTTCCTGTCCCACTCCTGGGCAAAGGCCTCCCTCCACTCCTTCCATCTTTCGCGAGCCCGCGCGTCCTCCTTCCAGTTTTGATGGAACCTATCCAGCTCGTCCCGCCATCTACGTGGTCTGCCGCGACCCGCCTCACTGTCTCAGGGTTTCCAGTTCTGTGGTATTTGTGCCCATAGTTTGTCCGACATGCGGCAGACATGTCCTGCCCAGCCCCATTTAACTATAATGCATTCTGAGGAATATTCAAAAACATGAAAATTAGCAGCACTTACTAGTTTTGTGCATATTGTATTGGCATTCCAGAGTTCATCATCATCATCAGCATATAGCAGTCCACACATAGGCCTTTCCAATTGCACGCCATTCAGCTCGATTCTCACCCGCTCTCATCCAGTTGCTACCAGCCACCCTACGACGATCGTCGCTCCACCTAGCCTTCTACGTGAGTGCCACTCAGCCGAAACGTGAGTGCCACGTTTCGGCTCCGTAAGTCATGACAAGCATTACGCTCTGATTGAAGACTAATCTTTAGGCTCTACGGAATACGCGAGAGAGTTCCAGAGTTCATTATCCTATAATATTATTGATTGGGCTGTTCAATTTACACATCACCGCGGTGACACCGTCTCAGGAAACATTCGTCTGTAATTATTGAACAAGAATCCAAGATTTCACTGTAACGGCTAACGCTTTGCAAGTAGACTGCGCAGGTGATCAACTGCTAGATAGTGTAGAGAGATAATTGAAACCAGTACGGTAGGTTGATATATATAATTAAATATGTAAAAGTAACACAGGATAAATAAGATTACATTACAGGCGAAGAGATAGCCGGAGTCAACAAGAAAAACTGAACTATCATATTATCCTAACCTAACTGGAGTCCAATGAGTACTAAATGTCTTATGTATAAAACATGACACAGTATTAAAACATCCACACTGAAAGGCTAATGTTTAAAAAGCTAATGTTTTCCACCATTTGTACCAACCATTTCATCTCATGATCTACTGCCTCAACGCTTATATTAGGTCTTTACCTATGCAATTGCCGTTTTGTATGAAAAAATTTAAACGATTTTTTTTCATGTATTTTTTATTTGTATTAATCGAAGTAATCACCCATGCAATCAATGCATCTTTGCCAACGCAGTGGCAGTTTATTGATGCCCTTCTTAAAGAAATCAGCTGGACGGGAGGCAACAAATTCTTCAAAGGCATTTTGTACTGCCTCTCGGGTATTGCATTTTTTTCCCGCCAAGAAGTTATCCAAATTCTGGAAAAAGTAGTAGTCTGTAGGCGCAAGGTCTGGTGAGTAGGGCGGATGACGGAGAGCTTCCAACCCCAGTTCTTGCAACTTGGAGACCGTCTGCTGTGCAGTATGAGGTCGCGCGTTGTCGTGCAGGAGCAGCGGAGACGAGCGATTGACCAATGCTGGTTGGAGATGTGCCAGCTTCTCCATCATTGTGTTCTTCTTCACAGTACACATCTGCAGTAATGCTCACCCCGTTTGGTAAGAAGCTGTGATGAATCACACCGGCGCTAGACCACCAAACAGTGACCATCACTTTTCTAGGGGTAAGTTTTCGTTTAGAGCATTGTTTAGGTACTGAACCAACCAACCAACTTGCTGAGCGCTTGCGGTTATCAAACAGAATCCATTTTTCATCGCAGGTAACAATGCGGTTCAAAATTCCTTCATTTGTGTGTCTGTTGAGCAGTGCAAGCCACGCCTCGACGCGTACTTCGCGCTGGCGATCATTGAGTTCGTGGGGCACCCATTTGTCAAGCTTTTTTACCTTGCCAATTTGACGCAAAAGGACCAATATTGTTTTGACGCTAACGTCGAAAGCTGCTGCTAATTCAGCCGTAGATTGTGTATCATCAGCTTCCACAATCGCCTTTAATTCGTCATTGTCGACCAAAGTCTTCGGACGACCGCGAGGTTCATTTTTCAGGTCGAAATTTCCAGAACGGAAGCGAGCAAACCAATAACAGGTGGTGCGTTAGTTGGTAGAGTTAGCTCCGGAAACGTCGTTGATGTTGCGTGCCGCTTGTGCCGCGTTGCTGCCACGACGGTACTCATATTCCATAATTACTCGAATTTTTAACGTATCCATGATGACGAAAAAGATTGTAATGCGATGAAAATGTAACACTAATCATTAAACAAATGACTTCTTTTGAAAAAATAATTCCATGTTTTTAAAATAAAATTAATTTGAAATTAGAATTCTTAGCCAAACAAAAATTATTTTGATTTGAAATGGCCAGTACTGCAGAACGGCAATTTCATAGGTAAAGCTAAACCTATTAATTTTTTCGTAGAGACAGAAGGCTATTGGGTTCACATCCTGCGTTGTACAGTCTGGCGTACAAGAACTTTCGGTTATGGCAATTCTCATCATAAAATGATCATATTCATCGTTAGGAAAATCAACGCCAGCAGCCACAGCCTCCGTTTTTAAATATTGCAAAAAATACACGTAATATTTCAAGTATGGCTTCACTGAATAATATAAAGGGTTTTCATGGAATAAAAAATGCACGAAATCGTGAACATTCTGGATTTGATTGCTATTAAGATTCTTAAATTGTATCCTGGACTTCCAAAATAGGTTAATGGGTAGGTCTTTCGATGTCACTTTTTAAATATTTTTTTTTTTAAACGTCATTATTTGTAATTCACTCACAAAAATCAAGTTTAGGAATGTTAATTATTATAACTCCATGATGACATAGTTTTAAATAAAATATACAATCTAACACTAAACAATTTTCTAACTAATATTAAATAAAACTAACTGTACAAATAAACAACTAATATCTAAAATGTGGCGTCGAAAAATTCCTCCGCATCGCTGTCGGCTGGTAGTGTACCAAAGAGACTGGCGGCATTGCCACGTTGAATGGCAATGCTTAGCCTCTGACCGAGGTAAAAGCCAGCCCTAAATTTAAATAATTAGATTTTAGATATGTTGGCCGTAGGTTATCTAATCATTCGACAATATAAACTTACGTTATTTTAATTTTCGGTTATGTGATCATTCGATATTTAAGTTTTCGATGTTTTGAACATTGGCATTTTACCCGTAGGTATTTTAATTTTCGACGTTCAAATATGTACCCCCATGCGCACATTGGCTTTTGCAATTGAAAATTCAATGGTGATGCCTAAGGACGTCGCGGCATGCCTAAGGATACCGCTGCTTTGTTGCCGTTGAAATTTCAATTTTATCATACAATTATTAAGGTACATTTCTATTCGTCGCATAAAAATCCCTTGCCGTGCCGTGCCGCCAATGTATGCCGGGGCCTAAGAGTACAAACACTTCATATAAAAAACCCATACAATATTGTGTATATGCTTTCAAATGGGTATTTTTAGAACATGGTTTTCATCCCTGATATTTTTACTTACTGGTACTTGCAAGCCCTGCTGGTAAAAGTAAAACCTGGTAAGTAAACCAGGTTTTACTCACAAGTTTCGCGTCCCTTTTTTGCTACCGGAGAAAAGAAACGTAGACTTTTTTTTTTATTGGCGGTGAAAAAAAATATTCTCGTAAAGCTTTCTGCTAATTCGCACAGATAATACGGCGTTATGAAGTCTGGAAAACATGAGATTGTGCTATCACAATAGCCAAAGCTCTTCATAAAATTATTATAATGTTTATCATACGGAAAATCAATGCCAACAGCCGGTAACTCTATTTTTAAAAATTCCAAAAACAGCGCGTATCCTCTCAAGTATTTGTCTTGTCTGTGGTTTGGTGCCATATAAAGGTGCATAAAATTGACAAAATCATCAACTTTCATGGATTCTATGAAAGAAAGATTCTTAAATTGTATCTTTGACTTCCAGAATGTGTTTAAGAATGTGTTCTGTTCAAAGCCAGATAAGTTTTCTAGTTTGTACGATGGTCCGAACTCTTGTTCAATGATGTTGAAGGAGCTGCTTGTGATCCAGACTTTATGCTTGCGAGGTTTACTCCTGAAAAACTTCAGTAATGATAAAACTGCTGGTTCAAACTTCCAAAAGAATTCATCAAAGCCATCGATAAGTAATACCAGTTTTTCTGTGTTAAAAAAATGTAAGAAAATTTGCAAGTGAAATACTGTTGATTTACTTGAACATTCAATTAGGAAAACAGATCTGTCTGTTGAATCTTTCAGCTCAAGTAATACTTCATCCTCTTCCTTTCTTTTTTTTTCTTCTCTCCGTCGTTTATCGTATTCCTCGCCGACTGCAGCTTGAAACATAAACTTAAAGAATGTCGAAATATTGATGATTGTATTTTCATTTAACATTCTGATCATTCTCTCGTGCTCCGGTAAGTTTATTCTCACAATCCAAACTTTTGGATCGAATTCCTTTGTCTTTAGTGACAAGTGAGTAAGTAGAGTTGACTTACCCATTCCCTTTTCTCCTTTTATAAGTACAATGTCGTCTTCTAAATCATAAAACGTTTCTAAAACCTTGTCTTTGACATCATCAAACAAATGGTGCTCCTGTGTTTTGGTGCGACGGACCCGTCTGTCAATGTAAAACTGCTTTTTGTAATTATTATAAATGTCCGTACCTCCGATTTCGATGGTTTCTTTATTAATAAGTTTACTAAAAACATCTTCGTCAATAATTCGCACAGACTCATCATCTCCGAGTATATCTAAGCTTACATCTTCCCCTTGAAGTCTTATTTTAGAAGTCGCTAAGAACTTCTTCTGCGATTCAACACTCAAGTCGGTGAAAAGACTTCTTTCATCCGTCAATACATTACTTGCTTGTGAGAAATATTCAGTCATAATGTCAACTGAAGTCTTGTTTGTAACGATTATTATTTGCTTGCCATCAACAGCTTTTGCGGTATTTTCAAGCGTTTTACCAGAATGTTTTGAATCTTGAAAATTGTTGCAAACTATAATAAGTATCTTCTCCTTAGTTGTGTTCGTCAATTCTTTACATAAAGTGTTGTGGTTCTTCAAGGGCAGTTTGAAAATGGACTCTAAGTCTAACACAACACGGTCTTTATTTCCTAGGTATTGTTCCACCTTAGCAACTGTCAACTCACAGCTGTCTGTAGCAATAACAGTTCCTATAATGTGGTCATGCAACACGAATGGTTTTAAAGCGTCTTCATTAAATGTATAGACTTTGTTCTTAATCTTATCCATTATGTTTAAAACGCCCACTAACGACTCACTCATAGCAGCAGTTACGGCATTTTCATATATTTTGCTTTTCTTTGTTAGATATGGTCCCACTTTAGGCGTCATCCACAGTTTTTGTATTTCATCATGATATTTTAGAAATATCAAGTCAGATCGAACTCTAAAGTTGTTTACGTCACTGCAAGGGTGATCTTCTATTTCTTCTCTCAAAATTTCCTCTACGCCATTCTGATCAGCTTGGTTAGTGTAAAACAGTAATTTTTCATAGAAATCTCTCACCAAACTCACGTCATATTCTCCTCGTTCGAATGAAAGTTTTGGAAACTTTTTAACTTTTACATCAAATTTATATTCGTTCAAATTCTCGATTTTACTTTTCAATATTTTATACCATGTTTTGGCAAGATTGCTTAGCGATTCACAGTTGTCTGTAAACTTCAAAAGTTTTGAACTTTCATCGAAAACGAGTACGTTGCCGACAGCAGAAGCTATGCCTCCATTTAACTGGAGAAATCCATCTCCCAGAGACTCATCTATAGTCACAATGTTAGTGGAATTCGATTGTTCTAATATTGCTATGATTTCAGATGTTAAGTGGTTTAATCTCTTTTGGATTTTCTCATGTTTACCTCTTATTGCTAAATCTTTGTTACCAAAGAAAGCCGGGACTTTAAGCTTCACAGATAGTAAATACTCTTTAGCAGCCAGTTCGGCTGCTTCATAGACAGTCGATTGAGAGACATTTGCTTTATCGAGCTGTCGCTTTAGATCGTCTGTCATCGATTTGCCAACAAACTCAAGCTTACTGTTTTTATAAGTAAGAACACTGCCCATCAGTTTACTTAGTGTCGTTACATCAGAGGGTTCGTCAAGGAACTTCAACAATACACTCTGTACATCCATCTCTTCCGACTTTCGTTTTTTGAGAACCTCTAAGCACAATGTGTTTTTGAACAACACAAGAAATTCTTCGTTGGTTGTAAAGCAATCCGGTTTGAAGGTGGCAATCCGATGTCCTTCAGGTTGGATTTCAGAAACGTGTAAAACGTTGTGCGCTAAAATGACATGATAGCGCAACATCAATTCATTATTCATCGACATTACGCTATCAGAGTCATCACACATAAATTTCGCTAACTGGTCAGCTAGTGTTGTGATTTGTTCTTTCATTACTAGTTTACATAAAAAGTCCAAGCTTTCGTCTGTGTATGATGGTTGTGTGCAAGAGCCTCCCGTTCCTATGAGTTCCTTCAAGTAGTCAGAGTAACTACCTTCATAAATTTTGTTATTGGGATCGTCCTTCGCTGTAGTATACATAACGAAAAAGCACTCAGTGTCATCAAACTTTCCTCCAAAAATCCTGTCTTTACTGCTCGGTTCAAAAGCGCGTCTAATCTCCAAGTAACTATCAAAGTACTTGGCCAAATCAGTTTTACTAGTAAACGTTAGAAGTTTATCGTTCTCTCTGTGCTTTGCTTGTATAAACACAGTGACTGGCTTCTTAAATCCCTTTATTTTTGCCTTAAAACAAATATCATCGAAGGCACCTACGTCATCTCTATTGGTGGCCAAACTAAACTGATCAACACTGTCGTCATGTATCATTCTAAAATATATAAGACTAATTAATTTAGTCTCATACAGCTGTCCCTGGATGCCCGACGTGCCTGCACGCTTTTTATAGGTTTTACTGTCCATGGTTCGATGGTACTTGTATCTGTTTCGTCACTAGGTCGCAACGAGGCTAGTCGTTTAATATGTGCATCCCATCGCGCGTCACATCTCGCCTTCCAGCCTCCTTGTGAGAATGAACAGGTTCAAGTTGCGTGTCTTCAGCTGATAATTAGTGATCTGCAATTAATATAAGTTCACATTTTATTTTTCGTACCGTTCCGGCTCAGGAAGATGCGTTAATGTACCTCGCGAAATTATAAATTAAATCAAGTTAAGGTTATATGCAAATCAAAATATGATTGGCGAACGTAACAAATATGTACATATTTACTGATTTGTAGTCTTTAAAATCGTCAATACAACTCGCTAAGTTTAAGTTACCTTATTAAGTGACTATTATAGAATATCGCGGGCTACCCTGGCGTGAATTAAATGCAGCGTGCTAAGATTGAGAATTCAATAAATTATGAAGTTTGTCTCTGGAAATAAAAGGCATAAATTTCTATGACTTTAAAGCCACCGAGTCAGATAAATCAGTACTGTTCCATGCAATATTCCAAAGTCTAGATAGCTGCGATCTAACTGATCTAACTAAAAATAGGTCTTTATGGACGTGGTTTGCATGATTTTCGACCCCCTAATTGAATTAATGAAACCAATCCCAAATTGGAGGCCCCAGTAGGGTGCTAAAAATTTCGAGCTCGGTTCACTCGCTTTGAATCTTAATGTTCTACAAAGTCTCAATTTTTTTTCTGTATTATTCGATAAAGTATACATGGTGTCCCACGGACAGGCCACATGGAGGGAAAGTACCTTGAATATTGTAGATGGAACATTTTACTGAAAGAAGACATTATTTGAATTTAAAAACAATTTAAACTGTATTCATAGATATAATTAGGTACATGGTTGAACCGGGAATCGCCGGGAGCTTTATCATACCGATCGCAAGGCTCACAGGTTACAGGTAGTGTCACAAATAAAAGGAATACCATGAATTTTAACATTTTTAATACAAAATTAATGAATTTATCAAATGCTCAAAATGATTCCCTTCCTGTTAAATAAAAAATCAAGTAATAAAAAAAATCAAGTAACAAAAACTAAAACCCAACTACGACTGAAAAGGTATAAACAAGAC
This sequence comes from Lithophane socia, assembly GCA_947522985.1. Lineage (NCBI taxonomy): Eukaryota > Metazoa > Arthropoda > Insecta > Lepidoptera > Noctuidae > Lithophane > Lithophane socia. Next base: position 7,134,498 of record OX383280.1, read on the forward strand.
ACCACAGACCGACAAATTAAAAATCCGGAGTCACACGTGTTAGGGCGGCATAAATCGAACAGATTACGTGTGACTCCGGATTTTTAATTTGTCGGTCTGTGGTGTCTTGTTTATACCTTTTCAGTCGTAGTTGGGTTTTAGTTTTTGTTACTTGATTTTTTTTTAAATTCTTTTTGGTTTATAATATATATATTTTTGAAATGTGCTCATTAAGCCCTTTCATTTGATACCCAACATGGTACGATTAAACCATATTTATTTTTAAGTTCCTCACTTTATGTCCTCTAGAGGGCGCCATTTTTAATTTAATGTGACTTCACGTAGCCTATAACCAGCGGACAATCACGACGCTTCTAACGATACCTCATTTGTCAAATTGTGATAAGTGGTTTGGAAGATAGGAGGGAACAGATGAACATACATACATACATACATACCGGTCAAAATCATAACCCTCCTTTTTTCTTCGCCGTAGTCGGGTAAAAACTAAAACCCAACTACGACTTAAAAGGTATAAACAAGACACCACAGACCGACAAATTAAAAATCCGTTTTATTTTTTATTACTTGATTTTTTTTTAAATTCTTTTGGGGTTATAATATATATATTTTTGAAATGTGCTCTTTTAGCCCTTTCATTTGATACCCAACATGGTACGATTAAACCATTTTTTTTTTTAAGTTCCTCACTTTATGTCCTCTAGAGGGCGCCATTTTTAATTTAATGTGAGTGCTTCACATAGCCTATAACCAGCGGACAATCACGACGCTTCTAACGATACCTCATTTGTTAAATTGTGATAAGCGGTTTGGAAGATAGGAGGGAACAGATGAACATACATACATACAAACATACATACATACATACATACCGGTCAAAATCATAACCCTCCTTTTTTCTTCGCCGTAGTCGGGTAAAAAGTCGCACTCTTTTGATTATTTTATCATGCACTTAAATTATAATAGGGAAATGATGCGTACTTCTCAAGTGGGTACATTTATTAGTAATAGTTTAGGGGTATGAGGAACAGGGTGTAAAGTTCACTCATCCCCCATAGAAAAGGGAGGATCCTCCGACCAGACGGGTGTTGTGTCTGGCGGGCAACTGCCCAATGATTGATATTGGGTTTTTGTATATATGTTCACTGCACGGTAAACTCTAATTGCGCGATGCAGGATTTATGTGACGTCAGGTCTTCGATGCGTAGTTCACATGTGGCGATGTAGATACCGCCACATCACTCCCCTCCGGAGACCGGAGGTCGATAGTGGGCTAAGTCTTGTATCTTGCGATGCTGGCCAGTGCCAGTTGTGGTTCCAGTGAGTCGGAACCGGGTGCCGCATTGTTCGCGGTGGGTCGGAACTGTTTTGCGGTGATTCCCCAGTGGCTCAGGGTGATGAGGTTGAGGTGATTGATGTGATTCCCCAGTGGGTCGGGGTGATGAGGCTGAGGGTGATGACCAGGAATGCGCGATCGCTGCATGCTGGTGGTCAGGATACCCGTTGACGCCTCGGGTGTTGGCTTGGCTGTGTGACTCGCCTCACTGAACGCTTGCGGGAGTGATGATGATGACGTCACGCTGGAGTAGTTGCACGAAGGCTGCGTTAACGTTCATATTCGGGGTCACCAATTTAGGGGTATGAGGAACAGGGTGTAAAGTTCACTCATCCACCATAGAAAAGGGAGGATCCTCCTACCAGACGGGTGTTGTGTCTGGCGGGCAACTGCCCAATGATTGATATTGGGTTTTTGTATATATGTTCACTGCACGGTAAACTCTAATTGCGCGATGCAGGATTTATGTGACGTCAGGTCTTCGATGCGTAGTTCACATGTGGCGATGTAGATACCGCCACAATAGGTACTTATGATAATGTCAGTTGTATGTCCTTACGGAAATGTCAGCTTTTCATTTTTCTGAACATTTCACATCAAATATTAAAATTCACTAAGTCCGTCACTAAACTGTACTTGAGTATTATCACAATGTAAATATGTAGTATTATCCTGTTTATTGAGAAACTTATTAATAGAACTGTGACGTAAACGCTCGCGCAGTACCGGCGTTATGTTATGTTTACTAATGATAATGTGAATTTATCAATTTTGTTGAAGAACACCAAATACTTACCTAATTTATATTTAATTACAGTCAGCCGTCCAATGTCTTGCAAGATTAGAGGAGAAAACTCAATAATTAACGAAATTTTTATAAAAACATAGGCACAGAATCCGTTGTGTGTCCACAAGTTGTGTTATCGTCCTAAACCAATGTGTTTATCAAAGGGTATATTATGTATATTTATAGATTTATTGAACTCAGCTGTTCTCAATCCAATACACTAACTGTGGTGTTGCCATGTAACAAACTCCGTTCGGATTTATTCATGTTATTATTTAAAAAATAATAGAAAACTATAATATTTAATAAATAACATTACTTATATATTTTTTTTCCAACATTATAAAATAATCTGCTGGAAAGATGTCGACGGATTGGAGATAGACCAATTTACGGCCAAACCCAATAACTTAGTTAGCTATCACTAGTTTTGGCATACTGGAGATGGTTTTATCTATGATATTGGCTTCGACTACCAAACGGAACTTTAGTTCAATGGAAACTAGTTTCAAACTCGTCCGCCAGATGGCAGGCCCAATCACCGCTGCCGTGTTGTAAGAAATAGAACTAGATTCTTCAATTACGCGGAATTTTGTAAACGGTATTTGAACCGTCCATCTAATGTTGCGGCATATTATACAAGGTGGAGACGACAATACGACGAAAAATGAAACTACGTATATCTAATGACGTTTTCGGTCTACATACAAGAAATTAATCAAATATATCCAATAGTTTAGTTACGATAGCTAATCAAAGATCGGAAAAATACTACTATTTAGTTTGTTTGAAAAAATGTCTTTTTTAATTTCGTTGAGATGTTATTGATAGTTCCAAAATACTCTTATGCATTAGTATTGCCAGTGCTGTCATTTATTGTTGTATTGTCGTCTCCACATTGTATAGTGACTAGGAAATTAACATTTTGGCATTTTGTACGTTTGAAAAATGACGAATCTGCCTGCGACACATACCAAGTAAAGCCCTGTAAACTGTTTAATATTTTAATGTACACATGAACGCTTCTGAAATTTTGCGACACCAAAACTGCAATTTCTCTTTGAGTTAACATTAAAATGTTAATAAATAAAACAGTCTTTTATTTCATGCGGTTTGAATTACAGAAAATAATATAAATACTGCATGCAACCTTTGTAAAAAAAAATTACCAAATAATTAACACAGTAAATTAAATATGAAAAAAAGAAATACATTACTTTTCTATTATTAAATATGTATTGATTGATAATACAATTATTATGGTTATTTATTTACATTGCTACATTTTATTTGTATTTGACCATTTTATAGGCGGGCAACTGCCAACGATTGATGTCGGCATCTTGTATATTATGTTGATCGCGCGGTAAACTCTAATTGAGCGATTCAGGATTTTATGTGACTTCAGGTCTTTGATGCATAGTTCGCATGTGGTGAAGTAGATCCCGCCACAGTTTTTTTGTAGCAAGAACCCCTCTTATTTGAAGGTGAAGGTCTCCTCAAGAGACGACCAGTGGTCTCTTTGTTCTGCTGTACGCATCCAGCGAGTGCCAGCGACTTTCACGATGTCATCGACCCCGCGAGCTATGGACCTTCCATTATTTCTTCTTTTTTATTTGGTTTGGACAACAGGCTATAGTTAATAGAAATATAATCACCATGAACACGTTTCGTTTCAGCGTAATTTACACTAAATTCGAAATCAGCCGCTAATTGAGTCAGATTCCGCACCGTCATATCTTCAGGAAAACATGAGATTGTGCTATCATGAAGGCCAAACCTCCTCATAAAATCATTATAATATTCGTCATACGGAAAATCAGTTGCCTCTGACTTCATTTTTAAAAATTTCAAAAACATAATGTATCCTCTCAAGTAATGTTTTTCCTTGCCCTGTACGTAATCTTCAATTTCACAGATAATATCTTTATTTAATGGCTTCTCAAGTTGTTTGTTGGACTTCCATACTGTGTTTAAGAATGTGTCCTGTTCAAGGGGGGAAAAGTTTTCTAGTTTGTATGATGGTCCAAACTCTTGTTCAATGGCGTTCAAGGAACTGACTGTGATCCAGATTTTATGCTTACGAGGAAATCTCCGGATGGACTTCAGTAACGACAGTGCTTTTCTTTCATCAAGTCCATCGAAAAGAAATATCAGTTTTTTTCTGTTATAATAATGTAGGAACATTTTCAACTTAAACACTGTTGATTCACCTCCTGAATATTTCTTTAGGGAAACAGTTCCATTGGATGATTCTTCCAATTCTATTTGTACTTCTTTTGAAGGACGGGCGAAATCGACAAAGTGAGCGAAAGGTTGGGTGTTTGGTTCATCGGATTCCTCGCCGATTGCAGCTTGACATAATAGTTTTAAAATGTCCAATGTATCCAAAGTATTTTCACTGTCCAATACATTACACAAATTACATTCAAAAAAATTGAACATACTTTTAGGTGTTAAGTCTATTCTTACAATCCAAACTTTAGGATCGAGTTCCTTTGTCTTTAGTGACAAGTAAGTCAGTAGAGTTGTCATACCCATTCCGTGTCCTGCTGTTATAATCACAATGTCATCTTCTAAATCGTAAAACGTTTTTAAAACCTTGTCTTTGACATCATCGAACATTTCATTTACGTGTTTTTTGGTGCGACTGACCCGCCTGTCAACATAATTATGCGGTATTTCGTACCCACTGAAATACAGTTTACAAGGATCCATATTACCAATTTCAATAGTTTCGTTATTGATAAGTTTATTAAAAACATCTTCGTCAATAAGTCGCACAGACTCATCATCTCCGATTACATCTAAGCTTACGTCTACACCTTGAATTTTTATTTTAGAAGCCGCTAAAGACTTCTGCCATCCAACACTCAAGTCCGAGAAAATATTTACTCTTTCATCGTTCAATACAATATTTGCTTGTGAGAAATATTTAGTCATAATGTCAACAGAAATCTTGTTTGAAATGATTATAATTTGCTTGCCATCGACAGCTTTCGCGATGCTTTCAAGCTTATTACCAGAGTTTCCAAAAACTTGAAAATCATTGCAAACTATAATGAGTATCATCTCCTTAGTTATGTTAGTCAATTCTTTACATAAAGTATTGTAGTTCTTAAAGGGTAGTTTGAAGATGGACTCCAAGTCTAACACAACACGGTCTTTATTTCCTAGAAATTGTTCTACCTTAGCAACTGTAAACTCACAACGCCCTGTAGCAATAACAGTTCCTATAATCGGGCCATGTAACTCGAATAGTTTAATAGCATTTTCATTAAATGTATAGTCTTTGATCTTCATCTTATGCATTATGTTTAAAACACCCATTAATGGCTCTCTCATGGCATTCGTTACTGCGTTCTGATATATTTTGCTTTTCTTTGTAAGATATGATCCCTCTTTAGGCGTCATCCACAGTTTTTGTATTTCATCATGATATTTTAGAAATATAACGTCAGATCGAACTCTAAAGTTGTTAACGTCACTGCACGGGTGATCTTCTATTTCATCTCTCATAATTTTCTCTACGCCATTCTGATCAGCTTGGTTAGTGTAAAACAGTAATTTGTCATAAAAATCTCTTACCAAACTCACGTCATATTCTCCTCGTTCGAATGAAAGTTTTGGAAACTTTTTGACTTTCACATCCAATTTATATTCGTGCAGATTTTCGACTTTATTCTTCAATGATTCATACCATCTTCTGGCAAGATTGCCTAGTGATTCACAGTTGTCTGTAAACTTCAACAGTTTTGAAATTTCATCAAAAACGAGTACGTTGCCAACAGCAGAAGCTATGCCTCCATTTAACTGCAGAAACCCATCTCCCAGAGACTCATCTATAGTGACGACGTTATTGGGATTCGATTGTTTTAATATTTCTATGATTTTTAATGTTAAGTGGTTTAGTCTGTTTTCAATTTTCTCATGTTTGCCTCTTATTGTTAAATCTTTGTTACCAAAAGAAGCCGGGACTTTAAGCTTCAAAGATAGTAAATGATCTTTAGCTGCCAGTTCTGCTGCTTCATAGACAGTCGATTGAGAGACATTTGCTTGATCGAGCTGTCGTTTTAGACCGTCTATCGTCGATTTGCCAACAAACTCAAGCTTGCTATTTTTATAAGTAAGAACACTTCCTATCAGTTTACTTAGTGTCGTTACATCAGAGGGTTCGTCAAGGAACTTCAACAATATACTCTGTACATCGGTTTCTTTTGAGTTTCGCTTTTTGAGAACCTCTAAGCACAATATATTTTTGAACAGCACAAGAAATTCTTCGTTGGTTGTAAAGAAGTCTTGTCTGAAGCTGGCAATCCGATGTCCTTCAGGTTGGATTTCAGAAACGTGCAACACTTTGTGCGCTAAGATGACGTGATAGCGCATTATAAGATCATTACTCATCCAGTTTACGCTATCAGATTTATCACAAATAAACTTCGCTAATTGTTTGATTTGTTCTTTCATGACTATTTTACATAAAAAGTCCAAGCTTTCGTCTGTGTATGATGGTTGTGTGCAAGAGCCTCCCGTTCCTATGAGTTCCTTCAAGTAGTCAGCTAAACTACCTTCATATATTTTATTATTAGGATCGTCCTTCGCTGTAGTATACATAACGAAAAAGCACTCAGTGTCATCAAACTTTCCTCCAAAAATCATGTCTTTACTGCTCGGTTCAAAAGCGCGTCTAATTTCCAAGTAACTATCAAAGTACTTGGCCAAATCAGTTTTACTAGTAAACGTTAGAAGTTTATCGTTCTCTCTGTGCTTTGCTTGTATAAACACAGTGACCGGCTTCATAAATCCCTTTATTTTTGCCTTAAAACAAATATCATCGAAGGCACCTATGTCATCTCTATTGGTGGCCAAACTAAACTGCTCAATATCGTTGTCATGTATCATTCTAAAATATATAAGACTAATTAATTTAGTCTCATACAGCTGTCCTTGGATGCCCGACGTGCCTGCACGCTTTTTATAGGTTTTACTGTCCATGGTTTGATGGTACTTGTTTCTGTTTCGTCAATAGGACGCAACAAACAATATTAAAGTTATTCAAGAATTCAATTCACCGTTTTCTTCCTCCTATTGGTTGTTCAGCAAGTGCAGCCCACCGCGCGTCACATCTCGTTTTCGAACCTCCTTGTGAGAATGAACTGCTTCAAGTTGCGTGTCCTCAGCTGTTGGTTAATGATCTGCAAATATAAGTTTACATTGTATTTTTCGTTACGTGCCTTCGTTGATTAAAGGGAATGCGCCAGGTTAGCTCACGAAATGAAAATTTTCTCAAGTTTTTTGCAATTTATGGGTCAGGTTGTATGTTGATCAAATCAAAATATGATTAGTAGCTGTAACAAATGTTATTATTGAATTACTTTTATAGAATATCGCGAGCTACCCCGGCGCAAATTAAATACAGAGTGGCAAGATTTCTTATTCGAGAAAAGTAAGGAAATGGTAGACTTCGAGAGCTGGTCTCTTGAAAGGGCTTTCCGTAGGCTAAAGCCACTGAGTCAGATAAGTAAGTGGCACTATATCAACTATTCAGTGCATTAATTATTCCAAACTCTGGATAGGTACGATCTGACTGCCGAACTGAAAATAGGTCCGTCGGAAGTGTGTAAAGACGTCGGCGTCGAGAAATGGAGACCTAGCATGAAATATGCTGGATTTACACGATTTTTGACACCTTATTTTACAGGCAGCAGAAGCTCCATGTCGCACTGTACTTAACTAATAACTTGTTTGTTGAGAAACTTATTAATAGAACTCTGACGTAACTTAACTGAACGGGGAATACGGGCGAGATGTCATGTTTACTAATGATTGACCTTGATATTGTGAATTTATCGCGTATGACTAGCACATCGTTAGGTACTTTGTTGATGAAAATTATTACTAACCTATTATCTATTAATTACAGTCAGTCCGTCCAATAACCTCTAAGATTAGAAGAGAGCACACAATAATTCACGAACTTGTTGTAAAAGAAATACAGAATCCTTTGAGTGGCACAAGTTTTGTTATCGTACGTTATTAGATTAGATAGCCGTAATAACTATACCAATATGTTTTGACAATGATTCATTGAACTATGGTGTTTCCATGTACAAAACTGCGATCGGAATTACTTGTAAGTAGGTATACTAATGAAGAAAAAAAATACAAAACAAAAAATAATAATAATAAAAATCAGCGTCACGTACGTTTTGGCACACGGGACGGTTGACGTGGGTGTCGGGCATGCCACCGTCAAGGCGACTGGTTAGTAGGACCTAGTCACAGGACCTAGTTTTTTACGCTGCGTTTTTGGTAGAGATGCCGCGAATAGTTGATAAAGCGATTAGTCGAATGGGTACCCATTAATCGCCATTTCCTATGGTGAATAGTCGAATAGGTACTCGCCATTATTACTCGACATAAAAAAGGAATGTAAAAAAATAGTTTATTCTCGAATAATATTACACATGTAGTAGTCTCTTGTAATCATTACTGTAACCTAAAAAATCTAAGATTATGACAAAAGAAAACAATGTACCTAGTTAAAGAAACCAGTCTCATATTTTACTGATTTTATATGCTGGCAGCACTTGTCTTAGTAGTTATACAAAACGAGGTATTCCCCGTAAAATAATATCCTTACCTACTAATATATATAAATGCGAAAGTAACTCTGTCTGTCTGTCTGTCGCGCTTTCACGGCAGAACGACTAAATTCCAAATACTAATTCTACTAATTGCCAAAACTCCTCTTACTCAAGCAATTCGCACCATCAATGATATTTAGGTCAAAATTAATAATGTCACTGGGGTGAATTCGCAAAAGTACTATTATTTATGTTATGTTATAAACTATGATCTTAATTTTAATTATGTATACATTCCTTGGCTATCGCATTAGGCCATTACAGGTCGTAACCTGTAATGGTAGTTTTTAAGGCATTTAAATAAAAAAAAAAAAAAAAAAAATGTTTGGTACACAGATAGTCTAGAGCCTGAGAAAGGACATAGGCTACTTTTTATCGACATACCACACGGGTGAAGCCGCGGGTGAAAGCTAGTTTTTTTATTAATGTAAGGTTATTACTATACTGTGGTAATACTCTAGGGGATTTCCCGACCAATAGATTTCGATAGTTTGAGGTTGCCTTACTAATTAACTTGTTTTTTGTCTAACTCTTTATAATTAATGATAATAATCCTAAGTGTGTTTTGTTTTTAAAGATTAATAAAAGCCTAATTATTTAAAAGTCTGTAAATTACTTTAGCCGTCTCTCGACACGACGACGCTTGGATCAAAATATGACCTACAACTTTTATATTAAACTTAAAGGGCCAATACATATTATTTTTTTTACTTTTTAGATGCTTTGTTTTTGTCGGGGGTTTTAAAATGTAATTTTTATGGCCAGCTGTGAAGCTTGTTTTATCTTTCCTACTCTATCATCAGACCCTGATCACCATCTATCTGTAACCTATTTGTTGAGACCAATGAGTCCAAACACGATACATCTGCTGTAAGTTGGTGAGGGAGTTGGGTATCCTGCCAATTCCAGGTGATGCTGCAGCGTCAGCTCAAGGTTACTATGTTCTTTTCATATCATTGAAGTAAGAGAATTCTAAATTTTCAATCGATTAGATCTGTGGAAGATGCTCACATCCATTCATCAACTAGAAAAGAGCTGATAATCTTCAAACGGCTGAACCGATTTTCTTGAATCATAGCTAAGAACACTCTCGATCAAGTCACCTTTCAAACAAAACAAAAAAAAACTAAACCAGCACGGGTAGCATGACAAGACATGGAAGAATAGACAAAATGACAGATAAACAATCACAATCTGTCATTTTGTCTATTCTTCCGTCGACAAAACCCGTTTCTACGGTGGTCATGCTATGCGTGCAGTTCAGCCGTTTGGCAGCTACGATGGTACAGACAGACACACAGATACACACGTTAAACTTATAACACCCCTCTTTTTCCGTCGGGGGTTAAAAACAAAAGATTTTTTCAACTCATATTTCAAGTAACAAATCTATGGTCTTTGACTCCAAAAACTGTTTTTTTGTCCTTTTTTGATATCGATACTCAACACTTCAACGGAGTTTCGTTAGGTAATTTAATCTGACCCTGTTTATCAGTCTCATTCGCAGAATCCTGGAATAAAATAATGTGATACGGCGTTGTCACTACGCAACGCATTCAGTATTGAATCGTCTTAAATAAATATACTGTTAATTGCATACCTACATTTTATTTATATTATAAGAATAGGTGACGTGATACTAGGCTACTACATTATAATTATTAAATTACAACATATTAAAGGGTGTGAAAAAATCCGCCCAAGAGCCGAACCTATGCAGTTTTAAGAAATTAATTTAAATTGTTTATTTTGTAAATAGAACATCGGAATCACTTTAACACGTCTTATTAAAAATAAACTTGATCGGCGTTTCCTAACTGACTACTCTGAGAAGAAAGGCCGAAACAAACTCAGAGGTCGCAGTCATGAGGAGCATGTAGATTAGTGTCTGAAATGGTCTTTTGAGGAAAGAACCACACAGATTTGAGTAGACCTGTCCAGTCAGTGGAAGCATTTGTCTGTAATCGTGGAGCTCAACTCAGAACTTAAGGAGCTCAATAACTCGACAAACAATACCAAAGAAAGGATATTTAGGTAGGCCGCATAAAGTACTCAAACTGCCAGACCATCATTAAAACTAACTGAGAAAGAAAAACATAATGATCCACATAGTCCTCACATTTACAATAATTAAAATAATATATTAATATAATACTTATGTAATACCTAAATAATAATAATAAAAAAATTGATTGTCGATCCTACCATTCCACATGACGAGAACCTCGTGAAAACTGAGAAAGAGAAACAAATAAAGTATATCGACTTAGCACACGAGGTTGTTGACATGTGGAATGTGAGCTCGGCTATCATTGCGCCAATTGTCGTAACGGCCAATGGCCTTGGCTGAAATCTGTTCAGGTGGAGATTCATAGACAAAACCGCCTTGGAGTGTAAATGTGGTGCTGTTCCACAAATGATGGGACACTATGTCCTACATGTTCTATCAGCTGCACGTTACAGGAACTGCTGGACACCAGTGATGGCGCAAAACACGTGGCTGAATTCTGGGCCGAGTCTATTTAGATTGGCATCGACAAGCTAGGAAGAAAAAATTTTCTCTCGTGGCTTTCGTTAGGCGGATGAATCAAGGGCAGGCCCTTGATTCATCCGCCGAGTATATTATCTGCCTTCTGAATCAGGATTCAGAAGGCAGATAATATACTCCTCGATACGGCTCGCAATGTCAGGAGGTTCCTGTCTCTGCAGCCCCAAACACCGGTAGCTTGGACCCTGCTCCGACACCGGCCGACCTCTATTTTATTTTTATTGTTTTTATTTACAGAATTTAAAAAATATATAATAAGATTATAAAGAATCTTAATTAATTACATAATAATCAAATAACATGGACCGGGACGGGACGTTAGCTAAATGTTTGTCGTCTAGACGCGACATTTCTCCCTCCCAACTGGATGCAATTTTCTGTCTTCCATGTTTTCTAAGTTAATTTTGAATCTTTGTATTCAAAATGCACTCATGGTATTAGTTACGGCATTTTCATATATTTTGCTTGTCTTTGTTAGATATGGTCCCACTTTAGGCGTCATCCACAGTCTTTGTATTTCATCATGATATTTTAGAAATATCAAGTCAGATCGAACTCTAAAGTTGTTTACGTCACTGCAAGGGTGATCTTCTATTTCTTTTCTCAAAATTTTCTCTACGCCATTCTGATCAGCTTGGTTAGTGTAAAACAGTAACCTGTTATAGAAATCTCTCACCAAACTGACGTCGTATTCTCCTCGTTCGCATGAAAGTTTTGGAAACTTTTCGACTCTTACATCGAATTTATATTCGTGCAAATTCTCGATTTTACTCTTCAATGATTCATACCATGTTCTGGCAAGATTGCCTAGTGTTTCAGGGTTGTTTGTAAACTTCAACAGTTTTGAACTTTCATCAAAAACGAGAATGTTGCCAACGGCAGAAGCTATGCCTCCATTTAACTGAAGAAATCCATCTTCCTCTCTCTCATCTATAGTGACGATATTATTGGGATTCGATTTTTCTATTATTTCTTTGATTTTTAATGTCAAGTAGTTTAATCTCTTTTCAATTTTCTCATGTTTGCCTCTTATTGCTAAATCTTTGTTGCCAAAGAAAGCGGGAACTTTAAAGTTCAGAGATAATAAATACTCTTTAGCAGCCAGTTCTGATGCTTCATATACAGTCGATTGAGAGACATTTGCTTTATCGAGCTGTCCCCTTAGATCATCTCTCATCGATTTGTCAACAAACTCAAGCTTGCTGTATTTATAAGTTAGAACACTTCCTATCAGTTTACTTAGTGTCGTAACATCAGAGGGTTCGTCAAGGAACTTTAGCAATACACTATGTACATCGGTCCCTTTTGATTTTGGCTTTCCGATAACCTCTAAGCACAATGTGTTTTTGAACAGCACAAGAAATTCTTCGTTGGTTGTAAAGAAGTCTTGTCTGAAGCTGGCAATCCGATGTCCTTCAGGTTGAATTTCAGAAATGTGTAAGACTTTGTGCGCTAGAATGAAGTGATAGCGCAACATCAAGTCATTATGCATAGACATTACGCTATCTGATTCATCACAAATAAACTTCGCTAAATGTTCAGCTAGTGTCGTAATCTGTTCTTTCATAACTATTTTACATAAAAAGTCCAAGTCTTCATCTGTGTATGATAGCTGTGTGCAACAACCTCCTGTTCCTATGAGTTTGTTCAAATAGTCAGCGTAACTACCTTCGTATATTTTGTTATTGGGATCGTCCTTCGCTGTAGTATACAGAACGAAAAAGCATTCAGTTTCATCAAAGTGTCCTCCAAAAATCATGTCCTTACTGTTCGGTTCAAAAGCGCGTCTAATTTCCAAGTAACTATCAAAATATTTGGCCAAATCGGTTTTACTAGTAAACGTTAGAAGTTTATCGTTCTCTCTGTGCTTTGCTTGAATAAACACAGTCAATGGTTTCTCAAAACCCTTTATTTTTGCTTTAAAGCAAATATCATCGAATACACCCATGTCATCTCTATTGCTGGCCAAACTAAACTGATCAACACTGTCGTCATGTATCAATCTAAAATTTATTAGACTAATTAATTTAGTCTCATACAGCACACTCTGGATGACGCCCGCACCTGCACGCTTTTTATATCTTTTACAGTCCATGGTTTGATGGTAATTACTTCTGTGTTGTCACGACGCTGCACACGACGTCAAAGTAATTAAAGTCACCGTTTTCTTTCTCCTTTTGTTCGTTCAGCAAGTGCATCCCATCACGCGTCACAACTCGTCGTTGAGCCTCCTTGTGAGGATGTGGGTCAAGTTGCGAGTCTTCAACTGATGATTAGTGATCTGCAAATATAAGTTAATCATTATTTTATTTTTCGTTAGGTGCTTCAATCGCTTGGAGGATCCGCTAAGTTAGCTCGCGAAATTCATTTTTTTATAAAGTTTCTGCAATTTACGTGTCAATAACAGGTTGTATGTTGAATAAAATATGACTCACGACTGTAAAAAATACATATTACCTATTATGTGTAAATTAAAATCACCAATAGGTAATTATTATTATTTTATTATTTATTATTAATTCTCTAAGTTCGAATTAGAATTACTATTATGGAATATCTCGGGCCACCCGGCCGCAAATTACCGCAATAAGATACCTTTTTTTGGGTTAGACTACTTGTTATCTTAACAGAAAAAAAAGAAATGGTATCTTTGGTAATTAATCAATCTGCAATCTGCCTAGCCTTTTCCAAAGTATATTGGGGTCGGCTTCCAGTCTAACCGGAGATGCAGCTGAATACCAGTATTTTACATGGAGCGACTGCCTATCTGACCTCCACAACCCAGTAACCGGGTAATACGATATCCCTTGGTAAGACTGGTTGTCAGACTTTCGGGCTTCGGACGACCCGTAGCGACTGTCAAAGATCAACGAATGACAGCCGGGACCAACAGCTTAACGTGCTTTCCGAGGCACGGAGGAGTCTCGATATGTAAAGATGGTCATCCATGGACCAACCCTGGCAAGCGTAGCTTAACCTGACGGATAAGAAAGAAAGAAAGAAAAATATTTTATTTGGGACACGCACAGGAAAAACAATCAGTAATATAAAGTAAGTAGGTAGGTACTAAATTAAATTAAAAGAAAAATTAAAACTAACAAAATACTTAGGCTACCTGTGCGACGCCAAAAAGGCTCCTACCTCAGCATAATGCTGCGATATTTAAATAAATCAATCAATCAAAATCAAAATATTTTATTTCACATAAACCTACATGGGCACTTATGAAACGTCAGAAGCTAGGTGCACGGTTCCAATTGGTCGTTTCCTATGGAGAAGAGCCGGCAAGAAACTCCATGGTTACTCTTTTAAAAATAATTGGCTTTTACAATACTTTCAAATTACAGTGTTGGTAGGCATAGGAGGACAATGTAGGCCTTTCAACAAGTAAGTACCAGGTACTTAACAAAAATAGAAGATGTTCAATAAATCTACAGTCCAATAAGCCTACAACGTTCTCACATTCACAAAGAAATACCGCAGCGCTGGTATTCTGATAGGGCCCGCCGATAGGGATCGACTCGTGCGGCTGTTATTACTTAGCCACGATCTTTGGTAATTAATCATATGAATTTATTATAAAAATGTTTGACACCTTCCGTTAGGAAAATGAACCTAAATGTTGCCTCATTTAGGTTAAGTTTGCACTGTACTTAACAATTATTATCCTGATTGCTCAGAATCTTATTATAGAACTCTGACGTAACATTTGATTGGAAAAACCTATGTAGATTTCCGTACATGAAGGGTGCCAAACGGGACTCTATTACTAAGCCTCCGCTGTCTGTCCATCTGTCTGTCAGCGGCTGGTATCGCATGAACCGTAATATGAAGACAGTTAAAATTTTCATAGATTGTATAATTCTATTGCTGCTTTAAAAAATAATAAAAATTAAAGGGGGCCATGGTCCAAACTTAAAAAAAAAAATCTTATTCTGGCATGTGGGGTGTCATTTTTTTGAACTCATCAAGGAGATTACAAATATACAATGCTTTGCAAAAAAAAACAGGCACCATAAAGTAATTGGCTTTTATATGGATATTTTTAATATTTTTACTATGTCATTAGCATAAATGACCAATCTATATGTTATTTCTTATTATCAATGAGAATATAGATTTTTGGCTGCACCCTTCTAGCAGCGCTATAATTTTACTAGCTCTTATTGCAATTTCTGCCATTACAATCGACACAAAGATATCTGTTTTGCTGGATTATGCGACAAACATAAATTATTCTACTAAAAGTAACGAGAAGTTAGTTTTAGTTGCCTGATAACCTTTTAACCGCAAACCCGCCAAAAGTAAGTAAAAAGTCACAAACTGAAAAATTGATTATTATAAACTTTTTAAACGTTTTAAACAAAAGTTTCGAATTTGGAATTAACTTTTTTTTCATACCTAGACTCTTTATTAAGTGCCAGTAACATAGTTTGGCAATTAAAACCTCTTTACAACTAAATGATTACCAATTAAAAAATGTAGAAAAATCAAAACCACCCATTTTTTTGCATTTATTTTTTAATCTTCAAAAATGAAGGTATAGCAGGCCGTAGTTGTCAGTTTTAGTCCATTTTTGTACGAGCTCTATAGCTACAACTAAACATGTTAGGAATTTTAAACATCTGTATAATAAATCATGTACATGTGTGTAAGTTAATTTTAGGATCACGCTATCGCATTAGGTATTGATTACACCTGTGTTGATAGTTGTTAAGGATTTTGATAAATCAATAAATGTATAATATAATCCAAAAAAAAACTAAAAATGGCGATTGATATGGTATTTTATTTACTAAGGGGTTATTTTCTGTAACTGCAAAAATAACTTTGTAATTCATAGCATCATTATAAAATAAAAATTTACTATGTTCATTTATCTGAACAATAAAACCAGTCAAGTGTTTTTTTGGAAGTCGGTTGTGTTTTTTTTTCATAAAATGTTTTATTTTATAAGTACTTACGATTGTATTGAGCGACACACACAACACAGCAAACAGTGGGAAGATGAATACTTAGTCACAATAACTATAGGCACACAATAGTGACAGCGCAATGATAGCGAGTGTTGAATAATAATATAATAATATAAATCATGCGCCGCCGAGCTTCACAGGAGCTACTTCCCGACGTACTACTGAGTCTGTGTTCCCGACTAAGGTCGTGGCAAAGTGCTCGGACGATCGGTTCCTCGCACCACAGTTTAAATACAAATAAAGTATACAGTATCAGTCTCGGCAGCACATGACAACAAAGGAGCAGACTAATGCTTCATACTAACGCAGTGCGCGGGAACACTACACGCTCAGCTATGTGTGCGTGACATGTCACCGATAAGACGCGTGGCGGGTGCACCGGGCATTTAGAAGTTATGGTGGAATAAAGAAACTCACATACATACATACAACGAACCCTGAAAATATTACACTCCTTTTTGGGCAGTCGTGTAATGAAAAGATACACTCCATTTTGGGCAGTCGTGTAATGAAAAGATACACTCCTTTTTGGGCAGTCGTGTAATGAAAAGATACACTCCTTTTTGGGCAGTCGTGTAATGAAAAGATACACTCCTTTTTGGGCAGTCGTGTATAAACTAACTGATGCCCGCGGCTTCACCAGCGTTGATGTCGGTTATTTTTTTCTACACCAGCAATGGTAGTATATGTGAATCAATGTTTAATTTTAGATCTCAATGCACCATATACTTAGAAATAAATTATTCTTATTCTTATTCTTATTCTTATTCTTATTCTTATTCTTATTATACAGTCGGAAGCAAAACTGCATGGATAGTACAGAAATAAAACCGTGTGAAGCGAAAAATGACGCCATCTACCGTAAAATCAGTTATCGACTAACGAAATGTATTATACCGTTACAAGATGGCGTTGCTTTGTCATAAATTATAAAATATTTTTGTAGTTTCTTTTTGTCTCTTCAAACTTTCAAATAATTTATGATTAATAGTTTCTTTTAAAGAAAATTGTTCCTAACTATTAACTGTGTTAAAATTGAATATACATTTATAAGTATCTAAGTTTTAGTTTTCAAACTTGAGAGGGTAGGTTGAATAGTGATTTATAAATAATTGGTAGGTAGTAAGTATAAATAATACTTAGATCGAAGAGTTATGACTAAGCTCATTGATCATTCGCTAAGTTCATTTCGGTTACCTCGTTCGAGTGCATTTTGTTCAGTTTTTATTTTAATCAGGCGAATTACTTAATTCACCAACGTTTTATTAGGTATTGAGCTGAAATAATTTCTTTGTATAATCAAGGCAAAAACTTGTCAGAAATAGCCAGAGAGACCGGTGTATACGTAAGTAGTTTTATTATTACACTTTTATATAAAAAAACTCCATTTTTTTTTAGTTACATAATACATATTATTGGCTAATAAATATTTATGTTTTATTGTTGCAGAGAAAAACAGTTGTTCTAAGGGTACGACTATTTGAAGAGGAGGGTTCTTTGCAACACCATCAAAGAACTGGTAGACCACGACTTATTAACATTGCAGCATCAAACCATGCTACGGGAGTATGAAGAAAATGGATTTCTGTCTACGAACCACTATGCTGGTTTATTTGACACAAGAGTTGACACTGTCCGTCGTGCTCTTCATAATGAAGGGCTGCATTATCGAAGGCATGCTATAAAATGGCAAGATAACAGTTCGCTTTGGATCACATAAACTTCGATTGGAGTAATTTCATCTTTACAGATGAATAAAACTTTTATGCCCAGTGAACACTGAACACGGACGCTTATGTTTGTGGCGTCGAAATAATACGCGATACACTAGTGGTCATGTAGTGGCCAATATGTGATCTGGTCATATAACAGTAAAATTGTGGGGATGGATGAGTGCAGCCGATCCGGGAGAACTAGTCAGACTACCAAGTCAAGCAAATAGTGCAAATTATGTAGAAGTGCTGGAGGAGACTATGTTGCCTACCGTTCGAAATGTGTATCCAAGGGAAGAATTTCCGCATATAAAATTTGTAAAAAATAATTATACTTAATATTATTTTACTTAGTACTATTATTTATATTAACTGGAGACCTGGTTATGTGTGTATAATCTATTCAAGTTCAAACACAACATCATTTTCAGTTTGTTATGTTACCTAATAACCATTTGGTATGTTTTTTGTGCAATTTTGTAATTTTTAGCCTACCTATTTATATTTAATCCGTGCGACCTTTGTGATAAAATAATCTCGGGCCCTAGACAAAGTGACTTTCTGTCGGCGATAACGATGATGGAAAAGGCAAAAATGTATAGGAATGACATAAGCTATCGAAAAGCTTATGTCAATCCTGTTGAAAGTCATTGTAGAAATACGAAACGCTTTCGAAGCGATTGCCACTTGTCTAGGCCCTCTGGTCTCCAGTTTGTTTCTATTGAGATTACATAAGCTTCAATCCTCTTTCCGATTTTGGAAACGAATACTTAAGCTATGGTCTCATTAGGAAGTAAGAAATAATATTATAATGTTATACGATAATTAATAAACTGAACTTTATTTTTTAAAGCCTCTTCCCCACCGGCTCGTTTTTATCGTGCGATAATAACGCAAGCGTTACCTATTGCCATATTGCGTCCCGGCTCCTTGCACACAAAAAATAACTATAAAGCCTCTCCCCACCGCTGCGTTTTTATCGTGCGATATTTCTAACGAGTTTCCGCGTATTTTTCGCGCGATAATCACATGCGTCCTAATACAAAATATTCTAAGAGCACTTATTGGAATATCGCAGGACGGAGAACGCGCCTTACTCATTTTGTGGCGTTTAATACTGAAAACAAATAGCGCAATAACGCTTACGATATTATCGCGCGATAAAAACGCTCCGGTGGGGGAGAGGCTTTATACTTAGTTCCTTTTTGTTTGGCGAGCCTGTTTACATGCGATGACTGTTCTTTTTTCCTGTTGCTAATTACCCTAACTACCAACTCGAATGTCCCACTCGTTAGCATAATTAAATAATTATATTTCTATCGGTTTCTTTTGTTATGTATATCATTTAAGCTACGTATGCCAGTAAATGTAATTCTGCACTAAAGCTTACATAAATAATTTAGATAAATGTATTAGCTGTGCGTTTCGTAAATTACTTAGTCATAGTTGTAACGAAACCAACGCCATCTAGTTTGATTTTTGAAAACCTGATCTCAAACGTTCATTCAATAATAGACACTAAGGTATCCATGCAATTTTACAGGTGATAGTACATGTCGGAGATACGTCAGGATTTGTTCCATGAGAATCATCAGATAGCACCATGTGGGCAGAACACGGGTTTCGTGCAATGAAAACATACGGGTGCGATACACAGCGTTTATTAAAAATTAACACTAGGATAGCCACAAACTACAATAAGTCACAATAAATGAGCACAACGAATCGAGTACAGTTCCAAGACGTCCTAACTCCGATGCGATCAGACACTGACTGTCCGCCTCGCCGTGGACTTAAAGATCACGACTCTGTAGAAGCGCGCTTTTGGTGTGGGTAGATCACGTGGATCGTGGATCACGTGATGTCACCAGTGGCGCGCTTGCGATTCGTTTCGTGTCCGTACTATTGACCGGATCCGACATATATTATACTAAAACCTTACTCGAGATCCACTCTATCCATTAGTGAAAACAGCATGAAAATCGGTGCAGTCGTTTTTTTAGTTTATCGCGTACAGGACGACAGACAGACAGACGCGGAGGAGGACTTTGTTATAAAATATGTAAGGACGTTAATTTTCTAAAAGCGTAAGTGTCTCCTTGTAAGTACTTACTTTGCTGCCAGCCATATCAGTGTAATCTATATGTTATGGACCAAGTGATTATTAGGACATTATAAAAAATGCCCGGGCAGTTTGAAATATGCCCAATATGAGAGGGCAGTGTGATAACAACTATTGAAATAATGAAATCGAATGCTAGTCACCTAGGGGGCAGTACAATTAATTAAGTGTTGGCTCATTTAGCTCCCTTCAAAATGGTGCTGATCGATGCGTCTTGTTCGTGAACGGGCGCCGTCAGTTGGGACTGGTCATCTCTTGGCTGCCATGGCTTATTTTAATTTTTTAATTGTTTTTTTATCTTTTTATTACGGACGCTTTTAACGTGCGTCTTTCTACATTGTTCTCACATGTATAATTTCAACATGAATGATGTAACCAATATTTTGTAACAATTTTTTTTATTTATTTAAAAGAGAGTCAGTGGAGTTTCTTGCCCGTTCTTCTCCATATGTACCTACTACGCTTTGGAATGGGCAACTAGCTTCATATTTCTGATTGACTGATTCCTTGACACTTCAAATGGTTTAATTGAAATAAATGCTTTCAGTACAACCAGGTTTTATTACTATTATTTTTATTTCAAACGTAGAACCAATCGTTATCATTATCATATCAGCCGAAAGACGTCCACTGCTGGACATAGGCCCAAGCACCGCCACTTCGACCGGTTCTGTGCTTCTCGCATCCAGCGCATTCGGCCTTCACCAGGTCATCGGTACACCTTGTGGTGGGCCTTCCAACGCTACGTCTTCAGGTACGCGATCGCCACTCCAGAACCTTTCGGCCCCATCGGCCATCTGTTCTACGAGCAATGTGCCCTGCCCACTGCCACTTAAGTTTAGTTGGCTCTTCATTTCAGAATCAATATTTTAAATCAAATAAAATCTTTCCGTTTATAGATACTCTGCGGACCTATGATGACTTTACCATAATTACCTAAATGTTAAACTGTTGTTAAAACTGACTGGCCGGACTAGCGCGGGTGCGGCTCCAGGATGCGAGCCCCCACTCCGCGCGATACCCGCACCTTCTGCAAAATCACAGGTATTTTATTATCAGATCGCCCAAAGACCACACGGCAATATTTATAATGACGAGGCAATGTGATAAATAAGGAGGTGCAAATTATTATTTAATTATTTCGCCCTAAGTATACATAATGTGCGGGCATTATGAAAAATGCCCCAATTTATTACTTGGTCCATAACATATACAATATACACTTTTCCCACTTAGCCTAGATAGGCTAAGTGGGTCATCCAGATGGATGATATCACTGTTATTTATATGTAATATGGGAAAAGTGTAGCACTTAGCTTATTTATTTTTACCCGACTACGGCGAAGAAAAAAGGAGGGTTATGATTTTGACCGGTATGTATGTATGTATGTATGTATTTCACTTTGTAGATGTGGTACCTACCCTACACTAACTCAAATACCACTACGTGCTATGGCACGTAGTGGTATTTATTAAAAATCCGGAGTCACACGTAATCTGTTCGATTTATGCCCTAACACGTGTGACTCCGGATTTTTAATTTGTCTGTCTGTGGTGTCTTGTTTATACCTTTTAAGTCGTAGTTGGGTTTTAGTTTTTGTTACTTGATTTTTTTTTAAATTCTTTTGGGGTTATAATATATATATTTTTGAAATGTGCTCATTAAGCCCTTTCATTTGATACCCAACATGGTACGATTAAACCATTTTTTTTTTTAAGTTCCTCACTTTATGTCCTCTAGAGGGCGCCATTTTTAATTTAATGTGACTTCACATAGCCTATAACCAGCGGACAATCACGACGCTTCTAACGATACCTCATTTGTCAAATTGTGATAAGTGGTTTGGAAGATAGGAGGGAACAGATGAACATACATACATACATACATACATACATACCGGTCAAAATCATAACCCTCCTTTTTTCTTCGCCGTAGTCGGGTAAAAATAGGTAAGTACCTAATAAGTTTCATGAACAAAATACTGGTTTTGTAGTAAACATTTTATAATGATTACGGTTTGAATTTATCGCATAACTTAATCAGTCTATAATGTTCCCACTGCTGAGACACAGGCGTCCCCTCTGTGAGAGGGAGTGGGCCGTAATCCACCTCGCGCGCCCAAAATCGGAGTCCCACGTGGAAAATCAAACAGATAACGCGTGACTCCGGATTTCGAATTTGTCCGTCTGTGATGTTTATACCTTTTTTGGTGAATTTATTTTTTATCGTAGTTGGGTTTTAGTTTTTGTAACTTTTATTTTTAGAAATGTGCATTATGCCCTTTTCGTTGAAACCCAAAATGGCGCATTTTTTTTTTGTTTTTTTTTTAATGTTTTTTTTCCTCTAGTGGGCGCCATATTCAATTTAATGTGACGTCACATAGCATATAACCAGCAGCTGACGATCAATGCGCTTCCAACGATACCTCATTTGTCAAATTCTCCCTTTTGCCGCGCCGTATTCAGGTAAAAAGAATTAAGCAATGACAGATATAGATACACACGGTGCTCACATATTTACTCGTACAAACATTGTAAAAGTAGATTTTCCTAAAAAAAATACATAATTATAATAAGTCAGTGTCATCAATGTCATCAAAATAATAGATTAAACTACCAGTTTGATTTTCTAGACTCTAGATTGTCTTACGGTGCAGCAGGCGTAGCATGACGCTTTCTATCTCTACAATGAATAGACATAGCTTTTTCTATACAAAGTGACATTTTGTTTCTTCATTTCTGACATCGCACCGAAGAAATTCTTCTACAATCTGTCATTTTGTCTTTCGTTTCTAACTATCTTTGTCTAGATCTTTTTATATGTAGACAATTTCAGAAGAAAGTTTTCTATCTCAACTGTCAAAATCACCATCAGAAAAAAATCCTATGACAAAACAAAGAATTCTGAGTCGAATTATGTAGAAGAGTGAATTTCGTAGAAAATGTAATTGGCTCTTTCTACTTTGCTGCTATTGTACTGTCTATATGGAACGTCATTTTTGTCTAATCTTCTGTCGACAAAACGGTGCTCATGCTACGTCTGCAGGAGCATAACCAGCATGTATCCAAGCATTCAAAATTTTGATATAATCCTCTAATTTGATGCTTATTTACAAAGTGTACTTTAAATATGAGTTTTACATTTTCTTAAGTACATTTATTATTTGCAATAAATATCACAAGGTATTTTGTTGTAACATTTAATAAAGTACCATTAAAAGATATAGGTAGGTACTTTAGATAATCTGAAAAAATGGTTGGTCTATTTTATGTTCATTTCTAGTATTAAAATGATGTCTACGTATATAATATTTTTTTCTTACATACAATAATATTCTCATAAATGAATTGGCAAGGTACTGCCATAAAATTAATATTTTAAAATAGTTCCCTTCGCCGCGACGTAGATTATAAATATGTAAGTCCGAGAGCTCTCTTTTGCAAAATAAAGATGGATTCAATGCCAACAATTTTTATCAACATACAACCTGTCCTTGACCCTTAGCGTATTCGCCTTGATCTTATACGTAACGAACACGTGACGGAAAATACAATATAATCATCAGCTGAAGACTCGCAACTTGAACCAGTTCATTCTCACGAGGAGGCTCGAAGGCGAGATGTCACACGCGGTGGGACGCACTTGCTAAACGACCATCATCTCATCATCTGCCTAGCCTTTTCCCAACTATGTTGGGATCGGCTTCCAGTCTAACCGGATGCAGCTGAGTACCAGTATTTTACATGGAGCGACTGCCTATCTGACCTCCACAACCCAGTAACTGGGTAATACGATACCCCTTGGTTAGACTGGTTGTCAGACTTTCGTGCTTCTGACGACTCGTAAAGACTGTCAAAGATCCACAAATGACAGCCGGGACCAACGGCTTAACGTGCTTTCCGAGGC
Source organism: Lithophane socia (assembly GCA_947522985.1). Lineage (NCBI taxonomy): Eukaryota > Metazoa > Arthropoda > Insecta > Lepidoptera > Noctuidae > Lithophane > Lithophane socia. The sequence continues at coordinate 7,158,533 of OX383280.1, forward strand.
ACGGAGGAGTCTCGATATGTGAAAATGGTCACCCATCCACGGACCAACCCCGGCAAGCGTAGCTTAACCTGATGGATCGGCCCGAGCGGCTGTTATTACTTAGCCACGAGCTCACGAGCTTGCTAAACGACCAATAGAAAAAAAAAAACGGTGACTTTAATTCTTGAATTATTTTATTATCGTCTTAGTGTTGAAACAATTACAATCAAACCATGGACAGTGAAACCTAAAAAAGCGTGCAGGCACGTCGGGCATCCAGGGACAGCTGTATGAGACTAAATTAATTAGTCTTATACAGGATGTAAGGGTAAACACTCTTGTCATTCAAACCATGGGTAGTTGACTTAAATATAATAATAAATGACCGAACACAACAAAAAAAAAACGTTATTTTCATTTAAAGATTTTAAAAAGTTTCTATCTGACACCGTGCTTGCTACCGAAACAGCTGACTGACTAAGGGAGGGATCGCGCTCGCTACCGGTCAGGTCACATCCCGTACCCCCCGCCCGTGTTGAGACGCAAGTTCGTTGCCCTAGCGCATAGGGCAACGAACTTGCGTCTCTTGTGGTAAAATTTAGATCTAAAAAAATTAAAAAAAAAGTTGTAATTTTACATTGATTTTACGTTCTATAAATGAAACCAAACCACTGGTTGCAAGGATAACGGTGTTTACCCTAACACCCTGTATACATATTTTAGAATGATACATGACGATCATATTGATGACTTTAGTTTGGCCACCAATAGAGATGACATAGGTGCCTTCGATGATATTTGTTTGAAGGCAAAAATAAAGGGATTTAAGAAGCCAGTCACTGTGTTTATAGAAGCAAAGCACAGAGAGAACGATAAACTTCTAAAGTTTACTAGTAAAACTGATTTGGCCAAGTACTTTGAAAGTTACTTGGAAATTAGACGCGCTTTTGAACCGAGCAGTAAAGACATGATTTTTGGAGGAAAGTTTGATGACACTGAGTGCTTCTTCGTTATGTATACTACAGCGAAGGACGATCCCAATAACAAAATTTATGAAGGTAGTTACTCTGACTACTTGAAGGAACTCATAGGAACGGGAGGCTCTTGCACACCAGTGGCGAAGGGTGATTTTTCGGGGGTGGGAACCCGGAGCAAAAAAAAAAAAAAAAACTACTGACGAATTGAGAACCTCCTCCTTTTTGAAGAAGTCGGTTAATAATACTTGTTATGATGTCACTTCGGACCTTCTTTGTGGCCGCGAAAAGCTACTTCTTGTTTGTTTACCTAACAAAAGAACGGTGTCAATAAACCGTTTCATTAAATTCCTATTTTGATCTACTTTTCTCAAACTTATTTATAAACTCACATTCAAAAAGCCCGCTTTCACAAACCACGCACACTCACACAGTTCAACAAGTGATTTCAACCGCACTACCGCAGATCTATACTAAGCTCCTACGCTCCTAATAGCGCAACGCCATCTAACGAAAATATCAGAAAAGCAATGCATTTTGTCAGTACAAGAACGAGATATCTCCATTCAAAAAATTCACAAATAATTAAACAGAGGGCGCGTTTAACGAGAAATTTTTAGGGAGTGGCATTTTACAATTCAGAGTTTTCGCTCACGGCCACTAGAGGGAATTGGCCGCGCGGGTGTAGAACTTCAAACGAATTAGCGAAAAATCGTCAGATTATGAATGTAAAAACCCCTTTATTACATTTTTTTACTCTATGGACTCCGGTCTGAAATAAAATATTTCTATTCTATAAACTACTAGAATCTGAGAAAAGTAAACAAGGGAAACAATACATTTTATTTCATTTACAACCGCCAGTCAGCCATTCATATTTATCGTAAAGGGAAACATTAGAATGTTTGAAAAAACTATCACGTCGTTTGTAAATTATACTTATATCTGAGCGAGCACGGCCTAACGTAATTATGTGTTTCTTAATTTCAAAACTTAACCTTGGAAAGCATGTTTCCTCACAAAGAAAATAATCCTAAACAACAATGTATAGGCTACCACTAAGCTACCAGACGGGCCGCACGCGGGCCAAAATACATTGTAGTTAATTAGAAAGTCCTTGACGAATTATTGCTGCCATCCTAATCCTACTGATATAGTACTAATAAATTTCAAATCTATTAAGAAATTTCAACTTATTAACTATCTACTTACCCCAAATACATAATTACAACGTACACTTTCACTAAAGTCAAAACACTTTAATCACTGTTTTATACCAACAAACTAATACTACTACTACGATTCTCGTACTGATAAACTAATGTATTCAATAAATAAAACGAACAAAATGCAAATTAACTGCAAGTGTAAACAAATTATAATGCGATTACGTCAAACAGCAACCACACAATAGCGTTCTGCCTGTCCGAACTCCGAGCCGAACGCATTACGAAATTCAACGAAAACTACCGAACCGATATCGCGGCATCTCGTTCACGCGAACGCAAGTTTAGATCGCTTTAGGTACAATAACTCGTATTTGACCGGCTTGCTCGAAGCGTATAAAACCGGGGTGTCACGTGACCGAAGTGACGTCAAGGAGCGATAAGCCAGCCGCGCCGCCGAGTTATTTTAGAGAATTTTTTTTTGCTGTTGGGAGACAACAAAGACAAAACATTGAATGTAGGCGTTTTGTATAGTTTTAATTATATGGTGTATTAAATACCTATAGTGTGATTACTTAAAAGGCATTTTAATCACTACTGACTGTGTCATTTTTCAATGACGATAGAGTGGTTTTGTTTCGAATTCCAGAAGGGAAGCCGATAGGAATCGGCTTGTACGGTAGCTGCGGCCCTGTTGCACACCACCATCATACACGGACGAAAGCTTGGACTTTTTATGTAAACTAGTCATGAAAGAACAAATCACAACACTAGCTGAACAGTTAGCGGAATTTATTTGTGATGACTCTGATTGCGTAATGTCAATGAATAATGAATTGATGTTGCGCTATCATGTCATTTTAGCGCACAACGTTTTACACACTTCTGAAATCCAACCTGAACAACATCGGATTGCCACCTTCAAACCAGATTGCTTTACAACCAACGAAGAATTTCTTGTGCTGTTCAAAAACACATTGTGCTTAGAGGTTCTCAAAAAGCGAAAATCAAAAGAGACCGATGTACAGAGTGTATTGTTGAAGTTTCTTGGCGAACCCTCTGATGTAACGACACTAAGTAAACTGATAGGAAGTGTTCTAACTTATAAAAACAGCGAGCTTGAGTTTGTTAACAAATCGACGATAGACGGTCTAAAACGACAGCTCGATCAAGCAAATGTCTCTCAATCGACTGTCTATGAAGCAGCAGAACTGGCAGCTAAAGATCATTTACTATCTTTGAAGCTTAAAGTCCCGGCTTCGTTTGGTAACAAAGATTTTAAAATAAGAGGCATACATGAGAAAATTTAAAACAGACTAAACCACTTAACATTTAAAATTAAGAAATATTAGAACAATCAAATTCCAATAACATCGTCACTATAGATGAGTCTCTAGGAGATGGATTTCTCCAGTTAAATGGAGGCATAGTTTCTGCTGTCGGCAACGTACTCATTTTCGATGAAAGTTCAAAACTTTTGAAGTTTACAGACTAATTTATCGCTAAGCAATCTTGCCAAAACATGGTATGAAACATTGAAGAGTAAAATCGAGAATTTGCACGAATATAAATTCGATGTGAAAGTCAAAAAGTTTCCAAAACTTTCATTCGAACGAGGAGAATACGACGTTAGTTTGGTGAGAGATTTCTATGACAAGTTACTGTTTTACACTAACCAAGCTGATCAGAATGGCGTAGAGAAAATTATGAGAGATGAAATAGAAGATCACCCGTGCAGTGACGTTAACAACTTTAGAGTTCGATCTGACTAGATATTTCTAAAATATCATGATGAAATACAAAAATTGTGGATGTCGCCTAAAGTAGGACCATATCTAACAAAGAAAAGTAAAATATATGAAAATGCCGTAACTGCAGCCATGAGTGAGTCGTTAGTGGGCGTTTTAAACATTATGGATAAGATTAAGAACAAAGTCTATACATTTAATGAAGACGCTTTAAAACCATTCGAGTTGCATGGCTCGATTTTAGGAACTGTTATTGCTACAGACAGTTGTGAGTTGACAGTTCCTAAGGTGGAACAATATCTAGGATATAAAGACCATGTTGTTTTAGACTTAGAATCCATTTTCGAACTGCCCTTGAAGAACCACAACACTTTATGTAAAGAATTGACGAACACAACTAAGGAGAAGATACTTATTACAGTTTGCAATAATTTTTAAGATTCAAAAAATTCTGGTAAAAGATTTGAAATTATCGTGAAAGCTGTTGATGGCAAGCAAATAATAATCATTTCAAGCTAAATTTCTGTTGACATTATGACTAAATATTTCTCACAAGCAAGTAATGTATTGAACGATGAAAGAGTAAATATTTTCTCGGACTTGAGTGTTGGATGGCAGAAGTCTTTAGCGGCTTCTAAAATAAAAATTCAAGGTGTAGACGTAAGCTTAGATGTAATCGGAGATGATGAGTCTGTGCGACTTATTGACGAAGATGTTTTTAATAAACTTATCAATAACGAAACTATTGAAATTGGTAATATGGATCCTTGTAAACTGTATTTCAGTGGGTACGAAATACCGCATAATTATGTTGACAGGCGGGTCAGTCGCACCAAAAAACACGTAAATGAAATGTTCGATGATGTGAAAGACAAGGTTTTAAAAACGTTTTACGATTTAGAAGATGACATTGTGATTATAACAGCAGGACACGGAATGGGTATGACAACTCTACTGACTTACTTGTCACTAAAGACAAAGGAACTCGATCCTAAAGTTTGGATTGTAAGAATAGACTTAACACCTAAAAGTATGTTCAATTTTTTTGAATGTAATTTGTGTAATGTATTGGACAGTGAAAATACTTTGGATACATTGGACATTTTAAAACTATTATGCCAAGCTGCAATCGGCGAGGAATCCGATAAACCAAACACCCAACCTTTCGCCCATTTTGTCAATTTCACCCATCCCTCAAAAGAAGTACTAATAGAATTGGAAGAATCATCCAATGGAACTGTTTCCCTAAAGAAATATTCAGGAGGTGAATCAACAGTATTTAAGTTGAAAATGTTCCTACATTATTATAACAGAAAAAAACTGATATTTCTTTTCGATGGACTTGATGAAAGAAAAGCACTGTCGTTACTGAAGTCCATCCGGAGATTTCCTCGAAAGCATAAAATCTGGATCACAGTCAGTTCCTTGAACGCCATTGAACAAGAGTTTGGACCATCATACAAACTAGAAAACTTTTCCCCCCTTGAATAGGACACATACTTAAACACAGTATGGAGGTCCAACAAACAACTTGAGAAGCCATTAAACAAAGATATTATCTGTGAAATTGAAGATTACTTACAGGGCAAGGAAAAACATTACTTGAGAGGATACATTATGTTTTTGAAATTTTTAAAAATGAAGTCAGAGGCAACTGGCATTGATTTTCCGTATGACGAATATTATAATGATTTTATGAGGAGGTTTGGCCTTCATGATAGCACAATCTCATGTTTTCCTGAAGAAATGACGGTGCGGAATCTGACTCAATTAGCAGCTGATTTCGAATTTAGTGTAAATTACGCTGAAACGAAACGTGTTCATGGTGATTATATTTCTATTAACTATAGCCTGTTGTCCAAACCAAATAAAAAAGAAGAAATAATGGAAGGCCCATAGCTCGCGGGGTCGATGACATCGTGAAAGTCACATAGAGACCGCTGGTCTGGTCATCTCTGGAGGAGGCCTTCACCTTCAAATAAGAGGCATTTTTGCTACAAAAAAACTGTGGCGGCATCTACTTCGCCACATGCGAACCAAAACAAACAAACAAACCTCAAAGACCTGAAGTGACATAAAATCCTGAATCGCGCAATTAGAATTTACCGCGCGATTAACATAATATACAAGATGCCGACATCAATCGTTGGCCAGTTGCCCGCCTATAAAATTGTCAAATACAAATAAAATGTAGCAATGTAAATAAATAACCATAATAATTTTATTATCAATCAATACATATTTAATAATAGAAAAGTAATGTATTTCTTTTTTTCATATTTAATTTACTGTGTTAATTATTTGGTAATTTTTTTTTACAAAGGTTGCATGCATTATTTATATTATTTTCTGTAATTCAAACCGCATGAAATAAAAGACTGTTTTATTTATTAACATTTTAATGTTAACTCAAAGAGAGATTGCAGTTTTGGTGTCGCAAAATTTCAGAAGCGTTCATGAGTACATTAAAATATTAAACAGTTTACAGGGCTTTACTTGGTATGTGTCGCAGGCAGATTCGTCATTTTTCAAACGTACAAAATGCCAAAATGTTAATTTCCTAGTCACTATACAATGTGGAGACGACAATACAACAATAAATGACAACACTGGCAATACTAATGCATAAGAGTATTTTGGAACTATCAATAACATCTCAACGAAATTTAAAAAGTCATTTTTTCAAACAAACTAAATAGTAGTAATGGTCCGAGTATGGGATTTGCCGATCTTTGATTAGCTAAACTATAACTAAACTATTGGATATATTTGAATGTAGACCGAGAACGTCATTAGATATACGTAGTTTCATTTTTCGTCGTATTGTCGTCTCCAGCTTGTATAATATGCCGCAACATTTGATGGACAATTCAAATACCGTTTACAAAATTCCGCGGAATTGAAGAATTTAGTCCTATTTCTTACAACACGGCAGCGGTGATTGGGCCTGCCATCTGGTGGACGAGTTTGAAACTAATTTCCATTTAACTAACGGCCGAAGCCAATATCATAGATAAAACCATAGATAGGTTTATCTATCTCCAGTATGCCAAAACTAGTGATAGCTAAGTACCTAAGTTATTGGGTTCGGCCGTAAATTGGTCTATCTCCAATCCATCGACATCTTTCCAGCAGATAATTTTATAATGTTGGAAAAAAATATATAATGTTATTAATTAAATATTATAGTTTTCTATTATTTTTTAAATAATAACATGAATAAATCCGAACGGAGTTTGTTACATGGCAACACCACAGTTAGTGTTAGTGGATTGAGAACAGCTGAGTTCAATAAATCTATAAATATACATAATATACTCTTTGATAAACATAAACACATTGGTTTAGTACGATAACGCAACTTGTGGACACACAACGGATTCTGTGCCTATGTTTTTTATAACAATTTCGTTAATTATTGAGTATTCTCCTCTAATCTTGCAAGACATTGGACGACTGACTGTAATTAAATATAAATTAGGTAAGTATTTGGTGTTCATCAACAAAATTGATAAATTCACATTATCATTAGTAAACATAACATAACGCCAGTACTGCGCGAGCGGTTACGTCACAGTTCTATTAATAAGTTTCTCAATAAACAGGATAATACTACATATTTACATTGTGATAATACTCAAGTACAGTTTAGTGACGGACTGAGTGAAGTTTAACATTTGATGTGAAATGTTCAGAAAAATGAAAAGCTGACTTTGCCGTAAGGACATCAACTGACATTATCATAAGTACCTATTACTAATAAATGTACCCACTTGAGAAGTACGCATCATTTCCCTATTATAATTTAAGTGCATGATAAAATAATCAAAAGAGTGCGACTTTTTACATGACTACGGCGAAGAAAAAAGGAGGGTTATGATTTTGACCGGTATGTATGTATGGATGTATGTATGTATGTATGTATGTATGTTCATCTGTCCTATCCATCCTATCTTCCAAACCACTTATCACAATTTGACAAATGAGGTATCGTTAGAAGCGTCGTGATTGTCCGCTGGTTATAGGCTATGTGAAGTCACATTAAATTAAAAATGGCGTCCTCTAGAGGACATAAAGTGAGGAACTTAAAAAAAAAATGGTTTAATCGTACCATGTTGGGTATCAAATGAAAGGGCTAAAAGAGCACATTTCAAAAGTATATATATTATAACGCCAAATGAATTTAAAAAAAAATCAAGTAATAAAAACTAAAACGGATTTTTAGTTTGTCTGTCTGTGGTGTCTTGTTTATACGTTTTAAGTCGTAGTTGGGTTTTAGTTTTTATTACTTGATTTTTTATTTAACAGGAAGGGACTCATTTTGAGCATTTGATAAATTCATTAATTTTGTATTAAAAATGTTAAAATTCATGGTTTTCCTTTTATTTGTGACACTATGTTATTTAGCAAAAAATAATCCTTAAGATTGCAAGCCTTGCGATCGGTATGATAAAGCTCCCGGCGATTCCCGGTTCAACCATGTACCTAATTATATCTATGAATGCATTTTAAATTGTTTTTAAATTCAAATAATGTCTACTTTCAGTAAAATGTTCCATCTACAATACTTCAAGGTACTTTCCCTCCATGTGGCCTATCCGTGGGACACCCTGTCTACTTTATCGAATAACACAGAAAAAAAATTGAGACTTTGTAGAACATTAGGATTCAAAGCGAGCGAAGCGAGCTCGAAAGGTATAGCACGCCGTGACCCTGTCTTGGGAAGGTTAGATTTTGTTTTGAATATTTTAGGGCTACAGCGCACTCCGTTGCGGTGAAATGCGGCGCGTTATTTATCAAAGTCAAAGTCAAAGTCATTTATTTGCTGTAAATGTGGTATAATAAAGGTGGTAGATAAAAATAAGCTTGAGCGATGACACATTTCGCCATATTTTGGCATGCAAATATTAAAAGTATGGCAAATAAACAAATAGGCAAGTAGGTACCTAAGAAAATATTTACCAAACATGAAATTATTTAAAGTAAGTACATCAATCTTCAATGTCCACAACACAACTGATTTAACAAAATGTATATTTAAATGTATAGGAACTTATGGCAGAAGGCACAACATAAAAAATAACAGAACAAAATTATATTAAAACTACAATGCATTCCTGTAATGATAGGACCGACAAGAAGTTTTTTTCACCTATTGAATAATAACTATGTGAAATGAGCCATTTTTTTTAGTACTATGCAGAATTTTTTGTAAGGAAGAACAGTGTTATAAAATTTGGAATTGAATTATAAATAAGTGGTGCAATCTAAACGCAACTACGTCGGAATAGTTCAATCCTTAATAAATATTGTGTGGCTTTACGTTTATTCGTATTACTTATTAAATTTCAAAAAGTGAATAATTTGTTTAACTATCTATCCGTGCTGTTCTCTGCTATCTATATTTCTACCACTCCTTCTTTATTAACTCCTGAAACTCTTGTGTTTGTGAACTGTAACGTGTGTCTGTGTACCTAATAAACTTTCATTCTCCTCCTTGTATACTTGGGACTTATTTCTTCACTACCTGTTTGTATCAACCACACATACACCTATTCCTACACATGAAAGAAATGAATTTTAAGAGAAGGAACGCAGCATACAGCTCAGCGATGTAGAAAAGCAAATACTACGGAACCGTAAATTGCAAAACGCGTTAGAAAATTTGAATTTCAAGAGCTCAGTGGGTCCCTCTTAACTAATTAAGACATGTAACGAAAAATACAATATTTAAACTTATGTTTGCAGATCACAAATCATCAGCAGAAGACACGGAACTTGGATTTTGAACCAGAAATAAAAGTTTTTTTATTTAGAAACAAAATAAATTAACATCATTAATTACAATGGGAACGATGGCAGATACAAAAGAAAAAATGAAAAAAAGTAACAGGAACTATTACCATCAAACCGTGGACAGTGAAGAGTATGAAAGGCTCGCAGGCACGGCGGGCATCAAGGGACAACTGTATGAGACAAAATTAATAAGTCTAATAAATTTTAGATTGCTACATGACGACAGTGTTGAACAGTTTAGTTTGGCGTCAAATAGAAATCATGTGGGTAGGTTCGATGATATTAGTTTTAAAGCAGCAATAAAGGGGTTTGAGAAAGAAGAACCGAAAGAAGTCATTGTTTTCATTCAAGCCAAGCACAGAGAGAATAATAAACGTCTAACGTTTACTAGAAAAACTGATTTGGCCAAATATTTTAATAGTTACTTGAAAATTAGACACGCTTTTGAACCGAGCAGTAAAGACATGATTTTTGGAGGAAAGTTTGATGACACTGAGTGCTTTTTCGTTATGTATACTACAGCGAAGGATGATCCCAATAACAAAATTTATGAAGGTAATTACGCTGACTACTTGAAGGAACTCATAGGAACAGGAGGCTCTTGCACACAACCATCATACACAGAGGAAAGCTTGGACTTTTTATGTAAACTAGTCATGAAAGAACAAATCACAACACTAGCTGAACAGTTAGCGAAATTTATTTGTGAGGACTCTGATAGCGTAATGTCGATGCATAATGACTTGATGTTGCGCTATCATGTCATTTTAGCGCAAAACGTTTTACACGTTTCTGAAATCCAACCTGAAGGACATCGGATTGCCAGCTTCAGACAAGACTTCTTTTCAATCAACGAAGAATTTCTTGTGCTTTTCAAAAACATATTGTGCTTAGAGGTTCTCAAAAAGCGAAAAGCAAAAGGGACCGATGTACAGAGTGTATTGTTGAAGTTCCTTGACGAACCTTCTGATGTAACGACATTAAGTAAACTGATAGGAAGTGTTCTTACTTATAAAAACAGCAAGCTTGAGTTTGTTAACAAATCGACAATAGATAATCTAAAACGACAACTCGATAAAGCAAAGATCTCTCAATCGACTGTCTATGAAGCAGCAGAACTGGCTGCTAAAGAGTATTTACTATCTCTGAAGCTTAAAGTCCCGGCTTTCTTTGGCAACAAAGATTTAGCAATAAGAGGCAAACATGAGAAAATTGAAAAGAGATTAAACCACTTAACATCTGAAATCATAGACATATTAAAACAATCGAATTCCAATAACATCGTCACTATAGATGAGTCTCTAGGAGATGGATTTCTTCAGTTAAATGGAGGCATAGCTTCTGCTGTCGGCAACGTACTCGTTTTCGATGAAAGTTCAAAACTTTTGAAGTTTACAGACAACTGTGAATCGCTAAGTAATCTTGCCAAAACATGGTATGAAACATTGAAGAGTAAAATCGAGAATTTGAACGAATATAAATTCGATATAAAAGTAAAAAAGTTTCCAAAACTTTCATTCGAACGAGGAGAATACGACGTAAGTTTGGTGAGAGATTTCTATGACAAGTTACTGTTTTTCACCAACCAAGCTGATCAGAATGGCGTAGAGGAAATTTTGAGAGGAGAAATAGAAGACCACCCGTGCAGTGACGTGAACAACTTTAGGGTTCGATCGGACGTGATATTTCTAAAATATCATGATGAAATACAAAAACTGTGGATGAAGCCTAAAGTCGGATCATATCTTACAAAGAAAAGCAACATATATGAAAATGCAGTTACTAATGCCATGAGTGAGCCATTAATGGGTGTTTTAAACATAATGCATAAGACTAAGTATAAAGCCTATACATTTTATGCAAACGCTTTAAAACCATTCGAGTTGCATGGCCCAATTATAGGAACTGTTATTGCTACAGAGAGCTGTGAGTTGACAGTTGCTAAGGTGGAACAATATCTAGGAAATCAAGACCATATTGTGTTAGACTTGGAGTTCATTTTCAAACTGCCCTTGAAGAACCACAACAATTTATGTAAAGAATTGACGAACACAACTAAGGAGAAGATACTTATTTTAGTTTGCGATAATATTCAAGATACTAAAAATTCTGGTAAAAGGCTTGAAAATATTGCAAAAGCTGTTGAAGGCAAGCAATTAATTATCGTTACAGACATGATTTCAGTTGACATTATGACTAAATATTTCTCACAAGCAAGTAATGTATTGAGCGATGTAGAAACTGTTTTCACCGACTTGAGCGCTGAATCACAGAAGAACTTACTTTCTAAAATAAAAGTTCAAGGTGAAGACGTTAGCTTAGATATTATCGGAGATGAGGATTACGTGAAGCTTATTGACGATTATGTTTTTAGTAGACTTCTCGAAGAAGAAACCATTGAAATTGGTGAAAAGGGATACGAAACGGAGTTTTATATTGACAGACGGGTCAGTCGCACCAAAACCCAGGAGCATGGTAAGTTTGACGATGTCAAAGACAAGGTTTTGAAAACGTTTTACGATTTAGAAGACGACGTTGTTATTATAACAGGAGAACGGAGCAGTGGTTTCTCAAGTCTATTAAACTACTTGTCACTAAAAACAAAGCAACTGGATACGAAAGTTTGGATTCTGAGGATAAAGTTATGGAAGTTCAAGGGAACATTCGACAAATGGCGGCAAAATAAGACAGTCATCAATACTCTGGAAAGCATTCTTTCAATGTGTGAATGTAGAATCTGGGACAGGAATTTTTACGGAGACGATGGATCGTACTACAGATCTAATGGATATACAATTGAGCTGGCAGAATCATCAAATGGGACTCTTTCCCTTAAGAAATTTTCAGGGGTAAGTTTCCAAATAATTGAGTTGAAAATATTCCTAAATTTTTACAATAGAGGAAAACTGATATTTCTTTTTGAAGACTGCAATGAAAAGTATAAAAGTGAAGCGCTATCAATGCTGAAGTCCGTTACGAGTTCTCTTCGGAAGAATAAAACTTGGATCATGTGCCGGTCGAACGGTCCCTTCAAATCTATTTTAGAACGAGAGTTTGGACCATCTTACAAACTTGAAAACTTTTCTCCGCTTGAACAGGACACATACTTTAACACATTTTGGAAGACCAAGATACAATTTAAGAACCTTAAAAGCAAACAAATCCAGAATGTTCACGATTTCGCGCATTTTTTATTCGGGCTCCAACCAGAAAACCCTCTTTATGATTCAGTGAAGCCATACTTGAAATATTACGTGAAATTTTTGAAATATTTAAAAATGGAGGCTATGACTACTGGCATTGATTTTCCTAACGATGAATATAATCATTTTATGTTGAGAATTGACATAAACGAAAGCAATGACTCTTGTCTGCTAGACAATAAAACGCCGTGGGAAGTGCACCTAATAGCTAGATGTTTCTACACCAAAATTATGTACAGGCAGCCAGGAAATCATGAGATGAAATGGTTGATACAAAGGAACACATCATTTTATTGGACATAAAACATTTGCAGTACCCTTACAGGGTGGATGTGTCATGAAATTTTATACATAAGACCTTTATTTTAATACCTGTGTTCACGAATAAAGATTGGTTGCAATTTTAATGAATACCCACTAAGCATTGTTTTACATGTTAGCAAATAAAAACCTACCACAAAGTTAATTAACTTTGTGGTAGGTTTACCGTTTTATTTGGGAGTGAAATTAGAAAATAACTTCTCCCGCACTGGGCGGAGCAGGAGGGTGTGTCAGACAGTCTTACTGACTAAAACCCACCCGTGTTCCTTAAGTTGCCTGTGTGTTGCCAGAGGCCACGGTAACCCTTTCGGACTTTCCCGGGGTCTACGAAGTGCCTCCGGTGCCAGCGCCGGTTGCTGAATTGGCTGCCGGCGCTAACTTTAGTTGTCAATTTGGCATATTATGGAGAAGATAGGCGGGGTAGGCATAATTAATAAAGCTTTTTTTTTTTCATAATTTTTAATTTCCATAATCGATTAGTAAAGTATTACCCTGGAATTTTTACTGGCAAAAAATCTGTCTGTGTTGTCTTGTTTATATCTTTTTAGTTGACTTAATTTTTGCCGTCGTAGTTGTTTTAGATTTATAATTTTTTTTATGGTTATAGTAATATATATTTTAGAAATGTGTTAATTAAGGCCTTTCATTTGATACCAAACATGGCAGCGCAATTTTTTTTGTCATGACTTTAGATGACGTCATATTCAATTCAATTTAATATACCGCCCTCTAGAGCCAGCGTATGACCAAGACTCTTCCAACGATACCTCATTTGTCAAATTATGATGAGTAGTTAAGAACTTATGAACATACATTCACACATGTCATACTGCTCAACATCATAACCCCGGAACCGTAAATTGCAAAAAAACGTAAGAAAATTTTAATTTCAAAAGCTGACTCAGCGCATCTTTCTTAACACATTAAGACACGTAACGAAAAATATTATATTTAAGCTTTTAAATTTGCAGATCACAAATCATCAGCAGGAGACACGGTACTTGAACCAGTTCATTCTCACAAGGATTGGATACACTAGCTAAACGACTAATAAATGAAAAAACGGTGACGGTATTCTTGAATTGCTTACTTTGATATCGTGTGTTGCGTCTTAGTGAGGAAACAGAAACAATTACCATCAAACCATGGACAGTAAAACGTATAAAAAGCGTGCAGGCACGTCGGGCATCCAGGGACAGCTGTATGAGACTAAATTGCTTAGTCTTATATATTTTAGAATGATACATGACGACAATATTGATGAGTTTAGTTTAGCCACCAATAGAGATGACATAGGTGCCTTCGATGATATTTGTTTGAAGGCAAAAATAAAGGGATTTATGAAGCCTGTCACTGTTTTTATACAAGCAAAGCATAGAGAGAACGATAAACTTCTAACGTTTACTAGTAAAACTGATTTGGCCAAGTACTTTGATAGTTACTTGGAGATTAGACGCGCTTATGAACCGAGCAGTAAAGACATGATTTTTGGAGGAAAGTTTGATGACACTGAGTGCTTTTTCGTTATGTATACTACAGCGAAGGATGATCCCAATAACAAAATTTATGAAGGTAATTACGCTGACTACTTGAAGGAACTCATAGGAACAGGAGGCTCTTGCACACAACCATCATACACAGAGGAAAGCTTGGACTTTTTATGTAAACTAGTAATGAAAGAACAAATCACAACACTAGCTGAACAGTTAGCGAAATGTATTTGTGATGAATCTGATAGCGTAATGTCGATGAATAATGATTTGATGTTGCGCTATCATGTCATTTTAGCGCACAACGTTTTACACGTTTCTGAAATCCAACCTGAAGGACATCGGATTGCCAGTTTCAGACAAGACTTCTTTACATCCAACGAAGAATTTCTTGTGCTGTTCAAAAACACATTGTGCTTAGAGGTTCTCAAAAAGCGAAAGTCGGAAGAGATGGATGCACAGAGTTTATTGTTGAAGTTCCTTGACGAACCCTCTGATGTAACGACATTAAGTAAACTGATAGGAAGTGTTCTTACTCATAAAAACAGCAAGCTTGAGTTTGTTACCAAATCGATGATAGACGATCTAAAGCGACAGCTTGACAAAGCAAATGTCTCTCAATCGACTGTCTATGAAGCAGCAGAACTGGCTGCTAAAGACTATTTACTGTCTCTGAAGCTTAAAGTCCCAGCTTCCTTTGGAAACAAAGATTTAACAATAAGAGGCAAACATGAGCAAATTCAAAAGAGATTAAACCACTTAACATCAAAAATTATAGAAATATTAAAACAATCGAATTCCAATAACATCGTCACTATAGATGAGTCTCTAGGAGATGGATTTCTTCAGTTAAATGGAGGCATAGCTTCTGCTGTCGGCAACGTACTCGTTTTCGATGAAAGTTCAAAACTTTTAAAGTTTACAGACAACTGTGAATCGCTTAGTAATCTTGGCAAAACATGGTATGAAACATTGAAGAGTAAAATCGAGAATTTGAACGAATATAAATTCGATGTAAAAGTTAAAAAGTTTCCAAAACTTTCATTCGAACGAGGAGAATACGAACTAAGTTTGGTGAGAGATTTCTATGACAAGTTACTGTTTTACACTAACCAAGCTGACCAGAATGGCGTAGAGGAAATTTTGAGAGGAGAAATAGAAGATCACCCGTGCAGTGACGTTAACAACTTTAAAGTTCGATCTGACGTGATATTTCTAAAATATCATGATGAAATACAAAAACTGTGGATGACGCCTAAAGTGGGACAATATCTAACAAAGAAAAGCAAAATTTATGAAAATGCCGTAACTGCTGCTATGAGTGAGTCGATAATGGGTGTTTTAAACATAATGTATAAGATTAAGAACAAAGACTATACATTTAATGAAGACGCTTTAAAAACATTCGTATTGCATGGCCCGATTATAGGAACTGTTATTGCTACAGAGAACTGTGAGTTGACAGTTGCTAAGGTGGAACAATATCTAGAACATAAAGACCGTGTTGTGTTAGACTTAGAGTCCATTTTCAAACTGCCCTTGAAGAACCACAACACTTTATGTAAAGAGTTGATGAACACAACTAAAAAGAAGATACTTATTATTGTTTGCAATAATTTTCAAGTTTCAAAAAATTCTGGTAAAAGGCTTGAAAATATCGTGAAAGCTGTTGATGGCAAGCAAATAATAATCATTACGAACAAGACTTCATTTGACATTATGACTGAATATTTCTCACAAGCAAGTTATGTATTGAATGATGAAAGAAGTGTTTTCACTGACTTGAGTGTTGAATCGCAGAAGAAGTTCTTAGCGACTTCTAAAATAAGACTTCAAGGTGAAGACGTTGGATTAAATAATATGAAACTCACAGATACTGAATTTGTGTACTTTATTGACGAATATGTTTTCAATAAACTTATCAATAACGAAACTATCATCATCGGAGGTACGGACATTTATAATAATTACGAAAAGCAGTTTTACATTAACAGACGGGTCAGTCGCACCAAAACACAGGAACACCCTTTGTTTGATGATGTCAAAGATAAGGTTTTAGAAACTTTTTATGATTTAAAAGACAACGTTGTACTTGTAACAGGAGAACTGGGAATGGGTAAGTCAACTCTACTTACTCACTTGTCACTTAAGACAAAGGAAATCCATCCTGAAGTTTGGATTGTGAGAATAAACTTACCGGACCACGAGAGGATGGTCAAGATATTAAAAGAAAATATTCTAAATACTTCGGATGATACTTTTAGCTGTCTGTGTCAAGTTGCTCTCGGCGAGGAATACGATGAGCGACAGAAAATAGAATGGGGAAACGAGGGTGAATTAATAAAGGTGGAAGATCCAGAGACTGGTGAGTATCTCTCAATGAAATGCTCAGGTAGTAAATCAAAAGAATTTCAACTGAAAATGTTCTTACGATTTTATTACAACCCAGGAAAAATGATATTTCTTTTCGATGGGTTGGATGAAATAAACATTGCATCAAAGTGGCAATTGGAGAGAGTAGTGTCATCACTAGAGTTGTTAGTCTTGACTATTTCTCGTAAGCATAAAGTCTGGATCACAAGCAGATCCTTGAACATCATTGAAGAAAAGTTCGGTCCCTCGTACAAACTAGAAAACTTTTCTTCCCTTGAACAGGACAAACACTTAAAAACAATATGGAAGTTTAAGATACAAAAAAATAATATTTTTTTCAAGAAACTGAAAGAATATTGTGTTGCAGACTTGTACATTTTTTTAACTTGCAACGAAACTAAAAACTTCAGAGGATACGTGCTATTTTTGGATTTTTTAAAAATGGCGTCACCTTTTTCCGGCATTGATTTCCCGTATGATAAATATTATAATGAATTTATGACGAGTGTTGGCCTTTGCGATAACACAATCCCATGTTTTCCAGACGACACAATGCCGTGGGATCTGAGCGCATTAGCTCAAAGATTCAAAGATAAATTTGAAATCATAGAAACAGCAATTTTATTTAAAATGTTGAGTGAGTTTGTTGACTTGATGTCCAGACTCAATCAAATGTTGAAAAGCCCTAATGGCTCGGAAGTGATGTCCAGATTCAATCAGATGTTGAGTGTCCCTAATGGCGTGGACGTGATGTCCAGACTCAATCAAGACCCTAATGACGCGGACGTGATGTCCAGACTCAATCAAGACCCTAATGACGCGGACGTGATTTCCAGACTCAATCAAGACCCTAATGACGCGGACGTGATGTCCAGACTCAATCAAGACCCTAATGACGCGGACGTGATGTCCAGACTCAATCAAGACCCTAATGACGCGGACGTGATGTCCAGACTCAATCAAGACCCTAATGACGCGGACGTGATGTCCAGACTCAATCAAATGGTGAAAGACCTTAATGACGCGGACGTGATGTCCAGATTCAATCAAATGCCGAGATCCCTTAATGGCGCGGACGTGATGTCCAGATGCGATCAAATTTTGAGAGACTATAATGACCTGAAGTCCATTATCAATCAATTCCGGAGGCATAGCTAAGTAAACAAATGCTTGGGGCAAAACCATCTGGGGGCCCTATTGTTCATGACTTATCTGTTTAAAAATTATTTTTAATGTACACAGCCAAAAACGATGAACTGTATGTACAGTCACGGACTTTAATTGATGAGCCACCTTCAAACTTTTAAATTTTGCAGTTTCATACATTCACGAGGTGTCACGATTAAACACGAACTCAAATCGCACGCTCGTAAACAAGATGACAAATTACTTTTAATCGGAAATAGTCTTATCCAAATACAATATTCAATTAAGTTTATCCAATCTATTTGATACCGACCTCCTTTGAATCATAGCTCATTAATTCTATAATTCTGAAAACTTGACTGAAGATAGTGACAGTTGAAATATCGATGTCAGAGACGTTACTTTTGAACTTGTCGAAATGACTAATAATATTTCTCCGTACGCTAACGTTACTATCGCAATGGTAACGGTTGCTAGACCTGCAATTGGTTGACTTTGGGTAGTTACTCTGCTGTCAAGTTTGTAGTTCTGGCTCTCAGGTTAGCCAACCGGTAAAGATTATGAAATATAATTTTCTTCTTCTAATACGAAGACTTTGCGTGTCGGGAACCGAATAAACCCGATTTGCATAACACGGCTAAAATACTAACAGTGCCAGGTGGCTCATCAATTAAAGTTCGTGACTGTACCTTTATTTATAAGTTGTGAAATAGTACGATTTTGAAAAACACCTGTTGTTCTTGTAGGCGTCTTTCGGAAAAGGTATTATTTTGTACTTCGTGGGGGAA
Source organism: Lithophane socia (assembly GCA_947522985.1). Taxonomy (NCBI): domain Eukaryota; kingdom Metazoa; phylum Arthropoda; class Insecta; order Lepidoptera; family Noctuidae; genus Lithophane; species Lithophane socia. Next base: position 7,177,517 of record OX383280.1, read on the forward strand.
AGAGATGGAGCTATACGTCCTGTAGAGCTTCATCTCGTTCCTACAACTAAGTAATATTAAAATAATAGTGCTGTTAGTAAATGCCCCATATCAAGAATTTGACCTTTTTATTATCACTTTATATCTTGTTAGTCGCAACCATCGAGATATAAGTACTAACGTACTAGAGAAGACACCGTAAATTCCTACTTTGTCTCGTTCGACTGCGGCGATCGCGCCGCAGTTTGTCGAAGAAAACGCGTAAGTGCCGTGATTTACATGGCGCTTAAGACCTTTTTGCCGAGAATAAATACACTTCCGCAGCAAATCTAGCACTGTGGTAAATTAGGTACGGTTTAGACGAATTGTTATTATTTTAGCGCTGCAGCGAACTAAAGATTCAATACGAAGAATAGGACAATTCAGTTATTTGACGTAGCTTCTCTAGTACGTTAGTACTTATATCTCGATGGTCGCAACCTATTTTATTGACATTCCGAAGGTGAGAGAATTTTTAGTTCAATACGCGGTTTGCTGGTCTGGTACCGAGGGCCTCCTGAGCTTGGGGGCCCCGGGGCACTGCCCCGGCTAGCCCCAAGGTAGCTACGTCACTGACGTATAGAAAATAAAAAAGGTTTACAAATTAAAAACATATTAACCGTATAGTTCGGAAGGGCCCCCAATTGGACCCCAACACAAAAACCTCCGCCGGCTCGGTAGCGGATCCAATTGGACCCCAGAATTACCACATACGACACCCTATCTCGATTATGGAAATATTTAATATGCTACCCATCAAATCTTATGAATGTGCGTTAATTATGAGAGTTGGATAAAAACTCATTATGTTTACGCCATTAAATCTTTCATATTCAGCGTGCAAGTTAATTAATGAACCTATATAAAATTCAAGACTGTAAATACCATAATCACCATTTTGATGACAGTGGTGGTCGAGGCTAAAAATCATAAAAATTGGTGATTTTGAACATCCATACCCCACCACAGGGGCAGTGAATAATACATCATTTAATTATTTGACGAATTCATCCATTGTTCAAGTTAAATAAATAGTGGTAATGAAGTTTTGTGTTATCCAAAGACGAAGTTTTGCGCCAATCGTGCGTGTTTTCATTTTTTCTTTTCACGAATATCACTCATACACATGCAGATACGATTTAAAATGTGACAAATATTATTCGTGATATTATATACAACTAGAAAATGTCCAAATCTTAACATAATATACGAACACAGGTCCAATAACACGTATTATTCATTACCACTACTGAAAATGTTTTCAAAATCGCCGACCATTATACTTTTTTTTATTGTAATGATGTCCGAAAACGATTATGCCAAACGATTATTTTTTAAATTTCGTTCTTTTCGATTAATTAATATGTCGAATATAAGAAATCGATACTTGGAAATTGGAATAAAATTGTTTTACACAATAAATACATTAAGCACTGGTGAAATTAATAATTTATACTTTTCTAATGTTATTTTAATCGTTTTTCGGTTATTAGGATCACAGGACCTTATGGCGGGGCTAGGTACCTCATCTTTTGAATAAAATTTCGCGCCGGAATGTTCTATAATTGAATTTAAAAACGGAATGCGCTCGCTGTTCAAAATTATTTTAATATATTGGACAATTATTTATTTTTTATACTCTTTTCTGATAGTTTGCTACAGAATGCCCAGTATACTTTTTAGGTAGGCGTAGGCTTAACAAAATTTTGTTTGGTAATGGTGATAAATGAATTCCGCAAACGCTAATATTTTATTTTAGTTGTATGAGCTTGGTAGTTTTTGTTTTTATTAGGTTACTTTAGTAGGTACTAGAATTTTTTTTTTTTTTGTGGGAGTTTCCCAACGAAATTTAAGAAACTGACTTGTCTTTGTCGGACCACGCACAAAAGGGTTCCGTAGTTGGGATGAACATATACGCATGCACATTGCACAGCATTAATTTTTCGACTGCAAAAATAAGTTTGTATTTCTAGAAAAAACTACGAAAAACAAAGTTAACTCTGCAGTTGTAACCGAAAATAACCCATAATTCATTGTTGAAATACGGGTTATTTTCGGTTACAATGGGTTATTCACTTTAAAAAGCAGTCACTTATAAGCATCTTATCATTTTTATTATAAGATCCAACAATGCTACATGCTTATGTGAATAGATCTTTTTTTCGTCCCTCGATTGCATGTTGAGGAATGACACCCCTAATTATGTTTATCGTAATTTTACTAAACGATTTTTGGTGGTGTAAAGAATAAACCTTCTTCCAAATTTTCAACGATATAGTATAAATAGGTGTCCGAGTAAAATGCCTGTATGATATCTGAACCCATGGACGAACGGACGTGACGAAATAATTAAGAGGTCCTTTTTTACGGATTTTGGCTATCGAGTTTACAATCGATAGCGACTGATGTCTATGGTAATTTATTTAAAATACAATTATAATTTCATCTTATTGGGTATCAACACTATCACCCGAAAACCACACGACACACATGACAAAAACTTTTCGCAGCCGCCATCTTGGATTTACATTTTGACCTAACTATTGACTTTATCACCATCGCAAACTATGAAAACGACAGATATTAGGAAAAAAAAAATTGCAGCCACCATCTTGGATTTTCATTTTGACTAAATTCACACTTTCCCTTTCTTTCTCTTTTGCTATCAAATTAGAAGAAGACCGTCGCAAGTATGAACGCTTTTCCGAAAACTTTTTTTTTTAATTTTCTGGTTTGGCCCCCCAAAAGTGACTATTTGCAAAATCCATTTATTTACATTACACTTCCGTGTTTGGGTCACTAAAATGTATATGTGTACCAAATTTCAACCTAATCGGTCCAGTAGATTCGAAGCAAATTGGCTGTGACAGACAGACACAAGACTCGTGACATGAGTGATCCTATATGAGTTTCGTTTTTTCATTCGGTCGTACGGAACCCTAAAACGTTACACCACTTTCCACAGTGTACGTGTATGTACTTATTACTAAAATTAATTTAAAAAATAAAATAATTAATGAAAAATATACCAAAGAGTTTTTATTCAGTTTCTACAATTTTTAATCAAGTTTGATTATAACGAATATCGATTAGGCTGAGTGCAACATTTGAATCGAAATAGAAAAATTGGGTGAACGGTAAGCACTAAGAAGTGTCACGTCGCACCACAATTTTTGTTAATTTTTGTTCATATTTGATCGTGTTTTTTATCTAGTATAAGTATGAATAATGGTAAAAGTAAGAATGCAGAAAGAATGATAATATCTTTATTTGGTCCTTTTGCATATTTTCAGCAAGAGAGAAGATTGTTTATGTACATATTTTCAGGGAATCTGAGTTGCCTACTTTTTGAATAGGGGTATTTATACCTATTTTATACAACTTTCGCAGTCGACTGACGCGGTTTGACCGACCTCAACATATAATTTATGATATTTACCACAAATTTATTGTATAAAATAGATGCGGTAACATACTTTTTTTGATAAATTCGAATGCTGAAAGTTCATGTAAATTCCTGATTTTCATGACGGAATTCGCAACACCCCGTCGAGTTAGCTGATGTGTCACGTGTCAAAATCTTGTCGAGCAGAGAGGTTAAAAGCATACTTTACCGTGGAAAAGTTTAGAATGGGGGAGGGGCCTACGTGTGGGTCCACTATCAGTCAAAGTCGCTTGTGAGTAACGCATTATGTCTTGATAACGCACATAATCTTTCTAAAAAAGATTAAGCGTTATTGTAATGTAAAAAATATGTCTATTTTATTTTGAAATAAATAGTTTGAAATTTAATTTTTAATTTACGTACACGTAGATTAATACCTACGTTTCCCGTCTCGGCCCATGTTATTTGATCACTATTATTTAGGAATGACTAAGTTACGAGCGTAAACAAGATGACAAATAAATTACTTTTAATCGGAAATATCCATAGAGGTTGACTTTATGCGTGAATTCAGCCTGTTAGCAAGTTATTTTACATTGTGTATTTAATATTATTTGTCACCTCAGCACTAAATGCCGAGAACGGGTGCGCCAAAGTTCACCTAAATTTTCAACTCCGATAATTGGAAATCCGAAAATGTTCTTCCTAACATTTTTCATCCTAACAATCACAATTCCTAACTACTCTGTCTCTAATGTTCATAATTCCGAAGCATTCAATTTCATAATGTCAGTAGCAATAAACATCTATTATACTTTTATTTGTTTTCCTATATTTTCTCAACATAACCATCTTTTACACTATTATTCAAAGTCATATCTTTTTGTGTAGATTTCCTTTTATTCATAATAATCAGTATTATATACATTAATTTTGCGTAAATATAAGGCTAAAAGAGTCTTGGTGTTTTTTGTCTCCGACTCTAACCGTTTGTCGTAAAAACGTTGTGGAAGGGAACCGTAGGTTAAGTTAGGTTAGAACTGTGACCAACTACGCACGAGCCGAGCGAGCGAAGCGAGCGTGCCGCGGCAGCGGCCGGCGAAGTGCCAGAACCGAATCGGTCCTAGACGACACTCTGACCTTCTGAATATGAGTGAAAATATTATGGTAATTGTGTTTAGAGATAAAAGCGTTATGATAAAAAACAGTAGGAGTTTAAATATATTTACATTAATGATATTATTCATTACAATTTTCGGAAACATGAGTGTTATGAACATCGCCGGTAGCACTACAAATAGTATGAATGAAAACTTTAGGATGAAAAATTTTAGGAAGAGTGATCATTCGGATTACAAATCATTAGGAAGAACAATTTCGGGTAAAGAACTTTAGGTGAGCCAATATGGACCCGCCGAGAACATATGAAAAAAAGCGAGAGATGTTAAACAAATTAAAATCGAACTTCGAATCGACGAAGTTCGATTTTAATTTATACAACCTGTAACGGAATAAACGCAAGAGCTCATACACCCCAATTAGAATATTAAATTATAAGACTAAAATAATATCTGTAATTTAATTTAATGACACCTAGTTTTTTTTTACAAAATAGACTTCCTGACTAAACATGAAACATAGGATAGCTATGAGCGTATTACAAATTTGTTTATGCATTTGAATAGGCTTTATTCCTTTGAGATAAGGCTTAAATTTCCTTAAATAAAATATCTTATTACCTTGGTAAGACGCGGTGGTTCTAATTTCAGTTAAAGAAAAGATTTTTTTCATGAAAAATTAACACATATAAATAATGATGGAAATCGATTCAGAAGCCGATTCTGAGCAAACTACTTTCAGGTCTTGCGCTTATTCTGTTACATGTTGTATATCTAGAGGCCCAAAAAAGAAACAAACAATAAAACGTTCAGATACATGTTATAACCGTAAAATTGCAAATCTTTTAAGGTTCATCTGTTAAGGTTTTAAATCTAACTTTAACTTTTAATTTTTTTATATTGTTCGTTTTACTAATACAGGGTGTAAATGACAGCCATCCGCAAATTAAGGGGCATTCAGCTCCTTAATTTGAATCATATTCCACTGGAAATTTTCTCAGGAGAGTTTTAATTTTTTTTTACGTTTTTTCAGTTACTACTTATTCCTTTATTTCAATGTAAAATTACATCATCTGTACGCAGCACTCCATTTATGTAAATAAAACAGCTAAAATAAAAAAAAACCAGCAATGGATGTTAAAACACTCGAGCGCGCCCCCCCCGACACGGGGAGTGCGGCTACGCTAGTTTTGCCAAGGTAACGATACATTGCGCGTGAGGTAATAATACAAATCAGGTTAATTGGATTCCCATAACGTTCCTGAAATAATTTCATGTACCGATCGTCTTAATATGATATGCTGAATTCATCCCATCAGTCTGCGGAGGGTTGTCCCTTACACCCTGTATACATGTGGTTTAATGTTTACCATGTTGTATTTTTTACCTTTAGGTAATAAAATGATTAGATATGAAATTGCCGTTTTAAAGTACTGGCCACTTTGAATTAAAATTGCTTGCATCATGATGTGAAATTCCAGAGTAAAACTTTCTTCACAAGATTCGATTTTGTACTTTCAATCGTTTTTGCATTCAGCTTCTAAAGCAAAGATATATTGAATTTTACTATAACTCAAATAACCTAATAAAACCAAAAACTACCAAGCTCATACAACTAACAAAAAATATTGACGTTACGTAAAAGTGTTTGCGAAACACCTACTAATTAAAAGAATTCATCATTATTCCCAAACAAAATTTGGTTAAGCCTACATAAAAATGTATACTGGGCATTCTGTAGCAGACTATCAGAAAGTATCAAAAATAAAATCCACATTATAATAATTATTTTGAACAGCGAGCGCATTTAAATTCAAATGAACAAACATTTCGGCGTGAAATTCAATTATACCCACCTATGCCGGTTTTTATGTCCTGTCCTGTCTGTTGAGTCAATAGAATAAATAAAAAGGTTTCAATAAAATGTCTAAAAAACTATTAAAGTTACATTACAAAAGTAAAGTACAGATACAGAAACAAAAGTAAAGATTAAAGTTACATTAGAAAAGTATAATTCATTAGTAAAGACAATGCTTATTGTATTTAATGCCTAAATCAATTTTATTTTAATTTCCAAGTATCGATTTCCGACATTTGACATACCAATAAATCGAGAAGAAAGAAAATGAAAAAATAATCGTTTGGCATAATCGCTTTCGGACATCATTACAATTTTAAAAAAAAAGGTCGGCGAATTTTGAACACAAACCCAAATTGAGTAGTGGTAATGAATAATACGTGTTATTGGACCTGTGTTCGTATATTATGTTAAGATCTGGTCATTGACTAGTTTTACGGTTACGGTTACGGTTAAGTTACGGTTAGACTGGAAGCTGACCCCAACTTAGTTGGGAAAAGGCAGGGAGATTGATTGATTGAAGTAAAAGGTGATCGTAGCCGGTCACGTGCTTTACTTTCTGCCTACCCCCATGAGTAGAAGGCGCGACTTTATGTATGAGTATAAATTGGAAATTAAACGGAATAAAAGTTTATGATAGAAAACTATAGAATTCTAAGTCGATTTTTTGTTGTTAAATTGCAGTTGACTCTTTATACTTTGGTGCCGTCGAAAATTATCTAATCCGGTACAGATTAGATATCGACAATGACAGTGTGTCACTGTACATTGGTTTAGTACGATAATAAAACTAGTGCCAGGCACAAGGAGTGCTATATTTTAACAACAATTTCGTGAATTATTGAGTGTTCTCTTTTAAGTTAGAAGATATTGGATGACTGACTAACAGTTAATATAAAATAGGTAAGTGCATACCTAATATATTTTATGAACATTAACACTGGGGTGTGGTAGTCACAAGTATAGATGCAAAACGTATTTTCAACGTTTGAAACCGTTTTTAGGGTTCCGTAGTCAACAAGGAACCCTTATAGTTTCGCCATGTCCGTCTGTCCGTCAGTCCGTCTGTCCGTCTGTGCATCTGTCCGTCTGTCCGTCTGTCAACTGCAATGTTAAGTTTGTTGGATAAATTCATCCCAACTACGGAACCCTTCATTGTGCGTTATTCGACATGCACACACATTCGCCGGTTTTATTTTGGTTTAAAACGTTTTAAACCACACTTAGCGGTATAGAAATGGTTTAAAATGTTTTTTTTTTTAATAGAATGCACTGAGGCTTCACACGATGTGATCTGGAACGAATCTACTCCCTGATATTATTTAGAAATAATCTCGTCGATTTGTCTATACAATTTTATTGCATATTTCCAAGAAAATACATTCTAAAAATATGCAGTAGCTGAGTAAAAACCTAATCAGACAATTTTTATTTATTGATACTTAGCTAAAACTTATTTTTTAAATGTTTATTACCCGACTACGGCGAAGAAAAAAGGAGGGTTATGATTTTGACCGGTATGTATGTATGTATGTTCATCTGTTCCCTCCTATCTTCTAATTCACTCATCACAATTTGACAAATGAGGTATCGTTGGAAGCGTCTGGACGGTCCGCTGGTTATAGGCTATGTGACGTCACATTAAATAAAAAATGGCGCCCTCTAGAGGACATAAATTTAGGAACTAAAAAAACAATTTTGTTTAATCATACCATGTTGGGTATCATATGAAAGGGCTTAATGAGCACATTTCAAAAATATATATATTATAAGCCAAAAATAATTAATAAATACTAAAACCCAACTACGACTAAAATGGTATAAACCATTCACCACAGACAGACAAATTAAAAATCTGGAGTCACACGTAATCTGTTCGATTTATGCCCTAACACGTGACAAGCCAAGTTTGTTTTTAGTCTATCTAATCCTAAAAAAGTAGTTTGACTCACATAAATTAATAAAAAAATAAAAATGGTGAAAGATTTCAAGTACCTAACCTTTCTAACTTAATTTTTAATGTATCTAATGCGTAATCAATGTACGACCCACGTGGTCGTGGTTTTAAACCGTTTTAAACAAATTTAAAACGGTTTATTTACAACTATAGTCACAAGCGATGAATTCACGTTATCATTAGGTAAAAAATGTTTATCATCATCCATCACGCCTGCATTCGTCGAAGCCTTACCTCCGTTTTCTATTGATATCTAAGCGTCATAAATAAACAAAATGTGCACATAACATCCTAGCTATTTCACGACTTCTGGGTCTACAACGGGACTACAACGCAACTGAAAACTTACTGCAATCAACTTATACATAACTAGCTGTGCCCCTTGGTTTCACCCGCGTAGGTCACGATCCCGTGGGAATATAGGGATAAAACGTATCCTATATCCTATTCCAGGTTATAGTCTACCCGTGTGCCCATCTTCTCCTCTCTAGAATAGGGAACGTCGCGGCGCGGGGTCGAACGGTTCGCTGTTTGTTTGAACGCGCTAATCTCAGGAACTGCTGGTTGGAATTGAAAAATTCGTTTTGCGTTGGATAGTCCATTTATCGAGGAAGGCTATAGGCTATATAACATCACGATACCACCAAAAAATGTTGCAAAAAAGGGAAAAAATATTCGTTTTTGAGAGCTTCCGTTGCGTGCGCTGCGTAAACGGTTTAAGTTACGCAAATATCATGTAATTAAATGCCAGCAATTTTGATCAACATACACCCTGACCCTGGCCTCTTAGTGTAGTCGCCATAATCTTGTAAAGCACTTAACGAAAAAAAAATCAAGTAATAAAAACTAAAACCCAACTACGACTTAAAAGGTATAAACAAGACACCACAGACAGACAAATTAAAAATCCGGAGTCACACGTATTATAATAAATCGAACAGATTACGTGTGACTCCGGATTTTTAATTTGTCTGTCTGTGGTGTCTTGTTTAAACCTTTTAAGTCGTAGTTGGGTTTTAGTTTTTATTACTTGATTTTTTTTTTAATTGTTTTGGGGTTATAATATATTTATTTTTGAAATGTGCTCATTAAGCCCTTTCATTTGATACCCAACATAGTACGATTAAACCATTTTTTTTTTAAGTTCCTCACTTTATGTCCTATAGAGGGAGCCATTTTTAATTTAATGTGACTTCACATAGCCTATAACCAGCGGACAATCACGACGCTTCTAACGATACCTTATTTGTCAAATTGTGATAAGTGGTTTGGAAGATAGGAGGGAACAGATGAACATACATACATACATACATACATACATACATACATACCGGTCAAAATCATAACCCTCCTTTTTTCTTCGCCGTAGTCGGGTAAAAATACAAGGTTAACTTATATTTGCAGATCACTAATCATCAGCTGAAGACACGCAACTAGAACCAGTTCATTCTCACGAGGAGGCTCGAAGGCGAGATGTCACACGCGGTGGGACGCACTTGCTAAACGACCAATAGGAGAGATATATATTTGATATCGTGTATTGCGTGCTAGTGACGAAACACAAACAATTACCATCAAACCATGGCCAGTGAAACGTATGAAAAGCGTCCAAGCACGTCGTCGGGCATCGAAGGTTACCTGTATGAGACTAAATTAATTAGTCTAATAAATTTCAGATTGATACATAATGACAGAGTTGATCAGTTTAGTTTGACCTCCAATATAAATGATGCTGGTGCCTTCGATGATATTTGTTTTAAGGCATTAATAAAAAAACCCGAACCTAAAAAAAAAGAAGACCCGAAAGAAGACTCGAAAGGAGGCCCGAAAGAAGACTCGAAAGAAGATCCGAAAGAAGTCACTGTTTTCATTCAAGCAAAGCACAAGAGTAATCGAAAACTAATGTGTGCTAGTGATATTGATTGGGTCAAATATTTTGAAAGTTACTTTAAAGTTAGAAGCAATTTTAATCCGAACAGTGAAGACATGATTTTTAAAGGAAATTTTGATGAAACTGAATGCGTTTTCGTTATTTATACTTCAGCGAAGGGCGATTCCAATAACAAAATTTCTAATGTTAGTTTTTTTGACAATTTGAAGGAATTCATAGGAACAGGAGGTTCTTGCACACAACCATCCTACACAGATGAAGATTTTAACGATTTATGTAAAAAAATAATTGAAAAACGAATCGAATTACTGGCTAAAGAGCTTGTGAAGTTTATTTATAATAAAAGTCGTAATTCAGAGTGGAGGAGTAATGAACATACAACGCGCTATCATGTGATCCTAGCGCAAAACGTTTTACATGTTTCTGAAATCCAAACTGAAGGACATCGGAATGCCAAGTTCAGACCAGACTTCTTTACATCTAAAGAAGAATTTCTTGTGCTGTTGAAAAACAAAATGAGCTTACAGGTCAAAAGTCGTAAGTCGGAAGAGATGAATACACAGCATTTACTATCTCTGAAGCTTAAAGTACCGGCTTTCTTTGGCAACAAAGATTTAACATTAGGCGACGACCTTGAGACAACTGAAGAGGAATTATTACAACAGATAACATTAAAAATCATAGAAATATTGAAACTATCGAATCCCAATAAAATCGTTGCTATAGATGAGAAGCTGGAACAGGATTTTCTGAAATATGGAGGTGTTGCTTCTGCTGTCGGAAACCTATTAGTTTTTGATAAAAGTTCAAAACATTTGAAGTTTACAGACAACTTAGAATCGCTAGGTAGACTCGCCAAAAGATGTTATGAATCGTTGAAGAGTAAAATCGAAAATTTGCACGAATATAAATTTGCTATAAAACTTATCAACTTTCCAAAACTTTCCTTTGAACCAGACGAATACGACTTGAGTTTGGTGAGAGATTTCTATGACAAATTAGTGTTTTACACTAACCAAGCTGATCAGAATGGCGTAGAGAAAATTTTGAGAGAAGAAATAGAAAATCACCCGTGCAGTGACGTAAACAACTTTAGAGATCGATCTCACGTGATATTTCTAAAATATCATGATGAAATACTAAGACTGTGGATGACGCCTAAAGCGAGATTACATCTTACAAAGCAAAACAAAATATATGAGAATTCAGTCATCGATGTCGTGAGTGAGTCATTAACGGGTGTGCTTAACATAATGCATAAGACTAAGTATAAAACCTATACATTTAATAAAAACGCTTTAGATCTATTCAAGTCGCATGACCCGATTATAGGAACTGTTATTGCTACAGAAAGCTGTGAGTTGACAGTTGCTAAGGTGGAACAGTATCTAGGAAATAAAGACCGCATTGTGTTAGACTTAGAGTCCATTTCCAAACTGTCCTTTAAGAGCTACGACCCGTTATGTGAAGAATTGACGAACACAAGTAAGGAGAAGATACTTATTATTGTTTGCAATAATATTCAAGGTTTTAGAAATTCTGGTCGAGAGCTTGAAAGTCTCGCGAAAGCTGTTGATGACAAGCAAATAATAATCGTTACAAACAAGACTTCAGCTGACATTGTGACTGCATATTTCTCACAAACAAGGAAATGGGACGATGAAAGAATTACTGTCTTCACCGACTTGAGTGCTGAATCGCAGAAGAAGTTAATAGCGGCTTCTAAAATAAAAGTTCAAGGTGAAGACGTAAGCTTAGACATACTCAGAGATTATGAGTTTGTGTACATTGACGAATATGTTTTCAATAAACTTATCAATAAGGAAACTATCGAAATCGGAGTTACAGACACACAAAAATCAGAATATCATCATCAGATAAAGCCGTTTTACATTGACAGACGGGTCACTCGCAGCAAAAATCAGCATAATAATCAGCCTATAATGTTCCCACTGCTGGGACACAGGCCTCCTCTCTTTGACAGGGAGAAAAATCAGAATCACCATAATTTTCTTGATGTCAAGGGCAAGGTTTTAAAAACGTTTTTCGATTTAGAAGATAGGGTTGTACTAATAACAGGAGAACTGGGAATGGGTAAGTCATCTCTACTTACTCACTTGTCACTAAAGACAAAGGAACTCTATCCTGAAGTTTGGATTTTGAGAATAAACTTACCCGAGCACGAGAGAATGGTCAGGATATTAAATGAAGATAAAGTAGATGATATGTTTTGGTATCTGTGTCAAGTTGCTCTCGGGGAGGAATACGATGAGCGACATGTAAAAGAATGGGGAAACGAGGGTCAATTTAAAGATTTTAGAGATCCTCTATCCGGAAAGTTGGTCAAAAGGAATTGGTTCGGTAGTAAATCAAAAGAATTTCAATTGGACATCTTCAATTCTTATTACAACAAAGGAAAAATTATATTTCTCTTCGATGGCTTGGATGAAATAAACATTACATCAAAGTGGCAATTGGAAACTGCAGTGTCATCATTAAAGAAGTTAGTCTTTAATATTTCTAATTATCATAATAAAGTCTGGATCACAAACAGCAGATACTTGAACATCATTGAACAAGAGTTCGGACCATCATACAAACTAGAAAACTTTTCTCCTCTTGAACAGGACACACACTTGAAAACATTATGGAAGTCCAAGATACAAATAAAGAAATGGTTTTTCAAAAAAATCCTGGAAGAATCTTGTATTGCAGAGTCTATGCACCGTTTTTTACCCTACAGCGAAAACTTGAGAGGATACGCGCTGTTTTTGGAATTTTTAAAAATGGAGTCATCGGCTGCTGGCATTGATTTTCCGAATGAAAACTGTAAAAATAACTGTAAATTTATGGCGAGATTTGGCCTTTGCGATAGCACAATCCCATGTTTTCCAGACAACACAATGCCGTGGGATCTGACCAAATTAGCTCAAAGATTCACAGATGCATTAGAAGCAGTGCGGTATGATATTATGCCCGGCTTCGCACGGGAAGTACTAAGTAAGTAGGTACTTATCTATGGCGCACCTACCTACCCTACCTACCTACCCTACCTACCTACCCTACCTACCTACCCTACCTACCTACCTACCCTACCTACCTACCTACCTACCCTACCTACCTACCCTACCTACCTACCCTACCCACCTACCCTACCTGCATACAAACCTACATACATACCTACATGTTCCTACCTACCTACCTACCTACCCTACCTACCTACCTACCCTACCCACCTACCCTACCTGCATACAAACCTACATGTTCCTACCTACCTACCTACCCTACCCACCTACCCTACCTGCATACAAACCTACATACATACCTACATGTTCCTACCTACCTACCTACCCTACCTACCTACCTACCCTACCCACCTACCCTACCTGCATATAAACCTACATACATACCTACATGTTCCTACCTACCTACCTACCCTACCTACCTACCTACCCTACCCACCTACCCTACCTGCATACAAACCTACATACATACCTACATCTTCCTACCTACTCCTACCTATCTACTCCTACCTACCTACCTGCACCCACAAACATACCTAGTTATGGTACCTGGTATGTTTGTAGGTGCAGGTAGGTATGTGTAGGTAGTTAAGTAGGTAGGTGCGGGTTATTTTACATTTATGTACTAATATGTATTATGTAGTCATCTGCCTTGTTAGGGTCGGCTTCCAGTCTAACCGGATGCAGCTGAATACCAGTATTTTTCATGGAGCGACTGCCTATCTGAACTCCACAACCCAGTAACTGGGTAATACGATATCCCTTGGCAAGACTGGTTGTCAGACTTTCGGGCTTCTGACGACCCGTAACGACTTTCAAAGATCCACAAATGACAGCCGTGACTAACGGCTTAACGTGCTTTCCGAGGCACGGAGTCTCGATATGTAAAGATGGTCACCCATCCACGGACAAACCCCGGCAAGCGTAGTTTAACCCGATGGATCGACCCGTGCGGCTGGTATTACTTAGCCACCAGCTCCTCCTAATAATACTAATATGTATTATGTAGTAAGTATTGGCTTGTGTCCACGAATATACTTTTTCTGTAAGTATTGATCCAAGGTTGGTGTCATATTGTATTCTTATAAATAAAATGTTTGCAAGTAACAGTGTTTATTATTAGGTATCATCTATATCGTGAGGAAACCTGGACGTTTAGCTAATAGAAGTCTAATATCACCAACCCGTCTAGAGCAAGCGTGGTGATAATACAGTGGGATAATATTGGGACGAGGACCTTCCTTCCTTACTCATCCGATCACTTATTGCTGGCAATCTTTTTATGTCAGGCCACTTCATCATTCTAATTTTCAATTCAAATTCAGGTCAAACCCAGGTCAATTCAAATCCAAATGTCAGGCCACATCATCATTCTATTTTCAATTCAAATTCAGAACGCCACGTACTCTCATGCACTCTTATTTTCAGTCTTGTCGATTATATTATATCTTTGGAGCTTGCTGAGGCTTGTAATAGGGAATATGCATATATTTTAAATCTTGTTATTCGATAGTTTACATCGACAAATAATAACAAAAAAAAAATCGACGGCAGAAAAGCAATTTAAAGTTGTTAAAAAAATGTTTAAAAATATCCAACTGATCCGGGCTATTTAAACGCCCTCCATTTGGCGCGCTTGGTGTGGTGACGTCACCGTCTGTGAAAACAGACAAGCAACTGTCAAGTCAACGTCAAACACTCCTTTTTCTATGAGCGTTTGACATTGACTTGACACTTGTTGATTGACTTGACATTGACATTTTGATTGTTATTCCGGATTGTTACATCACATCCGCTCTTAGCCTTTTCAAGTATTTGAATTACCCACAGTTATTTGGGACTTTTTAAAAATTAATTTCTCGCTCAAAATGAAATTTTATTCAAAAATATTGATGGAGGCATAATTCTGAAGTAGGTAACATAGTTTATAAAAAAAAAAATATTTGACCCATATTTGAATCACATGCATATTCCCTATTGTCTGCAACATAGACATAATTTTATAATCTTATTGTAAAGTGCCAAATCATTAAACAGTTTCTTATTATCTTATAACATGCTAATTATTAAACAAGTTTTTCTACTAACGTGCCATCCTACACTACCCAACGTTGTCGTGAGATTCCCTCACTTGAGCTAGCAAGAGGGCACAGAGGGAGCACACCGGGGCAATATTAGGCTGGTATTATTATTCTATAGAATCAAGTTCTGCTAACTGAACAGACAGCTGTGCTGCGGGGAGTTTGTTGCGCCACTTTTTCTTCCCAGCTAAAGCACCAGGAAGCGGTGAAGGGCAGGCGTTTTGGGGGACTGTCTTAAATGTCATTTTGACGTTCAAAAAGTGATTATTCTCAGCCTTATTTGATTTTGATTTTCTTATATATTTTTATAAATACAAACAATACAAATATATTTATTGAATAAAAACGTTTACAAAAAGTGTACATTTAGTCTATAGAGAAAGATTACACAAACAATAATAGTGCCTAAAAATAAACTAAAACTAAAATATGCTTAGGTATTATAGGTGCAAGTCGGTAATTATTGTTTGAAATGACAATTAGGTAGCGACCCGCCCGATCTAGGTTAATTCAAACCTGTGTTTCAGGCCATCACTTTACATCTAATTTAAATGAAACACAAAAATTTAAGGTTAAACTGTTAAGAAATAATCTATGAAAAACTATGAGAAAAAGCCTAATTATTGGTACATTAATAATTATCTAACACTATACCTATGTATATATACCAAAGTAAATACTTACGAGAGAGTTAATTATCATCATGACATAATTTCTAGAGGTTTTTCTGTGTCTGTGTAATTGAGTATTGCTAAATATTCTGATAATATATTACTATATTTCTTATAGCTTACACTATAGAAGCTTAGTAACTTGTTGAACCTATTATACAGAAAAGGTCCTAAAAACACATAAAATCGATTTGCAAACGAATGACTAGTTTGAGGATTTATGCAAACCAAGTCCTTCCTTCTCTTGTCGGAAGGTACTGGGTCAAAAGGAAGTGCAGTGTGCTGGTGTAGTACTATGCTTAGTATAAACAATTGTCGTACTGTTAGTACATTCCATGATAAGTAGAGCTCGTGCGTAGGAAATCTAAACGGGCGAAAGTTAGCAACCTTTAGAATTGCTCTTTGAGCACGCTCTAGTGGGAGTAAAATTGTTTTTGCAGCACCACCCCAAGAAGTTATACAATAAGAAAGAATGGATTGACACAAAGCTAAATAAACCTGTTTAATTAATTTATAGTCTGCTATGTTTCGTAAATTCGAAAATATCGAATTAAGAAGAATTTAAAAAAATCGCTCATTTGTTTGCGAAATCAAGTTGTAACAAAGCGTCGAGGGTCGTGCTCATTATTCGGTCCGTGAAAGGGTGACACATTTGAGAGGCTCGATGTTTTGTTACAAATTAACGACTCTATAATCACCTTTAAGTGGCTAAATTTTTATCTACTTTAACTTAGGTGGAAAAACTATAGAAACAAGATGGTTTAAAGACAGACCACTGACGCCCTACAGCTGTACACACGACTACACATCAAGATATAAATTTCCAGTTTATGCTGATCTCGCATTGTATAGGATTTACGTACAATGCGAGATCAGCTTATACTGGAAATATATAGCTTGATGTGTAGCCGTGTGTACGAGTACCTTGTTTTTAAAGACAATAAATAATGGCCGATTCCTATAATTTACACACCGCTAGATATTGGTTAAAATTAAGACTAGTATCTTTACCATTAATGAATCAAATACCTCATAGCTTTGCATAGTAGACCCACCCTAATGGAAGTAGCTATCACAGGTAAATAAAATTAGCTTAAGAATCTATTTATATGCCCAGCAGGCGTAACATGGCGCTTTCTATCTCTACGAAGAATAGACATAGCTTTTTCTATACAAAGTGACAGTTCGTTTCTTCATTTTTGACATCGCACAGTAGAAATCCTTATACAATCTGTCATTTATTCTTTTATTTCCAACGATCTTTGTCTAGGTATTTTTATATGTAGACTATTTCGGAAGAAAGTTTTCTATCCTTACTGTCAAAATCACACTGACAACCGATAAATCTTATGACAAAACAAAGAATTTTGAGTCGAATATGTAAAAGAATGAATTTCGTAAAAATGGACTCTTTCTACTTTGCTGCCGTCGTACTGTCTACAGGAAACGTCATTTTTGTCTACTCTTCCGTCGACAAAACGGTGCTCATGCTACGCCTGCTGGTTGGCATTGAATGGCGGCGATGACCTCTCCGGCCCTGGTCCAGGCCATGGTACGGAGCAAGAGGGCATGGGTAGCCGTCAGCAATGGGTAGCTCGCCGTCCGATAAGAATCACCAGCCCCGGGTCGTCGGCGCGTTGTGTTCCACCCATGCCTCGAAGAGATGTCAGCACAATTGGCGGGACCGATGCCTGGCAGGGTTGCGGGAAAGTCCGAAAGGGATACCGGGACCCTTGGCAACAGGCAACTGAAGGAACACGCGTGGGTTTTACTCAGTAAAAGTCTGACACAACCTACCGCTCCGCCCAGACCGGGAGAAGTCATTTGATGATTTCCTACCCTAAAAAAAAGGCAGGCATTGAAAATAAGCTACCATTGGTCAGCAAAACGTTTCGTTTTTAGGGTTGCGATACACTGTCACGGCAATAACTTTCAACTTTGTTTAAACTGCTCTCCCGAAAAAATACCAAAACTGCATCTATAACATCAATCTTCTAGAGTTCTAGAACATCGACATGCACTCTCTCTCTCTCTCTCTCTCTCTCTAGTCACAGTAAATACCAAAACTGCATCTATAACATCAATCTTCTAGAGTTCTAGAACATCGATATGCTCTCTCTCTCTCTCTCTCGTCACAGTAAATACCAAAACTGCATCTATAACATCAATCTTCTAGAGTTCTAGAACATCGATATGCTCTCTCTCTCTCTCTCTCTCTCTCTCTCTCTAGTCACAGTAAATACCAAAACTGCATCTATAACATCAATCTTCTAGAGTTCTAGACCATCGACATGCTCTCTCTCTCTCTCTCTAGTCACAGTAAATACCAAAACTGCATCTATAACATCAATCTTCTAGAGTTCTAGAACATCGGAATGCACTCTCTCTCTCTAGTCACAGTAAATACCAAAACTGCATCTATAACATCAATCTTCTAGAGTTCTAGAACATCGATATGCTCTCTCTCTCTCTCTCTCTCTCTCTACTACAATAAAAACGCAAACTTGAATTTTCAGTAACCATCTGTGACCGCGGTGACGGGGCCTGCCATCTGGCGGACGAGTTTGAAACTATTTTCCAATTCTTTATTGATCCATCTCCAATCCATCAACATCTTTCCAGGAGATTTTCTTAAACGTTTGGATAAAAAAACTAAGTAGGTATTAATTGTTTTCCATTATTTTTGTTATTAGGTACCTATTAAAAATCATTTAGTAGCGTATATAAGGTATGGCAACTCCCTAGAGGTAATTACATAGATCTCATATTCTACCTTTAATTACCCGACTAGGGCGAAGCAAACATGATTTTAACCGGTATGTATGTATGTTCATGTGTTCCCTAATTAGCTTCTAAACTACTCATCAAAATTTGACAAATAAGGTTAAATTGAATATAGCGCCCTTTAGACATAAAGTCATGAACTATTTTTTTTAATGGTTCCATTTTGAGTATCAAATGATAGGGCTAAGTCTGACTGAAAGACTTGTATCTATGGTCATGAATAACAAATTGAAAAAAAAACATTGTATTCAAACTGTGACGCAGTCTGTTGCAAAAAGAAAAATAAATTAATCTTAAGCGTTTGCGCTGAAAGTAGGCAACGTTGCGAATAGATGTCAAATAATTCGCCGTTTTGATTAATTTGGCAATATTACTGTATGGAAATATTAAATGTGGCTAGTCAACTGTCTAAAATATTGACTATGAAATGCAATAAATAATATCGTAACACCGAATATTTAGTTTTAGTCGGAAAATAAGGATTGGAAATTAAATAATAATTAAGGATTTAAACATTAATTGTGATGACCACATAATAGAAGTAGTAGAGTCAACAAAGTTTTTAGGATTATACATAGATAACAAAATGACATGGAAGAAACAAATAGAACACGTATGTAATAAATTAAACAGTTATTCTTTCGCTCTACGTAATCTCAGTAGAATCGTTGATATTACAACCTCTATAATTGCTTACCATGGTTATGTATCGTCTACTCTTCGATACGGTGTTATTTTTTGGGGCAATTCCACTGATCTGGAAAGTGCGTTCAGGGCGCAAAAAAGATGCGTAAGAGCTATATGCAACCTAACCCAAACGGACTCATGTGAGCCTCATTTCAAAAGATTAAAATTATTGACACTGCCCAGCATCTACATCTATGAGACAGCACTATTTATTTACTGCAATCTAGAACTGTTTGAGTATCGCACAAGAGCGCGTCATGCAGATAAACTATGCGTTCCACCAGGGAAAACCGCACTCCTTTCTAAAAGCTTTGTTTGCATGGGCCCTAAAATATATAATAAACTACCCTTAATTATACGCAGTTCTAGTAATGTAAACCAATTTAAAAATAAACTTCAATCTTTACTTATAGATAAGGCTTATTATTCAGTTAAGGAGTACTTCGAAGAAAAAATGTAACTCAATCATTGTTAATAATTAATTAATAGTAATCCAAATTAATTTTTTCGTTGAAATAATTGTAATCTACCCAGCATAATTCTTAATTTAATCTAATAATTTTACTCTTATTGAATTTGACCTTTTATTTTAACATCATGACGACTATTTGTAATGGATTGACTATCATGTATAATTTATATTTTTAAAGATATGATCTAATTGTTTAAATATTATGACACTATATTATAATTTGCATGCTAACATAAGCTGAATATGGTGAAACCCTACCTGTGTAACACCTTTGTAAACCCATATTATGCGAATAAACTTGATTGATTGATTGAAACTTTCCAAATGCCTTTTTTACACCTAAAACCGGTTACAATTTAAATTCAGTATTATAATTGCAATTCATTATCAATATTTTAGACAGTTGTCAAGCCATATTTCATACTTATTTCGATACAGTAATATTGCCAAATTAATCAAAACAGGTAAATATTTCACATTTATATGCGACGTTGCCAACTTTCAGCGTAAACGCTCTTAAATCTATCTTGCTAAACATTAGTAATCTGTGGTATAAACACATTGGTTCAAGCAAACCAATGTGTATATACCACAGATTACTTGTGCCACACACAAAGAATTCTGTATTTCCGTGAAATTTAGTGCTATCTTCTGATCTTGAAGGATATTGGACAAACGACTATAATCGTTACTAGAAAATAGGTAATAATAATTTCCATAAACAAAATACTCATGTGGTTGTCGTATATCCAAACTAATATTATAAATGCGAAAGTAACTCTGTCTGTCTGTCTGTCTTTCTGTCTGTCTGTCTGTCTGTCTTTGCTTCACGCCTAAACTACTGAACCGATTTGTGTGAAATTTGGTACAGTCATAGTTTGGAACTTGAGAAAGGACATAGGATAGTTTTTATTACAAAAAATAAAATAAAAAATAAAATTTATTCCGGACATACAGCGCCATCTATTGGTCAAGAGTCGGCATCAATTCAGTACTGAAAATTCATCGGAAAAATGTAAATAAATAGTAAAAAGGTATGAAAAATATAATATAATACAACTTTTAGTACATAGAAAATGCTCTAACGGAGTATAGATAATTCTATTAGTACTATATGTCGAGTTGGTGATCGCGCAATGGTGTCGATCGTTACACGAGTTCGGTTCATGTTATTGTTTTAATTCACGGAAAAAAGTAAATAAATAGTAAAAAGGTATGAAAAAAATAATATCAATATAATAAAACTTTTAGTACAAAGAAAATGCCCGAACGGAGTATAGATAAATAATCCGAGTTGTCACTATGCTCGATAGATGGCGTTGGGATCGAAATAGATCGCGCTATGGTTTCGTTACACGCATTTGGTTGGGTATCGGCCGAGCGCTTCGGTACTGTCGTAAAATTGAGGATTGATCGTTTCGTAAATTTAAAATTGGTTCCGTTCATTTTTGAAGAGATCCCGCGTGATCGGGAGGGAACTATGCGCCATGCGGGTAAAACCAAAAATCTGTCGGAAGTCACTATTCCACGCGAACGAAGTCGCGGGCAAAAGCTAGTAAGCGATAAATTCACGTTATCAATATAAGACATAACATCACGCCGCCGGCAGGTACTGCCTGATATGTTACGTCACAGTTCTATTAATAAACTTCTGACTAAACAAGATAAAACTTTTTCCAAAAAAAACAACCGACTTCAAAAAAAAACACTAAAAAAGTGAAAAATAACTTTAATTTCGGAAGTCGGTGTCTTTGCTTTTTAATTTTCGTTTTTTGCCACCGACTTCCGAAATTAAAGTTATTTTTCACTTTTTTAGTGTTTTTTTTTGAAGTCGGTTGTTTTTTTTGGAAAAAGTTTTTATTTTTCACTTTTTAGTGGTGGTACCTACCCCATACAAGTTACTACCTGCTATGTAAATAACAGTGAAGGAGTCTAATAATGATATCGTCTACATAGACTGTGGGAAAAATACGTAATATTGAAGCTAGCGCAAGAACTACGCAAGCAAACTTAATAAAATTTATAAGGGACCATCTCGGAAGTATACCCTTTCGAACTAAAAAATAATTTTTAAAATCGGTTCACAAACGGCGGAGTAATCGGTGAACATACATAAAAAAAAAAAAAAAAAAAAAAAACAATCATCCGAACGTAGTACCTCCTCCTTTTTTGAAGTCGGTAAAAACTGGCGGTCATCCTGAACTTCAAAGTTTAAAATACCGATCGACGGTGAAGTATCAATATCTAATAACTTACATATTCGTAGGTAAAATATGAAAGAGCTTGTATTTGCAAAGACGTAAGGTCTTGAATTGTTAAAATTTATTAGATAATTAGAAATACCTAACAAGTCATCTTTCGTGATTATTGGTGGCAATACCGATTATCTACAGGTTATTAAGTGTAGATTCGGTATTGCCAGCAACGTGCAGCAAATGTTGACTAAGTGAATTCAAACCTGTTTTTATTTACACACAATCATATTACCTTTCATCTGCGCAATTAATAGCTGGTTTTGAGTTTTAAAACTATCTATCTACATTTTGTTCATCATTATTTTTTATTTCACATCATTATTTGAATTTTGTGAGTGAGAGAACATGTGGTGGTTCTCCCACATGTTGTCGGAATTTAGAAAAAACAAAAAAAAAGTTACTTTGTCTCACGCTCGCAGCAAAACCGAATTTTGCTCACTATCTGTAGACAGCAAATTAAACCTGCTTGTTTGAGCTGCTGAGGTGAAAAACGAATGAATCAATTGAGAATCTTCAACATCGCGATGTGCGGAACTTCTAAATCTTGATACTTACGAGTATAAGGAATGACTAAATTCCGAATGTTTAGCATCGAGATTCTGAGCGAGTGTTTTGTTTTTTGTGTATATTTATGTAAAAAATCACAATGTAAATAGGTAATAGTAGCCTCTTATAAATTTAAAGATTATGGAAAAGGTAATATAACCTTGTTTAATTAATTCAGATGCCAATAAGTATGTATCATTTATTTCTGTTCCTATAGTTCATTAAGTAATCATTACATTTCACACAGTATACAAGTTAGTACCTACAAGTTAATACGAATGAACTTAGTAATTCGTCTTAACAAGATTTCGAAGTTCCGTAAATCGTGATGTTGAAGAATCTCAATTACTCGCGAGAGTTATACCTTCTTATTCACGTTAAGGTACACAGTTCTCACCACAGTCTTGGTGCATCTTAAGAGGAAATACTCTTATTTTGTTGTCTCTTATTTTGTTATATAGCTCTGAAAGCCCTCTTTTGTAAAATAAAAATGGATTAAATGTCAGGAATTTCTATCAAGATACACCCTGACCCCTTAGCGTATTCGCCATAGTCTTGTAAAGCTCGTAACGAAAAATACAATGTAAACTTATGTTTGCAGATCACTCATCATCAGCTGAAGACACGCAACTTGGACCAGTTCATTCTCACAAGGAGGCTCGAAGGCAAGATGCGACGCGTGGAGGGCTGCACTTGCTGAACGACCAATAGGAGGAAGAAAACGGTGAATTGAATTCTTGAATAACTTTGATATCCTAGTGACGAAACAGAAACAAGTACCATAAAACCATGGACAGTAAAACCTATAAAAAGCGTGCAGGCACGTCGGGCATCCAGGGACAGCTGTATGAGACTAAATTAATTAGTCTTATATATTTTAGAATGATACATGACGACAGTGTTGATCAGTTTAGTTTGGTCACTAATAGAGATGACATAGGTGCTTTCGATGACATTTGTTTGAAGGCAAAAATAAAGGGATTTAAGAAGCCAATCACTGTGTTTATTCAAGCAAAGCACAGAGAGAACGATAAACTT
This sequence comes from Lithophane socia, assembly GCA_947522985.1. Classification (NCBI taxonomy): domain Eukaryota; kingdom Metazoa; phylum Arthropoda; class Insecta; order Lepidoptera; family Noctuidae; genus Lithophane; species Lithophane socia. The sequence continues at coordinate 7,201,301 of OX383280.1, forward strand.
CTAACGTTTACTAGTAAAACTGATTTTGCCAAGTACTTTGATAGTTACTTGGAAATTAGACGCGCTTTTGAACCGAACAGTAAAGACATGATTTTTGGAGGAAAGTTTGATGACACTGAGTGCTTTTTCGTTATGTATACTACAGCGAAGGATGATCCCAATAACAAAATTTATGAAGGTAATTACGCTGACTACTTGAAGGAACTCATAGGAACAGGAGGCTCTTGCACACAACCATCATACACAGAGGAAAGCTTGGACTTTTTATGTAAACTAGTCATGAAAGAACAAATCACAACACTAGCTGAACAGTTAGCGAAATTTATTTGTGAGGACTCTGATAGCGTAATGTCGATGCATAATGACTTGATGTTGCGCTATCATGTCATTTTAGCGCAAAACGTTTTACACGTTTCTGAAATCCAACCTGAAGGACATCGGATTGCCAGCTTCAGACAAGACTTCTTTTCAATCAACGAAGAATTTCTTGTGCTTTTCAAAAACATATTGTGCTTAGAGGTTCTCAAAAAGCGAAAAGCAAAAGGGACCGATGTACAGAGTGTATTGTTGAAGTTCCTTGACGAACCTTCTGATGTAACGACATTAAGTAAACTGATAGGAAGTGTTCTTACTTATAAAAACAGTAAGCTTGAGTTTGTTAACAAATCGACAATAGATAATCTAAAACGACAACTCGATAAAGCAAAGATCTCTCAATCGACTGTCTATGAAGCAGCAGAACTGGCTGCTAAAGAGTATTTACTATCTCTGAAGCTTAAAGTCCCGGCTTTCTTTGGCAACAAAGATTTAGCAATAAGAGGCAAACATGAGAAAATTGAAAAGAGATTAAACCACTTAACATCTGAAATCATAGACATATTAAAACAATCGAATTCCAATAACATCGTCACTATAGATGAGTCTCTAGGAGATGGATTTCTTCAGTTAAATGGAGGCATAGCTTCTGCTGTCGGCAACGTACTCGTTTTCGATGAAAGTTCAAAACTTTTGAAGTTTACAGACAACTGTGAATCGCTAAGTAATCTTGCCAAAACATGGTATGAAACATTGAAGAGTAAAATCGAGAATTTGAACGAATATAAATTCGATATAAAAGTAAAAAAGTTTCCAAAACTTTCATTCGAACGAGGAGAATACGACGTAAGTTTGGTGAGAGATTTCTATGACAAGTTACTGTTTTTCACCAACCAAGCTGATCAGAATGGCGTAGAGGAAATTTTGAGAGGAGAAATAGAAGACCACCCGTGCAGTGACGTGAACAACTTTAGGGTTCGATCGGACGTGATATTTCTAAAATATCATGATGAAATACAAAAACTGTGGATGAAGCCTAAAGTCGGATCATATCTTACAAAGAAAAGCAACATATATGAAAATGCAGTTACTAATGCCATGAGTGAGCCATTAATGGGTGTTTTAAACATAATGCATAAGACTAAGTATAAAGCCTATACATTTTATGCAAACGCTTTAAAACCATTCGAGTTGCATGGCCCAATTATAGGAACTGTTATTGCTACAGAGAGCTGTGAGTTGACAGTTGCTAAGGTGGAACAATATCTAGGAAATCAAGACCATATTGTGTTAGACTTGGAGTTCATTTTCAAACTGCCCTTGAAGAACCACAACAATTTATGTAAAGAATTGACGAACACAACTAAGGAGAAGATACTTATTTTAGTTTGCGATAATATTCAAGATACTAAAAATTCTGGTAAAAGGCTTGAAAATATTGCAAAAGCTGTTGAAGGTAAACAAATAATAATTGTTACGAACAAGATTTCAGTTGAAATTATGACTGAATATTTCTCACAATCAAGTAATGTATTGAACGATGAACGAATTTTTGTTTTCACCGACTTGAGTGTTGAATCGCAGAAGAAGTTCTTAGCGACTTCTAAAATAACATTTCAGGGTGAAGACGTAATTTTAGATATAATCGAAGATGATGAGTTTGTGAAACTTATTGACGAAGATGTTTTTAGTAAACTTATTAATAACGAAACTATCAACATTGGTTCTATGGATATTTATGATGACGTAACGCAATTTTATATTGACAGACGGGTCAGTCGTACCAAAAAGCAGGAACATGATAAGTTTGACGATGTCAAAGGCAAGGTTTTAGAAACGTTTTACGATTTAGAAGACGACGTTGTTTTTATAACAGGTGAATCGGGAATAGGTATGTCAACCCTATTCAGTCACTTGTCACTTAAAACAAAGCAACTGGATTCTAAAGTTTATATTGTGATAATAGCGGCGCACTACAAATTATTCTGCAAGTGGCGGAAAAATACGAGAGTCATCAATACTCTGGAAAGTTTACTTTTAATGTGTGAATTTGCTATCTGGGACAGTGAACTTTACCGAAAAGATGAAATATTAATTGAGCTGGCAGAATCATCAAATGGAACCGTTTCCCTAAAGAAATGTTCAGGGAGTAGTTCAGATATATTTGAGTTGAAAATGTTCCTAAATTTTTACAATAAAGGAAAACTGATATTTCTTTTTGAAGACTTCCATGAAATGTTTGAGTTTAAAAGTGAAGCGCTATCAATGCTGAAGTCAGTCACGAGTTCTCCTCGGAAAAATAAAACTTGGATCGTATGCTGGTCGCACAGCCCCTTCAAATCTATTTTAGAACAAGAGTTTGGACCACCCTACAAACTTGAAAACTTATCTCCGCTTGAACAGGACACATTTATTAACACATTTTGGAAGTCCAAGATACAATTTAAGAATCTTAATAGCAAACAAATCCAGAATGTTCACGATTATGCACATTTTTTATTCGGAATCCAACCAGAAAACCCTCTATATGATTCAGTGAAGCCATACATGGAATATTACGTGAAATTTTTGAAATATTTAAAAATAGAGGCTCTGGCTACCGGCATTGATTTTCCTAATGATGAATATAATCATTTTATGATGAGAATTGACATAAACGAAAGCAAAGACTCTTTTATGCCAGACAGTACATCGCCGCACTTATTGAACGTAATAGCTAGATGTTTCTACCAAAAAATCAAACGAGTTGAGGAAGGAGATCGTGAGATGAAATGGTTGATAAATGATATAAATGATGAAAATAAATTTTATTGCTATTAACATTAATTGCAGTGTAAAATTTCATGACAGTATTAATACTGTCATGAAATTTTAATGCATGCCTAATACCCAGTGTTTTACATGTTTGTAAATACATAAATAAATGAACATTGTGGTAGTTTATCTGTTTTTTTTTAATAATTTAAACCTTATTTTAGTTGCTCTTTTGTATTCTTTCTGAACATTGAGCGAAACTGAACCGTTTGCGCTCGGGTCGGCGACGCTGAATCGGGTATACTCGGCTCCAGTCGACATCAACAACGTGAGTGAGTCCTGAGTGGCGGCGCACCGCGTATGGCGGATTGCGGAGCGGATTTATTCGTTCATACCTGTCCTTAGTAATTAAACTTATAATGTTTGTTTATCTGATCATAATACAGCGCAAGTTGTTAATTTCGAATATAATCAAAAACCCATATCAGGCTATTACATCATGGCCGTAAATGACCTGAATAAAGAAAATGTCAATAAATTCATTGAGTGCATGAGTAAATTATCTTTTACCGATGTCTACAACATTTCCGACACTAATCTTGCTTTTAATAACTTTCATGACACAATAACTTTATTTTATAAATTATGTTTCCCTCTCATAAATGTAAAAAAACAGTTCAAATATAGTAAATTAAAATGGATAACAAAAGGAGTTAAAAAGAGTAGTAACACTAAACGAACATTAAGATTTAAATATTATCTTTCCAAAACCGATGAAAACAAAACTAGGTTTAAGGTATATTCTAATTTGTTAAGAAAATGTATTCTTATCTTACAATCTTTATGTAATTTGAAGCACATTGCATATTCAAAAAATAAGGGTAAAGCTTCATGGGATATTGTTAAACACAGTACAGGTAACGAAAAGACTCGAGAATATATTAATAGTATAGTTGACGATGACATTACTGCAACGGCAGGCTTGGATATCGCAAACCTATTTAACAATTTTTTTATAGATATTGTTGAAAACAACGCAACCTTACCAAACCACACTTACGACCTAAATTTTAAAAGCAACGACAATAGCATATTCTTAAGACCTACTAATCCTGCTGAAGTTTTTAGCATCATAAAATCATTAAAAAACACTAAGTCGTCTGGCTATGATGATATATCTACAGATCTTCTAAAACAAATCGCTCAATACATAGCAGAGCCTCTTTCATATATTATAAATTTATCATTAGAACAAGGGTGCTTCCCGGAAAAGCTCAAAATATCTATAATAAAACCAATGCACAAAAAAGGATCTAAAACAGACAAAAATAATTATCGACCTATTGCGCTGATACCAATTCTATCAAAGGTCTTTGAAAGAGTTATGTACAAGAGAGTCCTTTCTTTTATGGACAAGTATAATATGCTCGCAAATCAGCAATATGGTTTTAGGAAAAATAAATCCACCTCATTGGCAGCGTTTAACTTAGTCAAATCGATCCTAAATAACATCAACTCGAAAGTTACAACCTCAGCTCTGTTTTTAATAATAATAATAATACCATTTATTTCAGGCGACACAGGCCCATAGAAAAATACCTTAACCTAGACATACATATTTTTATGAAAACTTGTGTTAATAAATAAGGCTAAAGACTATGTTAGTAGAACTTCACTTTGCACTAGTTTAACTTTATGCTGTCCTGTGGTACTTGTCCGCGAAAGCGACGGAACACCACGTCCTGCGGCCAAAAGTCTTCTTCCATGACGAGGGGCAGATAACAGTTTGGTACTCGCACCACGAACGCCTTGAAGTTGACGTTCCGGTGCGATTCCAGCAACTGCACCCTCGGCATGTACTTGATCTTCTGGCGCACGTACTCCACGATGTCTTCCGCCTTAGTGGTGTAGTGCAGGCGGGAGATGTACACCGGTGTGTTCGGCTTTGCGGCACGCAGGTTCACTGAGGGCTCCGTAGGCGCTTTACCGCAGCGGTTCTTGTTAGTTTGCGATCGGCGCTTCCTCCTTTGCACCGTCACGAAACCGTCATCATTATCAGCCTTATTCGTTGCTTTTTCCGGCATGGACTTGATACTTGGAGCGCCTGGGGCACTCGCGGTAACGCTAGCGAAATCCCTTTGCAGGGGTTTTGCCAGGGCTGCAGGCACTGGCAGCGGGACGGGGCGAGGAGTACGGGCGGCATTGCGTGGAGGAGCTGCGGTGACGGGCGCCGGGCTGCGGGGCGAGCGGGCGGAACGCTCTGCAAGCTCAGCAAACGACGGATGCACTGGCGGCGAAACTGCACTGCACTGCTGACTGTCTTTTTTAGATCTTAGTAAAGCTTTCGATTACGTAAATCACTCCATTCTTATTGATAAACTGAGTAAAATGGGTATAAGAGGTCCAGCCCTCGAATGGTTCAAATCTTATTTATCAAATAGAATTCAGATCACGAGAATCACAAAATTTGATGACAAAGTAAATATTATCTCCGACTTTAACTCCCAGCCCCGACAAAATTACTTCGGAGTTCCACAGGGAAGCATTTTAGGGCCACCACTATTCCTTGTATATGTTAATGATCTCCCTCAAGCTATAGAACAGGACTGTGTTCTGTTTGCTGATGACACTACGGTTATCCTTGATTGTAAAAATGAGGAATCATATGAGTCTGATATAAATAACATTTTGAGTAAAATTATTACTTGGTTAGATAACAATGCGTTAAAAGTCAACGTAGAAAAAACAAAAATTATCCATTTCAAAACGCAGAAAAGTAAATATATCCACTTTAAAATATCGCATAGAGATCAAATAGTAGAACAATTACATAAAATAAAATTTCTTGGAATAACACTGGATGAACATTTCACCTGGAAGCAGCATATCGATAAAATATGTATGAAAATCAATAGGTTTGTTTTTGCATTAAAGAAAGTTAAAAATGAGACATCCAGAGAAACTGCTATAATGGTGTATCACGCCTATGTTTGCTCTATCATCCGATATGGTATCATTGTCTGGGGAAACTCTTCTGAAGTTTCTAGAGTTCTGTTAGCACAAAAAAAATGCATACGCGCAATTTTCAATATGGACTGGACTGATTCCTGCAGGCCAGTGTATAAATCACACAACCTTCTCACAGTTCCTTGCGTTTATATTTATGAAATCGCTAAGTTTGTTAAAACAAATTTTTCATTTTTTGAACTTAATAATAATACGAATAAACGTAAAGCCACACAATATTTATTAAAAATGCCTGTTCCTAGGATTGAACTATTCCGACGCAGTTGTGTATATATGGCACCACTTATTTATAATTCAATTCCAAATTTTATAACTGATCTTCCTTACAAAAAAATCTGCATAGTACTAAAAAAATGGCTCATTTCACATAGTTATTATTCAATAGGTGAATTTCTAAAAAAAACTTCTTGTCGGTCCTATCATTACAGGAATGCATTGTAGTTTTAATATAATTTTGTTCTGTTATTTTTTATGTTGTGCCTTCTGCCATAGGTACCTATACATTTAAACATATATTTTGTTAAATTAGTTGTGTTGTGGACATTGAAGATTGATGTACTTACTTTAAATAATTTCATGTTTGGTAAATATTTTCTTAGGTACCTACTTACCTATTTGTTTATTTGCCATACTTTTAATATTTGCATGCCAAAATATGGCGAAATGTGTCATCGCTCAAGCTTATTTTTTTCTACCACCTTTATAATACCACATTTACAGCAAATAAATGACTTTGACTTTGACTTTGACTTTAGTGCACGCGGGACAATTGATGCGTGCGCGCGTGGCTAGTGGGCCTAGACAAGTGACAATCGCTTCGAAAGCGTTTCGTATTTCTGCAACGACTTTGACTTATGCTTTTCGATAGCTTATGTCAGTTCTATAAATTTTTACCTTTTCCATCGTCGTTATTGCTGATAGAATGTCACTTTGTCTAGAGCCTCTGAACTCCTGAGTGATGACGCACCGCGTATGGCAGATTGTGGTAGGTACGGGCGTTGTTTCACCGATTTTCTCGTCACTAGTTACAATAACTGGCTACGGAGTATGTAGCCGAATAGCTAGTTTCGAGTCAAACGGTATGTAAACACGTTATTTTGTAAGTAATTCAATTTTTTCGATGCGGCTAGTCCTAAACCTGAATAAAGTAGATAAGATAAGTCTTAATTTACCTTAAACATGGTAATAAGTTGTTACAGTATGGTTTTGATTTAATGTAAAATTGTATCAATACATGCAAAATAAATAATAAACAAGTTAAACGTTATACCGAAATCCCACGATCCGCGATTTTGCGGACGGAAACCGACGAACCCGTACGACGGACCGTAGGAAGGTGTACGTGTATCGCAGACATCGGAACCTCCTCGGTGCGCGGTGCGTGGCGGTCTGTGGTCGTCTGCCGTGCGTGTCCGTCTGCAATATAAGACGTCTGCAATATGTTTTTAAGATTTTTTTTTATTTTTTTTATATAGCCGATCGTCGGATTCCACACGCAGATTAACTGGTTACACAATAATCGTCTTTCTTCACAAACATTATCATTAATACATTTTATATTTTCAAATTAAAGAAATCTGTTATGTCATAAAAATTATGTTCAGCCATTTAAATAGTTTGTTTTTAAATAAGTTAGAATTGTTTAATAATTGTTTCTTTAAACTACATAGTCATGTTATCATTAATCACTACAAAACCGATCACAAAGTACGAATTTTTTGCGTAGAACCAAAACAGTGCAGTAAAGTTGTATGAAATTTCATTGTTGCACTGTTTGTTATTCATTAATGCACTGTTGTTAGGGTTCCATTTCCATACCCAAAGGGTAAAACGGGACCCTATTACTAAGACTCGTCTCTCCGGCTCTGTCTGTCTCTCCAAGTTGAGTTGAGTTGTGCTGAGCTGAGCTGAGTTACGCTGAGTTGAGTTGAACTGTGCTGAGTTGAGTTGAGTTGTCCTGACTTGAGCTGAGTTACGCTGAGTTACGCTGAGTTGAGTTGAACTGTGCTGAGTTGAGTTGAGTTGTCCTGACTTGAGCTGAGTTACGCTGAGTTGAGCTGAGTTACGCTGAGTTGAGTTGAACTGTGCTGAGTTGAGTTGAGTTGTCCTGACTTGAGCTGAGTTACGCTGAGTTGAGTTGAGTTACGCTGAGTTGAGTTGAACTGTGCTGAGTTGAGTTGAGTTGTCCTAACTTGAGCTGAGTTACGCTGAGTTGAGCTGAGTTACGCTGAGTTGAGTTGAACTGTGCTGAGTTGAGTTGAGTTGTCCTGACTTGAGCTGAGTTACGCTGAGTTGAGCTGAGTTACGCTGAGTTGAGTTGAACTGTGCTGAGTTGAGTTGAGTTGTCCTGACTTGAGCTGAGTTACGCTGAGTTGAGCGGAGTTACGCTGAGTTGAGCTGAGTTACGCTGAGTTGAGGTTAGTTGAGCTGAGTTAGGCTGAGTTAAAATGGGTTGAGCTAAGTTGAATAGAGTTGCGCTGAGTTACGCTGATTTGAGCTGAGTTGAGTTGAGTTGAGAAATTGTTAACAACCTTTTGCCCTCGCATGGCGCTCGATACAACAATCTACCATTGTTCTTTTGATATTTTATTCTATATACGTACACACATTACAAGGCAGCTTTTAGCATACTTGGCTGACTTAGGATTATCCTTTAATACAAGTCTGTGTGGATCCCTCAAACATCAATTGTTGGGCAGTTGCCCACCAGGCACAACACCAGTCTGGTTGGTGAATCCTCCCTTTTCTATGGTGGATGAGTGAACTTTACACCCTGTTCCTCATACCCCTAAAACTTCATTGTTTTCTTTTCTCATAAAATAATAAAAAATAATCTTAAATTTTGTAGGTTACAGTAATGATTGATAAGTCCAAGAGACTACTACATGTGTAATATTATTATTTGAGAATAAACAATTTTTTTATATTCCTTTTTTCTTTCGAGTAATAATGGCGAGTACCTATTCGGCTATTCACCATAGGGAATGGCGATTAATCGGTATTCGACTAATCGCTTTATCAACTATTCGCGGCATCTCTACCCAAAACGCGGCGTACAAAACTAGGTCCATGTGACTAGGTCGTTACCAGTCGCCTTGACGGTGGCACGCCCGACTCCCACGTCAACCGTCCCGTGTGCCAAAACTTAGCCAGGATACGTGTCGCTGATTTTTATTATTATTTTATTTTTGTATTATTTTTTGTTTTTTAATTAATTCCGATCGGAGTTTTTTACATGGCAATACCATAGTTATTGCAATGGATTGAGAACTGTGACATATTCTGTTTGTCATTGAATCAAAACACATTGATAAAAGTACAATAACAAAACTTGTAGAGATGGGTTGTAATAGGTTAAACTCGATATCTGTTATCATTGTTACTGTTACAAAAAATAGCAGATCCAATTAACTGTTATTAAATAACAGCCTGTTATTTTTGTACGGACGATAAATACGTATTTAAATCTCAATTGAATAGCTTCTTTATTTCTTTTCGTTTAAAGTCGAAAACGTATCGGAAGTTTTGACTAGGTATGGAAACGGGTAACACGACCTACCTCCTTCCTTTGTGTGAGTGTGTATGTAAGTGATGTAAGTGACAGCCGCGGTAGTAACAGTCTGTTTGGGTATTGCAATAACGTATTAACAGTAACAGCCACGGTTACAGTCTTGAGGATCTGTTATTTAAAGTAACAGGTATATGTTATTGTTAGGAACAATTGTTATTTGTTATATTTTTAATATCTGTTATTTCTATCTGTTACGATACGCCTCACCCCTAAAAACTTGTGCCACACAAAGGATTCTGTCTTTTTTTTTACAACAATTTTGTGAGTTATTGTGTACTCTCTTCTCAACTTAGAGGTTATTGGACAGACTGACTGTAATTAATAGAAAATAGGTAAGTAATATTAACAAAGTAACGATGTGGTAGTCATACGCGATAAATTCACATTAGCAAGGTCAATCATTAGTAAACATAACATCTCGCCTGTATTCCCCGTTCAGTTGAGTTACATCAGAGTTCTATAAATAAGTTTCTCAACAAACAAGTTATTACTTAAGTACAGTGCGACATAGAGCTTTTAGATGCTGCCTGTAAAATAAGGTGTCAAAAATCGTTTAAATCCAGCACATTTCATGCTAGGTCTCCATTTTACGACGCCGACGTCTTTATGCACTTCCGACGGACCTATTTTCAGTTCGGCTGTCAGATCGTTCCTGTCTAGAGTATAAATTAATGCACGGAATAGTTGGTATAGTGCCACTTACTTATCTGACTCAGTGGCTTTAGCCTACGGAAAGCCATTTCAAGAGACCAACTCTCGAAGACCACCATTTCCATACTTTTCTCGAATTAGAAATCTTGCCACTCTGTATTTAATTTGCGCCGGGGTAGCCCACGATATTCTATAAAAGTAATTCAATAAAAACATTTGTTACGGTTACAAATACAATGTAAACTCATATTTGTAAATCATTAATCAACAGCAGAAGACAGGCAACTTGAACAAGTTCATTCTCACGAGGAGACTCGAAGGCGAGATGCGACGCGCGGTGGGCTGCACTTGCTGAACGACCAATAGGAGGAAGAAAACGGTGAATTAAATTCTGTAATAACTTTAATATCGTGTGTTGCGTCCTAGTGACGAAACAGAAACAAGTACCATCAAACCATGGACAGTAAAACCTATAAAAAGCGTGCAGGCACGTCGGGCATCCAGGGACAGCTGTATAAGACTAAATTAATTAGTCTTATATATTTTAGAATGATACATGACGACAATATTGAACAGTTTAGTTTGGCCACCAATAGAGATGACATAGGTGCCTTCGATGATATTTGTTTGAAGGTAAAAACAAAGGGATTTAAGAAGCCAGTCACTGTGTTTATACAAGCAAAGCACAGAGAGAACGATAAACTCCTAACGTTTACTAGTAAAACTGATTTGGCCAAGTACTTTGGTAGTTACTTGGAAATTAGACGCGCTTTTGAACCGAGCAGTAAAGACATCATTTTTGGAGGAAAGTTTGATGACACTGAGTGCTTTTTCGTTATGTATACTACAGCGAAGGACGATCCCGCTAATAAAATATATGAAGGTAGTTTGGCTGACTACTTGAAGGAACTCATAGGAACGGGAGGCTCTTGCACACAACCATCATACACAGACGCAAGCTTGGACTTTTTATGTAAACTAGTAATGAAAGAACAAATCACAACACTAGCTGAACAGTTAGCGAAATTTATTTGTGAGGACTCTGATAGCGTAATGTCGATGAATAATGATTTGATGTTACGCTATCATGTCATTTTAGCGCACAACGTTTTACATGTTTCGGAAATCCAACCTGAAGGACATCGAATTGCCAGTTTCCGACCAGACTTCTTTACAACCAACGAAGATTTTCTTGTGCTGTTCAAAAACACATTGTGCTTAGAGGTTCTCAAAAAACGAAAGTCGGAAGAGATGGATGTACAGAGTTTATTGTTGAAGTTCCTTGACGAACCCTCTGAAGTAACGACACTAAGTAAACTGATAGGAAGTGTTCTTACTTATAAAAATAACAAGCTTGAGTTTGTTAACAAATCGACGATAGATTATCTAAAACGACAGCTCGATAAAGCAAATGTCTCTCAATCGACTGTCTATGAAGCAGCAGAACTGGCTGCTAAAGAGTATTTACTGTCTCTGAAGCTTAAAGTCCCGCCTTTCTTTGGCAACAAAGATTTAGCAATAAGAGGTGAACATGAGAAAATTCAAAAGAGATTGAACCACTTAACATCTGAAATCATAGAAATATTAGAACAATCAAATTCTAATAACATCGTCACTATACATGAGTCTCTAGGAGATGGATTTCTCCAGTTAAATGGAGGCATAGCTTCTGCTGTCGGCAACGTACTCGTTTTCGATAAAAGTTCAAAACTATTGAAGTTTACAGACAACTGTGAATCGCTTGCCAAAAGATGGTATGAAACATTGAAGAGTAAAATCAAGAATTTGAACGAATATAAATTCGATGTAAAAGTTAAAAAGTTCCCAAAACTTTCATTCGATCGAGGAGAATACGACGTGAGTTTGGTGAGAGATTTCTATGACAAGTTACTGTTTTACACTAACCAAGCTGATCAGAATGGCATAGAGAAAATTTTGAGAGAAGAAATAGACGATCACCCTTGCAGTGACGTAAACAACTTTAGAGTTCGATCTGACTTGATATTTCTAAAATATCATGATGAAATACAAAAACTGTGGATGACGCCTAAAGTGGGACCATATCTAACAAAGAAAAGCAAAATATATGAAAATGCCGTAACTGCAGCCATGAGTGAGTCGATAATGGGTGTTTTAAACATAATGTATAAGATTAAGAACCAAGACTATACATTTAATGAAGACGCTTTAAAACCATTCGAGTTGCATGGTCAGATTATAGGAACTGTTATTGCTACAGAGAGCTGTGAGTTGACAGTTGCTAAGGTGGAACAATATCTAGGAAATCAAGACAGTGTTGTGTTAGACATAGAGTCCATTTTCAAACTGCCCTTGAAGAACCATAACATATTATGTAAAGAGTTGACGAACACAACTAAGGAGAAGATACTTATTATAGTTGGCAACAATTTTCAAGATTTAAAAAATTCTGGTAAAAGCCTTGAAAATATCGTGAAAGCTGTTGAAGGCAAGCAAATAATAATCGTTACAAACAAGACTTCAGTTGACATTATGACTGAATATTTCTCACAAGCAAGTAATGTATTGAACGATGAAAGAAGTGTTTTCACCGACTTGACTGTTGAATCGCAGAAGAAGTTCTTAGCGACTTCTAAAATAAGACTTCAAGGCGGAGACGTAAGCTTAGATATACTCGGATATGATGAGTCTGTGCGACTTATTGACGAAGATGTTTTTAGCAAACTTATCAGTAAAGAAACTATCGAAATCGGAGGAACGGACATTTATAATAATTACAAAAAGCAGTTTTACATTGACAGACGGGTCAGTCGCACCAAAACACAGGAACACCATATGTTTGATGATGTCAAAGATAAGGTTTTAGAAACGTTTTATGATTTAAAAGACGACATTGTCCTTATAAAAGGAGGAAAGGGAATGGGTAAGTCAACTCTACTTACTCGCTTGTCACTTAAGACAAAGGAATTAGATCCTAAAGTTTTGATTGTGAGAATAAACTTACCGGAGCACGAGAGAATGATCAGAAGGTTAACTGAATATATCAGCATCAATGAATTGACAGTCGTTATGTTTATGTTTCAAGCTTCAGTCGGCGAGGAATACGATATACGACAGAGAGAAAAAATAAGGAAAAACGAAGAAGATGAAGTATATATTGCGCTAAAAAATTTAACAGATACATCAGTCTTAGTTGTATGTTCAAGTGAAGTATTTAACGCGCGAATGTTCGTACATTTTTTTAACAGAGGAAAAGTGATATTTCTTATCGATGGCTTTGATGAAATCTTTTGGAAGTTTGAACCAGCAGTTTTATCATTGCTGAAGGTGTTCAGGAGTATACCTCGCAAGCATAAAATCTGGATCACAAGCAGCTCCTTCAACATCATTGAACAAGAGTTCGGACCATCGTACGAACTAGAAAACTTATCTGGCTCTGAACAGAACACATTATTAAACACATTCTGGAAGTCAAAGATACAATTTAAGAATCTTTCTTTCATAGAATTCATGAAAGTTGATGATTTTGTCAATTTTATGCACCTTTATATGGCACCAAAGCACAGACATTATAAATATTTGAGAGGATACGCGCTGTTTTTGGAATTTTTAAAAATAGAGTTACCGGCTGTTGGCATTGATTTTCCATATGATAAATATTATAATAATTTTATGAAGAGCTTTGGCCATTGTGATAGAAAGATCTCATGTTTTCCAAAATTCATAAGGCCGTATGTTCTGAGCGAATTAGCAGAAAGCTTCACAAGATTATTTATTTCCATCGCCAATGGAAAAATAGGTGTACGTTTCTATTCTCCGGTAGCAAAAAAAGGACGTGAAACTTGTAAGTAAAACCTGGTTTACTTACCAGGTTTTACTTTTGCCAGCAGGGCTTGCAAGTACCAGTAAGTAAAAATATCAGGGAGGAAAACCATGTTCTAAAATACCCTTTTGAAAGTATATACACAATATTATTGTATGGGTTTATTTTCTACAGCGTAGGTAATAAAAAGTAGGTGTTTGTACTCTTAGGCCCGGCACACATTGCACGGCAAGTGATTTTTATGCGACGAATAAAAAATGTACCTTAATTGTATGACATAACATTGAAAATTCCGCTCCGAATCAGAAGGTCTTTATGGGAAATTGCATTATTTGCAGAACGTCCACATGTTAAAACGTCTATAAGTTGACAATGTCTAGAGTGACAAAACGACTTACTAGTAAAACGTCCAAAATGTGCAATCGTCACGAATGTGAAGTACAGTCATCAATAGATGTAGCTATTTATTTCTTTATGCGTTTTGTTAATTAATTTCACAAAAAATGGATTCAAAATAAACAAGTGCATGTGGAACCACGCACAATGAAGGGTTCCGTAGTTAGGATGAATTTATCCCGTTCGTCGATTATTACCCGGTAACTTGTAGAGCCCATGTAGCGGTGAGTTTTCCTTTTAATTATCTATACTACTGCCGTGATTTTTTTCACATATCCAAAACCAACCATTTAGCAGACATGACTAATAAAAAATTTCACTTTAAAACTGAATATTTCGCAAACGAATCCCTGAATCCAAAAATGGTTTCGACAAACTCTCATTATTTTTAAACGACCTTTTCAACGATACCCCACACTATGGGATTGACGAGGAAAAAAATACCATTCCAACTGTAAGGGTAGCGGAGGTACCTTATAAACAAATATTTTTTACTATTTTAAGTATGAACCCATACCAAATTACAGCTTTCTAGTACCAACAGTGTCTGAGCTAAGCCGCGGATAGACAGACGGAAGGACATGGCGAATGTTGACTACGGACTAATGTAATTTTCGACCGAAAATATAATAAGAGGGAAATTGATAAACTTAATAACCAGGAGATCACACCGTTTACATTTATAAAACTAGTGAGAGTGACCCATATAAAACGCATTGTCTTTGGAGATTAACGTGTAATAAGTATAAAACGTATGTAGGACATAGGTATAACTGCATAGCACATGTGTGTGAGCACTATGTACTTACCTAAGTACTTTAAAGCTACCATTTACTAGGTACGTCTTTCATTGACTTGAATGTGCCCTGGCGGCTGAGAGTATGTCATGCTCACTTTAATGTCTCGCTGGTGGTGGCGTGTGTGTTGGATCATTAAATTCCCTTCAAAATGGTTGAGCTGAATGGTGCTGATCCATGCGTCATGTTCGTGAACGGGCGCCATCAGTAGGGACTGGTCATCTCTTAGCTGCCACGGCTTATTTTGATTTATTTTAATTTTTGAATTGTTTTGTATCGTTTTATCTTTTATTTACGGACTCTTTTAACCTGCACGTTTTTCTACATTGTACTCACATGTATGATTCCAACATGAATGATGTTAACAACATATTGTAACAATATTCTGATTTAAAAGAGTGTCCGTGGAGTTTCTTGCCCGTTCTTCTCCATAGGAACCTACTACGCTTTGGAATGGGCAACTAGCTTCATATTTTCTGACTGACCGACCCTTTGACAATTCAAAAGTGCCTGTAATTGAGTTTGAGGAACTAAAAAAAAGTGTATTTAATTTTGATTCTTTAAAAACTAAAAGTTAAGATTACTTCCCATTTTTTCTTTCCTATTGTTTGACTGTCCCTGACCTTTTGCATTATAGACGATTTCGACGTTTTGCCACTCTAGACATTGTCAACTAATAGACTTTTTAACATGTTCTGCAAACAATGAAATTTTCCCACAAATACCTTCTGATTCGGAGCGGAAAATTCAATGGTGATGCCTAAGGACGTCGCGGCATGCCTAAGGATACCGCTGCTTCGTTGCTGTTAAAATTTCAATTTTACTGTCATAGGATACATTTACATTTCTATTCGTCGCATAAAAATCCCCCGCCGTGCCGTGCCGCCAATGTGCGCTGGGCCGTAACCTTTCAAGGTAGGTACTTTTTTTTAAAGTATTATGTACAAATTGGGTATAAAAGTATTATCCATACTGTCTGTCTGTCTGTATTTACATACATATAGACAGACTTGTATTTACAACTTAAATATGATAAACCAATAACCACTGAACGGATTTCGATGATGCAAGATGCATTTCTGGAGAGAAATTAAATCTTTCCTTCCTGTTTTTTAACCCAGGCTTAGGACTGTCCGCTAAGAGTATTGTGTGATTATCAATCTGCCTAGCCTTTTCCCAACTACAGGGTGTTAGGGTAAACACCGTTATCCTTGAAACCAGTGGCTGGGTTTCATTTATAGAACGTAAAATCAATGGAAAATGACAACGTTTTTTTTCTTTTTTTTAACTCTACATTTTACCACAAGAGACGCAAGTTCGTTGTCCTATGCGCTAGGGCAACGAACTTGCGTCTCAACACGGGCGGCGGGTACGGGATGTGACCTGACCGGCCGCGAACGCGACCCCTCCCTCAGTCAGTCAGCTGTTTCGCTAGAGAGCACGGTGTCGGATAGAAACTTTTTAAAATCTTTTAATGAAAATGACGTTTTTTTTTTGTTGTGTTCGGTCATTTATTTTTATATTTAAGTCAACTACCCATGGTTTGAATGACAAGTTTACCCTTACAGCCTGTATATTGGGGTCGGCTTCCAGTTTAACCGGATGCCGCTGAATACCAGTATTTTACATGGAGCGACTGCCTATGACCTGACCTTCATAACCCAGTAACTGGGTAATACGATACCCCTTGGTAAGACTGGTTGTCAGAATTTCGGGCTTTCTGACGACTCGTAACGACTGTCAAAGATCAACGAATGACAGCCGGGACCAACGGCTTAACGTGCTTGTATTGTATGATTATATTTTCTGTAATTTCTTCATGAGCTGGTTTAGCATTAGCAGGCGTAATTCAATAATTTTGTGTACGTGTGTGAACCTTCATGAGTTTCTTAGGTTTTTATTTTAAATTAAATAAATGTTATTATTCCGTATCGGATTTTGTAGCTGATAAATTTTAGTTGTGTATCAATGTTTGTACGTTCGACGATGAACTGCACCAATGTTTGCATGCCAAAATGGTAGAATGTACAAGGATTCTTAATATATTGTAACTTGATTGTAACGGCCTTATTGTAAATACCTACATTCTGAGCAAATAAATATTCTATTCTGTTCTAAGTAAATAGAAAAGAATCCTCAACAAAAACTGTTTTATTTATTGACACAACAATAGGGAATATGCATGTGATTCAAATATGGGTCAAATATTTTTTTCTATAAACTATGTTACTTCAGAATTATGCCTCCATCAATATTTTTGAATAAAATTTCTTTTTGAGCGAGAAATTAGTTTTTAAAAAGTCCCATAAAACTGTGGGTAATTCAAATACTTGAAAAGGCTAAGAGCGGATGTGACGTAACAATCCGGAATAACAATCAAAATGTCAATGTCAAGTCAATCAACAAGTGTCAAGTCAATGTCAAACGCTCATAGAAAAAGGAGTTTTTGACGTTGACTTGACAGTTGCTTGTCTGTTTTCACGAACTGTGACGTCACCACACCAAGCGCGCCAAATGGAGGGCGTTTAAATAGCCCGGATCGGTTGGATATTTTTAAACATTTTTTTAACTACTTTAAATTGCTTTTTTGCCGTCGAATTTTTTTTTACTATTATTTGACGATGTAAACTATCGAATAAAAATATTTAAAAAATACATGCATATTCCCTATAGTTAATATTTCAAAAAATGTCTTTATATTCAAAATTCATTTTTTTAGGATTCCGTAGTCAACAAGGAACCCTTATAGTTTCACCATGTCCGTCGGTCTGTCTGTCCGTCTGTCCGCGGCTTAGCTCAGAGACTGTTGGTACTAGAAAGCTGTAATTTGGTAAGGGTATCACGCCGACAAAGTGGTAAAATAAAATTGTGAACAATATTTTTTTTTAGGGTACCTCGCCTACACGTAAACTGGGGATGGTTTTTTTTTTCTAGTCAATCCCATGGTGTGGGGTATCATTGGAAAGGTCGTTTAAAAATAATGGGAATTTTTGAAAACCATTTTTGCCATTTTCTGTTAGAGTCAAGTGTCCCCCTACCAGCTAAATGGTTGGTTTCGGATAGGTGAAAAAAATCAAAGCAGTAGTATATATAACGAAATTAAAAGGAAAACTATCACCGCTAAGTAGGCTCCACAAGTTACCGAGTAATAATCGAACAACTGCAGGTGCAAAAACATTTTCTGAGAACATGTTTTTCAACTACAATGTTAAGTTTGTTGGATAAATTCATCCCAACTAAATTCAATACTAAAATTAAAATTTCATTAATAGATTTTTAATTACACAGTTCTCACCACAGTCTTGGCACGTTTCAAGCTAATTTTTGCTACTGCCAGACATAGGCTAGTTGCAAGATACAAGAAAGCGGGTTATTTCGTTTATCCACCTCAAAAAGTCCACCCTTAGCGCACAACATTTTACACGTTTCGGATATCCAACCTGAAGGTCACCGGATTGCCAGTTTCAGACAATGTAAACTTATATTTGCAGATCATTAATCAACAGCAGAAGACACAGAATTTGAACCAGTTCATTCTCACGAGGAGGCTTGAAGGCGAGATGCGACGCGCGGTGGGCCGCACTTGCTGAACGACCAATAGGAGGAAGAAAACGGTGAATTAAATTCTGTAATAACTTTAATATCGTGTGTTGCGTCCTAGTGACGAAACAGAAAGAAGTACCATCAAAACATGGACAGTAAAACCTATAAAAAGCGTGCAGGCACGTCGGGCATCCAGGGACAGCTGTATGAGACTAAATTAATTAGTCTTATATATTTTAGAATGATACATGACGACAGTGTTGATCAGTTTAGTTTGGCCACCAATAGAGATGACGTAGGTGCCTTCGATGATATTTGTTTTAAGACAAAAATAAAGGGATTTAAGAAGCCAGTCACTGTGTTTATTCAAGCAAAGCACAGAGAGAACGATAAACTTCTAACGTTTACTAGTAAAACTGATTTGGCCAAGTACTTTGATAGTTACTTAGAAATTAGACGCGCTTTTGAACCGAGCAGTAAAGACATCATTTTTGGAGGAAAGTTTGATGACACTGAGTGCTTTTTCGTTATTTATACTACAGCGAAGGACGATCCCACTAATAAAATATATGAAGGTAGTTTGGCTGACTACTTGAAGGAACTCATAGGAACGGGAGGCTCTTGCACACAACCATCATACACAGACGAAAGCTTGGACTTTTTATGTAAAATAGTAATGAAAGAACAAATCACAACACTAGCTGAACAGTTAGCGAAATTTATTTGTGATGACTCTGATAGCGTAATGTCAATGAATAATGAATTGATGTTGTGCTATCATGTCATTTTAGCGCAAAACGTTTTACACGTCTCTGAAATTCATCCTGAAGGACATCGGATTGCCAGCTTCAGACAAGACTTCTTTACAACCAACGAAGAATTTCTTGTGCTGTTCAAAAACACATTGTGCTTAGAGGTTCTCAAAAAACGAAAATCAAAAGAGACAGATGTACAGAGTGTATTGTTGAAGTTCCTTGACGAACCTTCTGATGTAACGACATTAAGTAAACTGATGGGAAGTGTTCTTACTTATAAAAACAGCAAGCTTGAGTTTGTTAACAAATCGACGATAGATGATCTAAAACGACAGCTCGATAAAGCAAAGGTCTCTAAATCGACTGTCTATGAAGCAGCAGAACTGGCTGCTAAAGAGTATTTACTATCTCTGAAGCTTAAAGTCCCGGCTTCCTTTGGCAACAAAGATTTAGCAATAACAGGCAAACATGAGAAAATTGAAAAGAGATTGAACCACTTAACATCTGAAATCATAGCAATATTAGAACAATCGAATTCAACTAACACCGTGACTATAGATGAGTCTCTGGGAGATGGATTTCTTCAGTTAAATGGAGGCATAGCTTCTGCTGTCGGCAACGTACTCGTTTTCGATGGAAGTTCAAAACTGTTGAAGTTTACAGACAACTGTGAATCGCTAAGCAATATTGCCAAAAGATGGTATGAAAAATTGAAGAGTAAAATCGAGAATTTTAACGAATATAAATTCGATGTAAAAGTTAAAAAGTTTCCAAAACTTTCATTCGAACGAGGAGAATATGACGTGAGTTTGGTGAGGGATTTCTATGACAAGTTACTGTTTTACACTAACCAAGCTGACCAGAATGGCGTAGAGGAAATTTTGAGAGAAGAAATAGAAGATCACCCGTGCAGTGACGTTAACAACTTTAGAGTTCGATCTGACTTGATATTTCTGAAATATCATGATGAAATACAAAAACTGTGGATGAAGCCTAAAGTCGGATCATATCTTACAAAGAAAAGCAAAATATATGAAAATGCAGTTACTAATGCCATGAGTGAGCCATTAATGGGTGTTTTACACATAATGCATAAGACTAAGTATAAAGACTATACATTTCATGAAAACGCTTTAAAACCATTCGAGTTCCATGGCTCGATTATAGGAACTGTTATTGCTACAGAGAGCTGTGAGTTGACAGTTGCTAAGGTGGAACAATATCTAGGAAATCAAGACCGTATTGTGTTAGACTTGGAGTTCATTTTCAAACTGCCCTTGAAGAACCACAACACTTTATGTAAAGAATTGACAAACATACTTAAAGAGAAAATACTTATTTTCGTTTGCGATAATTTTCAAGATCCTAAAAATTCTGGTAAAAGGCTTGAAAATATCGCAAAAGCTGCTGCAGGTAAGCAAATAATAATTGTTACGAACAAGATTTCAGTTGAAATTATGACTGAATATTTCCCACAAACAAGTTATGTATTGAACGATGAAAGAATTTTTGTTTTCACCAACTTGAGTGTTGAATCGCAGAAGAAGTTCTTAGCGATTTCTAAAATAAAATTTCAGGGTGAAGACGTAACCTTAGATATAATCGGAGATAATGAGTCTGTGAAACTTATTGACGAAGATGTTTTTAGTAAACTTATTAATAACGAAACTATCAAAATTGGTTCTAAGGATATTTATGGTGACGTAACGCAGTTTTATATTGAAAGACGGGTCAGTCGTACCAAAACACAGGAGCATGATAATTTTGACGATGTCAAAAACAAAGTTTTAAAAACGTTTTACGATTTAGAAGACGACATTGTTATTATAACAGGACAATGGGGAAGTGGTCTGTCAAGTCTATTCAAGTACTTGTCACTCAAAACAAAGCAACTGGATTCTAAAGTCTGGATTCTGAGGATGGAGTCATTGGTTTTCGAGAGAACATTCGACAATTGGCGAAAAAATAAGACAGTCATCAATACTCTGGAATGTTTACTTTCAATATGTGTAGTTCTAATCTGGGACAGTGAATTTTACGGAGACGTTGGAATGTTACTTGAGCTGGAAGAATCATCAAATGGAACTCTGTCCCTAAAGAAAATTTCAGGAAGTAGTTTGCATATAATTCAGTTGAAAATATTACTAAATTTTTACAATAGAGGAAAACTGATATTTCTTTTTGAAGACTTTGATGAAATGTTTGAGTATAAAAGTGAAGCGCTGTCAATGCTGAAGTCCATCACGAGTTCTCCTCGGAAGAATAAAGCTTGGATCATGTGCCGGTCGAACGGTCCCTTCAAATCTATTTTAGAACAAGAGTTTGGACCAGCTTACAAACTTGAAAACTTTTCTCCGCTTGAACAGGATACATTTATGAACACATATTGGAAGTCCAAGATACAATTTAAGAATCTTAATAGCATACAAATTCAGAATGTTCACGATTTCGCGCATTTTTTATTCGGGCTCCAACTAGAAAACCCTTTTTATTATTCAGTGAAGCCATACATGGGATATTATGTGATATTTTTGAAATATTTAAAATTGGCGGCTCTGGCTACTGGCATTGATTTTCCTAATGATGAATATAATCATTTTATGATGAGAATTGACGAAAGCAAAGACTCTTGTATACTAGACGATATATCGCCGCGGGAAGTGTACGAAAAAGCTTTCTTATTCCGCCACAAAATTATAAGCGATCCTAGTTCGATCTGTGGTACGATGAAATGGCTGATCTTTGAGATAAGATCTTATAGGCCTGTTGCGTATGGCTCCTACCAAAAAGTAAAGTAACTATATAGGGGGCTCCTACTCGGACGCTTGGCGCACTGACGTCACAACTAATTTTGGGTGATCTGTAACCTGATATCGAGTGGGACCACTTGGAATTACAACGACGATTAGTCTTAAGTTTTGTATCGGAGCTGTTTACAAAACATATTATGTCGTTGTTATCGGAATTAGATAAGCTAGCTTTGTAAAAATGGACAAATCCAGTTTAGCTTGGTAAAATATTTTTATAATAATTTATTATAATAAATATAATTATATTAAATAAGTACCTAAATAGGAAAAAATAAAAATATACAATTCTAAATGTTTTTATGTTTTTTACATATAGATACACTATTTAACACTAACAAATAAAAAGAAAACACCTCAACAACAATAAAAAAAACATATTTAATTATTTACTTTTCGCTGAATGTTATGACTTTAGCAGACATGATTTGCGTCACGATTTTCACGTGAAAGTGGTCTGACAACGCCGCTGCCTTCACAGTATATTTTTGAAAATCTTTTATACGCACATAAAAATATAAAATTGTTTAAAAAATACAGTGATATCCATAATATAAATACTAGGAACAAACACAAATTTGTTGTACCTACAACAAGGCTCAAGAAAATAGGTGGCTCGTTCAGATGTCAATGTATACGCTTTTACAATAAGCTTCCAAGCCACGTACAAGATCTAAGCCTTAATAAATTCAAAACATTCATTAAACGTAAGTTGTGCCAAAAAGCGTTTTATACCATTAAAGATTACATTGAGGACAAAAAGGCTTGGGATTGAGCTGCTCCAATTTGTACATTTATTTTTTTATTTTTGGTTTTAAATTACTTACTTACGAGTTTTGTTATTTTTGGTAACTTTTTATTTTATTATATACCTACACAGTGACATGAATATTTACTTTGTGAAGTATAATATTATTATTATTTTAATTATTGTGAATTTGAGGACTATGTGGATCATATTTTTTATTTATCTGGCAGTTTGAGTACTATAGGCGGCCTACCCAAATGTCCTTTCTTTGGTATTGTTCGTCGAGTCGTTGAGCTCCTTAAGTTCTGAGTTGAGCTACACGATTACTGACAAATGCGTGCACTGACTGGACAGGTCCACTCAAATCTGTATGGTTCTTTCCTCAAAAGACCATTTCAGACACAAATCTACATGGTCCTCAAATGATCTGACCAAGATTATTTCCGGATTTTTATATTTATATTTACATTGACATGAATATTTACTTTGTAAAGTATTATATTATTTTTAATTATTGTGAATGTGAAGATTATGTGGATCTTTCTTTTCTTTTTTATTATTTCTTTTTTCTTAATTTTAATTAATCATAGTCTGGCAGTTTGAGTAATTTATGCGGCCTAACCAAATGTCCTTTCTTTGGTATTGTTCGTCAAATCGTTGAGCTCCTTAAATTCGGAGTTGAGCTGCACGATTACTGACAAATGCGTGCACTGACTGGACAGGTCCACTCAATCTGTGTGGTTCTTTCCTCAAAAGACCATTTCAGACACCAATCTACATGGTCTTCACATAATCTGACCAAGATTATGTCTGGACTTTAAAAGAGACTGTGACCTCTGAGTTTGTTTCGGCCTTTCTTCTCAGAGTAGTCAGATAGGAAACGCCGACCTCATCTAGTTTTAAAAATGTGATTGACGTGTAAAAGTGTTTGTACAAACCTACTTACAGAAATAAAATCATTTATCATTTAACGTAGGACTAATTTGGTCAAACTAACTAATTAAGTACCTAATATTGTAATTCATCATCATCTGCCTAGCCTTTTCCCAACTATGTCAGGGTTGGCTTCCAGTCTAACCGGATGCAGCTGAATACCAGTATTTTACATGGAGCGACTGCCTATCTGACCTCCACAACCCAGTAAATGGGTACTACGATATCCCTTGGCAAGACTGGTTGTCAGACTTTCGGGCTTCTGACGACCCGTAACGACTGTCAAAGATCCACAAATGACAGCCGGGACCAACGTGCTT
This sequence comes from Lithophane socia, assembly GCA_947522985.1. Taxonomy (NCBI): domain Eukaryota; kingdom Metazoa; phylum Arthropoda; class Insecta; order Lepidoptera; family Noctuidae; genus Lithophane; species Lithophane socia. The sequence goes on from OX383280.1 coordinate 7,225,720, forward strand.
TCCGAGGCACGGAGGAGTCTCGATATGTAAAGATGGTCACTCATCCACGGACCAACCTCGGCAAGCGTAGCTTAACCTGATGGATCGACCCGAGCGGTTGGTATTACTTAGCCACGAGCTCCTCGAGCTTGTAATTAAGGTATTGTTTTAAGTAGGTATATTGAATTTGATTATTTTGTATTTATTGATATTTAGGGTTCTGTACCCAAAGGGTAAAACGGGACCCTGTTACTAAGGCCCCGCTGTCCGTCTGTCTGTCCGTCTGTCACCAGGCTGTATCTCATGCATCGTGATAGTTAGACAGTTGAAATTTTCACAGATGATGTAGGTATTTCTCTTGCCGCTTTAACTACAAATACTTAAAAACAGAATAAAATAAATATTTAAGGGGGCTCCCATACAACAAACAATTTTTTTGCTCGATATTGATAACGGTAACAGGTAGATGCTTGAAATATACACAGAATATTTTTTAGTTATATATTCACTTTAAAAATAAATCATTTAATTAAAATAAAACAAATATTTAAGGGGGGCTCCCATACAACAGACAGGATTTTTTGCAGTTTTATAGATAATGGTACGGAACCCTTCTTGCGCGAGTCCGATTCGCACTTGGCCGGTTTTTTATTGCTAAGAAGACATTTTCTGATATGGGTTATATTACCTTGAAATAAATGATTTTAATTTAATTATATGCGGGCGAACCGCCAAGTTTAACAGTTGTGCTAATTATTATCTGTCATCTATATAGGTATTTATTTATTACCACTCATACATGGCTATTGAAATGAAGGTAAACTATCAAGCAAGCTTCCGTTTGGTTCCTTATTATGACGCAGCTCACAAGGGTTTAAGCCCTTGTCTGCCTCTCCTCAGACATGGCGATGTTCTGTGATGCGACCGCTCCTGTTCTGCTCCACGTCTGGTAGGTACGTTTTTTTATTAGCTTCGGTGACATGGTAACAGAGCAGTAACTCTGCTGTTACTCGCTCGAACAACACGGGTGATGGTTTTATTGGTGGTTCGTTGCACGATACGTTGATTGTATTCTCGGGCACGCGCCAAATACAACACGCGGTAGATTCGCCCGCGTGCGCACCGCGTCGTTTACAATTTTGGCGGGAACAGTAGACTCGCCCGAAGTTTTGCCGATTGTTTTTGCACTGTTTGGAGATATTTAGAGAAAATTCACTATCGGAAAGGGTTCACAGTACGTGTTGGCACGATAGGATTTAGCACTTATTGTCACTGTTATGTTTTTTTTGGCGTAATTTTACTGTAAACGGCCACGAGCTGGGCGACACTTGTGGGAGAGGCAGGCAAATGAGTTCGAAAGCACGTTTACAGTGAAAAGATATATAATGGAAGTATAGTAACACGGTTTACATGGCACAGGTAAAAACGATCGTTTACTTCGAACTATCACGAGCGTGGCGTACGCTCTCACATTCTTTCGTCCACTGCACAGTGTGTTAAGAACCCGATTTTTGTTTCATCCTGTTTTTATTCAAGTAATGGATAGTTTCTATCATTTCTGGCGCGAGAGTTCAACTCCGGCTTCGCTACGACAAGTAACTTTTTTTAAAAAAAAATATCAAAGTTTCGTAATATACGCATCATGAAAAACGAATAAAAAATCTTATTTAAAAAACAGAACTATGTATTCCAGTTTCTATTTATTCCATTAATAGTATGTACAATAACCTACCTTTCCGCCAATTTCTGTTGCTCTAGTATGAATGGGACGCGAGATATGATTTTTTTTCTCATTTTTCGTTTTTATTTTTTTATTCACCTATAACACCGTATTAGGTCGTGATTTTTACATCAAAATATTGCTTATACTTTCTATTATGTGTAGTAATAAAACCACAACATAATTCCGTGTTATCCACAAGTTATTACAAATTTTAGTAATATCCGAATTATCTCCAGTTAGGGCTGTCACTTCAATCAAAATGTAGATACTTTTTTATGTTATAATATTTTAGTTTATTTATCATGACGATGACTAGATATCGTTATTTTGTCGCTTAGTTGGCTAAAATTGTCTGACGAAAAACGAAAACGAAAAATTTACGCAAAAAAAAAAAATACCTGCATGTTGAGCCTTCTTGAAATTTTCATTATTTTTGCTATAGGACACCACCATTTTCGAGATATAAGCAAAAGAAATTTAAAAAAGATACAGTACTGTTTTGCAACTGAAGTCGAGGTGTTGGTTTGAATTTTAGTTCATGACATCTAATTTTATTTAGTTAACAGGTCTCAACAAGACAATGCGGCTGCTGGTAATGGAATTCTCTTTGCTTTTTTTTTCTCTCTAATAGGTTGAAATCAGATATTATTGGATCAGATGAGACTAAGGCTCTATGAAAAAGGTCAGACATGGTTGCTTCACGAGAAATCTTTCTAGTATGGTGCTCTCTGTCAAACCTTCAAAATTTTTTTCGAGACTCAGCCGCCTGTTCAGAGAGCATGCCAACAGGTAAACTTGATGAATCTATTATTTTCGCACCATGGACTAAAATTTTGTGAAGCGTGACAGTCATAGGATGCTATTCATACTTTGCAACATATTTGTATGCCAGCTCTTTGCAAAAAGTCGCGAATTTTTCTGAATCAATTGGCAAGTTACTGGACAAAACTATTAAAATTACGTATAACTCATCTAATAGCCACTGTTCGATGTTCAGAATTTCTGCAAAAGTTCCTCGGTTTTTGTCAGAAAAAGCAGTGCGGGCAGTGTTTCCATCGTTAGTAGTCCCTGAAGTTGGACGCACCACATCTACCAAAATGCCCATTTTTTCTCTGATTAGACCTTGGATTCTTTTTTTACGATCCTCGACCAGTCGGCGCTCTTCTGATCTTTGAGTGATCCTCCATTTCTTTACCTCAACTTTGTATCCAAGATTTAATACAAATTCTAAGGCCCTAATCCATGAATGAAGTGGACTTATTCCATGTACCAGACGTTCTTCTATGACAGGTTTGGAGAATGCTATCTCTAAATCATTAAATTGCGACGAGGTCAAATTGCAATACGGACTACGTAACTGAGACGGTGTAGAAAGAATTGCATTCAGGACTTTCCCATCAATAGCCGCACAGTAGAATTTGCATTCAACTTTTATTTTATGCCCTCGCGAGGTTTCAGTTATCATGGGGGTAAGATTTTGTATCTGGTCATCAATAAACTGTTTCTCAGAAATGATTAATTCTTTCGTTTCTTTTTTATATTGTAAGTGTTACGGTCTACAGTAGCGAAAAGATGACGGTGCAGGATTTACCCATATAACATCATTGCTGACTTTTGTTACAACCTGCAATGGCGTAAATGTCGTCGCAAAGAGGCTGTTTTCGTCACCTTCTGCATCCAAGAATGATTGTTTATATAAAGATTGTCCAGTGCTTCCATCAAAACCCCAGTTACCCGTAAAAACGCAATCTACTGCTTGAATACTTTTTTTTGAACAATAATTCATGAGGACTTCATCGCTTAATTTCATTACCTGAATAAAAGTGTGCTGCACTAAACTTTGAAGAGGCACAGATGCCTCCCTTTCAGATACCTGAATCTGGTCAGGATAACAAGTTTTTTTAGCCTCTTGAAGTTTATAATACGGGGGATATGCATCAAATCCACGTTTTTTGAGGTCCAAACGAATTGCATTGTATGTTTCCACGGACATATTTCTATCAGTTATGGTAGCAAGAGCTTCGACAGGTGTACATGGTTTTGAAGAAGTTTGAACTTTCTTAAGAATATCTGTTGGAGCAGTTTCAGATTCAAGACATAAACTTATTAGTGTCTCTAAATCTTTGGCAGAAGAATGTGGCAGATTTCGTCCTCCGACTTTAATAGATCGTACAAAAGCTTGTGTTTTGTTAACATTTGACTCGTTCGTCTAAGACTTCCGAAAGTTTTCGCTTGGATCTATATTGTTGCGTTCTGCTTAAGGCCATAAATCTCTTTGATTTTGGTGAAAAGATAGAATCGCTATTAAGACCAGTTGGTGATGTTTCTTCATGATCAATGACAGATTTTAAATTACCACACATATAACATCATTTACCCATATATTCCATGTACCAGACGTTCTTCTATGACAGGTTTGGAGAATGCTAACTACATCTGAAAAATCCTCTAACGCGATTAATATAGTCAGATCTAGTTGGAGGATTTTAGATATAAGACAATATTTTAGGTTAAATCGCCAAATTCAGAATAGTATTTTCACTAAACTATTATCTTACTTATCTCAGTACCATCTTAGTGCTGTCAAACTAAATTATAGTTATGTTGAGTCAATAAATAATAGAATAAATTTGGACGTTTGACAGGACTAAACTAAATTTTAGTGATTTTTAGTTTAGTTTAGAGAATTTTGTGACAAGAGAATCGGCACCAATATGATACAGTCTAATATAAGGGCATTTCTCTTCATGCTCACCTCTGATTTATAGCAAAATCAACAGTTGTTCCGGACTATGCTAGAACAACTTCAGGGTAGATTGAGCGCCAGTCTACCCTTATACCGTAACCGTACTCTGCACTTCAACAACCCCAGTAAGGCGTGACTGAGGTACGTCGTGCAGAACTGCGGCCGGGGGGCTTGCCTTAACTGGCCGGCCCGCGAGAAGGATATACTCTATAAAACCCGACAGCGAAGTCGTTTAAAACCTACGGACACCTGGCGACCTCCGTAGTATATAGCCTTGCCCCTGGAATGGGCGTCACCCGGGGGTGGACCTTTTATCGACCCTACTCGTGGGAAAAATAATGGAGAATAATCAAAAACAAACACATAAACCTGGAATCTTAACACATACGACTAAGGCATTGCCAATTGACACCGATTCAAACGACGAGATATTTACGACAGACCAACAGAGAGATGATTGTGAAAGCCATTCTTCTGGTACAAAAATATTAACTCGGTTGGAAGCCTTTAAATTATTTAAGGGTAAAGCAAGACAGATGCCGCTTTCTGAGCGATTGAGTATAATTTATAATTATTTTGGCTCTGACTATCAACTCTCACAAACTAGTGAGGAGTTGAAAGTCACACTTTCAGCGTTTTTAGCCAGAAGTAATGATAACTTAAAGGGCTGTAAGAGTAACGAGGCTTATTTTATTTAAAAAAAACAAGACTGGCTTAGCGGTACTTTTGTTAGTGGTAATTTAAAATCTGTCATTGATCATGAAGAAACATCACCAACTGGTCTTAATAGTGATTCTATCTTTTCACCAAAATCAAAGAGATTTATGGCCTTAAGCAGAACGCAACAATATCGGGTGTAAAAAGACACTTAACGAAGCCGAAAGCCACTTGTTATTCCCATCATTGTGATCATTTTTTTCTTCTGGACCATACCTGGGAACCTTCTGGTTACGGAGATATTGAAGGTCAAAGTTCCAACTTTTTCAGAGATTGTATACAGAAAGCAAGTTTTAAATGTTCTAAATTAATTTTGAATACCCCCACAAACCCTGAACTGTTGCATGCACCCATAAACACAATACTTTACGTGCGTTACGTTGCGCACTACCGTAAACAGCGATTTTTCACACCAAAAATAAAAGTTGTTTCCCAGTAATTATTTTTATGCTATGTTACTTAATTTGATGTACAGAATGCGTAGCTGACGGCTATGTGATGGGTCTTTTTACACCCTGTATAGATCCAAGCGAAAACTTTCGGAAGTCTTAGACAACGAATCAAATGTTAACAAAATACAAGCTTTAGCACGATCTATTAAAGTCGGAGGACGAAATCTGCCACATTCATCTGCCAAAGATTTAGAGACACTAATAAGTTTATGTCTTGAATCTGAAACTGCTCCAACAGATATTCTTAAGAAAGTTCAAACTTCTTCAAAACCATGTACACCTGTCGAAGCTCTTGCTACCATAACTGATAGAAATATGTCCGTGGAAACATACAATGCAATTCGTTTGGACCTCAAAAAACGTGGATTTGATGCATATCCCCCGTATTATAAACTTCAAGAGGCTAAAAAAACTTGTTATCCTGACCAGATTCAGGTATCTGAAAGGGAGGCATCTGTGCCTCTTCAAAGTTTAGTGCAGCACACTTTTATTCAGGTAATGAAATTAAGCGATGAAGTCCTCATCAATTATTGTTAAAAAAAAAGTATTCAAGCAGTAGATTGCGTTTTTACGGGTAACTGGGGTTTTGATGGAAGCACTGGACAATCTTTATATAAACAATCATTCTTGGATGCAGAAGGTGACGAAAACAGCCTCTTTGCGACGACATTTACGCCATTGCAGGTTGTAACAAAAGTCAGCAATGATGTTATATGGGTAAATCCTGCACCGTCATCTTTTCGCTACTGTAGACCGTAACACTTACAATATAAAAAAGAAACGAAAGAATTAATCATTTCTGAGAAACAGTTTATTGATGACCAGATACAAAATCTTACCCCCATGATAACTGAAACCTCGCGAGGGCATAAAATAAAAGTTGAATGCAAATTCTACTGTGCGGCTATTGATGGGAAAGTCCTGAATGCAATTCTTTCTACACCGTCTCAGTTACGTAGTCCGTATTGCAATTTGACCTCGTCGCAATTTAATGATTTAGAGATAGCATTCTCCAAACCTGTCATAGAAGAACGTCTGGTACATGGAATAAGTCCACTTCATTCATGGATTAGGGCCTTAGAATTTGTATTAAATCTTGGATACAAAGTTGAGGTAAAGAAATGGAGGATCACTCAAAGATCAGAAGAGCGCCGACTGGTCGAGGATCGTAAAAAAAGAATCCAAGGTCTAATCAGAGAAAAAATGGGCCTTTTGGTAGATGTGGTGCGTCCAACTTCAGGGACTACTAACGATGGAAACACTGCCCGCACTGCTTTTTCTGACAAAAACCGAGGAACTTTTGCAGAAATTCTGAACATCGAACAGTGGCTATTAGATGAGTTATACGTAATTTTAATAGTTTTGTCCAGTAACTTTGAGTCTCGAAATAAATTTTGGAGGTTTGACAGAGAGCACCATACTAGAAAGATTTCTCGTGAAGCAACCATGTCTGACCTTTTTCACAGAGCCTTAGTATCATCTGATCCAATAATATCTGATTTCAACCTATTAGAGAGAAAAAAAAAAGCAAAGAGAATTCCATTACCAGCAGCCGCATTGTCTTTGTTGAGACCTGTTAACGAAAAAAATCTAGAAATCGATGATTATTCTCACGTTGAATTTGTTGTTATTTGTAATGAGGAAGAGTAACCATTTATTATAAATTCAAAACAAATTGGTTTTTTGTCGGATAAAATATATTTTAGTTAATATTTTTTCGGATCCACAAAAGTGACAGCCCTGAAGAAAAATTATAATTTGCAATAACTTTTGAATAACACGGAATTAGGTTGTGGTTTTATTACTACACATAATAGAAAGTATAAGCAATATTTTGATGTAAAAATCACAACCTAATACGGTGTTATAGGTGAATAAAAAAATAAAAACCAAAAATGAGAAAAAAAATCATATCTCGCGTCCTATTCATACTACAGCAACAGAAATTCGTGGAAAGGTAGGTTACTGTACATACTATTAATTGAATAAATAGAAACTGGAATACATAGTTCTGTTTTTTAAATAAGATTTTTTATTCGTTTTTCATGATTCGGATATTACGAAACTTTGACATTTTTTTAAAAAAAAGTTACCTGTCGTAGCGAAGCCGGAGTTGAACTCTCGCACCCGAAATGATAGAAACTATCGATTACTTGAATAAAAACAGGATGAAACAAAAATCGGGTTCTTAACACACTGTGCACTGTGGGTTGGCGGGGGTGCGAAGGCGCTGGCGAGAGTGGGGGTGTCGTCGCCCGTTACCCTGAGCAAAACGCCACGCTAGCCGCTTTTTGTGTAGTTTTTAGTTGCTATCTACCTACTTGTTATTTAAAAAGAAATATCAAATAATAAAAATACATTAAGTTTGTACATAGTCTTGACTCCAAAATTGTGCATTTCTTTTTTTTTTATACCCGACTACGGCGAAAAAAAAGGAGGTTTATGATTTTGACCGGTATGTATGTATGTATGTATGAATGTTCATCTGTTCCCTCCTATCTTCTAAACCACTTATCACAATTTGACAAATGAGGTACTGTTGGAAGCGTCTTGATCGTCCGCTGGTTATAGGCTACATGACGTCACATTAAATTAAAAATGGCACCCTCTAGAGGAAATAAAGTCAGGAACTAAAAAAAAAATGACGTATAGTCGTACCATGTTGGGTATCAAATGAAAGGGCTTAATGAGCACATTTCAAAAATATATATATTATAACCCCAAAATAATAATAAAAAAATTAAAGTAATAAAAACTAAAACCCAACTACGACTAAAAAGGTATAAACAAGACACCACAGACAGATAAATTAAAAATCCGGAGTCACACGTGTTAGGGCATAAATCGAACAGATTACGTGTGACTCCGGATTTGTTACCTTTTTAGTCGTAGTTGGGTTTTAGTTTTTATTACTTTAATTTTTTAAGTACCTATGTTTCATTAAAATCTTCCAACGAAACCATAAAAATGAGAAATAATGATTGATAACATGCATCTCCGCGTAAAGTCAACATTATTTAATTTTGCTAGTGAAACTAAAGGATAGAAAATTTAATAATGAACATTTTGTTCTAAAGACCAATGCACAGTGTGTTAAGAACCCGATTTTTGTTTCATCCTGTTTTTATTCAAGTAATGGATAGTTTCTATCATTTCTGGCGCGAGAGTTCAACTCCGGCTTCGCTACGACAAGTAACTTTTTTTAAAAAAAATATCAAAGTTTCGTAATATACGCATCATGAAAAACGAATAAAAAATCTTATTTAAAAAACAGAACTATGTATTCCAGTTTCTATTTATTCCATTAATAGTATGTACAATAACCTACCTTTCCACCAATTTCTGTTGCTCTAGTATGAATGGGACGCGAGATATGATTTTTTTTCTCATTTTTCGTTTTTATTTTTTTATTCACCTATAACACCGTATTAGGTCGTGATTTTTACATCAAAATATTGCTTATACTTTCTATTATGTGTAGTAATAAAACCACAACATAATTCCGTGTTATCCACAAGTTATTACAAATTTTAGTAATATCCGAATTATCTCCAGTTAGGGCTGTCACTTCAATCAAAATGTAGATACTTTTTTATGTTATAATATTTTAGTTTATTTATCATGACGATGACTAGATATCGTTATTTTGTCGCTTAGTTGGCTAAAATTGTCTGACGAAAAACGAAAACGAAAAATTTACGCAAAAAAAAAAAAATACCTACATGTTGAGCCTTCTTGAAATTTTCATTATTTTTGCTATAGGACACCACTATTTTCGAGATATAAGCAAAAGAAATTTAAAAAAGATACAGTACTGTTTTGCAACTGAAGTCGAGGTGTTGGTTTGAATTTTAGTTCATGACATCTAATTTTATTTAGTTAAGGTCTCAACAAGACAATGCGGCTGCTGGTAATGGAATTCTCTTTGCTTTTTTTTCTCTCTAATAGGTTGAAATCAGATATTATTGGATCAGATGAGACTAAGGCTCTATGAAAAAGGTCAGACATGGTTGCTTCACGAGAAATCTTTCTAGTATGGTGCTCTCTGTCAAACCTTCAAAATTTTTTTCGAGACTCAGCCGCCTGTTCAGATAGCATGCCAACAGGTAAACTTGATGAATCTATTATTTTCGCACCATGGACTAAAATTTTGTGAAGCGTGACAGTCATAGGATGCCATTCATACTTTGCAACATATTTGTATGCCAGCTCTTTGCAAAAAGTCGCGAATTTTTCTGAATCAATTGGCAAGTTACTGGACAAAACTATTAAAATTACGTATAACTCATCTGCCACTGTTTGATGTTCAGAATTTCTGCAAAAGTTCCTCGGTTTTTGTCAGAAAAAGCAGTGCGGGCAGTGTTTCCATCGTTAGTAGTCCCTGAAATTGGACGCACCACATCTACCAAAAGGCCCATTTTTTCTCTGATTAGACCTTGGATTCTTTTTTTACGATCCTCGACCAGTCGGCGCTCTTCTGATCTTTGAGTGATCCTCCATTTCTTTACCTCAACTTTGTATCCAAGATTTAATACAAATTCTAAGGCCCTAATCCATGAATTAAGTGGACTTATTCCATGTACCAGACGTTCTTCTATGACAGGTTTGGAGAATGCTATCTCTAAATCATTAAATTGCGACGAGGTCAAATTGCAATACGGACAACGTAACTGAGACGGTGTAGAAAGAATTGCATTCAGGACTTTCCCATCAATAGCCGCACAGTAGAATTTGCATTCAACTTTTATTTTATGCCCTCGCGAGGTTTCAGTTATCATGGGGGTAAGATTTTGTATCTGGTCATCAATAAACTGTTTCTCAGAAATGATTAATTCTTTCGTTTATTTTTTATATTGTAAGTGTAACGGTCTACAGTAGCGAAAAGATGACGGTGCAGGATTTACCCATATAACATCATTGCTGACTTTTGTTACAACCTGCAATGGCGTAAATGTCGTCGCAAAGAGGCTGTTTTCGTCACCTTCTGCATCCAAGAATGATTGTTTATATAAAGATTGTCCAGTGCTTCCATCAAAACCCCAGTTACCCGTAAAAACGCAATCTACTGCTTGAATACTTTTTTTTGAACAATAATTGATGAGGACTTCATCGCTTAATTTCATTACCTGAATAAAAGTGTGCTGCACTAAACTTTGAAGAGGCACAGATGCCTCCCTTTCAGATACCTGAATCTGGTCAGGATAACAAGTTTTTTTAGCCTCTTGAAGTTTATGATACGGGGGATATGCATCAAATCCACGTTTTTTGAGGTCCAAACGAATTGCATTGTATGTTTCCACGGACATATTTCAACGGTTGTAACAAAAGTCAGCAATGATGTTATATGGGCAAATCCTGCACCGTCATCTTTTCGCTACTGTAGACCGTTACACTTACAATATAAAAAAGAAACGAAAGAATTAATCATTTCTGAGAAACAGTTTATTGATGACCAGATACAAAATCTTACCCCCATGATAACTGAAACCTCGCGAGGGCATAAAATAAAAGTTGAATGCAAATTCTACTGTGCGGCTATTGATGGGAAAGTCCTGAATGCAATTCTTTCTACACCGTCTCAGTTACGTTGTCCGTATTGCAATTTGACCTCGTCGCAATTTAATGATTTAGAGATAGCATTCTCCAAACCTGTCATAGAAGAACGTCTGGTACATGGAATAAGTCCACTTAATTCATGGATTAGGGCCTTAGAATTTGTATTAAATCTTGGATACAAAGTTGAGGTAAAGAAATGGAGGATCACTCAAAGATCAGAAGAGCGCCGACTGGTCGAGGATCGTAAAAAAAGAATCCAAGGTCTAATCAGAGAAAAAATGGGCCTTTTGGTAGATGTGGTGCGTCCAATTTCAGGGACTACTAACGATGGAAACACTGCCCGCACTGCTTTTTCTGACAAAAACCGAGGAACTTTTGCAGAAATTCTGAACATCGAACAGTGGCTATTAGATGAGTTATACGTAATTTTAATAGTTTTGTCCAGTAACTTGCCAATTGATTCAGAAAAATTCGCGACTTTTTGCAAAGAGCTGGCATACAAATATGTTGCAAAGTATGAATGGCATCCTATGACTGTCACGCTTCACAAAATTTTTGTCCATGGTGCGGAAATAATAGATTCATCAAGTTTACCTGTTGGCATGCTCTCTGAACAGGCGGCTGAGTCTCGAAATAAATTTTGGAGGTTTGACAGAGAGCACCATACTAGAAAGATTTCTCGTGAAGCAACCATGTCTGACCTTTTTCACAGAGCCTTAGTATCATCTGATCCAATAATATCTGATTTCAACCTATTAGAGAGAAAAAAAAAAGCAAAGAGAATTCCATTACCAGCAGCCGCATTGTCTTTGTTGAGACCTGTTAACGAAAAAAATCTAGAAATCGATGATTATTCTCACGTTGAATTTGTTGTTATTTGTAATGAGGAAGAGTAACCATTTATTATAAATTCAAAACAAATTGGTTTTTTGTCGGATAAAATATATTTTAGTTAATATTTTTTCGGATCCACAAAAGTGACAGCCCTGAAGAAAAATTATAATTTGCAATAACTTTTGAATAACACGGAATTAGGTTGTGGTTTTATTACTACACATAATAGAAAGTATAAGCAATATTTTGATGTAAAAATCACAACCTAATACGGTGTTATAGGTGAATAAAAAAATAAAAACGAAAAATGAGAAAAAAAATCATATCTCGCGTCCTATTCATACTACAGCAACAGAAATTCGTGGAAAGGTAGGTTACTGTACATACTATTAATTGAATAAATAGAAACTGGAATACATAGTTCTGTTTTTTAAATAAGATTTTTTATTCGTTTTTCATGATTCGGATATTACGAAACTTTGACATTTTTAAAAAAAAAAGTTACCTGTCGTAGCGAAGCCGGAGTTGAACTCTCGCGCCCGAAATGATAGAAACTATCCATTACTTGAATAAAAACAGGATGAAACAAAAATCGGGTTCTTAACACACTGTGCAATGCTTGATTTTATAAAGATTTTATTTCATTCTAAAATTTGGGCGTAGGTATTCACTACTGTATCTTACCTTGCTTTTCAGTCTGCGAAGAGGGAACAAATGCTCGTTTATTTTGCTTAGGGTCACTTTCCTGTATGGCAAGTCCGTGCACGAACGATAAGGCTAGGATAAACCTACTCGTTAGTTTTCGAAAACTAGTTTTAGGGGTTGAAGTGACTGCCAGGGTTGCGGGTTAGTCCGAAAGGGATACCGGGACCTTGGCAACAGGCAACTGAAGGAACACGGGTGGGTTTTAGTCAGTAAAAGTCTGACACGCCCTTCCGCTCCACCCAGAGCGGGAGAAGTCACTGGATGATTTCCCACCCTCAAAAAAAAAGGGGTTGAAGTGAAGTTCGTAAAGGATCGCCGCGCGCCGGCTCAAACTGCAGCCAGATCAACATGTCGCAGCCTGCAACTGGCGCATTGATGGGACGACCGTGAATTGTTTTCGGCTAGGTACCTATAGATAATTATTAAGTTATGAGGTTTTTATTTATTAATAAACAATCACTCGTGTAAGGTTTCAAGTTCGCCAAAGATATACCTAAATAACAATGGCCGCTCGAAATTTTCTGTAGTTTAGTGATGCGGCAGTATTGACTTCCTAAGTTTTGGTGCTATCGATGTTACGATTTTTCAGCAGTGCCTCATCACTATTTTTTATACGTTCAAATCAATTTTATAATTTAATTTTAATAACGAAATTTTTTATTTCAAATTCGAATTTACAGTTCAATTTCGAATAGGGGTGTCACTTACCGGATTTTGATATCTAACTATATTAGGTACACTAACGAACTTACGTCTCAACGGGCGGAGTCGCGGGACGTGACTTGACCGGCCGCGAGCGCGACCGCGACCCTATTGTGTATTTATTCATGTGTTGTGTAGGTAGGTACCTAGGAGGGAAGACAAAAACGAGGTAGGTGTCTTACATTTTGAAATTTCGTTTTTTCCAAAATTAAAGTTATTTTTCCATTTTTTTGTGTTTTTTTTTGGAAGCCTGTTGTTTTTTTGTATAGTTTTTAATTTAATAACAGAGATAATCATCCGAAGAGTCAGACTCAGAGGCATGTCTTCGGTTCGAACTTGAGATATAGAACGGGTGATACACGTGCGAGCAAGTCCGCGTACTTATGGCTCGGCGAGCTTACTCGCGTGTCATGCTAAGTACGCGGACTTAAAAACTGCCGAGCAAATTCGTCGGCGATCCAACAGGTTTTGAAATTTTGCTCGTTGCCCGCCTTGCCTCGTCATCTGTCACCGCCGCGAGCCGCGAGCCGCGTTGACAATGAAATTCTGAGAAAGCTTCACGTGTGACACCGACGGCGAGCCGAGTAAGGTCGCGTGCTTTAAGTACAGATCGATCCAACCTTAATGGCGGCTCGGAAGTTAGCTTTTAGCTGCGCAGTACCCCACCCCTCACCCCCGCTGTCACATGAAATTGTTACTGCGCAGCCACTCGCCTCGCGTTCCGAGCCGCCATTAAGTTTGAATCGAACTGTACGCACGTTTATCACCCACTTATGACTTGTCACTCCTACGGTGACACCACTAAGCTATCACTGCTGATATGATAGTTATAAAGGAGATTTCAATAAATATATAAATAAAACAAAAACTCAGTGTTTCATCATTTTAAATCTATTAGCGATCGTTTTCAAACGATCTTCATTAGTTTTTTTCCTTTTTTTCTGCTTTTGAGTGCCATACACTGCTCGCCTCTGCAATGAGCGCTTCACAAGATTAATTTCGAAGAACAATTGCCCGCATTTTTCACATTCATACCTGTTACCTATTTTCGATACAGTTTTTATACATTCATAATTCATTGAAGTCTTATTTCTACAGAAAGAAAAACATAGTTTGCACAAACTAAGAATTTTTGAGTCGAAAGTTTTTTTCTCTTCAACATTTTCTTCGAATACCAGTCTAGGGATGTACTTAGTTTCCGTGTCATAGTTCTTGTCTATGTTTCCTTTGTGAAACGTTAAATAGTGATGTCGCAAGTCATTTCTTCCACCGATTAGATATTTCTTGCATATAACACATAAACTAACTTGACTATTTTTAAATGTAATGTGTGATGATTCGTGTACTATAGCATCGTATCTGTAAAATAAATATTTTGTTATAAACTATGTTTTACTAGCTACACCGCGCGGTTTCACCCCAATAAATCTCGATCCTGTGGGAATATCGGGATTAAAACTATCGTACATGCCAACCCGGGTCATGGTCTACCCATGTGCTAAATTTCATCCAAATCCGTTCAGCCGTTTTAGTGTCAAAGCGTAACAAACCTCACTTTTGCATTTATAATATTGCAAGCTTCCGCCCGCAAAGATTTACGAATGACAGCCGGGACCAACGGCTTAACGTGCTTTCCGAGTCATGGAGGAGTCTCGGTATGTAAAGATGGTCACCCATCCACGGACCAACCCCGGAAAGCGTAGCTTAACCTGATGGATCGACGTGGGGCTGTTATTACTTAGCCACGAGCTCCTCACATCTAACTAATATTATAAACGCGAAAGTATAGATGGATGGCTGGATGGATGTTTGTTACTCTTTCACGCAAAAACTACTAAACCGATTTGGATGAAATTTGACACACAGATAGTTTATAACCTGGATTAACACATAGGATACTTTTATCCTGATATTCCCACGGGATCGAGACATATGCGGGTGAAACCGCGGTGCGCTACTAGTGTGCACATAAGTAAATTAAATAATAACAAAAACCTCACCTAACTGGAAACCCTCGGCCACACTTCCTGCAGCGATAGACTCCAGGTTTCATTAACTCATCGTAATGGACACTTTTTCCACTAAACTCATCTGGTACACCGTTCATCCAGGGTGTATCAAACACTTCCAAGCTAACTTTACAGTCCGTCGTCAAATCGTTCAGTAGCCGGTCACTTGTACAGTCCACAAAGATGACGTCATCATCTTCGAAAACTAAACGGTTTTTTATACCATCCGTTTGAGTTTCTGTCTTTTTTGTACCAATAGATATTACATTTCGTTCTTCTTTTGGTACTATATGTGATTCCTGAAAAAAAAAAAATGAAAACATCTTTTTCTGGTTTGTGACAGGTCAATCGTCAAGTGCGACTGGTCAATCGTCATCCTCGATGCCTCGATGAGAGGTGAAACATGTGTCGATTTCTTACAGGGTTTTTACATGACTCTTGAAGAATAGTAAAGCGCTTGCCCCGGTTGGTCCGAGGATGGGTGACCATCTTTAAATACCGAGACTCCTCCGTGCCTCGGAAAGCACGTTAAGCCGTTGGTCCCGGCTGTCATTCGTGAATCTTTGACAGTCGTTACGGGTCGTCAGAAGCCCGAAAGTCTAACAACCAGTCTTACCAAGGGGTATTGTATTACCCAGTTACTGGGATACTGGGTTGTGGAGTTCAGATAGGCAGTCGCTCCATGTAAAATACTGGTATTCAGCTGCATCCGGTTAGACTGGAAGCCGACCCCAACAATCAATCAATCTGCCTAGCCTTTTCCCAACTATGTAATACGATACCCCTTGGTAAGACTGGTTTTGTCAGACTTTCGGGCTTCTGACGACCCGTAACGACTGTCAAAGATCGTCGAATGACAGCCGGGACCAACGGCTTAACATGCTTTCCGAGGCACGGAGGAGTCTCGATATGTAAAGATGGTCACGCATCTACGGACCAACCCCGGCAAGCGTAGCTTAAACTGATGGATCGACCCGTGCGGCTGTTATTACTTAGCCACGAGCTCCTCCTGGAAGCCGACCCCAACATATTGGGAAAAGGCTGGGCGGGTTGATTGTTGGATAGAGATAACTTACCCCTATATGACTAAGGCTTGAGGGATGTGATGCGCGCCGTATACTATGATGATCATTGACTAGCAAGCTAGGTTCCCAAACTATTGTTACTTCGGGGTGTTTCTTCATATGATGCGTTCGTAAGTCCGTCTGACTTGTGAAGCTGTGTAGACAGGTGGGACATTGGTAAACTGTCTGGTTTAACAGCGGGATTATAATATGACTTACATTATGGATTAAGCTGGAATATCTGGAAAATAGAAGATTTGTCATAAGTTTCTGATTATGAGTGACCTGTTGGTCTAGTAGGCGGCGGAGGAGCTCGTGGGTATGTCATAACAGCCGCATGGGTCGATCTATGAGGTTAAGCTATGCTTGCCGGTGTTGGTCCGTGGATGGGTGACCATCTTTACAACTCCGTGCCTCAGAAAGCACGTTAAGCCGTTGGTGGGACCAACGGCTTCGTGGATATTTGACAGTCCTTACGGGCCGTCGTAAGCCCGAAACCAGTCTTACCATGGGGTATTGTATTACCCAGTTACTGGGTTATGGAGATCCGATAGGCAGTCGCTCCATGTAAAATACTGGTATTCAGCTGCATCCGGTTAAACTTGAAGCCGACCCCAACATTTTGGAAAAGGCTAGGCAGATATATTATAGTTGGTCTAGTGGGCGGCAAGTGCTACTGGCGAGGATGAGGTCCTGTGTTCTTTTACCAGGTCGGGCAAAACGTCATTGGGTTTTAGATAGACTCCGGGCTGCTACCAAGAAATTCCATAAAGGAAAAACCCACTGGGCAAAGTGTGATATGTAATAACTTACCTATTATTTGAGATTCTATCACAGAATTCACATGCTTGAAGACTGTGCTTACAGAGGCTGTCATAATGGTTCATGTCCTCCGTACATCCATTTTGTGTCAACGTCTTTAATGGAATATCATCTTCATTACAACTATCACTGCTTATGCTGATTGTTTTAATCCTCATTTTACCTGAAAATATAAATGGGAAATTTTTAAGTTGTGTGTAAAAAGTATTTAAGTCATGTGAGTTTTTCGCGTGAAAACTTCTCCACAGTGAACAAAACTGAATTTATTTATTTATTTATTTGATTTACACGGCTTTAACAACCAATTACATAAATCAGAATATATATATTAAGTACAAACATAACACATAAAGGAATCACAACAATTAAATACAATTATTGAAACGTCATGGTGGGGTTGGTAACGCTGGATCACTTATACATGTACTCCGGTCTAGTTTTAGTAATTTTATATTTCTATTCGGTGGTTGTAGGCACACAATCTTTTTGTATACCCATTATGGGTAGCCTCGGTCTGAAACATCTATTTGAAAATTTTCAAGTACTTGTGTTACTTATGTGTAACACATAAGAAACAGAAGAATCTGACTAATCAAAGTATGAAAAACCAGAAGGTATCGGAATCATTGGAATGTTTGGATTACTGGATTATAGAGAAAAAATTATCTATATTATATAAAAATCAATTGCTGTTTGTTAGTCTCGCTAAAACTCGAGAACGGCTGAACGGTAGGTAGGTAGGTAGGGTAGGTAGGTAGGTAGGGTAGGTAGGTAGGTAGGGTAGGTAGGTAGGGTAGGTAGGTAGGGTAGGTAGGTAGGGTAGGTAGGTAGGGTAGGTAGGTAGGGTAGGTAGGTAGGGTAGGTAGGTAGGGTAGGTAGGTAGGGTAGGTAGGTAGGGTAGGTAGGTAGGGTAGGTAGGTAGGGTAGGTAGGTAGGGTAGGTAGGGTAGGTAGGTAGGGTAGGTAGGTAGGGTAGGTAGGTAGGGTAGGTAGGTAGGGTAGGTAGGTAGGGTAGGTAGGTAGGGTAGGTAGGTAGGGTAGGTAGGTAGGGTAGGTAGGTAGGGTAGGTAGATAGGGTAGGTAGGTAGGGTAGGTAGGTTGGTACTGCTGCAGCAGGTTCAATTCCCACATCGGGCAAAGCGTAATTGGGTTTTTCTATCTGGAATTTCTCAGCAGCCCTGAGTATGGATTTGTGCCCGGTTGATTGCAATAGGCTCGCCCCCTATTACATGGGACATTTCGCCAGTTATGTTTAGACATAACTGTACTATAGCTACACAACTGACGAACCCGTCGGGGAAACAAGGTGTAAAATAAAAATTAAAGCTACAATCTATGACAGATAAAACGTAAAAACATGAAAAATATTCACACCTAAAAATGGTACAAAATGCCAATAAGAAACTCAATAGAGTGAATCACGTAAGCTTTATCTTTATTAGACTATGATAAATGTCCATCTGTGAAAGTTGCTATGGCTAGAAAGGGGGTGACTACCGAGATGACGGGTAATAGACAATTATGGAAGAAAAATACATGTTTGCCTACCACAAATACATTCGGATAAGGGCAGGAGAATGATGATGATGATTATCCATCAATGCATGCAATAATACTCAGATAAATTAGAAAAATAATAAGAAAAAGGTGTGACCATAAACTTATTTACCTTTTTTGAAATCGTAACCTCAAATAACGAATTCTCATAAATAATAACTAAATAACATAACACACATTGCAACTATTACATTCTACATTTAACAATAATTAATTAATTGTAAGAAATATAGTTACAATAATGATAACATCGGTTAAATTGTATTTTTGCATCGTAGCTTCATTTTTTTTTTTCACTTCTCTTTTTTCTTTCAATGACATTGACAATTTGACAATATTTGACAGTTCATTTGAATTATTGCCAGTCGGTAAATCAAATACTCTTTCTATCTTCGACTATGGATGAAACCTTTGTTCTTATTTTTTTGTGCATGTGTTGTAGGACCTATTCGACTAACAAAAAGGGAGCACTTCAAAAGTTCAAAAGCTCAGTTTCACCGAAACTTTTTGGTTTATTCAACAGACTGAGGTAGTGGTTATGTTTGGCGGTGGTGGTACACAACATACTGTACCTATTCAATACATGACAGTGGGAATATTATATTTAACTATAGTGGGAGAGGGCTCACTCACTTTCACACATAGCATAGCTCTCACAGATCACAGATGGATTTCTCACTCATGTTATTGGTCTAACTAAACGCAGATTTGTTATCAAAACAAAACAGTTTGTCAGTGTCACTAGAAATTGACACGTCACGTCACAATTTAATAAATTGGGATTTTTCAAAAACATTCAGAATTTCCAACTATCTAATCTATTTTGTGGAAATATAATAAAGAAAAATGGTAAAATATTGACATAATAATCTATTTACAACAGCTTGCACTTGTGTTCCATCCAAATCATGATGTAATCTCGAAAGATTATCGGCGACAAAAGTTTTGTGTTTCTATACATTTGTTTGATCTTTTAATGTTTTTTAGGATTTGAAAACTTTTGGGGAGGATAATTTCGATCCTAAACAATGGATTAACAAAGCTTGGAGCTCTAGTGGCAATCAGGAAAAAGAGGTAAACGCAATAAAACTATTGTACAGTCGAACAAGCTATTTGGTATACAGGCAGAAAACTTACAATTACTTTTTAACAATTTGGGAGTGTTTTTCAGTAGTAAAAAATCCTTTTACGTCACTCTCCTAAGCCATAAGATCAAAAAGTTTGGCAGTGTAGCGGAAAATTAATATATTTTGCCTGTTTACCAAATAGCTTTTTCAACTGTTCGTCTCGTTAAATCCCATCATCAATTCACTCATTATTGGCTAGGTACCGGCGAATAAATTACATTTTTATTCACAGCACATTAATTATATCAAGCTCGTTTTAAATTTGGCGTATTGCAATACAAATACATTCATAAACTCACGCCTTCTTCACGGGGGTAGGCAGAAACTACAGAACGCCACCTGCTATGATCCTAAAGCCCCCAGTACATGTTGGCTCGCCCAATGCTTTACATACTCCATTTACCTCATTTACGTTCATACATCTGGTCATATACACACACTGGTTGCGAGTACTATGCTCTTGAGCATTCTGAAGAACATCACCAATAATTATTTTACACCTGTTATAATTTATACAATGTCAATAAAATTACAATACCACAATACCTATTGTGCTATTGTAATTTTATTATTTGTATAAACACATTACCCTCTTATGCGTCGCGAAGCCGGGTAAATAGAATTAAAAATGAAGCAATGACAGATTAACTCTCTCTTGCAAAAGTAAGGGCCTACCTCAGCTCAAATTCAGTTTTTATCTGGCCTGAATGAGAGCGAGACGGCCACTCTGTCTCTCTCTCACTCAGGCCGCAAAAAAGTGAATTTGGAATGAGGTAGGTACTCAGGCCGCGAGGTGCTGGCGGCTCCAAGCCTCGAATAGTTTAGTTAATTGCTTTTTATGGTGAAAATAATGGAAAAAAAAAACAAGACCTGCTTTATAGTTCAGTTATTATGCAAAGTTTCATGATCTAATCTAATTCACTGCAAAACTGTTGGAATACAATATATTTTTAATGTAGTGATTTAGTGAATAAGTCGTTGGTGTGTCAATAAATAAATAAATAAATCTAATTTGAAGTATTTTTTGAATAGGTACCAGCGGTTTATAGTTTGGTTTAGAGGTAACTTTGGGTTTTTTTTCTATAGATAAATTTTTATGTAATCGTATTTTCGTCAAACATAGGACATTATTCATCAATCCTCAACTTTAACATATATTTATTTCAAAATTAATGCTGTAGTATTTTCGGCATTATGGAGGAACATGCTAAGCACTTTGAGGTTGGCCCTTGAAGGTACCAGGCAACTAGGACATTCAAGAGATGCTTCCTTTACAGATATTTGTGGCCAATACTGTGTCAAGATTGCAGCTATACATGAAACAGTTGACCAACTCTTTAGATGAGACCACAACACAGGTGTGTTATATTTTTTTTAAATTAATATTTGACCTGACAGACATTGTCCTGTCCAAATTTTAATGAATAAGTACTGAAATCCCATAGAAAAAAGCACCTTAAATTTTCCAATTTTCCGAGCAAGTTTTCGTTCTCAAGAACAGTTTCCTTACCTTATCTTATTCAGACAATTAAAAAAAAAAAACAAATTGGTCCAACCATTCACTTGCTACACAAACAGTGAGAAGCCATAAAAAAAAATGTGGTATTTTTTTTCTTGAACATTAAAACAAATAATTAATATTCCCCCTTTTCAGATAGTGAGTTCCGTCCCTAGGATCCTGCAAGATGCGTCATCTCTTCAACTGGAAGGAGCTATGCTTCAGCAGAAGTTATTGTCTTTGGAACAGAAGGTTCAAAGCGTAGAGGAGCAGACTGGACACTCTATAGAGAGCTTGCAGAAGATTGATCAGCTCAAGAGTCGGCTGGAGGTAAGAAATATAATACTAACACCTGTTGCGGCATCTACAATGCAACATGCGAACTACGCATCACACTGACAGGTGCTCTCGCTGGTGATGGCGTGTGTTGGATCATTAAGTTCCCTTCAAAATGGTTGAGCTGAATCCATGCGTCATGTTCGTGAACGGGCGCCATCAGTAGGGACTGGTAATCTCTTAGCTGCCACGGCTTATTTTTATTTTTGAATTGTTTTGTTTCTTTTTTATCTTTTAATTACGGACGCTTTTAACGTGCACGTTTTTCTAAATAGTATTTACATGTATAATTCCAACATGAATGATGGATGTAACCAATACAGGGTGTTAGGGTAAACACCGTTATCCTTGCAACCAGTGGTTTGGTTTCATTTATAGAATGTAAAATCAATGGAAAATTACAACTTTTTTTAATTTTTTTTTAGATCTAAATTTTACAACAAGAGACGCAAGTTCGTTGCCCTATGCGCTAGGGCAACGAACTTGCGTCTCAACACGGGCGGGGGGTACGGGATGTGACCTGACCGGCAGCGAGCGCGATCCCTCCCTTAGTCAGTCAGCTGTTTCGCTAGCAAGCACGGTGTCAGATAGAAACTTTTTAAAATCTTTTAATGAAAATAACGTTTTTTTTTTGTTGTGTTCGGACATTTATTTTTATATTTAAGTCAACTACCCATGGTTTGAATGACAAGAGTGTTTACCCTTACATCCTGTATATTGTAACAATATTCTGATTTAAAAGAGTGTCCATGGAGTTTCTTGCCTGTTCTTCTCCATAGGAACCTACTATGCTTTGGAATGGGCAACTAGCTTCATATTTCTGACTGACCCGACTCCTTGACAATTTAAAAGTGCCTGTAATTGGTTTATTTGAAACTAACTGCCGCCAGCGGCTTCGCCCGCGTGTAATCTTTATAAATTATAGCCTATTTTACTCAGGGTGAATGTAGCTTACTAATGGTGGAAGAATTTATGAAAACGGCGCAGTAGTTTTTGAGTTTATTCATTACAAACATACACACAGAAGTCTTTCCTCTTTATAATATTATTATATATTATATTTGAAATAAATGCTTTGAACTAATTTTGGCAATGTATGAATATATTTTGCCTGTATACCAAATAGCTTGTTCGATTGTACTAGGCTCCCATAAAAGCAAGGAGTACCTTCCACAGAATGCAGCATCAGCACTACGCGAGGCGGACAAATGGGCAGCCCTAGCCTCTTCCTTAGAAGACATCCTGGAGTCAGGCGTACCCACTCAAGGAGACAAGTTGGCTGAACTGGCAGAACAAGTCTCCGCTATGACTGCCAGTCTTGAGGTGAGAATATAGAAAAATAGGTGTTGTTGGACACTCACACCCTTTTTTTTTGTGGGTTTGAAATCAAATGGCTTCTCCCGCTCTGGGCGGAGCGGGAGGGCGTGTCAGACTTTTACTGACTAAAACCCACCTGTGTTCCTTCAGTTGGCAAGGGTCCCAGTATTCAATACTCAATTTTTTATTGCATTCCATTATATTACTTATATGGTAGTGTTACTTATATGAGTAAAAGATCAATATGGACCCTGTTGGGGACAGCAAAATTAGGAGAGAGGAAGAGGGCTAAGCAGAAATGTAATATTATTATAAATGTGTTAATTATGTAGGTAATATATTATTAGGTTAGTGTAAATAGGTTTAGTATATTAGTTATTTTAATTTTATTATTCCTTTCGGACTTTCCCGCAACACACTCGCACCCTAATTGCATAACACAGTTTTAATCACAATCAAAGAATTTTGAAGGATATTTCTAATTTTGCGTCATAGGTTTAACTGCCTCTATGGTCTAGCTAGTGGTTAAGCATTTGTCTCAGTCCCGGAGGTCCCGGGTTCGATTCCCAGTGGAAGCAAAATTTTCTGCTCGGTTTGGTAGGGCCTAGGTGGTAAGCCTCGTATTCAACTCAGATCCATCAATCAGTCTGCCTAGTTTAATGAGTGACTCGTTGGTCGTCATCTGCCTAGCCTTTTCTCAACTATGTTGGTTTCGGCTTCCAATCTAACCAGATGCAGCTGAATACCAGTATTTTACATGGAGCAACTGCTTATCTAACGTTCGCATCCCAGTAACTAGGTATTACGATACCATTTGGTAAGACTGGTTGTCAGACTTTCGGGCTTCTGACGACCCGTAACGACTGTCAAAGATGTACGAATAACAGCCGGGACCAACGGCTTAACGTGCTTTCCGAGGCACGGAGGAGTAAAGATGGCCTCCCATCCACGGACCAACCCCGGCAAGCGTAGCTTAACCTGATAGATCGACCCGTGCTTTTCGAGGCACAGAGGGGTCTCGGTATGTAATGGATGGTCAGGTTAAGCTACGCTTGCCGAGGCCGGTCTGTAGATGAGCGACCATCTTTACATACCCGAGACCCCACCGTGCTTCGAAAAGCACGTTCAGTCCCGGCTGTCATTCGTGGATCTTTTACAGTCGTTACGAGTCGTCAGAAGCCCGAAAAATCTGACAACCAGTCTTACCAAGAAAGTGATACCCAATAACTGGGTTGCGGACTTCAGATAGGTAGTCGCTTCATGTAAAATACTGGTATTCAGCTGCATCTGGTTAGTCTGGAAGCCGACCCCAACATAGTTGGGAAAAGGCAGGCAGATGAATTAAATCGCGCCGAGTAAATTAGTTTTAATTTTATGTTCTCCAGGTACTAAGTGATGCGCCAGACTACGAAAATAAGCGTTTGCAACTTGAGACACTTTACAATAGACTTGAGGCTGCCATAAGCCCACCTCTGATAGAGGCACTAACACAAATGGACCCCGGTAAGGAATCCTACCGTAGTTTCACAGTTTTTGACTGCTAATTTTTCATCAAAATGATCTTTATGTTCTTAATTATAAGTTTGCTATTAGCTTGCTCAGACTCACTTTGTGTAAATTATTTAATCACCACTGCTCTCAAGGAAAACATCGTGAGGAAACCGGCATCTCCTAGAACTAAAAATTCTAAGACCCCGCTAAATTCTTCCCAAATCCGCACTGGGCCCGCGTGGTGGATTACGGCCCACTCCCTCGCGAAGAGAGGAGGCCTGTGTCCCAGCAGGCGGACGCTTTTAACGTGCTTTCTACATTGTTCTCACATGTATAATTTCAACATGAATGATGTAACCAATTTTTTGTACCCATCTTTTATTTAAAAGAGTTTCCGTGGAGTTTCTTGCCCGTTCTTCTCCATAAGGTACCTACTACGCTTTGGAATGGGCAACTAGCTTCATATTTCTGACTAACCGACTCCTTGACAATTCAAAAGTGCGTGTAAATGGTTTAATTGAAATAAATGCTTTGAGTTTGAGTTTGCAGTTTGCAGTGGGAACATTATAGGCTGTATAAGCTATATGCTTATGCTGAACAGTTTTTTTTAATAACGTAGAGCGCACCGCGACGTACGTGGCAGTGTTCAGCGGCATGTGTCGCGCGGTGTCGGTGTGTCGCTGCTGGCGCCGCGCGGCCGCCGCTCGGCTCGCGAGCGCGTGGCGCCGGCTGGACGCGCACACGCTGGCCGCGCTCACCAGGCTGCTGGCGAGCGAAGCTGGGAGACAGGTCAGTAGGATACTGCTAAAATTCATCCAAATTTTCGCACCCTTTCACTGTGTCTAATAAATATGTCACTGTAGTTCTTTGTCCCATTTTTAGGGTTCCGTACCCAAAGGGTAAAACGGGACCCTATTACTAAGACTCCGCTGTCTGTCCGTCTGTCCGCCTGTCCGTCTGTCACCAGGCTATATCTCATGAACCATGATAGTTAGACAGTTGACATTTTCACAGATGATGTATTTCTGTTGCCGCTATAACAACAAATACTAAAAAACAGAATAAAAAAATATTTAAGGGAGCTCCCATACAACAAACGTTTTTGCTCGATATTGACAACAGGTAGACGCTTGAAATATTCACAGAATATTTAGTTATATATTCAATTTAAAAATAAATAATTAAATTAAAATAAAACAAATATTTAGGGGGGGCTCCCATACAGCAAACGTGATTTTTTTGCCGTTTTTTATAGATAATTGTACGGAACCCTTCGTGCGCGAGTCAGACTCACATTTGGCCGGTTTTTTTGTGTCAAATACAGAGAATGTGTAGGTATAAGTAATACTCTCTAATTAGTCATAGTCATTTGTTTTCGAGCATATTCTAATGCTAGCCATAGACACGATTTATTTGCGCAAGTCTATCAATAAATTGGCGCAAGCCTTCCGCAAGTAAATTGTTCAAATTTACTAAGTATAACGGATATGCCGCTATAATAATGTTTCAAGGGTTATTCTCGAGGGATGTAGAAATGAACTACGCTCGGAATCGGTATAACAGTTTATATTGGCAACAGCACAATCACAATCAGTCTTAATCAACGTTACAATACAAAAGTATGGCGGCCGGCGACGATCGCAGCGTGCGCGGACCGAACTATCTTAGCGCGTGGCGGGGGCCGACTGACTACCCGAGCGAGTCCGAGTGAGCGCGGGCGGCGGGAAGGTACCTATCCTTGATGCAGCGACGGGGTTGCAACAACACAACGCTACATAACTCATTTTATAATATCAGGTCAAATTTATTAAGGTACCTTTACCACGGATGAGAGCATCGTAGCAATGGTCTCGCCGTGTCATTAAATTCAATAGTAACTCTGAATAAATGTCATAATGTCATGTCTTTGAGTCATAGCCGATATGACATCTACGTGTGAATATGGAGACACGGCGATGTCATATCGGCAACTGTAATCCGACGGTCCCTCCGAAGCCGTTATTAACGGTTTTGACTGTATTTTAAACTGATATTTTAAGTGACTAAGTACACAAACGGCGGCGGTTGATGACCCAAAAAAATACTTTGTTTTTATTTTTAATAACATGTTTACATATCGATACCCATCATGCCTGGGAAGTTTCGCTAGATAATTTGTATTGACCCTGTCTAGAATAGATTTCTAAGCCATATTATCTTGTTTCAGATTACTGCACCTTATTTGTAAATAAATAAAGTTGAGTTTCCCTTGCAGGTTGATTGGTTGACAAATGTATTGAAATCGGAAACTCCGCTTGCAGAATTGATAAGACTATACACTGACCTGCTGCTTTCTTTGGAACCTTCACCAACTAAGGTAAGATGGTAATATATAAACAGTTTTAATTAATCATGGTCTGGCAGTTTGAGTAATTTATGCGGCCAAATGTCCTTTCTTTGGTATTGTTCGTTAAATCGTTGAGCTCCTTAAATTCTGAGTTGAGCTGCACGATTACTGACAAATGCGTGCACTGACTGGACAGGTCCACTCAATCTGTGTGGTTCTTTCCTCAAAAGACCATTTCAGACACCAATCTACATGGTTTTCACATAATCTGACCAAGATTATGTCCGGACTTTAAAAGAGACTGTGACCTCTGAGTTTGTTTCGGCCTTTCTTCTCAGAGTAGTCAGATAGGAAACGCCGACCTAATCTAGTTTTAAAAATGTGATTGACGTGTAAAAGTGTTTGTACAAACCTACTTACAGAAATAAATTATTTATCATTTATTTTATCATGTGCCAAGATGTTAAAATACATGAGCCAGGGACACGCCGTCCCTCGTCGGGAATCCCAGACGGATTCCCGGCCACCATAGGCGCGGGCTTGCGGACGGCGAGCAATGGGTAGCTCGCCGTCCGATTAGGACCAGGCCTGGGTCGATGGCGCGTCGTGTTCCACGCGCGCCTCATAGAGATGTCAGCACAATTGGCGGGGTCCGCTAGGACCGGTGCCTGCCAGGGTTGCGGGTTAGTCCGAAAGGGATACCGGGGCCGGCAACAGGCAACTGAAGGAACACGGGTGGGTTTTAGTCAGTAAAAGTCTGACACGCCCTCTCCCGCTCCGCCCAGAGCGGGAGAAGTCATTTGATGACATACCAACCTCAAAAAAAAAAAGGGTTACGCCGTCCCTCAGCTGTAAATCAAATAATTATTATATTAATTCTTTTACAAAATTACAGGTAGTCTCAGCGAATCTAAAGCTGTGTTCGTCTCCA
Organism: Lithophane socia; assembly: GCA_947522985.1. Classification (NCBI taxonomy): domain Eukaryota; kingdom Metazoa; phylum Arthropoda; class Insecta; order Lepidoptera; family Noctuidae; genus Lithophane; species Lithophane socia. The sequence goes on from OX383280.1 coordinate 7,253,611, forward strand.
GAGGAAGGCATATTGTTACTGACGGATTTGAGGACTGACATCGATGATTTCATCATTTGTATTCAAGGTGTCATTGATGCGCCTAGGCAGAATAAAGGTGAGTCATGCAAATCCTTACATAATTATAAAACAAAGTCCTCCGCTGCGTCTGTCTGTCTGTTCGCGATAAACTCAAAAACTACTGCACCGATTTTCATGCTGTTTTCACCAACGGATAGAGTGAGTATATAATAACCGAAATACACGCGGTCGAAGCCGCGGGTATCAGCTAGTTATCTGTAAAAACGGCAAAAAAATCACGTTTGTTGTATGTGAGCCCCCTTAAATATTTATTTTATTCTGTTTTTTAGTATTTGTTGTTATAGCGGCAACAGAAATACATCATAATAATACAATTTTGCAACCAGAACCATCGGCTTTATTTTTAGGTATAATAATTGACAATAAACTGAACTGGAAGGAGCATGTAGATAGAGTATGTAACAAGCTTGATAAGTTTGTATATGCCCTTCGCAAGTTAAGACTGGTGTCCAGTAAACAAACTGTCCTCAATGCATATCATGGGTATGTTTCATCAGTACTGCGTTACGGCCTAGTGATATGGGGTAATTCAGTGGATGTGGGCAGAGCATTTAAAGTACAAAAAAAATGTATCAGAGCCATGAGCGGAGCAGAATACTTAGACCATTGCAGGCCATTATTTAAAGAATTAAAAATTCTTCCGCTCCCGTGCCTTTATATTTTTGAGGCTTGTTTATTTGTAAAAAAATACCCACATTTATTCCTATTAAATGAACAAGTCTCCCAAAGACTGAAGAAAAAACATGCCGGGGAATTGCTGGTACCTCCTCAGAGATTGCAACTATACAGTAGAAATGCCAGTTGTATGACAGTAAAAATGTATAATAAATTACCACCTGGCTTGAGAATGTTACCAATGAATAAATTCAAATGTAAAATGTTTACTTGGCTCTTAGACATGTGTTTCTATTCTGTTAATGAATTTTTAAATCATACTTTTTGACATAGTAATTAATATTCTATGCTTTTTGACATAATAATTAATATTTTGACATTACAAATAATACTATTCAATTAATCTGAATCAATATTATTGTATAAAATATAAATTCAAACCAATTTTGATAATTTAATATAACTTTTATTGTAATGTCTACGATTTGCATGCACTTAGCTTATTTAATTTTTCTACACCAGCAATGGTAGTATATGTGAATCAATGTTTAATTTTAGATCTCAATGCACCATATACTTAGAAATAAATTATTCTTATTCTTATTCTTATTCTTATCATCTGTGAAAATTTCAACTGTCTAACTATCACGGTTCATGAGATACAACGTGGTGACAGACGGACAGACAGACAGACGGAAGGACAGCAGTCTTAGTAATAGGGTCCCTTTTTACCCTATGGGTACGGAACCCTAAAAAAACATTATTATATTTTTTATTCTCATGGCCAGCCTTTTTTTGCGGTCGCTCCATGTAAAATACTGGTATTCAGCTGCATCCGGTTAGACTGGAAGCTGACCCCAACATAGTTGGGAAAAGGTTAGGTATATAAATAAAACATTATTTCTTTGGTGCCTCGTTGGTCTAGTGGTCGCAAGCGCTACTGCTGAGCATGAGGTACCTGGGTTCGATTCCCGGGTCGAGCAAAGTGTTATTGGGTTTTTTCATCAGGAATTCCTCAGTAGCAGCAAGGAGTCTAGATTTGTGCCCGGTTGATGGCAATAGGCTCGCCCCCTATTACATGGGACTTAAACATAACTTGTGAAATTTGGGTGTACTATAAGTACACCTCTGCGTAACCCTTCTGGAAATACAAGCGTGAAGTAAAGTAAAGTAAAGTAAAGTAAAGTAAAGTAAACATTTATTTGCATAGATTGCAGGTACAGTAAATAAGATGTGAACAATTATGGGTGATCCTTGTACAATCTACCTTATATTAGGCATGCAACATTATAATAACACGAGTGAATTAAAATAAAATGAATACTCGTAGCAAAGATGAAATTATAGATTATTTTTAAGGTATAACAGTTGAAACAATATTCGGCATGGTACTGTAGAGGTTTTATGCGGTATGCAACCTCACGTTAGGCTGGCTGGTAGCCTTGACTTGCGGACGCTCCAACAATCATTGTTTGAATATTGACAGATAGGTTTTTATATCGAGTCGGGGAGATCCGCCCGAACCCTTAATATGTATAAACGTGTCTACTAGTTAATAAACCCTTGGAAAACCTACTCCTCTTTGGAATTCCCTCCTCACACACCCCCACACATCTAGGTAACGTCCCTAAGACGTTACAGTACACACATTACAATAAAACATTACTTCAAATATCTTCAATACAATAGGAATATTTTTTTTTATAATAATTGAAACTATGTCAAAATTAGGTATGTCAGCTTAATTAGATTATTCATTTTATAAGTCAGGATCGATAAGAAAGTCATTCACAGAATAGTAGCATTTTAAAATTAATTAATTACAATTAATAATGCTGTCAGTTTCTTTTTGAAGTTTTCAATTGTCTCATTTTTAATTAAACTCAACTCAAATTCTTTATTGCATTCATGTGTACAACAGCTATTATATAGATAAATAAAGTAAGATCCAACATGAAACCCGGTTAGGGCACGGTTGTCTCATTTTTAATTAAACTCAATCAAATTCTTTATTGCATTCATGTTTACAACAGCTATTATATAGATAAATAAAGTAAGATCCAACATGAAACCCGGTTAGGGCACGGCAACATAAAAAATTGGACAAAACAAGCATCCAGTGAGTAGGTACACTGGATTGCAAGTTTGTTAAACAAATATAATTATTATGTCGGGTAATTTATTATATATTATTGGGCCCATACTAATAACACTTTTTTTCTGTAACGCAGTATTACAACTCTCAACATGAAGTAGATTTTTATATTGACTTCTTAAAGGTCTCTTTCTATCTTTTGACAGTGCAGTGGAAAGTTTCATGTTACACTTAACGAAAATTGCGACTTCTAAAATGTGATGTTATGTTATTGTATCTGTTACAGAAACTCTACTGCCCGCGACTATAAGAGAGTTCGGTCGAGCTGCGTACGCGCCGCTTAGAGAGCTGTTACCGAAATACACGGAGTTACAAACACAGCTGTTACTCAATAATCTAAATGATCCACAACTAAATCAGGTATGTAATATAATAATTATACAGGTTCAAATAAAAATAGCTAGCGAAACTCTGCACACGTGTTGGGTATAGATAACAATGAGATATGATGAATGATAGATGACAATGTATGATCATATTATTTGTTCTAGTTTATTAAGTGAATTGTGTTGATTTTATGTATTTTACTTTCTCTTGAATTTTACACACGGTGTCTACATCTCTTATCTACTTTCCTATCGCAGGTGTGCTGGAAGAGATTTCTTTAGAAATAAGCATCACCTTTGTACGTTTTTTTTCTGTTCTTTTCTTCTTGTCTGTTTATTATGTGTGTACATAAATAGTTAAATAAAATAAATAAATAAATGAGGATAATACAAAAAAACCCGCCAAGTGCGAGTCGGACTCGCGCACGAAGGGTTCCGTACCATTCATTATCTATAAAAACGGCAAAAAAATCACGTTTTTTGTATGGGAGCCCCCTTAAAATTTGTTGTTATAGCGGCAACAGATATACATCATCTGTAAAAACTTCAACTGTAGCTATCACGGTTCCTGAGATACAGCCTGGTGACAGACGGACAGACAGACAGACAGACAGCGGAGCCTTAGTAATTGGGTCCCGTTTTACCCTTTGGGTACGGAACCCTAAAAAACTAAACTCTTCATTTCAAGTAGGTTCTATAGCTGACACGGACGAGCTCGTGGCTAGGGTGAAGCTCGTGGCTAGGGAGGAGCTCGTGGCTAGGGACGAGCTCGTGGCTAGGGACGAGCTCGTGGCTAGGGAGGAGCTCGTGGCTAGGGACGAGCTCGTGGCTAGGGAGGAGTTCGTGGCTATGGAGGAGCTCGTGGCTATGGAGGAGCTCGTGGCTATGGAGGAGCTCGTGACTATGGAGGAGCTCGTGAATAGGGAGGAGCTCGTGGCTTGGCTAAGGAGGAGCTCTTGGCTATGGAGGAGCTCGTGGCTAGGGAGGAGCTCGTGGCTAGGGAGGAGCTCTTGGCTAAGGAAGCGCTCGTGGCTATGGAGGAGCTCGTGGCTAGGGAGGAGCTCGTGGCTAGGGAGGAGCTCGTGGCTAGGGACGAGCTCGTGGCTAGGGACGAGCTCGTGGCTAGGGACGAGCTCGTGGCTAGGGAGGAGCTCGTGGCTATGGAGGAGCTCGTGGCTAGGGAGGAGCTCTTGGCTAAGGAAGCGCTTGTGGATAAGGAGGAGCTCGTGGCTGAGGAGGAGCTCTTGGCAAAGGGGAGCTCTTGGCTATGGAGGAGCTCGTGGCTATGGAGGAGCTCTTGGCTAAGGAGGAGCTCGTGGCTATGGAGGAGCTCTTGGCTAAGGAGGAGCTCGTGGCTATGGAGGAGCTCGTCGCTAAGGAGGAGTTCGTGGCTATGGAGGAGCTCGTGGCTATGGAGGAGCTCGTGGCTATGGAGGAGCTCGTGGAGAAGGAGGAGCTCGTGGCTAGGGAGGAGCTCTTGGCTAAGGAGGAGTTCGTGGCTATGGAGGAGCTCGTGGCTATGGAGGAGCTCGTGGCTATGGAGGAGCTCGTGGCTATGGAGGAGCTCGTGGCTATGGAGGAGCTCGTGGCTAGGGAGGAGCTCTTGGCTAAGGAGGAGCTCGTGGCTATGGAGGAGCTCGTGGATAGGGAGGAGCTCGTGGATAGGGAGGAGCTCGTGGCTATGGAGGAGCTCGTGGATAGGGAGGAGCTCGTGGCTAGGGAGGAGCTCGTGGCTAAGGAGGAGCTCTAGGCTAAAGAATCTTTAAAAAAGATTTAAAAACCAATTTAACCAAATGACGATTGCTATTGCAACTGTAACAAATCTGAATAACTATCATGTCTACAAAAGGCATTAATAAAGAGTTGAAATAAAATTGTAGGTATATATACTGGTTCCAATACCCACATGCTACTTCAGCTTAAACAAACATCAACTTTACTTATATGTAAATTTAGTTGAATTCAGACTGACAGCCATTGAAATGGCAAAATAATACTAAAATTACAATGAAAACTAAACCTTAAAACCTAAGTATTAAAGTTACTTTTCCAATTGTTACAGGAGGATCTTCTAGAATTATCCAGAGCCGTCCTGACGGTATCAGAGCATTGTGAGGGCTGGCTGTCAGCCGCGCACAGCAGAGCTAAGAAGATCGCGGGCGACGCGCTGTATGTCTTCTATATGCCGGCCGTCGAGGTGAGAGTGAGAAGAAAAAGAAAGAAAAATAGGTATATAGGATTGCTGCTCGGCGCTGATTGGCTAGGACCGATTGTTCGCCCCTTATCGCGCTTATCGCACTGATAACGGTCCTAGCCAATCAGCGCCGAGCAGCAATCCTATATAAGTGGGGGTGTCGGGCGATTTGATTCACTCCGTCCGAAAAATACCACTCGCCGATTGAGGCAAGTATAGTGACGGGCCCGCGGGTGCAGGCCACGGTATAGCTTCCGCGGGCAAGGGGCGGAGCCCCCACCCCGCACGCCACGCCCCCTTACGGGGACGTAGCGATATCCAGTCCGCTTTGATTCACTCTGCGTCCAGCGCTCGGTGTGGTAACACGTCGCGTTCTGGTTTGCAATTGGTCAATCGTCATCCTGAAGATGCCTCGTTGAGAGGTGAAACACGTGTCGATTTCTTACAGGGTTTTTATGACTCTAGAAGAACAGCCAAGCGGAATAGGTTACTAAATATATCAGCGTCTATTGTATTTTATAATGGATTTCCGCAAAGTCACGCCTGAATCAATTAACTATCACAAATATAAAATCACGAGTATAAAGATAAATAGTCGGCAGCTGCACGTCATGACTGTGTCAAGAAGGCTTCCACTCAGCATGATGCTACGCTATGGGGACCCACAGCACAGCGCTGATTTTCAGTGGTCACCCGAAAAAAGACGTACGGAAATCAAGTCAGGTTCAACGATGACGGATGACGGTGTGGTGATAGTGGTGCGATAGTTGACCTGTGGCGGCATCTACATCGCCACATGCGAACTACGCATCAAAGACCTGACGTCACACAAAAATCCTGACGTCATATAATTCCTGCATCGCGCAATTAAAGTTTACCGTGCATTGGACATATATACAAGAACCCAACATCAATCGTTGGGCAGTTGCCCGCCAGACACAACACCCGTCTGGTCGGAGGATCCTCCCTTTTCTATGGCGGATGAGTGAACTTTACACCCTGTTCCTCATACCCCCTAAACAGCCATAGTTGGGTGACAGTTGACCTATAGTTGGGTGACAGTTGACCCATAGTTGGGTGATAGTTGACCTATAGTTGGGTGATAGTTGACCTATAGTTGGGTGACAGTTGACCTATAGTTGGGTGACAGTTGATCCACATCTGAGTGACAGTTGACCCATAGTTGGGTTACAGTTGACCTATAGTTGGGTGACACTTGACACATAGTTGGGTGACAGTTGACCTATAGTTGGGTGACACTTGACACATAGTTGGGTTACAGTTGACCTATAGTTGGGTGACACTTGACACATAGTTGGGTTACAGTTGACCTATAGTTGGGTGACACTTGACACATAGTTGGGTTACAGTTGACCTATAGTTGGGTGACACTTGACACATAGTTGGGTGACAGTTGACACATAGTTGGGTTACAGTTGACACATAGTTGGGTGACACTTGACACATAGTTGGGTGACACTTGACACATATTAGTTGGGTGACACTTGACACATAGTTGGGTGACAGTTGACACATAGTTGGGTTACAGTTGAACTATAGTTGGGTGACACTTGACACATAGTTGGGTGACACTTGACACATAGTTGGGTTACAGTTGAACTATAGTTGGGTGACACTTGACACATAGTTGGCTGACAGTTGACCTATAGTTGGGTGACACTTGACCCATAGTTGGGTGACACTTGACACATAGTTGGGTTACAGTTGACCTATAGTTGGGTGACACTTGACACATAGTTGGGTGACAGTTGACCTATAGTTGGGTGACACTTAACACATAGTTGGGTGACAGTTGATCCACATCTGAGTGACAGTTGACCCATAGTTGGGTTACAGTTGACCTATAGTTGGGTGACACTTGACACATAGTTGGGTGACAGTTGACCTATAGTTGGGTGACACTTGACACATAGTTGGGTGACAGTTGATCCACATCTGAGTGACAGTTGACCCATAGTTGGGTTACAGTTGACCTATAGTTGGGCGACACTTGACACATAGTTGGGTGACAGTTGACCTATAGTTGGGTGACACTTGACACATAGTTGGGTGACAGTTGATCCACATCTGAGTGACAGTTGACCCATAGTTGGGTTACAGTTGACCTATAGTTGGGTGACACTTGACACATAGTTGGGTTACAGTTGACCTATAGTTGGGTGACACTTGACACATAGTTGGGTTACAGTTGAACTATAGTTGGGTGACACTTGACACATAGTTGGGTTACAGTTGAACTATAGTTGGGTGACACTTGACACATAGTTGGGTTACAGTTGACCTATAGCTGGGTGACACTTGACACATAGTTGGGTTACAGTTGACCTATAGCTGGGTGACACTTGACACATAGTTGGGTTACAGTTGACCTATAGCTGGGTGACACTTGACACATAGTTGGGTGACACTTGACACATAGTTGGGTTACAGTTGACCTATAGCTGGGTGACACTTGACACATAGTTGGGTTACAGTTGACCTATAGTTGGGTGACACTTGACACATAGTTGGGTGACACTTGACACATAGTTGGGTGACACTTGACACATATTAGTTGGGTGACACTTGACACATAGTTGGGTTACAGTTGACCTATAGTTGGGTGACACTTAACACATAGTTGGGTGACAGTTGATCCACATCTGAGTGACAGTTGACCCATAGTTGGGTTACAGTTGACCTATAGTTGGGTGACACTTGACACATAGTTGGGTGACAGTTGACCTATAGTTGGGTGACACTTGACACATAGTTGGGTGACAGTTGATCCACATCTGAGTGACAGTTGACCCATAGTTGGGTTACAGTTGACCTATAGTTGGGTGACACTTGACACATAGTTGGGTTACAGTTGACCTATAGTTGGGTGACACTTGACACATAGTTGGGTTACAGTTGAACTATAGTTGGGTGACACTTGACACATAGTTGGGTTACAGTTGAACTATAGTTGGGTGACACTTGACACATAGTTGGGTTACAGTTGACCTATAGCTGGGTGACACTTGACACATAGTTGGGTTACAGTTGACCTATAGCTGGGTGACACTTGACACATAGTTGGGTTACAGTTGACCTATAGCTGGGTGACACTTGACACATAGTTGGGTGACACTTGACACATAGTTGGGTTACAGTTGACCTATAGCTGGGTGACACTTGACACATAGTTGGGTTACAGTTGACCTATAGTTGGGTGACACTTGACACATAGTTGGGTGACACTTGACACATAGTTGGGTGACACTTGACACATATTAGTTGGGTGACACTTGACACATAGTTGGGTGACAGTTGACCTATAGTTGGGTGACACTTAACACATAGTTGGGTGACAGTTGATCCACATCTGAGTGACAGTTGACCCATAGTTGGGTTACAGTTGACCTATAGTTGGGTGACACTTGACACATAGTTGGGTGACAGTTGACCTATAGTTGGGTGACACTTGACACATAGTTGGGTGACAGTTGATCCACATCTGAGTGACAGTTGACCCATAGTTGGGTTACAGTTGACCTATAGTTGGGCGACACTTGACACATAGTTGGGTGACAGTTGACCTATAGTTGGGTGACACTTGACACATAGTTGGGTGACAGTTGATCCACATCTGAGTGACAGTTGACCCATAGTTGGGTTACAGTTGACCTATAGTTGGGTGACACTTGACACATAGTTGGGTTACAGTTGACCTATAGTTGGGTGACACTTGACACATAGTTGGGTTACAGTTGAACTATAGTTGGGTGACACTTGACACATAGTTGGGTTACAGTTGAACTATAGTTGGGTGACACTTGACACATAGTTGGGTTACAGTTGACCTATAGCTGGGTGACACTTGACACATAGTTGGGTTACAGTTGACCTATAGCTGGGTGACACTTGACACATAGTTGGGTTACAGTTGACCTATAGCTGGGTGACACTTGACACATAGTTGGGTGACACTTGACACATAGTTGGGTTACAGTTGACCTATAGCTGGGTGACACTTGACACATAGTTGGGTTACAGTTGACCTATAGTTGGGTGACACTTGACACATAGTTGGGTGACACTTGACACATAGTTGGGTGACACTTGACACATATTAGTTGGGTGACACTTGACACATAGTTGGGTTACAGTTGACCTATAGTTGGGTGACACTTGACACATAGTTGGGTTACAGTTGACCTATAGTTGGGTGACACTTGACACATAGTTGGGTGACACTTGACACATATTAGTTGGGTGACACTTGACACATAGTTGGGTTACAGTTGACCTATAGCTAGGTGACACTTGACACATAGTTGGGTTACAGTTGACCTATAGCTGGGTGACACTTGACACATAGTTGGGTTACAGTTGACCTATAGCTGGGTGACACTTGACACATAGTTGGGTTACAGTTGACCTATAGCTGGGTGACACTTGACACATAGTTGGGTTACAGTTGACCTATAGTTGGGTGACACTTGACACATAGTTGGGTGACACTTGACACATAGTTGGGTGACACTTGACACATATTAGTTGGGTGACACTTGACACATAGTTGGGTTACAGTTGACCTATAGTTGGGTGACACTTGACACATAGTTGGGTTACAGTTGACCTATAGTTGGGTGACACTTGACACATAGTTGGGTGACACTTGACACATATTAGTTGGGTGACACTTGACACATAGTTGGGTTACAGTTGACCTATAGTTGGGTGACACTTGACACATAGTTGGGTTACAGTTGACCTATAGTTGGGTGACACTTGACACATAGTTGGGTGACACTTGACACATATTAGTTGGGTGACACTTGACACATAGTTGGGTGACAGTTGACCTATAGTTGGGTGACACTTAACACATAGTTGGGTGACAGTTGATCCACATCTGAGTGACAGTTGACCCATAGTTGGGTTACAGTTGACCTATAGTTGGGTGACACTTGACACATAGTTGGGTGACAGTTGACCTATAGTTGGGTGACACTTGACACATAGTTGGGTGACAGTTGATCCACATCTGAGTGACAGTTGACCCATAGTTGGGTTACAGTTGACCTATAGTTGGGCGACACTTGACACATAGTTGGGTGACAGTTGACCTATAGTTGGGTGACACTTGACACATAGTTGGGTGACAGTTGATCCACATCTGAGTGACAGTTGACCCATAGTTGGGTTACAGTTGACCTATAGTTGGGTGACACTTGACACATAGTTGGGTTACAGTTGACCTATAGTTGGGTGACACTTGACACATAGTTGGGTTACAGTTGACCTATAGTTGGGTGACACTTGACACATAGTTGGGTTACAGTTGAACTATAGTTGGGTGACACTTGACACATAGTTGGGTTACAGTTGACCTATAGCTGGGTGACACTTGACACATAGTTGGGTTACAGTTGACCTATAGCTGGGTGACACTTGACACATAGTTGGGTTACAGTTGACCTATAGCTGGGTGACACTTGACACATAGTTGGGTGACACTTGACACATAGTTGGGTTACAGTTGACCTATAGCTGGGTGACACTTGACACATAGTTGGGTTACAGTTGACCTATAGTTGGGTGACACTTGACACATAGTTGGGTGACACTTGACACATAGTTGGGTGACACTTGACACATATTAGTTGGGTGACACTTGACACATAGTTGGGTTACAGTTGACCTATAGTTGGGTGACACTTGACACATAGTTGGGTTACAGTTGACCTATAGTTGGGTGACACTTGACACATAGTTGGGTGACACTTGACACATATTAGTTGGGTGACACTTGACACATAGTTGGGTTACAGTTGACCTATAGCTGGGTGACACTTGACACATAGTTGGGTTACAGTTGACCTATAGCTGGGTGACACTTGACACATAGTTGGGTTACAGTTGACCTATAGCTGGGTGACACTTGACACATAGTTGGGTTACAGTTGACCTATAGCTGGGTGACACTTGACACATAGTTGGGTTACAGTTGACCTATAGTTGGGTGACACTTGACACATAGTTGGGTGACACTTGACACATAGTTGGGTGACACTTGACACATATTAGTTGGGTGACACTTGACACATAGTTGGGTTACAGTTGACCTATAGTTGGGTGACACTTGACACATAGTTGGGTTACAGTTGACCTATAGTTGGGTGACACTTGACACATAGTTGGGTGACACTTGACACATATTAGTTGGGTGACACTTGACACATAGTTGGGTTACAGTTGACCTATAGCTGGGTGACACTTGACACATAGTTGGGTTACAGTTGACCTATAGCTGGGTGACACTTGACACATAGTTGGGTTACAGTTGACCTATAGCTGGGTGACACTTGACACATAGTTGGGTTACAGTTGACCTATAGCTGGGTGACACTTGACACATAGTTGGGTGACACTTGACACATAGTTGGGTTACAGTTGACCTATAGCTGGGTGACACTTGACACATAGTTGGGTTACAGTTGACCTATAGTTGGGTGACACTTGACACATAGTTGGGTGACACTTGACACATAGTTGGGTGACACTTGACACATATTAGTTGGGTGACACTTGACACATAGTTGGGTTACAGTTGACCTATAGCTGGGTGACACTTGACACATAGTTGGGTTACAGTTGACCTATAGCTGGGTGACACTTGACACATAGTTGGGTTACAGTTGACCTATAGCTGGGTGACACTTGACACATAGTTGGGTTACAGTTGACCTATAGTTGGGTGACACTTGACACATAGTTGGGTGACACTTGACACATAGTTGGGTGACACTTGACACATATTAGTTGGGTGACACTTGACACATAGTTGGGTTACAGTTGACCTATAGTTGGGTGACACTTGACACATAGTTGGGTTACAGTTGACCTATAGTTGGGTGACACTTGACACATAGTTGGGTGACACTTGACACATATTAGTTGGGTGACACTTGACACATAGTTGGGTTACAGTTGACCTATAGTTGGGTGACACTTGACACATAGTTGGGTTACAGTTGACCTATAGTTGGGTGACACTTGACACATAGTTGGGTGACAGTTGACCTATAGTTGGGTGACACTTGACACATAGTTGGGTGACAGTTGATCCACATCTGAGTGACAGTTGACCCATAGTTGGGTTACAGTTGACCTATAGTTGGGTGACACTTGACACATAGTTGGGTTACAGTTGACCTATAGTTGGGTGACACTTGACACATAGTTGGGTTACAGTTGACCTATAGCTGGGTGACACTTGACACATAGTTGGGTTACAGTTGACCTATAGCTGGGTGACACTTGACACATAGTTGGGTTACAGTTGACCTATAGTTGGGTGACACTTGACACATAGTTGGGTGACACTTGACACATAGTTGGGTGACACTTGACACATATTAGTTGGGTGACACTTGACACATAGTTGGGTTACAGTTGACCTATAGTTGGGTGACACTTGACACATAGTTGGGTGACACTTGACACATATTAGTTGGGTGACACTTGACACATAGTTGGGTGACAGTTGACCTATAGTTGGGTGACACTTAACACATAGTTGGGTGACAGTTGATCCACATCTGAGTGACAGTTGACCCATAGTTGGGTTACAGTTGACCTATAGTTGGGTGACACTTGACACATAGTTGGGTGACAGTTGACCTATAGTTGGGTGACACTTGACACATAGTTGGGTGACAGTTGATCCACATCTGAGTGACAGTTGACCCATAGTTGGGTTACAGTTGACCTATAGTTGGGCGACACTTGACACATAGTTGGGTGACAGTTGACCTATAGTTGGGTGACACTTGACACATAGTTGGGTGACAGTTGATCCACATCTGAGTGACAGTTGACCCATAGTTGGGTTACAGTTGACCTATAGTTGGGTGACACTTGACACATAGTTGGGTTACAGTTGACCTATAGTTGGGTGACACTTGACACATAGTTGGGTTACAGTTGAACTATAGTTGGGTGACACTTGACACATAGTTGGGTTACAGTTGAACTATAGTTGGGTGACACTTGACACATAGTTGGGTTACAGTTGAACTATAGTTGGGTGACACTTGACACATAGTTGGGTGACAGTTGACCTATAGTTGGGTGACACTTGACACATAGTTGGGTGACAGTTGATCCACATCTGAGTGACAGTTGACCCATAGTTGGGTTACAGTTGACCTATAGTTGGGTGACACTTGACACATAGTTGGGTTACAGTTGACCTATAGTTGGGTGACACTTGACACATAGTTGGGTTACAGTTGAACTATAGTTGGGTGACACTTGACACATAGTTGGGTTACAGTTGAACTATAGTTGGGTGACACTTGACACATAGTTGGGTTACAGTTGACCTATAGCTGGGTGACACTTGACACATAGTTGGGTTACAGTTGACCTATAGCTGGGTGACACTTGACACATAGTTGGGTTACAGTTGACCTATAGCTGGGTGACACTTGACACATAGTTGGGTTACAGTTGAACTATAGTTGGGTGACACTTGACACATAGTTGGGTTACAGTTGAACTATAGTTGGGTGACACTTGACACATAGTTGGGTTACAGTTGAACTATAGTTGGGTGACACTTGACACATAGTTGGGTGACAGTTGACCTATAGTTGGGTGACACTTGACACATAGTTGGGTGACAGTTGATCCACATCTGAGTGACAGTTGACCCATAGTTGGGTTACAGTTGACCTATAGTTGGGTGACACTTGACACATAGTTGGGTTACAGTTGACCTATAGTTGGGTGACACTTGACACATAGTTGGGTTACAGTTGAACTATAGTTGGGTGACACTTGACACATAGTTGGGTTACAGTTGAACTATAGTTGGGTGACACTTGACACATAGTTGGGTTACAGTTGACCTATAGCTGGGTGACACTTGACACATAGTTGGGTTACAGTTGACCTATAGCTGGGTGACACTTGACACATAGTTGGGTTACAGTTGACCTATAGCTGGGTGACACTTGACACATAGTTGGGTGACACTTGACACATAGTTGGGTTACAGTTGACCTATAGCTGGGTGACACTTGACACATAGTTGGGTTACAGTTGACCTATAGTTGGGTGACACTTGACACATAGTTGGGTGACACTTGACACATAGTTGGGTGACACTTGACACATATTAGTTGGGTGACACTTGACACATAGTTGGGTTACAGTTGACCTATAGTTGGGTGACACTTGACACATAGTTGGGTTACAGTTGACCTATAGTTGGGTGACACTTGACACATAGTTGGGTGACACTTGACACATATTAGTTGGGTGACACTTGACACATAGTTGGGTTACAGTTGACCTATAGCTGGGTGACACTTGACACATAGTTGGGTTACAGTTGACCTATAGCTGGGTGACACTTGACACATAGTTGGGTTACAGTTGACCTATAGCTGGGTGACACTTGACACATAGTTGGGTTACAGTTGACCTATAGCTGGGTGACACTTGACACATAGTTGGGTTACAGTTGACCTATAGTTGGGTGACACTTGACACATAGTTGGGTGACACTTGACACATAGTTGGGTGACACTTGACACATATTAGTTGGGTGACACTTGACACATAGTTGGGTTACAGTTGACCTATAGTTGGGTGACACTTGACACATAGTTGGGTTACAGTTGACCTATAGTTGGGTGACACTTGACACATAGTTGGGTGACACTTGACACATATTAGTTGGGTGACACTTGACACATAGTTGGGTTACAGTTGACCTATAGCTGGGTGACACTTGACACATAGTTGGGTTACAGTTGACCTATAGCTGGGTGACACTTGACACATAGTTGGGTTACAGTTGACCTATAGCTGGGTGACACTTGACACATAGTTGGGTTACAGTTGACCTATAGCTGGGTGACACTTGACACATAGTTGGGTGACACTTGACACATAGTTGGGTTACAGTTGACCTATAGCTGGGTGACACTTGACACATAGTTGGGTTACAGTTGACCTATAGTTGGGTGACACTTGACACATAGTTGGGTGACACTTGACACATAGTTGGGTGACACTTGACACATATTAGTTGGGTGACACTTGACACATAGTTGGGTTACAGTTGACCTATAGTTGGGTGACACTTGACACATAGTTGGGTTACAGTTGACCTATAGTTGGGTGACACTTGACACATAGTTGGGTGACACTTGACACATATTAGTTGGGTGACACTTGACACATAGTTGGGTTACAGTTGACCTATAGCTGGGTGACACTTGACACATAGTTGGGTTACAGTTGACCTATAGCTGGGTGACACTTGACACATAGTTGGGTTACAGTTGACCTATAGCTGGGTGACACTTGACACATAGTTGGGTTACAGTTGACCTATAGCTGGGTGACACTTGACACATAGTTGGGTTACAGTTGACCTATAGTTGGGTGACACTTGACACATAGTTGGGTGACACTTGACACATAGTTGGGTGACACTTGACACATATTAGTTGGGTGACACTTGACACATAGTTGGGTTACAGTTGACCTATAGTTGGGTGACACTTGACACATAGTTGGGTTACAGTTGACCTATAGTTGGGTGACACTTGACACATAGTTGGGTGACACTTGACACATATTAGTTGGGTGACACTTGACACATAGTTGGGTTACAGTTGACCTATAGTTGGGTGACACTTGACACATAGTTGGGTTACAGTTGACCTATAGTTGGGTGACACTTGACACATAGTTGGGTGACACTTGACACATATTAGTTGGGTGACACTTGACACATAGTTGGGTGACAGTTGACCTATAGTTGGGTGACACTTAACACATAGTTGGGTGACAGTTGATCCACATCTGAGTGACAGTTGACCCATAGTTGGGTTACAGTTGACCTATAGTTGGGTGACACTTGACACATAGTTGGGTGACAGTTGACCTATAGTTGGGTGACACTTGACACATAGTTGGGTGACAGTTGATCCACATCTGAGTGACAGTTGACCCATAGTTGGGTTACAGTTGACCTATAGTTGGGCGACACTTGACACATAGTTGGGTGACAGTTGACCTATAGTTGGGTGACACTTGACACATAGTTGGGTGACAGTTGATCCACATCTGAGTGACAGTTGACCCATAGTTGGGTTACAGTTGACCTATAGTTGGGTGACACTTGACACATAGTTGGGTTACAGTTGACCTATAGTTGGGTGACACTTGACACATAGTTGGGTTACAGTTGAACTATAGTTGGGTGACACTTGACACATAGTTGGGTTACAGTTGAACTATAGTTGGGTGACACTTGACACATAGTTGGGTTACAGTTGACCTATAGCTGGGTGACACTTGACACATAGTTGGGTTACAGTTGACCTATAGCTGGGTGACACTTGACACATAGTTGGGTTACAGTTGACCTATAGCTGGGTGACACTTGACACATAGTTGGGTGACACTTGACACATAGTTGGGTTACAGTTGACCTATAGCTGGGTGACACTTGACACATAGTTGGGTTACAGTTGACCTATAGTTGGGTGACACTTGACACATAGTTGGGTGACACTTGACACATAGTTGGGTGACACTTGACACATATTAGTTGGGTGACACTTGACACATAGTTGGGTTACAGTTGACCTATAGTTGGGTGACACTTGACACATAGTTGGGTTACAGTTGACCTATAGTTGGGTGACACTTGACACATAGTTGGGTGACACTTGACACATATTAGTTGGGTGACACTTGACACATAGTTGGGTTACAGTTGACCTATAGCTGGGTGACACTTGACACATAGTTGGGTTACAGTTGACCTATAGCTGGGTGACACTTGACACATAGTTGGGTTACAGTTGACCTATAGCTGGGTGACACTTGACACATAGTTGGGTTACAGTTGACCTATAGCTGGGTGACACTTGACACATAGTTGGGTTACAGTTGACCTATAGTTGGGTGACACTTGACACATAGTTGGGTGACACTTGACACATAGTTGGGTGACACTTGACACATATTAGTTGGGTGACACTTGACACATAGTTGGGTTACAGTTGACCTATAGTTGGGTGACACTTGACACATAGTTGGGTTACAGTTGACCTATAGTTGGGTGACACTTGACACATAGTTGGGTGACACTTGACACATATTAGTTGGGTGACACTTGACACATAGTTGGGTTACAGTTGACCTATAGCTGGGTGACACTTGACACATAGTTGGGTTACAGTTGACCTATAGCTGGGTGACACTTGACACATAGTTGGGTTACAGTTGACCTATAGCTGGGTGACACTTGACACATAGTTGGGTTACAGTTGACCTATAGCTGGGTGACACTTGACACATAGTTGGGTTACAGTTGACCTATAGTTGGGTGACACTTGACACATAGTTGGGTGACACTTGACACATAGTTGGGTGACACTTGACACATATTAGTTGGGTGACACTTGACACATAGTTGGGTTACAGTTGACCTATAGTTGGGTGACACTTGACACATAGTTGGGTTACAGTTGACCTATAGTTGGGTGACACTTGACACATAGTTGGGTGACACTTGACACATATTAGTTGGGTGACACTTGACACATAGTTGGGTTACAGTTGACCTATAGTTGGGTGACACTTGACACATAGTTGGGTTACAGTTGACCTATAGTTGGGTGACACTTGACACATAGTTGGGTGACACTTGACACATATTAGTTGGGTGACACTTGACACATAGTTGGGTTACAGTTGACCTATAGTTGGGTGACACTTGACACATAGTTGGGTTACAGTTGACCTATAGTTGGGTGACACTTGACACATAGTTGGGTTACAGTTGACCTATAGTTGGGTGACACTTGACACATAGTTGGGTTACAGTTGACCTATAGTTGGGTGACACTTGACACATAGTTTCGCGACTGTTGACCCATACTTCAGTAATAGTCGAAAAATTTAGTGTTAGTTGAACCATAGGTAGGCGATAGTTGGCCCATAGTTGTGCGATAGTTGACAGACCGTTGGCTGATAATTAGTCACTTTTCTTGGCCACTAACCCGCACTGGGCCCGCGTGGTGGATTACGGCCCACTCCCTCTCACAGAGAGGAGGCCTGTGTTCCAGCAGTGGGAACATCATAGGCTGAATATGTATAAGACTATAACCATATTTCACACCACATTGTACGCCCTTTTCCAGAACTTCACGTCCTCGCTATCGAACCTAGTATCGGCCCACAGTCGCCGCATAGAGTCCACGTTCCTGTCGTCGGCGTCGTCGGGCCAGCTCACCGGCGTGCTGTGCAGCAGCTTCCCGGCCGCGCTGATGCTGCAGACGGCTGCGGCTAATATCTTGAAGACCTTGGCTGAGCTGAAGGATGTTGAAGGTAAGACTTGGCCAAGTTTAGACCTTGGTTTATTTCACCAGTTCTTCTTAGTCTACGAGTTGTAGGTCGTAAGTTTGAACCCAAACAGGCGCTTTACTTTTTGTAAATAATTTCATCACCACTGCTCTCAAAACGGTGAAGGAAAACATCGTGAGGAAACCGGCATGTTCTAGAACCAAAAATTCAAAGACATGTGACATCTACCAACCCGCACTGGGCCCGCGTGGTGGGATACGACCTACTCCCTCTCACAGAGAGGAGGCCTGTGGCCCAGCAGTGGGAACATTATAGGTTATTTTCAGACTACCCCCGGAAAGACACAGAGTAGCACAGAAGGCGCACTCCGTATTTTAGTTATGAAGCTACAAGTACGCGGCGGGCTCGTCTTGTCGGGCCAATTGGGGATTGGCTGATTCAAATAAGGGTCAAGTATTTTTTTTTATAAACTATATTACTTACATCAGAATTATTTATAAATATAATTATTTATTTATTTTATAAACTATATTACAGAGGAGCTCGTGGCTAAGTAATAACAGCCGCACGGTCGATCCATCAGGTTAAGCTACGCTTGCCGGGGTTGGTCAGTGGATGGGTGACCATCTTTACATATCGAGACTCCTCCGTGCCTCGGAAAGCACGTTAAGCCGTTGGTCCCGGCTGTCATTTGTGGATCTTTGACAGTCGTTACGGGTCGTCAGAAGCCCGAAAGTCTGACAACCCAGTCTTACCAAGGGGTATCGTATTACCCGGTTACTGGGTTGTGGAGGTCAGATAGGACACTGATTTTTGGCACATTTTAAACATTAATTTCTCGTTTGAAAAGAAATATTATTCAAAAATATTGGAGACATAATTCTGATGTAATCATCATCTGCCTGCCTTTTCCCAACTATGTTGGGGTCGGCTTCCAGTCTAACCGGATGCAGCTGAATACCAGTATTTTACATGGAGCGACTGCCTATCGGACCTCTACAACCCAGTTACTGGGTAATACGATACCGCTTGGTTAGACTGGTTGTCAGACTCTCGGGCTTCTGACGACCCGTAACGACTGTCAAAGATCCACAAATGATAGCCGGGACCAACGGGTTAACGTGCTTTCCGAGGCACGGAGGAGTCTCGGTATGTGAAGATGGTCACCCATCCACGGACCAACCCCGGCAAGCGTAGCTTAATGTGATGGATCGACCCATGCGGCTGTTATTACTTAGCTACGAGCCATCTGTATTTATCTGTCAGCGAATGAATGAATTAAAGATTATTATTAAATTCATGTCTCAAAATGTCTTCTAGAATCTAAAGACCCGGATCCCCTACACGACCTGCCTACCCTCCTACTGGAAGCGGACGTGAGGCAGCGCCTCTCTGCCTTCAGGGCGGAGCCCCCGGCCTCCGCTGCCGTCCTCAGACGCACCAAGGAACAGCTCAGGAGTTTAGCCAGAGCTATATTGAGGAATCCTATCGATGTTCAATTAGGTAAGGCTATGAAAAAATCTATACTCATTATCATATACATATTTATAAATTAAAGTCGCTTTTCGTGTTTGTCTGTATGTCCGCGTTGTTTTTCTAAACCACGCAACAGATTTTGATGAGGTTTTCACCAACGTTTAGAGAATTTATTCCGGAAAGTTTATGTGTATAAATACGTTAATATTAAAGTTACATATAACTAAGAAATCTGGAGGTTTTGTCAAGTCCACAAAATCGTGCGAAGCTGGAGGGCAATTTATAATAAACTAGCTGTGCCCCGCGGTTTCACCCGCGTAGGTCTCGATCCCGTGGGAATATAGGGATAAAACGTATCTTATGTCCTATTCCAGTTCGTGGTCTACCCGTGTGCCCATCCTCTCCTCTCTAGAGAGAGGGAACGTCGCACCGGCGTCGAACGATTCGCGTATTCCATTTTTATATTCATGATTACTTCGAAATTAAATGTCCGATTCGAATGAATTAAAAAGTATTTTGCTGCTATATAAATACCCTTCATGTTAAAACTATTTATTTGAATAAGAATTAATATTACGTTGATAAAACTCCTTCGCAAATAATGCATTAGTTTCGAGCAAATTTGATTACCATAAAAAATGGTTATAGTGAGTCAATCTTAAAAGATAGACATATGTTGTCGCGGACTTTTTTTTAGAACTTTTAAAGAGGAACAATTCCATTATACATGATATTTGCGTAACTTAAACCGGTTACGCAGCGCACGCAACAGAAGCTCTCAAAAAGGAATATGTTTTCCCGTTTTTGCAACATTTTTCATTTATGCTCCGCTCCTATTGTTCGTAGCGTGATGTTATATAGCCTATAGCCTTCCTCGATAAATGGACTATCCAACACAAAAAGATTTTTTCAATTCCAACCAGTAGTTCCTGAGATTAGCGCGTTCAAACAAACAAATAAACTCTTCAGCTTTATAATATTAGTATAGATTAGTATATATATACTAGCTGCGCCCCGCGGTTTCACCCGCGTAAGTCTCGATCCCGTGGGAATTTCGGGATAAAAAGTATCCTATGTGTTAATACAGGTTATAAACTATCTGTTTGCCAAATTTCATCCAAATCCATTCTGTATTTTTACGTGAAAGAGTAACAAACATCCATCTATCCATCCATACTTACAAACTTTCGCGTTTATAATATTAGTAGGATATAGATATAAATTGATTGCTTGATAAATGTTGATTGATAATTTGATAACACACATATTTGATTGTTACAGAGAAAATTCCTCAGCTGTCAGTTTGGAATAACAACGACGCTCTATCTACGGATCTACCTGATTTCGCTTTGTCACCACAAGAATATATTACTGAGGTAAATATCTAAATCACAAAAAAAAACAACCGACTTCCAAAACAAAAAACACTAAAAGAACTTTAATTTCGGAAGTCGGTGTCTTTGCTTTTCAATTCTCGTTTTTTGCCACCGACTTCCGAAATTAAAGATTTTTTTTTTTTGGAAGTCGTTTTGTTTTTATTTTTTGTTAAAATATTTATTTTTCACTTTTTAGTTGTGGTATCTACCCCACACAAATTCGAATACCACTACCTGCTATGTAAATAACAGTCACTTAAAATATCGTCTAGATATTGGGAAAAATACGTAATATTGAAGCTAACTCAAAAACTACGCAAGCAAAGTTAATAAAATTTATACAGGATGTAAGGGTAAACACTCTTGTCATTCAAACCATGGGTAGTTGACTTAAATATAAAAATAAATGACCGAACACAACAAAAAAAAAACTTTATTTTCATTAAAAGATTTTAAAAAGTTTCTATCTGACACCGTGCTTGCTAGCGAAACAGCTGACTGACTAAGGGAGGGATCGTGCTCGCAGCCGGTCAGGTCACATCCCGTACCCCCCGCCCGTGTTGAGACGCAAGTTCGTTGCCCTAGCGCATAGGGCAACGAACTTGCGTCTCCTGTGGTAAAATTTAGATCTAAAAAAAATTAAAAAAAAGTTGTAATTTTCCATTGATTTTACGTTCTATAAATGAAACCAAACCACTGGTTTGAATGACAAGAGTGTTTACCCTAACACCCTGTATGGGACCACCTCTGAAGCATGTCCTACCAAACAAAATCAATTTTGAATTTTGATGGAACAAGGATCACTAAAATCGATTCATAATAGGGAATATGCATGTATTGTTTTAATCTTTTTATTCAATTGATCCGGGCTATTTAAACGCCCTCCATTTGGCGCGCTTGGTGTGGTGACGTCACCGTCCGTGAAAACAGACAAGCAACTGTCAAGTATACGTCGAACACTCCTTTTTATATGAGCGTTTGACATTGACTTGACAGACTTGTTGATTGACTTGACATTTTGATTGTTATCCCGGATTGTTACGTCACATCCGCTTTTAGCTTTTCAAGTATTTGAATTACCCACAGTTTTTTGGGACTTTTATTAATTTCTCGCTCAAAAATAAATTTTATTCAAAAATATTGATGGAGGCATAATTCTGAAGTAACATAGTTTATAAAAAAAATATTTGACCCATATTGGAATCACATGCATATTCCCTATTGGCGGAGTAATCGCGTAACATACACGCGACGAATTGAGAACCTCCTCCTTTTTGAAGAAGTCGGTTAAAAATAACGTGTATGACCAGAAGGCCAATTCTCGTACTTAAAAAACGTTCAAATTCAAGTCGCAATCTGTCAAACTTGTCAAAAATGTTGGTAAATTGATTGTATTTTTGACAGATTGCGAATTTTCTTAAAAATTACGAGAATTGCCACTCACATGTATGAACGTAAACGAGACAAAAGGAGTATGTAAGGATCGTAGCAGCTGGCGTTCTGTAGGCACTGCCTACCCCCATGGGAAGAAGGCGTGAGATTATGTCAATCTACCTATCCCTTTCTCAACTATGTTGGGGTCGGCCTCCAGTCTAACCAGTATTTTACATGGAGCAAATGCCTATCTGACCTCCACAACCCAGTAACTGGATAATACGATACCCCTTGGTAAGACTAGTTGTCAGACTTTCGGGCTTCTGACGACCCGTAACGACTGTCAAAGATCTACAAATGACAGCCGGGACCAACGGCTTAACGTGCTTTCCGAGGCACGGAGGAGTCTCGGTATGTAAAGATGGTGACACATCCACGGACCAGCCCCGGCAAGCGTTGCTTAACCTGATGGATCGACCCGTGCGGCTGTTATTACTTAGCCACGAGCTCCAACGATTTCGCTCTTAATAAAAATGATTCATTTGTCTCACAGATTGGACAATACCTGATGACATTACCACAGCATTTGGAAATGCATTTGTCAGAGAAACAGGCACCACTACAGTTCTTATCTGAGGTAAGTCAAGTCACAAACTCAGCTTCTGAAGGGTTAAGGCACAGTATAAATAGGTAACAGTATTATATTATCTTCATAGAAAACGGCCGAAACGGCGCGCTTCGAAAGCTCAGGGTACGCAACAGTCTCGAGAGCGGGGCAGCTACGCATGGACGCAGAAGGTTTATCTACCAAGCGGTCTTAGTTTAACTCAAAGTCACTGCCGAGATATAATACTGTTATTTTATTATACTGTGGTTTAGGTGACAATTTGTGTTAACTGCGTTGACCTCACAATTTGTTACTTTCCTTGATTTTCTACAATTACAGCATTTTTAATAGAACTAGTCATTCTGAAATCAATTTAATTCCTATTCGGGTAAAGTCGACATTGCGTCAATTGGATACAAGGATTTGAATAGGCTTTACCGACTTGCTTCCGACAGGTCATGAGAATGAAGAGGTCATGTAATTAACGACCTTTTTTGAAACGTCCAGACGAACGAAGCATTCAATAAGTATTAAATAACTTTTTACTTCTTTTTAGGGTGCAGTACCCAAAGGGTAAACAAGACCCTATTACTAAGACTCCGCTGTCCGTCCGTCTGTCTGTCTGTCACCACGTTGTATCTCATGAACCGTGATAGTTAGAGTTGAAATTTTCACAGATGATGTATTTCTGTTGTCGCTATAACAAAGAATACTAAAAAACAGTATAAAATAAATATTTAAGAGGGCTCCCATACAACAAACGTGATTTTTTAGCCGTTTTGATAGATAACGGTACGGAACCCTTCGTGGGCGACTTTGACTCGCACGACTTTCTTTTTGGGCCCTCACAAGCTTGACCGATGACTTGGTGAAGGCTGCGGGAACCCGCTGGATGCGAAAGCACAGAGGTCCTAGACAAGTGACAATCGCTTCGAAAGCGTTTCGTATTTCTACAACGACTTTCAACAGGATTGACATACGAGGGGTGTTCAATAAATTGTGAGAATGAGTTTGACGCAATTATATGTTATTAAATGTTATTTTATTTTTCGACGTAGTCACCTTTCAGGGTTATACACATTGTATAACTTTTTTTTTAAACTAAAATTCCCTTTCTAAAAAAATCTTCTTTCCGATCCCTTAAAAAATCGTGTACGGCGGCGACTATTGCATCATCATCTTCAAATTTCTGGCCCCTGAGATGTTCTTTTAACCGCAAAAATCGGTAAACATCACTGGAGCAAGGTCCGGTGATTATGGAGGATTTGCCATCAATTCGAAGCCAGCTTCTTGAATGGCAGCCATTGCAACTCTGGATTTGTACGCGGAGGCGTTATCTTGGTGAAAAAAATTAACAACAGAACACGTTCCGAAACGACGCAAACAAATGACTTAAATTTTTTTTAAACAACAGAGTGTTGATTGGTTTTTTATTATCATCATAGCTAATGTCTGGGCTATCCCTGCCCGTATTTTTTTTTTCCTTCCGAAGGAGAATGTACCGCATTCTCACTATTTATTGAACACCCCTCGTAAGCTTTTCGATAGCTTATGTCAGTCCTATACATTTTTGCCTTTTCCATCATCGTTATCGCTGATAGAATGACACTTTGTCTAGGGCCACAGAACCGGTCGAAGTGGCGGTGCTTTGGGGAGTCCTATGTCCAGCAGTGCGCGTCTTTCGGCTGAAATGATGATGACGATGAACTTTTAAATTAATATTTACAGGTATGCACACATACTTGTGAGGTGTACGCTGAGAAAATATTAAATATAAGAAACATGGACGCTTTGGGAACCAAGCGATGTCTCAATGATATCGGTAAGATTTAACTAAACTTCTTCCCTACAACTCGTGCGCAGTAACATGGCTGGCTCGGCACTCAACACTCCCCTCGCTCCCCCCGAGGTACACGCGTCACTGAGCCAGGTGCCATGTTAATGCGCACGGGTTGTACACACGGCTACACATCAAGCTATACATTTCCAGTATAAACTGACCTCGCATAGTACGTAAATACAATGCCAGCATAAACTGGAAATGCATAGCTTGATGTGTAGCCGTGTGTACATCTACACTAATATTATAAATAGGAAAGATTTGTATTTTTGTGTGTATGTTTGTAATGAATAAACTCAAAAACTACTGCGCCGATTTCAAAAATTCTTTCACCATTAGAAAGCTACATTCACCCTGAGTAACATAGGCTATAATTTATAAAGATTACACGCGGGCGAAGCCGCTGGCCGCCGCGTCTGTCTGTCTGTTCGCGATAAACTCAAAAAGTACTGCACTGATTATCATGCTGTTTTCACCAATGGATAGAGTGGTTCTCGAGGAAGGTTTTAGTATATAATTTTTCAAGTGGACGAAGCCGCGGGCATTTAGCTAGTTTTACTTTATTTCAAGAATTGAAAACAATAATTGTATGCTCTTTGCATTTTACATTCCTTCGCTTGCTTGTACCAAAAGAAAATCATCGAATCTCTCAAACCAAATGTCCTTTCTTTGGTATTGTTCGTCGAGTCGTTGAGCTCCTTAAGTTCTGAGTTAAGCTCCACTATTACTGACAACTGCTTGTACTGACTGGACAGGTCCAGTCAAATCTGTGTGGTTCTTTCCTCAAAAGACCATTTCAGACTCTAATCTACATGGTCCTCATATGGCCTGACCAAGATTATGTCTGGACTTTAAAGGAGACGGTGACCTCTGAGTTTGTTTCGGCCTTTCTTCTCAGAGTAGTCAGATAGGAAACGCCGACCTCATCTAGCTTATTTTTACAACTTTTTAATATGACGAGTAAAAGTGATTCCAATATCCTATTTACAGAATAAACAATTTCATTTTATTTCAATCTATTATGCGGGCCATAAACGTTCAAGTAATTTGATCAAACAGGCTTGTTCAAACAGTTTGATCAAATAGAAATACGAAAATTCATATTCCTTCATGCCATTTGACAGCTCATCTTGATAAAATGTTCCCACACAAATTCATGCCAATTTGATGAAACTGTTTGATCAAATTACTGAGACGTTGTATATATGCTAGTCGCGCGGTAAACTCAAATTGCGCGATGCAGGCTTTTTTGTGACGTCAGGTCTTTGATGCGTAGTTCGTATGTGGCGTTGTATGTAGATGCAGCCACAGTTCTGAGCCACGGCTTTCACCTATATGTATATACAGCGTGTCTCAAAAAACTCTGTCCGTTCCGTAAGGGTGTTGTTAAGAATCATACTGAGAGTCGATGTGGTTTATATTTGGAGAAAAGAAAAAAAAAAATCGCCCCGTTTTTGTTCAATGGGGAATTTTACCGGGTTTTTGTTCAATGGGGAATTTTACCGGGTTTTTGTTCAATGGGGAATTTTACCGGGTTTTTACATGAGGCGCGGGCGTTGGTCGTCTTGCGAGTGTCTAAAAGTCATATCATAACATATGACCTCTGTAGAAAATTTATAATGAAATTGCTGTAATTTAGGTACTAAAAATGTGAATTTTAAATAGAAATAACGTTCTTATTTTCACAAAAAAGCTCGTGGCTAAGTAATAACAGCCGCTCGGGTCGATCCATCAGGTTAAGCTACGCTTGCCGGGGTTGGTCCGTGGATGGGTGACCATTTTCACATATCGAGACTCCTCCGTGCCTCGGAAAGCACGTTAAGCCGTTGGTCCCGGCTGTCATTTGTGGATCTTTGACAGTCGTTACGAGTCGTCAGAAGCACGAAAGTCTGACAACCAGTCTGACCAAGGGGTATCGTATTACCCAGTTACTGGGTTGTGGAGGTCAGATAGGCAGTCGCTCCATGTAAAATACTGATATTCAGCTGCATCCGGTTAGACTGGAAGCCGACCCCAACATAGTTGGGAAAAGGCTAGGCAGATGATGATGATGATTTCCACAAAAAAAAAAAAATTGTAATGTTATTGCGGTACCTAGGCGCCAAATTCGATAGTAACTCTGTCTGTATGTTTGTCTGTCTATATGTTACCTTTTCACGCCTAAACCATTGAACGGATTTCTATAAAATTTGGCAAGCAGATAAATGGCATCCCGGGGAAGGACACACTTTATTTAGGTTTTGAGGTTACTTTTCATCGACATACCACGCGGGCGAAGCCGCAGGCGGAAACTAGTGTTGTATATTATTAATTTTCTATTTCCAGTGTACCTATCAAGTGTAGTTGAAGACTTAGGAAGCAGTATCACTCCATCCTTGAGGAGCTTAGAGAAATCCCTTCGAGCTGCTACACCGAGCCAACCTAGCGACTGATGAGGCAGTCATCATATGTCTGCCTGTTCAACAGGCGTAGCATGAGCACCGTTTTGTCGACGGAAGAGTAGACAATAATGACGTTTCCTGTAGACAGTACGAGACGGCAGCAAAATAGAAAGAGTCAACTGCACTTTTTACGAAATTCACTCTTTTACATAATTCGACTCAGAATTCTTTGTTTTGTCATAGAATTTATCGGTTGTCAGTGTGATTTTGACAGTAAGGATAGAAAACTTTCTTCCGAAATACAACCTACAAAAAGACCTAGACAAAGATCGTTAGAAATGAAGACAAAATGACAGATTGTAGAAAGATTTCTACGGTGGATGTCAAAAATGAAGAAACGAACTGTCACTCTGTATAGAAAAAGCTATGTCTATTCTTCGTAGAGATAGAAAGCGTCATGCTACGCCTGCTGGGGTCGACTTCCAGTCTAACAGGATGCAGCTGAATACCAGTACTTTACATGGAGCGACTGCCTATCTCACCTCCACAACCCAGTTACTGGGTAACACGATACCCCTTGGTAAGACTATTGTTGTAAAATTCATTTAAAGGGAATATTGATGCACATGAAAAAAAAACTAATTGTTAAGCCTGTCTGGGGAAATTTTGTGCATTTAGTATTATGTAAAATTATAATTTAACCCACAATATTGAAATGTTATTTAAATAAGAATTAATTAATAAAGACAATATTTAAAATGATAAAATTGTTTTACTTGAAATAACCCAATACAATAATTATACAGCGTGTTACAAGAAGCCTGTCCAATGTTGTTAAGAATCATACTGAGACTCTACGTATGTGGTTTTTTTTTTGGAAAAAAGAAAAAAAATATAGCCTAATTTTGTTCAAGGGGCAATTTCACCAGGTTTTTACATGCCGTGGTTTAGCGGGTGTTTATAAGTCATAACATAAGATCTCTGTAGAAAGTTTGCTAATTTATAATGAAATTGGGGAAAGTTAGGTACTAAAAACGTGAATATAGTTCACGTATTTAGTACCTAAATTACCCCAATTTGTTTATAAGTCATAACATAAGATCTCTGTAGAAAGTTTGCTAATTTATAATGAAATTGGGGTAATTTAGGTACTAAAAACGTGAATATAGTTCACGTATTTAGTACCTAAATTACCCCAATTTGTTTATAAGTCATAACATAAGATCTCTGTAGAAAGTTTGCTAATTTATAATGAAATTGGGGAAAGTTAGGTACTAAAAACGTGAATATAGTTCACGTATTTAGTACCTAAATTACCCCAATTTGTTTATAAGTCATAACATAAGATCTCTGTAGAAAGTTTGCTAATTTATAATGAAATTGGGGTAATTTAGGTACTAAAAACTTGAATATAGTTCACGTATTTAGTACCTAAATTACCCCAATTTGTTTATAAGTCATAACATAAGACCTCTGTAGAAAGTTTGCTAATTTATAATGAAATTGGGGTAATTTAGGTACTAAAAACGTGAATATAGTTCACGTATTTAGTACCTAAATTACCCCAATTTGTTTATAAGTCGTAACATAAGACCTCTGTAGAAAGTTTGCTAATTTATAATGAAATTGGGGTAATTTAGGTACTAAAAACGTGAATATAGTGCACGTATTTAGTACCTAAATTACCCCAATTTGTTTATAAGTCATAATATGATCTGACCAAGATTATTTCCGGATTTTTATATTTATATTTACATTGACATTTTATTCAAACATTGATATGAATATTTACTTTGTAAAGTATTATATTATTTTTAATTATTGTGAATGTGGAGATTATGTGGATCTTTCTTTTCTTTTATATTATTTATTTTTTCTTAATTTAATTAATCATAGTCTGGCAGTTTGAGTAATTTATGCAGCCTAACCAAATGTCCTTTCTTTGGCATTGTTCGTCAAATCGTTGAGCTCCTTAAATTCGGAGTTGAGCTGCACTATTACTGACAAATGCGTGCACTGACTGGACAGGTCCTCTCAATCTGTGTGGTTCTTTCCTCAAAAGACCATTTCAGACACCAATCTACATGGTCTTCACATAATCTGACCAAGATTATGTCTGGACTTTAAAAGAGACTGTGACCTCTGAGTTTGTTTCGGCCTTTCTTCTCAGAGTAGTCAGATAGGAAACGCCGACCTCATCTAGTTTTAAAAATGTGATTGACGTGTAAGTGTTTGTACAAACCTACTTACAGAAATAAATCATTTATCATTTATCATAAGACCTCTGTAGAAAGTTTGCTAATTTATAATGAAATTGGGGTAATTTAGGTACTAAAAACGTGAATATAGTTCACGTATTTAGTACCTAAATTACCCCAATTTGTTTATAAGTCATAACATAAGACCTCTGTAGAAAGTTTGCTAATTTTTAATGAAATTGGGGTAATTTAGGTCCAAAAACGTGAATGTAGTTCACGTATTTAGTACCTAAATTACCCCAATTTGTTTATAAGTCATAACATAAGACCTCTGTAGAAAGTTTGCTAACTTATAATGAAATTGGGGTAATTTTGGTACTAAAAACGTGAATTATAAATTGTAATAACATTATAATTAAAAAAAAAAAAAAAAAAAAAAACCGTTGTTACTTTTTAGATAGGGTTTTTGTTACTAGCTGTATCTATATCAAGAAAATCCAGATATTAATAAAATTAGTTAAATGAAGCCGTTAAGTTTTTGAATTACGGTAGTAGCTTGAGATACAATTATTTTCATAACACTTACCGTATAGTACATTTATAATACAAATTACCTAGAAACATGTCTTTTTAATTTTCCACTGTGGCGCTGCCAGGGAGTATGGTTTTTTTTATACAACGTGCCGCTACAATGGCGACATTAATTTAACACACGGGTAGGGCTAGTGGCCAGTTACCATAAAAATTATAATAAAATAAAATAATTCGTAAATTGAAAAAAAATAATTTTCAAACAAACTAAATCATAAAAACATAACCAAAATTGAGATCACTCTTTGTAAAAGATTCATTCATGTAGGTACCTACCAGCTGGCTTACGTTCCATCGGTCAAGATCCTTTGTCGGCATAATTTCTAGGAAATTGCGCGGCTTTCCTTTTATTCGCCTACATATGATCCGTGACCCCGGCAACGTGAACTCTTCGCTACAGTTCTTTAAGTACAGGTTGCTCCAGGATGGTAATTTAGAAAATTGTAAATAAATCAATAAATAATAACATTTAATGAAATTAATATATTTTCCTAAAACGAATACGCGAAATCGGATACGTGTGTTAAATTAATGTCGTCATGGTAGCGGCACGTTGTATAGGTTTTTTTTTAAATCCATACTAATATTATAAATTCGGAAGTAACTCTGTCTGTCTGTCTGTCTGTCTGTCTATCTATCTGTCTGTATGTTACCTTTTCACGCCTAAACCACTGAACGGACTTTGACAAAATTTGGCAAGGAGATAGATGGGATCCTTGGGAAGGACAGGGTACTTTTTATGGCAATACCACGCGGGCAAAGCCGCGGGCAGAAGCTAGTTAGAAATAAAACGCCATAAATTAGTTCATATACCCACATTTTTAATAAAATTATAGTCCAACACGTTCAATACTGCGCTTATTATTGTCTCTATAGCTCTGACGTCACACTTGGCTGATTGGCCAAGTTGTCATATTGTCATCACGTAGGCCAAGGTACTTTAAAACATTACTTAATTTAATGACGTGAAAATCTGATCAAGTGTAATGATGATGATATATTTTTGGCCAATTTGTTGGTATTTTGACTTATTTTGATATGTTAGCCAAGTTTTTTTTGGAAGATTTAATGAATAATGCTCGAAAATTAGAGCCAAGTTCGGCCAAGTTAAATCGGAACAAGCGCAGTTAGTTTTTTTTATATAAACTTATATCTAAGTTAAAGATTTAGACATTCAGGGCAGGACTAGATATGCTATACCTAAATAACACTTTTTAAAATAACATTAATCAAATTATCATTTAGAAATATAACATAACATAATATCTATATTGGAGTTCTCAACCTTTTTCAGAGGTGCAAAATATTAAATGAAATAAAAAATATTATACTTAGATAAAAAAAAACATTATAGTTATTTCAATGATTTTTTCAAAACACAGTCTCAAATCGCATTCCTAGACTTGGTTTTAAAAATATAAATAATATGTAAATTATGCTTAGGTAATAAAATATCACAAGAGTAATTTAAAAAACCATGACCACAAATTATTCGTTATTGAAAAAGTATGTCAAAATATTGAGAACTCCTTTAATCAATAATATGAATAACGGACATCAAAATTGCATTTTTTAAACAATATACAATAGTTTAACATTCATCTAACAAATTGAATATTTCAAATAGTTACTTACAAGTTACTTAAAGTTATATTAAAAATCTAAAAGCAGAAAATATCACTAATCTATCACATTTATGGATTATATATAATATTAGCGAAATGGCGCACAGGATTTCACTTCCTACCATTACCGGCGAATGCGCGAAGTGCCAAAAGATTTATTATTAAAGACACGCAAACTTTCACACAGGATACATAACGTCTCATTCCAAAACAAGCTATAAAGCCAGTTATTGTATTTTGAACTTTATTCCGAGTAACGCAAAGTCCTTAACGCAAAATTGACAACTGAGACTCGGATCTAAAGTCAGTTTTTGTAATAAGAACTTTATTTTTCATAGAATAAACTTCAAAATACAATAACTGGTTCAAAGGTTTGAACTTTGGACTAAAGTTAGAATTCTTTTTGTAATGAGACGAAGACATTTTTTTTTTTTTGCTGTTAAACAGTGATAGATTTAAGTTATATTATTATATTATTACAAGAAATACCTACAATTAATAAGCATTAAAATATTACAATTTGGCATCCTATAAATTCGCTTTATGATAATAATAAGTACCTATTTTTAATTCATTTCTATCCTAAATTCTCACTAGTTCCACTTTAGATGGCTAGTTCTTGTAACACAGCACTTCGCACATTACCCGGTAAAAAGTATATAATTTATGATATTAATGTATATGTATATTAAATGTTATATAAATATATCGTTTGTTATTTTACAAAGTTTTCGAATTATTACTACGATACACTTTCAGCTCGAGGCTCTTGTACTAACAATTAGTTATTTTTGTTATATTTAAATACATTAAAATGTTATTTTTCAAAGTTATTATTGTATAATACTAACAATTTATTCAATGTAAGAATTTAATAATTATTTAGACTGTAAATATCTTATATTTTGTTCATTCTAATCGTTTTATAACATCTTTTTTGTTTGTTTATATTTACGTGTTTTTAACAAAATAACTTAAAAAAATAACAACATTACTTAGTAACACTAGAAATCTAATTAAATATTAAGAACAGATAAAATCTAAGTATTTATTTTAAACATTTAAAATAATGTAAGTAAATTATTTGTCAGTTCATTTTATACGACAAATGAATAAAATTACAATTCAGTTATAGGACCCAAACCCAGCTACCAGCTATTGCAAAAGTTAATAAAACATCATCAAATATGAATGATTGTAATACTACATTACGTTACTATTCCTACAATACTACAAACGATTAATTCTATATTACTCTACGGATAACATGAGATGTTTTCTACTATTATACAAAAAAGTATATCTACTTCGAATAATGAATTAACCACTGGACTATACATATTATATTCGTTGAATATTTAATATGAGAATTTATATTTTAATGTCCAACTATAAGCATAGAAGAATAGAGAGAGATATTTAATAAGATGCAATACTTGTAAGTATCGTTTATATATTTAAAGAAATTTATATAAATATATAAATAAGTACCTACCTAAATGTATATTTTATATATACATAATGTTACCATCTAACACTGGAAGATTATGTGATTACATATTTCCGCTTTGTCATAAAATGTATAATCTTTAAATAAATTAATACACATTATTATGATGATATAATTATTATGACTATAATGTAGGTATGTTTCATCTACTGTGATTTTTTATGGAATCAAAAGATGTAATGATTTAAAAATTGGATAATTTTATTATGAAAAAGGAATTAAATAGACATATTTCATCATTTTTCACGAACAAACTATGCAGCCATACACAATTTGCTTTTACGTGTCTCCGAGAAAATAAAAATACATAAACGTTGCTTTATGTTAAATACTTATTAACTTCTGTTGACCCATACATTTAACGTTTATGGGGGATGCACTAAGGTAGTCCGCGAAATTAGTTTTTTGCAATTTGCAGGTCAGTGTCAGGTTGTATGTTGATTGAAATATGATGCACGACCGTAACAAATATGGCATTACACAATTATAATCATTAGAATCAGCAATAAGTTAGAATAATCCTCAAATGTCATGATTTCATGAAATAGTCATTCGATAGGATTATACGAACTTAGAGAGTTGTATTGCTGATTCTAAAGTTTATAATTCTGTAAATCCGTATTTGATAACAGGGATAAGCGTCGGTTGGTGCCCCTTTTCATTAAAAACATCTAAAGACACAAATAAAGAAACATGTCCATCGAATCCAAGATTATGACTTAGACATAGTATAAATTTGATATTTCTACTTTTAAATTGATAATATTATTTATTAATTTAAGCTCCTAATTCGATGTTACACGTGTAAGAAATACTTCTCTGTATAACTAAATTATATTTCAGATCGCCGTGAAGTAAAATTGGGAATCAAATGAGCTTGCCTGTACACTTTTAGGTCCCAGCACCCGACTCACGAGTGCAACGATAATTCGCTCGCGTGCCCACAACTCGCATCCGGGTCGTACATATATATAGATATACGCGGCGCGCTAATGAACTCGACTGATTAATTTTTATAGATATATGAGACACATCATTATGGCATGCTAATTTGTATGCAGTCTATGTACTTGGCAGTAAAAGTGTAGCGAAGTCTTGATTTTAATTTTACGAACGGCGATCTGAAGTATAATTTAGTTATACGGAGTAGTATTTCTTACATACACGTATTAGCATCAATTTAAGAATTTCGAATAGATACGACTATTGAAATGGAAAGATTTTTATTTTTAAGAATAAGTGTTAATATCTTATTATTTCTGACATTATGATGTAAGTATTATTGCTAATAATGTCTTTAAACTTTACTAATAATTTACAAGCACACCACAATTAAAAAAAAAAAAGTTACATCAAATTAATAATCAATTATATTTACGTAAATCATGATTATTATCGTAATTATGATTTATAATTTAATCTAATGATGACTAAATAATTTAATCTACAAGAGAGATAGGTACAGCAGTATGAAATCTTTGATGTATTATTTAATGAATTTATATTTTTTATGTATATATTATATTTTTGTAATATTCATTTAATTACTGAATTATATTTACAACCATTCATATTCGCAATATTTACATGAAAAAATAACTATTGATACACAAAACTCCTAAATTATTATATTATTATTGTAAGTATATTTTTTGTATAATACTTCGTTACAGTAAAGTTTATATAAAATCGAAGCAAAACATTTTTTTATCTACTAAAATATTGTTAGTTTATTCAAGATTTTTAGAATTACCGGTCAGTATCACATGGAGCATGTAGAGCCTTCACGGAATGGTTGCGGAGATACTTTAGAAGGAGTGTTAGCAGGCCAACAGTCAGATAGTTGTATTATTTTAATATTACTTCAGTGTAGGAAAGAGACGAAGCTCTACAGGACGTATAGCTCCATCTCTTTCCCCCACGAAGTAAGATTAAAATAATACTGCTTTAAGCGGTGGTAATAGGCCCCCTGCACGCGTTGCATGACCACCGTAGAAACGGGTTATGTCGACGGAAGAATAGACAAAATGACAGATAAACAATCACAATCGTCTATTCTAACGCTGACAAACCCCATTTTTACGGTGGTCATGCCACTATATTTATGTATTATTTAAAATGTATAACGTTTATAATTCACAGCGGGCCCTATCACAATACCAGAGCCGAGGTTTTTTTTTAAATACCTCAGCATTATGCTGAAGTAGGAGCCTTTTTGGCCTCGCACAGGTCGTTATTAAGTGTTTTTTTTAGTTTTAAACTGCTCTTTTTATTTTAATTACTTTTTATTACTGTTTGTATTTCCTGTGCGTGTCCCAAATAAAATATTGTTCTTTCTTTAATAAAGACAATGACCAGTCATTCTCAAAACACGAACATTTTATGTACATTATAAATATTTAAGCATATTATTGTGATAAATATTGTCATTAAAATCATTATTGCATTATTTACAAGAGATTTTTAAGCTCATATTAAAAATGATTAAAAAGTCTACATCCTTTTGGTCCATTATCCAATAAAATAAGGTTTTAATATGTCTGACATATTTTATTTTTTTCGGTTAATTTATTGTACTTAAAACTAAAAAATATTTAAAAAGTTAAAAACCAGCAATTTCTTTTAAATTAACTCCAGCCAACTTTTGGAACAAATTAAACGTTTTATTTTTTATTAATAAAAAGTCTCAATGCAAAATATTGTCATTATTGTCTAGGTATACATAATATAGTTTAAAAATGTACAATGAAAAATATTGTCAAAGTCACCTTTGCGAAATAAATGTATATGATTATACTTACATACATATGTGTCATATTATAAATGTATAGTTTAAGAGCCACATAGCATATCATGTATATAATAATTAATTATTTAATCATTTGAAAGTTTGACGTCCAGTTAATAAATAAAAACTCAGTTATGCAAATTCAGATATTTGCGATTGCAGATGTTAGAAGGTGAATATAAACATTCCAGAAGTGAATGTGTTCAAAATGAATTTAAAATTAAAGTACTGTATACTATACATTCTTAGCGATAAAAGGAGTCTGCATTTGTCAGATTCTACGCTGAGAACTCATAAGTTTGTATAACTTTAAAATTTTAAGGGTCTTTGACAGCGTGTTTTATCTAACTACTAATATATAAATATACATATTTTGCCAACTATACATACAATCTATAAATATTTTTTAAATATGTATTCACTAAGCTAAAAATGTACACCCTGATCTATATTGGCACATACATATTTTGACTACAACAGATTTATACGAGGCTGTCAACATTTTTACTTTTTTAATTTTACTGTCATCTTTGTTTGAATTTTGTTACTTACCCGTCACTAAGCCATATTTGGTAGTATTCATATAGTTATAATGTTATGTAAGTAGTCGAATATTTAAATTACATTGTCGACAGGCGTAAACATGGATATAATTCTTATAACACCCTCGTATTCATGTATAGGTTATACATATACATACAAGCCATTAGTATACACAAAATATACACACATTTATATTCAACAGGTCACAGAGCAAAATTGGTCAGAAGAATACAGAGAAGTATCTAAATACATTGTATACAGATAGACATAAAATATAATCTAATATAATATGTATATTAGATATGCTTTAAATATACATTTTTTGGGCAATAATCTACAGTATACATATAAATATTATATTCCTTATTTGTCTTAAACTGACTCCTAGGACGTCAAGCAAACCCCATTAAAAAAAAACTCCCGAATTTTATAAATCAAAATGGCGGGTGTCATTGGTGGGAACGGGAACAAGATGGCGGCAAGTTTAGTGGTTCATTTATTCTTCTTCTTCATTCTGATAACTTACGTAGCGGACAGATGATTTGTCGCTTGCTATCAGGCTCTGAAAATAATAATTATCAAAATGTCAATGCATTGAAATTAACTATTGTCTGAGTTTTTCTCCCACATCACTGACAAAGAAATTGTGAAACAAAAACTTCGTAAACAATCCTCGTGCTTAGATACGCACCTACTTATAGCTATATTTTCACTTGCTATAAAACGGCGAAGGAAAACATCATGAAGAAAAAATGCACGAGAGATATTAATCGACGGCATGTGAAGCCAAGTCAGAGGCCCATAGGTGGCTTTAAAAATCTTACAGATCACCCTAATTGCGTTATGTTACCTATACACGATCAATCTGAATCGGTTTAAAACAAACAAAAATCAAATCCATTGCTTCAAAAAAAAATCTGCTCAATAACGTGAATATCGCAATGAATGTTGTCGAACTGTCAAAATGAAACAGATTAGTCATCAGTTACGAAAATAAGTTACGCAATTAGATAGCAGGTTAGTAACACTAACCACGACATGAAAAGAAGTAAACTATCCTTACATATAAACAAAGTCCTCCGCCGCGTCTGTCTGTCGCCCTGTTCGCGATAAACTCAAAAAACTACTGCACCGATTTTCATGCTGTTTTCTTCAATGGATAGAGTGGATCTCGAGGAAGGTTTTAGTATACAGGATGTAAGTGTAAACACTCTTGTCATTCAAACCATGGGTAGATGACTTAAATATAAAAATAAATGACCGAACACAACAAAAAAAACGTTATTTTCATATAAAGATTTTAAAAATTGTCTATGCGACACCATGCTCGCTAGCGAAACAGCTGACTGAGAGGGGTCGCGCTAATGGCCGGGTCACGTCTCACACCCCCCACCCGTGTTGAGACGCAAGTTCGTTGCCCTAGCGCATAGGTGCTAAAAGTCGTAATTTTCTATTGATTTTACGTTCTTTAAATGACAACAAACCACTGGTTTCAAGGATAACGATGTTTACCCTAACAGCCTGTATAATAACAGACATCCACGCGGGCATCAGCTAGCATTAGTATAAATTAGCATGATGGAAGCGAGAGTGCACCTGTGTCTGCGCACATACTTTTGCACGATAATATCTCTCGCGTCGATAGATATTATTATGTCTGTTAGGAATTAAGGGTTATTAGTAGTGGAAAACCTTATCAGTGTCTACCTGTTTCTCATTGGTAGCTGGTGGCGACCTCAGGAACAGGAGACAGGGCGCGTAGGCGAAGTTGAGGACTGCAATGATGACCAGCATCCACTCGAAGCCGATGCTGTTCATCAGAGCTCCTGAGAGAGCCGGTCCTGGAAGATCACGAGCATATTTTTAACCGACTTCTTCAAAAAGGAAGAGCTCGTGGCTAAGTAATAACAGCCGCACGGGTCGATCCATCAGGTTAAGCTACGCTTGCCGGGTTGGTCGGTGGATGTGGTCTTTACATACCGAGACTCCTCCGTGCCAGGGAAAGCACGTTAAGCAGTAGCCCGAAAGTCTGACAACCAGTCTTACCAAAGGGTATCGTATTACCCAGTTAGTGGTTTGTGGAGGCCAGATAGGCAGTCGCTCCATGTAAAATACTGGTTTTCAGCTGCATCCGGCTAGACTGGAACATAGTGGCAACATAGTGGGGAAAAAGCTAGGCAGATTGATTGATTGAATTACCTAAATTAATTTTAAACTGCAAGCTTTTTTTTGTACAGAATCCTTTACACATACAAATACATTTCTTATTCCAAAATTGGAGAAAGAAGGTGTAAATATAATATTGGTTAAATAAAATCAGGGTCAACCGTAGAGGCATCTTCAAAACCAAGTACCAGGCATGCAGAACTTACCAACAGCATATCCAAGACAGAACGCGGTATCTCCAATAGCGTAAACGGAACCGTAGACGGCCGCATGTCGGATGTCCACTAGGAAGCCAAGTTCAGGCATCATTGAGGAGTCCACCATGCCGATAGCGAAGCCAAGACCAGCGTTGGGAATGATCAGGTGCTCCAGTTTACGAGCCATCGGGATCTGTGGAGTTAAAATTGTGTTGAAGTTAAAAAACATACTTATAGTTGAATTTATAACCTCATTTTCATG
The DNA here is from genome assembly GCA_947522985.1 of Lithophane socia. Lineage (NCBI taxonomy): Eukaryota > Metazoa > Arthropoda > Insecta > Lepidoptera > Noctuidae > Lithophane > Lithophane socia. The sequence goes on from OX383280.1 coordinate 7,293,305, forward strand.
AAATTTCACACTACCAGTTGGCGCCACTTTGGCAAGAGGACTTCGATTTCGACAATGAAGAAAAAATATTATGATGATGTTCATCATCCATCATCGTTCATCGTTAATTTTTCGTTTCAATTTATTCGTTTCATTTCATTTCATTCGTTTCATTTATCAATCACACACCACAAAAAAAATATACAGAAACCGTTTCAGAAAGCCCTTTGCTTTGCTTGGGAAGACTCCCAAGCAAAGTAAAGGGCTTTCTTAGAGCCGGTTTTGGAGAGGTCCAAAATGTACATTTCAGCAGTCGACGTTGTTCCAATGATGTTGTTCTTACCAGAATAAGACATATGCCAATGATGATCAGTCCAGAACAAGCTGCCAGCCAGCGACCCATCTTGTGGCCCAGAGGGCCGAACAGATTGGTACCTGAAATTGTAAATATTTTTAAATACCTACAGTTTTTGAAAGCGCGGCGGTAGCATGGCTGCCGCGCTGCAATCGCTAGGTTCTCGCATCATAGCGTTTTCGACCTCATGGATAAATTCTTAAACCTGATTTTCGTTCATGTTTTGAACAAAAACTACGTGCGCATCGTCACTAGTCGATCGATGCACTGATGCGCGGCGGCAGCACGGCTGCAGCGCTGCACTCGCGCGTTTTTTATTTATATGGATTAACAAAGCAGCGCGGCAGCAGCGCTGCCGCCGCGCGTGATTTCATTAAATAAACATTCAATAGGATTATAATAATATGAACTGTTGTATTGATGATTTTTATGTTTATAATTCCATAATAAACATTGTGATACGGTCGCGAATCATATTTAGATCAACATACAACCTGATACTGACCTGCAAATTGCAAAAAACGTAAGAAAATTTGAATTTTGCGGGCTACCCTTTTTGGCTACTCACCAATCAGATAACAGATGCTGGCCGGTAGAAAGGCGACTCCTTGCTGCCAGCGGCGTGCTTCCATAGTATCAGCCATCCAGATCGGCAGACTGGGTTCCAGCATTGCAATGCCAACGTTAGCGAAGGTGATGGCTCCTGGAAAATGAAAGAAAGTTGAATTTATCTAACTTGCAGCCAGCCCACTATTGTCGGCACATTGTGCTCCACGTCCACTGCCTCATTGGGTCAGTGGTCGCTAGCCCTACTGCTGAACATGAGGTCAAAATGCAGCAAAGTGTTATTGGATTTTTCCATCTGGAATTTCTCAGTGCCAGCCCGGAGTCTGGATTTGTGCCCGGTTGATGGCAATAGGCTCGCCCCCTATTACATGGGACTTGAACACAACTGGCGAAATGTGGATGTACAGACGCCAGCACATCAAGCTACCCGAAACTGTCAAACTTTCCCAATCAACCTTGAACCTAATGCTTTAGCGATAAAGTTTAAAATCTATTAAAGAAATTTGACAGATTTTAGTAGCTTGATGTGCTGGCGACTGTACTAAGGTACAATACTGCCCAACCCTTCGGGCAGTACAGGCATGATGTTATATTTATGTTGATGTGTGCTCCATCGGCCATCGGTCCTTCGACAAACATGGCCAGCCCACTGCCACTTCCAGCTTGCCTACTCTGCAAGCTATGTTGGGGTGTTCAATCGTAGATTGGTTCTGCTGCGTCAACAGATGGTCGCGTTTCTACTCGACCCACACAATGGTGCCGATTATCTTGTCACAAATTCTCTAAACTAAACTAAAAATCACTAAAATTTAGTTTATTCCTGTCAAACGACGATTTCTTATTCTGAAAATAGACTAAAGTGACACAACTTAACTATAATTTAGTTTGACAGCATTAAGATGGTACTGAGTTTTAATTTAGTGAAAATGCTATTCTGAATTTGACGTTTTAACCAAAATTTTTGTTCTATATCTAAAATCCTCTATTAACTAACTCTGACTATTTTTAATCACGATTAAAAATGTGTGGAATAAAATTAGATGTCATGAACTAAAATTCAAACCAACACCTCGAATTCAGTTGCAAAACGGTACTGTATCTTTTTTTTATTTTCTTTTGCTTATATCTCGAAAACGGTGTGTCCTATCGCAAAAATAATGAAAATTTTGACCCCCTTTGAGACCCGCAAACCCGTAATACTTAATATGTTGGTAATTTAATTTTTTTGTTTTCTTCCAAAAAGTGAAAAATTCCATATAAAAATACGTCGAGACGGCCACATTGCGCGCCTCTCCGGCTCAAAAAAAATCACGTGGTAGGCAAACAAGTAGGTACCAAGTGCAGTCGCGATTGTCAAATTCGATTTTAGTTCTGTCAAAATAATTTTTAAATTTAGAGATTTTTGTTGGCAGAATAGCTCTAAGATTCTCATAGTAAAAAGTAAGGAATTTTAGTGATAGTTTAGTTAGTTTAGTTCGGTGTACAAGAGAATCGGCACCAATGTCGCAGAGACTTGACTTGATTGTCATGGAAACGCCATTACTATGGTGCGGTGATCTCACTCTTCTCAATAAAGACAGTTTTTAGCGCGACTTAATTCGGTAGAGGCCCCTCTCGTCTCATGTGGCCCGCGCGATTGGTAAGCACATCTGCATTACTAGAGACGTCGCAGATAGGTTGCCATCAAAGAGTCAAACTTCAAGTGTTTAGGTAATTCATAGAACATTGAGTTTCACGGCGATTCCATGCTCTGTGCTGAATTTGAACCGGAATGTCATTGGCAGCCTCTTATGAGGTCATTGTACTCATCATTATGAACAACTTTTCTAAGGGACCCAGAAATCGGGAAAATGTAGGGAACAGCTGATTTTTACCTTTTGACATTCTTTGTCTATCAATATCGAGTACGTAGATTGTGGATTGGTACCAACCTGCAGCGATGAGGATGTAAGGATCGCACACGAGAGCCTTCAGAGAAGGTGGCTCCGACTCCTGGCGGACTACTCCGGGTTGCAGGATCATCAGCTGCAGCACTGAGAACAAATAAGAGGTAATTAGTTGAGTTTATTAGGTACTAGCGACCCCCCCTGCTTTCCACGGTGCTGGTAACATGTCAAAATCATCATCGTCTTGTGATGTGATGATGATGTGTGTGTGTGTGATGTGTGTGTGGGGGTGTGTGTGTGTGTGTGTGATGTGTGTGTGGGGGTGTGTGTGTGTGTGATGTGTGTGGGTGTGTGTGTGATGTGTGTGGGGGTGTGTGTGTGATGTGTGTGTGGGGGGGTGTGTGTGTGTGATGTGTGTGTGGGGGTGTGTGTGTGTGTGTGATGTGTGTGTCGGGGTGTGTGTGTGTGATGTGTGTGTCGGGGTGTGTGTGTGTGATGTGTGTGTGGGGGTGTGTGTGTGTGTCATCGTGTGATGGGTGTGGTATGATTTCAGTTTTTTATTTAGGTTAATTAGGAGCTCGTGGCTCGGACAAAATAGAGAGATTTGGAAGGAAAAAGGGGAGGCCTTTGCCCAGCAAGGGACACACTATAGGCTAAGGAAAAAGAAAAGGAGCTCGTGGCTAAGTAACGTACAGCCGCACGGGTCGATCCATTATCCAAATCCAAGCTACGCTTGCTGGGGTTGGTCTGTGGATGGGTGACCATCTTTACATACCGAGACTCCTCCGTGCCTCTGAAAGCACGTTAAGCCGTTGGTCCCGGCTGCCATTAGTGGATCTTTGACAGTCGTTACGGGTCGTCAGAAGCCCGAAAGTCTGACAACCAGTCTTACCAAGGGGTATCGTATTACACAGTTACTGGGTTGTGGAGGTCAGATAGACAGTCGCTCCATGTAAAATACTGGTATTCAGCGGCATCCGGTTAGACTGGAAGTCGACCCCAACATGGTTAGGAAAAGGCTAGGTAGATTGATTTGGTTCTCAGTCTGATAACCATAAAAAAAATCAAGTAACAGACAGACAAATTAAAAATCCGGAGTCACACGTAATCTGTTCGATTTATGCCCTAACACGTGTGACTCCGGATTTTTAATTTGTCTGTCTGTGGTGTCTTGTTTATACCTTTTAAGTCGTAGTTGGGTTTTAGTTTTTGTTACTTGATTTTTTTTAAAATTCTTTTGGGGTTATAATATATATATTTTTGAAATGTGCTCATTAAGCCCTTTCATTTGATACCCAACATGGTACGATTAAACCATATTTTTTGTTAAGTTCCTCACTTTATGTCCTCTAGAGGGCGCCTAATTTAATGTGACTTCACATAGCCTATAACCAGCGGACAATCACGACGCTTCTAACGATACCTCATTTGTCAAATTGTGATAAGTGGTTTGGAAGATAGGAGGGAACAGATGAACATACATACATACATACATACATACCGGTCAAAATCATAACCCTCCTTTTTTCTTCACCGTAGTCGGGTAAAAAAAACATAAATACCTTATATAAAGTGCATTCTATTTTCCGTAATAAAACACGAGTATCAAGAATCTCGGTCATCATAAACAATAACCACAATAATTCATTTCCTACTTTTGACTTGGTGTGGGCGGGTAATGCGGGCAACGTGATACGGTTTAGTAGATGTGTAAATGAACGGAGTTAAAGGCAGATTTAATGATTTAATGGGTACTAGCGCACCGCTCCTGTTTCGCACGGTTTTTTGGACTTGACAAAAAATCTTAGTTATATATTATGTAACTTTAATAGTAACGAGTCGGAGTTGGTCCGTGGATATTTACATACTGAGACTCCTCCGTGCCTCAGAAAGCACCTTAAGCCGTTGGTCCCAACCCCGGCAAGCGTAGCTTAACCTGATGGATCGACCCGTGCGGCTGTTATTACTTAGCCACGTTATTACTTAGCTCGAGCTTTTACTAAGAGGTATCGTGTTACAATAGTTAGAAGAAAGACGGTTGCAATTCCTCTAAAAGCATTTTATTTCCTGAATTCCCAGCTGTCATTAGCAATTCCTTTAATTTGTCATAAAAGCAATTCATATTTTGAGGACCATTTTATGAATCTCCATAGAAAACTGTCAAAGGGATGCAAGAAGTGTAAAAAAGTATCGATATATATCGTATCGATATTAAAAAAAAATATCAATATCGATTTCGATATATCGAAAAAAAAAAATCGATATATCGGGGAAATTTAAAAAAAAAAAATTACTTTATGTACTTCAAGTTTTATAATCATTTTAATACCAACTAGGAAAAAAAGTACTAATAATTTTTACGGCTCTGAATTCCAGCGGTTTTAGTCAGCGGCGACAACAGTGCTATTGCTAACATTGCTATTGAAAATATATCGTTTTTGATACATTTTCGATAGTTGATATTTTATATCGATACATCGATATATCGAAATAATAAATATCGCCTGAAAATATCGATATATCGGACAAAAAATATCGATATTTCGATATTTTTTCTGCAAGCCTATGTCAAACAGATATACACACAGACATATACACAGAGATATACAGATATTTTGTAATAAGAATCGCACGCAGTCACTCCGTGTAAAATATGGTCAGCTACATCCGGATAAACGACTGCAAACCGGCAGGTGCTGGTGCAAACAGGCAGGTGATGATAGCATGACCTATTCTCCTAAAGATGTGCTTATATGAGGGAGTACAAGAGAGCAGTGGTGGCCCAGTGGTAACGGCCGCGACTTACGAGTTGTAGGTCGTAGGTTCGAACCCCGACAGGCGCTTTACTTTGTGTAAATAATTTCATCACCACTGCTCTCAAAACGGTGAAGGAAAACATCGTGAGGAAACCGGCTAGTCTTAGAAACAAAAATTCGAAGACATGTGACATCTACCAACCCGCACTGGGCCCGCGTGGTGGATTACGGCCCACTCCCTCTCATAGAGAGGAGGCCTGTGTCCCAGCAGTGGGAACACTATAGGCTGATTATGATGAGGGAGTACAAAAGCAGATGTCACTCACATCCATCTCCGAGTGCCAAGGCAGACAGCATCAGGAACGGGGCAGTCTTTCCAACGAACTCGTACATAAGGCCTCCGAATGGTGGACCGATCAGCACGCCCAGGGCCAGACCTCCTAGAGCTATGCCCATTGCGTTACCGCGTTCCTGTTGACAAAGACAAAATTATTGATCTCTCAATCATATCTGCCTCTAGTATTCGCAAGCGGTACTGCTGAGCTTGAAGTCCTTTTTTTTTTTTTTTTTTGAGGTTGGGAAATCATCCAATGACTTCTCCCGCTCTGGGTGGAGCGGAAGGGCGTGTCAGACTTTTACTGACTAAAACCCACCCGTGTTCCTTCAGTTGCCTGTTGCCGGCCCCGGTATCCCTTTCGGACTAACCCGCAACCCTGGCAGGCATCGGTCCTAGCGGACCCCGCCAATTGTGCTGACATCTCTTTGAGGCGCGCGTGGAACACGACGCGCCATCGACCCTGGCCTGGTCCTGATCGGACGGCGAGCTACCCATTGCTCGCCGTCCGCAGAGCTTGAAGTCCTGGGTTCGATTCCGAATCGGGCAACTTGTAATTAATTGGGTTTTTTCCATCTGGACTTGCTCAGTAGCAGACTCCGGGCTCTCCCTTTATTACATGGGACTTAAACATAACTGGTGCAATGTGGGTGTACTACGAGTATAACCTCTGTCTAACCCTTCGGGGAATACCTGACAGGCGTGATGATATGTTATTGTATTGATAAAGTCTAGCAAAGGACACAAATAAATTACACAAGTAACAACAATTTAACCAGAATAAGGCCTGAATTCCTCTTACGCTGATGTCGGTCGCGTACGGTTGTTCACGTACGCGTGGCAACGGAGTACGCGCCGCGGACATCAGCGTCGCAGTATGGTGCTATATAGAACACAATGTATATACGCACGCGCGACAGACGTACGCGACCGACATCAGCGTAAAGTGGGTGATAGATTTTTAAGTTCGCGACCTAGTACTCGGCTCACCATTGGTGACAGACGTGCGTACTTAAAGTACGCGGTTTTTAAGTTCGCGACCTTACTCGGCTCGCCGTCGGTGACCCACGTGAAGCTTGCTCAAAATGTCATAGTCAAATTGGCGGCTCGTGGCGATGACAGATGGCGAGGCAAGGCGAGCTACAAGCAAAATTTCAAACCTTTTGTATCGCCGACAAACTTAGGTACTCAGTGGTTTTAAGATCCGCGTACTTAGCATGACACACGGGTGAGTAAGCTCGCCGAGCAATAAGTACGCGTACTTGCTCGCACGTCTATCACTCCTTTAAGAGGAATTCAGACCTTACCGAGTGCAAGATTGATAGATTTCTGAGTTAATTTACTTGCAATGTGAGCCCCTCACCTTATCATCAGGGTACCGTTCTGCCAACATGCCCATGCCTGAAACAGACGAGCAAGAAGAGCCGATACCTTGCAGCGCCCGCGCAATGAACAGCACGGAGTAGGAACGGCCGAAGGCGAATACTGAGAACAAATGAATGAGTTATGGAGCGTAGCTTGATTTTCGACTTGACGTTCCAAAAACATTACTTATTTTATCCGAATTGTGTGTTTTTATAATTTCTGACGTGACGGTACGTACTTGACGTCTGCGTCCACGTCATTGCATCAATTTTATCCAAATTGTAAGTTTTGATTATTTAGAAATATCGTTTATCTATCTCGTTTATCTATATATAATAGCCCTCTTATTCAGAGGGCTAGTGTTTTATGGCCGGTCCTATTTACATATGTTTTGCGTATATACTCACTCAAGGTAGACAAGAACATCAGAATGAAACCGGTAAACATTGGGACGCTGTAGCCAATTCTGAAACCAACGAAAATATAATCTGTAGGTATGCCTTTTGTGGAACGAAGTTTTTCGCGGCTTGCGGTAGGAGTAAACTATCAGAAATCGTCTCTTAACGAATAAGCGTTAAGTGCCCCGTATGAATTTGTTCAAAATGAAAATCCTTAATACTGAACCTATAACATTATACTTATCTGTGATTGAACCAATTCATACAATGCAATTTTAAGGTTGTTTACATACAGGGTGTAAGGGACAGCCCTCCGCAGACTGATGGGATGAATTCAGCATATCATACTAAGACGACCGGTACATGAAATTATACCAGGAACGTTATGGGAATCCAATAAACCTGATATGTTTTATTACCTCACACGCAATGTTTCCTTACCGTGGCAAAACGCACTAGGGATGCAAGAAGTGTAAAAAAATATCGATATATATCGTATCGATATTTAAAAAAAATATCGATATCGAATTCGATATATCGATATATCGGTGGAATTTTCAAAAAAAAAATTTTTTTATGTAGTTCTAGTTTTATAATCATTTAAATACCAAACTAGGAAAAAAAGTACTAATCATTTTTACGGCTCTGAATTCCAGCGGTTTTAGTCAGCGGCGACAACGGTGTTGCTATTGAAAATTTATATCGTTTTTGATACATTTTCGATACTTGATATTTTATATCGATACATCGATATATCGAAATAATAAATATCGCCTGAAAATATCGATATATCGAACAAAAAATATCGATATTTCGATATATCGATATTTTTTCTGCAAGCCTAAAACGCACGTAGCCGCACTCCCCGTGAGTGGCGGGGGGCCGCACTCGCGGCACGTGATTTAGCAATGTATGAGCTTCACGCGTCGTTCGCTATAGTATTTGAACATCCATTGCTGGCTTTTTATTATAGATGTTTTATTTACATACATGGAGTGCTGCGCACACAGAATGTAATTTTTCATTGAATTAACGGAATAGTTACTAAAAAAACGATAAAAAAAAATTAAATGTTACTGAGAGGTGGAATGTTATTCAAAATAAGAAGCTGAATGCCGCCTGTTAATTTGCGCAGGGCAAACCCTTACAACCTGTAGATTATGTACAGGCGTTTTACAATCGCAGAGGTTAAGTTGAAATAGTTTCATGTGCCCCTAAGTGTGCCGGTGTAATTTCAACACACGCAACGTTTGGTGGCAAGAAAAAGTATCTATGGATAACTTCCTCAGGCAAGCTCCTTCAGTACAAACTTACTTGTGTGTGAGAGGTCCTACGAAGGGGTTGGCGAGCAGCTGAACTAAAGCCTTGCTGGCAAACATGACGCCAACTGCCACAGTCTCGTGGATAAGTTCCTGATGTCTTTCCTCTCGCTGTACTGTCAGATTCACTGCAACAAAAAGAAAATTGAAGTCGGCCATTTTTTTTTTGCGTATCCTTCTTTCTGTTACATTCCGAAGGATTTATAATGCAATTCAATTGAGTTTGTTTGTTACTCTAAGACAGCTGAACGGATCTGGATGAAATTTGACACATGGATAGACCATGACCTGGAGAAGGACATAGGATACTTTTATCCCGATATTCCCACGGGATCGCGACTTATGCGAGTGAAACCGCGAGGAAATAATGATGTCAAACTGTCAGATTATTCTACTTAAAAGTTATCAGACTATTAAAGAATCAGCCCTAAAAGGAAATAGGGTCGGTACCCTCTCCATACACCCGCTCGCCGCTCTCGCTCTCGCCTGTTTTCTCTCTGGTTTATGACCTTAGAGCAATGATTTAGAGCAATGACTTAGAGGCCTCTGATTACCGCGGTCTAAACAGGCAATATTGAGCATTTTCTGAGGGTTCTAGTGCTTCTACAGATAATGTATCATCAAAACGGAAAACATAGGGGCACAGTAAATATCCTTATTAATCAATTTATAAAATATCTTTCAAATTGGTCCAATATTGGAGGAGGAAATAGACGAGAGCCGAACCTCGAATTATTTTTTGTATGGAGAAAAGACTGACCCTATTTCCTCCTAAGAAGGAGATTATTCCAATACTTACTAGGTTGCGTCTCATTCTGTAGCAGATTTGTGGTGTTGACTTGCAGACAGGGGCAGTACGGTGTCGGTGACGGCGGCGGGAGGGTGATGTCCTCAAGAGACATGGACAGTGGGGCGTCGGGGTGGCGAATGTCGTAGAGAAATTCTGGGATGATTGGCACTGCAAGAGATGACATTATTTTAAGAACACAGTATATAGACAGATTTCTGTTTGTGTTTCTCAATTCGTCAGTGTTTTTTTTGTGTGTTTGTTACGCTATTACTCCGTCAATAAATTATGAATTGGTTTTGATTATTCTTTTTTTTTTGTTAGGTCATTCTTCAGAGGTGGTCCCATATAAATGATATTAATTTTGTTGGCGTTTTTTTTTAGTTAGCTTCAACGTATACGTATTCAAGACACAATAGAATTTTAATTGTTAGCGGTATTTAAAAGCCCGATTGACAGTTGATGGGAGGAGTTTCTCTCACTGTTATTTACATAGCAGGTAGTGGTATTCCAATTTGTGAGGGGTTTGTACCACAACTAAAAAGTGAAAAATAAAAACACAAAAATAGTAAAAATAACTTTAAATGCGGAAGTCGGTGGCAAAATACGAAAATTCAAAACCAAAGACACCGATTTTTTTGTGTTTTTTTTTTGTAAGTCGATTTTTTTTTCACAAAAAAAAACAGTAGTCGAAATCGGTTCAGATTTATCGTAAGCCCAACGTGTTTGCGATGGGTCTCGCTGGTGGTTGCGTTGTGGCTCCGACGTGGCTTGGAATAAACTACTCATTTTCATAGGTACCTACTAATATTAGCGTCCGTCCTCATGTTGTGTTGTGGTACCTACGTGTGTTCGGGCCCTGAGACGATGATAAACCTATTTGACAGCTAGTAATGAAAAAAATCATAAAAACTATTTTTTTTTTAAACATTTAAAATTCATAGATAGATTCCTTGATTACCAACCGTATGAAATCAGTACGGAATACCATTCGATCGACATTCCAAATTTCAAAAGCCCTTCGCTCCGTCAAGAGTGCCTGAAACGACAGTTAATTCCCAATATGACGCGGTCGGCTCTCGTCGGAAACTGCCGAACTTTGCCGAAGTACTTGTGGGGTTAATAGGTCGGACAGAAGTACTGGGGTTACATATTTAATGAGGATTTTAATAATAGGTTTTTTAATATGAGATATTTTGGGACCAAAGTTTCATGTTAAGTGGTTGCCCGCGAAATTCATATTTTCTCCCGTTTTTTTGCTATTTGCAGGTTGTATGTTGATCAAAATATGATTCGCGACCGTATCAAATATGTATTTACATAATTATAATCATTAATACATCTCTCTAAGTATCAATTTATTTTTAATGTTTTTCTAATTAACAAAAAAAAACTAAAACTAAAAGGACTTACTAATAGATATAAAAACAAAGGGACCCTCAGGCGTCGAAGTATTCGTCCGCATCGCTGTCATCCGGAAAAGTGCCCAGAAGACTGGCAGTCTCTCTAAGTTAGATATGTTGATCTCAAATCTCATGATTTCATTAAAAAGTCATTTGATATCCCATTTACAGAAACAATTTCATTTCATTTCACATGTAATGGATGGTTACCCATCCACGAACCGACCGCGGCATGTGTAGCTTAACCTTCTATCGGTCCGTGCGGCTGTTATTTAGCCACAGGCCCCAACAAGTGTGCAGCACGATATAATTAAGGCAAGCTACTACCCAAAAGGCAATTTCAAACTATTTAACAAAGTTAAATGCTACCCCGAGGCAAAAGGGTGAAAACTCGACGAAATATGATTTGAAATGCGACTACGAGGACCCTGTCTTGACTAGTGTGGGGACACTGTTGATAAATTTTGTTATCGATAGAAATATGGCGGAGAGAGGGGAGGATCTTTGCTTGAAAGGAGAGCATAAATTGAGATAGCCAAACTTAATCAAAAAAATTTCAACTATTTATGGTCTTACAGGGCCGCAGCTACCGTACAACTCGATTCCTATCGGCTTCCCTTCTGGAATTCGAAACAAAACCACTCTATCGTCATTGAAAAATGACACAGTCAGTAGTGTTTAAAATGCCTTTTAAGTAATCACACTATAGGTATTTAATACACCATATAATTAAAACTATACAAAACGCCTACATTCAATGTTTTGTCTTTGTTGTCTCCCAACAGCAAAAAAATATTCTCTAAAATAACTCGGCGGTGCGGCTGGCTTATCGCTCCTTCAAAAATCAAGGCGTCATGACGTCACTTCGGTCACGTGACACCCCGGTTTTATACGCTTCGAGCAAGCCGGTCAAATACGAGTTATTGTACCTAAAGCGATCTAAACTTGCGTTCGCGTGAACGAGATGCCGCGATATCGGTTCGGTAGTTTTCGTTGAATTTCGTAATGCGTTCGGCTCGGAGTTCGGACAGGACGCTATTGTGTGGTTGCTGTTTGACGTAATCGCATTATAATTTGTTTACACTTGCAGTTAATTTGCATTTTGTTCGTATTATTTATTGAATACATTAGTTTATCAGTTCGAGAATCGTAGTAGTAGTATTAGTTTGTTGGTATAAAACAGTGATTAAAGTGTTTTGACTTTAGTGAAAGTGTACGTTGTAATTATGTATTTGGGGTAAGTAGGTAGATAGTTAATAAGTTGAAATTTCTTAATAGATTTGAAAAGTTATTAGTACTATCAGTAGGATTAGGATGGCGGCAATAATTCGTCAAGGACTTTCTAATTAACTACAATGTCTTTTGGCCCGCGTGCGGCCCGTCTGGTAGCTTAGTGGTAGCCTATACATTGTTGTTTAGGATTATTTTCTTTGTGAGGAAACATGCTTTCCAAGGTTAAGTTTTGAAATTAAGAAACACATAATTAGGCCGTGCTCGCTCAGATATAAGTATAAATTACAAACGACGTGATAGTTTTTTCAAACATTCTAATGTTTCCCTTTACGATAAATATGAATAGCTGACTGGCAGTTGTAAATAAAATAAAATGTATTTATTTATTTAAACTTTTCGCACTAAAAAAGGTACAAAGGCGGACTTAATGCCTGAGGCATTCTCTACCAGTCAACCAAGGGTGGTGAAGAGATTAGATGGTAGGTGCTCTAATTGAGAGGAACAAAGAGAAAAAATAATAATAATAATATATCATATTGCATTATAGATAAAGCAGAACAGTATATAAATAAGCTATAAACTTATGATACATATACTTACACATATATTTACATATTTTTTTATTTTTTTTATTTTTTTTTATTTTGTATTGTTTCCCTTGTTTACTTTTCTCAGATTCTAGTAGTTTATGTAATAAAGGGGTTTTTACATTCATAATCTGACGATTTTTCGCTAATTCGTTTGAAGCTCTACACCCGCGCGGCCAATTCCCTCTAGTGGCCGTGAGCGAAAACTCTGAATTGTAAAATGCCACTCCCTAAAAATTTCTCGTTAAACGCGCCCTCTGTTTAATTATTTGTGAATTTTTTGAATGGAGATATCTCGTTGTACTGACAAAATGCATTGCTTTTCTGATATTTTCGTTAGATGGCGTTGCGCTATTAGGAGCGTTTTCACTTGTTGAACTGTGTGAGTGTGCGTGGTTTGTGAAAGCGGGCTTTTTGAATGTGAGTTTATAAATAAGTTTGAGAAAAGTAAATCAAAATAGGAATTTAATGAAACGGTTTATTGACACCGTTCTTTTGTTAGGTAAACAAACAAGAAGTAGGTTTTCGCGGCCACAAGGAAGGTCCGAAGTGACATCATAACAAGTATTATTAACCGACTTCTTCAAAAAGGAGGAGGTTCTCAATTCGTCAGCATAGTTTTTTTTTTTTTTTTTTTTTTCTTCTTTTTTTTTTTTCTTTTTTTTTTGCTCCGGGTTCCCACCCCCGAAAAATCACCCTTCGCCACTGTGGTCTTATATACAAATTAAGTTTACAAGAATTGCAAGGTTTATGCAAAGCTTTGCCTAAACACACATAAGTTACAAAAAAGTAGAAATAGAAATTCTGTTACAATATCTTATCTAAAAAAAATATACCAACACAACCAGCAGGTAGATAATAATTTAACAAACCCAGAAAACAGACTAACAGCTTGTCCTTGCTTACTTCATTAACGCAGATATTTCATCTGCCTAGCCTTTTCCCAACTATGTTGGGGTCGGCTTCCAGTCTAACCGGATGCAGCTAAATACCAGTATTTTACATGGAGCGACTGCCTATCTGACCTCCACAACCCAGTAACTGGGTAATACGATACCCTTTGGTTAGACTGGTTGTCAGACTTTCGTGCTTCTGACGACTCGTAACGACTGCCAAAGATCCACAAATGACAGCCGGGACCAACGGCTTAACGTGCTTTCCGAGGCACGGAGGAGTCTCGATATGTGAAAATGGTCACCCATCCACGGACCAACCCCGGCAAGCGTAGCTTAACCTGATGGACCGACCCGAGCGGCTGTTATTACTCAGCCACGAGCTTCTCATTAACGCAGATATTTGAAATCCCAAAATAACCCAAAATTTTATCGACAATCTTGTAGTGCAGTCCCAGCACTACGCCACGCCGCCTCTTTTGATGAGGCGCCTAAGTGAATTTCACTTTGATCTCGCCGACGGGGAAATTGCCCCGGCTTCCGTACTAAACCGACTGCAGTAGAAGCGAGTTATGTGTTTGAGACGTGGGGCTTATTTGATTACTACTTTCTTAAGGTTTTATGATGAATTAAACTTTGCATAAAAGTCATCTGAATGAGCCAATGAGGTAATCCGGCAGAGAACCAAATTTGTCAACATAGCTCACAGAATAAGCTAGCTATAGTGGCGATGGGCTTGTGAGAGGGAGTGGGCCGTATCCGTGGGAAGACTTTACGTTTTATGAATGTTTTGAAGTAGGTATGGAAACAACGGCACTACAGTGTATTTTGACCGATTTAAAAAATGGTGGAGGTTATCAATTCGCCTGTATTTTTTTAAAATGTTTGTTACCTCAGAACTTTCGACTGGGTGAACCGATTTTGATGATTCTTTTTTTATTTGAAAGCTGGTGCTTTCCGTGTGGTCCCGTATATATTTATTAACTTTGCTTGCGTCGTTTTTGAGTAAGCTTCAATAATTACGTATTTTTTCCCACTTAGTATATGTAGATGATATTGTATTTGACTCCGTCACTGTTATTTACATAGCAGGGATATTCGAATTTGTATAGGGCAGGTACCACAACTAAAAAGTGAAAAATAAAAACTTTTTACAAAAAAAAAACACAACCGACTTCCAAAAAAAACACTAAAAATGTGAAAAATTAGAAAAAATTAAAAAGAAATCGGTTGTTTTTTTTGAGCTCAACTCAGAACTTAAGGAGCTCAACGCCTTTCCGTACTGACAAATTTTTTATCTAAAAAATAAAAGTCGTTTTCCAGGCTTTTTACACAAAATTACTTACAAATTAACAGAATGCGTAAAAGGCGGTTTCGTGAAGGGTCGTAAATTGACCTTTCGAAAACATACACCCCTTTCGAAAACATACAGGGTGTATGTTTTCGAAATACGACAAATAATATTCTACCTCTTTCCAATTCAAATCGGAACCGTTTTCAACCGATTCCTATCCAGCCGGGCACAATCCAAGATGGTGGCAAATACAACATGGCGTCCGAACAATCAGAAGAGTGGTTTACTTCATCTGCAATTCATTAGATGGCGTAATGGCCCATCTTTCCTTAGAAAAGATTCCCTGGAAATGCTTAACGATTTCGCGAAGGGACTAAAAGATTATTTGAATGGTTCGGGGAGAAAACTTACCTGTTTAGGGAGTAACAATCGATAAAGGCTACAACGAGTTAGTCGCCTCAGTGTCTTTTAAGGAGGATCCGCCGTGGTAGCCCGCGAATTTTAATTATTTCTTACGTTTTTTGCAATTTACAGGTCAGTGTCAGGTTGTATTTTGATCAAAATATGATACGCGACCGTTACAAATTATGTATTAACAGAATTATAATAATTAGATATTCTATCTCCCACAGACGATTTTCTCAAAAACATCGGAATTTGATAGGCATGGTAATTTATAATTTCAATAAACATATACCCAATGACTATCTTTTTACCCGGCTACGGCGAAGAAAAAAGGAGGGTTATGATTTTGACCGGTATGTATGTATGTATGTATGTATGTATTTATGTATGTATGTACCTATGTTCATCTGAACCCTCCTATCTTCCAAACCACTTATCACAATTTGACAAATGAGGTATCGTTAGAAGCGTCGTGATTGTATGTGAAGTCACATTAAAGTAAAAATGGCGCCCTCTAGAGAACAAAAAGTGAGGAACTTAAAAAAAAATATGGTTTAATCGTACCATGTTGGGTATCAAATGAAAGGGCTTAATGAGCACATTTCAAAAATATATATATTATGAACCAAAAAGAATTAAAAAAAAAACAAGTCATAAAAACTACAACCCAACTACGACTTAAAAGGTATAAACAAGACACCACAGACAGACAAATTAAAAATCCGGAGTCACACGTAATCTGTTCGATTTATGCCCTAACACGTGTGACTCCGGATTTTTAATTTGTCTGTCTGTGGTGTCTTGTTTATACCTTTTAAGTCATAGTTGGGTTTTAGTTTTTATTACTTGATTTTTTTTGCATATACTACTTCGAAAAAAGAACGATGTCTCAATGTTGATCTGCGATGATTTACGTACTTTAAAAAAAATCAAGTAACAATAATAAAAATAATATAATATATATATTTTTGAAATGTGCTCATTAAGACCTTTCATTTGATACCCAAAATGGTACGATTAAACCATTTTTTTTTTTAAGTTTCTCACTTTATGTCCTCTAGAGGGCGCCATTTTTAATTTAATGTGACTTCACATAGCCTATAACCAGCGGACAATCATGACGCTTCTAACGATACCTTATTTGTCAAATTGTGATAAGTGGTTTGGAAGATAGGAGGGAACAGATGAACATACATTCATACATACATACCGGTCAAAATCATAACCCTCCTTTTTTCTTCGCCGTAGTCGGGTAAAAACCGGCCAAGTGCGAGTCGGACTCGCGAACGAAGGGTTCCGTACCATTATCTATAAACGGCAAAAAATCACGTTTGTTGCATGGGAGCCCCCTTAAATATTTATTTTATTCTGTATTTTAGTATTTGTTGTTATAGCGGCAACAGAAATACATCATCTGTAAACATTTCAATTGTCTAACTATCACGGTTCATGAGATACAGCCTGGTGACAGACGGACAGACAGACAAACAGACGGACAGACAGCGGAGTCTTATTAATAGGGTGCCGTTTTACCCGTTGGGTTTTCAAGTGAACTATGGAATCACAAATCATTGAGTTGTAAGCATTCATATTAGTTTAATTAAAACCAATCCCAGTGCTATTGAAATCTTTTAACATTTCAGTAAAGTACGGTTGGTAACTAAAGTTATCGATAGAAACTAAAGATACCCGTTCCAAGAGGCAACGATTCGTAAGTAAAACTTACCAACAGTAGTTAGCAGCATATTGTCAAGTAGAAGAGCTATAGCCACAATGACAAGGACCAGTTTCCTGGATTCCCTCAAAGCGGCTATCTTCGCCCGCCATCTGCTGGTGAAGCCATCCGATGCGACGCCCATGTTGATGGTTTTGGTTTCTAGAACAAAATTTAAAGTTACTTATGAAAAACAACTGTAATACCACCAAATAAAAAAAAATTAAAAAAACATGTTTTTTCTCTTCCACAAATAACACTTAATGACTAAAACTTAAAAATGGAAAATTAATAATTATGATGATGACAATGTTCATTTGTGGGAGACTGGTGCCTAAACTAAGCCGTGATTTGTATTTCAGGACACCAGGGACTCCCCCCTACAGGTAAAAATATCATCAAAAACATTAATAAATAAAAAACATATTGTAAGTTACGTTTTTAAGTTAAAGGGCAAACTATTTGTTGGAAGAGAAGAAAAAAATTATAAAATAAAAAATTGTATGAAGAGTAGTGGAGTTCAATGAGGTTCAGTTTGCGCTACAACTTCATATTTTTTATGACATTTTCAACAGTACTAGTCAATCTAAAATCTAAAACTTAGTTTACACTTGTATAAAGTTGATTTTTGGTTATGTGGAAATAACATCAATTGGAAACAAGGATTTGAATAGACCTTACATGAGACTTGAACATAACTGCCTAATCCTTCAAAATAGAACCGTGTAATGATGTATTTTAAAATTAAAACTATAGTTAATTGATTCACGTGTGACTTTGCGGAATTCCAGTATAAAATACAATAGACGTAGATATATTTAGTGGAATAGTTATAGAATTGTAGTAGCAAGAGTCATAAAAACCCTGTAAGAAATCGACACGTGTTTCACCTCTCAACAAGGCATATCCTCAGGATGACGATTGACCAGTCGCGAACCAGAACACGACGTGTTGCCACGCCTAGCGCTGGACATTGAGGAATAGTTAAGCGGAATACGTTGTTGGAAGGAATTAAAGTGAGTCTAAACGCAGCCTATACTGACACGTCATCTGTCCTTTTGATGGTGACAGGTGACACTTCCGCTCCGCTCATGATTTCTATATGATGTGGAAATTAATAAAACCCATATTAATCTTCGATGAATCTTTCTTTTTCCTGCCCAAATATCCAACATGGTAGCAGAGCGTGGTTTGCTATACTCGGAAACGCTCATATTTGGACAGATTAACGAAGAAAATCGGTAACTATAATTATAATTATTAGTAACACGCCACCGGCAAACATTGCAAAATGGCTTCTTCAACACAATTTATGAATTCCATTGAGAAACTCAAGGGGTCAGAAAATTATTCAACTTGGAAGTTCTCGATGCGAATGCTGTTAATTCATGAAGAACTATGGGAATTTATAATATACCAAATATCCAACATACGTTACTAAATACTACGTTTATTTTAACTATTTAAATCTTAAATACGAAAAGAGGTTTAAAATCTCCCATTTATCAGAATGATCTCTCCAATTAACAATTACAATTAATGGCATTCACAATGACGCTGGTGACGTATTCAAGATGGCTGACGGAAGTAAGTCGACGGCGGTAACGAGCCGTTTCCACCAATATGGCGCCGTTTCCGGCTCGTCTGCGCTTTTGTCTGAATAATTAATTTTGAATGTTTGAATGATTTTTCAAGTTGACAATTTCGGAGGATTTGTAGAATTGCTGTGCAATAATCTTAGCTAGCTTAGGATTGTTGTTTCAATAGTCGGATACCTATTATTCGTAGAATAAAAATGTCACCTGGGCCCCTGTTTATCGAAAGTTACAAGTCTACACGTTCACAAGTTACCTAAAATGTTAATTTTCGTTAAATTCATAGCTCATCTCCATATTCATAATCAGCCTTAATGTTCCCACTGCTGGGACACGGGCATCAGGTCATCTCTCTCTTTTGACCACATTTAAAAAAATAAAATCGAATTTAAACATTTATTGCGGTACTAAGCACGACACTTGTAAACTTGTAAGACGGAATAGAGAGTCGCCGGACACTCTCAGGATTTGTTATGATTTTCTACAAGTTGTAACTTACAAATAATTTTTTGATACGAATTAAAGTGTCAAGATATAAGTACTTGTGAACTAAATAATGACATTTGGTAATACAAGGCTTGTAAGTTTAGATAAACAGGGCACTGATAGTTTTCGTATGGAAAGTCTGTCAAAAATCTATCGCGAATCCATGGCTACTATTTAGAGCGGGGAGCTCCATGGCTACTTTAGGAGATTGAGTGTAAACACCAGTCGAACATTCGGTCAACACGAGTCGGTCATTATTTTTTTTCTAACTGAACAGACAGCTGGGCTGCTGGGGAGTTTGTTGCGCCACTTCTTCTTCCCAGCTAAAGCACTAGGAAGTGGTGAAGGGTGGGCGTTTTGGGGGACTGTCTTATGTAATTTTGTCGTTCGAAAAATGCTGATTCTCAGCCTAGTTTGAATAAATGACTTTTGATTTTGAACTGTATTCGTATGGTGTTCGTGTTTGATTTGCTTTGCTGCGTGCACACGTACGAAATACAATAGACGCTGATATATTTAGTAACCTATTCCGCTTGACTATTCTTCAAGAGTCATAAAAACCCTGTAAGAAATCGACACGTGTTTCACCTCTCAACGAGGCATCTTCAGGATGACGATTGACCAATTGCAAACCAGAACGCGAAGTGTTACCACACCGAGCGCTGGACGCAGAGTCAAGATCAATTAACTATCACACGTACGAACCAAATGTTTTGTGTCCGTTCGTGCGTACACGCCTTTAGGATAACGTGGCATACTTTTGTCGGAAAGCAACAATTTAACCTTTTGTAAAAACTAGAATTTTCCACAAAAATGTTTGTCTTTTCGCTAAACGAGCCTTTTGAAGCATTTTTGGAATACAAAACAAAAATGCGGTCACAGTTGGCACGAATTTAAAAACATTTAACGTTTTACTTGTTCTACTGAACTTTGAAACCTAAACTTAAAAGCTACGTAACAGACCATACTAATATTAAAAAATTCGAAAGTAACTCTGTCTGTCTGTATGTTTTACCGTTTCACGCCTAAACCACTGAACGGATTTCGATAAAATTTGGCAAGGAGATAGATGGCATCCTGGGGAAGGACATAGGCTACTTTTTATCGACATATCACGCGGGTGAAGCCGCGGGCAGAAGCTAGTAGTACATATTGTGCAAAGGTATTTTAGATTTGTGCTATAATTTGCACTAAACTTATATAACACTAGCAGCCGCCAGCGGCTTCACCCGCGTGTAATATTTATAAATTATAGCCTATGTTACTCAGGGTAAATGTAGCTTTCTAATGGTGAAAGAATTTTGGAAATCGGCGCAGTAGTTTTTGAGTTTATTCATTACAAACATACACACAAAAATACAAATCTTTCCTCTTTATTAGTGTAGATAAAAGTATCAGAAAAATATGGATTATTAACGACAGACAATTTCAATTTTAAATTGTCTTGTCTTTAGTATTTTTTTGGTCCAGTTTTGGTTTGTCATTGCGATATTTGACATTCAGTAAATTAACAGATTTTACACAATTCACAGTTTGTTAATCATTTAATTTAGTACCTATTGTAAATAGTAAGTTGTGATAAATATTGTAAAACTTGTCTTAAATATAAATTCTGCGATATTTTGGCAGGATTGGTTCATAACTTAAAATATATTTACTCCGAAAACAAATTAATGTATTTGAATTTATCACAATATGAAGAAATCTCCCAAAAATATTACAAAATTGCGTAGAGAGTACGCCCTTCGCATTCCTAGCAATTATCGCTACGTCGTAGCAATTATCGCTACGTCGTAGCAATTATCGCTACGTCGTAGCAATTATCGCTACGCCGTAGCAGTGCTCGCTACGTCGTAGCAAGCGCGTAGCGTCGCTAAAGGAATTAGCCCTTTTCAATCGTCCTATTCATGCACAGTGAGGTAGAGCAATCATAGTACTTCACTTACAAGCTTTATTTTTTCGCTAAAACAATCCCCATGTGACAGATCTCGGAGTTCTAGAATCACATTCACATCTAAGTAACGGAATCTTTTAATCTTTTTCAGCAACTTCTAACTTTCGTATCGAAATGAAACTTTGCATTTATATTTAGTTTGGATAACTATTTTAATGGGACCTTATATTTTAGCGACGTCTAGGCAGGCTAACGATTATAAATAAAAGGTAAAATGCTAAAGGTTGACCTAACTCAAACCTTACCGACCCTTTCATCCTTATCAAACCATTGCCGGGTCGTGACCCTAATGTATGATGGATCAGCAGAGAAATTATATTCTAATGGAATATTTCTTTTTACCCGACTGCGTGGCAGCAATGATAGGGTTGTGTTTTTAACCGACTTCAAAAAGGGGGAGGTTCTCATTTGTGTTTTTTTCTTTTTTGTTTTTTTTTTACGCGATTAATCCGCCAATTTTGAATTGATAGAAAGAAAAATATGTGATGCTCCAGACATGGTAAAAAAAAATCAACTGTTTTCCGTACATTTGTGTTCACTTAAATCGACAAAATGTATGGAACAGCTGATTTTTTTTTCGTAATAAATATATATTATTATGTAATGTTGTGTAATATAATAATTGTTCAAGGTCCGCCTCTACTTCAGCTATCTTTAAGTCCAGCTATTCCTAATCTCTTAATGGCCGCCTTCTATCGCTGTCAAGAGTTTTATCTCTTGAGAAATCAATCTCGAACCACAAGCCTCGTTTAACGGCCGTATTAATCTTTTCTAGGGTTCCGTATCGAAACTGGGTTATAAAAATTGTACTGACCTTTTTTTTAAATAATGTTTCTAGCTCAGTGTGCTTGATTATTTTATGTTCTTCTTCATATCGATGTATGAAAAGGTAGAATTATTCTAAGAAGAAATCAAGGAAATCTCCTTTTTTTGAAGTTGCCAAAAAAAAAACATAAATTGTGAAACTCTGCTGTTCCATGCATGAAAAAACAAGACTTCAACACATATTTTCTCTCCTTAATCCCGATGCGATAATGTATGAAAAAGCAAAGAAAATATTTTATTAACAACTAGTAAGCCTTAAAAAAAAGATTAATAAGAAGCGCTTCTCTGCTTGCTCGTCTTCGTGGCAGTACTAACGCTATCTTGAGTTTATTCGCAGATAGATGGGAGTCTCCAATGCTGCGACATTGGATGAAAGTCCACACCAATGTATAAAACTTGTATGTTGACTAACACTAGCTTTTAAGACCATTGTTACTAACACTATGGGCGTAGCTTGAAATAAATGATATAATAATAATAAGTTAAAAAAAAATCATATTTATTATTTTTTTATTTTTTTGTTTATACTCCTGTTTTATCTTTTATTAATATAAGTAAAGATTCTACACCACGTAGTGACAAAGCAGAAAGAAAATAATTTTGATGAATTTAAATATTTTATGATGAATTTAAAGATGATCGTGATTTTATTTATGTGAGTAATGTGCTCCTGTTATTAAAATTTAGTTTAGTATATTATGACTGTTGTTTGTATTTGAAATCCAGCGAAAATATGGATCAGTGTCTGAAGTAAATCAATCTGCCTAGCCATTTCCCAACCTATTTTACGGTCGGCTTCCAGTCTAACCAGATGCAGCTGAATACCAGTATTTCGCAAGCGACTGCCTATCTGACCTCCACAACCCAGTAACTGGGTATTACGATACCCCTTGGTAAGACTGTTTGTCAGACTTTCGGGGTTCTGACAACCCGTAACAACTGTCAATGATCTATGGTCACTCATCCACGGACCAACCAGCAAGCGTAGCTTAACCTGATGGATCGACCCGTGCGACTGTTATTACTTAGCCACGAGCTCCTCCCATGTGTCTTGAAGTAAATAGATGAATAAAATTAAAAAAACTAAACTTTACATTTTAGCGTCCCACAATGGAATAAAAAGACCCGTTAACAAAACTTTTACATTTCTCCTGTATTTAATAGGTCTTTTAAAATGGTGAAAAGTTGTCCTAAAGGCATCGTTACGAAAGAGATTATAATTAATAAGAAAATCTGAAAAGGAAATAGTCAACGGAGGTTTTATTCAGTAAATGGGAGACCCAATTTAGAATTTATTTTTGTTACTTATAATGATTTTTGGTTTCAATGGGTCGTATTCCATCCTAACTAATATTATAAACTAGCTTCGGCACGCGGCTTTCCTCGCGTGTCATGTCGATAAAAAGTAGCCTACGTCCTTTTCCGGTTATGGTCTACCCATGTGCAATATTTCATCAAAATCTGTTCAGCCGTTTTAGCGTGAAAGCGTAACAAATAATCAAACTTATTTTCACATTTATAATATTACTAGCTTCCGCCCGCGGCTTCGCCCGCGTATTGTGTCTATAACATGTAGCCTATGTCCTTCCCCGGGATGCCATCTATCTACTTGCCAAAGAAGAATGATCTGGATTATAGGGCACCCTGTACCAAGCGAAAAGTCCGCCTGTCACAACCAAACCTAGTGTATTTGAAGGAGAATTCAATGCTCTTCTTATATTGTTAACTATTTTTTACATGGATGTCCGCAATTCGTATTTATTAACAATTTACCTACTTCATATTATTTTTGGTGTCCGAAAACCGGGAATCGTTTTCGTAACAAAATCGTATATCTGATTAAAAAAATAGGAGTAATTTTATGAACTACATTTGGTTGTGACACTCTAGCTCCCATGTTGGTACGAAACTGTGGCATTCTCCTTTTATCGAAATCCGTTCAGTGGTTTAGCCGTGAAAGGTGACATACAGACAGACAGACACAGTTACTTTCGAATTTATAATATTAATATGGATTAGTTAGGATGTGAATTTTTCGCTTGCCTCGGTTGGTTCGTGGATGGGTGACCATTCACCAATCCGCGAACAGACCGGGTCAAGCGTAGCTTAACCTATCAATCGACCACACAAATAAAATTAAAGATTAAATAGCTTTTTTCTCTTCAGATAAAAATAAGTAAGATAAAGTATGTCAGTTTATCAAATGTTTATTTAAATTAAAAATATTGTTATTGTGGTCAACATTGTTTATTTTAGTTGTAAAATGAATTAATTTCAATTAAAGAGGTCGAATGTGAGAATTTTGACCTTTGTTATCATTGTAACACATTATCCATTTCCGTAAAGCTTCCTAAGAATGCGGTGAACGTTCACGCAAAGATTGGCAAAATATCACTTCTAAATCATCCGCATCTGCCTAGCCTTTTCCCAACTATGTTAGAGTCGGCTTCCAGTCTAATCGGATGCAGCTGAATACCAGTATTTTATATGGAGCGACTGCCTATCTGACCTCCACAACCCAGTAACTGGGTAATACGATACCCCTTGGTAAGACTGGTTGTCAGACTTTCGAGCTTCTGACGACTCGTAACGACTGTCAAAGATTCACAAATGACAGCCGGGACCAGCGGCTTAACGTGCTTTCCGGGGCACGGAGGAGTCTCGGTATGTAAAGATGGTTACCCATCCACGGACCAACCCCGGCAAGCGTAGCTTAAGCTCAACCCGTGCGGTTGTTATTACTTAGCCACGAGCTCCTCTAAATACGGCGATAAAAAACATCACTTCTAAATACAGTGGTCATAATCATAATGACAAATTATTGTTTATTGCATCTATGCGTCGCAAAAACATATACGATGATTTAAATTTGTTTTTAGTCCCTTTACACTAGCTAAGTCGACTATTGGAAGAGGTCGCATATTATGTATGCACTGGCCTGTTGCACAATGCCTGTCACCGATTCAAATTATGAGGTTACGGCAATTATGTTTTTCCTACTGTATCACTTGACTTGTGAAAAATATTGACCACGAAATATATAGGTATATTTCGTGGTCAATATTTTTCATATATTTGCCATTACTACATTATTTTTTCAATAATTCATACAAAGTCAAAGTCAAATAATTTATTTCAAATAGGCACATAATATGGCACTTTTGAACGTCACACAAAGAAATAGAAGTGATTCTAGTTGCCCCTTCCAAAAGGTAGTTTTCGTATGGAGAAGAATGGGCAAGAAACAACACCGTTACTCTTTTAAAAATGTTTTACAATATTTTGTATACCTACATTAATTATATAATTATATGTGAAGACGATGCACCTATAATAAGATTACTGTACCACAAAAGGTAAAAAGAATTATAAATGGAGCAATAATGAATAAATTAATTACCAGATACATGGTGCTCACATATTTACAAAGATTGTAAAAGTATACGATATTACAATAGTCCTAACATTGTTACAAGTAGTACATACAAATAATAAATAAAAAAACTAAATTAGCTATCAGTTTGATTTTGTCCAGACACTAAATCGTCCTATGGAGCAAGACCAGCATGTTTCCAAGCATTCTTATCTTGGATATAATCCTCTAATTTGTAATAAGCTTGTTTACAAAGTGTACTTTTTATATGAGTTTTAAATTTTCTTTCATTTAATTGCAATATATCACAAGGTATTTTGTTATAGCATTTAACGCAGTACCCCATAAAAGATGTTTGTACTTTAGCTAATCTGAAAAATGGTTGATCTATTTTATCTTTATTTCTAGTATTAAAATTATGTCTATCACTTATTTTATTAAAAAGATTTAGATTTTTTCTTACATACATAATATTCTCATAAATGAATTGGCAAGGTACCGTCATGATATTAATCTTTTTAAATAGTTCCCTGAGAGATTCGCGGTGACATAGATTATAAATGGCTCTGACAGCTCTTTTTTGCAAAATAAAAATGGATTCAATATCAGCAGCCCGACCCCACAGTAAAATGCCATACGACATAATGCTGTGGAAGTAACTGAAATAGACCAAACGCGCGGTTTCTACATCTGTTAACTGTCTTATCTTTCTAACAGCATAAGCGGCCGAGCTTAACCGCCCCGCAAGAGATTTTATATGAGGTCCCCATTGTAATTTCTCGTCTAGCGTGATTCCCAAGAAAACTGTTTGATTAATAAACTCCTAAAATCCCAAAATTCACATAAAAATGCCCTTCAGTTTTCTTGAATTTTCTAATTTTCCCGGCAGTTTTTCAAATTTTTCTTTGCGTAGAACCTGATTCGGACTATTACAAAAAAATTAAAACAAAATATAGCCAAATCGGCCCAGCCGTTCTCAAGTGCGCGCCCCAACGAACAGCATGCCATTTTTATTATTTTACAGATAGATAGATGACCCACTCAACTCAAACTCAAACTCAAAGCATTTATTTCAAATAAACCAATTACAGGTACTTTTGAATTGTCAAAGGGTTGGTCAGTCTGACCACATAAATAGTAAATGGAAAGAAAAATAGGTTTAATTGTCACAGAAACACGTGCATAAAAAGTGATATCAAAAATCAGCAATATTAAATAAAATAAAATAGATCTAAATAAAAATTTGAGATCACGGGTATAAGTACAGATAAATAATCGGCAGCTGCAGCTAAATGATATTTATTTCCGTAAATTACTTACAAAAAACACTTTTACACCTCAAAATTAAATTATGTTTTAAAACTGGATGTGTTCGGAGTTTCCTATCTGACTACTCTGAGAAGAAAGACCGAAACAAACTCAGAGGTCATAGTCAGACAAGACAGGACAGTGCAGATTAGTGTCTGAGATGGTCTTTTGAGGAAAGAAACACACGGATTTGAGTTGACCTGTCCAGAAATACCTAACTAAACAATATAATATTATGCTTTTTAAAAACGGAAACGTTTTTAATAAAATATCTATTAAATTAATAAGAAAACAGCAATACTCACACTAAATATAAATATTGAAGACACCAACCGACATTTTGACTTAGAAAACTAAAAATAAAATATATTTTGCAATATATTTAATAAAAATAATTTATAAAATGAATACTAACTAGAGTCTGTCGTCCGCGCCGCGCGTAGTCCGCGGAGCGACTGAGAAGGATCCACAGATACGCGATGCTCGAATAACGAAGACCAAATTACTTTGAACTCTGACTTATACAATGGTATCCCCCCTTATATAAGTCAATAGTTGACGTCACACGGGGGGAGGGGGGTCTAAGACCACTGGTACTTTCTTATCAGCTTCTGAACACAGTTTCGTTCGAATTTCCACATTATTTCTCCTTTTTTACGTTTCAATTTTCGTTGTCTCAATTAATTTTCCAACACAACTGGAGTCTGTAAGGGATTTTGAGATGTGTTTCTTAACAAATAAGGTTGATTTTCACGTGAAAGCAATACAAAAGCTACAGGTTTTCGATAAGTTTCCGCTGAAAATGCGAGGAGTGTTATCAGGGAAAATGGGGTAAATGCATTTTTTATTACGTTTTGATTAATTGCTTTATCTCCGCGAGTATAATGAATGAAACTGATTAAAGGATTGTAAAAATCTATGAGACCGGGTTCTTGCCTTTGATGACAAAAATATAAGAAAATATTGGATCGTATACTTCTTTTTCGTGTTGTTTATGACTAACTTAGTATCAGAGTTTTAATGCCACCCATGGGCCTCTGACTTGGCTTCACATGCCGTCGAGAAAGAATATCAGTTGCTTAAAAAACGGTTAAGGAAAATATCTTGAGGAAAACGGCATGCCTGAGAAATATGTCTCGACGGCATTTGAATCCAAGTCAGAGGCCCATGGGCGGCATAAAATGTCTAACACCAGAGGGCCTAGACAAATGACAATCGCTTCTAAAGCGTTTCGTATTTCTACAACGACTTTCAACAGGATTGACACAAGCTTTTCGATAGCTGATGTCAGTCCTATACATTTTTGCCTTTTCCATCACCGTTATCGCTGATAGAATGTCACTTTGTCTAGGGCCTCAGGTTAGTCACTAACCATACTAAAAAGAAAGAAAGATAAAGAAGGAAAATACTTTTCTTAAGTAAATTATAAAATAAAATGTTCAATAGTGCACTTCCTCCGTTTTCCCTGTAAAGCGACGCCCGGTACTTAATTTCTCGCTCCGTCCTTGTCTGACACGTTACAGAATATACAGCTATCTCTGTCATCACTTACAAGTCCGATTCCATCCTTTTGACGTAATATCACTGGCTTTTACACATGACTTTGCTTGTGATATTATTTTCGTGGAAAATTCATCATCTGCCGAATCTTTGGCCAACTATGTTGGGGGGTTAACTTCTAGTCTAACCGAATGCAGCTGAATGCCAGTATTTTACATGGAGCGACTGCCTATCGGACCTCCACAACCCAGTAACTGGGTAATGATACCCCTTAGTAAGACTGGTTGTCAGACTTTCGGGTTTCTGACGACCCGTAAAGACTGTCAAAGATCCACAAATGACAGCCGGGACCAACGGCTTAACGTGCTTTCCGAGGCACGGAGGAGTCTCAATATGTAACGTGGTCACCCATCCACGGACCAACTCCGAAAATTGACCCGTGCGGCTGTTATTAATTACTTAGCCAAGAACTCCATTGTAATATTTTTGTGAAATGTATAGAAAAAAACAAAATGGCGGCATTTTTTCTGACTTTGCCCACGTGCCAATATAATAGATCCTCTAGTTTATTTATTTATTATAAAGTATTTAACAAACGAAGGGTGTTCCTAATTAATATAGCGTCTATACATGCTAAAAAAAAACATAAAAATTAAAAGTCTTTTAATTTTTTTATAGTAAAATATTCACAAAAAATATTAAATTTATACGGAAAAGAAACACTCTGTACATGTACACTTGTGACAGAGTGTTTCATTAATTGTTTTTTTTGCATTTATGGTCGTTATAATATGTACTGTATTTTTCGTTAATTAAGGTTTAAATTACATTTGTTTTTTGTACAGCTACATAATGTTTTATGCGTGGAGTAACAGACAGATCGACTTTATTCTACAGTAACATCTCTCTGTCTCCCTCTAACATAAAGTCGGTCTCCATAAGCGGGTTCATTTTATTTTCTGTGGCTTTGTTACTTCATTCTATTCTTTCAAAGCCGTTAGATTCTTTTGTTCCAGTTTTGCACTAATTCTAAGTTTTTTTTTTACTGTTAAGTAGGTCCCAAGTGGGAAAAACATTCAACGGCTGCACTCCACGTCGCATAATCAGCTTATAATGTTCCCACTGCTGGGACACAGGCCTCCTCTCTGTGAGAGGGAGTGGGCCGTAATCCACCACGCCGACACAGTGCGGGTTGTTGGAAGTCACGGTTTTAGAATGTGCAGGTTTCCTCACAATTGCGTCGATTGGTTTTCCTTCACCGTTTAAAAAAAACATTTTCATCTGCCTAGCCTTTTCCCAACTATGTCAGGGTTGGCTTCCAGTCTAACCGGATGCAGCTGAATACCAGTATTTTACATGAAGGGAGTGCCCATCTGACGTCCAGAACCCAGTTACTGGGTAATACGATACCCCCCTGGTTGTCAGACTTTCGGGCTTCTGACGATCCATAACGACTGTCAAAGATCCACGAATGATAGCCGGGACTAACGACTTAGCGAGCGAACGGAGGGGTCTTGGTATGTAAAAATGGTGACCCATCCACAGACCAACCGTGGCAAGCGTAGCTTAACCTGATCTACCAACCCGTGCTGCAGGCGTAGCATGGCGCTTTCTATCTCTACGAAGAATAGACATAGCTTTTTCTATACAAAGTGACAGTTCGTTTCTTCATTTTTGACATCCACCGTAGAAATCTTTCTACAATCTGTCATTTTGTCTTTCATTTCTAACGATCTTTGTCTAGGTCTTTTTATATGTAGACTATTTCGGAAGAAAGTTTTCTATCTTTACTGTCAAAATCACACTGACAACCGATAAATCCTATGATAAAACAAAGAATTCTGAGTCGAATTATGTAAAAGAGTGAATTTCGTAAAGCAGTGCTATTATGCTGCCGTCTCGTACTGTCTACTGTCTACAGGAAAAGTTATTTTTTCTACTCTTCCGTCGATAAAGCGGTGCTCATGCTACGCCTGCTGGTGTTATTACTTAGCCACAAGCCCCTGTTTTAAAAATAGTGGTGAAATACTTCGAATGCGTATTTTTCGGCTTTCGTATTTTTAGTTCCCAGTTTGTCTGTTAGCGCCCCTCTCCGCCCTCGTCAATAGTGCAACAAGTGAACATCTAACTCACTACCTTACTTACCACTGTAGGTAACTTTAAAACTAAGGTAAACACGCCTGTATTGCCCAAAGGATTAGGCAGAGATGTACCTATAGTACACCCAATACTCAATATTTTTGTGACACAATTGTGAACCCTGTTGGGCACAGCAAAAGACAATACATAAAAAAATCAAGTAATAAAAACTAAAACCCAACTGCGACTTAAAAGGTATAAACAAGACACCACAGACAGACAAATTAAAAATCCGGAGTCACACGTGTTAGGGCATAAATCGAATTTTTAATTTGTCTGTCTGTGGTGTCTTGTTTATACCTTTTAAGTCGCAGTTGGGTTTTAGTTTTTATTACTTGATTTTTTTTTAATTCTTTTGGGGTTATTATATATATATTTTTGAAATGTGCTCATTAAGCCCTTTCATTTGATACCCAACATGGTACGATTAAACAATTTTTTTTTTAAGTTCCTCACTTTATGTCCTCTAGAGGGCGACATTTTTAATTTAATGTGACTTCACATAGCCTATAACCAGCGGACAATCAAGACGCTTCTAACGATACCTTATTTGTCAAATTGTGGTGAGTGGTTTAGAAGATAGGGAACAGATGAACATACATACATACATACATACTTACATACATACATACATACATACCGGTCAAAATCATAACCCTCCTTTTTTCTTCGCCGTAGTCGGGTAAAAAGACTTATAGACTAACTTATTCTAAGTGCAATTTCATTTAACATAATTTGCATTATATTATATTAAGCATTTATTGAATTATATTAAACATTTCTCAAATAACATCACCCACATTTGTCTAGATATGTTTACTATGTTTATTAATAAATGCGAATGTAACTCGGTCTGTCTGTCTGTCGCGCTTTCACGCCAAAACTACTGAACTAATTTAAATGAAAATTGGTACACAGATAGTATATAACCTGAGAAAGGACATAGGGTACTTTCTATCGACATACCACGCGGGCGAAGCCGCGGGCGGGGGCTAGTTGTGTATAAGTCGTGTTATAGGGGGCGAGCCGAAATCCAGACTCTGGGATGCTAATTCACATTTTACCCGACCTGGGAATTGAACTCAAGGCCTCTTGCAGTAGCTTGCGACCAGGGGGCCTAAAACGGCCACATTAGCAATTCCTCTAAAACCAATTCATTTCCTGAATTTCCAGCTGTCAATACAAAAGCAATTCATAATTTGTGGTTCATTTTATGAATCTCCATAGAAAACTGTCAAACAGATGAATTATTGCGTAATTTGAATCAGCACGCAGCTCATAATATGAATTGTCAGTTTGTGACATTTTACGATGATTCATATTTTCCTATTAAGATTCTGCCAAAGTGGCCATTTTAGACCCGCATGAATAGTTGTCATAGTATTAATTTTTATCGGTTTATCTACAAATGAACCTTTTAAGTTGCTGCTGATCATGGGGGCCCGGGTTCAATTCCCAGGTCGGGAAAGTCCGAAAGGGAAACCGGGACCTTGGCAACAGGCAATTGAAGGAACACGGGTGGGTTTTTTGTCAGTAAAAGTCTGACACGCCCTTCCGCTCCACCCAGAGCGGGAGAAGTCATTAGATGATTTCCCAACCTCAAAAAAGTCGGAAAAAGTGATATTCGGTTTTTCCATCAGAATTTTCTCAGTAGCAGGACGGAGTCTGGATTTGTGCCCGGTTGATGGCAATAGGCTCGCCCCCTATTACATGGGACTTGAACATAACTGGCGAAATGTCGGGGGAACTGTAGGTACACCTCTCTGCCTACCCCTTCAGGGAATGCAAGCGTGATGTTATGTTACGTTAACCTTTTTTAAAGTCGTTTAAAAAATTACAATGTAGAGTTATTACGGATATTACAACAACTATGTAGACAGCGTCGGTTAAAAAGGCTTTAACGATAACATAAAAACTTCTATAAGAACTAGGTGATGCCCGCGGCTTCGCCCGCGTGGAAGTCGGTTATTATATACCAAAACCTTCCTCGAGAACCACTCTATCCATTGGTGAAAACAGCATGCAAATCGGTGCAGTAGTTTTTGAGTTTATCGCGAACAGGACGACAGACAGACGCGGCGGAGGACTTTGTTTTTACCCGACTACGGCGAAGAAAAAGGAGGGTTATGATTTTGACCGGTATGTATGTATGTATGTATGTATGTATGTATGTATGAATGTTCATCTGTTCCCTCCTATATTCTAAACCACACATCACAATTTGACAAATGAGGTATCGTTGGAAGCGTCTTGATTGTCCGCTGGTTATAGGCTATGTGACGTCACATTAAATTAATAATAGCGCCCTCTAGAGGACATAAAGTCAGGAACTTAAAAAAAAATATTGTTTAATCGTACCATGTTGGGTATCAAATGAAAGAGCTTAATGAGCACATTTCAAATATATATATATTATAACCCCAAAAACATTTAAAAAAATTAAAGTAATAAGGAGTCACACGTAATCTGTTCGATTTATGCCCTAACACGTGACTCCGGATTTTTAATTTGTCTGTCTGTGGTGTCTTGTTTATACCTTTTAAGTCGTAGTTGGGTTTTAGTTTTTATTACTTGATTTTTTTAAACGATACCTTTTGTCAGTATTCGGACTACTAAATGACCCGTAACGACTCTCAGAGATCGACGAATGACAGCCGGGGCCAACAGTTTAGGGCGAATTTCACGAATGAAAGTCAATTCGATCAGAAAAATCATGTAAACCGCGTTCAAGGGCTGTCAGAGTAGGGCACAAATCCACACGACTATTCGTCATATGCCTAGCCTTTTCCCAACTATGTCGGGGTCGGCTTCCTGTCTAACCCTGCTCCTTAAGTTCTGAGTTGAGCTCCATTATTACTGACAAATGCTTGCACTGACTGGACAGGTCCACTCAAATCTGTGTGGTTCTTTCCTCAAAAGACCATTTCAGACTCTTATCTACAGGGCTCATATGGCCTGACCAAGATTATGTCTGGACTTTAAAGGAGACGGTGACCTCTGAGTTTGTTTCGGCCTTTCTTCTCAGAGTAGTCAGATAGGAAACGCCGACCTCATCTAGCTTATTTT
Source organism: Lithophane socia (assembly GCA_947522985.1). Classification (NCBI taxonomy): domain Eukaryota; kingdom Metazoa; phylum Arthropoda; class Insecta; order Lepidoptera; family Noctuidae; genus Lithophane; species Lithophane socia. The sequence goes on from OX383280.1 coordinate 7,326,826, forward strand.
TACAACTTTTTAATATGACGTGTAAAAGTGATTCCAATATCCTATTTACAGAATAAACAATTTCATTTCATTTCACCGATACAGCTGAATTGTACCACTATTTTACATGAAGCGACTGCCTATTTGACCTCCACAACCCAGTAGCACACTAAAATTCAATAAGACAGTCCCCCAAAACGCCCACCCTTCACCACTTCCTAGTGCCTTAGCTGGAAACAAAAAGTGGCGCAATAAAGTCTATAATCATCTTCCACTTTGCATATTTATTTCTGCCGCTATTTCGCGTTCACACTTTGCCAAAACTACATGATTTGGTAATGAGCTGTTCCTGCTTTACAAACAGTGACAAATTGACACTTATTTTCCGCCAACGCGTGAAGTCAATGTCACCGATCAATTTCTAAAACTGAAGGCCATCCTAATTCTAACTAATACTAAATGCGATATTGTTTATTTGTTACGCATTCACTCCAAAACGGCTGAACGGTTTTGGATGAAATTTAGCACATGACCTGGAATAGGACATAGGTTATTTAGGGGTGTGAGGAACAGGGTGTAAAGTTCTCTCATCCACCATAGAAAAGGGAGGATCCTCCGACCAGACGGGTGTTGTGTCTGGCAGGCAACTGCGCAACGATTGATGTTGGATTCTTGTATATGATTTCCATCGCGCGGTTAACTCTATTTGCGCGATGCAGGATTTATGTGACGTCAGGTCTCTGATGCGTAGTTCGCATGTGGCGATGTAGATGCCGCCACAGATACTTTTTATCCCGATATTCCCACGGGATCGAGACTTACGCGAGTGAAACCGCGTGGCAAAAAATAAATCAGCTGTTCCCGAAAAATTTATATTCGCTTACCTTGTCAAAATGTAGGGAGCTGATTTTTCGCGTTAGTGAAAGTTTTTCAATTTTTCGAAAATCAAATTAGTGAAAGTTTTTCATAATGATGTGTAACCCCACAAGAGATTTCGTGTAATTATATGTAGAAACACCTTATATTTTAGTGTTAGCTTATAAATGTTAATGAATCTTTGATTCTCATAATCCGATCTAATTTGAAATCGGATGAATCGACTGTAATCTGTAAATAGAAAGTGGAGGCAGAAGATAGCTAGTAACACGATATCTATTCTGAAGGCATACTGTAGACTGACCATACATTTTGTCTTTGTAAGACAAGAGAGCCACGAGTGACAAGAGAGCCGTGGTGGCCCAGTGGTAACGGCCACGACTTACGAGTTGTAGGTCGTAGATTCGAACCCTGACCGGCGCTTTACTTTGTGTAAATAATTTCATCACCACTGCTCTCAAAACGGTGAAGGAAAACATCGCGAGGAAACCGGCATGTCCTAGAACCAAAAAATTCGAAGACATGTGACATCTACCAACCCGCACTGGGCCCGCGTGGTGGATTAAAAAAAGCCCACTCCCTCTCGAAGAGAGGAGGCCTGTGTCCCAGCAGTGGGAACATTATAGGCTGATTATGCTTATGCTTGTAAGACAAAGGTTAGTGCTATTCCATAATCTTCACTTGTAAGCACTCAAGAAACACAATTCGAAGCGAACTCGTTCGAATTTCGAAATGATAAAAACAAAACAGGCTTTTGTCGTGGAGGTCGAAAATTATCCCACGAGAACGTACTATCGGGATAAAAAGTATCCTATGTCCTATTCCAGGTCATGGTCTACTCATGTGCCAAATTTCATCCAAATCCGTTAAGCCGTTTTAGCGTGAAAGCATAAGTAACAAACAAACCAACAACATTCATTGCGTTATGCAATGAATGTTGTTCAACTGTCAAAATGAAACAGATGAGTCCCGAAACAAGTTACGCAATTATTAGCCAACTGTCCTTGGGTTCCAATTTTCTCAGTAGCAGCCTGGAGTCTGGATTTGTGCCCAGTTGATGGCAATAGGCTCGCCCCCTATTACATGGGACTTAAACATAATAGGGAATATGCATTTGTGATTCAAATAAGGGTCAAGTATTTTTTTTTATTCCTGAGAACAAAGGGAATATTAATGATTCACTAAATTGTGGATCTATTGTTAGGTAACAGTTATAATACATATCCTTATTTACCTATATTTATTTATTGAAACCACTTTATAATCCAGTCAAATCAATTATTTTATTTACTCCTACGCCACTATAATTTATTGCTTATTATCCTACGCCACTATATGATTATTAATTTATACGCTATACATTTATATATCTAAATAATCAAGGTAATAAATAGACATTCATCATCAACGACAACGTTTCCTAATGCAAAACTATACTGTATAATAGAATATTTAAATTGGGGGTACTTCCGTAATTTTGCTCCGTACATTCCACTTTTCACATAATTATTAGTTTCATAGATCTGCTCGACGTCCGTATGTCACTGCAGGGATCCAGCAGAATATCAGCGTCAGGTATATTTGCCTGACACATGCTGAGTTGGACTCCCATTTGGTGCAACGTTGAGACGCACACCGCACTTTGTATGTTTCGTTTTTTTTTTTTTTTAAAGTTTGTCATAGACAATATTCTCATCACTGTCTTTTTTTTTCTTTTAATGTTTCAATTTTCTTTTTTTTTTGTATATTGGCACCCAGCTATTTATTAATGTCCATAATTAGTTATAATTTAACCGTGTTTTTGTATGTTGTGCTGTCTTTTGTGTGCACCAAATAAACGTTTTATCTATCTGTTTAGCTATCTTATAAACTACAGCACGTTAAGCCGTTGGTCCCGGCTGTCATTCGTGGATCTTTGACAGTCGTTACAGGTCGTCAGAAGCATGAAAGTCACAACCAGTCTTACCAAGGGGTATCGTATTACCCAGTTACTGGGTTGTGGAGGTCAGATAGGCAGTCGCTCCATGTAAAATACTGGTATTCAGCTGAATCCTGTTAGACTGGAAGCCGACCCCAACATAGTTGGGAAAAGGCTAGGCAGATGATGACTTCAGAATTATGCCTCCATCAATATTTTTGAATAATATTTGTTTTCAAGCGAGAAATTAATTTTTAAAAGTGCCAAAAAACGGTGGGCAATTCAAATACTTGAAAAGCGACGCTATTGGTCAGAGCGGATGTGACATAACACATGTGTTGTCATAGTCTATGACAACAATCAAAATGTCAATGTGTTTTAAATGAGTGTTTGACATTAACTTGACACTTGTTTGTTTGTTTTCATAGAATGTGACGTCACCACACCAACAGCGTTTGAATGGCCCGGGACGGTTGAATATTAAAAAAAAAAAAATTACTTTAAATTGCTTTTTTGGCGTCGATTTTTTAAAACTATTTGACGATGTAAACTATCGAATAAAAATATTTAAAAAATACATGCATATTCCCTACTGGCGGAATATGGGTGAACTATAGGCACACCTCTGCCTAATCCTGGGAATACTGGGGGTATGTAAGTCTCATAATGTCTTGATAGATAGTCACCCTACTCTTAAGCTGAGAGATCTGTTTCCCTCTCGCTCTAATTGTACCTTCCTCTCTCTCTAACACTTAAAGTCCTTTAGGGACTGATGGACGGACAGGAATGGCACGGAGTGGATTAATTTTACAACCAACAAAAAAATTTCATATAGTCAAATCACATCTCGTATAGGCGCTCGAGGCTAAGTAATAACAGCCGCACGGGTCGATCCATCAGGTTAAGCTAAGCTTGCCGGGGTTGGTCCGTGGATGGGTGACCATCTTTACATCCTCCTCCGTGCCTCGGAAAGCACGTAAAGTTACATAATTTTGCAGTCGGGTTTTTGTTTTTTAAATAATTTGTTTTATTTCAAGCTTATTAGTTTTATATTAATAGTTTAAGTTTGAAATTGACTAATTACTAGCTTTTATTTAATATCAACTAGCTGCTCGCCCCGGCTTCGCACGGGTAGCAAGTACATATCTACGGCGCACCTACCCTACCTACCTACCTACCCTACCCTACCTACCTACCCTACCCTACCTACCTACCTACCTACCTACCTACCTACCTACCCTACCCTACCTACCTACCTACCTACCCTACCTAGGTAGGTACCCTACCTACCTACCTACCTACCCTACCCTACCTACCTACCTACCTACCCTACCCTACCTACCTACCTACCTACCCTACCTACCTACCCTACCTACCTACCTACCTACCCTACCCTACCTACCTACCTACCTACCCTACCTACACCTACCTACCTATCTACCGAGATATTATCAAAAAACCCATTCTATACAGAATGTATGAGAAAACGATTTTTCTTCATATTTTTTTTTTCGTGAATTTTTCCAATTTTTTAATAGTTATTCTGCTTTTCTGGGCGAAGACAAATCCAACAAATCAAAGATCATCAAAATCGGTCCAGCAGTTCTCGAGTTATAAGTGTTGTAACAAACACGACTTTCTTATATATATATATATATATATATATATATATAGATATAGATGTTGTAATTTATTCTAAAAATACCTTCCTCCCCTTTTTTTTTGTATTTACAAATGAAATTTATAAAAATAATATAACCTATGTCACTCCCACAATTAAAACGAACCTAACGACACCTCGTATGTTAAAATCCATCAAGCTATTTAGGCTACAGAGCGTGCCAAAGAAGTTGACATTCATACATACTCTCGAAAAACATTACCCTCCTTCTGGGACAGTCGGGTAAAAATACATAGTATCCTTTTCGACTCCACAGTTTTCTTGACCCACCACCGCGACCGGGCGCTACACAGATATGCACTTGCGACTAATCATCGTCTCTGGTTATACTATAGATTACTTATAGATCGAATATAATATCACGCTGTAATTCGAATTTTACCGATGCTACATCTAAGTTGAGTCGTACTGTAGTATACATCCGCGGGGGCTCGTCTTTTCAAAGTCAAAGTCAAAGTCAAATATTTTTTTTCAAATAGGCACACTTTTGAACGTCGAAAACAAAGAAATAGAACTGATTCTAGTCGCCCCTTCCAAAAGGTAGTTTTCGTATGGAGAAGAATGGGCAAGAAACTCCACCGTTACTCTTTTAAAAATGTTTTACAATATTTTGTATGGATCAATTACATAATATGTGAAGGCGATGCACCTAGAATAAGATTACTGTAACACAATAGGTAAAAAGGATTAAAAATGGAGCAATGACAAATAAATAAGGGTAAACACCATTATCATTTAAACCATGGGTAGTTGACTTAAATATAAAAATAAATGACCGATTAACAAAAAAAAACGTTATTTTCTTTTAAAAAAGTTTATATCCGACACCGTGCTCGATATTGAAACAGCTGACTGACTGAGGGAAGGGTCGCGCTCGCGGCCGGTCAGGTCACGTCTCACGCCCCCCCACCTGTGTTGAGACGCAAGTTCGTTGCCCTAGAGCATAGAGTGAAAGGGGGAAATACTCTTGTAGTAAAATGTAAATTTTAAAAAAAAAGTTGTATTTTTCCTTTGATTTTACGTTCTATAGATGATTCCTAACCAACTGGTTTCAAGGATAACGGTGTTTACCCTAACACCCTGTATATGATTTGTTTGTAATAGCTTCTCTAGTTTACATCAAACCTCAATGGTAAAACCTCAGACACCTATTATAAATCTATGATCAATGAAAGCACAGACAAACTTACAAGTTCACCTTATCGGTTGCCTAGCAACGCGCGTGCCTCGTCCTAGATTGAACTAATCGACAACTGAATCCCTTTAAGAGGGAATATTCTAGTTATTTCGAACGCGAAGAGTAAGCCCACTTTCTGACTAAGTACTTAGTACTTTCTGAGTTCAAAAATTCTCTTATCAGTAGAATGCTATATAATATTATCACTAAGTAGTTATCAATCAATCAATCTGCCTAGCCTCTTTCCAACTATGTTGGGGTCGGCTTACAGTCTAACCGGATGCAGTCTGAATGCTTGTATTTTACATGGAGTGACTGCATATCTGACCTCCACAACCAAGAAAGAAAGAAAGAAAAATAGGTTTATTTGTTACAGAAACACGTGCATACAAAAATATCAGCAATATTAACCAAAATAGATCTAAATACAATAAAAAATAAAAAAACATAATATGAGATCAGGAATATACAGATAAATAATCGGCAGCTGCACGTCATGACTGTGACAAGAAGGCTTCCACTCAGCATAATGCTGCGCTATGGGGCACAGCACAGCGCTGATTTTCGGTAGTCACCCGAAAATAGACAACAACAACCAGTAACTTAGTAATACGATACCCCTTGGTAAGCCTGGGTGTCAGACTTTCGGGCTTCTGACGACCCGTAACGACTGTCAAAGATCCACGAATGACAGCCGGGACCAACGGCTTAACGTGCTTTCCGAGGCACGGTATGTAAAGATGGAAACCCATTCTCGGACCAACCCGGCAACTGTAGACGGCAACTGTAGCAGGATGGATCGACCCGTGCGGCTGTTATTACTTAGCCACGAGTTCCTCCAATATCACTGAGTAACACAGGCTATAATTTATAAAGATATCGTGCGGGCAAAGCCGCTGGCGGAAGCTATCCATACATCCATACTAATATTATAAGTTCGAAAGTAACTCTGTCTGTCTGTCTGTATGTTACCTTTTCACGCCAAAACACTGAACGGATTTCGATAAAATTTGACAAGGAGATAGATGGCATCCCGGGGAAGGACATAGGCTACTTTTTATCGATATACCACGCGGGCGAAGCCGCGGGCGGAAGCTAGTAAACCATAAGTCCATGTTTACTCATGATGCTTTTCCTTCACTGATGTCAGTAATCAATCAGCCTATCGCAGTCCACTGCTGGACATAGGCCTCTCCCAGGCTGCGCCACAACACCCTGTCCTCCGCCTTGCGCATCCAGATGATCCATGATGTCAGTATAAAGTCCAATAAAAACTCAGAAAATCAGATAGACAGTCGCTTTATGTGAAATATTAAGGTAAGACTGGTAAGACTGGAAGCTTTTTTTTTTTTTTTGAGGGTGGGAAATCATCCAATGACTTCTCCCGCTCTGGGTGGAGCGGAAGGGCGTGTCAGACTTTTACTGACTAAAACCCACCCGTGTTCCTTCAGTTGCCTGTTGCCAAGGTCCCGGTATCCCTTTCGGACTAACCCGCAACCCTGGCAGGAAGACTGGAAGCTGACCCCAATAGTTTAGTTAGTTTTATAGTTGGAATACAATTTAAGTAAAAACCTTTTTAAAAACAAGCTTTTAATGAACTTAAACGTAAAAAATAACACTTACGTAAACATAGAAGTTTAACATCTTCATAAAAGCTTGAGGCGTAGACTGATAAGCCTCAAGCTTTTAAGAAAATGTTAAAGTTCAAAACTGAACCAACTTGTAAAATTTCAGCTCCGTAGGATAAGAGGAAGTGGTTTTAATTCAGCTTGCAGTATTTGACTCAAACTCAAACTCAAAGCATTTATTTCAAACTAGCTTCCGCCCACAGCTTCACCCGCGTGTTATGTCGATAAAAAGTAGCCTATGTCCTTTCTCAGGCTCTAGACTATCTGTGTACACATTTAAATCCGTTCAGTAGTTTTGGCGTGAAAGCGCGACAGACAGACCGAAAGACAGACAGAGTTACTTTCGCATTTATGATATTAGTTAGGATAAACCAATTACAGGCACTTTTGAATTGTCAAGAGGTCGGTCAGTCAGAAAGATGAAGCTAGTTGCCCATTCCTAAACGTAGTAGGTTCCTATGGAGAAGAACGGGCAAGAAACTCCACGGAATTACAATATCTCTCTCAAACATACATACTAACTAACTAACAAGGCAAGTTAAAAAATACAATAGACGCAGATATATTTAGTAACCTATTCCGCTTGACTATTCTTCAAGAGTCATAAAAACCCTGTAAGAAATCGACACGTGTTTCACCTCTTAACGAAGCATCTTCAGGATGACGATTGACCAATTGCAAACCAGAACGCGACGTGTTGCCACACCGTGCGCTGGACGCAGAGCTACTCTGCGTGTCGATTTCTTACAGGGTTTTTATAACTCTTGAAGAATAGTCAAGCGGAATAGGTGACTAAATATATCTGCGTCTATTGTATTTTAAGGCAAGTTAAATTAAAAGCTTGTAAAAAGACTAGACAGATGATACTAAGATAATTGAATACATATTTCTCGAGTCCTTATCAACTTAGTATTGAATTTATTTCAGCATGAATTTGATTATAAATACTTTATCTATCGAAAATACGACCCTTATATTCATAGCCGAAACCATACAAATGAACCTCAACCTTAAACCGTAGAAGCTAGAGTTCAAAACACGTTGTGTATTCACAAAATTCTTCACAGTCAGTGAAATGAAAATGTTGGTAACGGAAATGAGACTTTATTATCGGGGATAAAAGTTGAAAATTGTTTGGAGATGGTAGTCAATTCATTAGGTTGAGTTATGGTGGCTAGGATTTTGACTTAGAGTGGGATATTGTTGTATTTATTATCAAAGCTGCTAATGCCGAGTCATCTTTGTGAAATAAATGAAACGATTCCTCGTTGGTCTAGTGGTCGCAACTGCTCCTGCTGTGCATGTGGTCCTGGGTTCGAATTCTGGGTCAAGCAACATCGTAGCGAAAGCGTAGGTTGCTGCTACGCCGTAGCGGAAGCGCAAATTACTGCTACGACGTAGTGAGAGCGCGGTTACTGCTACGCCGTAGCGGAAGCGTAGGTTACTGCTACGCCGGTAGCGGAAGCGTAGGTTACTGCTACGCCGTAGTGGAAGCGTAGGTTACTGCTACGCCGTAGAGGAAGCGTAAGTTACTGCTACGCTATAGCAGCAGGGTAGGTTACTGGTACGCCATAGTGGACGCGTAAGTGACTGCTACGCTGTAGCAGAAAATGCTACGAATGAATGAATGAATGGAAACAAGCAGTGTCATTATTAAAATAAAGCAAAATAATCTTAATTGGATTGCCTCATTGGTCTCAAAAATAATCAGCTGTCCCATAACATGTGGGTCGAGTCTAGGTATTGAAGCCGACCCCAACATTGTTGAAAAGGCTAGGCAGATGATGGTCTCGTCTTGTTGACAGTGACCGTCCCCACACGCCGTTAGAAAATTGTTCTGAAATCGAAAATAATGTCCTACAGTTGACCTCATCATGTCCCCCGTACCGGTCCGTGCTCAATAGAATTCAGAAGGCGTCAGTTATTTAATAAAGTCTTCGCCCCACGCGGCACGCAGCGATGTGCTCACAAGGAATGTTAGATCAATATCTGGACGCATATCACCCTGTATACGGATGAATATAACACCCTGTAGGAATGTGAATATGTGTGTGCTAAATAGTACAGCCTGTATGTGAATAAGTATGTTCGTAATGTGACATCCTGTATATATATAGAATGCATCCTAACGAATTTTATAAATGCGAAAGTGAGTTTGTTTGTTACGCTATTACGCTAAAACGGCTGAACGGATTTGGATGAAATTTGCCACATGGCTAGACCATGGCCTGGAATAGGACAGGATATTCCCACAACATCGAGACTTACGCAGCTAGTATAAACATATTTGTAAGTTATTTTTTTTTTTGTGTCCGGTTATCTGCAATAGGCTCGCCCCCTATTATACACGCTTACGGCTTAAACATAACTTGCGAAATGTGGGTGTTCAATAGGTAAACCTCTGCCTAACTATTCGGGGAAACAAGGCTAGTGTTATGTAAAAAACAATTTTCTGAAAAAAAAATAACACAGATTAGATAGGTGACTGCAAAGTAAAAAAAACTTTTGCCATGGCTGCATGGGTCCAAACGGAACTCTTAAAGTTCTTTCATTGTTTCATTATTATAATTTAAAAAAATCAAGTAATAAAAACTAAAACCCAACTACGACTTAAAAGGTATAAACAAGACACCACAGACAGACAAATTAAAAATCCGGAGTCACACGTGTTAGGGCGGCATAAATCGAACAGATTACGTGTGACTCCGGATTTTTAATTTGTCTGTCTGTGGTGTCTTGTTTATACCTTTTAAGTCGTATTTGGGTTTTAGTTTTTGTTACTTGATTTTTATTACTTGATTTTTTTTTTAATTCTTTTGGGGTTATAATATATATATTTTTGAAATGTGCTCATTAAGCCCTTTCATTTGATACCCAACATGGTGAACATACATACAACAACAAGATGAACATACATACATACATACATACATACATACATACCGGTCAAAATCTCCTTTTTCTTCGCCGTAGTCGGGTATAAAAACTACACATTACATGTTGTTACAAGTGTCATTATTTCGTTCACAAGGACTTATATTTTTACACTTTTATTCGTGATTTTGATTATCAAAAAATTCTTTGTAAGTTACAACTTGTAGAAAATCATAGCAAATCCTGAGATTGTCCGGCGACTCTCTATTCCGTCTTGCAAGTTTACAAGTGTCGTGCTTAGTACCGCTATCAAGTTTTAAATTGGATTTCAAAACAGAGAGATGACCTGATGCCCGTGTCCCAGCAATGGGAACATTAAGGCTGATTATATGAATAAGGAGATATGAAAGTTATAGTGTATTGTCAGTTATAGTATTGTGGAAATTTTTAATAAACATTCAACTATTTTTTTTTATTAACATTCTTGGTAACTTGTGAACGTGTAGACTTGTAACTTTTGATAAACAGGGCACTGGTCTTTGAATACGGCTTATAATCACACTAACTGCCCCGTTGGTCTCGTGGTCGCAAGCGCGACTGCAGAGCGTGGGGTCCTGGGTTCGATTCCCGGGTCGGACAAAGTGTTATGGGATTTTTCCATTAGGAATTCCGTAGTAACAGCCCGGAGTTTGGAAGTTGGCGGTTTGATACCCCCGTGCCTCGGAAAGCACGTGGTATCTCTCTCCTGTCGTGTCGGATTGCCGTCCCATCGGACTATGAGAATGACGGAAGAGAGAGTGCACTTGTGTCTGCGCAAACACTTGTGCACTATAAAATCTCCCGCGCTGAAGGCTAGTCTCCGTTGAGATTGGCCGCCGTAGCCGAAAAATACGGTCTGGAGGACTATTATTATTATAATCACACGAGTAAAACTTATATATTTAACATATAGGACGTCGACGCCCGTCAAATACTCAAAGAAATTTATCGCTTCCTGCAAAACAGATGGAACCCGAAACTCTGCGTCTAGTCGCAGCGACAAAACGAAGCAGTTTCCGCACACTAATAGTTTTTAACAACCCATAAAAACGAAAGAGGTAACATTCTTTTCCTAACATACGCAAGCCAAAACTCTCATTTTTACTATGACCATTCAAATAATAACGCCCCCGCACTCGCTGCGGGGGGAATACAAAGCATTCCTAATATATTCCTGGCTACCCCAATGGAGGCTATCGGGGATAAAATTGAACGTGTCTGCCGCAGCCACTGGTAATAAAAGGGGATGATAATTGAACCCCCTGGGGGGATAGACGATATTATGTAGAAGGGGAGTTAGGTAGAAAATGTACAGAGGCCTGACACGATCGCGCGACGTAAAGTTTACGTATATATTCGAACAATTTTTTAATCGAAAACACTCCGCGACTCGGAAATCACGTTAAGCCGTTGGTCCCGGCTGTCATTCGTGGATCTTTGACAGTCGTTTCGAGTCGTCAGAAGCCTGAAAGTCTGACAACCAGTCTTACCAAGGGGTATCGTATTACCCAGTTACTGGATTGAGGAGGTTATATAGGCAGTCGCTCCATATAAAATACTGGTATTCAGCTGAATCCGGTTAGACTGGAAGCCGACCCCAACATTTTTGGGAAAAGCCTAGGCAGATTGATTGATATCCTATTTACAGAATTAACAATTTCATTTCATTAAACATCTCTACCTACCGCAAGGGAATAAATGTATGAATGTAGTAAACTTTTTTACTAAAATTCCTGCTTAATAACTTCCAACGTTGATGAACTTTAATTTCTATTTAAGCGTTATCATTGTTCTCATACAAAATTAGCATATATCTCTAAGGTATAATAAATTTATCCAAGAGATCTCATTTATTTCAAATTTATTTACCATAAGTTTTTATTTTGATATAATTTATTATGACAATTAAAGACTTATAGTATCTATAATAATAATAATTATTATGTACAAGGGAAAATTATCAAAGGGCATCAAAAAATTCGTCTGCATCGCTGTCAACAGGGAAAGTGCCCAAAAGGCTGGCAGCATTGCCACGTTGTATGGCAATGCTGATTGAATTTTTGGCCAAAAAATAGCCCTCTGGTCACGTGAAGAGTCAACCAAGCGCTTGGCGATGTCTTGAAAAACCAAGTGGGCACTCGGACCCCATGGCCCTAGGGTTTCAACCCCAAACGGCTCGAACATATACGTCCCGATAAGATTCTTCCAACGAAATGTCGTAACTGCATCATAGTCTGTGGCAGGAGGGGAGGTCAAATACTAAGGATGTCAAGCACTTCAGTTCAGCGAGGTTCACATGGAGAAACGAAATAATAATTTCGGAAGTCGGTGTCTTTGCTTTTCAATTTTCGTTTTTTGCCACCGACTTCCGAAATTAAAGTTATTTATCACTTTTTTTGTGTTTTTTTTGGAAATCGGTTGTTTTTTTTTGTAAAAAATTTTTGTTTTTCACTTTTTAGTTGTGGTACCTACCCCACACAAGTTCGAATATGGTGGTATTCGAATTTGTGTGGGGTAGGTGAAAAATAAATTGAATGTCGAAGGTCGGTAGCAAAAAGCCAAAATTGAAAAGCAAAGACACCGCCTTTTTTTTTTGTAAAAGGTTTTTTCTCATAAAATTCATCATAGGGAATCAAGAATTTCCAAAGGTCTTCTCCATAGCTTTCTACGCTTCTCCATACGTCGCCTTCGCCGACCAAGCCCCAATAAAGCCTCGTATAGACTGGCGCGACGCGACACCGGTAATTGTTAGACTTGCCGTGAAGTTTTCTTAGAAATAGTTTTATTAGTGTCACGTCGCGCTGTCGCGCCAGTATGCACAAGTCCGCTTAAACGTCACATAGGCACGTAATTTTCCAGCTAAATGTATGAGAGGCATCAGTCCAGGGGGGGCTGCCTTACGAAATGCCTTAAAAAATATGAAATCATGCCCGGTTGACTTTTTTTTTTGTTCTAGGACATGCTGTTATTCTCACCAACATGTAAACCACGTCTAAAACGATCAACAGGCGACGGTGGCGACGCGACGTGGATAGAGCGAGAATAAATTGAAATTCACTTATTAATTTACTAGCTTTTTTCCCGCGGCTTCGCCCGCGTGAAGGCCGGTAATAATCCCATGGAAACATACTACCGAGATAAAAGTATCCTACGTCCTTACCCAGGTCATGGTCTACCCATGCGCCAAGTTTCATCCAAATCCGTTCAGCCGGTTTAGCGTAAAAGAGTAACAAAACACTTCCCATTTATAATTTACTAGCTTCCGCCCGCGGCTTCGCCCGCGTGGTACATCGATAAAAAGTAGCCTACGTTCTTCCCCGGGACGGATTTATCTCCTTACAAAATTTTATCGAAATCCGTTCAGTGGTTTAGGCGCGAAAAGGTAACATACAGACAAATCGACAGAGTTACTTTCGAATTTATAATATTAGTATGGATAATATGGAAGTATAGTAAGCTTTTCAGTTTAAGCTTTCGTCAATATGAATACCTAAAAATTTCACACTGTCCACTAGGATTATTTTATTATCATTCAAAGTTATGTCAACTGAATCTTTGCTTCTCGACGTTGTTCTAAATAACATGGCATTCGTTTTATTTGTATTTAAGTTAAGATTGTTGATGGTAAACCAAGAATGAAAGAGAGCCAGAGCCTTATTAACCTTAATTCTTAGAGTTTCTATATCTTCTGCGGCTATAATAGCATTCGTATCATCAGCAAAAAGAGCAAGGTCTGTATTAACTACATCCTAAAACATATTGATACCGACCTTGTTCTTTTTGCTGATGATACGAATGCTATTATAGTTATGCATACAATGTGAATACTGCTTTTGTCATACAAAAAAGGGCCATAAGAACCATGGTGAGAATTCCACAATGGGAATCGTGTAAGGAGCACTTTAAAGAACTGCAGATATTAACGGTACCTTGCTTATATATTTTAGTCTTACTCACAGACCTCATGAAAAATCTACACAATTTCGAATCACTTGAGGAAAGAAATAAACGGGAAGCTACAAGACGTAAGGACTTACATTATAGGATACAACCGCATTTGAAAGTAGTTAGTCATGCAGCAAGCTATCAGTCAATTAAATTGTATAATAAACTACCTGTAGAATTAAAGTCCATTTACAATATAAATAAGTTTAAGAATCAGCTAAAGTCATTTCTGATAGAAAAATGCTATTATACACTTGATGAGTTTCTCAGTGATGTGTAGTGACTGTGTCTGGGGAACTGTCAACACATGATTGTTTTCCTAACTTTTTATTTTTCTTTGCTTTTTAATTTTTTTTGACATTATGGAATTTTTGCACTTTTATATCGGTTAATGTACCAAAATTTATTTTAATGAAATGTGTATCTTCTTGACTTTTAGTTTTTTTTTTTTTTTTAATCTATGTTAATTTATATGTCGTGTTGTGTTAGTTTATAATTACTTAAGACATTTCGACACAATGTAAAAATTGTTAATGAAATAAATAAATAAATAAAAAATAGTTAATAAAATTGAATTAATAAAAAGTAATTTGGTTAATAAAAAAAAACAACCGACTTCAAAAAAAACACTAAAAAAGTGAAAAATAACTTTAATTTCGGAAGTCGGTGTCTTTGCTTTTTAATTTTCGTTTTTTGCCACCGACTTCCGAAATTGAAGTTATTTTTAACTTTTTTAGTGTTTTTTTTAAGTCGGTTGTTGTTTTTTGTAAAAAGTTTTTATTTTTCACTTTTTAGTGGTGGTACCTACCCCACACAAGTTACTACCTGCTATGTAAATAACAGTGAAGGAGTCTAATAATTATATCGTCTACATAGACTGTGGGAAAAATACGTAATATTGAAGCTAGCTCAAAAACTACGCAAGCAAACTTAATAAAATTTATATGGGACCATTTCGGGAGTATACCTTTTATTTATTTATTTATTTACTTCGATGGTCCTAGTTTATCATTTATAACTTCCAGTTGCAGCTATAAATAGCTATATGTAAGCGGGCACGCCCTTTGTGCCTGGAGGCTTTTATTTAGTTAATTTATGTTTGTTTATATTTACTACTTATTTCTGCTTGAGTACATATAGTTCTCGTTTTTTTTTATTTATATTATTCTTTTTTTTTTTTTTTTGGTTGGTATATTGGCGTGTGCTAGCTGACATATGGCTAATTAGATTTATGTTTTATGTTGCGTAATGTAAATGATTTTGCAAACTTTTGTATAGAATCAAATTTTTCTAACTGAACAGACAGCTGTGCTGCTGGGGAGTTTGTTGCGCCACTTCTTCTTCCCAGCTAAAGCACTAGGAAGTGGCGAAGGGTGGGCGTTTTTGGGGGACTGTCTTATGTAATTTTGACGTTCGAAAAGTGCTGATTCTCAGCCTAGTTTGAATAAATGACTTTTGATTTGATTTGATTTGATACCCTTTCGAACTAAAAAAGATTTTTTTAAATCGGTTCACAAACGGCGGAGTAATCGGTGAACATACATAAAAAAAAAAAACAATCTTCCGAACGTAGTACCTCCTCCTTTTTTGAAGTCGGTAAAAATGGGCATCATCTTTAAAATCCCTGAAATTACGAAAAAAAAATCTGCTCTTCACTACATTTTGACGAGTTATGCGAACATAAAGCTAAGCTGGTATTTTTTTCGCGATTTATGGTTTTTCTCCCATAGCGATAGTTGTTCATAATGATGAGTACAATGTCACCTTAAGAGGATGCCCTTGAATTTAATTTCACATGTAAGAGGCAGTCGAACAAAAACATGCAGACGAACTTGTAAACTCAAGTACCTGTGACGTCACACGACTCACACGTCCCTTAGTTCGAACTCAGGGTTCAGTATTCGGTCCACAGAGTACATGATTCGGTCTCTAGCCGTCAACAAAGTAGGACACGTTCACTAACCACGAATCGCATCACTTGTGCGTCAAATTATAATCATCATAATCTTACTTATTGTACCGTGTTTAGTTATAGTACATTTATTAAACTCATTGTGAACTAACCAATGAACATTTAATTTAATTACACTAAAAACCCGTAATCACATCACAACAAAAGTTCTATACCTGTAACATCACGCCTGTAATCCCCAAAGGATTAGGTAGCGGGTACGTAAACTATAGGTAAAAAAAAAACAATTATAAATGTATTCAGCATATAATTTACTTAATAATATTATAAGTACAGCCTTATTTATAAGAGTAGGTACATTAAGTAAAAGTTATAACTAACGACATCTATGTTTTAACACACGAATCAACTTGAATTCAGAACCTTAGATAATTTGTATTCATCTGACACTTACTCAACTGTCAACTTTAAATTTATGTATTCTAAGTTGAATTTTGACTAACAAAAAAGTCGAAAATAAATTTCGGTGGGAATAGAATTTGATCTTTGTCACGTATTACATATGACATTGAGTCACTTCTTTCCAAGACTTGATAATTATCTGAGATTCTGAATTGACGTTTAAACACAGATTGCAGATGGTTAATTCCGCAAAATCATTTTAATAAAAAGCGACTCTTGCTACGACACAATAAAGTGCAATTCAGGTCGCACAGCGCTAAAAACCTACAGTTATATTTACCTAGAAGTTGCCTCTCGTTCTATCACGTAACTCTTATATCTTCTGACTCCGTTACGCTCTGTCAACAAGCTTCAATAGTGATCCATACAACACTGTATGCCCTCGGGTCAGATAAGTTTGTGGCACTGCTCTTTTTGTGCATAGATCATCATCTGCCTAGCCTTTTCCCAACAATGTTGGGGTCGGCTTCCAGTCTCACCGGATGCAGCTGAATACCAGTATTTTACATGGAGCGACTGCCTATCTGACCTCCACATCCCAGTTACTGGGTAACACGTTACCCCTTGTTTATACTCGTTGTCAGACTTTCGGGCTTCCGACGACCCGTAACTGTTGTCAAAGATCCACAAATGACAGCCGGGACCAACGGCTTAACGTGCTTTCCGAGGCATGGATGAGTCTGGGATTGTAATGATGGTCACCCATCCACGGATCAACCCCGGCAAACTTAGCTTAGCCTGATGGATCGACCCGTGCGGCTGTTATAACTTAGCCACGAGCTCCTCCTTTAAGTGCATAGATATCGTTAATTATAATATTATAATTTATCAGCCTCCATCTTGTATTTATCCTTGAAACGCGAATGCGAAACCTTCGCCGAAACTGTGCGGTTGCTTATTTTGATTCTCGACTTCATTTTCGCGGTACTGAAACAGAAATAGAAAATTAATACTTATAATTAACTAGCTGCGCCCCGCGGTTTCGCCCGCGTAAGTCTCGATCCCGTGGGAATATCGGGATAAAAAGTATCCTATGTGTTAATCCAGGTTATAAACTATCTCTTTACCAAATTTCATTCAAATCCATTCAGTAGTTTTTACGTGAAAGAGTAACAAACATCCATCCATCCTTCCATCCTTACAAACTTTCGCGTTTATAATAATATTTTAGTTAAGACTTCGCATAATCATCTTGTTCTCTTCTTGTTCTCACACACTATTGTCTACATTTCTTTCTCATTTCTCCTTTCGCAGGTCTGCTGGAAGAAATTTCTTAAGAAATAAGCAGTACCTTTGTACTCATATTATAAAGATACCTCTATGTATTTTACTGTGTGTACATAAATCATAAAATAATTAAATACGTATGGACTGTGAACAGAGGAGGGCGGAAACGCATGTGATTATAAAAGTGATGAATATAAAATGTTGATGGATGGAGCGGGAGAGGCCAAAGAAAAGATGGATGGATTGTGTGAGGAATGATATGAAAGAGAAGGGAGTAAATGATAGCGTGACGGTAGACAGGGGAGAGTGGAAGAAGAAAACGTGTTGCGCCGACCACAAGTAACATGGCAGAAAGATGATGATCTGACTAGCCGTTTCCTAATTATGTTGGGATCAGCTTCTAGTCTAAACGGATGTAGCTGAATACCAGTATTGTATATGGACCGCCTGCAACTGAAGTTGCAGCTGAATACTAAAGAACAGCAAGTAACTTTGATGTATGATTTAAAGGATATTTTTTCCAAATGATAAAAGGGGACTGTCCACGCGCGGACGCGGTGCTGTGAGAAACGAGACGCGCGGCGCGAGCCAATCAGCGATTGATGCGGCGCGAGACAATCAGCGATTGATGCGGCGCGAGACAATCAGCGATTGATGCGGCGCGAGACAATCAGCGATTGACGCGGCGCGAGACAATCAGCGACGACGGACGCGGACTTCCACTTCCTGTCAAAATCGCCATCAAGCGAGCATGTCATGTTAGCGTCGTCCGCCTTGCAAATATACCTAATATTATACAGTCCACTAGTTTAATTGAAGAGTACCAAGAAACCATCTCAAATAGGGACAGTTTCAGTGATATATTTTCATTCTCACAAGAATTTTGTTCATTTGTAATAAAAAATCTATCTATCTCTGGTGGATAGTGACTCTCCGGAGCGAGGTCTTTTGATGCGAGTGAGAAATAGGAACAATCTACCATGAGAAGTCTTACCTGGCCATCATCTTCGCCCCCTGCTTGAGGTCTCCAATTCGACACGAAGTACTGATTACCAGCCGGTCGCTGTTCAGCTGCGGGACCCTGAAACAAGTACAGAATCAATAAAGACAGCTCTGCTACCACGCAAACACAAAGCATTTATTAAAAAAAAAAGTAATAAGAACTAAAACCTAACTACGACTAAAAAAAGGTTTATACAAGACACCACACCACAGACAGACAAATTTAAAGTCCGGAGTCACACGTGTTAAGGCATAAATCGAACAGATTACTTGTGACTCCAGATTTCTTATCTGTCTGTCAGTGGTGTGGTGTCTCGTTTATACCTTTTTAGTCTTTTTTTATTTATTGATATATTGGGGTTATAATATTATATATATATATTTGAAATTTGCTCATTAAACCCTTTCATTTGATACCCAACATGGTGCGATTAACAATATTTTTTTTTAGTTCTTGACTTTATTTCCTCTAGAGGGCGCCATTTTTAATTTAATGTGACGTCACAAAGCCTATAACCAGCGGACGATCAAGACGCATTCAACGATACCAAATTGTCAATTGTCAAATTGTGATGAGTGGTTTATCAGATGAACATACATACATACCGGTCAAAATCATAACCTTCCTTTATTCTTCGCCCTAGTCGGGTAATTAATAAATTACAGGTACTTTTGAAGTGTCAAGGGGTCGGTCAGTCAGGAAAATGAAGATAGTTGCCCATTATAAAAAAAAAAAAAAAAAAAAAAAAATGACACTGTGATGACAATATTGACGAAACACTCTTGCTGGACCCTACCTGTGACACGAAACGTGATATCTTACCTGGTTCTGTCCCCAATTCTGTTGTGCTTCCGGTTTCTGTTGATTGTACTGTTGTTGGAGGTTGTATTGCTGTCTCTGTTGCGCGTACGCCTGTTGATAGTAGTTGTCTGAAATAGAAGGGGTAATTTGAAGTGGATCTTGAATTTAGAGGGCTGGTCTAAGGTAGCAAAAAACCTAAAAGGGGTGATAGACGTGCGAACAAGTACGCGTACTTATGGCTCGGCGAGCTTACTCGCCCGTGCGTCATGTGTCAAGTAGGCGGCCTTTTAAACCGCTGAGTAAGTTCGTCGGCGATCCAACAGGTTTGAAATTTTGCTCGTAGCCCGCCTTGGCTCGTCTGTCATCGCCGCGAGCAGCGAGCCAATTTGACAGTGAAATTTGGAGCAAGCTTCACATGTGTCACAGACAGCGAGCCGAGTAAGGTTGCGAATTTAAACACCGCGAACTTTCAGTATGCACGTCTATCGCCCACTTAAGAAAAATTGAATTTCACGGATTACCAGCATATGGCTGATTTTAGAGTCGATTGAATATATATCATCATCCTGCTCAGCGCTGACGGCCGTGCCGTGCGATAATCATACATATTGGGCCGTCAGCGCCGACGCTCAGAGACGCTCAGCGTGACTCTAAAATCAGCCTAAACTTTAAAACATCATCAATCATCTAACCGGGTTCAGCTGAATATTAGTATAACATAGAGCGACTGCCTATCTGACCTCCTCAACATACTTACAGTTAAAGTTACTAACAGCACTGATAGCAGCCTAGTGGTGTGCCCGTCGGACTGTCAAGTCATAGGTCTCCAGTTTGAACCCATGACACGCACCTCTGACTTTTCGGATTCATGTGCGTATTGTATAATTTTATCATCATTTGCTTCAAAAACGGTGAAGGAAAACATTGTGAGGAAACCGGCATGCCTGAGAGATATTTCTCGGCAGCATGTGAAGCCAATTCGAAGCTCCATGGGCGGCATAAAAACTCTGACACCAGGTTAGTTACCACACGATAAAGAAGAAAGAACCCAGTTACTGGGTAGCCCGAGATATAAAAAAAAATCTTATGTTTTTTGGTAACGATAGTCACCTCCATTGTTAGGAGGAACTGGCTCCGGACTCTTGGGTAAGTGGCTGCCTTCCAGAATCTGTGAACAGTTGCACAAACATACATAAGTATATATATAGAGTTATGAGGGAGTGTAAAGTCCACTAATCCTCTATAGACAATGAGGAGGATCCTCCGACCAAGCCTTTCTTATGCCGAGATCCGACGATCCGCGATTTTGCGGACGGACCCGCACGGCAGACGAGCACAGACCGCCACGCACCGCGCACCGAGGAACTTCCGATGTCTGCGATACCCCGCACGTACACCTTCCCACGGTGCGTCGTGCGGGCTCGTCTGTGTCCGTCCGTCATGGCGCACCGTCGGATCACGGCATAAGCCTTCACTCAGGTTGCTACACTCTGTAGTCAGAAAAAGCCGTTTTGACATACCTGGAAGCCATCCTTGCCAGCCCTGTACTTGAGCTTCACCAGCTGTCCACTGGGGTCTTTGTACTGGTAGGCGCCGACCCTGGAGCCGTCAGGTTCGATCTGTTCCCCGGCCGCTAGGCCATTGTCGGAGGCGTACTCGAAGCGGAAAGCACCATCTTCGAAGAAGGTGATGTATAATTTCAACATAAATGATGTAACCAATACACATTACAATACAACCAATTAACATTTTTTTAAATATTTTATTTAAAAGAGTGTCCGTGGAGTTTCTTGCCCGTTCTTCTCTCGTACCTATGCTTTGGAATGGGCAACTAGCTTCATATTTCTGACTGAACATTATTGAATAATGCTTGTAAATGGTTTATTTGAAATAAATGAAAGCATTTATTTTGAGTTTGATTAACTCATTTTTTTTTCTAGATAAATTGAAACAAAACAGGCCCAATGTGGGCCGGACTCGCACACGACGGGTTCAGCGAGAAAAAAACGCCGAAAATAACACGTTTCTTGTAAGGGCGTTGGTTGTAACCCTCTTTAATTATTAAGTTTATTTAATTTCTAATATTTATTGTTATAGCGGCAATAGAAATACACAATCTGTGAAAATTTCAACTGTCTGCCTATTCCGGTTCATGAGATACAGCCCACTGACAGACGGATAGCGGAGGCTTAATATTAGGGTTCCGTTTGGCACCATTCTGGTTCGGAACCCTTAAAACTAAGCCAAGGTACAGCACGACACAACTTAAATGTAGCATCGGCAACCAGTCTTACCAGGGGGTATCGTATTACCCAGTCACTGGGTTGTGGAGGTCAGATAGGCAGTCGCTCCATGTAAAACACTGGTATTCAGCTGCATCCGGTAAGACTGGAAGCCGACCCCAACATAGTTGGGAACGGGCTAGGTAGATTTTAAGTTGTGTGGTACTGTTATACCGTGTTGTTTCAATAGAACATGGAGATTCAGTTTGTAAAGTAGGATGACTTACCTGCAGTTAAAGACTGCTTGTGATGCAGTATCGCTGCTTGCTGCTCCTTTGTCAGTCCGCCGTACGGAAGACGCCAGGGCTCCGCCTTGGGGAGAGGACTTGCTCCGGAGTTGTAGTTGCGATCTATGCACATAACATAACATCTGAGTATCGAAGAGGAGACAAGGCTGTTGTTCATTCACATAACGCCAACTAGGGAGTGACAATGTGTTTGAACTTTTTGGGTGAACAAAAATTTTGGAACTCGCGTCATCGTCACGCTTGAAGAAATGTTTGTAGCGCCATCTATCGTCTACCGTTTGAATTACGTTGAGGTTATGCATTGTTGCTTAGCTTTCACTTCTATCGACACTGGCAGTCCCCAAACACTGCCCCGCATGTTTTTTTTTGTGTTGTTCATTATTGTCGTGGACCGATTTTGAAATAATATTCCCACTGCTGGGACTCAGACCACCTCTCTGTGAGAGGGAGTGGGCTGTCCACCACGCGGGCCCAGTGCGGGTTGGTATAGATGTCGCATACATTGAAAAGTTTGATTCCAAGACACGCCTGTTTTCTCACTCCACAGAGAGGATAAAATAAATTACTCAAAATAATATGCCTGCCTGGTTTCTAACCCTCGACCTCCAACTTGTAAGTCGTTAACTCTGGGCCACCCTTTATTTTATTTTTTTGAGGGTGATTGGAAATCATCAAATGACTTCTCCCGCTCTGGGCGGAGCGGGAGGGCCTATCAGACTTTTACCGACTAAAACCCACCCGTGTTCCTTCAGTTGCCTGTTGCCAAGGTCCCGGTATCCCTATCGGACTTTCCCGCAACCCTAGCAGGACACTAGGCTACCCTGCCTCGATGGCCAAGCAGGCACATAAAAATGATTGCAAGCATAAAAATAGGTTTTATTACAAACCCTGGTCTCCTTTCCACTGCTCGTTAGCCGGGGCTGATCTCCAAGGGTCCGAGGTAGTACTTTGTGCGTTGACATCATTTGGTGCCGGTGAAAACAGCGACCTCTGGTATGGATCATTCTGTGGAACAAACAACTCAATGAATCTGCCTAGCTTTTTCCCAACTATGTTTGGGTCGGCTTCCAGTCTAACCGGATGCAGCTGAATACCAGTATTTTACATGGAGCGGTTTCGGCTAGACTCGACGCGACGGTTTCGGCTTCGGTTAGACTCGAAGCCGACCCCCACATAGTTGGGAAAAGGCTAGGATGATTGATTGAACCTAGAACCAAAAATTCGAAGACAAGCGACATCCACCATCCCGCACTGGGCCCGCGTGCATTACAGCCCACTCCCTCTCGCAGAGAGGAGGCCTGTGTCCCAGCAGTGGGAACATTAGAGGCAGATTATGCCATGTACGAGCTATTTTTTAAATAATTCGTGCCAATACGAGCAAAATTCCTGTGCAATGCTTAATATTGTTAGAATAGGTCATAAAACTATCCGTTGGTATTAAGGGCCTACCCAACCTCAAATTTTATCTCGCTCGCACCATACTACTCGCGGCCTGAGTGAGAGCAAGACGCAGTGGTGTGCTGGCGGCTCTCAAGCCTCG
This sequence comes from Lithophane socia, assembly GCA_947522985.1. Lineage (NCBI taxonomy): Eukaryota > Metazoa > Arthropoda > Insecta > Lepidoptera > Noctuidae > Lithophane > Lithophane socia. Next base: position 7,350,418 of record OX383280.1, read on the forward strand.
AATAGCTTAGGTAATTGCTTTTTACGGTGAAAATAATGGTAATTTAAAAAATAAACAACATGACCTGCTTTATAGTTAGTTCAGTTATTATGCAAAGTTTCATGATCTAATTTGAAGTTTTTTTTTTTTTATACCAGCGGTTTATTTTTCAGTTTAGTTTTTTTTTTTTATATCGAGAAACTTTTATGTAATCGTGTTTTCATCAAACAAAGGACCTAGCATCAATCCTCAACTATAACATATACGAGGGGTGTTCAATAAATAGTGAGAATGCGATACATTCTGAATGGAAAGAAAAAAAAAAATACTGGCAGGCATAGCCCAGACATTAGCTATGATGATAATAAAAAAAACAATCAATTCTCTTTTGTTTAAAAGAAAATGGAAGTCATTTTTTGCGTCGTTTCGGAACGTGTTCTGTTGTTTGTTTGTTTCACCAAGATAGCGCAAAAGTCCAGAGTTGCGATGGCTGCCATTCAAGAAGCTGGCTTCGAATTGATGGCACATCCTCCATAATCACCTTGCTCCAGTTATGTTTACCGATTTTTGCGGTTAAAGGAACATCTCAGGGGCCAGAAATTTGAAGATGATGACGCAGTAGTCGCCGCTGTACACGATTTTTTTAGAAAGGGAATTTAAGTTTTAGAAAAAAGTTATACAAAGCGTATAACCCTGAAAGGTGACTACGTCGAAAAATAAAATAACAGCTAATTGCGTCATACTCATTCTCACTATTTATTGAACACCCCTCGTATTTATTTCAAAATGAATGCTGCAGTATTTTCGGCATAAAGCAGGATCATGCTAAGCAATTTGAGGTAGAAAGAAAAGAAAGAAATAAGATAGAAAAATAGTTTATTCTGCACAAACTAAACGCACACATTACAAAATAACAGTATGTCATAGGTAGGGTGAGGGTGAGGTAGGGTGCGCCCTTAATATTGGTCGGATAGGTCATATCACTATCCGTAGATCTTAAGACCTGATTAATACTGTATGCTTACAGGAATCTTTAGGTTCCAAGGTCTGCCCAACGGTTTGAAGAGTATTGGCTCGATCTGAACATACAAGCTGGCGCATAAGATGATCAGATTTATAACATAACAAAGATGTCAAACTAAACTACCCTGTGGCGGCATCTATATCGCCACATGCGAACTAAGCATCAAAGACAAAAATCCTGAGTCACATAAATCCTGCATCGCGCAATTAAAGTTTACCGTGCGATGGACATATTTACAAGAATTCAACATGAATCGTTGGGCAGTAGCCCGCCAGACACAACACCCGTCTGGTCAGAGGATCCTCCCTTTTCTATGGTGGATGAGTGAACTTTACACCCTGTTCCTCATACCTCTAAAGCCCTATTCTCTCTCCCACTTTGTGCCCGATGGGGTCCACAATTATCATGTCTTTGTTTGACAATGCACATGTAACAGGGCATGCGGCGCAAGATGGAAGAAGGGCCGTTGTCTGTGGGGAGACGCCCACATTAGCGAGCAGAGCTTTGAGGTTAAGACCTGAACCATCCATAAACTCTTACTGTAGAGATTGCCTCTGCTCCGGCCCACTTGTGTTCGAAGGCTATTTAGAGATTTCCATTCGGGAAAGCAGTGGTGACTCAGGTAACGGCCCTGAATGAGAGCAATGGTGAACCAGTGGCAACGCCCCTTGCGGGAAAGTCCGAAAGGGATACCGGGACCCTTGGCAACAGGCAACTGAAGGAACACGGGTGGGTTTTAGTCAGTAAAAGTCTAACACGCCCTCCCGCTCCACCCAGAGCGGGAGAAGTCATTTGATGAATGCCCAATCTCAAAAAAAAAAAAAAAGTGGTAACGCCCCCTCCTTACGAGTTATTGCAGGTCGTGGGTACGAACCCAGACAGGCACTATACTTTATGTCAATAATTTCATCACCACTGCTCTCAAAACGGTGAAGGAAAACATCGTGAGGAAACCGGCATGTCCTAGAAACAAAAATTCGAAGTCATGTGACATCTACCAACCCGCACTGGGCCCGCGTGGTGGATTACGGCCCACTCCCTCTCGAAGAGAGGAGGCCTGTGTCACAGCAGTGGGAATATTATAGGCTGAATCAGCTATGCTACACCTGTGTACTTCAAAATGATAAATGTCGCTATGACCTAAAATGTCATTCGCAAAAATGGACGCAACTTCCGATGATAATATGCGCCACCCTGTAACACATTCTAGAGCATTCGTTGTCATTGCTGATAGTCTTACCCAATTGTTATAGTATTACCCAGTTACTGGGTTGTGGAGGTCAGATAGGCAGTCGGTCAATGTAAAATATTGGTATTCAGCTGCAGCCGGTTAGACTGGAAGCTGACCCCGACATAGTTGGGAAAAGGTTAGGCAGATGATGATGTTATGTCATTGGCTATATTTATACCTACTGGGCCTGCCCCCAAAGCAACATCTGCCTGCCTTTTCCCAACCAAGTTGGGGTCGACTTCCAGTCTAACCGGATGCAGCTGAATACCAGTATTTTTCATGAAGCGACTGCCTATCTGAACTCCACAACCTAGTAACTGGGTAATACGATATCCCTAGGCAAGACTAGTTCTTAGACTTTCGGGCTTCTGACGACCCATAACAACTGTCAAAAAACCACAAATGACAGCCGGGACCAACGGCTTAACGTGCTTTCCGAGGCACGGAGGAGTCTCGATATGTAAAGATGGTCACCCATTGACAGACCAACCCCGGCAAGCGTAGCTTAACCTAATGGATCGACCCGTGCGGCTGTTATTACTTAGCCACGAGCTGCCCCCAAAGCGCATTCGCCATAATCTAATTATGAATCAATAATTACTCAAGCTAAATTACTCGATCCACGCGACTGACCACAAACAATTTGGTTACAGTTCAACAACTATTTAGTAAACAGCGCAATGCTAGTAAGTGCTCCAATTAAGGGTTAAGCAACCGTTGCTTAGGTCTAAATGCTGATGGGTAACTGATATGATTATGAATATGGTTCTCGGAAGTGGTTTTATGATGTCTGGAAACTTGGCCACAGGAAATGACCAATTGGAACCGTGCACCTAGCTTCTGACGTTTCGAAAGTGCCCATGTAGGCTTATGTGAAATAAAATATTTTGATTTTTGATGTTGAATATTGTTTTGATGACAAAATGATTAATATCTCGTATTACAGGGCGGAGAAAAATACGGCCAGTGGCAATATTACCTTTTATGCATTGAACGTGGTTGATAGCCTATAAATATCGGCCGTCAGATTTTATATCGCTCGCGGCCTGAGTGAGAGCGAGACCGGAGTGGGGTGCTAGCGGCTCCCAAGCCTCGAATTGTTTAAGTAATAGCTTTATACGGTGAAAATAATGGTAATTAAAAAAAATAAGAAACGTAAGACCTGCTTTATATTTAGTTAGTTCAGTTATTATGCAAAGTTTCATGATCTAATTTGAAGTATTTTTTTAATACCAGCGGTTTATAATTCTGTGCAGAGGTAACTTTGGATTTTTTTCTATAGAGAAAATTTTATGTAATCGTGTTTTCGCCTCACATAAGACCTAGCATCAATCCTCAACTGTAACATATATTTATTTCAAAATTAATGCTGCAGTATTTTTATCGGAGGATCATGCTAAGCAATTTGAGGTAGGGTAGGGCCTTATTCAAAGGATATATGCTTCCTTTATTAAATAAGTATTTCGCACTTTATACAAGTCGCTTGCCGTAGCCGGGAATCGAACCGACACACACAAGGTAACAATAATATCCTGTATTTTTTTTTCAATTGATAGGGTCAATCATAGGAATCAAGTTTTTCTAGTAAAAACATTGTAAAACAATTAGGATAATTTCCAACATCCAACGCGGGCGCAGCCGTGGGCAGAAAAAAACGCGTGGAGTCAGAGAACCTCCTTATCCTTCTCACGTAGGATTTAAAACAAAATCAAAATTTTCGCAGCCGCCATCTTTTTTTTTTTTTTTGAGCTTGGGAAGTCATCAAATGACTTCTCCCGCTCTGGGTGGAGCGGAAGGGCGTGTCAGACTTTTACTGACTAAAACGCACCCGTTTTCCTTCAGTTGCCTGTTGCCAAGGTCCCGGTAATAACAATTAAAAAAAAAAAATTCGGAGTTTTTTTTTTTTTTTTATTGTATGTAATTGTTCAATTTATTTTCTAATAATCTAATACCATAATTATGCATGATCTTTCAAATATTTTTAGTAAATTTTAATTTGTAGTACCTACTCAGCTAGATTTAAACACCATATTTGTACGCCTCCTGGCATAACATAGCGCTCTGTTTATCAAACATAAGATCTGTATTTCTTTACCTATGTTAACAAATAAATAAATAAATAAAAACTTTCCCGCAACCCTGGCAGGGCAGCCGCCATCTTGAATTTTCATTGTGACCAAATTCACACTTTATCTCTTAGCAGTACTCGGGCCGATGTGTACAATTTTATCCTACGACACTGTTATCACTTTTCTCTTTTCTTTAACTTTTGCTGCCGTTCTCTCTCCCTCTCTTTCTAACTCTTTGAATTAGAAGAAGACAGTCGCAAGTATGAACGCTTTTAGCGTTACATTTTCTAAAAGTTTACAAGCCGCGTAAAAGAACTTCGTTCCAAAAACTTACTTGTCTGAATGTCTGTGGTGCGTAGTAACCATTATTTTGTGCACGGACAGCAGCCGCCAGGAGGAAACACCAAAAACATATTAACTGGAACAAAATAATAAAACTATTAAAGTAGGGGCACACCGGTCTTACCAAGGGGTATCGTTTTACCCAGTTACTGGGTTGTGGAGGTCAGATAGGTAGTCGCTCAATGGAAAATACTGGTATTCAGCTGCATCCAGTTAGACTGGAAGCCGACTGATGGTGGGGAAAGGCTAGGCAGATGATGATGAAGATCTAGGGGAAGACCAGGAAAGATCAAAGAAACAATTGTGTGGTTATTGGTCAGTAAGGGGGTGGGTTACTACTGAGATGACGACTGAGAAGAAGATGCTTGAAATTTTCGAGGATTAAAATCGTGAATGAATTCTACATAAAAGTTCTAAATAGTCGTTTAAAAACATAACGAAACATAATTATCTTTTAAAACAAATATTTATAAGTGTGAATGAATTCTACATAAAAGAAAAAAACATAATATGAAATATATTATCTTTAAAAAAATATATTTATACCAGGTTTTTTGCAAGCTTAGTATATCTTCAATTGACACGATAAAAGTGCTGTTTTTTCAATTAAAAAACAATTAATTCGAAATTAACTAGGCAGGTATCACATTCATAATAAATACTCAAAACTGCTATTAACCACAAAAACCACGAAAAACATCTCACCTCTTTACATATACTACACAAAAAAACTCACCCTCATTTTTGAAACAGCAAATGCACCCTCACAGTTTGACAGACAGACAGAAAATGCGTTACAATTATGAAACGTGCACATAGTTATACACTTGTGTGGCAAGGGGCCCAATAGACCGAGACGTAACTGGTGGATGGATGGACGAAGATCGCATCGAAATTGAAGTATACAGGAAGAACGGAGCAGGTTAATTTTGTAACAAAAAATCCGGCCGTACTAAACCATACCCCTTGTCTTGCCTCGGAAAGCACGCTAAGCCGTTGGTCCCGGCTGTCATTCGTAGATCTTTGACAGTCGTTACGGGTCGTCTGAAGCCCGAAAGTCTGACAACCAGTCTTACCAAGGAGTATCGTGTAAGTTAGTGGGTTGTGGAGGTCAGATAGGCAGTCGCTCCATGTAAATAGAATAGAATAGATTAGTAAAATAGTAGAATAGTAAAATAATGGTATTCAGCTGCATCCGGTTAGACTGGAAGCCGACCCCAACATAGTTTAGGAAAAGGCAAACTTTAGATTTTTTATATTTTCTTGGTGACGACGGTTGAATTTGTAGCCAACATTATTTCGGAGTTTTTCGGCATGCAAAGAAAGATGTTTTGCTACATTTAGTTGCATAAGGGCTGATTTTACCAAAGTCAGATATCTTTTATCCGTGGAATAAAAATGGCGTCTGACAGTTTTGTATGGAAAAACTATACGAAGTCTTCATCGTAATAACAGCACTGCCTTATACATATAAATATAAAACTGGTCGCTCTATCCTGTCCTTCTTACATTTACTTTTCTAGTAACATGTTACAATTTCTTGGGCCAAAATCAGGGTCGTTAACTAGGTACTTACTTTATTCTTAATTAATGGTTTATACAGGTTGATTGATTGCAATTTTGGAATCATTTGCCTAGCAGTAGCTTATTTAGGTTCTCGATACTTGTGGTCAGGAAACACAGACTATCGGACTCCGGAGTTTCGCTTCTTTGTAGTAGGTACCTAAGTATGAAATACCTCGCACAATGTTTCCAGATTTGATTAAGACATCGCGAAGAATTAGCCGTACTTTTGTGTTTTAATTGCGAAACACACGCATCAATCACAATCTGTTTCATTTTGACAGTTCAACAACATGCATTGCGTTATTTACATAAGTGAGCAGATAAATTCTTCAAACATATGGAGCAATGGAACAAATTCTTGATGGGGGCTTAAAAGCCGGACATGTAATGGACGCATGGTAGATAAACCTACCAACAGCAGTGGTATTATGTAAAAATCTCACCGTGAAACCTTAGGTGAAGTGAACTAAAAGTGAGCTGTCACTGCACCAGCCTTGCTATTCTGTAATCATTTCACCGTGAAAACTCAGGTGAAGTGAGCTTGAAGTGAACTATCACTGCCTTAGTATCAGTAGGTATCGATGACAATGACAGCTCACTCCACGGTCACTTCACCTAAGTTTTACGGTGAGATGGTAACAGAATCTGACGCTAGGGATTGACAGCTCACTTCACCTAAGTTTTCACGGTGAGATGTTTACAAAATAGACCGGCTGGTGTAGGTACCTACATCCTGTATAGTAAACAAACGTATGATGCAAAACTGTAAAATTTTAATTGATTAATTTAATTAGATAGGCAGTCGCTCCTTACCTAAAAATGCTTGTATTCAGCTGCATCCGGTCAGACTGGAAGCCGACCCCAACATAGTTGGGAAAAGGCAGGCAGATGATTCTTTAGGAAAACTGCTAACAGCATCGAGCCTTTTTTTTTTTTTTAAGTCCGTGAAATTATCCTATTACTTCTCCCGCTCTGAGCGGAGCGGAAGGGTGTGTCAAACTTTTACTGACTAAAACCTACCCGTGTTCCTTCAGTTGCCTGTTGCCGGTATCCCTTTCGGACTTTCCCGCAACCCTGGCAGGGACTTTAGATATCCCTATGTTATAATTTTTTCGTGAGGTAAAATAAAAAGTGAGGTAAAAAGTTTTTTTTTTTTTTTTAAGAACGTTGCCCCACACTAAGAATTTCTTCCTGTATCGTGGGTGCGTTTACAAACATAGAAACTCACATACACTAACACCCAGACCCGGAACAACTACTTGCAGATCATACAAATATTTGTTCCGTGCGGGGATCGAACCCGCGACACGTTGCGCAGCAGTCCATCGCTCAGCCACTGCGCCAACCGTGTCAACAGTTCACACAATAAGGGAATAGCCTCGAAAGCCTTTACTGGGTAGCTACACATATTGTGACTCGTAAAATCTCTGAAGAAATGAGGTAAAGTCACAAGTTTCGTCGGTCGCGTGTTCCGAGTTGCATTTAACCAGGTTACAGTAATGCGGTCACTTGACTGCACTAATTATCACGTTGCTAATATGTTCATACTTGGGGTGAGTAGTTATACATACTAGTTGATTAATAATTAGTACCATATTCTAGAAGACTACTGAGCGGAGCTCGTGGCTAAGTAATAACAGCCGCACGGGTCGATCCCATCAGGTTAAGCTACGTTTGCCTGTGTTCGTCCGTGGATGGGTGACCTTTACATAACGAAACTCCTCCGTGCCTCGGAAAGTAAGATAAGCCGTTGGTCATTAGCCCGGCTGTCATTCGTGGATCTTTGACAGTAGTTACGGGTCGTCAGAAGCCCGAAAGCCTGATAACCAGTCTTACCTGTGGGTATCGTATTACCCAGTTACTGATGGTTTGTGGAGATCAGATAGGCAGTCGCTCGCTCCATGTAAAATACTGGTATTCAGCTGCATCCGGTTAGACTGGAAGCCGACCACAACCCCAGCACAATAGGTGCTATCGTTTTGTGCTCACCAGTTGGCGCCACAGACGAGTAAGGTCCTGTCAGTACTTTTGTTTGATGTGTTAGGTACCCATTATTTCATAATAATGTTTATTTTATTACATTTTAAAACATCAAATGAATATTTCCATTATAATGTTCCTAAAATTGGCAAGCATGAAGCAGAATATTATTCTTCCTCCAAGTTCTAGCAAATAAGATCCTGAGTTGTTAATCTGCGGGGCGATTCCCTTATTTTTAAGAATATCACATTCGCATCTCATTCGCAATCTGTCAAAAAAGCCATCAATTTACCAACATTTTTGACAAGTTTGACAGATAGCGACTTGAATGTGAATGTTTTTATGTAAGTGAATTGGCCCTCAGGAATCTTTGCTAATCTGCGGGGCGATTCCCTTATTTTTAAGAATATCACATTCGCATCTCATTCGCAATCTGTCAAAAAAGCCATCAATTTACCAACATTTTTGACAAGTTTGACAGATAGCGACTTGAATGTGAATGTTTTTATGTAAGTGAATTGGCCCTCAGGAATCTTTGCAAGAATTATGAATGATAATTAAAAAATCCCGATAGAAAATGCCGCAAACAGTGCACGTTCAGTGACATTTGATATTTCGGAGACCTCCCGCTACACTAGCGCCTCTAGCGGCGAATTCATACGCGATAGCGTTCATTGGGAAAAGGCTAGGCAGATTTTTTTATCATATTATCGCGTGAAAGTGATTACCTGCTACCAAACTACAAATTAACGATTACGTCGTTTTAACCAATTCATTTAGTGTAGCTAATAAATAATTCACATCCTGTATATTATTTCCGTTGTTAGTTATACAGGGTGATGTAAGATATCAAAAGTAGAGCTTGTTGTTTAATAGGTAACGCGTAAGACGTTTCTTTAGCGGTAATTTATCTTTTTTACTATAATATTACTTACAGTACTGAGGTTGAGCCATCAGGTTAAGCTACGCTTGCCGGGGTTGGTCCGTGGATGGGTGACCATCTTTACATATGGAGACTCCTCCGTGCCTTGGAAAGCACGTTAAGCCGTTGGTCCCGGCTGTCATTTGTGGATCTTTGACAGTCGTTACGGGTCGTCAGAAGCTCGAAAGTCTGACAACCAGTCTTACTTGGTCCACTGGCGGCTCGGTGCGTCCAGGAATTTTTATGCGAAGAATAGAAATATAACTCAATCGTATGACAATAAAATTGACATTTCAACGGCAACGATTCAGCGGTATCCTCAGGCATGCCGCGACCATTGAAATTTCAACTTTATTTCCATACAATAGGTTGTATTTTTATTCGTCGCCTAAAAATACCTTACCATGCCTTCCCACCAATTGGCGCCGGGCATAAGCGGTCGGCCTATAGTACGATTATTTTGTGTAAAATAAAACAACAAACATACAAAAAACAAATGATTTAATACAATTTAATAATCATCATTAATTTATACAAAAATATGAACATTACAGCTTACATAATAAGTAATAATTTTAACCATGGAATCACAAAAGTAAAGCTACATTTGCCGCGACTATTCACTGGATGGGTGACCGTCTTTCAAATCCTTGTCTAATCCCCAACTCGACAAAGAATTCCTTTAGGAAATTCTTAAGGGGGATGCGCTAGGGTGTCATGCGCTAAAGTGCCAAATGTCATGATTTCATGAAATAGTCATTCAATACACTTTCATGAGCTTAGAGAGTTGTATTGCTGATTTTAATGTGTATAATTCAGTAAATCCATATTTGTTACGAGCGTTAATAATATTTAGATCAACATACAACCTGATACTGACCTGCAAATTGCAAAAAACGTAAAAAAAATTGAATTTCGCGGGTCACCCTAGCGCATCAATGCGCTAAGGTAGCCGGGTTTATTGCAAATTGCAGGTCAGTATCAGGTAGTATGTTGATTAAAATTTATGATTCGCGGCCGTAACAAATATGGCTTTACAGCATTATAAATATTAGAACCAGCAATACAACTGTGTCGATCAAAAGACATGACGTCACACAAAAATCCTGACGTCACATAAATCCTGCAACGTGCAATTAGAGTTTACCGCGCGATGGACATAATTATAATTATATACAAGATCCAGACACAACACCCGTCTGGTAGGAGGATCCTCCCTTTTCTATGGTGGATGAGTGAACTTTACACCCTGTTCCTCATACCCCCTAAGCTAGTCATATAATCCTATTGAATGACGATTTCATAAAATCATGACATTTGAGTATTATTCTAATTTAAGGAATTGTATTCCTGTATATAATGATTATAATTCAGTAAATCCATATTGGTTACGGCCGCGAATCATATTTCAATCAACATACAACCTGACACTGACCTGGGGCCGTATTATGACGTGTTAATGCCATCATCTTTCCAGTGTGAGTGAGAGACGGAGCTACATAAGGCCGATAGCACCATCCTTTTCTCGCAGTGGAATAATTATGGCATTAATACTTCATAATGCCATCATCTTTCCAGTGTGAGTGAGAGACGGAGCTACATAAGGCCGATAGCACCCTCCTTTTCTCGCAGTGGAATAATTATGGCATTAATACTTCATAATGCCATCATCTTTCCAGTGTGAGTGAGAGACGGAGCTACATAAGGCCGATAGCACCATCCTTTTCTCGCAGTGGAATAATTATGGCATTAATACTTCATAATGCCATCATCTTTCCAGTGTGAGTGAGAGACGGAGCTACATAAGCTACATATGGTTGACACATACAACAGTACCTTTGTAAACATTGATATCTTCAATTGCACAATAAGTAAATTTAAAAGTCTCATTCGCCATTCCCTATTAGATATGTGAGTTTCACATTTATATAATATCTTTGTTTATATTGTTTGCGCAGATGTAATGTGTTACTGTTTGTTTGTCCCAAATAAATAAATAAATAAATTAGATATCACAAGTACTCCTTAAGTTATGAAGTAGTATTGTATAATTTTTGTTATCTTTTTACTTTAATTTTGTACAAATTTTTCTTAATATTTATATATATTTCTTTTTTTTTTTTTTAGTTGTTTTTCCAAGTTGTTTTTTCTTTTATCATTTAACCTTAATTATTTGCCACACGTACTGCTATTAATGCTCCTAGCGATTAGCTCTTTTTTTTCTTAAACTTCTATGCCTACTTGTGGACAGAATTGTGGGTTACTTTATAACCAAATTGCTATTTTGTGAAACTAGTTGTAAGTCCTTATAATGTAACTGTTTGCTGTTCCTCTCAATAAAAAATAAAAATAAAAATAAGGCCGATAGCACCATCCATTCCTCGCAGTGGAATAATTATGGCATTAATACTTGATAATACGGCCCCTGCAAATTGCAAAAAAACGTAAGAAAATTTGAATTTCGCGGGCTACCCTAGCGCGTCCCCCTTAACAAGAGCAAAGGGGGTGTAATATACACCTACCTACCACTCAGCGGTAAATGAATGTTATGAAGGTTACTTGATCACACCTACCTACCACTCAGCGGTAAACGAGCGTGATGTTATGAAGGTTACTTGGTCAGTTTATCTAAGGTAATCTTGGACCCAGACTGACATTTCAGGAGTATACTTTATCGGGGGTAAATCATAAGGAATTATAAGATGGTTCTTAGCATTTTGCTGCAGAGGGAAGAAATCTTCTTTTATCTGAAACAATAATAAATAATATATTTTCTAAATGCCTTGATTTTGTAAGTTTGTTAAGCTACGCTTGCCGCGGTTGGTCCGTGTATCCGTCCATCTTTACATACCGAGACTCCTCCGTGCCTCGGAAAGCACGTTAAGCCGTTGGTCCCGGCTGTCATTTGTGGATCTTTGACAGACGTTACGGGTCGTCAGAAGCCCGAAAGTCTGACAACCAGTCTTACCAAGGGGTATCGTATTACTCAGTTACTGGGTTGTGGAGGTCAAGATAGGCAGTCGCTCCATGTAAAATACTGGTATTCAGCTGCATCCGGTTAGTTAGGAAAAGGCGAAGCTGATTGATATTTTATATCGATATATCGAAAGGTAAATGTTGTGAGGAAAGTTTTGGGTATGAATGTCGATGGCTATAAGAGTGGGGGAAGACCAAAGAAACGATGGATGGACTGTGTGTAAGATGATATGGCTAGAAAGGGGGTTACTACCGAGATGACGGCTAATAAAGAAGTATGGAAGAAAGGGACATGTTGTGCCGACCGCAAATACATTGGGATAAAGGCAGGAGAATGATTTTTTATTTTTATTCTCAAACATTATGTTTTTTTTTTTTTGATGACATTGATATATCGAAATAATAAATATCGCCAAAAAATATCGATATATCGACCAAAAAACCATCGATATATCGATACATAGATATATTTTCTGCAAGCCTTTTTTTTTGAGTGTGGGTAAGCATCCAATGACTTCTCCCGCTCTGGGTGGAGCGGAAGGGCGTGTCAGACCTTTTACTGACTAAAACCCACCCGTGTTCCTTCAGTTGCCTGTTGCCAAGGTCCCGGTATCCCTTTCGGACTAACCCACAACCCTGGCAGGCATCGGTCCTAGCGGACCCCGCCAATTGTGCTGACATCTCTTTGCTGCAAACCTACTTACCACAAACTGGGGTAGGAACAACACTCCAGCTTCATAGCTCATGATCCTGAGAGCTCCGTTCCCTTTATTGAGTTGTCCCCACGCAGCCTTGCTCACATTCGCAGACGTCAACAAGTAGTAGGCGGCCTTATTGTTTGAATACCGCGTGTATGACTTTATGTGAGGCATCGCTTTATTCCGATTGGAGGATTTAGCTTGCCATTGGCTGAAAAGAAAAGATTTAATATAACATTACGCCCGGATTCGATAGATAGATAGAATACTCTTTATTATGTACACCATAAAAATTACAGACATCAATTAGAAATTTTACACATTTTCCATAATTTTACAATTTAATTTCACAATGGGCGGTATTATCGCTAAAAGCGATCTTTTACAGACAGCCTTTGGATGGATTAAAGTAAGAAGGAGAGACAATACTGCAGGTAGTCAGTGGTGTACCGTTTACATATACAATAAATACATACACACATAAAGCATTATCTTATCTATATAAATATATATACAGGATGTAAGGTTAAACACTCTTGTCATTCAAACCATGGGTAGTTGACTTAAATATAAAAATAAATGACCGAACACAACAAAAAAAAAATGTTATTTTCATTAAAAGATTTTAAAAAGTTTCTATCTGACACCGTGCTCTGTAGCGAAACAGCTGACTGACTAAGGGAGGGATCGCGCTCGCTACCGGTCAGGTCACATCCCGTACCCCCCGCCCGTGTTGAGACGCAAGTTCGTTGCCCTAGCGCATAGGGCAACGAACTTGCGACTCTTGTGGTAAAATTCAGGTCAAAATTTTTTTTTTTAAAAGTTGTAATTTTCCATTGATTTTACGTTCTATGAATGAAACCAAACCACTGGCTTCAAGGATAACGGTGTTTACACTAACACCCTGTATAATATATACATAGTTAGATATACAACCTGTAACGGAATAAACGCAAGAGCTCATACACCCCAATTAGAATATTAAATTATAAGACTAAAATAATATCTGTAATTTAATTTAATTAAACGACACCTAGTTTTTTTTTACAAAATAGACTTCCTGACTAAACATGAAACATAGGATAGCTATGAGCGTATTACAAATTTGTTTATGCATTTGAATAGGCTTTATTCCTTTGAGATAAGGCTTAAATTTCCTTAAATAAAATATCTTATTACCTTGGTAAGACGCGGTGGTTCTAATTTCAGTTACGTTAAAAGCGTCCGCAATTATAACATAAAAACAATTCAAAAATTAAAATAAGCCATGGCGTTCACGAACATGACGCATGGATCAGCTATACATTTCCAGCTAAAGAAAAGATTTTTTTCATGAAAAATTAACACATATAAATAATGATGGAAATCGATTCAGAAGCCGATTCTGAGCAAACTACTTTCAGGTCTTGCGCTTATTCTGTTACACGTTGTATATATTTTTGAAATGTGCTCATTAAGCCCTTTCATTTGATACCCAACATGGTACGACTAAACCATATTTTTTTTTTAAGTTCCTCACTTTATGTCCTCTAGAGGGCGCCATTTTTTATTTAATGTGACTTCACATAGCCTATAACCAGCGGACAATCACGACGCTTCTAACGATACCTCATTTGTCAAATTGTGATAAGTGGTTTGGAAGATAGGAGGGAACAGATGAACATACATACATGCATACATACATACATATCGGTCAAAATCATAACCCTCCTTTTTTCTTCGCCGTAGTCGGGTAAAAATCACGGCTATGCATTGAGTTAAAATGTGGCATGACGTCACTGGTCGATAATATACTGACTTGTGACGTAGCGAGCCCACACTCCGAACTTTAATGCGTTTTAACAAAATCATTTTTTAATCCTCATTAGTAACATAAATGCGAAAGTGAGTTTGTTTGTTACGCTAAAACGGCTGATCGGATTTGAATAAGATTTGGTATGGGGATACTTTGAACCCTGGAGAAGGGCATAGGCTACTTTTTATCGACATACCACGCGGGCGAAACCGCGGGCGGAAGCTAGTTAAAGATAAGATACTTACTATAAGAATGCGTTGAGCCATGGCTGCTTGGCGTGCGCGTCCGCAGCGTACGGCAGACAGCCACCGCCCAACAAGTTGTCGTGAGACTGTCGCACGTTTTCTAATAACAATACAATAAAAATATACACTGCAATAGGTATTCTAGGGGTGTTCAATAAAAAGTGAGAATGAGTCATCTGCCTGCCGAGCCTTTTCCCAACTATGTTTGGGTCGGCTTCCAGTCTAGCCGGATGCAGCTGAATACCAGTATTTTACATGGAGCGACTGCCTATCTGACCTCCACAACCCAGTTACTGAGTAATACGATACCCCTTGGTAAGACTGATTGTCAGACTTTCGGGCTTCTGATGACCCGTAACGACTGTCAAAGATCCACAAATGACAGCCGGGACCAACGGCTGACGCACGGAGGAGTCTCGGTATGTAAAGATGGTCACCCATCCACGGACCAACCCCGGCAAGCGAAGCTTAACCTGTTGGATCGACCCGTGCGGCTGTTATTACTTAGCCACCACATAAATGTATGGAGCGGCTTATTTGTCCCGTAATAAAAGCTCTTCATAATTTATGAAGAGTTCAACATACATATCATCACGCTTGTAATCTCCGAAGATTTAGGCAGAGGTGTAGCTATATAATAGTACACCTACATTTTACAAGTTATGTTTAAGTCCCATGTAATAGGGGCGAGCCTGTTGCCATCAACCGGGCATAAATCCAGACTCTGGGCTGCTACTGAGAAATTCCTGATAGAACCCAATAACACTTTTCCCGACCTGGGAATCGAACCCAGGACCTCGTGCTCAACAGTAGCGCTTGCGACCACTAGAACGAGTCAGTATTAAAACAAAAGTTATGTTTTTTTTTTAATGTAGTTGTTGTGTATTTTATTGTTGTTGTTCTTGTTGTGTGTTTTATATTTAGTGTAGTTGTGTATTTTATTGTTGTTGTTGTGTTTTATTGTTGTTGTTGTGTTTTGTTGTTGTTCTTGTTGTTGTTGTGTTTGTTGTTGTTGTGTGTTTGTAGCTGTTGTCGTTGTGTGTTTGTTGCTGTTGTTGTTGTGCGTTTTATATTTAGTGTTGTTGTGTATTTTATTGTTGTTGTTGTGTTTTGTTGTTGTTATTGTTGTTGTTGTGTTTGTTGTTGTTGTGTGTTTGTTGCTGTTGTCGTTGTGTGTTTGTTGCTGTTGTTGTTGTGCGTTTTATATTTAGTGTTGTTGAGTGTTTTATTGTTGTTGTTGTGTTTTATTGTTGTTGTTGTGTGTTTTATTGTTTTTCTTGTATGTTTGTTGCTGTTGTTGTTGTGGTGTGTTTTATTGTTTTTCTTGTTGTTGTTGTGTTTGTTGCTGATGTTGTTGTTGTGTGTTTTATATTTAGTGTAGTTGAGTGTTTTTTGTTGTTCTTGTTGTTGTTGTTGTTGTTGTGTTTATTGTGGTTGGGTGTTTGTTGTTGTGTTTATTGTTGTTGGGTGTTTGTTGCTGTTGTTGTTGTTGTGTGTTTTATATTTAGTGTTGTTGAGTGTTTTATTGTTGTTTTTTTGTTGTTGTTGTGTGTTTTGTTGTTGTGTGTTTCATTTTCGTTGTTGTATTGTGTTGTTTTGTTTCATTTCACCTCATTGATAAGTCTTACCTAACGATGGGTAAACTATCTTCAACTCTGGCGGACTTGATAACAGTTGAGACTGATTCTTGATTTTAGTGAAATTGTGAAGAAAATCCCCCGTCAGCCATAACTGTGGAACATAATACAGTGTTATGACAGTTGCACACCGAATCAACTAAAAGTAAAGCATTGAAATGTGAGCTGTACATTATCATGCCCGGTTATGCAAGCCCAAAACCGGTTTTCGTGAAATCGGACTTTTCTAAAAACTGGTTTACGTAATAAAATCTTTTTGCTATCCACAACTGGCAAGCTCTTTGCCTGCATCTCACCTGATAGTAAGTGATGGTCGAGTTACGATGAAGGTGGAAGCGAGCTTCACCCGGAATCCTCAACCACAGAGGAACTGGCTACCTTACGTTTAACTGCCGAAACACAACAATGCTGTTAACAATGTTGTTATGGCGACAGACTTAGATAAGATGGTGGTTGCTAGCCAGGCGGACTTAGAACAAGCCCTAACACCAACCAAACCGAGCCGAAAATGTTGCCCCCACTGGGAATCGAGTCTGAGTCCTCTGGGTCTGAGACAGGTGGTCTAGCCACTAAACCACACAGGCGGTGTTTTTTCTTTCATTTATTATTATGTAAGTAGATACCACCCTTAGGCCAGCGGCCACTGCCTGATATCGTCAGCAGGCACACAACAATGCTGTCTTAACAAAAGAACCTACTCGCATAATGCTCAATTCTATAACCGGTTTTTAAGGAAACCGGTTACTTCTACAACCGTTTTTTAGCTAAACCGGTTTTCTAAAAACTAGAATTCTGCTGCAATTGGATAGGTACTGTAGAGGTTTTATGCGATATGCAACCTCACGTTGGGCTGGTTAGTAAGACCGCAGCCTTGACTTCCGAACGCTCCAGCAGTGTAGTTAAAATATAGACAGGTGTGTCTTTATTTGTTTAGTGAGCGTCGGATCAGGCTGGACCCTTGAAATGTATAAAAGTGCCTTCTAATAAATAAATCCTTGGAAAACCTCATCCTCTTTGATATTACCTCCACCACACACCCTCACATGCCCAGGTGACGCCCCTCAGGCGTTACATACCCACCTTAGGCTCCTTCCCATAGCTGCCAATGCTGCTCGCCTGCGCCACCAGCGGCCACTGCCTGGTCTCGTCAGGAGGGACACAACAGTGCTGTCTTAGCAAAGAGCCCACCCGGGTCATGCCCCAGTCAAGATCGAAATGGGAACCGGGTACTGATGCAACTAGGAATACGCTGAAATGTATTAAATCAAAATTCAAAATCAAAATCATCAAAATATTTAATTTCACATAAACCTACATGGGCACTTATGAAACGCAAGAAGCTAGGTGCACGGTTCCAATTGGTCGTTTCCTATGAAGAAGAGCCGGCACGAAACTCCATGGTTACTCTTTTAAAAATAATTGGCTTTTACGATACTTTCAAATTACAGTGTTGGTAGGCATGGGAGGACAATGTAGGCCTTTCAACAAGTAAGTACCATTCATTTATTCCAACTAGGCTGAGGAGTGGTGGCCCAGTGGTAACGGCCGCGACTTACGAGTTGTAGGTCGTAGGTTCGAACCCCGACAGGCGCTTTACTTTGTGTAAATAATTTCATCACCACTGCTCTCAAAACGGTGAAGGAAAACATCGTGAGGAAACCGGCATGTCTTAGAACCAAAAATTCTAAGACATGTGACATCTACCAACCCGCACTGGGCCCGCGTGGTGGATTACGGCCCACTCCCTCTCACAGAGAGGAGGCCTGTGTCCCAGCAGTGGGAACATTATAAGTAAGTTTATGTAAACTAGGCTGAGAAACAGCACTTTTCGAACGACAAAATTACATAAGACAGCCCCCCAAAACGCCCATAGATATATATTTATACAACGTGTAAAGTTAAATGCGCAAAACCTGAAAATAGTTCGATCAGAATAACGAGCAGAATCAATTGAACCACTTTTATAGGTCACATTATTCAAAAAATCTTCCTTAAAAACGTTGCCGTGTCATCATCTGCCTAGCCTTTTCCCAACTATGTTGGGGTCGGCTTCCAGTCTAACCGGATGCAGCTGAATACCCGTATTTTACATGGAGCCACTGCCTATCTGACCTCCACAACCCAGTAACTGGGTAATACGATACCCCTTGGTAAGACTGGGTTGTCAAAACTTCCGGGCTTCTGACGACCCGTAACGACTGTCAAAGATCCACGAATGACAGCCGGGACCAACGGCTTAACGTGCTTTCCGAGGCACGGGGGAGTCTCGATATGTAAAGATGGTCACCCATCCACGGACCAACCCCGGCAAGCGTAGCTTAACCTGATGGATCGACCCGTGCGGCTGTTATTACTTAGCCACGCGCTCCACGTTGCCAAGCTTACGTTTCATGATCACATAGCTTCGGTAGCAAAAGACTCATTTAAACGATTAGGTTTTATCCTGCGCAATGCTAAAGATTTTAGCAACATCAGCGCTATCAAATCTATTTTTAATGTACTTGTTCGGAGTAAGTTGGAGTCCAGTGCATGCGTCTGGAACCCGCACGAAAACAAGTACACTTTACTCTTAGAAAAAGTACAAAAAGCTTATCTTAGGTATCTTTACAAACGTTTGAATGGATATTATCCGTTTTTGTACCCTTCGAACTTTCTTTTAGGCTGTTTAGGATACAATTCTCTCGAGGTTAGAAGAAAAAATGACCAAATTATTAATATGTGCAAGATCCTTCACGGAAAAACAGATGCTCCTGAACTGCATGGCGAACTATCCCATCTTTTTGCTCCGTTAAAGTACAACCGTGGCAGGAGGCATAGATTGTTCGCCGTGCCTCGGAGTAGAACCGTGGCTCGAGCCCAGTCTCCTATCCCTCGCACACTCTCTGCGCTCAACGCTCTCTTGGACGCTAAGCCTGACTGTGATGTGTTCGCGGATGAATGGAAGAAGATCTTGTCAGTATGCCTGGAGTATTGTGAGATGAGCGTATGACTGTCGCGAATGACTGTCGAGTAGCTGTATACTTAAGTTACTGTACTCTGGAATGTGTTTTTGTGTTTGTCTTTAACTAATGTAATTGGCCCTGGCCGTTTTATGTTAAAGTAAAAAATAATAAATAAATAAATAAAAATGTCTATTTATTAATAGGTGCGCCCGCGCGGCAGCGGCCCGGTGGCGAGCCCTCCCTCGCCGTCGCCGCAGACGCATGAAAAGATCAGAATTGCCAGTAAAATTAAATCAGCACATAAAACCATTACAATTTTTTTAAATTATTTTTTTACTTTTTGAAATACATCAATTGAATTAAAAATCAGTTGTGGTGTCTGAGGTTTTGCGCATTTAACGTTAAACGTTGTATACAACATTATTTTTTGTTTATGCTAAACCCGAAAAGGGGACATTGTAAAAAAAAATGAGCTGTTCCATACATTTGTGTTCACTTAAATCGATAAAATGTATGGAAAAGCTGATTTTTTTTTTCGCGATTTCAATGTTGGTCCCATAGAAAAAGTTGTTCAAAATGATGAGTACAATGACCCCTTTTCGGGTTTAGCATAAACAAACAATAATGTTGTATACAGTATGTTAACTAACAAAGGGCGTTCCCGTTAACCTGCAATAGTAGGTACAGCGTGTATACATGCAAAAAAAAATATTACCACACAAAAAAAAAAAAATTTTTTTTTCATTTTTGTTGTGAAATGTTCACAAAACGATTAAATTTAAACGTTTTTTTTTTTTTTAATGTTTTATAGTTACCTTATTAGTTGACTTGTTTGTCGTAGTTGGGTTTTAGTTTATTTAGGTACAAAAACTTACTTAATATGACTAAAATCACATCTCTTGACCCTCTCAACATAGTACGCTAGCTGTGGCAGATGGTAGTGGTTCAAATATCTCAGCAGACACTTCTTGAACATAGTGGGGGATTCCCCGTCGTGAGGCATCGCGTCTGGCGGCAGTTCGGGGCACGAGGGGCTGAACCAGAGGCTGCGGACCAGATATGTTTACATAAATACACAAATTAAAAAAAAACAGTGTACATCTTTTTAAATTAGTTAGTGAAACTTCACAATAGGGAATATGCATGAGATTCAAATATGGGTCAAATATTTTTTTCTATAAACTATGTTACTTCAGAATTATGCCTCCATCAATATTTTTGAATAAAATTTCTTTTTGAGCGAGAAATTAATTTTTAAAAAGTCCCGAAAAACTGTGGGTAATTCAAATACTTGAAAAGGCTAAGAGCGGATGTGACGTAACAATCCGGAATACCAATCAAAATGTCAATGTCAAGTCAATCAACAAGTGTCAAGTCAATGTCAAACGCTCATAGAAAAAGGAGTTTTTGACGTTGACTTGACAGTTGCTTGTCTGTTTTCACGAACTGTGGCGTCACCACACCAAGCGCGCCAAATGGAGGGCGTTTAAATAGCGCGGATCGGTTGGATATTTTTAAACATATTTTAACTACTTTAAATTGCTTTTTTGCCGTCGAATTTTTTTAAACTATTATTTGACGATGTAAACTATCGAATAAAAATATTAAAAAAATACATGCATATTCCCTATTGTGATATATACACCTCTGCTCAACTTTTCAAAAAAATTAATCAGTGCCTGACTTAAATTGACGTAATTTTAGTAGGCAAGTTTTTAATCACGTCTAAACTTGAATACAGTAGTGACAGGCGCTGATTAATTTGGCATTACTAAACTAAAATTTATCTTCTGTCCTTTTCTTAATGAAATAGAAAGAAAAAGATGCACTGAACTTAAATTTAGTTTGGTTTGTGAACAACAGAATCGGCACCATTATCGTATTTATTTACTACACAATAAGATACACGCGCTGCGCATCTCAGCGTACTTTGGGACGTGTCAATACTCGCACTGAAATTATACCTTTTCGTGAAGAAAATAAGTTCTATAATTGTTAAAAAGTGCGCGCAGCGTCGCGTCGCGTCGCTTCACGTCGCGTTCTGAACTGGCCCTCCCTAACGCGGGTGAAACCGCGAGGCACAGCTAGTAGGATCATAAATTAGAGCAAAATTATTTCGTGGGAGAAAAAGAGGAGGTTCTCAATTCATCTGTTTATTAACTTTGCTTGCTTAGTTTTTGAGTTAGCTTCAATAATTACGTATTTTTTCCACTTAGTCTATGTTGCCGACATATTATTTGACTCCGTCACTGTTATTTACATAGCAGGTAGTGGTATTGGAATTTGTGTGGGGTAGGTGGCACAACTAAAAAGTGAAAAATAAAAACCTTTTTACAAAAAAAAAACAACCAACTTCCAAAAAAAAAAAAAGTCAAAAATAACTTTAATTACGGAAGTCGGTTGTTTTTTTTTTGTAAAAAGTTTTTATAGTGTTTAGAAGTCCTTACCCCTGTGTCCTATTCTCCCAATCGTCTAGGTACAGGTTGGCTGTAGATATGACCACTCGTAGCGACCCGTCTTCGTAGCACAGAATCATCATTTTACTGAAACAATATTCATTAATTATGATCACGCACGACTCTCTGCCGGAGATGTATAACTTAAAAAATACATGGTAGTCTCGAACTTGGTCACTTTTTCCTATAATGTCATAAAGCGGCTGACCCGTGGATGGGTGACCATCTTTACATACCGAGAGTCCTCCGTGCCTCGGAAAGCACGTTAAGCCGTTGATCCCGGCTGTCATTCGTGGATCTTTGACAGTCGTTACGGGTCGTCAGAAGCCGGAAAGTCTGACAACCAGTCTTACCAAGGGGTATCATCGTATAACGCAATAACTGGGTTATGGAGGTCAGATAGGCAGTCGCTCCATGTAAAATACTGGTATTCAGCTGCATCCGGTTAGACTGGAAGCCTAGGGAGAAGCTGCCTTCTCCCTAGGCTTCCAGTCTAACCGGATTAAATTAGCAAATCTCAGCGATAAACAATGTCATTTTTTGTACAAAAACGTATTGAAACTAGAACTATTTTTGACAGATTAAGACTGAAATTAGAATGCAAATGTTCTTAAAAATACAGGAATTGCCCTTTTGAACTTTATGTGTAGGGTGTTAAAGTAATTTTTCCAAAAACACATTTTGTTTACATTTTTGGCAACTAAATTGCGAACATAGGATAATTAGAAATGAAATAAGACTCACGTGTGATGTTTACCAAAGGGAGTTGACATTGTGACGTAATGCGCATCTACTTGAGGCTTCTTCTTGTTTATATTCTTGAGATCAGAGCAATCTTCGCCGTACAAAATCGTTAGCTTCTTCTCACTGAAAGAAAATCAACCTTATTCGTTTAGAACTAAAGTTCAAATTAGAATAAAAACTGCTATTTCGTGTGGAGAATTGAAGAGTATGTATGTATTGGCACAGAACAGTACAGAAGGCGCACTTCGCATGTGATGGGTTATATCTAAACATGATAAAACGAAAGAAATATTTATTTATTTATTTATTTATTTATTAAGGCACCACGTCCCAATATACAAATTATTATTATTATTACAACAAACAACAAATTATTGCCAACTAATTAAAATTAAAATAAATACATTACAATTCCTTCATTCATTAAAACATTCATAAAATCATACAATAAAATCGTCATTCATACATTCTGGTTAAAATTAAAATTCAAAATTCCATACTAACACACATTATAATTATATTATTCATCTTCTGAAATATGATGATATTAATATGATGTGATGCTTTTTTATTGTGATTTTTTTACCAAATAATTCAGAATAAAGGCAGGAAAATGATTTTGCTAAACTTTGTCCAGTACCGCTGTTCCGTGCTCTAGGAATGCGCGGCTCGCGGGGGGCAGCGTTGACCAATGAGCGGCGCGCTGCCGCCCGGGACCCGCGCGTACAAACGGCGCGGAACAGCGGTTCCCGTAAATGATAATGATAAATGATTTTATTTCTGTAAGTAGGTTTGTACAAACACTTTTACACGTCAATCACATTTTTAAAACTAGATGAGGTTGGCGTTTCCTATCTGACTACTCTGAGAAGAAAGGCCGAAACAAACTCAGAGGTCACAGTCTCTTTTAAAGTCCAGACATAATCTTGGTCAGATTATGTGAAGACCATGTAGATTGGTGTCTGAAATGGTCTTTTGAGGAAAGAACCACACAGATTGAGTGGACTTGTCCAGTCAATGCATGCATTTATCAGTAGTCGTGCAGCTCAACTCCGAATTTAAGGAGCTCAACGATTTGACGAACGAACTATACATACCTATATCCAGCGAAGTAGTATTGAGCCAAAAGCCATCCAATTTCCACCATGAAGTTGATTTGTAGAGAACATTTTAGTTCACCCAGACTGCGGTCTAGAATTTCTGAAAAAAATAATATTACTATTAAATTAGCCGCTTTCTTTTGAAGATTTTATAGGTCGCAGACACAGAATAGTATAGAAGGCGCACTCCGCATTTTAGTTATGAAGCTAAAAGTACGCGGCGGGCTCGTCATGTCGGGCCAAGTCAGTGAGCGTAACGTAGTCAGAAGATATAAGAGTTACGCGATAGAAAGAGAGGCAACTACTAGGTGAATATAACTGTAGGTAATTAGCGCTGTGCGACCTGAAACACTTTATTGTGTCGTAGCAAGAGTCGCTTTCTATTTAAATGATTTTGCGGAGTGAACCATCTGTATTAATCTATCTGTATTACCATTAATTAGGGCGACGCACACTTTTTAAGATCGCTACAAAAAAGAGGGATTCATGAAGTCGTGACTAAGTAATAACAGCCGCGCGGGTTGATCGAAGGGTACCTAAGCTACCATTGCCAAGGTCGGTCCGTGGATGGGTGACCATTCATCACATACCGTGTGCTCTCCGTACTTCTGAAAGCAGGTTAAGCCGTTGGTCCCGGCTGCCATACGAAGGTCTTTGACAGTGGTTTCGGGTCGTCAGAACCCCGAAAGTATAGTGGGACAACCAGTCTTACCGCGTAGTATTGTGTTATCTAGTAAGTGGGTTGTGGAGGTCAGATAGGAAGTCGCTCCATGTAAAATGGTGATGAATAAAGTAGAATTATGACGTACCTTGAAAAGTAATAGAGTAAGGTTGCGCGTGCGTCTCCTTACAATCCGTAATAGTTGTATAGAAGATGTGGTAGGGGGCGCTGGCGGCGTGTTTGGCGGCCATCTTGCCTTTAGGACGAACCACAGACAAGAAGTCTTCCGCGCGACGCGTCGGATTCACTATCGGACGGTAGTCGCTATCTGTGGTTAAAAAAATATATATTTGATAAATTATGAAATTGTTTATTCTGTAAATAGGATATTGGAATCACTTTTACACGTCATATTAAAAAGTTGTAAAAATAAGCTAGATGAGGTCGGCGTTTCCTATCTGACTACTCTGAGAAGAAAGGCCGAAACAAACTCAGAGGTCACCGTCTCTTTTAAAGTCCAGACATAATCTTGGTCAGGCCATGTAGTAACCTCATTCTGTGTTAACTGGCTACCAATAATGGTTTAAAGATACAGCCCTGTGACAGACAAACAGATAGTGTAGGACATTGAACAACAAAAAGGCATAGGTTTTATTATTTAGTAGCTGCGCCCCGCGTTTTCACCCGCGTAACTCTCAATCTTGTGGGAATATCGGGATAAAAAGTATCCTATCCTATAAAAAAATTAAAATGTGCTATTCCAGGTCACAGTCTACCCCTGCGCCAAATTTCATCCATATCCGGTCAGCCAGTGTGAAGGCGTAACAAACAAAATCACTTTCACATTTATAATATTAGTTAGGATTCCATACTTCAGCCCAAAATTATAAACCTCTTTTTTAGGACTGTCAAAAAAACCGGCCAAGGGCGAGTCGGACTCGCGCACAAAAGGTTACGTACCATCTACAAAAACGAGCAAAAAAAATCACGTTTGTTGTATGGGAGCCCCCCTAAATACATATTTTATTCTGTTTTTTAGCATTTGTTGTTATAGCGGCTACAGAAATATGATGTATTTCTGTGACTCTACTGACCATCCGTCTGTCAAATGAAAAGTGAAATTTTCACAGACATCATCTGTGAAAATTTCACTTTTCATTTGACGGACAGTAGAGTCTTAGTAATCCCAGTCCGGGTCCCGTTTTATCCTTTGGGTACGGAACCCTAAAAAGTTGTGTAGAACATTAATATAATTCAAAATCTTACCTTTTTTACTGTCTCTCCCACTAGACGATGCTGTACTGCTGTCACCGCTCCTACTTCTACTATCAGACGCTCTACTACTCCCACCGCTTCTATCAGATTCTCTACTACTCTCACCACTTCTTTCTGATCTTTTACTATTCCCCCCACTTCTACTATCTATTTTTTTACTATTATCCCCGATTCTCATTGGTGATTTACTGTCATCTCTCTGTTTGACTTGTAATCTTGAGTTGTCTTCTTTATTTTTATTTTCTGTGCCCTTCTGTTCTGGCTTTGAACTTAAATCTTCTTGTCCGGCAGAAGATGTGCTATAGTAGAATAATAAAGTATAGATTTTAGTTTTGCGAACAACTAAATTACTACATATTATAAAAAACAGTCCTCCGCCGCGACTGTCTGTCTGTTCGCAATAAACTCAAAAACTACTGCACCGATTCTCATGCTGTTTTCACCAATGGATAGAGTGGTTCTTGAGGACGGTTTTAGTATATACTTTGTCAAGACATCCACGCAGGCGAAGCCGCAGGCATCAGCTAGTTGATTATAAAATTAGCGTTTTTGCTTCATACATTTATGTTTGCATAGCTAAAAAAATGTAGGGAACAGCTGATTTTATTTTGGGATTTAAGGATTCAGGTCTCACAGCAAAAGTTGTTCATAATAATGACTACATTATAAGCTCACCTAGAACCCTGCTCACCCCCAAAGTTTTTACCGGGAGCGTACAGCTGCTTGTGTATGATCATCTTTAGCTGGTCCACGTACATCTGCTTCTGACTGAACAGCTTCGAAGGTATTGGGAAGTCTCCGCTTCCCGTGTACGAGTCTAGGATTGATTCCACTGGAAATTACAATAAAAAGAAATAAAGAAGTATGGAATAAAAGACATGTTGCGAGCCATCATAAAGTTTCCATCAGGCTGTATAGGTGACAGTGAAAGTTGAACTTTCTAAAACTCACTGTACTTTTAGACTGCCTTTCCACCAGAGATGAGCGAGGATGCGTAGCAAGGAATGTCTGTAAAACTAGCCAATAACAATGCTAGCTTAGCTCAAGCTATGACAGTAAAGCAATGTTATTGGTTAGTTTCACACACATCCCTCGCTACGCATCCTCGTTCATCTCTGGTGGAAACGCAGCCTTATGGTTGGATCTGTGAGACATCCTCGTAACATAGGGTCCAGTTGAAAACCATCGTCAAGCACTAGTTGTCTGGCATTTAAGCTGAACCAGGCCTATTGGGCACAGCCGTGAGGCACACAATACTGTTTTAGAATGAACTAGGCCTATTGGGCACAGCGGTGAGGCACACAATACTGTTTTAAGCTGAACCAGGCCTATTGGGCACAGCCGTGAGGCACACAATACTGTGTTAAGCTGAACTATGCCTATTGGGCACAGCCGTGAGGCACACAATACTGTGTTAAGCTGAACTATGCCTATTGGGCACAGCCGTGAGGCACACAATACTGTGTTAAGCTGAACTATGCCTATTGGGCACAGCCGTGAGGCACACAATACTGTGTTAAGCTGAACTATGCCTATTGGGCACAGCCGTGAGGCACACAATACTGTTTTAGGCTTTTTCTGTTCTTTTGTTTTTGTGCGAATATTGTCTGCCTTAACCTGGGTCAAATAAAGTTACCTTTCTTTTTTATTTCTTACTGTATTTTATATACCAAAATTACTGTTTTCTAAAAGTAAGTTTAAAACACTGTAGTGGTCTTCACATAAGACTGTTTGCATAATTTGTCGGCCAGTGGGTCATCTTTAGGGGTGGAGTTTTAGGAGTTGGAGGATACGCTTAGGGGCACTATGAGCAGCAAAGAAAACCAAAAAAAAAACTCCCCTAAAGCTACACTCCAACCAATTTGTCACATTTGGAATTTACAATATAATTATAATTATTTGAATAGAGACTATAAACTAGTGGAAAAAGTTTTAAAACTATTTATCATCGTTTTAGTAGTTACTGTTAGCTACATACAAATTAGAGTTCTAATGGTCTCCCATATGCCATCGAAATTGTAGCTTAGAAAAATGTATTTATTTACTTACAATGTTCATGGCTGTACTCTTTGAAGTGTATAGGATTTAGTCTGAAGCATTTATCTCCGTATGGACACTCCATTTTAGGTCGTTTGGTAGTTTTGTTATCTGAAAAAGACAATATTGATAACTTGAACTTGTTGAATTTTATGAGAATGATGAATGGATTTGTGGTAGGAAATTGTTTATTATTTTTATTACCTTCCATGGCGTCTTTTCGTTTAATTGGAGTACTCATATCGGGCGGGTATTTGTAATAATCACAGACTTAGTAGTACTGTAAGTAATAATTTGTTTTTCTTCTAAAGTTTCAAAAAAATGTTTTACAGTTTTTTTTTAGCTAGCTTGGCAGCTTTCAAATTCGAAATTGACATTTGACATTTATAAAATATTGAAGTTGAAGTCTCGTTTCACGTTCTGAAATACTTAGATTTCGACAAATATTCTAATGAAAACTCTTTTCTCATAGTAAACAATGAAATAGTGACATTTTTATGGGCGGAGAATAAATAATAAAATAAATCATGCGTGAGTGGTTATAATAATTATAAGTAGAATAGTACCTAGTCTATATTACAGTATTACAGTGCTCTGTGGTATTATTTATCTATGGTATTACACGCTGACGGGACGGGACGGGCGATAGGCGACAGGGGGCGATTAAAAAAATCTTTTCTTTTGATTTGTAAACAAAACAAGAAGCCGGCCGGCTATTCGGCTGTTACCACTCCTGATACTTTATAGCTTATCTACTAAAATTTACCTGTATTTGTCGTACAGAAAATAATCACAAGTAAGTGTTTTCGAAACGTTGTAAACATCAATTTCACCATGCAAGATTCTATGCATACATTTTCCTTGTGAGTTTCCGTGTAACATGATCTAATGTGACTGTCTCGATATTTTTATGGCTTTTTTATCTCAAGGCCCGTACCTACCGTGTCCTAGAATGAACGAAGCTCATCAATCGGGAATTTCGATTCAAAAAGGACAGATTTCATAGTTACTAGTAATACCCTCAGACCAATTATTGGTCTGAGGTAATACCTATAAATCTGTCCAAAGTAATGTCACGCCTTATGAAGAGATTTCGATGATATTTAGCCAACAGGTCGGTCAGTGGGTCGTCTTAGGAGTCCGATAGACCATGACACCATGACCTGGGTTAGGATTAGGACAGGCTGCTTTTTATCCCAGTAGTACATTTCGATAAATTCCCGTTGGATTGGTGGGATACCCAATTCCTGAACACCACGAGGGTGAAATCGCGTGTAAAACGATTGACCTCCTCCATAAAAAATTATGTTGTGTTCAGAGTGAGATGATTCAAAATTATTCATTTCTAGTCAAGCTCTGTTCACATTCAACTACAGGGTTATTAGCATTACTTATGCATAAAATTATCAGATCTTTTGAGATTGTGACAACTAAAGAAAGAATATACATGGCTTTCTTAGCATGTTGACAGTAATTTATCAGAGTCAGCCCAGAATTTGACGAGTATTAATGCCCTCATTATTCCACTGCGAAAACGGGATGGTGCTAGCGGCCCTGTCTAGCTCTGTCTCTCTCTAACACTGGAAAAATGGTGGCATTAATACTGAGTAATACTGCACCAGGATACTTTATTAATTGCCCCTGTTAGACAGCACCACATTTACATACTGGGGAATCATCTGTGACTCTCCACCTGAGCTGCTGGAGATACACTTATTTACAAATATACATTTATTTAATAAAAACTAAAAGGCACATAACTTCATCATAATTATTTTCCTGCCTTATCATAATTTAAAATACATTAGACATAGATATAAGTCACGCCTGAATCAATAGGGAATATGCATGTATTTTTTTAATATTTTTATTCGATAGTTTACATCGTCAAATAATAGTAAAAAAAAATTCGACGGCAAAAAAGCAATTTAAAGTACATTTTTTTTTTTTTTTTAAATATCCAACCCAACCTGGCTATTTAAACGCCCTCCATTTGGCGCGCTTGGTGTGGTGACGTCACAGTCCGTGAAAACAGACAAGCAACTGTCAAGTCAACGTCAAACATTCCTTTTTCTATGAGCGTTTGACATTGACTTGACACTTGTTGATTGACTTGACATTGACATTTTGATTGTTATCCCGGATTGTTACGTCACATCCGCTCTTAGCCTTTTCAAGTATTTGAATTATCCACAGTTTTTTGGGACTTTTTAAAGATTAATTTCTCGCTCAAAAAGAAATTTTATTCAAAAATATTGATGGAGGCATAATACTGATAATCCTATAAAAAAAAAAATTTGACCCATATTTGAATCACATGCATATTCCCTATTAACTATCTAATCATAATTTATTTGTGGTTGGCACAATATGTCTTTTTCTTCCATACGTCTCTATTCATTGTCATCTCGATAGTGACCGTCTTTCTAGCTATATCATCTCTAAAAGGCACACAAAATATACTTTATGCCTTGCCATGGGATAAACTCAATTTTCCTAATTCTTATTATCTCTTTTCAGTCTCAAAATGGATGACGAGGAATACACAACATGTCCATACAACATCAGTCACCGTGTCCCACGGTCCCGGTTGCAACACCACCTGATCAAATGCCAGAAGGTGAACCCGGAGCTCTGGATATGCCCGTTCAATGCCACACATCGTTACCCGGATTATTTAAAACAGCAGCATTACAATACTTGTCCGAATAAACCGCTGGATGAACCTAAACCTACGGCCAAGACGGCGCAAACAGGTACTATTGGAGCAATAACCACACCCAAACCGTTGCTGCAAAAGGATTATTTGCCAGACAATGATCCTGAAAACGAGTATTGGGATTAATTTGAGTATTCAAGGTTCTACACGGAAGCTGCCGGCTTATTTTCCAGTGTTAGTTACAAAACAGCATCCTTTGTTAGTACTCAATAACTAAAACAGACAAGCTGTCTCCCTCAGCAGTTATCAATTGCAAGATATCTGACACCTCAGCGGTTATCAATGATGGGACTGTCACACAGCCTACAGAGTAACAAGGCAGATTTCCTACGCCTCAGTTTTAGACAAAAGTTGTCCACTTGCAAGATTCTTAAGCCCTGCCCAGCTTTGGTGTGTAGAACCCAAATGATCTGATTGTTTTTGATGATATACATACTAATGATATAATAAGGTGTTACATAATTAACTTTATAAACTTTGATAGACCATTAAACTTTTAATAGGGGACCATCTTTGAAATCGCGAAAAAAAACAGCTGTTCTATAGTAAAGTTCTAAACTGTATCGGACAGCTGTTTTTTTTTTCGCTATTTCAAAATTATTCCCATATATTAAAAGTTTGATCAAGAGCAGTGGTGGCCCAGTGGTAACGGCCGCGACTTACGAGTTGTAGGCCGTAGGTTCGAACCCCGACAGGCGCTTTACTTTGTGTAAATAATTTCATCACCACTGCTCTCAAAACGGTGAAGGAAAACATCGTGAGGAAACCGGCATGTCTTAGAACCAAAAATTCGAAGACATGTGACATCTACCAACCCGCACTGGGCCCGCGTGGTGGATTACAGCCCACTCCCTGTCACAGAGAGGAGGCCTGTGTCCCAGCAGTGGGAACATTATAGGCTGATTATGTTAAAAGTTTGATAGTCTCTAAAGTTTATAAAGTTAAAACTTATATAATAAGTATAGTATTAATACTATTTTGTAAAACATGTTTTTTAAGTATTGGTTGTTCGAAGAAGCGTTTGATTGATCAGTGAAACTGAATACAAAAATGTTGGTATTTAGGCTAAATTGTTAATTTCAACATTTTATTTGTAAGGGCCGGCGCACATTTAGCAAGACGTAGCGCAGCGCATTCGTCACTGCCAAACAAATATCTACCTTGTATCACTTGAGATAAAGTTGATAATAAATAAACTTCCATCAGCTCGAGAGCGCGCCGTATGCGGAAAGAGGCGCGCGTCTCAGGTTATCTATTCTCAACTTTATTTTTAGGCACGCAACGTTGATATTTATTTAACAGTGACAACCGCGCCGCGCTGCGCCTTACCAGCAGGCGTAGCATGGCGCTTTCTATCTCTACGAAGAATAGACATAGCTTTTCCTATACAAAGTGACAGTTCGTTTCTTCATTTTTGACATCCACCGTAGAAATCTTTCTACAATCTGTAATTTTGTCTTTCATTTCTAACGATCTTTGTCTAGGTCTTTACAGATGTAGACTATTCCGGAAGAAAGTTTTCTATCCTTACTGTCAAAATCACACTGACAACCGATAAATCCTATGATAAAACAAAGAATTCTGAGTCGAATTGTAAAAGAGTGAATTTCGTAAAAAGTGCAGTTGACTCTTTCTATTTTGCTGCCGTCTCGTACTGTCTACTGTCTACAGGAAACGTCATTTTTGTCTACTCTTCCGTCGACAAAACGGTGCTCATGCTACGCCTGCAGGAGTGCGCCGGCCCTTAGGCACCAGTCCCACCGCCGCCCGCCGCCGGCGATAAGCTATAAGCTGGTAGAGGTTGGTTGTTTGACAAATCGCAACAGTCGCAAATAGATGTCAAATATTTCGCTGTTTTGATTAATTTGGCAATATGGAAATATGAAATATGGCTAACTACTTAGTTGTCTAAAATATTGATCCGCAAATTCACGGATATTCGCTCGAGGTCGCTGCCCCTTCTACCTACCTACACAACACATGAACAAATACACAATAGGGGTCGCCCTAGCGGCAGGTCCGGTTTTCTAAAAAAAAAAGTTGTCTTTTTCCATTGATTTGACGTTCTATAAATGAAACCAAACCACTGGTTTCAAGGATAACGGTGTTTACCCTAACCTAACCCAGTAAATGTTTTTTTTTTGTAGTTTTTAAGAAAAACGTTTTTTTAATTTTGTTAACTAAAGACTAAGAATATTGACATATTATTTTCTTTGTGACATGAATGTTACCATTCCTTGATTTTTAAGATTTAAAATATGTAAGCAGAAGGAGTATGTAAGGATCGTAGCAGGTGGCGTTCTGTAGTGTCTGCCTACCCCCATGGGAAGATGGCGTGAGGTTATGTATGTATATAATACCATACGTGGATAACGACTTTGTAATGGGATTTTTACACACTGTATGGGCTTCTCGCACAAAGAATTTATATTTATTTAGAGATTATATTTATGGCCCTACCCTACCTCAAATTGCTTAGCATGATCCTCCGTTATGCTGAAAATCTATATATTATAAATGAAATAAATATATTATATTTATTTCAAAATTAATGCTGCAGGATAACATATTATGTTAAAGTTGAGGATTGATGCTAGGTCCTATGTTTGGCAAAAACACGATTACATAAAAAAAAAATCTATAGAAAAAAAAAAACAAAGTTGCCTCTAAACCGAACTATAAACCCGCTAATATTAAAAAAATACTTAGAATTAGATCATGAAACCTTGTATAATAACTGAACTAAATATAAAGCAGGTCTTATGTTTTTTATTTATTTAAATTACCATTACTTTCACCGTACAAAAGCAATTACCTAAACTTTTAGACTTGAGAGCCGCCAGCACCCCACTGCGTCTCGCTTTCACTCGGGCCGCGAGTAGTATGGTGCGAGCGAGATAAAATCTGAGTTAGGGTACGGCCTTAACCATCGATTTCATCCATTTTCGATAATCTTCCATTCGGTGATTTCGAGTTGAGAAACTGTCCTCGTGTAAATGATCCATTAATTAAAAATAGCAGTTTATGCCAATCTGAAATGGATTTGACTGCTTTCATAATGATTCTAGAACGATCCAAAACCAAAGTGATTATTTCAACTTATTTTTATAATAATAGACATATTTCACCTGCACGTGTAGCATTACCACCGTAGAAACAGGTTTTGTCGACCAAGGAATAGACAAAATTACAGATAAACAATCACCATCTGTCACTTTGTCTATTCTTCCGTCGACAAAACCTATTTCTACGGTGGTCATAATACGCGTGCAGCTCTGGATAAGCAGTAACTATCTGCCAGATAATGAAACCGAAACTCATCTGGAAGTGGTGAAATTCGCCCTTTATAATTTGGTACCTAACTTTTTATATTTCATGGAATATATTTAAACTATTCAGTAATGTTGTTGAGTGTTTTATTTTATAAGAGATCTCGTGCACTAGACGGCCACAACCACTACCATGACAGGGGTAGTATTATGAAGTACTAGTAGCGCCCCGCGGTTTCACCCGCATATGTCTCGATCCCGTGGGAATATCAGGATAAAAAGTATCCTATGTGTTAATCCAGGTTATAAACTATATGTGTGCAAAATTTCATCCAAATCGGTTTAGTAGTTTTTGCGTGAAAGAGTAACAAACCATACTTCCAAACTTTCACGTTTATAATATTAAAATTAGATACCATAATTTTATTATTCCACTGCGAAAACGGGATGGTGCTAGCGGCCTTGTCTATCTATGTCCGTCTCTCTCTCACACTGGAAAAAGGGTGACATTCATACTTCATAATTCGGCTCCCACGCTTAGCATGAGCACAATAGAAACCGTGAGTTTAATGTTCCTGGATAGAAACGGGTTTTGTCGACGGAAGAGTAGACAAAATGACAGATAAACAATCACAAATGTCGACGACTGGCCCGAGTCGTGGCCGTCATGTGCACAAGATTCCTTAAGTAAGTGCAGACCTATCAATGCTCGTGCCTTCTCTGTATAAGAGGTCATTGCCTTGCAATGGGACAATATGCTGGAATTATTATTATACCTACCTACACCCAGCCGTTAACATGGCACATCCTAGAAAACAATCTAATGGAAAACCCCAATAACACTGCCCAAACTGAGGGTCGAATCCAGGACCCCTCACTCAGCAATTTTGCTTAGATTACGACTACTTATCACTTAGTTCATCAACAATCTGCCTGCTTTTTCCAACTATGTTGGGGTCGGCTTCCAGTCTAAGCTGACGCAGCTGAATACCAGTATTTTACATGGAGCGACTGCCTATCTGACCTCCACAACCCAGTAACTGGGCAATACGGTACCCCTTGGTAAGACTGGTTGTCAGACTTTCGGGCTTCGGACGACCCGTAACGACTGTCAAAGATCCATATGACCACAAGTGTCCGCAACACACAGTTACTAGGTAACGGGATACTCAAGGGTTATCCGACTGTCGAGAATATCACGCCGCAACGGGCGACCGCGGGCGGAGGCTGCGGTCGCGGAGGGGGAGCTCGAGCTGTGGGCGCGCACTCGCCGCGCCGGCACACCACTGCGTCATCGACCGCCATACAACGAACGTTATTCATATTCTCACCGATTCAAGTTTATTTAACCGTTTGTTTTCCTTTTATATAAATTCGAATACAGTCCACTATTGTCAAGTTTACCACCCGTGTTTCTGTCCTCGTACCATCTGGAGGATTTACCCATTCCTGTTTATGGTCCTTCGACGAGTAACTGACCAGTTTTGGGAGTGACAAGCAGGTTTTCAAAATTTGAAAAAAGTCGTTAGAATACTGGACTTCAAGATCAAGACGCCTGTTCGCCCTTCGTGCGAGCCTGGTTCCAGTCTGTGATCATCATCTTCGGCGCCTTTGTGAAGGGGCGTTGGAGCAAGCAGTTCTTCAGTGGTTATCGGAGCTGGGTCATCGCAGCGTAGCAGCCCAAGCAGTGCTCAAGAACATCGCCACCCATTTGAAGCAAGAAGACGTTCAGTTTGGACTCGCAGTCAAAGGATTTTGTGAGATCTTTCCATAATCTTACTAACATTTGTACATAATTCATAAACTAACTTTCATTCCATTAGAGTGTTAGGGGTCCCCTATGTTGTTTCGAACGCCGCTGTTGCGACACACGCTGTTGCGAATTATTTTTCCACTGCCTCACAGGTTCGAAAGCTCATGGACTCGAATGAAGTAGTCGCGAAAGACGCTGTTTCGAAAAACATTTTCACTGCCTCATACGCTCGAATGCTTGTGATTTCGATTTATTTAGTCATAAAGTGTACAGAAAAATATTTAAGCAGTAATTAAATAAAATCAACAAATTCGGTGTCAACATCAACATTTAATATTATTATTAACGTACTGTTCTACGTTTGTTGTTTACATCGTACATCAAACATTATTTACCTATTCGTGAGTCTCGCGTCCTATACCTATTTATAGGTTTTATAATTGCGCAGTTTTGCTTCCCATTCCTGCCTAGATAATAATAATGCATAGAATAAACGCAACGCATTCAGTTTCATCGATTTCAATAAAAAACCAAACGCAATCATTTCAAAATGTGAGTGTAGGTGGCCACCACAAAGTATATGTATTTTCTAAATACGATTTTAGATGTACCCACGAATATGTTTTTTTTGCAATATCTTATTCCAACGTAAAGTGTGATGTAGAAAACATTGAAAGATGAGCGTTAATAGTTTTATTCGTCCTGTGACTACTCGATATGGAAAAAGTAATCTAATTATAGATGGATATATTATGTCTCACAATAAAACTGTAAAAAACAATAATGAAATCACAAGCATTCGAGCGTATGAGGCAGTGAAAATGTTTTTCGAAACAGCGTCTTTCGCGACTACTTCATTCGAGTCCATGAGCTTTCGAACCTGTGAGGCAGTGGAAAAATAATTCGCAACAGCGTGTGTCGCAACAGCGGCGTTCGAAACAACATAGGGGACCCGAGTGTTAGATAGTGCATTAGACCGGTGAATCATACATAAGTAGTATCTATTCATCTTAGTGATTACTAGCGCATAATAAATATTTAATAGTGTCGTTTATTACTAGTTTGTTTAACCAGTAGAATCAATCGTAACCTTTTAGTAGGTATTGTATTTTTCATTAGTTAGTTTCAACTTTCAACCCATTCATGTAGATTTTGTCCCATTATAGTAGAATAACACTCATTAATAATTAAGGATAAGTGCTTATTAAACAACTTAGAACATTTCGTGTTAAACTCAGAGCTTTTCTTTCTATTTCACAGTTTGACAGTTTGACATTTTGAATTTAAATTTTTTTTCCAACCGCCTACCGTTTTTGAATAGCAACGCTTCAATCAGCTGTTTGCTCTTTGCATTTCTACAGGCGCATTATAAGACATTCTTGCAGCATTTTTAGCATTTATTCTTTATATAGTCTTTTTCTTGCCTTCTTGCATTTCCTTTAGCGCCTACCGCTACCTTCCTATTTAGCCATGGCTGAAGAAATTAAGATTAAAGAGCTTACTAAAAAGCGTGCCTCAGTAAAATCGCAGCTTACTCAATTTACAACCTTTCTTACTACCACTAAGTCTTGCGAACAGCTTAGTGAGGAACAACTTGTCGAGTTAGAGATAAGGCTTGAAAAAATGGTTACCTTATATGCCACCTATGATCAGTTTCAGGGTCAATTGGAGTACCTGTCTGCCAAGCCCGACGAGCAATTTTCTGAACGTGAGCAATTCGAGAGCAACTACTACAGGCAGCTAGCATCTGCTCGCGCGCTTCTGTCTAAGCATCGCGCTCAACTGGCGTCTAAGGTAAGCTCCAATGAGCAACTTTCAGTGGTTACTAGACATAATAATGTTAGACTTCCCAAAATAAATTTACCTCACTTTGCCGGCGGTTATAAGGATTGGTTGGAGTTCAAAGATATTTATATTTCGTTGATTCATGAAGAAAAAAGCATAGATAACATAAATAAATTTCACTACCTACGTTCGTCACTTAATGGCAGCGCAGCACTAGTTATTAAAAGTTTAGATTTCAGAGGGGACAACTACGACAATGCATGGCAATTGTTGTGTGAAAGGTACGATAACAAGCAATTATTAATAAATAATCACATTCAAGCTTTGTTTAATGTCGAACCACTTCAAAAGGAGAGTAGTCAGGGTTTACGTGAGATAGTAGATGTTACCAGCAAGAACCTACGGTCACTGGCAACGCTAGGGCTGTTCGTACAGCATTGGGGTGAAATGGTCATACATTTAATGGCATCAAAGCTGGACCCGGTTACTAGCAGACAATGGGAAGAGCATAGGAACACTCTGACTGAGTATCCATCCTTAGACATGTTCACTAAATTTATTTCTAACCGCTGCAATCTTTTAGAAACGCTTGAAGAGGCTAAGACTGTAAAAACAAGGCCAGAGTCATCGCACAGTAAGCCAAAAAGCTTTTCTGTCTTAACAAGTAAGGGTAAATTTAATATTTCATGTCCTCTGTGTAAACAAAGTCACTACATATTTAGTTGTGATCAATTTAAGGCGCTTACATCCACTGTACGCTTATCTAAAGCGAAAGAATTCAAACTTTGTTTGAATTGTTTACGCCCAGGTCATTTGGAGGCTACTTGTCCACTTGGTCACTGCAAGTATTGCCAGAAGAGGCATAATACAATGTTACACTCTCATGATGATGATCCTAGCTCTATTAAGGAGCATATAACTTTAGCAGGCACTAATCATGATTATTCATCTCGTCATGTATTGCTTTCCACAGCGTTGGTAAGAGTCATGGACCATTCTGGGACGCCGCACAGCGCCAGAGTCTTACTAGACAATGGAAGCACGGCAAATTTTGTTACCAAGGACCTTTGTGGTAAGCTACATTTACCTATTCGTAGTGTAAGCTCACACGTTGCAGGCATAAACAGTCAAGTGTCTACCATTACGCAATCTTGTGCATTACATTTGCAATCATGTGATGAGTCTTATAACATTGACATTGATTGTTTTCTCCTGCCCAATATAACCACTCATATACCACATACGTACATAGACTTAACTGACTTGCAGCTACCAGCAGGTATAAGTCTGGCTGATCCATCTTTCAATGTTCCTTCCTCCATCGACATACTTGTTGGAGCCGACATCTTTTGGAGTGTGATAGGTCGCAACCGTATACAGTTAGGTAGACATATGCCGACGCTCTTCGAGACTAAGCTCGGATGGCTCATATCAGGTGCCATACCTCAACCTAACATAGTCAACTCATCAGTGTGTATGTTTGCGCATGGCAAGCACACCACACACGTGCAAGCACCCATGGATCTCTCCAGATTCTGGGAACTTGACTCAATCTCACCTAGGTTCAATTTCACATCCGAAGAGCGAGCATGTGAACAGAACTTCATAAATACGACTAGGCGTAATGCTGATGGTCGTTTCATAGTCACCATCCCCTTAAAGGAATCCCCTGAAGCATTGGGTAACTCCTTTGAGATGGCTAAGCGTCGCTTTCTTTCATTGGAGCGTAGACTTGATAGGGATCCAATACTTAAGCGTCGCTACGTAGAGTTCTTACAGGAGTATGAAGCATTAGGTCATATGAGCGAAGCATCTCAGCCTTCTTCATCTCATGCATATTTTCTTCCACATCATGGTGTTTTCAGAGAGTCCAGTACAACGACCAAGCTTCGAGTTGTCTTCGACGCATCAGCCGTCACAACTTCTGGTAAGTCGTTTAACGACATTCAAGGCATAGGACCCGTAGTTCAGGATGACTTGATATCCATATTGTTAAGGTTTCGTCAGCATAGATACGTCATATCGTCCGATATCGAAAAGTTCTTTCGACAAATCGTAGTGGACGAATCGCAGCGATCTTTACAACAGATACTGTGGCGCTCTGATCCATCATTACCTCTTAAAACATACACATTGAACACCGTTACTTACGGAACAGCTTCCGCTCCGTTCATTACTACACGATGTTTGTCTCAGTTGGCAAAGGAGGCAACGCACACACGCACACAACAGTCTATACGGCACGATTTTTACGTCGACGATTATCTGTCAGGAAGCGACTCTATAGAGAGCACTATAGAGCTGTGCAGAGATGTCATCAGCATACTTAAGACTGCACAACTCAATCTTCGAAAGTGGCAGTCTAACAATGCACAAATACTTCATGCAGTCACTACAGACACACATGATTCACCCACTCATACAACATCCACAACAGCACATACGGACACACCTAACACAGTCAGCTTGAGTATTGATGAACCAAGTAAAACCCTCGGTCTTAATTGGCATTGTCATACTGACTGTCTTGCATTCTCCATTCATCTACCTAAATATGCAGATACTACAATCACAAAACGACACATACTTTCCACAGTAGCGCAAGTATTCGATCCTTTGGGTCTTGTCTCTCCGTGTATTATCGAGGTCAAGATAATATTACAGAAATTATGGATAGACAAGTGTGCATGGGACGACGAGGTTAATGTGGATATTAAAAAATTATGGCTGAAGTTCACACAGACTTTACCTCAGCTTAATCTTCTTAGCATACCACGCTGGGTGGTATGTGCTAACCCTTTATCCGTGGAAGTACATGTTTTTACAGATGCGTCAGAAAAGGCTTACGGAGCTTGTATGTACATTCGTTCTGTAGCTAGCAGCGGCACCGTTCATACACATCTGCTCACGTCGAAGAGTAAGGTTGCACCGATCAAGTCGACCACAATCCCAAGGCTGGAGCTTTGTGGTGCCTTATTAGGGACCAGGTTGTGTGAAAAAGCACTAGAATCTTTAACACTTAAACCTGACAAATGCATATTTTGGTGTGATTCAATGATTGTCCTAGGTTGGCTATCTGCTACACCAAGCACGCTTAAGCCATTTGTTAGGAATCGAGTTTCGGAGATACGGGAAGGCTTTGGTGCTTCTACCTGGCGTTATGTGCCGTCCAAGGACAATCCTGCAGATCTTGTCTCCCGTGGTCTGAGCGCTGACCTAATTGGTCAATCTTCCATGTGGTGGTCAGGGCCTTCATTCTTGCTTACAGACCCATCTCTTTGGCCTTCAATGCCGAACACAGATGTGAACACAATACTACCTGAACTATTAAAATCACATTCTATTAACATTAATCATCAATCGTTACCTATCACTAATCCTAATATAGATATACATAATAATCCATTTCAAACTTTGATTAATAATTCATCTAATTATTTGCATTTACAACGTCTAATATCATACGTATTTAGATTCATTAACCGTTCTAAAAGGGTACATAATCATAGTCTTACTCTTACCAATTCAGAGTTGTCATACAGCGCTGATTTCATAATTAAAACCGTTCAGAGGGAAATGTTTCCTGAAGAGTACGAGCTACTTTCATCAGGCAAAACATTACCAAATAAAAATCGCCTTAAGAAATTATCACCTTTCATCGAGTCTGGTATTATACGAGTCGGAGGCAGATTAGATAATTCTTGCTACGATTATAATGTCAGGCACCCTATCATAATCTGTAGCAAACATAATTTTGCTAAACTTATTTTTAATACTTATCACTTACGCCTATTCCATGCTGGTCCACAGCTACTTTTAGCCACAGTTAGGCATGAGTATTGGCCTTTAGGTGGTAGGAACCTTGCCAAATCAACCGTTCATAAGTGCGTAAAATGTCAGCGATTCAACGCAGGTACAGTTCAACCCATTATGGGTAATCTGCCTAAGGAAAGAGTTCAGTTAGAGTTTCCTTTCCTTGAGACTGGCACAGACTATGCCGGACCCATCCTCCTAGCCGACCGCAAAGGTAGAGGATGTAGATTAATTAAATCATACATATGTGTTTTTGTTTGTCTAGCCACAAGGGCGGTCCATTTGGAGCTTGTCTCAGATCTAACAAAACATGCCTTCATTGCAGCACTAAACAGGTTCATTGCTCGTCGTGGCAAACCAAACGCTATCTACTCCGACAATGGTACAACCTTTATTGGCACCTGTAACGAATTAGCTGGCATATTAAAACAGGATTTTTCTTCAGAAATGGCAGATACAGGTATACATTTTAACTTTATTCCGGCATATACCCCACACTTCGGTGGCTTATGGGAGTCTGCCGTAAAATCCATTAAGCATCATCTGAGGCGTATATTAGGATTCGCACATCTCACTTACGAAGAGATGTCTACGTGTCTGATTCAGGTTGAGGCAATACTAAACTCTCGTCCACTCACTCCTCTTTCCACTGATCCATCAGACCTTTACCCTCTGACTCCTGCCCATTTCCTTATTGGGAGATCTCTCACATCCCTACCGCACCCGCAAGTCATCAACCAGAACATCTCCAGCCTGAAACGTTTCCAGCGTATTGAGCACCTGAAGCAACAGTTCTGGAATAGATTCTCTAACGAGTATATCTTTTACCTCCAACAGAGAACCAAGTGGACGGACTCCAATGGGGTGCTTGAAGAAGGAGCCATGGTGGTACTCAAAGAGCAACAGTTGCCACCACTGATGTGGCCACTCGGGCGTATCGTACGTCTCATACCTGGGAGGGACGGAATAAGCAGAGTCGCAGACGTAAGGACGAAGAAGGGAATAGTCCGACGCGCTTACAACACCATCTGTCCTCTTCCAGTTTAAATCATTGAAGACAAGTCTTCAACGCCGGGAGCATGTCGAGAATATCACGCCGCAACGGGCGACCGCGGGCGGAGGCTGCGGTCGCGGAGGGGGAGCTCGAGCTGTGGGCGCGCACTCGCCGCGCCGGCACACCACTGCGTCATCGACCGCCATACAACGAACGTTATTCATATTCTCACCGATTCAAGTTTATTTAACCGTTTGTTTTCCTTTTATATAAATTCGAATACAGTCCACTATTGTCAAGTTTACCTCCCGTGTTTCTGTCCTCGTACCATCTGGAGGATTTACCCATTCCTGTTTACCGACTTTCAGGCTTCTGTTTACCTGTACTTTCAAAGATCTACGAATGACAGCCGGGGAAAATAGTTTAAAACCAAGGAACATACTTACTCACCTACGGCAAGGAGTTTAACTTGCATTCAAAATCAAAAGTCATTTATTCAAACTAGGCTGAGAATCAGCACTTTTCGAACGTCAAAATTACATAAGACAGTCCCCCCAAAACGCCCACCATTCACCACTTCCTAGTGCTTTAGCTGGGAAGAAGAAGTGGCGCAACAAACTCCCCAGCAGCACAGCTGTCTATTCAGTTAGAAAAATTTGATTCTATACAAAAGTTTGCAAAATCATTTACATTACG